>BSBM01001334.1:4307500-5576071 GCA_027924585.1 Larix kaempferi
ATTTTTTTTCTTAAACCTGTATTAATTTTGTTTAATTGAATAAAATTATAATTTTTTATTTTTAATAATTATTTAAATTTAATAATTTTCACAATTTAATTTAAATTACAAAATAAATAATTTATTTTAAAAATTATTGAATTAAATTTTAAATTAATAATAAAATTATATATAATCATTAACTTGATAGAATTTATTTTTTTTAACATTGATATACTTTTTTCTGGTGGAAAAAGAATGTAATCTTTTTATCAGTATTATAAAAACCCATATTGAAAATAAGCCTTTACTATTTAACAACTAACATTTTATTTATTTGTGCTATGAATATGTATCAAATTTTCTTAGCAGTGAACATTTTTTATAATGATATTGTAAATATTTAAAGCGATTATATTAATTTTTATGATTATATTTTAATAGTGTAAAAATTGAAATTTAAAATATTATGTCGTAAAAATTTATTTTAAAGTTTAGAATATTATTTTGTAAAAAATTGTTTTTTAATTCAATAAATAATAGAGAAAAATATATATATGTAAAATGTTTTTGAATAAAAACTTAATTTATAAATAAATTAAATTTATCTTTTAAAACATAACAAAATCAAAATGGTTTTAAATAGAATCTTAATTTATAATTAACTTAAATTTATTTTTCAGACATAATAAAAGCAAATTTTATATAATCAATTTCAAATAATTTTGTTCACGTGATTATAGCATTTAGTAATAAGTAAATGAGATGAGAAGTTGTAAATGGAAAGCCACAAGTTCAAATCCTCATAAGTACTAGCTTTAAAAATAAATAAAAAATTTCAAATTAATTAATAAAAAAATATAATCTAAATATTATGTTTTATATAGTTTTACATTGAATTAGTTTTAGAATCAGTATATTTTTCTTTTGAAATTATTAATGTAATATTTATAATTATCATTTAAATAATATTATTGGATGGTGGCGGTAGTTATTAATGTACATCACTCTTCTAACCAGCAATTATAGGGCACTTGGGATGTGTGGAGGTTAAATCACCATATTTTGATTGAGGGTGGAAACCACCTATAAAGGGAATAAAACTCACCAAGGGGCATTCATGATGGTCCTCAACAAAGTTCACTATGTTTTTTAGAATTTTATTTGTGTTTGAACATTAGTAAATCACCATAACTGTGATGAGTCAAAATTTTAGGAAGATAAGTATTATAATCAATATTTTGAAATTACCCTTCAATGTGGGTGTACATTTTGTATTATAATTAATATTTGAACATTGGAATAATATCTTAAAGAAAATCAAATAATTTACGTCTTGTGTTTTCCCTTAAGGTCTCATAGACCAAATTTGGTCTAAGTGGACGTTAAAGACCATCATCATTGTCAAAAGATAAATGTAAGATAGTTAATGAAGAATAATATTTTCATAAAACAAATAAATATAATATTTCATAGATTAAACTTTTTATATATTTATCTTTCTTTCTTTTTTAACTGAAACGGGTAAATTTATTAATAATAGGGTGAAAAAGGAATAAGTTGTGGTTGAAGCCAACTCAGCTGGATACATTGAGCAATTGTTTAACAGAATGATGAATTTTCATCTTGTGTAAATGAAAATGAAAATCGAACTGTTGATTCTTCATCAGAATAATGGTGATTCAAAAAGTCTTCCAAAGATCGTTGAACACTGTGAGCAATGGCTGCGATTTTAATGTAGTGGCTGTGATTTTGATGCAGAACGCTATGAGCAATGATAGCAAGGAATGTTGTGCCTTCATGAATTCAATGCAGAAATCCATGAGCAATGACAGCAAGGGATGTTGTGCCTTCATGTCTACGTTTAAGTTTTCCATTCTTACGCAAAGATAATGCTCTGTTTACATGCTTCCAAGCTCAACATTCATGTTCTACGTGTAAGCATTGCATAATGCCTTGCGAACAAGTTAAGCAGTATGTTCTATGCTTCACAGAGTGTTGCATTGAACCTTGTGTGCCTTTGAAACTTGTGTTATGCATTGCGCATGTATCATCTTAGGAATACAAGGACGTTACATCTCTCTTAAGAGTGTCAATCGGATTGCAGGTGAGATACATTAAGGAATGTGATGATGACAGCTTTCATCATTGGAGAAATTTATCCTTGCAGATTCAAGACTTGTGCCAACTTTGGCCTCTGCATCTACTTCATGATTCAGGTCTCGCGAGATGTGAAAAGCTCTGAATTGAGTAAAAGTGTTTGCAATATCTTGAATTCGATTCACAATTCTTTTAAGTGTTAAATTATTGAAATTGGTACTCGTGTTAAGGGCTTTGATGATAATGAGAGAGTCCTCGAACACCTGAAGTCTGTCAATTTTTCTTTTTTTGGCAATTTGACACCCTTTTAGGAGAGGAAGGGCCTCAGCAGAGTTGTTTGAGCAGACACCAAGGCCCCATATGAATCCGATTCTCGGTGTTCCTTCGAGGGTTAGCAAAACACCGCCTGCTTCTACTGCACCAGGGTTTCTCCTGGATGCACCATCAAAATGAAGATTGTCCATTGCTTGCTTGTTTCTCCATTCCTGAAATTTGGAATTGGAGAGTCTGATTTGCCAAGGTGGTCATTGACGAGCTCGATAGCTCAAATTCCTGGAGCTTGGGATATTGGTTCCGATCCAAGTTAATTCTTTATCGTTGAGATTTGAGTCCATCTTGAATTTGGATATGTTTAGGCATTCGATAAGTAATCCTTTAGCTTGTCCAGTAACTTGCGTGGGGGAGTATTTTATATCCTGGAAAATGGCTTGGTTCCGAGCAATCCAGATCTTCCAGCAGGTAATTTTGGGGATGGTGATCCAAATTTGGAGCTAGAGCTTCATTTTGGAGAGGAGGGGAGGGGTAAATGGATTTCCAATTCTTGAAGAGGTAGGTTGTGGTGTTGAAGATCAGTAGGATTATATCAAGGTCATGCTTCAAATTTTGAGAAGTGGCAGTCCATGAAGAGGTGATCTAGCGTTTCTAAATTTCTACAGCAGAGAGGGCACCAATTTGGCCCGTTGAAGCCTCTTTTAACAAGATTTTCTCCGATGAGCGTCTTTCGATGGACGAGATTCTAGATGAAAAAATTGATTTTGGGGGGTCCAGAGGGATTCCAAACAAGATTCCAAAGACTTTTATTCTGGGGTACATTGGTTTGGAGAGCGTTGAAACCCAATTTTGTGGAATAAGCTCCTTTTGGACCCCATCCCGATCATCGTTATCTTGAATATGTGTGGGGGAACAACTGTTCAGATTTTCAATTAGAAGGGTTCTGGATGATTAAAATTTGGCTGGTAATGAGAGATTCTTCCAGCTTTTCCATGCGCCTTAGGTGTTCCAGGAGCTGAGATCGTTCAAAGTGATGATGCCTTGTTGTCCAAGCCAATGAGCAAGGTCGTCCAGCTCATGGATATTTTGAAGTGGTTCATTCCCCATTATTTTATCATAGAAGATATTGATTTTTGTTCCATTGCCAGGTACCCAATATAGATCTTTTATGAAGAAGTATCAGGTTGCTTTGCATAGTGTCCAGGTTGAGGATCCTTTGGACGTGGGTTTGTTGTCCAGACATCTCAAGCTATTATCGTTTAGATATTTCTTTCTGAGCGTTTGACTAACATGATTTTTCTTGTTGTGTAGGATTTGCCACAAGATTTTACCTCCCAACGCCCAATTTGATTGAAGGGGATCTCTAATTTGAAGGCCGCCCAACGATTTTGGAAGCTTTGTGGTGCTCCAATTCACTAAGTGGATTATGTTGTTGTTATTTTTTCCTCCTGTCTAGAGGAATTCTCTCAGTAACTTACTGATATGTTCGGACACACCTTTAGGTGCCAGTAGAATGGAGGAGTGGTAAATTAGAAGAGCTGATAACACAACCTTTACTAAAATCATTTTCCCTGCTTTGTTGAGCCATTGTCCTCCCCAATTTCTAATTTTAGACTTGATTTTGGTGATGGTCTCGTTCCAAATTCCAAATTTTGTATGTCCCTAAGTGATTGGGAGACCCAAGTAAATGAATTTATCCCATTTCTTATGGAATTTGATTCCGAGGATGTTGTCAATATTTGTTGCCGAGGAGTTGCTCAAGTTCCAGCCGTAGACTACGCTTTTAAGGAGGTTGATTTTGCCTCCAGAGGCATTTCAATACCAGGTCAAGTTTCATTTGAAATTTTGGGCAATGATGGAAGAGCCACCTCCCAGTAAGAGAGATTCATCAGCGAAGAGGGTGTGGTTGAGGTAGGGAATTAGTGGCAAGATTGAGGCCAGGGAGGGAGCCAGAGTTGAGATCAGAGTTCAGTTTCCGGCTGAGGGAGTCAGCCAAAAGGATGTAAAGAAAGGAGGATAAGGGGCATCCTTGTCGGATTCCACGAGAGGCTTGGAAGAAGTTGGTGCGGTGGCCATTGATCAGGGGGGGAATCCAAGGCCCTTTTATGCAAGGAAAGATCCAACTAATGAAGGTTTTTTCGAATCCAAAATTTTTCATGACTTTAAAAAGGAAAGAGTGCTTGACGCGATCAAATGCATTGGCCATGTCAAGTTTGATTAGCATACCTTTTTATTTGCGTATCTTGATGGATTGAATGGCTTCTTGTACGAGGATGGAATTGTCGAGGATTTGTCTCCCTTCCAAGAATCCTCCTTGGTTGTCGGAAATGATTTTGTTGAGGAGGGGCTTCATTAGGTTAGCTTGCATTTTGGAAATTATCTTGTATGAAGCGTTGTAGAGGGAGATAGGTCGAAATCTGCTGAAAGAGCTCAGATTCATCTCTTTTGGAATTAATGCAAGGAAAGTGGAGTTGGTGCATCCGCCATTTTTTTCTTTTGAGTGGAAGCTCTTGATCATTCTCATCAAATCGATTTTGATGTAGTGCCAACATGATTTGTAGAAATGAATTGAAAATCCATCCGGCCCTGGCGATTTGTCAGGGTCAAAAGACCAGATGGTGTTGAGGACTTCTTGCTCAGTGAAGGGCCTGAGTAAATCAACGTTGTCCTCCTTGCGTGATACTATTGGGGATGTGCTCGAGGAGTATCTGCTCTCCTTCATCTTCGGTGTTATCGATCTGAGTGTACAGATTGGAGAAATGATTCTGCGCAGCGAATTTGATGTTCTCATGCCCTTTGATTGTCAGGCCATCTTCAATTCTGATCTATGAGATATAATTTATATGTTGTCTTCTTTTGGTTTGTTTACGGAAGTACATGATGTTTCTATCACCAGCTTTGAGACAAGTACTTCAAAATTTTAATCTCCAGAACTCCTCCTCTTTGCATAAAGCTTGGTAAGATTTGATCTGATGATTGACTTCATGTTGGAGCGCGGTGCTATCAACAGGGCATTCATCATGCAGGATTTGGATAGATTCCAATTCGTTGACTGTTGATTTCCTGAGATTCGTTGGAGGGGGAAATTAGATTTGGCCCATATTTTTAGATCCTTTTTGGTTATGATGAGATTTTGCTCCCATACGAATCTAGGAGAGCCAACGACAGGGGTCTTCCAAGAGTTGTCCAATATGTCCCAAAAACTAGTATGATCTAACCACTGGGGACTGAATCTGAAGGGAATTGCACCAAGATATTCGTTTTCCTAAAAATGAAGCTGGATTGGCTTGTGAACCGAAGCCAAATTTGCCATTATTTTTTAGATGATGGTATGTCCGTATGTTGGAAGGCTTCTTTGGACGAGGAACCTGTCTAATCTAGCCATTATATTTTCTTTTCCCAAGCGCTTGTTGGACCAGGTATATTTCCCTCTCTTGGGTTTAATGTCAAGTAGATCCCATTTATGAATGAGGGCATCTACTTGTGGTCTGAATAGATCATTTCCGATGGTGCCTCCTCTTTTTTCAGTCATAGATAGAGTGATATTCATGTCTCCAGCTAAGATTAGATTATGTGGGGCACAAGCATCTAAGAATTCTTCGAGGAACTTCTAGCAGTCTTTCTTTTCGGAGTACATATTGGGGACATACATATTGAAGAGTGCAATATGATTGTTTCTCTAGATGTGAGTGAGATTGGTGTATATCCAATGCTGAGTGGCGAAGGAGCTGTGCAGACGAAAAATGTCTGAAGACCATAGAGTTGTTAGGCCACCGGAGTCCCCTCTGGCGCTTACTGCAACTATGATGTTTTTCTTCCATTTTTCTTTTCTTATGTCTAGGACAACCTTTTCATCGAGTTTGGTCTCTTGGAGTAAGAGGATGTCGGGCATGTAAATTTTTTGAATATCTTTGACTGCTTCTATTTTGTTAGGGTTGCCCAAACCTCTACAATTCTAAGAGACCAACTTCATTATCTGTTGTCGTAGGTAGTGGAGGTCCCTCCTCCTGCTGGTTGTCCTATTTTCTTTCATGTTATTCTAGCTCGAGTGTTTCTATTGAAGGCCTTATCAATAGTTTCTTGGAATCCTTGGGTTTTCTCACATTCCGCTTCTTCTTCCCTTAGATCTCTGCTTGTTTTTCGTCCAAGCTTTCTAGAAGATTTATCGGTGGGTTCTTCCGATGATGCAGGGGAAGCTGAAAGGTTGGCTTTTGCAGCATCTTCTTAGGTGATTTTGTTCCTTTTGGGGCTAGGGGTGTTTTGAGGATGAAGATCTTTCGGGTCTTCTTGGATCTGAGATGCTTGTTGAGTCTCTTGCTGCTCAGGGATTTCTCCTTCTTATGGAGCTTCAAGTGCTTCTTGATTTTCTGGTGTCTCAAGAAGTTTGAATCTATTCCCGATGTTGATGTTGATTGACTTTTTATAATGATGTTCTGCTTTCTTAGAACTTTGTCCTTTTGATGAGATTTTTTATCTCGCTCTAGCGTTTTTCTGAGTGGTTGTCCAATGCTCTTTTCTCTTCCTACCTTTGAATCTATGAGATTCTTCTTGCATGATCGAGCGAAGTGCCTGTATTCATGGCAATACCTACATTTGAAGGGTATTTGTTCGTAATCCAATTCTTGGATATGGGACCAGTGTGCCACTTTGAGGTTTATTTCTTCTAGGATTCCATATTCCAAATCTACTTCAACGTATATCCTTGCACATGTACTGATCCTTTCGATATGCTCTGTCTATATATTTTCTGAGCGTATTTCCCGATGGCTTCTAATGATTCTGAATTCTAGCAATGGAGGGGTAGATGCGAGAGTCTGACCCATACCGGGACAGCGGATGGGATATCTTGGATTGGATCGAAGTCTGGGTTCATTTGTTCATGTAGAGCCCTTGTGGCCCCATAAAATATGGTTTGTTCCTTAATATTAGCCCGCGATATTGTTTGTTTTTGAAGACGAATGCGAAGAATCCTTTCGCCAGGAAATAAGAGTTTACTTCTTCAGTGATCAGCGGTCTTCAATTTTTTTGCACCTAGATTTCAATGGATTTCGGGGAAGGCTATAGGCCTGTGAACAGAGCCTATCAATCCCCGATCTGAAAGATTAAGAGTTGTTCTGCATGTCCGGTCTATCGGTAGTGCAATGGTAGGGATTTCTCATATGTATATAGAATTTGGAAATGTTTTCTTATTAGTTTTTTTTTATCATTTTTCAGGTTTTTTCAATTAACTATATGGAAGAAAAAATACTTGAATTTTACAATATTTCTCAACAATTTATTATTAAAATCTTCTAAAATTTAAATATCATTAACTACTCTTATAAAAAAAAGGTGATGTGATGTGTTTATTCATTGTAAAATCATAAATATTTTTTCTTTAATAAAAGAATGAACAATTTCATTTTAGTATACAAATTTCTAAGTTCAAAATGCAATCTTATAGTTATTCCTAATTTTTTTTTTCCCAATAATATGGGATACATAGTTTAACATTAATAGTATATAACTTACACAAGATTTTATGTAATAATAAAATTATTAAATTTCAAAACATTTGCTACAATATTGGCCTTTTAACTCGTCACAACTATGGTGATCTAGGAATGCTTCTATTAAAGATTTTTGGGCAAGAACTGAAATTCTAAAGAAAACCAAGTGTGACTTTTTCTGAGGTCTAACAGACCAAAGTTGGTCTTAGTGGATGTTAATAACCACAATCATCGTCGTCGTCATCATCATCATGTGTATCTCTTTCTAGTTTGGTTGATTCCACTTCTCCAGAAGTAGTTAGCTTATATAATATTAAATAAAGCATGTTTTGAATCTCCATGCACTTCTAGCTAAGGTTAAAGCAACTTGGTCCTTTTTTTTGTAAATAAGTCAGCTATATTATATTAATATATGTACAAAATTACAACATCCATTAGCCTGAATATCTTCAATATTGTCTGATCCTTCAATGCATTAGTCCAATATTTAATAAAATTGGCCCTATACCCCTCCCCCGAAGGAGAAAACAGGTTGTACATTCAATACTATTACCAACACACAGAATCCCACTGAGACTAGATAAGGTTGCTACCAATAGACATAACTATTACCAACATACTACCCACCAGATAACAAACTATATTGCATTGGCCAACCACCGGAAACATACCAAGTCAAAATAGAAACAACAAAACAAAGGAGCGACGCAAAACAACCAAGGCACCTAGGTGTTGGAAAGGGGTTGAGCCACCCCCATCTCACCTTTGTCTTCAACAATGTCGCAAAAAACAGTTGTATCATCAGCATTCAACGGAGAAAACACCCCCATTTGTGGGAGGAAGGGAATTCCAAGCTCCTTCCCAACATCATTAATCTTCACGTGTAGAATCCTGGTGTCCTGAAACAATTATTTCCAAAACGCCATAGGAATGTTGGCATCTCGTTTTTTCTCCTCTCTCTCAAGTAGAATGCTACCTAAGAGCCCCTTAATCACCCAATACAACGTCGCAGTCTTCTCGTAGAGCCCTTGACGAGCCCGCGTCGAGACGGGGTCCTGAATCCACTGTTCAACCATGGCGGACTCCATTGATGGCGAATTAGTTAGCACCTCAATCCAGACGCCCTGCTCAAGCGATTCCAAGTCCACCCAAATGGAGGGAGGTATTGATGCCTCGTATCTCCATGTCGCTTCCGTAGCTCGCATCTGCTCGCGACTAACCTTTATTTTTCTGCATGTGTCCATGCCTCCCGATGCCCTAGTGTGATCCATGGCTTCACAATCGGGCACCTAGAGCACAAACCACCCCCCTGAGAGACGAAACCCGCCAACTTCGTCACCCTTCATAACAACCAACTTTGACGTCGCACTGCAACTAAAAATCATACCAAGGAGGCTTTTATATCCAGTAAATCCTCGAATAGAAACTCCCATAATGGTCGATCTAACATCCCCACCAATTTCCATCAAGCAATCCATCCTACACCCTGTCAAATCCCATCTGTTAATCGTACCTCTCCTCGCACTCTCCATTAAAATTTGTAGCTTCCTCACACACGAGCCCTAGGAGGGGGCCCTCCCTTTACCATCTCGCCTACCCCCACCTTCCTTTCCACCTACATGCATTAATGCATCCAGCGAACGCATGGCAGGATGAGTGCACCACATGCCTCGTCCACCAGCGCATCCTTTCTCTAGCCTTCACCCGCATTCAGGGTAAAGCAACTTAGTCCTTGAGAATGTTGTTGTATTTTTTTATTTAAAAGAATTTGTTGAAGTAATGACAACCAATCATGGCTAAGTCTTCCTCATTCTATTGAGTTATTGTGATAGTTATCTAGTTGGTCATTTATTGGTTGCTCTTCATATTTATCGTTTAATAATGGTTTATATTTTTCTTATAATTGACTTTCAATGTGAGTCTCTTAGAGCCTCATCTCATAGGTTACATCAATTAGTATCAAAGTAGGGTCTTGGAAGCCATTCTTCTTAGACAATATATTGTTACCCTTTCACCCAACCCATCTAAGAGATTTTCTTTACCAAGCTAACGTCTCATCCCCTCATTCAACCCCAAGTGTTGTCACTCTTATCATGTCCATCTTTGGCTCTCCCACATGGTTGTCCCCAAGGTTTTCTTAAACCTTCTTTTAGAAACCACCTCTTTGTTGTCAAGTTTGTCGGATCCAAGGAGCTTGTACCATTTTCTTTTTGCAGCAATTCAATCAAGAACTTTGCTAAATTTGGCCTCCTTATGCATAGTGGCCATGCCTTCACCCTAGCTCAAAGCTACACTTTTTCTTTGCAATGCCCTTTTAACTCTAGCCCTCAACTCATTCTCCATCCAAATGCAACTGCCAAGTCTAGCTCACTTGTTCATTAAGTCAAGTATCATTTGATCTTAGGGTTTTGTGCCCTATCCTCCTTCATCACTTATCTACCGCAAATTTTCATAGGTTGTAAGTCGCTATGTAATCATGAATTATGAGATTAAATTGTTATGAGTTGAAATCCTTGTTTATTTATTAGGTGTCATCCTTATCTACTTATGGGTTATTCATGATATCTAGATCTAGAGATTGTCTAATCTGTCATGTCCCCATTTTGCCAGTACCAGGGGCAGCAAAGAATCCACCAAACCCCCATGGATTATAGTGAAGACCAGTGAATTAAAATAATGAGAGGGGGGATAACATTATCCCAGGCAATTATTAACTAGGAAAAATTTATCCTGTAGTTGTTTATTTAATTAAAATTAGAAGTGAAGTAATGATTATTTTTATATTTAATTATTAATCATTTATTTTGATGAGTTTGATGAGGAGGGGGACCCCATGAGAGCGCATGGAGAGGTAAGTCTAACATGATTATTTGTCACACCAAAGGATAAAGTGGAGAAAAGTAGCACAAAGCAAGGTGTCAAGCAAAAAAAAGAAAGAAACTGACAAAAGCAGGCAGGTGAGGAAAGTAGAAACATCCAAAAAGCAAAGGAGGTCGCAGTTTCCTAAAAGGATAAAATCCAAGTCAGTTTGAAAAGAAGGAAACCTCGTGAAAAGCAGGGAGGGCGCAATTTCCAAAGAGGGATAAAAAGAAATCAATGTGAAAAGCAAGAAACATTTGGAAAATCTAGGATGGCGCAGTGTCCAAAAGAGAGAAAGCAAGAAGTTTCCCTACTTAGTCAAGGAGGGCGCATCAGGTGAGGCCAAGGAGGTTGACTTGATCAAAAAGTCACCTAGTCTATAAAATTAGGAGGGCACATGACATTCACATATTTTGGTTAATTAATTTTTGTCTTGAGAGCTTATGCTACTCAGAGTTGAGTGATGTGCCTCAACCAGTGCTTGGGAGATGAACCCCAATGCAATTCATGTTCCAGTTTTCCCATGATCATATCCAGATCTATTGGAGTTTGATATACATGCCAGTAACAGTCTACCATTAAAGAATATCATCCTACCATTGGAGAATTCAAGTATACAGAGAGTCAATCAATGCCAGTGCAATTGGAGTGAGTTATTGAGGAGGAATTTGCCCAGAGGAAGAAGATTCAGTCTAGCTAATGCGCCCTGATCATATCTAGAATATTGTTGCACCTTCCATGAGAAGACATCTGCTCTTTACTCATCATTATTGCAGAATCAAGTGAACAATCCTCTCTTCTTCTACTCTTCACAGTCTTACACTCTCATTATTGTAATAATCCTATGTATTGGAGGCTTTCTGACAAGTCTGAGTTTAAAATACTTAGATTTGATTCCCATTGTTCTTAAATTCGATTTTCAGTTGTTTTATACTCATGTATGAGCCATATTATACTTCAGGACAGAAATTTGGAAGCCTGAGAGGATGTTAGATTAAGTTCTTTCAAGACTATCTCTCTGAACACTTAATTTTAACGAGTTTTTCAATTTTTGTTATTAAAAGTCATTCAATGAGTCCAATTTAAGTTATGATGGTTGTATAACATTATTAAGACATAAATGAACACCCTCCATCTATTTTTGTGATATTTCGAATGCCTCTCAGCCAGTTTGGTTGAACTTGGAAATTTACTAGTTAAGCAGTCCAACATGGCGCCCTTGTTGCTTTTGCTTCCAAATTCCACTAGAACCTCCCAAATTCTAAGAAGTACTTTTCCAAAACCTAAGTAGGATATTAATACCTGATATAATCCATTTGGTTACATTCAGGTGTAAGCACTGAGCCTAGTATGCATATGTTGGAGTGCCCAAGAAGCCTCAAAGTAGACATCATCTCCAGTTGTTGTTGAAATGTAAATGGCCCCAGTACTTTGTACATGGGACTCAAAGGTTGGCCCTGTGTCTGATATTTTTTATGATGCACATTCACCCATACATTTTGCAGAACCTAAATATTCCAAATTCATAACCTAGGAGGAATCTACTTGTGCCCTAAACTAGCCCATTTTCTACTAGTTTGTTAACTAGTCTTTGTCGGTGAAAAAGTTGTACTGTAAGTTTTAATTTTTGAGATAATATCATCCAATATTAGGTCAGGGATATTACAGTGGCATTAGAGCACTTTCCTTGGCTCAGCCTGTGGAAAGTAACTCTCAACGAAAAAATATCTCAGAACTGTCTTCAAATTGCAGTTGTGGAACTAGTTATAGTAATGGAAGATGAAGGCTTAGAGTTGTATGAGGAGGAATAAATTATTTACTTTGATGGAGGATTGCTAAGAGATGATGATGGTTACATTTGTGACCATATGTACAGATACCAATGGGATGAGCCATCGATGGCCAAACCTAAGAAAGATTTGACAGAAATGATATCTGCAATTGAAAAGTTGCCCCAACATTACCAGGAGTATCTAGCCTTGGGGAAAGAGATCAGTAAGGCCATTTATTTCAAAGATTATTTTTAATATAGATTTGGATTTAAGCTAAAGTATGGATATTTGGATTCAATAAATAGCAACAAACCATCCAGAGAGGAACCAAGTTCTTCTACCTCTGTGAGTAAATACAAAGGAAGAAAAAATCAGGCAACTGCATCTTCTAGCATCATGAGATTGTTTGGGTTTTCTTCAAGCGGATCTTCCAAAGGAGGTAAGCATGAAGAATACATCAACAGTTCTGCTAAGGATCAACAAAGTATGGATTGGAGAGTATCTACTAATGGGTTCCAAGAAGAGGCATCTACTAACCGTTGCTCAACTTCTGGAGAAGTATCTACTGATGGATGATGTGAAGAAGTACCTACTGATGGGTGCCTAAGTTTTGAGGAGACATATTCTGATGGATGTACATATCACTATGTGGGTGACATAGAGATACCTATTGATGAGGTTGTTTCAAGTACAAGTTCCCCTAATACTGAAGAAGATGTAATCCTTGCGGTCAAGGAAGAAGTCATAGGATCAATCTCAAAATCACCACCTGAGCTTCAAGAGGTTGATCCATTGGTAAATGATGAGGAATTTATTCTTAACCTTCCCATTTAGAAAGGCTACTCAATATGAATGAAATACGTATTAAGGAGCCCTTACACACTCTCCATGACACACATGTTTCAGTCTCACAATCTTGTTGGAGAGTTGCTTCATTGGAAGATTCATTTTTCCTTGAATCCATGGAGAAGATTCAAAGAGCAATGTCTACAATCCAAGGTAATTTCTCAGATATGCTTTCTAACAAAAATTATATGCATGAGCTTGTACATATGTTACATGGAGCATCCTTGAAGGATGATGAGTAGATATGCAAGCTCACTGATGAACTGATGACCACCAAAGATTCTTTGAGAAGCACTCAAAGTGCCCTCTTAGAATCCAGGATCCAGATAGAGCAACTTCATCAAAATTTGCAAAGATCACTCATCCCAGACAGTCGATCTTTTATGGTTGGTTGTATTCGGAGTTCTATGAAGGAACCCCATGAGATGGTGGTTCATGAGGTACATGAGGACATACATGTGCTTGAGGAAATTTTAGATGTAGATGAAGAGTTCTAAGCACATATAGTTTCCCAGAGTGAGCCATTCCTTCATTGGGGACTCAGAAGAGACCATGTTTGATGGACCAACCTGTGATGGAGTTGATGTATCCATTAGTTTGGTGGATGAGGTTTGCGGAGAGGAGATTTTGGTCCATGATCCCATATCAGACCCTTCTACCTCTTCCATGACATTTGAGGATGAATTTTGGGTCAAGAATTTCTTTTTGATGGTGCCTAAAAAAGAGCAGAAGGCTCCCACATTCAGTTTAGATTATTTAAGAGCAACACCATTCCCTACCCAACAGTTACAGAGACATCTCATTCCTATGTTTGATGCCACGTCCCATAAATATGCATGTGGTTCCCATTTTACTTCATTAAGTGGGACACAAGATGGTTGCAGGCATCCTTTGACCACTGGCAGAGAGTTGAGCCATTGGAAATTTTCACATGGGGAAGCATCTTGCTTTCCATTTGGACCATTGGGTTGGAGTGTCTCTTCTTTCCCTATTTGGGAGAAAAGAGACATGAGTAATAGTCCTGCTTGCATCAATGGAGAGTTCTTTGATACATCTTACACCTTTGGTGAGCAACATGGGAATCCATGGAATGTTGATGATACCTACCCTTTTGGTGATTGGACATGGGACCTTCACCCTTGTCATTTGGACAACAATGTTGATGAATTTCTATTGAACCATAAGCCATACGCTTTTGAGCTTAATAGAAATTTCAGCAACATAAGGGTAGAGTAGGTATGGCATATGGAAATGAGGGACCTCCACCCCCTTTTATAAATTTAGATTAGGGCTTTAGGGATTTTTAAGGTTTTTGCCCTCTTTTTTTTCTTTTTTGATTTTCTTTTGAGTTTATTCCCAATTATTTTGATTTTTGGGAAACTTGACCCTCTTTTGGGGTTTTGGTATGTTTTTAAAGGATTTTTTAAATATTTTGGTACCCATTTGGGTTTTTTGGGGTTTTGGAGGCTATATTGATAGGAATTTTGGTCAACATATGTATGTGTCTAAAAAGGATGAGCGAGTGAGTACTTTTTTGGTGTTAACAATGACCATTATGGAAGCAGTGAAGACAATGATACATGATCAAGATATTCCAATGCATCTATGGGATGAAGCAGCAAGGACGACAGTTTATGTATAGAATAGATTATCCTATAGTGCCCTTGGATTCAAGAATCTAGAAGAAATGTTCATAGGAAAGAAGCCCGAAGTGAGCCACCTCAAGATATTTGGTTTCCCAGTATATGTTCACATACCAAAAGAAAAGAGAACCAAGTTGGACCGTTACGGAAAGAAGGGAATATTTCTTGGATACTGTGAAGTCTCCAAAGCCTTCAGAATATACATTCTAGGATTACATCACATGGATATTAGTAGATATGTAACATTTAACGAAGAAGCAACTCTCAAGAGATCCAGAAAGTGCCAGCATGAAGAAGTATATGAAGAAGATGTACCTGCTAGAAATGTAGAAGTTGCACCCTCCCCCAAAGATGAAACACCATAATACCATGATATGCTAGAACTTCAAGAACCTCCCACCATGAATATGTCACGAAAGAGAAATCCTGCTTGGTCAAGAGAAATTATACAAGAAGCCAAAACCATTTTCCAATTATGTGGTTTTAATGTGTGATCTTGTAGATCAAGAACCTACCAGTTATGAAGAAGCTATACAGAAGAAAGAATGGGTAGAAGCAATGACGGAAGAATACCAATCAATAATGATGAAGAATGATGTTTGGGATATAGTTCCCAAACCAGAAGGCAAACGTGTGGTATCTTCCAAGTGGATCTACAAGATAAAGCATGCAGCTGATGGAAGCATTCATAAATACAAGGCAAGGTTAGTGGCTAAAGGATTCTCTCAGAAAGACGGAATTGATTATGAAAAGACATTTGCGTCAGTAGCAAGGTGCACTTCCATTAGAACCATCATAGCACTTGCATCCATGATGAAGTGGAGTTTACACCAGATGGATGTGAAGACAACTTTCTTGAATGGTGTGATTGAGGAAGAAGTGTACATAGAATAGCCACAGGGATTTGAAGTTGAAGACAGACGGACTCACGTATGCAAGTTGAAGAAGGCTCTGTATGGATTGAAGCAAGCTCCTAGAGATTGGTACGAAAGGATAGATAGCTTTTTGACGAGCTTGGGATTTACCAAAAGTAGAGCTGACCCTAACCTTTACTTTAAGGTTATGGATGATGAACCTGTCATATTATTGTTGTATGTGGACGATTTATTTCTGACAAGAAATGAGAAATAGATTGTAGAGTGAAATAAGAAGCTCGCTGAAGAATTTGAGATGAAAGACCTTGGATTGATGCACTATTTTCTAGGTCTGGAAGTATGGAAGAACCCAAAAGGAATCTTTCTCAACCAGGGAAATTATGTTGTGGAAATCCTAAAAAGATTTGATATGTTGGAATGTAAAGACATGGCCACACCCATGGATACCAACTTGAAGTTGTTAGCTGATGAATCGTTAGATTTAGTGGATGTGACTTAGTACAGACACATTATTGGGTCGTTGATGTATCTGACGAATACCAGGCTAGATATATGCTTTGTTGTGAACACCCTAAGTCAGTATCTAGTTGAGCCTAGACGTGTTCACCTGGTAGCTGCAAAGCATGTGATGAGGTACCTGAAAGGTACAATAGACTTTGGTTTATACTATGTTGGAGATCATGACTACATATAATATGGTTATATAGATGCAGATTGGGCTGGAAGTATCTCAGACAGGAAGAGCACCTCAGGTGCATGTATTGTCTGGGATCCACCATGATCTCATGGTTTAGCAGGAAGCAGTCCAATGTTGCTCTCAACACAGCTGAAGCAGAGTATATAGCAGCTTATTCTGCTAGTTGTGAAGCCATATGGATTTGAAAATTGATGTCAGGTCTATTTGACTTGGAGTTGGATACCATGGTGATTCTATGTGACAACCAGAGTTGTATAAAGATGACGGAGAATCCAGTTTTCCGTGACAAGTCAAAGCATATAGAAATCCAGTATTTTTACATACGGGATATGGTACAGAAGAGAGTTATAAATCTCTAGTATGTGAGCATTGATGAGCAAGTTGTTGATGTGTTGACTAAGCCTCTGTCTCGAGTGAAGTTTGAGTACTTCCGTGACAAGCTCGGTGTGGTTCGAAAGGACATTCCTCGAAAGGGGGAGCATTGATGATGATGTTGCAGTGGAATTGTATCATCCTAGACATTAGTCCTAAATTGATCTGCATAATTTTTTCTATGTGATGTGATTGGGATTGTATCATCCCTGGACATTAGTCCTAAAGTGATCCACAAAATTTTGTCTTTGTGATGTGGTTAGGATTGTATCATCCCTGGACATTAGTCCTAAAGTGATCCGCAAACTTTTGTCTTCGTGATGTGGTTGGGATTATATCATCCCTGGACATTAGTCCTAAAGTGATCCACAAACCTTTGTCTCTATGATGTGGTTGGGATTGTATCATCCCTGGACATTAGTCCTAAAGTGATCCGCAGACTTTTGTCTCTGTGATGTGGTTGGGATTGTATCATCCCTGGACATTAGTCCTAAAGTGATCCTCAGGGTTTTGTCTCAGTGATGTGGTTAGGATTGCATCATCCTTGGACTTATGTCCTAAAGTGAGAGGGATTGATCATCCCGTAATTGGATCATGTGTGTTGCAGGTTATGTTGTTGCAGATGATGTTGTTGTTGATCGAAAGATCAAGAGTTGTTGTAGATAATCGAGAGATCAAGTGTTGTTGTAGATGATCGAGAGATCGAGTGCTGCAGAAGATGAAGATTAGAGATGAAGACTCAATTCTGTAGAAGATGATGCTCCGGTACTGAAGATGTTCCAGTAACTCTTCCAGTTGCTGATATTGTTGAAGAAAACTTCCGATGATTTATAGATGTATCACCTTGATGTTGTTAACGATGCTCTCTCTCCTTGATCCTACAGTTGATGTTGTTGTTGTCAGTAGAATGCCCTTCTCGTTAAGGGTGAGTGTTGAAATACTATAACTTCGAAGAATATTCTACTGTATTTTATTATTATTTATTCGTAGATGTTTTGTTCCTCCAACAGGATGTTATTATTGTATTTGGTCATCATAGAGTCATGAGGTAAAACCTCCTTTGTAAGTTGGGTCGATAGAACCATCCAGAAAGTAATATTATATTGTTTTGAGTCTTCCAGTTAAGTTTTTTGGGTTGACCTAGTTAGTGAAAAATTCAAGTGGAGGATAAAGTATAAATAGGAGTGATGTGCTTCTCATTTGGACACACACACACACTTGTGTAATTCACACAGGAGAGAGAGAGAGAGAGAGAGAGAGAGAGAGAGAGATCTGCAAGGAGAAGGAGCACTTGTTTGGGGTTTTGCCTTTGTACTTTTGATCATTTATATTGAGGAAGTTTTTGTTGGGTTTTCTTCCCCTAGAGGGTTTCCCAGGATTAATCTGTGTCTATCTTGTGATTGTGTTTCTTTTAGTGATCCTGTATATGCTATTGTTTTGAAATTGAATTGAATACTGATGTTATCTATCTTAGCATATTGAATCTTAACATGGTATGTGTTTTATGCATAGGTTAGCTTGATGAATCACAGGTTATACATACTCTTCCATTCCTTGTTGATTAAGTATAAGACTTTTATATGTGTAATTTAATGTTGCGACTAATCTAGTTAATGAAGAATAGGTGAAGGAGAAAGTGGTCGGCTAAGTTGTATGCTTAGTTGCAGTAGTGTAAGCACTATGTCGTGCGAAGGTAAGTGCTCGACTAGTTAGTCCTCACCAAGAATATGATTTGTATGCTCAATTCAAACAAGGTAAGTCCTCCATCGAGCGAAGGTAACCACTTGTCTAATGGTCCCTTAGACAGGAATTTCACTATCTTATATTTTAGTGCAATTTTTTTTCTTAGTGTTTTAGGTACATTACAAAGTGGTATCAGATCCAAGGTTACAACACTTGGACCTTATGGACTTGGCTACTCTACTGATATTTGTATATGCAACTAATAAATTGTTTTACTTTCAGGAAACAAGAAGAAAATAGTTTTGAAAAGAATCAAGTAACTCAGAAAGTTAGAAGCCCCTGAAAAATATATGAGTGAGGTGCCCAGCCAACTTGGGATGGGAGATGGATCTCCACCTGAAGAAAATGTATGGGTTGAGTTGAACTTAGATCGTAGAAAAACAACTACTTCAGTGATGTTGGAAACAGTAAAAATATTGCAGAAAAACTATAGAGTTTCAAAGCTGACAACATAAAATATTTGGAGGAGCGGAGTGAGACCAATGCTATCATGTTGCAGAACCTTACTGAAATTAGAAATACAGTCTTTCAACAATGGAGGAAAGAAAGAGTCATAATAAAAAGGTTCTCGGAGCAAGGAACCAAAGTCCAAACCTCCACCAGAGGTGGAAGACAAATCAACTAGCAGTAAAAAGACTACCTCGGATGACACAGACTGTGAAATCATGATGAGATAGCCTCCAAAGAAAATCACAAGCATAAATTTTCCAATGAAGTCTAGGGGGAGTTCAAGAAGATCGAACCACCTAGATTTAATGGCATGGTTAAGACAACTGAGGAAGTTGAAGCATGGTTGTTGGGAATGAAGAAGTATTTTAAGATTTAAAACTATGAGGGGAACACACAAGCTCATTTGGTTGTGTTTAATCTCACTATCGAGGCATCTAATTGGTGTCAATATCTAAAGGCAAATAAAAAGATTAAAGAAAAAGACATCAACTAGAACGAATTCAAAGAGTACTTCTGAAAGATGTATATGTCAGAAAGATTCTATGACAAGAAATTAAAAGAGTTCCATGAACTCAAGATGGGACAACTAAGTATGGACGATATGATTAATAGATTTATGGAATTATTGAATTATGTCCCATACATTAAGGAAAAAAATATTAAGATTCAAAGGTTTTTTAGTTGTTTACCTCGTCATTTCTGAGACAGATTGGAGTTTGACTATTCCAAGGACCTACAAGAGACCTTTCACAAGGAAATACTATGTTTGAATAGAGCCAACATAGAGCTCCGAACTTGCAGATCTTGTGAGAGAAAAAGAAGCAGAAGGCTGAGCAAAGAAATAAATGGTACAATCCCTCTTCATTCAGAAATGAGATTAAGTTATTTCATAATAGCAATGCATAAGGGAGAATTAAATTTCAATAGAATGTTCTCGCTCAAAGCAAAAATAGACTTTTTGGAACTATTGGAAAGAAACCAAAAGGGGATAACACATGAACTCTTCGATGTTGGCACTGCGATGAAAATCACCGCAAGTGGACTTCCCTCGTAAAGGTAAAACTAATAGAACTATTCACAATATGCAGGAAGCTACTACAATAAATGATATGGCCAGAGTTCCAAGCATTTATGAAACCTTAGACAGTCGACAAGTTGAGCATCAATCATCGATTGTTGAAATTGAAGGTAATATTTCTAGCAAATCTGTTTCAATCCTCATCAATCCAGGTTCTTGTAAAAGTTATATTTCCCCTACAAACTCTTACCAATGTATGTTGCAGAAAAGTAAATTTAAGCAAGCCTGATTGGTTCAACTGGATGATTGGAACCAAAAAGAAGCTATCTGATTTTATCAAAGATTGTACCCTAGAGTTGGATGGAATGCCAACAATGACACATTTGAATATTCTGCCTTTGGGATCCTAAGATCTGCTCATAGGAATGGATTGGTTGGAGCATCTCATATAGTTATCCTAAATTGCTACACAAAGACTTTCACATGTGAAGATGGTAAATGAAATGTCGGGGCCATAAATGGAATGCCCCATAGAGTATCAGTAAGGTAGATCTCCACCTTGCAACTAAAGCACAGTGCCAAAAAGGATGCAATTCATATGCAATGCAAGTAACATAATTTTAAAAAGAAGTTGAATCTAGTTTGGAATATTTTCTTGTTTTGATGGAATTTCAAGATGTGTTTCTTAAGGAAGTACCTAGTTTCCTCCCAAGAGAGACTTAGACTACACCATTGACCTAGTGCTTGGAGCAATGATTGTTTCAAGGGCACTCTATCGAATGAGTATACTAGGGTTGGTGGAACTTAAATTGCAGTTGCAAGAACTATTGGAAAAGGATTACATCATCCCTATTGTTTCCCCTTGTGGAGCTTTGGTCTTGTTTGCTAGAAGGAAGGATATAACACTAAGAATGTGCATCGACTACCAAGGTTGTTGACACTCTCAACGTGAGTGTTCGGTTGATATGTTTGACTAACAATAGTACTTTTGAAACTGATCTCGGAGAAAGAATAAAAGTATTCTATGAACATGGTGAATACTACCAAGGAATATAGTCAAGTCTGCAAACAAACACAATAGAACAACATAAACAAGATTTCAGTATCACCACCAATGGGCTACTTACGTACAAAGGGAGATTGTGTGTTCCAAATTTTCCATAATTAAAGGAAATGATCATGGACAAGTTTCATAAAAAACCATATTCTAGAAATTCGGGATATCATAAAATGATCTCGGCGGTAAGGAAATAGTACTTTTGGCCAAAGATGAAATCATAAATTGCTGAGTACATAGCTCGATGTTTGGAGTGTCAAAAAGTGAAGGCTAAGCATAAGCATCTGATCGACTTGTTGCAACCTTTACCCATTCCTGAATGGAAATGGGAGACCATTTCCATGGACTTCATAACTAGAGTTTCAAAATCCAGGACTCAACATGACTCAGTTATGGTCTTTGTGGATAAATTGAGCGAGGATTCTCACTTCTTTCCAGTTAAATCCACCTTCAGGGCTATCAATATTGCAAAAACTTTCTTAAAAGAAATTTTCAAACTATATTGAATTCCTAAACATATCATTTCATACAGAGACGCGAAGTTTACATCGAACTTATGGAAGGCTTTGTTTGCAAGTTTGGACACTTAGCTAAACATGAGTATGGATTATCACTCTTAGACTAATGGACAAACTAAGAGGACAAACCAGGTTTTGGAGGATATGCTCTAGATGTACATAATGGACAATCCTAAGAAATGGGAAAACTATCTGCACCTAGCAGAATTCACTTACAACAACAGGTACCAAACGTCAGTGAAAATAAGTCCCTTTGAGGTAATGTATGGCAGGAAGTGCAATACCCCTATCACCTGTGACAACCCAATGTACATAGTCATATGCTTGGACATGAAATGCCAGAGGAATTGGAACATATTGTCAATAAAGTCAAGCAAAACCTGAATATGGCTCATGATCGTCAAAATATTTTATGCAGATTTAAACTGAAGACCTTACTAATTTCAGAAGCAAAAGAGAAGCTCACTAGACCTAGGAATATGCTCTAAACTTTCTCCACGATACTGTGGACCATTCCAAATCCTAGAAATAATGGGACTTGTTGCTTATGAATTAGTTCTGCCATCTAATGTTAAAGTGCATAATGTATTTCAAGTATCATTATTAAAGAAGTATGTACATGATACTACACATGTTGTGTATTAACATGTGATACAGGTGGAACCAGAAGAGGAATTATAGTCAGAACCCATGTGCATCCTGGACATGAAAGAAGTTGTGCTCCGAAATAGGGCCATATCCCAGGTAAAAGTGAAATGGAAGTACTTTGAGCCCGAGGAATCCACCTAGGAGATGGAGGATTAAATGTGAGATGCATACCCATATATGTTCCAAGATTGAGCTGGGAAGTGTTGTTAACACCGTGGATGGTTTTGTTTTAAGGGGGGGATGTAATACCCAAAATGCTAACCCCTCGTATTTTGGCCAAGTGTTATGTGAACACTGGAACCTTATGTTTATAAGTATTGCATACTTGGATATATTATTATGCTATGTTGAAAACTAAATTTTCTTGGGTTGTGTAGGCAAACCCGATGAATGAGAGGTCCTAGTGTATACAGGGAAAAACAAGAATAAACAAAGAAAAATAAAATTATTAAATAGAAATTTAAATAAACAAAAAATGAATAAGGAAAACAAAAAGAAAACAAATCTGAAATATGAAGAGACACCTCTAGAAAAATGTAACTCCTAAATAGGTGTCACCACCTGAAAGACTGGCTAATATAGTAAAATCCTCCTCTACAAAAGAGAGGGGAAAATAATGCGAAGGGGTTAACTCTCTTGGTTGTTGAAGAATGTGAATGAACACTATTATGGTTAATCCAAAAGATAGTTTTGATAAAGGGAGCCTTAATGAAAAGGGCAAGTGTGATACAGATGAAAATTGGAAGATGAACTTTAATGGAGCTTGTTATAGAAATGATTCTGGTGCAGGACTAGTTTTCACTTCTCCCAAAGGTGAAAAAATCGACTATGCTTATCGGTTAGAGTTTAACTCCACCAATTATGTAGCCGAGTATGAAGCCTTGATTTTAGGCCTTGAGCTAGCAAAAGACACGAGTATTAAAGTTTTAAAGGCCATAGGTGATTCTAATCTTATAGCCTAACAAGTGAAGAACGGTTTTGGGGCTAAAAATGAAAGGTTAAGGTGATATAGGCATGTTGTTTGGGACATCATTGAATTATTTGATGCATTTTCCATTGAGGTAGTCTCTAGAGAGCATAACTCCTTCATCGATGATATAGTTGTAGCGGCCTCTACTTTGCAACCTTATGAAATCCTATTAGAAGGAGACAATAAATTGAAAATAATCTTTAGACCATCCATTCCTGATAATCTTGAGCACCAGAAAGTTTTCCATGATGATTCTCAAATCATAAGGTTCATGAATAATTTAAGTGAATTTTCCAATTTCCATGTTGAATAGATCTCTCAGGGTGATGAAAGCCAAGGGATTGAAAACTTAGAGAATAACAAATACCCCTTAGGCCTTGTCCCTTTGGAGCGTGACTTTGATAGAGACAATGTATTTATGAATAAGAAAGAATCTAATGATCCCAACGATTACATAGAGTTGAAATTTGGTACCAAACCTAGTCCAAAAATCATTAAGTTGGGTAAAAACACCACTTTAGGAGAAAGAAGAGACATAGAAAACTCGGTGAGAGGATATAGGGATGTGTTCACTTGGTCATATAATGACTTAAATGCGTATCAAGAATATGTGATCCAACACACTATCCCTTTAAAGGAAGATGATAAGTCGTTTAGTCAAAATTTGGGAAGAATTGATCCTAAATTAGCCCCTCTCGTAAAGAAGGAGTTAGAGAAAATGTTGGAAGCAAAAATCATTGCTCCTATAAGAAACTCAGAATGGGTAGCCAATTTGGTTGTGGTTAGGAAGAAGAATTGTGAGATAACACTTTGTGTTGATTTTATAAACCTTAGCCAACTTTCACTTAAAGATAATTACCCACTCCCAAACATGGAAAATTTGTTACAAAGGGTCACAGGGGCTAGTATGATGTCTATGTTAGATGGATTCTCAGGTTATAATCAAGTGTTGGTTAAAGAGGGAGATAGACCAAATTCATCTTTTACTACCCTTTTGGGAACATTTGAATATCTTAGGGTGCCATTTGGACTGATAAATTTTGGGTCTACTTTTCCAAGAGCAATGGATTTTTCCTTTAGGGACAGTCTCAGGAAAATAATCAAAATGTACCAAGATGAATTAACAGTTGTATCTAAGGATATGAAAGATCATGTAAGTCATCTTAGGCAAGTTTTTTAGAGGTGTAGAAACTATTGAATATCTTTAAATCCCAAAAGGTCAATTCTAGGGGTTGATAAAGGTAAACTCCTATGACATATCATGTCCAAGGAGGGAATCAAATTGACCCCAAAGAGTTGACGCCATCAAGAAAAACCCATTGCCTAGCAACAAGAAATCCCTTCAATACTTGTTCAGAAAGATAAAATTTATTAGATGGTTCATTCCCAACTTTGTTGAAATTGCTAAACCAATCAATAAGTTACTTAAGAAGGATCAAGCATTTCAATGGGATGAGGAAGGTAGGAAAGCCTTTAAATTTATCATGCAAGCCATTTCCTCAACTAATGTTCTAGTGAGTCCAAACTATTCCAAGGATTTCCAAATATTCTCCTTTGCTTTTGAGGATACAACTGATGGGGTCTTATTGCAAAATAATGACGAAAACTTAGAGCAACCTATTGCTTTCATGAGAAAATCACTTAGAGATGTTGAATTGAAGTATGATATCATGAAAACGCAAGCTTATGCTCTAGGGTACCCATTGAAACATTTTAGAATCTATGTAGGTTAGTCCAAGATCATATGGTACGTACCTCATGTTGCAATAAAACATATCCTTACTCAGCAAGATCGTTTAGGGCCTAGAGGGAAGTGGGTAACTCAAATCCAAGAATATGAATTAGAGATTAAGCCCACTAAACTAATCAAAGAACAAAGTTTGTCCCAAACGCTCACAGAAGGAAACGAGAAAGCTTTAATTTTAGCAAATGAATCCATTGAGATGGTATCTATAGTATTAGAAACATTATAACAACATCCTTGGTATTCAGACATCATTTATTACTTAAAGAACCTTATTTGTTTAGATCATTTGATTGATCATAAGGAGGGAGCCTTAAATTTGAAAGCATCCAAGTATCATATCATGTAGGGTGGACTAGGTTGGAGAAACTTGGATGGATTGGTCTTGCTATGTGTTGATGATGTTGAGGCTCAACAACTCATGATTGATTTGCACAAGGGTTTTTGCGATGGACATTATGCTCCTAGGATGACTACTCATAATATTTTGAGAGGTTGTTACTATTGGCCATCAATATTTGTAGATGTCCACAAGTTTGTGATAAATTGCCAACCGGGTCAATTGTTTACGGGTAGGCAAAAACTCGCATCCCTCCCTTTGCAACCAGTCATAGTTGAAGCTCCCTTCAGGAAATGGGGTTTGGACCTCGTCAGAGAATTCAAAGACAACTCTAGAAATGGCCCTAAGTGGATCCTCACAACCACTGATTATTTCATGAGGTGGGTTGAAGTTATCCCCACCAATAGATCTATTAATAGTTTGGTGATTGAGTTCATCAAGGACAAGATCATTAATAGGTTTGGCGTTCTTGCCAAGATCACCACTGAATATATCATTGTCTTGTCCCATACCTCAAACTACTATCCTCAAGGTAACGATCTAGCATAATTGAGTAATAAGAACCCCGTGACTATCTTGAACTACATTGTAGGAGAGAACAAGAGAAGTTGGGACAATAAGATTAAATATGTAGTGTGGGATGATTGAATAACTAAGAAAGAATCAACTAGTAAGAGCGCATTTGAATTGGTTTACAAGGTAGATGTCACTTTGCCTATTCACTTGAAGATCCCAATATACCAATTCCTCCAGTATTTTACCACCAACCAAGAATTTGCACAAGAAATAATTAACCAATTGATAGAACTTGACAAAAATAGAAGCACACTAGAAGGAATAATTTTGACTACTTTGAAAAGAGTCAAAAGTGAGTTAAGGGTGTATTCAATAGAAATGATCGAAGTAGGATGTTTCAAAAGGGAGACTAAGTGTTGATGTGAAACAAATGTAGTGAATAAGCCATGAAGCATGGTAAGTTTGAAAGCCTTTGGTGGGGACCTTATATGATTGATGACATTGCAGGTACCAACTCCTATCTTTGTCACTTGGATGGTGAAAGATTTCCCTTGCCGCATAAGGAGAAAACCCTAAAGTTGTAATATCATGATGACATCTAATGCCATGAGGCATTCCTCTGTAGGGTAGGACTACATTTCATTCTCTAATTGGCTTGCATTTTGCATCTTTATTTGATTTACATATTGCATTGTACATATTGAGTTATACTTTCGTTACATTTTTCTTTTCATTTGATTGACTTGCATTTCATATGAGTGTTTTCATTTCAATCATTAGCTTTGCTTCTTGAATCAATGATCATGTTGGTTATCCTATTGTGCTCTTATGCTTTGGTTTATTAGTCATGTGGATTTGCATAAGGTACTTGTACCTTACCCTTTCCAATATTTAATGAGTCATTTAGTGTGATGTGTGTAGGAATATAGGACCTGAGATTCTAGAGTTTTCACGCACTCTCACATAGAGTACATGTCCCATAGTTGGATCCATATGTTACCCCTCTTTCAGTAAGGGGTGAATGTTGATCAATTTTTCCTATATGAGATCTATGGTTGCACCATAGATCATTGCTCGAGGATTCTTCCAACAATGCTAGATGGTCCAGGGTCCTTAATATGCTTAGCCAAAGACAGAGCATCACCCCCTAGTGTAATGATATATCTAACCTTCATCTTTACTTAGCATGGTATCTTGCATGATGGTATGTTCACATGAGAATATTACTTATGTGCTTTCATAAAGACTCACATACTTAAATTATTACTTGCCTTGGTCTATTCTTGGTGTCTCTCTTCTTACCTAATAATTGTGTTATTACGATATTGACGTGTACCTCAATGAACTAACTCATGTGATTTCATTCATTCCATAACATATTACCTAGCCATTTTCATTCCACTAATCCAATTCACCCATCCCCTTCACTTCACCCTTTGTGAATGATTGATTATTAGTAACGACATATGGTGTCGTTACTATTCCAATGTATGAATGCCTCAAATCAATGTCAAAAGAGTCGTGTACTCTAAAAAAGGAACCTCCATCGCAAAAACCAGGTTCCCTTGTCCCAGGTTGTCTAAGATAAATCTAAATAAAAAGGGACTAAGCCAATGAAAGGGCTAATAAAAAATGCAAATAAAAAAACACCAAAGTCAAAGAAAAAAATAAAAATAAAAAAGGGCTTACAATATGAAGGCACGAGGATGGATGACCCAAGATAACACTTCCTAGGCACACATGTGGAAGAAAAATCAAGAAAAAACCTAACTCTTGAAAGTTAAGGATAAGACCATACATTATTATGTTGTTATGATAGTTATTTCACAAACACCCTCTTTCTCCCCTATGCACATAATTCACTTC
Organism: Larix kaempferi; assembly: GCA_027924585.1. NCBI lineage: Eukaryota > Viridiplantae > Streptophyta > Pinopsida > Pinales > Pinaceae > Larix > Larix kaempferi. The sequence goes on from BSBM01001334.1 coordinate 4,335,273, forward strand.
ATATACCCTCACATGACTTAGGTAAATTAAGCTTTGAGTGTTAATTTAGAAGTCTCATATGTAAAGGAGTTCTAAGGGTTACACTAATGTTAGATTGGATAGGTAGACATTATCAATTTATGAGTCATTAAAAGAATTATGTGTGTAATGTATATCTTATGTATTATTATCATGTTAGACTAACATTGCCTAAGTTTGATATGTGTTAATTGTTGTTTCATTAGGGGGGTTTTATTACACAAATACTTTGGTATTTGATCATTATTGATGGCTATTAGGCACATTATGGTGGAACACTACACTTGGAGGCTTTATTTTCTCCACACGCGTGGGTTGAGGTCTTCTAAAATTGACCATTAGACCTACTATGAGTTTGTTTAGCCTTGTTTTGAGCACATGCATGGATTTTCGAGCATAATTATGAGGTCGTTGGCATGTTTGACCACTTTGTGAGTAGTTTGGGATCACATGTGTGGTAGTTAGAGGCTTTCCCGTGGTTTTGTACATAGTTTGATGGTATTTGCTCATGATTTTGGGAGGCGCCCTTGGTTTTGGAGCATGTTTGTTAGAGATTTAACCATATTCCTTGGAGCACCCTAGATATTTAGGCCAAGTTGTTATGCTTTGTTAGATTGTGGACACATTTTTGGAGAGCACCTTCATTTTTTGAGAGTGGTTTGTGGTTTTACTTCATAGCAAATGGTTTCCGCACATGGTTTTGAGGAACGCCTTTTCTTCTTAGGCCCATATATAATTGTTTATCTATTTTTGACCATGTGTAGCCGATGCACCCCCCTTCTTTTGGAGATGGTGTTGGGGTTTTGAGCTCGTTAGCTTTAACCACCACATATTTTATTATTTTTTACCACATCTTAGCGATTCCCTATGACAAATCTAGTGTTTTAAACATTTTATTACTATTTTATTGTGAAGGTAGTTGAATCCTTCTCCTAAAGGAACTCACTCATCACTTGTCATTTACTGTTGTTAATGTTAGAGAATAATAACATCATCTTCCCTTTGGCTCTTGTTCCCTTGAAGTATTTTCACTTGAGTCCATTTGGTAAATAATATTGAGGTGACTTTGTTAATTTCTTTCAAGTGTTGATTTATTTGCTAGCCCTTAGAATAGTAGTGTTGCTCCATGGTTGATTATGCTTTATTTTATGCTACATGTTTTGGCTATTTTGCATCTTAGAAGGGATACTTGACAAGTAGCAAATGCCATAGTATAAGCGAGGCAAATAGATTGAAAGTGTATGTTAAAGATACATTTCCTTTGTAGAAATTACAAGCTAATCAATTGTTTTCATAGAAATTGCCATGTTGTTTTGCAGAAATTTTTAACAAGCACATATGGGTAAAAGTTCAAGAAGAGGAGCTAAAGAATCTATTGGCCCAAAGAAATATAAGGCACTAGTCACCTTTCCCGAGTTTTCACAACCAAGCCACCTACAATCTTCCATTCCCGCTTCTCATAATTAGAATTTAATCTAATAAAAATTCTATAAAAAAGGATAAAAAATAAAGGGAAAAATCCAAAAATATTCATGAGTTTTCCCTAGATTTAATTTCAACATTAAGTAAATTTTCTCTAATTTTGTCGTAGTTTAAGTTCACTTCTTTTAGTTAGTTTTTCATAGTATTCCTGTATATTTAATTTTGTTTTTTTTGTAGGTTTTAGGCCATATAACAACCCTTAATTGTGCTGATTTATTTCATCTTCCTTAGGGATTTTATTTGTTGAAACACATTTAAGATTTTTTCGATACTTAACTTTGAATTCCATGGTGTTTTATTTGATTTAAGGTCATAAAGAGTAGAAATTTTAATTCTGTAAATTTATTTATGCATTTAAATTAATTTTGGAATTTTATTTGAGATGATTTAATAACTGAAAATTTAGATTTATTGCCTCGGTCACTTTTTTGGAAATTTTCTTAGTAAAAATCTAAATTTTCATTGTCTTTTCTTGTTGATTTATGCTTCAAAGTACATTAGGACAACAAGTAGATTATTATGGAGTTTTTCTATGTGATTAATATTTTCATATTTCACCATCAACTTCATTTAAATGGATAGTTCACTAAATTTTCCGATTTTTGGAAATTTTTATTCAAAATGTCCTTTATTACCCTTATGAGCAGCAATGTGATGAATCATGCTATTAATTGCATGGTTATTGTATCACAAATTTGTCTTGAGCAATTACACACATCTCCCAGATTATTATGGTTTATTGAATGGATGTTTCATAATCTTCAAATCATTTACATTTTGGAGGTTACTAAATTTGTGCAAGTAGTTTATTGATTTTATTTTTAGCACATCCTTCTTATATTTATATGCTTGGGGATCATATGGCAAGAAATTAATTTAATTATATTTGTGAAGATAAGATTTAATTAAAGATCTAAGCCATCATTGTTGAAGTGATTTAAATCACTACAACTTAGTTGGGCTCTTAATAAATCGGGCGACACCCTTTTTGTAGACATTTTCCTCTCTCCAAGAGGGCCTCGATCAAAAGTCACTCATAAACTGCTAATAAGTACAAGCTTTCCATCATTGGATAATATCATTTGTGGATGATTTTGGGAGATAACCCAACTTGTTTTAATGTGAATTTAGATGCTACAACATTATGGTTTGCTGTTTATTTAGGTTTCATGAGTATCTTTATTTATCCATGAATGATCTTTCTTTTTACACATGACAAAATCCTTATTTCTGAAAGGTGTCTATTTGATTAATTCACTTGCAATTTTTTGGGGATTAAGCACTCACATGGGACTTTAACTTGATGTGAAACACATATTTATCTTCAAGCAAGTTTGAGATCCTTGGACCTTTTCTCCAACCTTGATCTACAAGCCTTTAGGGAAGCCTCCCTTGGCCTCTAAAGCAGGCATAACACATAGGAAGATCCTTGTTGAGGTGGCAGTGGCACTCATCTTCTATAATTGCACTTGTAGCATTAGTGGATTAGGACTTTGCCACTTAGTTGTGAAAACAAGTTGTAATAGTGTGAAAGTGAAAGGAAGGATAAAGAAGGTTTAATCTAGTAACTTACCTTTGAAGAATATATCATTTACAACATAAAAGTTACAACCAAATAAAGAGTTTAGGAGTGTAAATTTGAACAACATGATCTTAATGGTGAAAGTGGTGTGTACTAAAATTTGGATATAGTATCTAAAGTTTTTATACAATCATGATTAATGCATATCCCATCATAAACTTATGAGGAATTAGTGTTGCAAAAAAGCATGTACCACTTTAAAATGACTTAACCAAGCTATAATTGTGGGTATCTTTACAGTTAGATCAAGAACATATATAATAAAACACAACCAAACTAAAATCCTATGGAAATAATCAAATCGAACAGTAAATCATGAAGCAAAAAACAAGAGAGACAAGAGGAGACAATGTTTACGTGGTAAAACCCCAAGGTGGCGAATTATCCATGCAAGCTAGTCTTTTATTCTTCAAGTCAACTCTCTAATATTACAACTCTTCACATATGAACGATCTAGCCTAAGGACCCATATGGTCCAAGCTAAATATCAATACCATAAGCCACCCTCACCTATCACTTGATTCAAGACTAATGACATTAATTTACTGTAACCAAGAGAAACTTGGACAATTGATAGTAAGGAAGAATCAAGGATGGATTTCAACCAATACATAATAAGCTCATAAAGATATAAGGAAAGTGGTGGATGAGAATGACCTATCAATGTAGGTCAATGTTACCTAACAAATAGGTCACCACCTAATAACTCCCAAACTATCTCCATGTGCATATGTGCAATACAAAACTCTAGTGAGGCCACGTTACATGTATAATTGCCCCATAAATGATGTTATAAATATCATCATTATGACACTAAGTACAATATTACATTAAGCCACTAGAGAACATTAAACACAATCTAACATTCCCCCTTAGTGGGATACATTTATATGTTAACATTTCAGATCCAAAATAGGATCCATTATTAGGAGAAAGATTCGGACGAGGAGAAAGAATCAAGCCTTAATTAACACAAGAGAGGCATAAAACCTAAACCTCAAAATGAGGAGTCTCTCGATTGTTGTCACAATTAAATGCTATAGAACCCTAGTTGAAGGAATTAGTTTTGTGAATCCTTCGGCTAGGGTTTCGTAGAATTTAATTATGACAACAGTTGATCATCTCCTCATTTCAAGGCTTAGGGTTTTCCGCCTCTCTTGTAATAAGTAAGGCTTTATTCTTTCTCCTCATTTGGCTCTTTATCTTGATGATGGATCTTGTTTTTGGATCTGAAATATTGACACACAAATGTATACTATGGATAATCTGAAAAAAATTGTAATGGCAACTCTCACCATAGAAAACACAGATCACAAATTCCCCTTCATGTTAACTAGAGGAATGAGCACCTAAGTCAAGGAAGGAGTTGTGTTACATAATAACAATAGACCATAAATGTGATAAATTTGAGATCTCACAAGTCTAATGATGCCTCATTGTGTGTACAGATGTATCAAAATGTTGTGCTCACAACTATCATAGCGATAGGCTATACAATGGTAAATGTGGCCAGTAAATAATCATTACACCATAATTGGAAGATTATGGGTTTAGATTGCATTCCCCTTTAATGACAACTTCAACATCCTAGATAAAGTGGCAAAGAGAGCTTCGAACTTCATTGTTGATAAGGGTAAGTTGTGGAGTGGAACAATGTAGAAAACCATCAATAAGTTGCAACCATATCCTCAACAAGGTGCAAAAAAAAGACCCCTGCTACTGTCAAGAATCAATGCAGAATGACCAGTAATGACAACATCAATATGCTCATGATGAAGTGATAAGATACTTAAGATAGAGTAGTAATCTACAAAATAAATATGTATCCAAACTTTTCATAAATACCACTTCAAAACAGGTGAAGCAAATGGAGATCCAACTGCAAGAAAGAATCTTGAAGAGTAAAGGCATGAATCATTACAGAAAGTCCACAATGTGTCAAAGAAAAATCTCCCCAAGAAGACACGAAAGATAATAGAACATGAATTTGAACGTGATCCAATAGGCTGAAATATTTCGACAATAAAATGCAATGCTTCAATCAAGAACTTGAACACAAGCTCATATGATCATCAAGTGCTCAAATATGCACCACATGCAATGTAAAAGGGTATTTCCATCACAAATACATGGTGCCAAACAAAGCACTAATTTATGTCATCAAGAGATTGTCTCAAAAATTGTTGTCAAAATCAAACAAACGAGATATGTGGCCATTACCATCCTCGATACTTATGTGGGAAAATCAATAGAAATTGATATCACCATTGCATAGATTGAAAACAATTATGCACTTCTATAAAAAAAATTCACTCAAAACGGTGTTTGATTGAATTAGTAAGTTATGACCAATCCCACTCATTATTTATACATGGTGCTTCAAAAGGTCATCCTTCCATATGAAATAAACTATCTAACATTAAAAATGAAGGAATCGGTTTAGGGCCAGAACCTACATACATTTTAATCAAGACAACTATTGCTTTTATGGATATAGACAATTGTTGGTATGATGCATGTCCTTTTACATTTAAAGACTGGAATTGCAAAAAAACTCACACCTATTGAGGATGTTGTCTAGAATTTCCAAAGGTGCAATCAACGTGTCTATGAATGTGAATACATGTACATTTTCCAATTCATCATTGAAGACCAAACAAGCAAAATCAATGTAGTTGTATTCCAGGATGTTGTAGAACACCTTATAGGCATACCTTCTAAGAAGTTGTCTTAAAGTGCCCACGAGTGTTCAAAATGCATCAAGGAAGCAGGGATACAAGTAAATGTATCATGTCTCCACTCAAACTTGATCACTACCTAGCCCCTTATTGTTTTACTCACATATGTATACTTTCTCATATGACAAATTAATGTACATTTTGTTTTACTTGTCGTCGATTAAATGTATTTATATTTATTGCTTATTAGTACCTGCAAACAAGTTTTCCTTTCAATTACACTGACTACTATCCCTACCATAAATTAGCTAGACTTGCTTTCAAATACATAAAATTCTATTGTCTATGTACATACAACTTTCTCTCATTTTACAACATATTGAAGCTTTTCTCGACGTTTCATTTCCCTCGCTTTGGGGGTATGATGTAACAAATATTGATGTGTATAGGGAAGTGAGTAATGTTACCCTACAATTTATGGGTCCAATTAGGATTAGTAAATGGTGCACTTGGACTGGTCATGCAAATTGTATACACACCTGGATCTACCCCTCTTAAGTTACCAACCTATGTTGATAGTTACATTGGGCCTCCATGGGACCAATCTCAACCAAAGCACATATCAATTCCACCCATAAATCAAAGTAATAAGAAACAAATCCCCCTAAACATGGCTTGGGAATTGACTATCCATAAATCCCAAGGATTGGCATTAACAAGGTCAACCATTGACATTGGTAACAAATAACGTATGGATTGACCTTCACAGTGAATGCCACATACTACAACATTAGAAGTCCAATCCAAATTACACCATCGTTCTCCTTAAAACGCTATGCAAAGATGAAATACACTTCATATCTCTCACTTCGAAAAAAGCAAGAGGAATGCCTTTATTCTCTGTCCTTTCACACTTAAAATTGCAACCCTCAATCCCTACACTCCCCCTACCAAATGAAAACCCCAAATATATTTATTTTACTACGCCTTCATTTTGGTATGACAAATTAATGTACAATTCATTGTATTTGCCATCTATTACATGGGTTTCTATTTATTGCTTATTAGCACTTGCAACATAGTTTTCCTTTCAATTTCATCGACTACAATCCCTACCATATAGTAGCTAGACTTGCTTTCAAACACACAAAATTATATTGTCTAAGTACACACAACTTTCTCTCATTTTACAACATATTGAAATTCTTCTTGGTGTTTCATTTCCCCCGTTTTGGGGGTATGCTAGTTAATAATTTTTAAAAAAAATGTTTTTATCCATATTGCCACCTATCCTATCATTACTAGAAGAATCATTTGCATAACATTCTAGACCCCTTTACCACATTCCCTTTTGAACTTTAGGAAAAGCTAGGAGCAAATCCTTGCTATGGAGATAGGCAAGCAATTTCCATGGAATTTTGGTTGATTTAGTTTTGAATTCTAGCCTGGCACATCACATCATGATTTAAACAAAAAGAGATCAAATAGTTTTCGATGAAGTACAATAATAGCTGAAATGACAACAACAATCACCTCTTCACATTACAAAATTATTGTGTAAACTCAAGGTACTAATATTTGACTTATGGGTGATTGGCTTGTAACAAATGCTTCTCATACAATAAATGAATTGAAACTCCAGTGCTTGCATCCATCTCTCGTGATCTCTGCCTATGTGGTAATGCCTATTGATGGTAATCAACAATAATTTATATAGGTGTGAGTGAGTTGTGGTAATGTTTAGTGAACACTCTAACTTATTTGTTATCGCACTTGGGTCTTTTTGCAGAACTAGATTTCATCCATTTTGAACATTGGTTGGGGAACTTTTTACTACAGGCTGGTAGAGAGACTACTCTCTATTCCTGATTCTGTGTTCTCTGTTTGTGGGTGCATTACCACTTTTGTTTTTTGGGGACTCGTCGACAACATACTCGTGGATGGAGTGTGGGTTATTTAATTTTTGTTGTTTTGTACATATATTTTCCTTTTTCTTGGTTCTCTTATTTTCTTTTTTGGGTTGACATCTTGGTTTCTACTGAGGTTGGGTGGAACTATTTCTGGGGACCCATATCCATTTATATGTAATTTGTCCTTGTTATGTGGTCATGGATCTCCTCGGTTTCTCTTTCTTACCTTGCTGCTCTGATTGGAAGAGAGGATACCTGGGTAGTTTTCGATGGTCTCTTCTATCTAGAATATACTGTGTATACTTTTTTTAATACAAAGTATAGTTTTTTATTGTGAAAAAATAGGTGTGAGTGAGTTTAAGCCAAACATTTAGAGAAATGCAAGGAAATGTAAGGCTCCCTTCTAAGTGATCTCAACAAAATAATTCAGGCCATAAGTTAAAATCATTGTTTTGGTTGGTTAGGAGGATGAGGATATAAAAAAAATAAAATTCATTGATTATAAAAACAATAAGTGAGGTAATTGTTCGCATAGATTTATTTTTACCTCAAATCTATTAAGCATTGAAATTAATACAAAAAACTACATGAAAATTTCTGAAAGCTTTAAATCTCCAATGTTAAGATGGATTTATATGATTTTAGTTTATTTATTTAATTTTCACATTATCAATTTTTTTGATGTTAGATGTCAAATGCAAGTTTTTTTCTCGTTTTAGTCTTATACATGTGATGCACCTTTTCCACCTTTAGTTGTAGAGCACATCTCACTCTATCCCGGAATAAAACACCACAATAAAAATATAATAATAAGTTGTGGCACATCACATAAATAACAACCACCCAAATTCATTGAACATAAAACCTAAAATAAAACATTACGATGATGATGATAGTTATTAACGTTCACTAAGACCAACTTTATTCTATTAGACATTAAAACGGTAAGGAATCACTTGGTTTTCTTTATAATTTATTTTATGTGCTCAAAAAACTTTAAGATAAGTAATCCTATACCATCATAGTTATGATGACTTAAAATATTAGAAATGCCAATATTGTGGTATTCTATGAAAAAATGTTTTTCATCTTCAATTCTCTTAATATCACAAAGATGGCAAATTCTTTCATCCCAATGACATTTTAGGAATTGTCGAGTGTCCTATTTCACTATGGAGCTTGTGAGAGTTTGTTCTTACTTTAGCAATGTTGTTTTTCTTCTTTGTACTAGTTAAAATAGAGAGATCATCTTGATCTTCTAGATTGAGGTTGATTACCTCCTTATAATATCTTAATTTTCTCTTATCCACGAGTTCTATTGTTGGACACACCGAGCACACTGAGAGGGGGGGCTGAACAGTGTGTATAGCTTTTTATTACTTTTTCAACTTTAACAATCATCAACTGCATCATTCATTAATGTATTACCACATTATCATTATATCATCAGCATTATTAACAATTACAGCTCATCATCACCTATCATCATATCATCATCACATAGGAAGCATAGCAAAACACAGTACACAAGATTTTTACGTGGAAACCCAAGTCCTGGGGGAAAAACCACGGAAGCCTTTATAATAATAATTTACTAGCAACAACTGGAAGGAGGCAACAACCCCCTTTGTTACAAAGACTTCAATTCTCCAACTACAACTGGAAGGAGGTTACGACCCCTTGGTTTACAGGCTACAACCTGAAGGAAGCCTTAGCTACATAGATTTCCTTGCCCCGTCCTGCCACCCTGATATGAAGATAGATACTTATATGAATCAAAACCGCACTGATCCTGCGGACCTATTAACCAACACCTGCACCACACTGCTCAACCACTGTCAATGCTCATCAACTAACCACTGTCATCAATTGTTCACTGCTCATTCACTGCTCATCAACTGTTCCACACTGTTCATCGTCCTGTACAATCAATCTGTGCAATCTAGCTATACCAATCAATCTATCTGATCTAGCTGTACCAATCAATCTGTCTACATAAATCAATCTGTTGTTCACATCATTCAAGTTAGTCAATCTGAGTTTAACCAACCGTACACGAGACTCAGTCCACCTGAGTCAAACCAACTGCTCATACAACTCAGCCAACATGAGTCAGACCAAATACACATGTAGTATCCTGTGTTAATGCTGCTCAACTAAACCAATGTACTCACTCCTAATTACCACTATTCATCATTGTACTATTGTCGTCATTGCATCATTTATAATTCCATATCATCACACATTGTGTTTTCATCATACATCACTGAGTATCACTGCGTAAACATCACTGAGCATTTATCACTGTGTTTCATCATACATATACTACTGTGTACTAATTGTCATGCCACTGAGTGTATTTTACTGAACATACCACTGTTTAAATATTACTAATTACATATGTATATGCCACTGTGTAAATTCATAAATACTGCTATAACATCACTGTCATGTCATCACATATCAATATACCCTCATAGTTCATCACTGTTGTACTTATCAAGGTTTGCTGCTCATTACCCACCTGCTCAACTTTGTCATTGTCAAGAAGTCTGCCCAAGTATCAATTCTTTAGAAGATCTGTACATGTACTGTAAGGTCTGTCAACCACTCAATTGTCAATACTGTCACTTGTCAAAGCATGTCATTGTCACATCACATCAACTCAATCTGCTGAAGATGAGGGTTATGGATAACATTACTGGCACATCATCACTGGTATATATATATATATATATATATTACTGTGTAATGTCGCTGTGTAAATGTCTCAAGCATATATCACTGAGTATACATACCACTGTGTAACTGTCTCATATATATATATGTACATTACTCTGTGATATCACTGAACATAGCTTAGACTGTGAAAATTATGTCTTTATCGTGACTGTGATTCTGAGGTAGCTCTTTACCATGACTGTGTTTCTGAGGTACTCATCACTGTGACTGTGCTATCTACTTCGAAATTCTTCTCTAACGTTGCATATGTTACTGTTTCAGAATATCTTCAGAGTGTTGTTTATTACTAAGTCATGTCACTTCAAGTCACATCGACTTGAGCCTTTTATAAGTGCTGTTCCAAGTGATCTTTCACAAACTGTTGCTATGTCTTCAGTTCTTTCAATGAGATTAGGCTTTTAAGTGCTGCAAAAATACCTTCAGATGCCCAGATGGATATGAGACCTTTATGATACTTCTTGCGGTATTCTTATGAAAATTTGAAGTTAAAAGGGCTTCAAAATACCTTCTATCAGACTTGTGATTTTTGGCCTTCAGAAAGGGGTATACCTTCAAATGTTTATATCTTGAATTTCTTGGAAGAATCCGTTGCAAATTGCCTTAGTGATCTTCTTTTGTTTCCTGAAAAATGCTGCTCCATAAACTTCTTTCTACAGTTCTGTTGTTGTTCATCTATTTACTTGAAGTCAGACCATATGTGAAACTTGATTCAAAACACTGAGATCTCCATCTTTGCTGCCTTGTGGTTCATAGAACTGCTGTTCAGATCAGATGCTGCAATGATGTTCCAATGGTTGTTGCTGCTCTAGTGGACAGACCCAAGCCAGGATATCCTTAAAAAAAAACTCACTGCTATTGAAAGCCCGAAATTCAGAGATTAAAGGTGCTAACTTCTATCTTTACTGTGGCTGCCTCAGCAGGTTAAACCAAAATCAGAGCATAAAAAGAAAAGAAAAAATTGTTCACTGTAGCTGCTACAGTACCCGCGAAATTCGCCTAAGACAGTCTGAAATCATAGCTCTTTTTTATTACACCCACCTCCTTCAAATGAGGTCGAAATTGTTGCTATTTATACACATAACACATGAAAAAAAAATCTGAGCCGACCTTGCATTTATTAAAGTTGTAAAATTTCTTTTTGATCTTAAAAATTCTGAGCCGACCTACTTGTGAATGGGAAAATTAACTCATTAACTTTAAACATCATTATCTCTCCAGCCGTGAGGAGTTAGGGGGTGTTCTACATATCAACTGAAAGGGCTTGACGAGGACTGCCACTTTGTGAGGGTCTTGCTGGCATTGGAAAAGTTCTTCACCCTTGTTTTTTTCAATTTGTGCAGGACATCAAAAATTCACTTTGAAAACTTTTGGATGGCTTTTTTTTTTAACCACTTTTAGGGCTTCTTCAATAGATTTGAGAGTCAAAGAATAAGGGTATCAAGTTCAACACCAAGTCTTGTGGATCAAGGGATTTCATCATGGTTTTCAAAAGCTAGCCAAGCTACCATATGTGAGTGGGTCATATGACCATATTATGTGGGCTTAAAGCCATCAACCAAGGCATCTTCATCATGAATTAAGGGGCTTCATTACTTTTTGCAAAGGAGCTTCTTCAAGGGTTTCAAGTAGCATGCATAGGTTTTTATGGGCTTAAGGTTATCAAGCAAGTACATTCATGACAAAAGTAAGGGCAACAAATTCACCAAGACTCGTGGGTCAAGATACAAGATCTTCACCATCACGTAGGGGCACAAGTCAAAAGATGAGGGTTTCAAGAACTAATAAAGGTATCATCATTTGATATCAAAGGCATCATTAGTGCTTTAAGGGCATGCATGCCATATTGTCAAACCACCATACATTATTGGGTCATTAAGTATATCATTTTAAATGACCATAGAATGGGTCATTTCTACTTGTCAAGGATAAGGACTTGACCTAGGACATCATCTAAAGTAGTGGCTTTAACATTGTTCATTAGGGGCATCCCAACAAGAGCATCTACACCCTTTTGTGCTTAAGACCAACTTGTGGGCTTTCATTATGGGTTCAAGGGGCTTCAAGATCCAGAATACCACAATCATTCATTAGGCAACCAAACAACAAACCACAAGTGCAAGTAGCACAAACACCATTAACGAAAGGACAACCAAGAGAAGGATACAACAATGGAATCAATACAATAGGACCAAGATTACAGCTTAGGGGCACTTAACCAAGTCAAGGGTAGCCAGGGCTTTTGGCATTGTCCCAAGGCCTCCAAGGGCTTCAAGCTTGGGCTTGGACAAAGTCAAAAGATCTCCTCTGACACAGACAACCACAAATCAAATACTAACCCTCAGGGGCTCCACAAGGGGCATCAAGACTCAACTGTTGGCATCAATGACCAGGCACTGTTGGCATCAATGACAACTTAATAAACAATCTCCCCCTTTGTCATTGATGACAACACTCAAACTCCTTTTCAGAACAATCTCTCCCTGTCACAGTTTCTCTCCCCCTTTGGCATCAATGGCAAAGGGAACATCCTTTGACAATATAGCTCCCCCTCAGGGCATGCTCCCCTTGTCAACAACTTCTCTTCCTTTTTGCATCAATGGCAACGAGAACTTTCTTTAGCAATATTTCTCCCCCTATCACTGGGCACTGCTGCTGCTTGTATGCTGGAACCAACTACTGTAGGATACTGAGAAGTGTGTGATCGTTGATCTCAATCCATGATAATCAAGTACATAGCTCCTTTTACACTTCATAACACTGATCGATAGTCTTCAAAATGGTATTGGGTTTTTCCCAAAAATTTCATCATTTCTGTTTTGATCAACGGGGCAATCTACTGACTTTCTTCTCCATACTGTGGTAGACTGATTGTTGTTCATGACATTCGATTGGACTTGCTTTCTTCTCCAAACTTTAACTTCTCCCTGCATCCTGCAATGTTTCGCAAAATGACCATAATGATAACAATTATAACATTGAACGGAAAACATACCTTGATTTATATCTGGAATTATTCTGTCATGAGTTCTGCAATGGATGGCTTTGTGACCATAGTTGTTACACTTGTAGCAGTGACCACTGAACATCATGGGATATCCCTGAGCAAAGGATCTTCTTTGTGATGCAAGTTCTCTGTTTCTATTCTTCCTTGAATCTTGCTAATCATGGAATCTACTGAAAATATCTGTATAATTATTAGCCTTTTCTTCTTTTTCCCTGGAACTTTCACTTTCTTCAATGTTCTTTTCAATCTTTGAATTTGTCTTCAACTGAGCAACTGCCTTGTTCAGATCTTCCTTTAGAGAGAGGATCTTCAATTCTTGCTTTTGACAAATTTCTATCTTTTCTTGGAGTTGTCTTGTTAGGTCTTCTTCAATTTTCTTGACTTCTTCTATCTGTTCTTTCATATCAATGACAATACTGTCTTCCATCTGTCCTTTTATTTCTTGATTTTCTTTTCTAAGTTCTGAGAGTTCCTTTTCAAAGTCAAAATTTGTCAGACATACCTTTCGTAATTCTATCTTCAAGGATTTGATTTCATCTTCTTGTTTTCTTCTTATTTTCTCTTCAATCTCATGATTGAAATGAATTCCCGTTTTGTCACTTGGATCTTCTTTCTGACTGGCGGATCTTTCCTTCTGCATTTTTTCAAGTAAGATACTGATCTCACTATCTTTGTCTTGAAGCTTGCGAGTCAATCCTTTCTCCTTATCTTCTAGCTGTCTTCTAAGCTTGTCAATTTCTTTTGATTGTCTTTTATTTTCAACAACAGACTTCTCAAGTTGATCTTTCAGAGAGTTGGATATGGCTTCTTTGATTTTGGTAGCTTCTTCAACTTGGAGATTTAGATCAATTATAGTCTGTGTGGCTTTCTCAGATTCTTCTTGATTCCTCTTCTCAGATTTGTCCAATTGTTCTTGTAATACCTGGTTCTGTTTACACAGTTTCTCAACCTTTTGCAAAGCATTAGAAATATCAATGTTTAAACATTCATTTTCATCATTTATCAAGAAACAATGAGATTCATCACATTTTGATGTATTACAATCTATGAATTTTGAATAGCACTTATCCTCTATACTCGATAGACATATTTCTTCAAAAACATTACAAATAGGGTGTTGAATAGACTTACCTTCATACTTACCTAGATCTTGTACTGACCTTTCTATGGAGTTGTCTTCTGCTTTCTGTTCTTCAATGGAGTACAGTTGATCTAACTTCAGTGACAATTCTTCAATTGAGTTACACTTTCCTATTTTCTTCTTTTGGAGATCTGTCAAATATGCAGTCATGAGTTTCATAACTTCTTCTTCATGTTCCTTAGAGGAGTAGAGATGTTCTATTTTGAGCCATAGTTCCTTAGCAGTGTTGCACTTTCCAATATTCTCTTTTATGGAATCTGATAAGCCTTCAAGAATGGATTCCATAGCCATTGAATTATTTTTTCTTGCTTCCTTCTGAGCTATTGTTTTCACTTTCTTCGGATGATCGTACCCAGTAAGCACTGACTGCCATACTCCACTGCCTTCTGCTTCAAGATAACCTTGCATTCTTCTTTTCCAGATCAAGTAATTTGTCCCACAAAACAATGGTGCTCCATTCACTGAGAACCCCATGGTGTGTCAAGGATCTACTTCAAGCTGGTAGGGCTTTCCGTGAAGGACCCGCTCTGATACCAATTGTTGGACACACCGAGCACACTGAGAGGGGGGGGGGTGAACAGTGTGTATAGCTTTTTATTACTTTTTCAACTTTAACAATCATCAACTGCATCATTCATTAATGTATTACCACATTATCATTATATCATCAGCATTATTAACAATTACAGCTCATCATCACCTATCATCATATCATCATCACATAGGAAGCATAGCAAAACACAGTACACAAGATTTTTACGTGGAAACCCAAGTCCTAGGGGAAAAACCACGGAAGCCTTTATAATAATAATTTACCAGCAACAACTGGAAGGAGGCAACAACCCCATTTGTTACAAAGACTTCAATTCTCCAGCTACAACTGGAAGGAGGCTACGACCCCTTGGTTTACAGGCTACAACTTGAAGGAAGCCTTAGCTCCCTAGATTTCCTTGCCCCGTCCTGCCACCCTGATATGAAGATAGATACTGATATGAATCAAAACCGCACTGATCCTGCGGACCTATTAACCAACACCTGCACCACACTGCTCATCAACTGACCACTATCATCAATTGTTCACTACTCATTCACTGCTCATCAACTGTTCCACACTATTCATCATCCTGTACAATCAATCTGTGCAATCTAGCTGTACCAATCAATCTGTCTGATCTAGCTGTAGCAATCAATTTGTCTACATAAATCAATCTGTTGTTCACATCATTCGAGTTAGTCAATCTTAGTTTAACCAACCGTACACGAGACTCAGTCCACCTGAGTCAAACCAACTGCTCATACAACTCAGCCAACATGAGTCAGACCAAATACACATGTAGTAGCCTGTGTTAATGCTGCTCAACTAAACCAATGTACTCACTCCTAGTTACCACTATTCATCATTGCACTATTGTCGTCATTGCATCATTTATAATTCCATATCATCACACATTGTGTTTTCATCATACATCACTGAGTATCACTGTGTAAACATCACTGAGCATTTATCACTGTGTTTCATCATACATATATTACTGTGTACTAATTGTCATGCCACTGCGTGTATTTTACTGAACATACCACTGTTTAAATATTACTAATTACATATGTATATGCCACTGTGTAAATTCATAAATACTGCTATAACATCACTGTCATGTCATCACATATCAATATACCTTCATAGTTCATTACTGCTATACTTATCAAGGTTTGCTGCTCATTACCCACCTGCTCAACTTTGTCATTGTCAAGAAGTCTGCCCAAGTATCAATTCTTTAGAAGATCTGTACATGTACTGTAAGGTCTGTCAACCACTCAATTGTCAATACTGTCACTTGTCAAAGCATGTCACTGTCACATCACATCAACTCAATCTGCTGAAGATGAGGGTTATGGATAACATTACTGGCACATCATCACTGGTATATATATATATATATATATATTACTGTGTAATGTTGCTGTGTAAATGTCTCAAGCATATATCACTGAGTATACATACCACTGTGTAACTGTCTCATATATATATATGTACATTACTCTGTGATATCACTGAACATAGCTTAGACTGTGAAAATTATGTCTTTACCGTGGCTGTGATTCTGAGATAGCTCTTTACCGTGGCTGTGATTCTGAGATAGCTCTTTACCGTGACTGTGTTTCTGAGGTACTCATCACTGTGACTGTGCTATCTACTTCAAAATTCTTCTCTAACGCTGCATATGTTACTGTTTCAGAATATCTTCAAAGTGTTGTTTATTACTAAGTCATGTCACTTCAAGTCACATCGACTTGAGCCTTTTATAAGTGCTGTTCCAAGTGATCTTTCACAAACTGTTGCTATGTCTTCAGTTCTTTCAATGAGATTAGGCTTTTAAGTGCTGCAAAAATACCTTCAGATGCCCAGATGGAGATGAGACCTTTATGATACTTCTTGCGGTATTCTTATGAAAATTTGAAGTTAAAAGGGCTTCAAAATACCTTCTATCAGACTTGTGATTTTTGGCCTTCAGAAAGGGGTATACCTTCAAATGTTTATATCTTGAATTTCTTGGAAGAATCCGTTGCAAATTGCCTTAGTGATCTTCTTTTGTTTCCTGAAAAATGCTGCTCCATAAACTTCTTTCTACAGTTCTGCTGCTGTTCATCTATTTACTTGAAGTCAGACCATATGTGAAACTTGATTCAAAACACTGAGATCTCCATCTTTGCTGCCTTGTGGTTCATAGAACTGCTGTTCAGATCAGATGCTGCAATGATGTTCCAATGGTTGTTGTTGCTCTAGTGGACAGACCCAAGCCAGGATATCCTTAAAAAAAAACTCACTGCTGTTGAAAGCCCGAAATTTAGAGATTAAAGGTGCTAACTTTTATCTTTACTGTGGCTTCCTCAGCAGGTTAAACCAAAATCAGAGCATAAAAAGAAAAGAAAAAATTGTTCACTGTAGCTGCTACAGTACCCGCGAAATTCGCCTAAGACAGTCTGAAATCAGAGCTCTTTTTTATTACACCCACCTCCTTCAAATGAGGTCGAAATTGTTGCTATTTATACACATAACACATGAAAAAAAAAATCTGAGCCGACCTTGCATTTATTAAAGTTGTAAAATTTCTTTTTGATCTTAAAAATTCTGAGCCGACCTACTTGTGAATGGGCAAATTAACTCATTAACTTTAAACATCATTATCTCTCGAACTGTGAGGAGTTAGGGGGCGTTCTACATATCAACTGAAAGGGCTTGACGAGGACTGCCACTTTGTGAGGGTCTTGCTGGCATTGGAAAAGTTCTTCACCCTTATTTTTTTCAATTTGTGCAGGACATCAAAAATTCACTTGAAAACTTTTGGATGGCTTTTTTTTTTTTAACCACTTTTAGGGCTTCTTCAATAGGTTTGAGAGTCAAAGAATAAGGGTATCAAGTTCAACACCAAGTCTTGTGGATCAAGGGATTTCATCATGGTTTTCAAAAGCTAGCCAAGCTACCATATGTGATTGGGTCATATGACCATATTATGTGGGCTTAAAGCCATCAACCAAGGCATCTTCATCATGAATTAAGGGGCTTCATTACTTTTTGCAAAGGAGCTTCTTCAAGGGTTTCAAGTAGCATGCATAGGGTTTTATGGGCTTAAGGTTATCAAGCAAGTACATTCATGACAAAAGTAAGGGCAACAAATTCACCAAGACTCGTGGGTCAAGATACATGATCTTCACCATCATGTAGGGGCACAAGTCAAAAGATGAGGGTTTCAAGAACTAATAAAGGTATCATCATTTGATATCAAAGGAATCATTAATGCTTTAAGGGCATGCATGCCATATTGTCAAACCACCATACATTATAGGGTCATTAAGTATATCGTTTTAAATGACCATAGAATGGGTCATTTCTACTTGTCAAGGATAAGGACTTGACCTAGGACATCATCTAAAGTAGTGGCTTTAACATTGTTCATTAGGGGTATCCCAACAAGAGCATCTACACCCTTTTGTGCTTAAGACCAACTTGTGGGATTTCATTATGGGTTCAAGGGGCTTCAAGATCCAGAATACCACAATCATTCATTAGGCAACCAAACAACAAACCACAAGTGTAAGTAGCACAAACACCATTAACGAAAGGACAACCAAGAGAAGGATACAACAATGGACTCAATGGGACCAAGATTACAGCTTAGGGGCACTTAACCAAGTCAAGGGTAGCCAGGGCTTTTGGCATTGTCCCAAGGCCTCCAAGGGCTTCAAGCTTGGGCTTGGACAAAGTCAAAAGGTCTCCTCTGACACAGACAACCACAAATCAAATACTAACCCTCAGGGGCTCCACAAGGGGCATCAAGACTCAACTGTTGGCATGAATGACCAGGCACTGTTGGCATCAATGACAACTTAATCAACATATCTCACCACAACTTCTCCTTAAATTTAGATGCAAAACCAATCTTTGGTGTCTTTATACGAACCTAGCTTAAGCTGTAGGTTGTTTTGACTAGAGTATGAAACAATCTTAGGAAACTTTTTGTCTCCCATGTTATTTACCTTCTTCTTGTATATTAAATGCCTAATCATAACCATACTCACAATGAAACATACACTCAATTTTATAAAAGTAATAAAATATAATGTATATTTCTTTTAATTTTGAAGTATATCTTATCTTTGCTCTTTTGAATTTGTTATATCAATCTTGGCAAATTGTCTATAAATAATGCAACTTGACAAAAATGTTAATAATAACTCTACACTAAAGAGTTTTGTTATCAATATGTTCCACAAGCGAACTTGGGATAAAGAGTTAGGGAGAAAGAAAAAGTACTACATTGAAGAGTTTAACCCTACCTACAGTCAGCATCAAAAGGCGTACATAGGGGCCAATATACCTTGTAAAGCCAAAATACTTATTGCTCAATTAAGAACTAATTCCCATCAACTCCGTTGTGAGACTGGACGCTGAAAAATTCCAAAATAAGCTTGGGAAGAAAGAGTGTGTATTTTCTGCATCTCTGGTAAAGTGGAGACAAAAAAACATTTCATTTTAGAGTGTGAAGCCTTTAAAGATATTAGGAACAAGTATGCAAGTGTCTTGGCAGATAAATCTTTGGATAATTTATTCAACGAGGGGACCGTGGAAAAATTAGGGATGCTCATCATCAGGTTGAACATGCAAATGATTAAATTGCATAAAACGACATGTGAAGTGGTCTGTCCCATAAGCTATCTTTAAACTCGCGGATGTTAAAATATTTCTTCTTTCTTCTAAATACATATTTAATTGTTAAAATATTTCTTCTTTCTTCTAAATACATATTTAATGCTTACCGTTTAATTCAAACCCTTTAAACGTGCAAACCCATGTCAGACCCTTTTTAAGAAACAAGCAAGCCACCATAAATCCACATGACGAAGAAGAACGAGACAAAAGTATCCATGATCATTCTCTCTTGCCTTCAAATCGTACACGCCAACACAAACACAAACGCAAAGGATTCTTCTCATCCATTCTTCCTCTGCAAATTCGTTAAATACTCGTGCCCTCAAATTCACAGTCGCCATCAAAGGTGGCGATTTCGGCAGATCGGGAGGGACATTTAATGCATTGTTCAATTCTGTACAAAGCTCGCGTGCTAATTGCCGCCGTATCTCAGCGTTCGGTCCAGCCACGATACCCCGCGTCAGTGTTTTATTAAGTTTATTTTGGGGTAAGTTTTCAGAAACCCTAGAATTTCCATCATCTCTGTTGTGGGTTTGCATTTGCTTTTGAGATCACGAATTTTGTAGTGAAACCTGTAAACGGAGAATTATATCCTTCACGCCGAATTTTCATTGCATGGATTGTCGTGATTGAGCGCTTTTGCCCAAACAATTGATTAGATTTTTCGTTGTTTATACTCATCTGCAATGTGTTTGTTGCTGAAAATTTCTTAAATGAGTCCGGTCTAAATAGGTATATTGGGAAGTCTTTAGGCTATTGAGGGTTTATTTCTATGGGCTCTGAAGGTAATATTCAAGAATGGGATCATTACTGCCCATTTTTAACATAGTAGTGAGGGCTTTAACCGGAAATCACCAGGAAATTTCATAACTGAACAAAAGCGAAATCTTAAAAACTAGCTCACCTGACACTGGGACACCGCGACATGGGTGTCCATGGACACGTAATTCCCCACTGCGGGACACTTCGGAACACACACATAAAAATAAATGAATAAAATTTAAAATATATTAAGAAAATTACAAAAAAATAAACAAATGAATAAAATTTCAAAAAAATTAACATTAAAATTATATATATAACCTTTTTGATTTTGAACATTAAGAAAACATAAATATATAATGTTCCACGGGATAAGCTGCCTGCTTTTCCCACACCCTTGGGACAAGGGTTGGGGGGGGGGTGTTGGTGCTTGGTGAAAACGTTTCACCACGCCCCCCATTTGGTGAAACTCTGTGAAACGTCTTGCTAGGATGGGGGCATGCCCCCCCCCCCCCACCCCCCCCCCCACCCCCCCCGATTTGGTGAAACTCTGCGAAACGTCTTGCTAGATTGAAAAAAAAGAAACTACCTAACCATTGCACAATTTCGTGGTTTTGAATTTAGTATTTAGTACTATTTACATCACACAATGATGAATTTGGATGGGATGAAGAATTTTTATGTTGGGATTTTTATTTTTTAAATAATTTTATAGACAGGGCCCTTTATGCTAGGGACCCGGACATCCACCCGTCCCCCATGAATTTCCCTAAAATTTGTGGTGTGTCTCTACATGTCCCCATGTGCATTTCCACGCCCCCGTGCTCGTCCTATAAACTTGGTTGAATACTAGAAATATATCGATTGAATGTAGAATGATTTACTTGCTCAAATGTGCCTTTTTAAAAAAAAAAAACCTTTATATTTGATATTTCAAGCTTGAAATCAAAATATACATTATCTTAGCCTCTAGGCTTAAGACCAAAAACCATGAATAGTTTGAGCCGTTATCCAATCCTAAAAACTTATTTACAGTCATCCATTCTTCATTTTGGCCTCCAAGAGCCTTCCTATATTGCCTACAAAGCATTAGAATAGAAGAAAGCATACCCCAACTAGGGCTAATTTTAGAATATACCAATTCTTCTACTTTATTCAAAAGATAGATAGAGAAGATTTAGAGGACATAGCATCCTCCTTGAATACTTGTATAGCTAAAGTACTTTCCTGTAATGAGAGGGCTTCTTTAGATAGAGAGTTTGCTTTGTTGTTAAAAGCTCTATAAATATGAATGAAGGAGATTGATTCAAAGTGAGATTTTACCTCCAAATTTCTATTCATGATAGGTCCTAGAGCTAGGTTAGTGGTATGGCACTTGTCATTTGCCTAGTCCATGAGCAGTTAGAATCTCTAAAAAATTACAAGTTTTTTTGGCACCGTTGTCTTCTAATTTCAACAATATTCACAAAGCAAAGTACCCAACTTTATTGTTCTAACCAAGGCCAATAGTGTATCTTAGAAGAAAGTGATGATGATTGTTTATACGAAGGATGGCCTTAGCACCACATTCTTGGACTACCTTGACTAGACCATAAAAAAATCCCCAAGGATAATCATAATCTATTTCAGGTTCCTTCAAAATCGTCGTGGCCATTTTCTTTGGCTCCTTATAGCTTTCTCTGTAGGAGGCTCAAATGTGCCTTTATAACGCTTTTGAAACCCTACTTTTTTAGTACCCTAAGTGTCGAACACTAAGGTTCTATGTGTCTGATATGCATCAATTGCGTGTTTGGCACAAGACACATATCCAACACATGTCAGACACGTGGGACCCACATATCTTATGTATCCACGTGTCTGACACATGGATACATGATACATGGAGGGTCTAGGATGTATCTTGTTTCTGTTAATTTTTTAGTGCAGTTGCGAGACCCATTCTCAGAGAGAATGGTACCCTAGTCAGTTAACTAGGGTTCCTGGTCAATTTAACCAGGCATAGTAATGAGTAAGACCCTAGAAGGTACCTTAGGGCCCCCAGCTATCTCTTGGGGTTCTTGGTCGAGGACCAAGCAGATGGATGCCATGGCAAAGTCCCTAGCATGTGGCTAGGGCCCCTATTTGTCTCTAGGGTATTCGGGTTTGGGACTAGACAGTTTCTTGGTCAGGAGGACCAAGCAGATCCTGCAGGTTGAGACAGAGACATTCTAGGTCCTGCAGGTGGTTGATCAACATTCAGTCTGGGACTGAGGACCATTCTTTGGGAGAATGGAGGACCTGGTCATGGGCCAGAGGTTGATCAACATGACATAGTCTAGGACTGAATCTCAGCCTTGGGCTGAGAGCCATTCCTTGAGAATGGAGGCACTTGGTCAGTTACCAAGATTATGATGTGTGATGTCCTCTTCTCCTAGGTCTTCGAGATAATTTTTTATCTTAGCTCTCCTTCATGCTTGACGTCAAGGGTTCTGTTGATTGCTTCTGCTGCAAATCTCCATCTATTTTACCAGATCTGATTGGGTTGATTTTATATATACTGCTGCTTGATGTCATGCTTTTTATATGTCTGCTGCTGCTAGGCCGTGAGCCCTTGTTGGTCTGTCTATGTTATTGGAAGCCCACTAGTGGAGGCTGCATGCCCCAACATTTATTTGGTGGCTGTTCTTTGTCTATTCTGGAGGCCGCTGCTCTAGAAAGCTGAACCATGAAGGTTCAGTCTCTCACCCATGTGCCTCAGTGGACAAATCTAACATTTTTGTGGGGGCCGTGGTCTGTTGGTTTATTTTTGAAGGGGGCTGCAGTCACTGAAGCTTACCTGCTGCCCTAAGGGAAGAGGCCGTGAACTCTTGTATTCATATCTAGGGCTTCCTGTTGCTCTAGGTCTGTAAGTTATCATTTTTTGTGAAGACAAATTACTCCTGTGGTTTAACCTATGTGCTAAGATCTTGTTGGAGTTAAATCTTTTATGCTGAAACTCTACTATGATCAGATTCATGTGCTGAGTCCTGTTTGTCAAAGGACCTATGTGTTTTTTGGTTCAGATTTGTTATGCCAAGTTTTGTCTGTGGTCAGATCTATGAGATTTACCTGGGTTCATTTTTTTAATTTTTTTTTCTCTGAGACATTGCTTGGGTTCAGATCTTTTACTGAAACTGTTGGGGTCTGTTTTATGCTGACTTTCACTGTGTTTTCTGAATGTCATTGACCTACCTTGTTTGACTGCACTACAACCATCTCATCTCTCTATCTTTGGTTTGTACTACCCTCTTATAGGGTCTGATAGTTTCCAGAATTGACTGGCCTCTCTGAGGCACAGTCTTTACTGAAAGTAAGTAACTCTTCTGAGTATTCTTATAGGAAGGGTCCCACACACAGGTAAGTATCCTCAATCATATCTCTTTTATTTGGTTAAATTATTTATTCTACGTTACATGTTACTGGAGATTAATGTAGCACAGTGACCTAACTGGTAGTGTTAAAAGTACTTTAACACAGTGGCCGACCTGAGAGTGCTAAAGGTGTGAAGTTGAAAGAGATGGAAAATTATGTTAGAGTACTGTATCATTTCACATTCAATGTTTATTAAATATATTTTTGCATTAAAGTATATTGAATAGTTATTTTTCTGCTAATAACCCTAACCTGATGAAAATTTAACAGTTTCGTAGGTGTCCAAATGTTTTATATGTTAAAGAATTGGGAATATATTGCAACAACAACACAAAAATAAAAAGCAAAATATGTGCTAGAAAAGAGGGCGCTTCAAGGAAGACCAACAATTATCTTGCAGTAAACCATCTCCAAGTGTAAAACACATCAAATGAGCTAGGGCACTCCAATAGAAAGCCTCCACATATCCTCAAGACATGCATGTAAGCCTAGCACTACATCAAAAGTGATAGTCGATGTCGTCAAGATGCTACACAAATGCCAATTTAACCCAAATATGCTAGGGTGTTCCATCAAGTAGTCATATGTCCTCACATACCATCATCTTGCAAACAATGAAGGCTAGAACATCACATGATCAAGTACAATGCTATCTCTCTATGATAAGCAAGTATATCAAACAAAACACCCTCAAGACACCCATGACTACATCATATCATCAACTATCAACCAATGCATCAAATCATCAATTGAACACACAACCCTTGGGCCATCCAAAGCTCCAACAATCTGTAAACCTGGGTTTGTGATAAAAAACACAAGTGTGAGCCTCATACAAAAAGAGGGGTAATAGGTCAAAAAATGGAACAGTGGGATATGGTGGTAATCACGTTGGAAAGCTTACCACACACTCAACATAGGTATGGGTGTCCGGAATGGCTAGAAGTTTCACCCATTTTATTTTAAAATGACAAGTTGGGAGTGACAATAAAATATATTTAAAAAAGGAAAAAATGACGAGCTGCACACATTAGGGAGCTCTCTAATGCTCTTTAAAACATATGTGACCATTAATATGTACTAATATAAATAGGCTTTAATATTAATATGCATAAAATTAATATTAATATAAAATTGCATGTATAATAATAATAATATAACATAGAATTCTTTTTTTTGTAAGGCTCGTACCCACAGAGTTTCAAACCGGTGACCTTACGCAAGGAGTGCCTTAACAATACACCCATTCACCGTCTATTCTACGCCCTGTGGGCCAGTGTAACATAGAATCAACCAAATATTATAAGTGAAATTTTTTCCTTTAATGATAATAGCTATGAATATAGTTATTATAAAAGGATTTGAACTTTGACCATTTTGACAAGGAAAGGTCCGATTAACCTGGTACTTAAATGAATTTCAAAACTACCATGGACTCTTGGAAAATGTAAATTGACATGGGACCATTAACAACGAATCAAAATGAAAAGATGAATAATGAAGGCATTCACAAGACATGAGACACAACAACCATTAAAATGAAAGGCTTCAACACCTTTGAAAAAAACAACTTCCATTAAATGTGCAAATCAATGATTCAGTTAGGACTTGATGCTATCCATGTGCCAAGTATCAAGATCGCTCCTCAAGAAATGGGTTTCATACCATCCACATATGCCATCCAAGTGATAAGAGACAAGGATGCTCTAAGGAGAACCAATCCATATCATCAAAACATGCCAAATCATCCTCAATAAGCTAGAGTGCTCCACTAGACATGATAGTATATGTCATCAAGATATCATATCACCCCCAAAGGATAGGACCATCAAATCTAAAGAGCATGCCAAGATATAATCCATGCAATGAAAGTGCTATGTGAAACTACCCACACTAGGGCACTCCACAGAGATAATCTGAGTGTCATGGACAAGTGATGCACGAGTGAAGAGCAGTAATCATCCATAGGCACTGCATCATGAAAAGACATATCCCATAGCTACTAGCCCAAATGCATCATGAACATCCATATACTAAGGCATTATCAATACTAGGACATCATCACAACATGAAGCAAAAATCTAGCATCAAGGAACCTAGGCCATCCATAGCTCCATCAACATGTAAGCCCTACTGAATGTGTGACAAAATAGCTCCATCAACGTGTAATCCCTACTGAATGTGTGACAAAATCACATGTGGGAACCCATGTATAAATGGGGGGTAACTCTAAGCATCGAGGATGTCCAAGATGACTCCTCAACCTTGCTTACTCAGGCTTTTTTAGAGTCAGATATGTAGGGTTTTGTTGTTTTATTGCTTCTGCAGATTTATCTCCTAGTATACTTTGTTTTACACCAACACTTAGTCAAAACTAAGCCACAAAACTAAGCCACAATAACTCCGTGGCCACACCTTCCAGCTCGTCCCCAATTTTGGGTCTACACCTCCCATCAACCTTGCTCTCTACGACTAATATTCGAAATGTGCGACATGTATCACGCCTGCGCTTGTCGAGTATGGCTTGTTGGCTTGTAGTAGCTCCCCTTGTCCAGATCTTGGATTATGGCGAGCCCAAGTGGATAACTTCCTGCCTATAGGCCTTAGATTTCTTATGGTAGGACTAACATGCCGAGGCAGACCTCCAAGGTTCTCTTGGTTCTATTTTGTAGTTGCACATGATCATAACCAAAATACTTGTGGGGAAATGTTGTACACAAGGAGTAACAGATCAATTTTAGGCTCTAAGGACCCTCATCTGAGACCATGTTATGGACCCTCTCCCCAAAATATGCTTGATATCTCCTCTCGATGACAGATATTAACTTGTAGGATCCATCGAACCCTTTCCATGCTTTGAGTTGGCCTTCTTGTTTCTAAATGCATAGATACCTCAAGAAGGGTGATGCTATAAAATGGGACCAAAATTGCACATACGACTGATGGTCCAATCTTTCTCCTGTTCTATTTGCATTGCTTGTACCTAGTCAACAAGAGCATTAGAACACCTACTTCTACAGTAGCACCTTTGATACTTTGGTAATAGGCCAGATTGATCCCCCTTTGGTTAGTGTCTAGGTGTTGGCTCGGATCTTAAAGTGAAGTTCCTACTATCATAATCCACCAAGTACACATGCTCTTGAAAAACTCGACGAAGATAAATGTCCCTTCAATAGCCAAGTGC
This sequence comes from Larix kaempferi, assembly GCA_027924585.1. Classification (NCBI taxonomy): domain Eukaryota; kingdom Viridiplantae; phylum Streptophyta; class Pinopsida; order Pinales; family Pinaceae; genus Larix; species Larix kaempferi. The sequence goes on from BSBM01001334.1 coordinate 4,362,375, forward strand.
GACTTGAGTGGTTCCTCTTGTCTCTCAGATATCTCCCTTCAGTTGATGGCAAGATTGGCTTGCTATCCACTAGATTTCTCTCGTATTCATGATCAACTTTGACTTGCGAGTCGAGTTGTAGCTAAGTCTGAACAAACTCGACTTCGATGATTGGAAGGTTTTACATTTATGAGGTTTACAATCAATGCATTTATTTCTATTTAAGAACACTTGACCTAGAGATCGTGACTACATAAAGTGTGTAGGAGCTGAGCTGGCATCATGCTTGTCTTGGCCCCCTTTTTACTAAGCATCATGGTAGATCTCCATGGATGAATTATCATTACTAGGCATTTTGTTGGAAAGGATCGTCAATCTTCTTAACATGAATGACATGGGTGCCCCTTTGGACAAACTAGAGCTTATTTTCATGTCACTTGCATTCATATTTGATGTGATAGAACCCGATGGATCTATTAACCAAAAGTCCCCCCTTAAGTAATGTTTTTTGATGCAAACTCCCCCACTTGCAAAGATTCGACCCTATTCAGACACACCCCCTTCTCTATGGTTGTCAGCACTATAGTTTCCCTTTTTGCCATGACACTCATTCAATCCCCTCCCACACATCCCATGTTGACAATGACACCCCAACCACAAAGCTTTTCTTTGGTGGAGTTTCATGAAGTTTGCGCAACTCTAGACTTGCTTTTCTTTATTCTTCTTAGACTTACAAAAGCGAAGACAACAAACTTAAATGTGAATTGAATCCGCAGAACTTGGAATTACAAAAAATAACTTGCAGGAAGGAAATTTAACACACTCCATGCCCCCCCCCCCCCAAAAAAAAAAAGAAGCTTAGGGTGGTTCTGCGAGGGTGGCGTCCATATGGGGTTTCAAGCGGGCATCGTACACCCATGTCTATTTCAGCATGGCATTGAGCCACTCTAGCTGTATTGTGCCCTTGCCAGTAATTTGCACCACCTTATATGGTCCCTTGTAGTGCAGCTGTAATTTCCCTGGGTTCTTCCAAAACTTGTTGTCATACATTAAAACTAAATCCCCTTATACAAACTGCTTATGTTGGATATGTTGATCATGCTAGGATTTTTGATGTCATTTCTCGACCATCTCATGGTACCCAACGAGAAACCTATATTCTTCTAGTTGTACCAATATGTTTAGTCGCTCTTGTAACTATTGCATGTCAAACATTTGCGTGGCAATAGCTTACCTACAAACTTGGTATTAAATGCTCAGGCAATCTTACTGTCTCATTTCCTTAACTAGTGCAAAACCAAGATTAGTTCATCAAATGAAAGAATTACAAGTAGGAACGAAGATCTGCCCTTGTTCTAACTATGCTTTGAGGGCAATGCACTATTTAAGTGGGAGGACATGTAGTGTACATAAAACTGCATATTATACAATAATAATATATCCCATAATAATAAATATCAAAATTAATTATACGAAAGGTCATGAGTCATGTCTCTTCAAAGCATGTGACCCTTGAATGGGTATTTAACATCATATGTTATTGTATCATCTCATCATCGATCATGCTACAATATATTATTTTATCTTATATGGATTTTAACTGTTTATCCTTTTTATATTGGATATTCTTAATTATTGAACAAGATTGTTCATAACAACATTTCTCGGTAATACACTAAGTAGTTGAAAAATGAGTTTGAAAAAGTCTTAAAGTGCTATGTTATGAGTCTTTAGTGTTGTGTCAGTATATCGCATCCATGGCATTTCTAGATGCATCCACCTCGATCTCAAAGGCTTGAGGGAAGGTGTGAATAGGAGAAGTCACCAGTCAATGCTTGATCTCTTTGAATGTTTCCCATTCCACGACACCCCAGTTGAAACACTCGATCATGATTTATTGCATTAGGAGGGGGTGTGACATGGGAAAATTGTGCAATGAATCTTTGAAATGGTTTGCGTCATGAACATTTTTTTGTGGTGGCTAGTTGACAATGTTTGAAATCTTTTTTGGATCAACATAAATCTTTTTTGGATCAACATTGAGTCCTTGGTTCATGTGAAATTCAAGATAAACTTCTATTTGCATGAATGTACACTCTTCTCAAATTGACTAATAGCTTCTCGTGGCTCAATGGTAAGATTACTTGGTCCAAGTGCTTTAAGTTGTCCTCCTAGGTTTTATTGAAAACCCTTATGACATACAATAAAATGATGACAAAATAGTCAATATATGGTCTAAGTACTTTGTTCATCATTCTCATGAATGTTGCAGGGGCATTAATAAGACCAAATTGCATTGCCAACCATTCAAATAGACTTGGTGTGTTTTTATTGTTGTCTTGATGAGATGATGTAGTGAGTATGTGTCAACTTGTATTATATTTGTACTTTAGTACACTTTGTACTTTATCCCTATCTCTTTTGGGTGACTTAATCAACTTTGATTACACTATCGCAATTTTGTATTCTATGTATAGCAATACAAATGTGTACATTTCTGACAATCACCTCTCATACTTGCTATCTTGAGCTTTCTTGTGTCTTAAGTATCTTCTTGGTATCGTGCTCATATCAATTGGTATCATAGCATTAGGATTAAGGCTACTTAAGAGCTTAGCCATTTCAGTCTCTCATGGGATTTTTTTTCTGCCCAAAATCTTTCTTTGAGTTCTTTTGGCCATGTAGACTTACCTTTTTGACTAGTTGTGTGGATGGGGCCATCCCCTTTGGCACATGGCACATATTAGTTTCCTTTGGCACATTTACTATACAAGCCCCTTTATTTATTTGTGTTGTTTTCATAAGGGAGCATTGTTGAAATGAATTGGTCCTCCACTTGACCATCTCTTGATTCCTTGGAAATGCATTCTTGGGCCATCATTTCATCATTGCAAGATTATTAATGAAGTGATTTCACTTGGAGGTCCCTTTTGTACACATGCATGCATCTAGAGGATATATGGTTGCTTGTTGACATGGTTAGCTACTTGGAGGATATGCCTTGCTAACCACCTCACTATTTTATTGTTGTTTTGACTTGTCATGAGAGTTGGTTAGGAGCTAGCATTATTTTATTTGTTTTCCTTGGGAGAAAAATTGGATCTAAACGACTTTATGCTATTATTAGATAAGTTGTTGAGTAAATAGTGGATCTAGGAAAAATACTTGTTTATTGTTCAGGAGATAGAGATCAAACCTATCTAAGGGTTTGCTCTACCCATTTGATGTATGTTGGATTTGGGCTAGACCCCTTGGAGCCTAATGGAATACTTGTTGGATGTTATTGGAGTATTGGAGAATGATATCCAATGATATAGAGAGATCAAGAGGCTCATTTCAGTAAACTCACTGATGGATGAGCAACAGTGTCCAGTAGTGTAGCTTGCAGTGGTATGCTATTGGCTCAAAGGGGAGCGGTCCAACTCCTGTATATTCCTACAAATAATCAAATTGCCGACATTCTCACCAAGCCTCTTCCGAGAAAAAGTTTGTACACTTTCGCGATCGGCTTGTCTCCCTCATTGAGAGGGAGGATTGATGATTGCAGTATCAGTGAGACATTCTCCCTAAGAAAGGGAGAATGGTGCAACTCTTCCTGTGAGAGGAAGAGAGAGTGAGCTGACTGATTCTTTGTCGACTCCTTGATGGACTGAGTTGAGTCGTTATACATGTGGACTCCTCGATGGACTGAGTTGAGTCGTTACACATGTTGACTTCCCGATGGACTGGGTTAAGTCGTTGACTCCTTGATGGATTGAGTTGAGTCGTTACACATGTTGACTCCTCGATGGACTGGGTTGAGTCGTTGACTCCTCGATGGTCTGAGTTGAGTTGTTACATGTGGACTCCTCGATGCACTGAGTTGAGTCGTTACACATGTTGACTCCCTGATGGACTGGGTTGAGTTGTTGACTGCTCAATGGATTGAGTTGAGTTGGTGACACTCCTTGATGGACTGAGTTGTGTCGGAAGACCTTTCTTATGATGACGAGATGTTCAAGACAACCGTGATGTTAAGATGATGTATAGATGTGTTTTAGCATGATGATGCCTCTCTAGCTAAGAGGGAGTGTTGATGTTGTAGCTGCGTGAGGCATCCTCACACCTACTCGGCCCCTGAAGAAATAAGAAAATAATAATTATTATGCCAATAAAGAGAAGTCGTCCCAGGCAGAAAGACAAGTTGGCCCCAATGGAAAAGTCAACCAAAAATCAAGTATAAATAAAGGGTGGCGCCTCATTCATTTGATCCATCAAGCAAGTTCGCTCAAGCAAAGGAGAAGACCGTTCCTTGGGTTTCTATCTTGGGGTTTATTCTTCTATGTGATCTCTCTTGTACTAGATCACTCTTATATTTGGCTGTACTTGTATCTTGGACTGAAATCTCTGAATAAGGAAAGGTTGTTGGGTTTTCTCCCTTGTGGTTTCCTAGGATAAATTCTTTGTGTTCTTGTGTTTCTGTGCATGGTTGTTCTTTTAGTGATCTTTATTTGTTTTTATTGCAATTAAAGTTGAAAGTGATGAAAATTAGATTGCTATCTTAAAATCTAACATAAATGGAGTCCAAGAGAAGACGCCTTATCTGTGGATTATCGTGAAATCATGTTAGAAAATAGTAAAATACCCAAGTGGCCAAAAACTGAAATAACTAAGCATGCAAGTGAAATATTTTTTCTAAGGCTTTATTGTTAATTTTTATAGTTGACAAATGGTTTGAGAAGCTATGCTAGATGAGGTCTGAGTACATACCTGGATCTAGATGTTTGATTTGGGTCCTTTCACCTCATTCAACATCCTCGAATAGATCACAAGCCTTCCATACACCAAGTTGCTTTGATTGCCCAATAGAAGTCGCCCTGCAAAACCCCATGAGAGACAATAGTAAGATCCTCGAATAGATCACAAGCCTTCCATACACCAAGTTGCTTTGATTGCCCAATAGAAGTCGCCCTGCAAAACCCCATGAGAGACAATAGTAAGACGATTTGTAAAGACTATGAATCAAATGAAATTTGCAAAACGATTTGTAACTTAACAAGAGGAATGGAGGATAGATAGCAAATAAAATATAAATGGCAAAAGAAATATTTATTTTTATCCACAGATGAAACCCCCGTCAAAGAGCAAGTCACCCAAGCCAAGTTAGTCGCCCCAATTCGACTTGGGTGAAGTCACCCTCCTCCTGTAAGCACAAAAGATCACAAATATTTTGCTCGGATATGGATTATGCCAATGATCTAGCAGTAGAAAGAATTTGACAAGAAAGAGAAACCATAAACATCCATTAAGAGACCCAAGAATTTGCACAAGAGAAATTTTTATTATTTGCTTCCAAGAGCTCAGAGTCCCTTACAAATGAGGGGCTCACTCTCTTTTATAGCTAAAGAGAGGAGCCAAATCCCTAACTGACTTTTTGATGGATCGTTGAGATTAAAAGATACAATGAAATAATCAATGGTGGAATTTAATTTCACTTTATCACTTGGATCAAGATGGAAAAGTCAAATCCTAGGTTAGGGGGGCGAATTACCTCCTAATCCCACTATACAATGAGAGGTAGTAGGTACACATGAGAAATACATGGAATAGCATCCTATGGGGCTTAATTCACCCCTAGGAAACCACGATCCACTTTTACATCAATAACTAGCTCAAGATACAAGTCACCACTAGAGAAAGTCGCCCTCCTAGGGAAACAAACATTCCCCCATGGGGAAAATGAAGCATGTGACATCATAACATAATAATTGTTGGGTTGAATCAATGTCCTTTTTATAGCATCAAATTCACTCAATCATTAATCATCAACCAGAGTAAGTCTGTTCCTTTAAAGGCTGTCTGCAAAGTCTATGTTGGTGTCAAAGGTTGCTTCACTATGGTTCTCAAAAGACTAAAACAATTCAAAAGAAACTCACTGTAGCAAATTTAATAAAATAATTGTACTCAATCACACCTATCCACTACCTTTCTTAACTTTCTTGGTCAGGTCAGACATAAATCTCCGGGCTTCAAAGATTGCAGTGGTCAGCCACATCCAAATTCACACAGATCCTATGATTCCAATGAAGGACAAGTTTAAGTGTATGTTGCTTGTTTGGCCGTGACAATCAAACCAATAGAAAATAGAAAAGGAAATTAATAGCTTGGACATATCATCCAACCCTGACAAAGAGAGACCAACTCGGATTGGCCCTAGGATAGATGCAAGCTTATTTCCTCAGTTCTATGGGGGAATTTATTGTTCACACTCTAAACAAAACTCACACCTGAAAAAAAGGAAAATGATCTACAACTATTTGAAATTCGGAATCACACAGGTTTGCATACGGAATCTACCAATGCGATAATCCTAAACAACTTAATGCTTTCAAAGAAATAAAACCATAAATCTAAAGGTTGTACCTGACCTTTACTGAGGGGGCACTCCTTGCTTCGATCAGGCACAACACCGTCCACGAATAAGCTTACAAGAGACTAATCACTCATATACTCACGATCACGATTGAACAGAATTGCAATTTTTAATGAAGAGTAACATCAACACACTTTATTTCAATAATCAAGCTTGTCTTTCAATCTTACATCTGAGACACATTTATACATAATGAGAAGAGAGCATGGTCAACTCGATAGAGTCGACTTGCTCAAAATAAGTGTAACCACAAATCCAGAAATAGTTCGCTTGATCCAACATAATCAGAGCTACTTCTAACTTAAGGAACTAATCAAAGATAATCATAACAACATCACAAAATGAGGTAGCTTGAATTGGCCTCTACGATCCTCGAATTGGATTTTACGATCCTTGTGCCCACGACTGCAAGATCCTTGCGTCCACATAAGCAAAACGGAGCATCGTCTTGGGTCTGTCTTCATTCATCCCAGAATCTGCTCTTTGGTGTCACAAAGGAGTACATAGATAGCAGGGGTTCGTTACAACTACTTCAGACAACTTGGATATGTCCTCTGGTAGACAGCTGGTGCATTGCAAGAAGCAAAACTATTGGACTCGTTGCCAAAATAGGATCTGCAGCTTCATTATGCACTTTCAAGATAGGATCTGCAGCCTGATTTTCAAAAATGTGATCTGTCACTTGGAACCTGCATCAAGAGCTTAATAGGCAGTGACAAGTGCATCTTTTACATCCAAAACCTATTTAAACATGAAATACAAGATCAAAGAATACAAATGCCAAAGCTTGTGCCAATGCTCTCAAAACAGGTAACTAGATTGCAAGCAGGTAATCAATAATGGTGAAAAGGTAAGGAAATAGAGGACAAAATAAAGACATTTCACACACTCAACAATAATATGCTAGGAAAAGTGGCCAAGATCCTCTAGGGGACCATAACATCATAACCCAAATCATCTTTTTCCATTCATTAGTCCCAAGTCATACATCTCAAGTCATGATCATCTTTTAATTTTCAATTAATTGGCTGGGAACCATTAAAAATCTTCAATTTGCTCAAAATTCTATTTTTCCTTGCCCAGAACTGAAATCTGAATGCATGGATGGATCAGGAGATCTCAAAAATACTAGGATGCACTACTCATATGCCCTTGACCAATCTACCATGGTCTCTGTGAAGCAAACTCCAAGAATTATAATTAAAATAAGCTTAAGAGTTTCCTGTAGACTTTTTTAAAAATACTGAATTAAACCTTTTCTTCTACAACCGATGCTTGGAGGGATTCAATTGGCGTCCAAGGGCAATGATATGAACACTGATAACTTGTAGTGGGGTCCTGTTGCCAATTTGACCCTTGACCAAGTCAAAAAGTCAACATATGGTCAAAAATTGACCAAAACCCAAAATGAGCATATAATCAAGAATAATGCATGCAAGAGGTGTTAGAGCACCCATCATGATAAATATTAATAAACGACTAAATGCTAATTTATGTCAATACATGGCGATCAACTAAAAAATAATCAAGAGTAAGACAATTACCCAATGCATCATTGGACAAATACAACAGTTCTACATACATACTTCTGTTCAAATTAATTATGAATGTAATGCATAGATCAATCCTCGCCCTCCTGGGTGGAAATGGAATGAGATAGTCATGGGTTTGGTTAAAGTGAAGGTTGACTTTTGGAAAGACTCAATTTACCTTTGGAGAACAAGGGGTTTTAGGGGCCTCTGTGACATTTGTTGCAATGACGAATGCTAGGGAAGCACGATGTCTCACAAATGGATAAAAGTGCTTGGAAGGCACCATTTCGATTCTAACAAGCCCCCCCTTATTTCACACTTTCACATTTTGCATTTCATTTCATTTGGCTTCACCGGATTTCACAATTTCACTTTCACTTTCACATTTTGCATTTCCTTGGATATTTCATTGAAGCATACTTTGCATTTGCATTCCTTAAGTTAGCTAACCTCCAAAGGTACTGGACCTAGAAAGTCTCCTGGGCCCCAAACACTGCCACGACCTTAGCTTGCTGCTCCGCTACTAGGCACTGTCCATAGGTGCGATGGATTTGCCATAGGATTTCCCTTTTACGGGCAAGTAGGAAGGACATCATACAAAGGATGCGTATCTACTCTCTTGGCCACTAGCTAATTTCAAGGATGGGAGCACTTGTTTCGAGTCTAAGGGATACAATACCGGTGACATAAGCCTACCTAATTGCACTCAATCGCCCTGGGTGCAAGACTAGAAAGATCAATAGGTTTATAGATAGAGCCACACACTTTAGAGCCGAGACACCAGGGGAAAACATGGAGGTCATCCAATCATAGAGGTCACAGAGGGGAAGGTCCTCAAGTTCACCAGTGAAGTCCAAGTCAAAGGATTTTGGAAACAAATGGATGAGAAAAACAATAGGATAAGGTCAAGTAGGGAACTGGGAAAGAGGGAATTGGAATATACTTTACATATGCAATTTATCGAGACAAAAGCATGTACATGAAACTAATCACAAATGCCACTATATCATCCCAAGTACAAATCCAACCATAACAACAAAGAATCTCAACATGATCACCAATGCACAACAAGGTCTAACATAGTCAATAGATCAATAAAAATCATGAAAACCATAAACAACTTGGCCGTATACTTGCTCTGAGCTGCAACTGCAAACTAAAATTCACCTGTGCTGACATTGCTACCTCTGAATGGCACGGAAAGATAAGATCCAACTATACTGCTCTGCTCCATTGAACCAAGGCTCAAAATGTATGACAAGGGAGGTGATGAAGTGATCCAGGTGGATATTGGTGGCCACCCACCTTTCCAACTGGCTCAAAACAATATTATGGCAAGTTTGGTATTGTACTATTTTTAGCAGTTTTTTGGGTCCTGAACTTCCGGGGCCATTTTGAGGCCCCAAACGACCTTTTTTGGCAATTTGGGGGGCCACATTTGGCCCTAGTCGAAAGTTGTAAATCTCGGATAGACCTTTCCAACGGGCTACTGAGCACCCCAAACGGAGATCGTATGCAAAAGTTACGACCCCGGGAAGTTGATGTACTAACTTACCCAAACGGGGCCCACATGACTTTTGGCGCTTCATCTCCTAGGGTTAGGTTTTTGGATGTCTAGGGTTTTTGACATTCCTGTTTATTGTAAAAGGCCTTGAGAGCCTCATTGTAACCATCTTCTTGCGAAATGAGCGCAGCCGTCACATCTCTTCTCACAGAGATAAGCCGCCACCATTCCAGCAAGCTTGTTTTTCGCTGCATTTTACAGTTTTAGCTTATTTCCTTATTGAATAGAAAACCAGTTTTACTGTATCTCTGTTATTTTGTGTTAAGCATCTGATAATAATCTGTATTCATTTCGTTCTGCTCATAAAATCCGGATCAGTGGTATCAGAGCGGTCTGCTCCTTGTCGTCTTAATGCATGTCCCCAACGAGTTCAGGGTACAAAGAATTGGGTCTCGAGCTTGTTTCTCTTGAGGACAAAAGCTCTCGCACGCCCAAGCGACCTCTCATGGCAGGAGAAAAGAAAGATGACGGGACAGGAGATCCTATCAAAATGTTGCTTGAGGAAGCCCTCACGCAGTAGAGGAACGAGATGATGGATAATTTCGCGCAAATCCTTCGGCGACTACCAACAATCGACGCATCTTCCTCGAGCGGAGGCGCCGCCCCCTTCAAGGTACAAATCAACTTCGATATCCCTATATTTGAAGGATAGATAGACGCAGATGCTGTAGATAAGTGGTTGAATCTACTAGAAGGGTATTTTTCTGTCCATAACTTTTCGAATAAAGAAAAGATTACTTTTGCGCTCCTCAAAGCCGTTCCCCATGTCAAAGATTGGTGGGAAACATTCTGCGAGCAAAAGGACACAGAAAAAGCCTCATTATTTTCAGTCACGGCCACCTGGGAATCCTTCAGGGATGCTATTAAGGAACAGTACTACCTTGTTGGAAGTTATGACGACTTGTATACCAAATGGACCACACTGCGACAAGAAAGAGACCAAGCAGTGCCAGAGTTCACAAATATCTTCCATACCTTGCGCACCAATCTGGGTATCAAAGATTCAGAGCGACATCTGGTGCTTAAGTATCGCGATGGTTTGCATAGATACATCCAGACCGAAATGGAATTTCCGGACATCTCTTCCTTGGGCGCGGCCTACCGATATGTCGTCAAAATCGAGCAGAAGCTCAAACAAAAGACGCGGCAATTTGGGCCTGGGAACCCTTCACAGCAAAAGACAGGAAATGGCGGCCCCAACCCACAGAATAAAGGACAGAGCAAAGATGGACAATATCAGGACAACCAGTCCAAGCCGCAAGCAAAGAAGGACACCGGAAAAACAAAGAAAGATACCAGGAAGTGGTGCGACTTCCATAAGAGCCCTTGGCATAACACTGCTGATTGCCGCTCAAAGCAGTCGCTGGTGGCTGAAGTGAAAGCATCTGAATCAGATGCGGGTTCTGACTCTGAGTCCGAACCAAAAAGGGGAAGACGGATCATTGGCGCGGAACCCAGTGCCACCATTGCTACCACCAAGCTCCAGCCTGATGAACCAGACGAGCCAGAAGAAGGAGAACGCCTCTTCCATTCACAGATGTGGGTAAAAGGCACCCTGCTCCACTTCATCGTTGATAGTGGAAGCCAGAAGAATCTCATCTCAGCAGAGGTCGTCAAGCGCCTGGCCCTGCCGACAACACCGCACCCACAACCCTACACCATTGGATGGCTCCGTAAAGGAAGCGATCTCCGCGTCAGCCAACAGTGCAGACTGCCATACGGCATCAAGCCCTTCAAGGACGAGGTATTGTGTGATGTTGCTCCTCTCGAAGTTTCAAATGTTCTTTTGGGCCAACCTTATTTATGGAAACGTCATGCTGTATATGAGTCTAGGCCTCGTAGTGTTATTATTTCTTTGAACAGGCAATTGTACAGGATACCCGAGGCAGTCCCTCCTAGTGCTATTTCCTTGATCTCTGCCAAGCAATGCAGGAAGGTCATCTCTCAGACCGGGAAATTTGTCTTCTTCGTGATTCGCTCTTAGAGTGAAAGAAAGATCGCAGCCACATCCCGGGCCTCCACGACCGATCTATCCACACAACAGAAGCAAGTGGATAAGGTGGTGGAAGGATACTCAGATATCTTCTCCTCTCCGACCGGGGTACCTCTGCACTGCCAGGTCAAGCATCCCATCGATCTGACCCCAGGCGCACCGCTACCCAATGGGCCAGTCTATCGCCGCTCTCTGTTGGAAAACGAGGAGATCAAGAGGCAGATCCAAGAATTGCTCCACAAGGGGCACATCCGTCCTAGTTCATCACCTGGTGGGAGACCAATCATGCTGGTGCAGAAGAAAGATGGAACCTGGCGACTCTGCATTGATTACCGGGCCCTAAATAAAATCACAGTCCGTAACCGGTACCCGATTCCCCAAATCGACGAACTCCTTGATCAGCTCACGGGGGCCAAATACTTAAGTAAGATTGATCTGAAGTCTGGCTACCACCAGGTCCCAATAGAACAGACAAATGTATGGAAGACTGCTTTCAAGTCAAAAGAAGGTCTTTTTGAATGGCTGGTCATGCCTTTTGGTTTGACAAATGCTCCAGCAACTTTTATGAGGATGATGGACGATATCCTACGACCTTTCACCAACAATTTTGTAGTGGTGTATCTGGATGACATCCTCATTTACAGCAAGACTTGGGAGGAACACCTGTAGCATATTCAACAGGTTCTGCACACCCTGCGGAAGCACAAACTATATGCAAACTTGGAAAAATGCTCCTTCGACATGGACAGGGTCCATTACTTAGGCTACATCGTTGACCGACATGGTGTGCATGTGGATCCAGCCAAGATCCAGGTCATCCGTGACTGGCCAGCCCCAACCACACTCACTGAACTTCGGAGCTTCTTGGGCCTCGCCAATTTCTATCGCCGGTTCGTGCTGGGATTCTCTCATATCGCATGGGTCCTCAGCCAAGTGACCAGGGGTGGTGGTAAGGCAAAATTTGTGTGGGGCCTGTCCCAACAACAAGCCTTCGATGACTTGAAGAAGCGTTTGTGCTCATCGCCGGTACTCTCATTACCGAACCTGCAACATCCCTTTGAGATCGAGACAGATGCTTCAGATTATGCTGTGGGTGTTGTTCTCACTCAACACGGCCACCCCGTGGCATATCATAGTGAGACACTATCAGATGCTGTCCGCAAGTACCCTACCTACGACAAAGAAATGTACTCCATTGTACAAGCTTGCTGCCAGTGGAGACATTACATTCTTGGGAAGGAGACAGTCATCCACACTGATCACAAGCCACTACAATTCATGCAGATCCAAGGAAAGTTGCAGAATGACCGCCATCAGAAGTGGTCAACATATTTACAACAGTTCCACCTCAACATCAAATATAAAACAGGGAGTACCAACCGAGTTGTTGACTGCCTCAGTCGACCTCCAGTCGTGGCACTTACCACGGTGCTAGACTCTTGTGGCCACGAGACCTCCGGATGGCCCCACCTCTACGAGACAGACCCTGACTTCTCCGCCACCTATCAAATGTTGGGCACCAACTCAGTGGTTGCTAATTTCCATCTTCAGGACGGGTTGTTGTGTCGTCTGGGCCATCTCTGCGTTCCATCAAGCGAGTGCGCGAAGCTGATTTGGGAAGCTCACTATAGTCGAGTGGCAGGACACTTTGGCGTCGAGAAGACAGTGGCAGTGTTGCAGAAACATTTCTACTGGCCAAGACTTCGACAGGATGTCGGTAAGTATATCAGGTCCTGCACTGCTTGCGCTATTGCCAAACCGACCACTAAGAAACAGGGCCTATACACCCCTCTGCCTACTCCTGACAGGTCGTGGGAATCCATCTCAATGGACTACATGTCGGGCCTCCCGTCCACCAAGAGGGGAAACGACTGTGTTTTCGTGGTTGTTGATCGCTTTTCCAAGATGGCGATTCTAGCCGCTTGCAAGAAGAACATCACAGTAGAAGCCATTGCCAAGCTCTTCTTTGAACGAGTATGGGTGCATTTTGGGATCCCACAGACCATTATCTCAGACCGTGACAGTCGGTTCCTCAGCTCATTCTGGTCAAGCCTCTGATCACTGCTGGATACCAAGCTCACCAAATCCACTGCCTTCCACCCCCAGACCGATGGACAAACGGAGGTCGTCAACCGGATGGTCGTACATATCCTGCGCATGTACAATTCAACACACCCCCGTACATGGGATGAGAGTCTCCCCTATGTCCAACATAGCTACAACCGAGCCCTGCATAGCTCAACTGGCCACAACCCCTTTAAGGTGGGGTTGGGATTCCAACCATTGGGCCCCATGGATGTTGCACTTCCCCTTGCGACCATCTCGACCGACTCGTCCCCAGAAGCTGACAAAGCCGCCCGGTTCATTGAACGGATCCAACATATCTGCCAACAGGTTCAGGATATTCTACAGAAGTCTAATGCCAAGTACAAGCAGTGCCATGATCAACATCGGGTGTCACATAAGTTTCAGGTGGGCGACAAAGTTTGGTTGCATTTGTAGAAAGAACGCCTTACAGAGCCCCATCGAAAGCTTCGCCCACTCCGTTATGGGCCGTACACCATCACCAAGGCGGTGGGTGACAATGCTTTTGAGCTCAACATTCCCCCCTTCCTTGGTCTGCATCCAGTCTTCAACGTGGCTCTCCTTCGGCCATATTTCCCACCACTATTAGACACCTCAGAGATAGCAGAGAAGTTGACACCAATAGAGCTCAACCCTAACTGCCTACAACAAGCATCCAGTGATCATATTGCAAACACACAGATCAAGGGCACTCGACATCAAAGGATCCTGTTATCACCTAAGATGTAGTTACCCCTATGGATGGATCCAGTCATGGATGGCAATAGGGAAGGGCAACTTGAAAGGTGCGACCACGATCACCTCGACCTCCAATATGTATGGTTGTCACGCCAGTCGAGGCAACCTTCGCTTTATGTTATCTAGCCCAGACAACAAAGGGGGAGACCCGATCTATTCCCGATAGGAGAGATCAAAACCAAGACACCAAATCAGGGTATTTCCAAGTGAAGTTAGGTGTATGGTTTATCCTAGACCTAAGGATGAAGTCACAAGCCAAGTGAGGGTTCAATAGATATAGCTTTGGTTCATAGTTGAATGTAAGAGTGACTTATATTGTTTGTAGTGAGATCTAGGGCTAGTGTACTAGTTCAATGTCAAAAGATCCACTGCCTTGGGAACCGTGTCCAATGCAGGATAGTTAAAGGGTTGTATTGGGGCTAACTAGTACATGAGACAAGCTTGACCATGGTTCATGATGTCTTCAAAGGTATAGTTTACCATGCCTAAGTCAAACCACAAGTCAATCCAACAATCTAGGAAAGTTGAATTACCTTGTAGAGAAACCAGTGCCTTGGGAATTGGGAAGTGGAGTCAAAGTGGGGTTGACTTATGGTTAGGACTCCTACAACATGAGATAAGTGGACAGTATAGGTCTTGATGGTTAAATGTGTCTAGATCTAGGTTTAACCCAAGTGGACCACAATCCCTAAAAACAAGGAATGCAGTCCCCAAGGCAAGATTTGACAAAGTGACAGTCTAGACCTAGGTTTTAAAATATTTCGGTTTCAGATCTGCAATAATCTCAAGTACCCAGTTCCTAGAAGTGAGTGAACTCACTTCTCCAAGGTGGTGCGACTTTACCCAAGGAGGCTTCAATTGGGGTTTAGGTGGGTCAAATCATGTCGGATGGCATCCAAACTTTAGATCCTAGTAGATCGGTCAGGTAGGAGTATGGATCTATAATTTCGTGGCAATCCACCGGTTAGATCTTAGTAGATCTGAGTTTAAGTGTTCCAAGTGGTCCAAAATGGGGATTAAATCCCTTAAAATGTGGAATGGGACCCACAAGGTCAATTTCAGAAAAGTGACAACCTGGGTGTATGTTATTTGATGTGTAGATGTCAAATCAAGTGGAATCTCAAACACCCACCACCTAGATCTAGGTCAACTTGCCCAACTAGAGAAGTGCGCCTTGCTTGGGAGAGGCTAAGTTGGCCTGGGAAGGGGATCAAATGGAAGCCAATCCTCACCAAACTATAGATCCGGGATGCCGTGGATGCTATAGAGGTGGGTTCTTAATATTATGCCCAACAACCCAATAGATCTAAGTAGATCTGAGAAAATGTAAATGAGGGTTTTAAGATACTTAGGGTTTTAACAATTTATGAGTTATGTCAATGGATTGGATAAAGGAAAGAGAAACAAACCTGTGGATCTTACCTGGGTAACCTTGTAGATGCCTTGATGATGATGATCTATGCAATCCCGATCAATTTGGAAGCTTTGAGGTAGTTTCTATGCAAATCGATTTTGTCCAAGAAGCCAATGCGCCCTCTCTCCTGCACAACAAACGTCAACAATATCAGATTTGATGCATCAAGAGATAAGACTAATGCCACAAAAGAAGTAACAGAAAGATAGCATAGATCACAATGATACTAATGATAACCCCCTGATACAAGCGAATGCCAAAAAAAAGTCGATTTGAAGAAGCCTTGCAAAATCGCCCTTGTTGAAGTCGCCCTCCTGTAGACAAACAATGATTTCCAAAAAAGATAGATCTTGCCACAAATTTCCAAATGCTAGGTTGCAATAGACTTTCCAATCACCATCTAAGAACACCAGATGCAAAGGAGACCACAAGAATTTCCACAAGAATATTTTTCTATACCAATAATCCAAGAGCCAAAGACCCTTTACAATGAGAGGCTTTCTCCTTTAAATAGGAAGGAGAGGCACCAAAACCCTAACCACTTTTTGAATGAGTGGCTAAGATTAAAAGATACAAATGTCTAATCAATGGTTGAGATGAGCTCAACAACATAATACATGGATCACACATAAAATATAACATAAGTGGACAAAATCGCCCTAGAAGAGGGGAATCCCACCAAATCATGATGATGAAATATCATAAGAGGCTTATGGTGGGTCCAAGGGGTAATTTTATCCCTCCTTGGTCAATCCCCATAGCAAAATACCCAAAAAAATAATCATGAATGTACCAAATCGTGCCTCCATAGTGAAGTCGTGGTCCTCAAAAGACCTCAAAAATCCACAAAAAGTGCCATAAGTGATGGATGCGGGCCCCGATGAAGCTGAAACTGCTGGAGAAGGTGTGGAAGACCCCGATCTATCATCACTGATCATCCCATGCCATAACTTTGCCTCAGTAGCCCAAATCGATTTCCTCAATAGCCATTTCTACCAATCCTGAAATGCCTCGGGAAACGTGAAACTGCCCAAACTGCCTCCTGGAGTGATGGCGCTGTCAAGGTGAGGGTACCAATGTGTCCGGGAGGGGGGTAATATGGTAAAAACAAGTGGCTGGACCATCCCCTCCATCATCAGCGCCCTAGGTCAACCGGATAAAAGTCATCTCTGCTCCGACAGGGCCTCCAACAGACCAAAACTGCACTAAGACAGCCTACTGAGGCTAAATCATCACTGTAAGTGCCCGGAACTGAAAACCAACTGTCCCATTGGACTCAGAAGGTCCAAATCTATCCAAGATGTGTACTCATACACCATATGAGTCTCTGCATGATCAAAATAAATATCCAATATACCGGAACAAGGCCAATAATAATGCTCTGTAAATGATCAAACACTGCTGTAACCCAAGAATCATCATCATAACCCTGTAGCTGCTGCATAGAATCATCATGTATGTGTACATAGACCATATATCATCTATCCATATCATCATAAGGCCTAACATCTCATGTCCCATGGTCCTCCATGGTCAAACTAGGTCCAACCAAGACCAAATATAACTCAGTCCATCATCCAAGGCTGCTGAAAAGTATCAAGGTTAATACATGCTTTACAATTTATTCAAATAGCAATTATAACACAGAGTAATCATGACTGGCGATCTAAATCCAAATATATAGTGTCGTTAATTATTATTATTACTCAGACTAGACTTTCAGGATCATACTCACTTCATAGCTGTGATCAATTTGCTAGTGAAGGGTGAAGGCTAAATTAACTGGCTAGGCTAAGGGATGACTTGACTGACTTGACTTTGTGACACTTTGGCAAGGGAAAGGGAATACACCATAGTATATACTGAATGAGCAATAACACAGGGAATGGCGGTGTCTCACAAATGGATGAGTTGTTTAAAGAGGGTTTATTCACCTTCACAGATGCGCACAATCCATAATACAAATAAGGCCAGCAATTGTTTAGATATAACATTTAAGTTCCATTGCTTTTTGGGCCTGAAGTTTCCATAGCCTTGATCTATGTGTGTTTACAAACACATTGCATAGATTTACATTTATTTTTAGGCTTTCTGCTGCAGGTGTGTTTTTAAGGCACTTGTTTACCTGAGCACTTCTAGGTGTGTCATGGACAGCTTGTTTACCTAGGTATTTATTTTTCCAAAAGATATAACATTTTATTTTTCCAGATTTTGTATTCATGGCAGCACTAAAAGTTTCAGGTTTAGCCAACACAACTTTAGTGACTAGGGGGAACTCACACGGAACTCCAACTCACCATAGGTAAGTTTTGTCACCAACTCAGAGCCGAGACACAATAAACAGGGAAGCTCATCCAATACAGAGGCTACAGTGGGGAAGAGTCCTCCATGCCACTAGTCAAGTAGTAAGTCAGGGTGATAATCTATAAGGTAGGCCATGAATGGATGAAGACAATGATATGATGGAGCCAACACTAGCAAGCCAAGGTATGGTTGAATGATCACCTCTATTCTCCCTAAGGAGTGTATGTACCAATGAGTATGAATAGTGAACTTCTAAGTCTGAGTAGGGACAATATGATATATATATAATAGGTCAACCAGGTCCAAATATCTATATGATCGCCAGATCATGACACTAAGTGCTAAGACATGCTACAAGAATAAGTATAAAAGCAATCTAACCATAACACCATGATATACCTGCTGAGTCATATACCTGGAAGCTCATCAACCTGTACCATCATCTGTCCTCTGAGACTGCTGCTGTAACTCTGGGCACTACTGTCTGCTCTGTACCAATGGTATAATGGCTACATCGGTCATCTCTCTGAGTGTCCTGAAACTCAGTCATGGCATGGGGAATACAACTGCTGTCCACAATCTGATAGTGATCCAATATAGATGCTCATCTCGGCGTCTCAAATGCAAGGGAACTGGCTGAATAGTGTACTGGAATGAGAAAAATAATGTATGGTAGCCCGGCTACTATATATGTGATAACAGATCCAGCTTTATCGAGTTGTCAAAGCAGGGCAGCTCTTGCACCAAGGCAAGTGGCTCACCCGAGGCCAAATTCAGTAGAAATTTCCTCATTTGATGGGGGAACTCAACGCAATGGAGACCATTGCTTCCTAAGGAGGGAGGATTGATCCAGGTGGATATTGGTGGCCACCCACCTTTCCAACTGACTCAAAACAGTATTATGGCAATTTTGGTATTGTACTATTTTTAGCAGTTTTTCGAGTCCTGAACTTCCGGGGCCATTTTGAGGCCCTAAACGACCTTTTTTGGCAATTTGGGGAACCAAATGGTTGCCTTTGGCAACCATTTGGCCCCAGTTGAAAGTTGTAAATCTCGGATAGACCTTTCCAACGGGCTACCGAGCACCCCAAACGGAGACCTTTCCAACGGGCTACCGAGCACCCCCAAACGGAGATCTTATGCAAAAGTTCGACCCCGGGAAGTTGATGTACTAACTTACCCAAATGGGGCCCACATGACTTTTGGCGCTTCATCTCCCAGGGTTAGGTTATTGGATGTCTAGGGTTTTTGACATTCCTGTTTATTGTAAAAGGCCTTGAGAGCCTCATTGTAACCATCTTCTTGCGAAATGAGCGCAGCCGTCACATCTCTTCTCAGAGATAAGCCGCCACCATTCCAACAAGCTTGTTTTCCGCTGCATTTTACTGTTCTAGCTTATTTCCTTATTGAATAGAAAACCAGTTTTATTGTATCTCTGTTATTTTGTGTTAAGCATCTGATAATAATCTGTATTCATTTCGTTCTGCTCATAAAATCCGGATCATGAAGAGGGCTCAAAGTGACTAGGGTGGCCTCTCTGCTGCTGCCCCTGAATAATCCAACTGATCATATAGATCATCCACCACTGATACCGCCTTAAGAGTAAGGACTAGGCTCATGACTGCCAACTGATCTGCAAAAATAAGTAGTAGCTCCCAGCTACTAAGAATATGATAACAGGTCATACACTTAATCTGATGAGGAAAGAAGAATTATAACCACACCATGATGTTCCCTAAGCTATCGAAACAATATTGAGGATATGAGCCATTATAAAGTAACACCTTTGACCTCCTAACGTTATGTCCACACATAAGAAAGCATTTTACCACAAGTCAAGTAGAGAGGATATGTCATAACATTGGTACCAAATGGATGTCCCCATCTATCTTTGGTATATGGCCAGGTAGGCTGAGTAGATTGAAGGTATCTATGAGCTAATTGAAAGTGTCTCTGTCAAGTGTTTATGGGAAAATCATAGGTCTCATTTGTGGAATTGCTGGATGTGATGGAAGATCACATAGGAAATGATGATCTAGTCACCCCATACATGTTAAGGGGTAGCAAGGACATTGGATTTATGTCTTGTATTATGGGGGTAGGAATCAAGAGTTGTCTCCTAGATGGCCTTGGAGAGAAACTCTTACTTGATTGAAGCCATCTTGAAAGATGAGAAGTGGGAAATAGGTAGGAGCAATAAGTAAAGGTTGGAACTATACATGTTGATATAATCACTGTCAAAGTGCATAGTACTATGAAGGTTTTGAAAGTGGGAGGTGTTGGATATTTTGTTGTCACTGATGCCAACATTAGTAAGAAGATAAAAATGATGTCAATCTTGAAGCCATGATGAAATATCTTGAAGTGTCTTGATGCTTGAAGAGATGATGATGCCTTGTACTCTTGAAGTTGTCAACGTTGAAGATTTCAAGTATCTTGTTGAAGACAATCTTATAGTAGCAATGTCGAATGAAAGTACCTCTTGAAAAGATGTCAACAATGTACCTTGAAGGCAACATTATGCCTAATGATAAAAACGCTTTGCCTTAATGAAATAACATTGTTAACGTTGAAATGTTGTCAATAGCAAAGACTTGAAGTATCATCTAGCAACAATCTACACAAAGGAAAGTTGGTAAGAGATTGACCCTCCTTACATAAGCCTCCCACACAACGAATAGAGCAAGCTAAACATAAAGTTGGCCCTCTTCACAACATTTCGTTCTCCACAACGTTTACGTGCAAGCAAATAGAAGTTGGCCTAGCCAAAGGACACGTAGAACTTGTATAAATAAGAAGGAATGCGCCTCATTTGAACATAGCAATCTAATTGAAGATTAAAAGGAAGATGGCAGCGGAGGAACAATCCTAAGTAGCCAAGCAAAGGGGTCAAGTGATGATGTCTGTGGAGGACTGGTTATCACACCATAGTAGCTGAGCTACCATTTGTTGCTGAGCAGATATCTGCACTTTTCAGAGCTTTGCCTTTTACAGAGATCAGTTATGATGAGCAGCACCATTTATGATTACTTACATATCAGAGCATCTTATATTAGACAGTGTGTAGACCTTGTGCCAAGGCTGAGCCTTGAGAGCTTAGATTTGATGACCGATATGACCTTTTGTTCCATACAGTTTCAGTTCAGTGCTCAGAGTTCCAGATGTTCTTATTGCAGCAGTGTTTCATTGGTTCTAGATGATATTGATTGAGATATGCAGTGATATGACCATTGAACTTATGATTGTTAGCATTTGATCATTATCTTGTTGTTGTAGTCATCTTGATAGCATTAACTTGGTATATGACTCATGATGTGGCAGTACTATTTAAATGAATACAATGAACTATCTTGGATGGATATAAATAATAAATTGGATGTATTACTTACACTTTAAAAGGTTTACTGGCTATACTCATTGGTTTCACTTACCCTCTTACGAGCATGGACATGGTCTTTCCTGACATTTATGTTTGCTAGCTTAGGCACCACATTCACTTGAATCCATCCATCCATAACCTTTCTTGTTTTGGCTTTCACCTTGACTTGCCTTCTTGATTTGTGATATGGAGGATCTCCTTGCTTCTGCCTCTGTGTTGGACCTGCATCCATGTTAGTTTTGTGTCTCAGCTCTGAGTTGGCAATAGAACTTGCCTTTGGTGAGTTGGATTTCATGCCGTTATCATTCTATTCGGTTGCCCCAATGTGTGGTTTTGTGCGGAATTCCCCCTAGTTGCTTGAGTTGTTGTTGGCTAAAACCTGAAGCAAAATGTACTACCTTGGAAATGATTGGAAGCCCACTGAAAAGGGCTATGAAATGTAATGAAATGAAATGTTGTGAAATGTAAATGCACCTCGGATGCAAGCTGCAATTAGTTGTGCTTATTAACGCTTGTGAAATCCCAGAGGGGTTGTGCTAGGCCTAAAAAGCAATGGAAAAATGAATGCTATAGCTAAATGATTGCTGGCCATGAAATGAAATGAAAGGTCCTAAAAAGCAGTGGTTAAACAAATGCCAAATCTAAAGACAGTTGACCTCATATGGAAAAATACCTCATTGAGCCTACGGGTTATGATTTGAGATGGAGTAAGGGACAGCTAAATCAAAGTGTCCCCTAGAGCCATGAGTGACGGTTCTAGTAGTAGACATTTTTGCCAAGGTTGAATAAACACTTCACTAAACAACTCACCCATTTGTGAGACACCGCCATTCCCCGTGTATCTTGGTCCGACACATGCTTAAGTGTGTAACACCTTGTCCCTTATCCAAAGTATCACTATGACAAGTTGGTCAAGTCATCCCTTCTACCTAGGCTTGTCCTTAGCCTTCACCCTATGGTAGCAGTTAGGCCATGTCCATCGGATGATGTATGTCTTTAAAGCTTTGGTGCAAGTAAAATATTAAATAACATTGAATATCTATGTATTAATTACCACTTGATTGATGTTTATACTTTAAGTTAAGCTGTCAATATGGTTAAAGGAACATGTCTTAGTCATTTGTTATAATCTAGTCTTTTGTTGTATTTTGACTTAGTCAAACATAGTTTGACCATGGTCATCCTTGGGATCCGTGATGAGATGGACCACCTATGTTATATGATGTTGATCTATGGTCCTACATATACCTATTGATGATTCCACTTGTTGGACATATGCTTCAGATGATGGTTGATGTAGTTTTATGGGTTGTTATTATTTACAGATCATCATACTTTTCACTTGTCTGGGTATGGTGGACCCTACAGATGATCCAACAGGTTATCATGAGGTGTATGAGTACTCATCCCTAGTGGATTTGTGTCTTTTGGATCCATTGAGACACTTATCTTTCAGTTTCAGGCACTCCTGGGCATGATTTAGCAGTTTTCCACCTGTTGACCAGATTGGCCATGCTGATGTGGCCTGTCCAGCAACATCCTTGGAGGCTAGTCATTGCCTAGGGTTCTACAGAGGAAGGGGGTGGTCCAGCCACTTGTTTTTACCATATTACCCCCCCTTCCAGACATGATGGTGCACTCAGTTTGATAGCGCAGACACTTGAGAGGCAGTTTTGGGCACTTTCAGGGTTTTTCAACAGATTAAAAAATGGAATAAAAAGGTCATTGAGGAATTCGATTTGGGCAATTGAGGCAAGGTTTTGGCACTTGGTCTTCTCAGAGTTCATCCATGGTGTATCCCCCTTCTTCCAGATCAGTTTGCACCAGTTAGTGGGGTCAACATGGGCTACAAGAGTACTTTTATTGCACATCTCTCTCTGATTATGGGGATAGGATTTTATCATTTGTATACTTGGACATGTCATAGACTGATATTTTATATTATTGTCCATTGGGGACATGCTAGTTAAGGGAAATAATACCTCCTAGCCCCACCATGTGCCCCTAGTCACTTGTCCTTGTCATTATGTTGTGTCACACATGTTATTAGCCACCCCCATGTATGACGTCATCCCCCTAGGGCTCTTTTAGCCATGACGTCTTCCCTTATTTGAGTGATCCATGTCTATTGTTATGTTGGCTCATCTTAGCCATTGATTATATTGTTATATCTTTTGATCTCAACCAGTAGTTTTCAAAAGTGGTTTAGGGTTTTGGTCTTCCTCATCCTATTTAAGGAGGAGACCCCCTCATTGTAAAGGCACCTTTGGGCTCTGGAAAACTTGGAATAAAATACTATTTTGGAGATCTACTTCTTGGCTTTGATTGGGTTGCTTTTGTACATGGTTATGCATCTCTTCTTTTAGACATCTTTGCTTGTAACAGGTGAAATCGACATCTATTGAAGGAGGCCGAATTGGTTGAAGCTAGGAGTGCGATTTGCTTGAAGGGGAGATTGTAGGGGTTTTCCACGTCCTCCTTGGGCAAGATGTCTTCATCTTGAGGGAGTTTTTCAATTGTGCTTTGTCCATTGATTACTTCTTTGATATGACATGCTTAGATCTCATTGATTTGTAGATCAAATCTAACATTTTGCAGTTTGATTTACAGGTTGGATGGGGCATCTCTCCTCCTAGGGATTGGACGATTATGCTAGGATTCACTTGGAGCTAGCTTGGAATTGTAACTAAAGGCAAGAATCATGTATGTGCAAAGTAGCCGCAAGCTTTTGAGGTAAGATCTACAAGGTATGTATCCATTTCGCTTGTTCTCCATCCTATTGGTCACATAAACCCTTAAAATTTAAAACCCTCTTTTTCTATTTTTTTAGATCTACTTGGATCTAGCATGCTTTTGGGGATAACATTTAGAACCCACCTCTATAGTATCCACAACAATTCGGATCTATAGTTTGGTGGTGTTTGGACTTCATTTGACCCATTTCCCAAGGCACCTTGCCCTCCTTGAGTGAAGTTGCATTCCTTGAGGGAGGCAAGTTTGTTGGTTCCAAGACGTGGATAGGTGAGTTCGTTTCTTCATTGGATAGATCAACCCCTAAAACCTACCCCTAGGGCTTCACCTTGTTGATTTTCACCTTGTGGGTCCCATTCCTCATTTCGAGGGTTGAGCCCCACTTGGGTCACTTGGTGATGCATTAGATCTATGGAGATCTAGCCATGGCTTGTCCTTGATAACTTAAACCCACCTTAATAATCATCTTATCTATCCCAATCTATAATTTGGTGGACATCCGACTCCATTTGGCCCTTGATCTAAGGCACTAGTCATCCTTGGGGTAATTCGCACTCCTTGGGTAGGTGGCCATTTGCTAGATCCCATTTGTGGGTATCGCTAATTCCTTCTCAAATCCATGGATCCATGTTATAGCATACCCCCTAGTACCATCTCACATTGATTTTGACCTAGTGGGCCCCATTTGGACCATTTTCCACTTTTTAAAGGTGGGCCCACTTGGATCTATAATTTTGGTACTAGATCTATCTAGATCTACTAATTCAATTTCATAAGTGGCCTTAATCTATCATTGGTTGAACCATTTGTCACTTCCTAAGCCTCTTCAACCAAATCTTAAATCTTTGGGTCCACTTACTCATCCTAGATCTAGAGCTTATTTCATCTTGGTCTCCTACTCTTTCATCATCACATTTCACTAGGAGGTCTAGATTGCATTTGCTAGCCTTCATTGGCTAAGTTAGGGTCTCCCCCTTGGTCTTGATTTGTCTTGATCAAAAGTGAAGAGTGCCTCGGTTATCGTGACACCCAGCTTGCATTGGGAACCGTGGCATCTCTTGGGTCACCTCTTTAGTTGTCCAACACCTCTACCATCCTGGATAGGATACCATTTAGGGACAGCTACAAATTGTGTGATAACAGGACTGTCAGCACATAAGTGATGTGCAAATTTGGCCTAGGGTTCAAGGCACTTATTGCAGATTTAAGGCAGCAAATTCAAGGTTTGGGACTATTTTGTGAAGAGATTATGAACAGAGTTTGCTACAAATTTCAAGGGGACTATTGTTGTTGTGATTGAAGAACATTCAAGGATTGTGTTTGGCACACATCCTAGGGCAGTTTATTGCAGATTTGTGGACAGTTTTAAAGGGCTTAGTTGACCTTGTTAAGGGCTGAGTGATTAACAGATTGGAGGACAGATTTGAAACAACTTTAGCAACTATTTCAAGAAGGTCTATTGCAGATTTAAAAGACTGGTTTGCAACTTTGCACACATTCCAAGAGATGTTTTTGAACAGAGTTGTGGACAGATTTTGAGGGATGATTTGAAGTCATATTTGAAGCATTGTTTTGGCAAGCGATGAACTGATGTTTGGATGCAGATTTGATAGCATGTTTTGAAGTGAAGAATTCTTTCTAGGGGATTTGTGTCTCCTTTGAGTTGGTGTTCATAAATCAGGGGGTTGGTGCCTCTTTCCAGTTGGTGCTGGTAAATCAGGGGGTTGGTGCCTCTTTCAAGTAGGTGCTTGTAAATAGTAGATTGGTGTCTCCTTAGATATTGTAAAAGGTTGTAACTTGTAACAATTATCTTATAATTTTATCAAATTAAGTTTCCATATAAAGATTCTGTGAACTATAGTTTGATGTTGTTTACTGAATGTTAATGAGATTTATGATGCTACATAATTGTTGAAGTAAAAATTGATAAAGTGCATGATACTGATTCAGCCCCCCTCAGTATCATTGTGTGTTCTCCCCTACTGAGAGGGGAGGTAAGGGGTGCATGATTGAAAAGTGCAAAAGATGTTAGGGAGCAACACCTGGCTGGCCAATATATAATTGACCATACTAGCACCACCAATGTTGGGTAATCATGTGAAGTTGTTGGAGTAAGTTCTAAGTTCCTACTAATCGATATATCTGACTGGCAAGTCAAATAATTCATACTTGAAAGTTGAAGGATCTCTTCAGAGTTGAAGGTACAACATTTATACAAGATTATTAGCTACTTTTAACAACTTTTGATAAATTGATTTTGGTTACAAATGCCAACTTTTGTAACAGTATTTGTAAGTAATGAACTCCATCGTCGTAATGGTTTCACTTCCTGTTGGTTGAAGGTTGAGCTAGCTTGTCAACTTAAGTCTTTCAGTCACAGGGTTAAGTCAATGTTAACATGGGTATTGATGTTGTTAAGTTGAAGCGGAGGCTACCCAGGTTTCGAGTTGACTTCTCATTATCAATGTCAACTTGGGGGTGTGTTAGGTAATACAAGGATTTTTACCATTTTGGTTGAGACAAAAATACGAACATAGATTATTTCGCGAGGATGATAATCACCATGTCGAATTTCATCTTATAGAGTAGCTAGAAATATTGTTTGTTTCGCATTCACAAAATTGTATGAAATGGTATTGATTGGATGTTATAACTTATATTGCTGATCCTTTATGCGATCAACAGGGCTTCAACCTTTTGATAGCTTCTGCATAAAATGTTGTAATATTATGACCATGTCTTTGTTTCCTTACCAGTAACTTGAGATTGCTAACCACATTACATATTAGGGTATGGTTCTCTCTCTTGTAAGTTTAAGCATTCTAATTTCTTAATGAATTTTGTAATTTTCACTAGTTGGATAAGCAACTATTTTTATTTTGTAGGTTCTAATATGGGCAACCTGCCAAATATTGGAAGAAACAAAATAATAGTTAATATTGAATATCTCGCAACCTTGAGTATTTTAATGCTTGGTTATTTTGTTTATCTCTTGTATGCCAGATGACAACTCAATCTGATGTTGACACTAAGGATAATGATGGGATTATTCCACAACTCTTTGAAAGAGCTTCCTGTTTAAGTCATCGATTTCAAGAGTTTATTGGTAAGGGTGCTTTGGCTTCTTCCATTCTATATGTTGTGTATCACTTCTAGCATTTTGAGTCAAGTAATGTTATGTAAATGGCCTTATTTTCAATGTGCACTGTGGAACATTTTGAATTCATTGTTTTTTATGTATGCATGGCACTTTTAGTCTTTTGGTGACATGCAGTGCTTTGCTTTATCTTACATTCGAAGCTTTGAGGCATCATGATGAAATGCATTGGGTGTGCTCAAATCCAAAGTTGCATGACTCAGAATCAGTTCGGACTTGACAAAAGCCCTTTGACTTAGGGTCGACTTGGAAAAAACTAAAAAATACATACAAATTCAAAATTTAATTTAAAATATAAAAAATAATGCACAATGGAAATACGAACAATTGAGGACCAAATATGCAAGTTTATTGATTTCCGATGCATGCAAGGGTTCAAATAGGCAAAATCACATTGAGATACATAAATAAAAGTCATGAAACATACACTTTTTAAGAAATGATCAAATCTTCTTAATGGGAAGCTTGCCTTGCTATATTCAGAGCAATTCCTGTGGTTAAATGTCATAAAGTGCATTGGTAGATGTTCTAAAAATTATTAATGTAGAAAGAATAGGTTTTTGTTATTAGCCTCTGCTATTAAGGATGCATTATAATTAATTATTTATGTTAGTTTCTTAAATCTTATTAATGTATAAAGGCTTCTTCCTAGAATGTAATGGGTCAAATTGAAAGGTATATAATTGATGACATGTTACTATCAATTGATGTTATGTCAACTTTAGATGTTGTTGAAGACACTTAAAAGATGTGTAGACCTGAGACAAGAAGAGTATAATGTACATATGACTATTGGATATTGCTTTAGGGTAAGGATAATTGAGTTGGTTTCTCAAAGGTAGCTCCAAATCATTGATAGCGAACACAGTCGATGAATGTCCCTTGGGCATGCACATAAGCTCTAACCAAGCTCACCTATATATTTCAAAAAGCATATTGGGATAAGAACAAAGTGTGATTGATCCGTTTTTGATAACCTTGAGTCTTAAATTGTGGTCAATCAAATCATTTAATCTTGGGCCTGTAAGTAGTATTCAATACTCTTGAAATTTTTGTCTAGGGAAATTAATGCAAATTCAGAAATCGCACTTCACATCGGAGGTTTCCAACGCTCTAGGGAATATGTTGTTAGAACCTTCATACAATGTCTAGCAAGCAACAAGCAAGTCAATTGTACTGTGTTTGTCCATCACGGAACAACCAAGGGTCATCCATAAACCATGCACCCCACATCAAATGCACACCACATCACGTCAAGCATCCCCGGTCACGGTGTAAACACTTTCGGAGTAATCCTGAAAGCTAACAAATATATCACCAGTTTGCAAATGTAGATAAGATAATTTTATTAATGTCCAACTAATGACCACAAAAGTAGGTCAATGGGACTTCTAAGTACAATGATGTCATTATAAAGCAGGAGTACCAAACAGTCTCCTATAAAAGGTAGAAGGGAGGAAAGTAAAATAAATTATAAAAGACAGGGAAGTCTATGCTGAAGCATGAGAAACATGAAAAGTCCTTGACCTTGAGCATGGAAGCCGCATGGGGGTGGAGCAAATCTAGAAGTAATGAGGTAGGTTTATCAAGGAATAGGTCCATCTCTCCTAACATCTGAGGCCAAATGAAGGAGACTCAAAATAGTATTATGTCCAACGGAAGAGCTAGTGGATGGTTTGGGTTACCCACTGCACTACTGTCTAGAGGAGGTAGCCCATCGCTGAGCCTTGGGAGGTCTAATCTGCCGCACGGGGAGACATTTGTGTCATATCAGGCTGTTGGGTTCCCGGGGAATGGGGGAAGGTTTTCGTTCTACACATGCTACCACTCAAACCAAGATTAGATAAAAATACCTTGTCCCTAACACTTTGAATTTGAGATGATTAGGCTTTCATACCAAATGTAAATTATGAGCATGGAGAGAGAAAGCAAAACAATCACAAAATCTGCACAAGAAAATTTTACCCTGAAAACCCTTTACTGAGAAAACCAACAACCAAAGATATCTTCTATCATCCTTGACTAATCAGTCCAATCCGGTCAAAGAATATGTTGTTTGAAATGCATTACAATGGAGAGCATTAAGCCTTCAAATAGACTTTGTTATCACCCAAAATCACAACCTTAGAGATAAAGTCCTATAGGTCAAGATGTGGTTTTGATGAAACTAAGAGGGAGGCCAATGTCACCACACAACCCTCTTTCGTACTTTAGGTTTTCTCTTCTCCAACTCAAGGGGGGCTTCCCTAGAGTAGGATTACTAGAGCTTCTGATAAAGAACAAGAATTGACGAGATAGCTCTAATAGAACAATATGATTGTATTTTAAGGAATAAGGATGAATGGACCTGTTGTCACATGATTTGATGATCTAAACTTTGCAAGGAATAAACGATCGCCAGACCAGTGAAACCTTGAGACACTGCCCCAAAGTGGCACACAGGCAGGGTCCTCTCTTTTTATGTTTCCTAGGTCCACTGAAGCAGACCCGGACTAACAACGGGAGGTGTCCCCAATCAAACTTTCCTGGATGCTTGCCAGTAAAACCAACTTTTTCACAGTACTAGTTTTACAAAAAAAGAGGTGCCTTGAATAATTACAAATTGAGAAAATAGACACCACTGGGGGAAAAGCTCAGGGAGGACTTAAGTTAAAGTATTGCAGCAAAATTACTCCCCAAGGCTGAAGACAAGCAATCGCAAAAGCTGACTAATGAAAAGAGCAGGTTGCTTAAGCAACAAAGACACCCAAGGGATGACTAGATCTACTTTATAAGTGGCTGTCATAAAGACTACTGAATATAAATACATAAGACAACTGATTATAAGGCCTAGAACAATGAAGATAGTGGTGCCCAATGAGATTAGAGTGTTAGGGGAAAATAACCAGCAGTAGAAATGAGCTAGACTTAAAGGATTAATCACTTAAAAGTTAAACACTTAAAAATGATGACAAGACTCAAATCTGACTGTTGGGTGGAATTAGAGACACTCATAACACAAACTAGCTTGCTGGTTGGTAAAATCAGAACTGAAAATACATAGAACAACAAGGAAAATGACATGCACATGGCTGAAATAACCCCCTAATAGTTGAATATGAAGACTTGGCTAACCAATGCCTAATCTTAGGGTATCTATGGAGTCATTCACTAAGGATTTAAAGCTCAAATTAATCTATGAAGTAAAAATAACATTCAGCCATTACAAGAGTAAGGCAACTGAGCACATGCAAAAAAAACAATGGCTGGAAAACAGAGAAAATGGTAACTAATGGAAGTACAGAGAGCTAGAACTAGATTTTAGAGATATTTACCCGTGTTCGGCAGTTGATGAAGTTGCTCCACCCTTCCTATTGGTGAGTTGAGTAGATGTAAGCCCGGAGAAAATCCAAGACTGGCTGGGGCCCACTTGAAGCACTTAGTTCTTCAACCTGCACTCAAGAAAATTGATTCAGTTAGTGTGGATCGAATGATAGCACAACAACCAAATCAATATCAGACTACAAATTGAAGAGACCATGCAGATCAGTGAGGAAAACAAAAAGAAATAGAAGACAAATTGAGTAGATCGATTTCTCTAAGCAAACCCCCCTTCACTGAGAACACCAAGGCACCTTGGGGCGAATTTGTTGTTTCCTGCATGCAAACATGGCAAAATAATCCTCCAAACCAACAAATCTGAAATCTAACTACTCAAAGAGGATGGCAAGGAACAAATCCATCAATAACACTCAAAGACACAAGAGATTTGAAGCACAATTTTTTTTTTTGGTTTTTATTCCTGTACCAAACTATCCAAAAGTCCTATACAATGAGCAACTCACTCTCTTTTATAGAATAAGAGAGGAGCACTATCCCTAGCCCATAATGATGGAGGGTTGAGATTAAATAATCTCTAAACAAGATCAAAGGTTGAGAAAATTCTCACCTTTTTCACATTTTTTACAAGTTGGAAAATGCTGGAAAATGAGGGGGGTGAGAAGTCTTTAAGAGCCTGTTATCACTTAGATTATAGCTGTGGCTAAAAGGGATCCTATTCAGGATGGTAGAGGGCAGGCAGCTAAACCAAGTGACACCTCAAGGACCTCGTCCACTACCGATGAAGTAGTTGTCACACCGGATGGGATCTTGTCACTTTCGATCAAGCTAAAAGAAAGACCAAGGGGAAGACCCTAGCTAGTCTAGAGAGACTAGCTGGAAAGACAAGATACACTAATGAGGATAAATGATTGAGATGTACAAGTGATATCTTGACTTAGTATCTTAGATCTATGAAGTGTTATTGGGATAGGATGTTAATGTACAGGTTGAGAGGCTTTAACGAATAATAATGTTTTCTAACAATATGATTTACCCCAATAATTATTATTATAAACCAGATCTAAGATAAACTAGGTGCCAAAGTAGAGATACTCAATTCTCCCCACCTAGGGTTTAAGCAGTTGAAATAGTGAAGGGCTATGAATTGGCCAGTTAATTGATTCAATGGCACCCAAGATGGGTACTTGATGCTATATATAACAATTTAAGAAGGTTCAAGCAACACCCAGATCACCAAAATGAGAAAATGACCAAGTACCCAAGGAGGGCGAATTTCCCCAAAGAGGACCAGTACTACAAGTAGGGCAAATGGAGTCGGTTTAAAGCCAAATTTGGTCTCTAAGGGTTTTATACCAATTCTAACTTGGGTTTTTAACTGTGAAATCAAAAGGTGACCCGAACCACTATTCCTAAAAGACGAGGGTTTTAAGCAGTTAAAATGTCTGGCAAATGTAATAGAAATTTGAAACAAAAGATATAGAGTAGATCTTACCCAAGAAATATTGTAGATGTCTTGCAAATGATGATCTATCCCCTATCGATCAATTTGGAGCAAGTTGGATGAGTTTTCAAGTGAAATCTATTTGCCTAATGGAAGTAGTGCACCCCTCTTCCCTGCACAAGCAAATTCCCGAAGTGAGATTTTATATATAGAGAAAAGAAACTGTAGATGCAAGAGAAATAGAAAGCATATCAAATATCAAACGATGCTACTAAAAACCCCTTGATAATATCACGTCTTCAAGTGAAATGAGTTGGGGAGGCCCACAAAAACTCCCAAGTGAAGTTGCCTTCCTGCATGCAAACACTATCTCTTCCAAAATATTTTTGAAACCACAAGCAATCACTCCAATGCTAAGAGAAATAGACTTACCAATCAAGTACAAAAACATCCCACAAAGAAGAACCAAGAATTTCTACAAAAAATTCTTTTATTCCAATTCTCCAAGAGCCAAAAGTCCCATTTACAATGAGGGGTCCTCTCTCTTAAATAGATTCGAGAGAGACCAAATCCCTAACCAACTTTTGAATGAGTGGTTGAGATTAGAAGATAGATAAGTGATCATCAACGGTGGAGATCTTTTTTTTTTTACATCACATGGATCAAGTTGACGAAGCCAAAGGGGGGGCACACTTTTTCCCAATGATGGATCAATTCACCCTAGGCGCCCCCAATTACAAAGATACAAAGTGTAATATGATAACACATCCAAGACCATGGTGGAATGCACCCCCAAGGAAGACGTCCTCCCTATGACAAAGATACAACATGTGAAATCCTCCTCTGGAAGATATAATGCATGAATCATGTGCGTAGAGCATCGCTATATCATAAAATATCATCCCCAAGTCATTAGCCAAATCGATTTTCTGGAGTAGCCATGGTCATTTTTAAAGGGAATAAAATGTCGGTTCATCATGCTGAAGAATAAAATTACCAATAAGTCAATATTCGAGTGTGCCAAATGAATCAGAGATATCAAATCCATCAATAGTGATTACAAATACCATATATACCCATCTAGATATGCATCTGAATCCCAACACCACATCCAGTAATAAAAATATGGCCATAATAATAATAATAAACCATGAAATTGCCGTATAATAGCCCACAACCACCAATTGAATATGGAAATGGTGTATTGGATACATCTTGAGAACAAATGAACAATCTTGAACACTCTATCATACTACTTGGGAACCGTGTTGACTAGGTCAAACTAGGTTTGACCAAGTCAAAATACTTATACTGAAGGATGAGCAATAATCTGAATGATCCTGTATGCACACGGGATGAGTAATGCTCACAAGTTTATGTCAATAACTAGACTACAACATGTTAAACATGACAGTGGCAACCAAAAATCACATAATAACATAACCTGTATCAGAGAAACCATCAAGTCCTTCATGAGGCCCCCTATATATGCTCACTCACAGACTTAAACAAACTGCTAGGATTGGTGAGGTGGATGAAACAAGGCTAGGCAAAGGGAATTGACTTGATGACCTTGACATAGTGATCTCTCAGAGAATAAAGGACAAGAGGGAATACACGGTGACATGCATGAGACAAAAAACACTAGGAAAAGGAGGTGTCTCACAAATGGAATAAGTTGATTGAGAAGTGTCCCTTCAACTTTAACAAGTGCCCTATAGCTCACATCCAAGCTTGATTCAGGCTTCGTGAGGATATTTTCTAGAACCACTGCACTAGGTGCACAGTCAACCGTAACTATGAGGTTCTAGGGGACACTTAGAATTAGCTGTCCCTTGCTCCATCCCACATCCATGCGCTTGGGCTTCGTGGGGAATAATCATTACATCGATTTCAAGGCCAATAGTCTTTTAGATTTTCAATAAATGTGCATCTTCTTTTATTTGACCAATTTCATATATGACCGTTTGGATTTTACATGTGCTATAAAAGCACAACTAACTGTAGCTTTCATCCAGGGCACTTTGCATTTCACTTCATTTGCATTTCTTTAGATATATAGCAATATATACTGATGCATGTAATGATGCTAGGATCACTTGCTTCAAGTCTATTTGACATAGCTCGGGCAACTAGCGAGTCTTAGGTCATGTCACAACACTAATGGGTACTCCTGGTCCAGAAGTGAAGCATGGGGTCGACTAATGGGAATCATTCACAATCAAGACCTGACATCGGGAGTAACCGACTAGAGAGGTCAAGGCTTTAGAATCCCAACTCACCTAGGCTCAGGACCCAAAACCGTTGGGTTCCTTCAGCCCAAAAGGGTCAAGGCTTTGGCAAGCTTTGTCGCACAACTTAGAGCCGAGACAGAAGACAACATGGAGTCTATCAAATATAGAGGTCAAAGTGGGGGAAGGCTCCTCAATCTCACAAGTCAAAGTCTCAAGTCGGGGATAAAACTGAAAGATGGAAGATACTGGATGGACGGAGACAATGAAAAGGTGATACCCTCATAGCATGAATCAAGATAGGTCTATGTAAGGTAGGTACTACTAGTGAGCGTATACAATGGCCTTACACTAGGAACTTTCTGACCACTCAAGATACAAGTTTCATTCATAACCAAAATAGCTCAAATGCCACTGCCAACTAATCATGCATAGTCACAGTTATTAAAATAAATTATAGAGACAACTACAACATCCATATGCAATACATATATATACCTGCTCAAACATATACCTATCTCTGGAATCACCTGTAATTGAGTGTGGGCAAAAGAACAACACCGACCAACTACTCTGCTCATCCGTAAAATTAACCATGACTAAACCAGAATCATGTCAATGTTGTCATGCAGGATCAGTCATGACACAGGGGAAAACTGCTGTTGTTGGCTCTAAAATAACTGGACCACTGATGATCAATATGCTCATTTCAACCATGGGACTGGCTCATAGATCTGACAAGTTTGATTTGCATCATGGTAACCTTGCTATTATGGAGGTGACAATAGAGCCCATGAGATACAAATAAAGTTACAATGTTTTTGCTCTAGATCTATGGTGGGGTCATTAGGAGGTCCTCTTACATGCCTTTTCCAATACATAAGATGGATTACTTTGCTAGTACATCATTCTATTTTGCTAGTGTGCCCCTTTGGAGGAGAAATGCACCCCACTTGATAATGACTGCAAGTTGGGCCCACATGAGATGCCACGAGAGAAAACTAAGACTTGGGTATGTCCGAAATATGATTTTACTAGGACCCAATTTGCCACTTTATTCATAATGATCCTCATTTTTCACTTGATTAATTCATCACTTGGTTTAGGAATTTTTTAAATCAGACTTTAGGAATGTCTGTTAATAATTCAAATTTCATATTAATTCCAATATAGGTGAATTCATGCTCAAAATGCCTCAATCTTGCCTTAGATGAAATCCTTGATGCTTTAGAACACTGTACAAATCAAATCCATGTCATAAATCAATCTGCAATCTTTAAAATGATGTTGCTCTAAATTATTAATCTTCAACCTTAGGTTTTTTAATTATTAGCTTAGGAAAAATTCCATAGTAAAGCCTATTAGTCAGAATTGGCTAGAAATAACACTTGGAGGGGTCCAGTTGGCCTCTAGTGGCTGTAGCATGATGAAATATGATGCACAAAGCTCTCATATTGTTGCCTAGTCATGTTGACCAAGGCAAACTCGAGTTTGACCAAGTCAAAAAGTCAACTCTTCTCTAATGAAGTCCAGCAGTGCAAGGACTCATCCAAAGCTTATAAGAGGATGAAAAATATCTTGTAATTGTTAGTATTGAAAAACAACTAGAGCTACAAATCATACTTTGCACAAGTAGTACAATTGAATCCTTGCATAATTTCATCATAGGAAAATTTCATAACATAACATAAAGCATGCAGTAACTATTTATATACATGCCACCATCTAGTTTACTATCTAGAACATTGCATAGGTCAACCTTCTCTTGGGTGAAGTGGATGGTCGAAAGGTCAAGGGCTAGTCAATGTGAAGGATTGGTCATGGAAGACTTGAGTAACTTAGGAGAAAGTGGCAAATAGGGGACTCCATGACATTTATTATTCAGGCAAATAATAGGGAGCACATGTCTCACAAATGGATGATGTGCTAGAAGATGTTAAACCCTTGACCCTAGTAAGCCCCCTTTTATTTCATTTCTAATCTACATGTTTCACTTTGCTTTTCATTTCATTTCATTTTTTTTTACTTTATTTTGCTTTTTGATATTTCTCTTTTGGAATTCTTTTCTTTTTTTGGCTAATGATTGAAAGGTACTGGCCCTAGATACCTTTTGGGCATTAGTGATGACACGACCTTAGCTCCGCTACCAACAACCGTCCATAGGTTCGACATAGTTTCCACAGTAATGCTTGTTTAGAGAAAATGGGTAGTACCTCTTAATTCAAGGACTACCTACCCTTTCAACCATCAACCAATTTCAAGGATTGGGTAACTTGTTTCAAGTCTTGGGAACACTTCTGGCAACTATGCCAACCTTAGCTCATTGCCAAACATAGGGGGTAACCGACGAGAAGAACATGGGGTCAGAAGGTTCAGATCAATAGATTCGAGTCTATTCTAAGACGAGCGCCCTTTGCTGTCTACGTTTTAGTGGGAGACCAGTTCCTTGTCAGAACAGGTGATACAAAACCAACAACGGTTTCGAATAGTGTTTTCCAACACTAACAAGAGTTTTCAAGATGATATCCTATGCCATTGACGTCCATTCCCTAATCAACATTTGCATAACGAAATCGTTGAAACAAAATGAGTGAACCAAATTCCTATGCTGTTGACGTCCATTCCCTAATCAACATTTGCACAACGAAATGCATTGAAACAAAATGAGTTAACCAAAATCCTATGCTGTTGATGTCCATTCCCTAATCGACATCTGCACAACAAAATGTGTTGAAGCTAAATGAGTGAACCAGAATAAAAGATGGGAGGGACGGGGAATTTTTTACCGCCCTTTGGGTGTATAACCACACTTTAACTTAAGGTGAAGGGTTTAATATATATGCACAGTGGTCATTTACAATCTTACCAGGAATTTATCCGTCCTTTCCCAACAAGTAGCTAATCTCCTCCCTTTGCATCGACCATTGACAATCTTCCCATAATTTTTGTTTCTATTTTTCAATTGTCTATGGCTGCCTCCGTGCCTTTGCTAATCCCAACAACAATTACTTTTACCATGGAAAATGCCAAAATAATAGCTAAAGTAGACCACTACAACAAAAGAAAAGTAAGGGAATCATTAGAAATTGAAATATACCAGAATAATTTAAATTGAGATGAGGGCCTAAAGCTTAGCGATTCTTGGAGACCCCTGATCTACGCATTAAGAAACAAAAGAAAAATAAAAACCCACGAACATGATCGATATTGTCAATCTTAAAAAGGTGGGTTTGATAATTTTTTTTATGGTTAATCCGTATTTATCCACGATGTCACAAAAAATGAATCCGTTGACAAACTCTTTCTGACAATTGAAGCTCCTGAGGATGACCTCATCCAGGATCGAAACATGTTGAGTAACTTAGCTTCAAAAATGCGGAGACCTATTATTTCTTTATACTTCTGCCATGTCATATAATAATATATATTATTAACTACATATTGTATCGATGTTATATGTTATACTTTAGTCATAATATATATTATATATATCTTTTAGGGATATTATATGAATTATATTTATATTTTAGGGATATTATATGTGATAGATGAATATATTACAAAATGTAATTTATATTTTGAAATATATATATAGACGAATTTAATGACGAATCTCATTACAAAAGTTGAATTCGAATCAAATTTTATCATTGCCGAACTCGAATTTGAACCTGAGCCATGTGACTTAGCTTCTGACTACCCGTTGATGGGTGGTACCCCTCATCATGTCGAGCATTTATGCACTGGGTGGGTATTGGTGCACCTTGTGGTGAATCCAGTAGGAGACATGGCTTAGGGGCCCCTAGCCACACTTATGGTTTTATGCTTTGTAGAGGTGATTGCGCTTGTAAGGATTATAAGGGTGGTCACACTGCTCTAGCACACCTCAATCATACCCTATTGGACCTTATTTTGTTATACCACTCTTCCCTTTTGGTCATCTTGGTCAAAAAGAGCAAATTGTGCACCTTGAAAGCAAGCATTTGGAGGTCGTACCAACCTAAGGAGGGCGTTGAGGGAAAAAGTCACATGTTGGGGTTAGATGGGGCATGATGTCCTCCTTCCAAGCTCAACTTTTCATCATGTTGAAGCATGTCATTGTTTTTTATCATTATTTTATGTTTTATGAGATTTAGTCCACAGATTGTGGGTGACAAATCCTAAAAAATCATTTTAAACTCAAATTAGGTAGGTCGGCCTAGAGGAGTGATAAAGTTAGCCTTTTTTCTTATAAATAAGGCATCCTCCTCTCATTTGTAAGAAAGATCATGTGATCTGTTGTCACACGATGTAGTGATCTTCGTATCAACAGAGATTTATGATTGCCAAATTGGTGGTACCTCGAGACTCTGCCCCAATGTGTCACGCCAGGCAGGGTCCCGTCTCTTTAAGTTTCCCGGATTTTCTAAGAGCAGATCCAGACTAACCATGGGAGGTGTCCCCAGTCCAACTTTCCCGAATACTTGCTGGTGAAACCAACTTTCTCACAGTAATCATAGGATCAATTTATACAAGGAACAGGGCACTTGGGGTTTTAATAGGTTATCAATATGGTACCGTGGGGGGTTGGATCTAAATGGAAACAAATGATTGGAAGAACTAAAGACAATCACCCCTAAAACATTTGAACAAATAACACACAGATGGGATGACGAAGGCACAAGCTACTTGAAAGCAAACGAAGTAAAAGACCTAGAAGCTGTTAATACAAGAGGCTTCAATGTTCAAACACACACACAACTACTGGGTGAAAGATCTGCGTGCCTTTCGCTACTAGAATCAATTTTAACCATTTAACGTCTTAGGCCAGGTGTCGTTCCTTGTTGAACAAATCAGAGATGGACCTAGACTCTAAAGCTCAAAATTTACTAATAGACTTGGGTTTTAGGGTGGTTGTCCTAAGGGTTTGATTATGCAGAAAATGGAACCACTTGCAAATCATGTCTAGTATTGTTAGAAACACAAAGCCTAAAGAGGATTAGATGCTAGGCAAAATTTCAGCTCTTGTATTAATTGATTTTGAGGTAGATTAAACTTTTAAAAAGATGAAAATCAGAGTTTTCTTGAAGGTTTAGGAGCTGGGTTAGCTTTGAAGAGTATCCTAGTATAAAATAAGTTTGCTGTTATAATAAATCAGATCTGAAAATACCTAACAATAGAAAAAAACAAGCATGCAAAGGGATTTCAAGAATACCCAAATGGCTGAAAATGAACATTTAACGACCAGTGCCTATCCTTGGGGTAAATGGAGTCATTTTTTTATAGTTTTCAATGGAAATTAACACTAGGAAACACACAGTAAGCTACAACCATATAAAAACCTATAAAATCCCAAGCATGCAATACCAAAGCCAAGAGAAAGTAGTGAAATTTTAGTGACTAATGGCATTTTAGAGGTATAAAACCATGTATGAAGTACTTGAGTCTTGAAGGTTGGTGAAGTCCTCCCACCCTTTGTAGCAACAGTTTGTGTAGAACCTAGCTAGGAGAAGCTCCTCTATTGACTGTGGTGCACTTGAAATCTTGATTTTTCCAACCTATAACACAGTGAGTGGATCTACGATAATCACAAAGACTAAGTTAAACTCAGCAGTACAAATTGAAATAAGCATGTAGATCAGCAAGAGAATTAGGAAGAAATGGAAAATAAAGGGGCAAATCGATTTCTCTGAGTAGAAATCCCTTTGCTGAGAACACCAAGACGCTTTGGGCGAATTTGGTCTTCTTCTCCTGCATGCAAACCATAAAGCAATGCTCCAAACAGATAGAACTAGGATCTTAACACTTGAAGAGGATGGCAAGGGCCAAAATCCTTCAACAACACATCGGAACACAAGAGGTTTGAAACACACAGAATTCTGGTTTCTATTGGTTGTTGAAAAATGGCCAAAAGTCCTTTACAAATGAGAGCTCGCTCTCTTTTATAGAGAAGAGGTGAGCAAAATCCCTAGCCCATAAGGATGAAGGGATGGGATTAAAAGATGAATAAGAGAGACCAATGGATGAGATTTATTCTCATTTTACATTTTTAATATTGTTGGAAAATACCATTTGGTGAGGGGGGCGAATTGCCTCATTGACCCCATTTGGATGATAAAAATGCTAAGTTACAACTTGAGTTACAATGTTAGGCCCCCTAAGGGATCCCCTTTGTGGTCTTTTCCACCACTCACATCATTACAATCATCAAACCTTTGCCTTGGATGAGTAAGTGTGCCCCCCCTTGGAGACAATGTGGCCCCCGTGGTGACCACTTGCCAAATGAAGTGATAAACATGTGATGATGGCTAGGAAATAATGGATAAGTGACTAGGGGTCTAATCCATGATAACCCAAGTCAATACTCTGCCTTTTTGGAGTCCCGCTTCTCTACATTAAAAACCAGTAATTTTTTTAATAAAATCTTAGGTTGATATTTAATAATTAATCATTAATTGGATTTTGGTCTTCCCTTGGTCAATTTTGAAATCATCAATTCCTTGACCCATAGTGTGGATCAAATCAATGCCTAAAATCAATCTGAAATGTGATCTATAATGCTGCTCCAAATAATTAAATAAATACTTGGGCTAAAATGCTGAAATTTAGGAAAATTAATTCATTAATAGCCTATTAATCTATTATAGTTCAAAATGACATTTAGAGGGATCCAATTGGCCTCCAAAGGTTGAAACATGATCAAATAGGACTGTGTGAAGATCTCATGCTGTTGATTGGTCATGTTGACCAAGTCAAACTGCTGAAAATAACTATTAAGCTATGTTTAAGTGGATTGATTAGGGGTTTTAGCTAAGTGATTCAAATGCAATCCAGTTCAAGGAATTATTCAATAATGTGTTGGTTTAGGAGATCTAGGAAAGATAGTGCTAGGGAAAAATGGATCCAAATTATTACCCTTGTGAAATAATCAAATCGTTTGGAAACTAACAAAAGCAAGAGATGACTTTGAGTTTAAAGTGAACCCTTAGCACTAAGATTTGTTTGCTACACACTAAATGTTACTCAATACAATGAACAATAGCAGGACATCACACATACCAAGCAAAATGAGTAGAAAACTACGTAGGGTGAATAGGGTAGAGACCAATGTCTTGTTTTTCGGGGTTAATGGGGTCCAAATGATGATGCCTAGGCTATATGTTTGCTCCAAAACACAATACGAGAAATACCCAAGTGGCCAAATGCC
Source organism: Larix kaempferi (assembly GCA_027924585.1). Taxonomy (NCBI): domain Eukaryota; kingdom Viridiplantae; phylum Streptophyta; class Pinopsida; order Pinales; family Pinaceae; genus Larix; species Larix kaempferi. The sequence goes on from BSBM01001334.1 coordinate 4,403,862, forward strand.
CAAATAACGAGGCATGCGATTACAATATTTTTTTTAAAAGATGCAAATTACTTTTATTGTTGAGAAGTGGTTTTCAAGGGTTTGAACAAAATGATTTGGGTACTTACCTTGATCCGGAGAGATGGATAGAGTTTGTCTTCTTTGCCTAATGTCCCCAAATAGATCTCGTCGTCTTCTCCAACAAAGTCGCACTTGTAGATCTTGTGAGATCCAACCTGCAAAACAACAAGAAAATTTATTAGAGAGGCAAATTGCATAAACTAAAAATAAACTTGTGTTTTGCAAAATTTAATGGCTAGCATAGGAAACAAGAGGAATATAGCAAGAGATAAATTACAATAGCAAATAGATCTCATTCACAAATGAAACCCCCTGTCAAAGATCAAGTCACCCAAACGGCCAAGTCGTTCAAGCAAGTCACATTGGGAGAGATCGCCCTCCTTTTCCCTGCAAGACATTCACCACAAGAAAAATCTATAGCAAGAGAGAAGCTTGATCTAGTGGTAGAAAAGGCTCAGTAAGACATAAAATTAATCTATCGTCTCAATCACAAGAGAAATGCACCACAAAGAGATTTTTGATATTATTCAATGAAGAGCCAAGAGTCCTTTACGAATGAGGAGCTCTCTCTCTTTTATAACTAAGAGAGTAGCAAAATCCCTAACCAATCCTTATGTGGATGACTGAGATTAAAAGATACAATATAATGATCAATGGTGGAGATTTAATCTCAGTTTTAACTTTTTACAATGGCTGGAAATGACTATCAATTGAGGGGGATGAATTACCGCTTACAACCCACTTTACAACTTGAAAATTCATTCTTTTGGCAAGTTTTGATGCCTAGGGGACGTGGGGGTACCCCTTACATATTTTTCAAGTTTTAACTTGATTTACATGCTTTTATTTTAGCTATTTTGTTCAATTTTTCCCCCAAGAGGAAAAGGCGTCCCACCATGGAGAATAAATACATATGTCAAGTAGTACATGATGATATGCTAGGAAAAGTGGCCAAACATTTCTAGGGGGTCATCATAACATAACCAAGTCTCCTTTTGCCATTCATTAGTCCCAAGTCATACATATCAAACCTTGGTCATTTTTTAATTTTTAATTAATTAGTTGGAAGCCATAATAAATCTTCAATTTGCGCAAATACGGATCTTTCCTTGCTTGAAATGGAAATCTGAATGCATGGATGGATTGGGCGACCTCAAAAACACTAGGATCCACTACTCATATGTCCCCGACCAATTTACCATGATCTCTGTGAAGCAAAACTCCAAATATTTAATAAAAACATGCTTAATTATTTTTCTCAGCCTTTATAAAAATGATGAATTAAGCCTTTTCTTCAGCAACTAATACTTGGAGGGGTCCATTTGGCCTCCAATGGCAATGATATGAACATTGATAACCTATAGTTGGGTCTTGCTGCTGACTTGATCCGTTGACCAAGTCAAACCAATGTTTTGCCAACTCAAAAAGTCAAAATATGGTCAAAATATGACCAAAACTCAATATAAGCATATAATCAAGGCTGATGCCTGCATAAGGTGTTAGTACTCTCATCATGATCAATATTGGTAAATGACTAAGCGTTAAATTATGCCATACAAGTGGTGATCAATACAACAACATAAGCAAGGCAATAACTCAATGCGACAGAAGGCAAAAGCAACAATTCTACATACATACTCTTATTCACATTAATTGCAATGTAAGCTTTAGATTAATCCTCCCTCTCTTGGTTGAAGTGGAATGGATGATAGTCATTGGTTTTGGTCAAAGTGAAATTGACTATAGGAAATACTTGATTTTAAAAAACATATTTGATGTTTATAATCAAAGCCAGTCTTGAAAATTGAAATCATTAGATAATTTATCTATATATATTTTAATTAATGAATTTATATAAATTTATTGAAATCATTAGATAATTTAACTATATGCTTTTAATTATTGAATTTATTTAAATCTATAGTTAAGTTATCTAATTTAGGTATATTTTAATTATGAAAGCAACTTTATATACATATTATATATCACTTACTTTATATTCACTTTATAAATATATATTTATGTTAATATATATTATAGATACATAATAAACTATCCCACCGTCGAAAAGACATGCTTACTCTGCGCCTCGATCACCGATGTTCAGAATAAACTTAAAGTAAGCACTACGTGAAAGCAGTAGACGCGACTGACAAGCACGTAAGCAGTAGGTGCGACTGACAAGCAAGAGCAAGGGCAGAGACCACATAAGAAATAGAGGTAGCGGGAGTGAGGGCACTGGAGGCTGATCTACTTGTCGCAGATCTAATTGATTTGGTGAAATCAACTCACTTGTTAATGTTAATTGCTTGAACGATTATGAATTAGTCAAGGCAGGAGCGTCTTTAGGTAATAATAAGAAGTTGAGCAATGGAAGCAGATTCAATTGGTATAACAGACTTTATATATATATATATATATATAGATGAGATATCACGTATTTGATGTATTCCTATAGTTAGTTAAAACATGGCATTTCCTATAGTTAAAAGTAAAACACATATAAGATAGATGCCATTTTTATGGTGGACGACATCCATACGATAGATAAGATAGACACCATTTTTACGGTCGACTGAATATGCAAATCGAGGGCACATACTGTTAGTTTTTATACCTTGGTCAAGTTCCCCTAGTGACTAAGCCTAAGTCACTAAGCATGGGGTGGTGGGACCCTCACATTAAGTGTTTAATTAATGAGACTTTAATGTCACCTTTTATCCTAAGTCTAAAAGTGAATGAGAAATTATTACTTAAGTGATTTAATTAATAAAGTGTACTCACATCTAATTTGGGCCATTGATTAGATCTAATCTCAGCCTTTGATTTAAAGATTCCTTTTAGGGTTGAATAAAAGGTAGAGGGAGGCAATACCTATTCATTATTGTGATGAGAAATCTGAATGAAGAGAGGAGAGAGTACGGGAGCATGAAGAGTCTGAGCTAGGGCGCAGGTACAGGAGCGTGAATGCTTTTGCAGGGCACGAGTTTCCAGATTCAGCCTCAGTAATAGCTCAGTCTTCTAGGCACAGCATTTATGGCAATCATCCTGGCATTTATTATTCAGCATGTGAACAGTGATATCGGCCCACATCTCCAGCAGTGAATCGTGGTACCTGTCTGTACAGCAGTAGCACGCAGGTGTGGTGGTACCTTCCTCATACAGTAGCAGCTAGCAGCGTGAAGGAAGGTTCTGGGCTCATATCTCGAGCCAGTTTCATACACCGTGGGCATAGTATCTGTGAGATTAAACCCTGTCTTCTGTCCCGAGTTCTCTGTCACGTGAAGGATAGAGATCATTATTGCTTGAGTCTGATGAGATGTGACTGCTACAGGAGGGGTCTGTACAGCAGTCAAATTTCAGTCTCAGTTCTGGGATTATTACAGGCACAATTTCCAGTCACAGGTCAGCACAGTTTTGAGTATCTTCAGCACAAAATTCGAGGAGCATACATCACCATAATTGCACAGAAACCGAGACAGACTGGGTGCAGTTAATGGAGATAAGTTGTATTTGTTTTTACTGCTGTAGCATTACCTTGTTGATGAAATAATAAATCTCTCTCTCTCACTCAACTGGTTTTCCCCGTGGGGGTTTTTCCAGGGCTCGATTTGGCCAAAAACTACCGTGTCAAATTTGTGTGTGAATGTTTGTAAATTAGCTTGCAGCCTGTAATTTGCTTTCAGTGTGTGTTTACTGTTCATTTTATTTTGGCATTAAGTAGCCTACAGCCAATGCACAACAGGGCTGTAGGTGAAAACCACCTATAACTTGGCATTAAACCAGCAGGTACAGAGGGCATAAAATCTACATGGTATCAGAGCACAGGGGGCAGAAAACAAACTGATTTGCAGACACCCATAAAATTTGCAGATCTCAGAAAACTAAGTGTTCTTACCTTTGATTTAGGCAGCGTTCTTTTGGACTGATTTCCAGATGGCTACAGGGTTGAGGATAGAGGACAAATTGAGTGGGACGGAGAATTTTGTGCCTTGGAAGGCCAGAATTCTATTGCTGTTAGAGGAGAACGAGTTATGGGAAGAGGTGGTGAGGAACACTACCACATACCCCATTACTATTCCAGATGGCTCAGATATGACCGCTCTTTCAGTCTTCAACAAGAAAGACTGTAAGGCTAGGAGAATCATTCTAGATGCAGTGAAGGACCACATCATCCCTCACATTTCGGGGAAGACCAAGGCACACGAGATGTGGAGTGCCTTGATCAGCTTGTATGAGAGCTCCAACGAGAACAGGAAGATGGTTCTCAAGGAGAAGCTCAAGAGTATCAAGATGACCGGAGGAGAGGGAGTCACAGCTTATCTCACCAGGATCTCAGCAGTTCGTGATGAACTAGCAGCAGTTGGTGAGGTGGTATCCCCTACAGAGTTAGTTCGCACCGCTGTCAATGGGGATTCCAGGCCCTGGCATGCTTTTGTGCAGGCTATTGTGGGCAGGGAGAACCTTCCATCATGGGAGAGGTTGTGGGATGACTTTGTACAGGAGGAGACCAGGAGGGGTCTCGTACAGGGCATTACATCAGGTGGTATAGTAGATGAGGAGAACGTGGCTCTCACAGCCAAAGGGAAAAAGAAGAAGGGTCCCAAGAAGCATGGGGCCAAGGGATAGCAGCAGCAGCAGCAGCATCATACACAGGGTGGGCAGAAGAAGGACTTGAGTAAAATCAAGTGCTACTGTTGTCAGGCGTTTGGGCACTATGCATCTCAGTGTCCAAACAAGAAGAGGAAGAAGGGACCAGGTCAGCAGACAGCAGCCTCAGCAGAGATAGATGAGTTTGGTGACAGGTTTCAGAGGGAGTTTTCCCTTTATGCTGGACAGAGTGAGAGAGAGAGAGTTTCTTTAGCCACCAGCATTGATATGGATATGCAGGTTGAGCACTCATTGTTGACTGGGCATCAGACAAGTCCTTCCACCACTGGTACGTGGTATATTGAAAGCGGAGCTTTGAGGCACATGACAGGTAGTCGAGAGTTCTTCTCCGAGTTGTCACGCACAGAGAGAGAGGTGGAGGTGGTACTTGGCGACAACACCATAGTTAGAGCAGTGGGTCAGGGGACAGTTGTATTTGAGAGGGAGTCCATGAGTCCCATGACTTTGAGGGATGTGTTGTACGTCCCTGGGCTGAAGAAGAACCTTGTTTCAGTTTCCACGATTGAGGATAGGGGTCTTGGGGTTTGCTTCTCAGATGGGAGAGTGCAGATATATCCCAAGACCACAGGTGTATCTACTCCCATGGATATTGGAGTTAGATGTGGACGACTGTACAAGCTCTTGTTTCAGCCGCAGCATGCTCTAGCACACAGCAGCAGCAGCAGTGAGCTGTGTGAGTTATGGCACAGGAGGATGGCCCATTTACATCACTCCGCTCTGGGAGTGTTGCGGAGCATGGTCACAGGTTTACCTGATTTTGACTCTGAGCAGAGTGATGTATGCAGAGGGTGTGCTTTGGGAAAGTACACCAAGACCGTGTTTCCTAGCAGTGACACGAGAGCAGCAGGTGTGCTCGATCTGATTCATACCGACATATGTGGTCCTATGTCCTCAGTTTCCTTGAGTGGCCATGAGTACTATATCAGCTTTATTGATGACTACTCCAGGAAGACCTGGATCTACTTCTTGCGGGGCAAGAAGTCCTCACTTGTATTGGATGTCTTCCAAGGGTTCAAAGCCCTTGTGGAGAAGCAGACGAGGAGGAAGATCAGGACGTTGAGGTCAGACAACGGGGGTGAGTATACCTCCAAGGAGTTCAGTGCATTCTGCAGACAGGAGGGCATACAGCGTCAGTTGACAGTTCCCTACACTCCTGAGCAGAATGGAGTAGCAGAGAGGAAGAACAGGTCGATCCTTGGAGCAGCGAGGGCCATGCTTCATGATCAGGGATTACCGTTCTTTCTGTGGGCTGAGGCCTGCAACACTGCAGTGTACCTGCAGAACAGGAGTCCCCACCATGCCGTGGGAAGTATGACTCCAGAGGAGATGTATTCAGGCAGGAAGCCTGAGGTGAGCCACTTTCGCATATTTGGCTCTCTGACTTACTCTCACGTCCCCTCAGAGAGGAGGACGAAGTTCGAGCCCACCGCAGAGAGAGGCATCTTTGTGGGCTACGACGAGACTTCGAAGGCATATCGGCTTTACATTCCTGGCCAGAGGCGAGTTGTAGTTAGGCGGGAAGTAAAGTTTGAGGAGGAGAGGGCCTTCAGGAAGTCCAGAGAGTTAGAGCAGGAGGAGACACCAGCTCCCACACCTCAGTTGGGACAGGCTTCTTCGATACAGGTTACAGGTCCACAGGTTTCTGGGGTGACTGGATCACAGGGTACTGGCACAGGTTCTACAGGGTCAGTGGTTCAGATTTCAGGGACAGGTACAGGGACAGGTACAGGGTTTGGCACAGGTTCAGGATCACCGGTCTCTGGCTCACAGATTGCAGGGTCTTCTGGGACTAGTTCTTCAGCTACAGGTCCTAGGGGTGGTAGACCTCATGCTTCTGACACATCCTCAGAGGAGGTGACACCAGGTCCAGAGGAGCCTTCAAGGAAGAAGAAGCCCAAGTGGCTTCAGGACACCTTGAAGGAAGCGAAGGCATTTGGTAGACCTCAGGAGCAGATCAGGACTATTTTTGAGCTAGATAGATATGGGTCAGCCCTTGTTGCGAGTCTTCGTGACTCAGCGCCTTCTACTTATGAGGAGGCTTCTCAGCATCAGGTTTGGAGAGATGCCATGATGGAAGAGTACCATTCCATCATGAAGAATGATGCTTGGGAGATTGTACCGAGGCCTGAGGGGAAGTCAGTTGTGACTTCCAAGTGGCTCTACAAGGTCAAGCATGCAGCTGATGGCAGTGTAGAGAAGTTCAAGGCTCGGTTTGTGGCTCGAGGGTTCTCACAGGTTGAGGGAGTCGACTATGATGAGACTTTTGCTCCAGTGGCTCGGTATTCCTCCATCAGGGCAGTGATATCGATTGCAGCAGAGATGGGTTGGAGGATCCACCAGATGGATGTGAAGACCGCATTTCTCAATGGTCTTCTGCACGAGGAGGTGTACTTGGAGCAGCCACAGGGATTTGAGACACATGAGAGAGATTCACATGTGTGCAGGCTTAGGAAAGCCTTGTACGGTCTGAAACAAGCTCCCAGAGCTTGGTACTCCAGGATAGATGCTTATTTGATTTCGATGGGGTTCCAGAAGAGTGAGGCTGATCCCAACCTATACTACATTGTGGTTGGTGGAGATCCGCTCATTCTTCTGTTATACGTTGATGATTTATTTATCACTGGAGATGAGGGTCTTATTGCTCTGTGCAAGAGAGATCTTGCAGCTGAGTATGAGATGACAGATATTGGGCTGATGCATTACTATTTGGGGATGGAGGTATGGCAGGAGCCAGGACATATTTTCCTTGGACAGGGGAAGTATGCTGCAGAGATCCTGAAGACTTTTCGGATGGACGACTGCAGACCCATGTCTACACCTATGATCACCAACTTGAAGCAACTTCATGCTTCAGGTGGTCAGCTCATCGGATCGTTGATGTATCTGGTCAACACCAGGCCAGACTTGTGCTTTGCAGTCAACACTCTTAGCCAGTTCATGGTGTAGCCTAGGAGTGTACATTGGAGTGCTGCAAAGCACATCTTGAGATACCTTGCAGGGACGGTGGATTATGGTTTGGACTACAGGAGTTCAGGTGGTGTTAGTTTGATTGGGTTCACAGATTCAGACTAGGCAGGTTGTGTGAGGGACCGGAAGAGTACTTCCGGTTGCTGTTTCAGCTTGGGCTCGGCAGCAGTGTCGTTGTTCAGCAGGAAACAGAAGTCCGTCGCATTGAGTTCTGCTGAGGCTGAGTATATGGCAGCCAGTTAGGCGACTTGCGAAGCACTGTGGCTTCGTAAGTTATTGGTAGATTTATTTGATCAGCAGCTGAGGCCTACGATGATTTACTGCGACAATCAGAGTTGCATTCAGCTCTCTGAGAATCCAGTTTTTCATGACAGGTCAAAGCATATTGAGATTAGATATCACTTCATCCGTGACTACGTTCAGAGAGGAGCAGTTGAGCTTCAGTACATATCCACTGATCAGCAGGTTGCAGATGTCCTAACGAAATCTTTGGGGAGGGGGAAGTTTGTCTTCTTCAGAGATAAGTTGGGAGTGGTGCGGAACTCCTTCCTCGGTAAGAGGGAGTGTTAGTTTTTATACCTTGGTCGAGTTCCCCTAGTGACTAAGCCTAAGTCACTAAGCATGGGGTGGTGGGACCCTCACATTAAGTGTTTAATTAATGAGACTTTAATGTCACCTTTTATCCTAAGTCTAAAAGTGAATGAGAAATTATTACTTAAGTGATTTAATTAATAAAGTGTACTCACATCTAATCTGGGCCATTGATTAGATCTAATCTCAGCCTTTGATTTAAAGATTCCTTTTAGGGTTGAATAAAAGGTAGAGGGAGGCAATACCTATTCATTATTGTGATGAGAAATCTGAATGAAGAGAGGAGAGAGTACGGGAGCATGAAAAGTCTGAGCTAGGGCGCAGGTACAGGAGCGTGAATGCTTTTGCAGGGCACGAGTTTCCAGATTCAGCCTCAGTAATAGCTCAGTCTTCTAGGCACAGCATTTATGGCAATCATCCTGGCATTTATTATTCAGCATGTGAACAGTGATATCGGCCCACATCTCCAGCAGTGAATCGTGGTACCTGTCTGTACAGCAGTAGCACGCAGGTGTGGTGGTACCTTCCTCATACAGCAGCAGCTAGCAGCGTGAAGGAAGGTTCTGGGCTCATATCTCGAGCCAGTTTCATACACCGTGGGCATAGTATCTGTGAGATTAAACCCTGTCTTCTGTCCCGAGTTCTCTGTCACGTGAAGGATAGAGATCATTATTGCTTGAGTCTGATGAGATGTGACTGCTACAGGAGGGGTCTGTACAGCAGTCAAATTTCAGTCTCAGTTCTGGGATTATTACAGGCACAATTTCCAGTCACAGGTCAGCACAGTTTTGAGTATCTTCAGCACAAAATTCGAGGAGCATACATCACCATAATTGCACAGAAACCGAGACAGACTGGGTGCAGTTAATGGAGATAAGTTGTATTTGTTTTACTGCTGTAGCATTACCTTGTTGATGAAATAATAAATCTCTCTCTCTCACTCAACTGGTTTTCCCCGTGGGGGTTTTTCCAGGGCTCGATTTGGCCAAAAACTACCGTGTCAAATTTGTGTGTGAATGTTTGTAAATTAGCTTGCAGCCTATAATTTGCTTTCAGTGTGTGTTTACTGTTCATTTTATTTTGGCATTAAGTAGCCTACAGCTAATGCACAACAGGGCTGTAGGTGAAAACCACCTATAACTTGGCATTAAACCAGCAGGCACAGAGGGCATAAAATCTACACATACCACCACAACATCCACGTGGTACACATCACATTCGATCAGAGGGCACATTCCACAACATTTCCTACCACGACCATAAAAAAATATACAAAAAATAAATTCTCAAAGGGTGGTGGTTGAGTTGATGCGTGTCTCCTCCACGAGATCCATGTATCCTCCACGGGATCTGTGTCTCCTCCACGGGATCTGTTTCTCCTCTGTGAGATCTGTTTCCAAAATTCAATGGGTGCAGCTAGTGGATCCTGGAAGATCCAGATCCTGATTAGAATTGCAGATTTGAGGATCCAGGACCTGACCCCTGCAGATCCGATAACACAGAGTATGGGGCAGCATGGTGGCAACTTGTAATTGTTTGATGGTTGGGAACAAATGCTAAGTCGACCTGATGGCTAAGTCTTGTCTTAAATATGGACACAATGCATTGGATGCTGAGTTGGGCACCTACGTGTGGTCTGGAACTTGTCACCCCTCCTTTAGCCAAATCTTCCATAGAATGTCGAAGCCTACAGAACTGAGAAAAGTTGTTCAAAAGGTTGTGGCACTGTGAATCCATCCAAAAAACATGCACAGGGACACATTGGTCAAGTTTCGAGGGGTCCAAAATCTCTTCACCAATTAGCAAATGAGGAATAGTGACTTCCCACGGCGAGAAATTTCGGTGGTATCTTTGTCCATTTTGATGTGGAATAGTTGATGTCTTTTTGTTAAAGCAAACGGTTCTTCCCACCATCAACTCTCGACTGTGCGAACTCGTTGCAGATGTTTTGGAAGGATTATCTCTCAACAGGGGGTCCATTGTGCTGTAAGCAGTTCACAAGGAATCCTCATCTTCTTGGGTTGGAGACTTGATATACCCATCAAGCGGTCCTATAGCAGAAGTGAAGTGACCAACATTTAGAAGATTATCATGTTATTGCTTTTTAGCTGTTGAAATCTTGAGGGGACATCTTCCTTTTATCTTTGCATTTCATGCCACCTGGTTAAGGATCCGAATTGGTGGTACCCTGAATGGTTGCTGCCGTGGAGATCTATTTGGCGATTTGGTTAAAACCTTGGATGGGGCCGTTCCTTTGTATATCTGCTACTTGATACGGCCCCCTACCTTTCGCCATCACTTTTGGACTCATTTGCATTCGTGGTCATGCCTTGAAATTCGGGTGGAGTGATTCATTTTGATGACTAGCACCCTTTAACACCTTTTATTCAAGTTTTATGATGGATCGTTGGAACTTTGGATATGTCCACTTTCGAACCAAACTTCGATGATATTTCTTTAGATTGTGAGGATCCCTAAGGACCACTGGTTACCTTTTGACCAAATGGGTGTAGTTTTGTTAAGGCTGATGAGGATGTTTTAAGAAAATATCTTTATTAAGGAGCAAAAAGGACCTCATGTACCTTTTTGGCATTGTAATTATCGCTTTGAACATTATAGTTTGTTAGGAGTTGGTTAGGATTTACTGGGTTTTGAATTGTTTATCTCACCCTAGGCTAGATCTAGGGAATCTAATAATATTTTATTGGAAGTGTGAGATTGAGCTACAACCTATACAAGGGTTGGCTCGCTTACTCATTTTTCAGGGTTGGATTGTGAGATCTCTCACCTGTTGGAGTTTCATTGTCATATCTTTATGGATTATATTGAAGTTTAAGGATATTCTTTTCTTTGGTTTTGACTTGGTGGATCTAATTAAGTAATTTTGTAAGTTCCTATCATTGTCATGTTTACGAGATTGTTCCTAGGAAGGGTTGGATAACTCCATAGTGTTATCAAATTACAATTTATGTTGCTTGTTTGAGATATTATGCATCCATAGGATTGGTATCTGGCGAGTAGCATAGGTTTGTTTATGAAATAAGCAAGTAAGAAGAAAGTGTATGTGAATGTTTCCTTTCCCTTGGTAGGGTTTACTAAATGAATCAATTGCTTTTGTAGAATATTTGCCATGACATTTGCAAGGGGTTTTATCAAGCACTTTTAAAACAAGGCCTAAGGGGGAACCATCCATAGATTCCATATGCCCTAGGATTGGCACTAGTTTTTAAAGTCCTCCCATCACCCATTAAACCTATACTACAGCAGAAGACCTCAAGTTTTGTTAAGGCTAACTCTTCAAATCACCTTTGATCCCTCATCACCATAGCCTAGCAATCCTATCCTAGGGAAGTCCCCCTCGAGTTAAAAAAGCCAACCGGAAGTGCAGAGAGGTAGTTATCGAGGCGACAGTGGGTAACACCTCTAGGTTGCAGATGGGCTAGCCTGTTCTTTGGGGCCTTAATCACATGTGTGTGGCAGTTTGAGCCGTAAGCCTGTAACACATGGAATGTAGTTTATGATGCATTTTTTCTGTACATCTGGTTAAATATACATTAATTCATTCCTGGAAATAATAAGCTTCATGTGTGTTGGACTTTATCTGCTTTAGTAATTTCGTTCAATACATTTCTGCAATTGGGGATAGCGAGGGAATGGTATGTTATAGCTTGTACTCTTCGGCATCAATAACCATTCCTCCCCATTAAGATAATTTCTCATCAAAGCCTTTAATAGACACCATTGCCCAATCGATAAGACACTAATCTCTGGTCTACTCATCCATTTTTCTTTCTCAAACTTAATGAACTGTTTTTTCTGGAATTTACTTTTCATTTCACCTTGTAACCCATTGCCTACAATTCAAGCAATCTTAACCTAGGGAAACCTTCCCTCTTGGTTCCTCCAAGGGTTCAGTTGAGCTTTTAGGACTTTATCTCTAGACGTGAGGGTTTGTGAGGTAACAAGAGGGGAGGGACACCCAAGATTATGTTTTGGGTTTTGACACTTTGGTTTGTAGAAAGATAGAATAGAAGGCATTCGGATCTTGCATTTAAAGAAAATTTGATTGTTAATATATTGTTTGATAATATTTTGTATAATTTTTACATTTTACTGTAATTATTTTTGGGTGGGTCCCTTTAGTTTGCAATTATAGATTTATTTGATGATTGTCATTGGGTAATATACTTGTGCCTGTTATATATTTTGCCAAGATATTTATTTATGTTTTCAGAAATTTGAAACCAGTAAATTTGTTCCTTCTCAAAGCATGGGATACATTTTTTCTAATAATATGGGTTTTTTACAGAGGATTTAGCCGTCAAAGATGCTAGGACAAACTTCGTACAATCGCCAATTTCTTCTTCTGAAGGACATCCAGGCCATTTTTCCATTTCTGGTAACTGCTCTTTTTACTGTAATTATTTGTGGGTGGGTCCCTTTAGTTTGCAATTATAGATTCATTTGATGATTGTCATTGGGTAATATACTTGTGCCTGTTATATATTTTGCCAAGATATTTATTTATGTTTTCAGAAATTTGAAACCAGTAAATTTGTTCCTTCTCAAAGCATGGGATACATTTTTTCTAATAATATGGGTTTTTTACAGAGGATTTAGCTGTCAAAGATGCTAGGACAAACTTCATACAATCGCCAATTTCTTCTTCTGAAGGACATCCAGGCCATGTTTCCATTTCTGGTAACTGCTCTCGATTATCTGTTGATAATGATGGTGCATCTGCCATATCTGTAAGTGAGAGCAGTAACACTGTATCTGAAAGTGAAAGAAGAATAACAAATATGTCTGCTGTAGCATCACCAATAAATTCTTCAAATTCAGCATTGGTGGAAGCAACTCAGAGCTTTTGGAATACCCCAAATTTTTTTAAAGGGTATGTGCCTGAGAGCTCTTCTTAAATTTGTGTAAAGCTTGAATTATCTTCACTCATTACTTCTCCAAGCAATAGAAGTTGACATTTCTGTCTTGCAATTATTTCATTTTATCTTCCTTTCTTTGGATTGCTGTAAAACAGCTTTCGAGTCTAATCTGAAGATGGCTTTGTAAAACTTCAGCCGGTAATAGTATTACTGATTTGGCATTTTAAAATTTTGCCCACACTATTAATTTGGGCTTAGATTATTGTTTAAGTTGATCTGAATCATCTGATATCTTATTCATTTATAGTGTTCAATTAAACTTTCCATGTGTCAGAATTAAAAGACTGATTTGTATAGCCTGGAAAATAGATTTTGATACCTTTATCTGGATTGTTTTTGCTGTATAATTTCACCATTATTATACACATTTATGTCTGTTGTGTTTCTCTTTCATTTTCAAAATATGTAGAACTAGAGTCCCCTTTTCGCTTCAACTTGAAGAGTGTCTAATCTTTTCTATAATGTATTCATGACTGAAATCTGGTTAGCTAGATCTGATATAAATGCAGAAACTTCTACCAGGTTGAACATAATATTTGCCTCATGAAAAGTTGCCTGACAACGTTGTTTCTGTTAAATTTTCAATAATAGCAGTATAATTTTCATCTCTTTCAACTTAGAAACAAATATAGGATCACTGAAAGAATAACTATGCACATAAACAAAATAGATACACAATAGTTTACCCTGGGAAAACCCAAACTCGGGAAAAACGCAGCAAACCTTTCTTATTCAGAGATTCAGTACATAATACAAGATCACAAAGATAAGAGATGCCAGAGAATAAGTCCCAGAAAATTGTGTTCTACAACCAGAAATCGAACTTATCCCTGCTTGAGCGAACTTGCTTGAGATGATCTCCACATGAAGAGGCGTCCCTCCCATTTATACATGATTTTGAAGTGACTTTTCCAACTGGGGCCATTTACTATTTCATTGGGCCGACTTCTCTTTTGCAATAAATAAAATTACATTTTGTTTTATTTCTTTTTGTAGGTCGGCCTGAACTAGTGAGGATACCTCACGTAGCTACAACAACAACACTCCCTCTTAGCTGTTAGTTTTTGTACCTAGGGAAGTGTTCCCCAAGTGACGTTTCCCTAAGTCACTTAGAAAGGGGGAAAAGGGTGACCCTCACATTAAAAGCACTTAATGAGACTTCATAAACTCAAAGTCACTTTTTGATAAATTTAAGTGGGTGAGTGAAATTAATAACTTATGAGAAGTAAATGGAGCATTTAATTTCAACCATAGATCTAAGTCAATCTCGTCCATTGGATTTAGGGAAACCCTAGGGTTTGATCAAAAAGCTTGAGGGAGGCATTTGACATTCACTTTTAATGATTGAACTGAAGAGAGACAAGAGAGAGACCAGCTCGAATTTCAAGGAGGGTTTTCCAGCGTGTTTTTCGAGAGAGCAGCATGGATTCTAAGGCAAGGGACAAATCCGTACAGCGTGATTCTGGGCACATTTATCGAGGCAGAAATTTATTTTAGTGGGCACATTTTTCCAAATCCGTACAGCAGCTTTAGTGGCACAGTTTTCGAAACACCTTGCAGCAGGAAATAGGCATGGGTTTCGAGGTCCGTACAGCTGCAGGTTGGCACAGAATTCGAGGACCGTACAGCTCATTAACTGCTGTACCGTACAGTACATTTCTCGAGGCATTTAATACAGGGCACGGTTTCCAAGAAATGGCACAGAACTCGAGGTCCGTACAGCAGCATTAATTGCTGCTGTACCATACAGTAATTTTCTGGGTTGGCACAGAAATCGAGACTGTCTAGCACATTTTTCGAGAAGAAATTTATGCACAGAAATCAAGGCAGCCTTGCATAGAAATCGAGGAAGTTGGCTTGGTGATTTGGTTGGTTGAGATAAGTACATTTCTGACTGTAAAATTGATGTACTGAAATATTGTTGATGAAATAAAAACTCTCTCTCTAACTGCTTTTCTCTGTGGGGGTTTTTCCAGGGCACAATTGCCAAAAATTTCAATCTCAATTTTTATGGTGTGCATGTTAAAAGTTATTTTCTGCCTGTCAGTATGATTTTATAGTGTGTTTAATTGTTGAAGAAAATTTTCATAAGTAGTTTCCAGCCTATGCAAAACCGGCTGGGAATGAAAACCGCGAAAACATTGACATAAACCAGCAAGCTGCAAACTCAGAAAATTTACATGGTATCAGAGCTTGGGGGCAGAAAACAGTGATATTTTGCAGACAGAAATTTCCAAAACTCAGTAAATTCAGAAATTTTCTTCTGTTAGTGAACAACACTTTGTTGGGTTGAAGTAGAGATGGCTACAGGACTTAGGTTGGAGGATAGGCTAGATGGGACAGGGAACTTTGTGCCATGGAAGGCCAGAATTTTGCTGATATTAGAGGAGAATGAACTATGGGAAGAAGTGGTTAGGAATACTACAGCAAACCCCGTTCAGATTCCCTCTGCTATAGATGCAGCAGCACTATCAGCCTTCAACAAGAAGGACTGTAAGGCTAGGAGGATAATCCTTGATGCAGTTAAAGACCACATAATCCCTCACATTTCAGGCAAGGCTAGGGCACACTTGATGTGGACTGCTTTGACCAGTTTGTATGAGAGTACCAATGAGAACCGGAAGATGGTTCTCAAAGAGAAACTCAAGAGTATAAAGATGAATGGAGGAGAGGGAGTGACAACATACCTTACCTGAATGGAGGAGAGGGAGTGACAGCATACCTTACCAGGATATCTGCAGTTTGAGATGAACTGGCAGCAGTTGGGGAGGTGGTATCTGCTACTGAGCTTGTACGTACAACAGTGAATGGGGCTTCAAAGCCCTGGGGTGCATTTGTGTAGGCCATAGTGGGTAGAGAGAACCTACTTTCTTGGGAGAGACTGTGGGATGACTTTGTGCAGGAGGAGACCAGGAGAGGTCTTGTACAAGGTAGTTCATCACAGGGTGGGGTAGATGAGGAGAACGTGGCTTTGACAACAAAGGGGAAGAAGAAGAAGGGTCCCAAGAAGGGTGGGGCCAAGCAGCAGCAGCAGGGTGGACAGAAGAAAGACTTGAGTAAAATCAAATGTTATGGTTGTCAGACGTTTGGGCACTATGCTTCACAGTGTCCAAACAACAAGAAGAAGAAGGGACAGTAGACTACAGCCTTAGCGGAGGTTGATGACTTTGGAGACATGTTTCAGACAGAGTTTTCCCTATGTGCTGGACAGATTGAGAGAGAGAGAGTCTCTTTAGCCACCAACACAGATGTGGAGATGGAGATGGAGCATTCATTGTTGGCAGGCCATCAAACGGGTCCATCCACCATTAGTACTTGGTACATTGACAGCGGAGCGTCGAGCCACATGACAGGCTCGAGAGTTGTTCTCCGAGCTATCACATACAGGTACAGATGTGGAGGTTGTACTAGATGATGATACAATTGTTAGAGCAGTTGGTCGGGGGACCATTACATTTCAGAGGGAGTCTATGAGTCCCATGATTCCGAGGGGTGTGTTGTATGTCCCTGGGTTGAAGAAGAACCTTGTTTCAGTTTCCACCATTGAAGACAGGGGTCTTGGGGTATGTTTCTTAGATGGGAGAGTACAGGTATTCCCCAGGACTACAGGAGTATCTACCTCCATGGACATTGGGGTTAGATGTGGAAGACTGTACAAGTTATTGTTTCAGCCGCAGCATGCTCTAGCACACAGCAGCAGCAGTGAGCTATGTGAGCTGTGGCATCGGAGGATGGCCCACTTACATCACCCAGCTTTGAGATTGTTGAGGAGCATGGTTACAGGTTTACCTGAGTTCAGCGCTGAGTAGAGTGATGTGTGCAGGGGGTGTGCTTTGGGAAAGTACACCAAGACTGCTTTTCCAAGCAGTGACACGAGAGCAGCAGGAGTGCTTGACTTGATCCATTTTGATATTTGCGGTCCTATGTCATCGGTCTCTTTGACTGGTTTTGAGTACTACATTATCTTCATTGATGACTACTCCAAGAAGACCTGGATCTACTTCTTGAAGAGCAAGAAGTCACCCTTAGTTTTGAGTGTCTTCCAAGGGTTCAAAGCCCTTGTGGAGAAGCAGGCAGGAAGGAAGAGTCAGATGTTGAGATCGGACAATGGGGGTGAGTATACCTCCAAAGAGTTCGATGCTTTCTGCAGATAGGAGGGTATACAGAGACAGCTGACAGTTCCCTACACTCCTGAGCAAAATGGAGTAGCAGAGAGGAAGAACAGGTCGATTATGGGAGCAGCGAGAGCAATGCTCCATGATTAGGGGTTACCATTCTTTCTATGGGAAGAGGCATGCAACATTGCAGTTTATCTGCAGAACAGGAGTCCTCACCATGCTTTGGGGAGGAAGACTCCAGAGGAGATGTACACAGGCAAGAAGCCTGAGGTGAGCCACTTTTGCATATTTGGTTCTTTGACTTACTCTCACGTCTCTTCTGAGAAGAGGACGAAGTTTGAGCCCACTACAGAGAGAGGCATCTTTGTGGGATATGATGAGACTTCGAAGGCCTATCGACTTTACATTCCTGGCCAGAAGAGATTTGTAGTGAGGTGGGAAGTGAAGTTTGATGAGGAGAGAGCCTTCAGGAAGTCCAGAGAGTTAGAGCAAAGGGAGCCACCAGCTCCCACACCTTAGTTGACACAGGGTTCTTTGATACATGTTTCAGATCCACAGGTTTCCGGAGTGACTGGATCACATAGTACAGGCACAACTTCTACAGGTTCAGTGGTTCATGTTACAGGTACTTAGGGGACAGGTTCAGGGACAGGTTCAGGTTCTGGTTCGCAGGTTACAGGTTCTTTAGGCACTGGTTCATCAGTTACTGGTCCTCGGGGTGTTAAACCTTCTGCTTTTGGGAGTTCCTCTGATGAGGATAGACCAGTTTGGGAGGAGCTTTCAAGGAAGAGAAAGCCTAAATGGATTCAAGATACCTTGAAGGAAGCAGAGGCATTTGGTAGGCCCCAGGAGGAGGTCAGGACAATTGTGATGCCAGACAGATTGGGGATGGCTCTTGTTGCGAGTCTTTGTGACTTTGAGCCTTCCACATTTGAGGAGGCTTCTCAGCATCAGGTATGGAGAGATGCCATGATGGAAGAGTACCATTCCATCATGAGAATGATGCTTGGGAGATAGTGCTGAGACCAGAAGGGAAGTCAATTGTGACTTCCAAGTGGCTTTACAAGATAAAGCATGCTGTAGATGGCAGTGTGGAGAAGTACAAGGCTCGGTTTGTGGCTCGAGGGTTTTCACAAGTTGAGGGAGTTGACTATGATGAGACTTTTGCGCCAGTTGCTCGGTATTCTTGCATCAGAGCAGTGATATCTATAGCAGTAGAGATGGGTTGGAAGATCCACCAGATGGATGTGAAGACTGCATTTCTCAATGGTTTTCTGTAGGAGGAGGTGTACTTAGAGCAGCCACAGGGATTCGAGATTCATGGGAGAGATTCTCATGTGTGCAGGATGAGGAAAGCCTTGTACGGACTGAAGCAAGCTCCTAGAGCTTGGTACTCCAGGATCGATGCATACTTGACTTCAATGGGATTTCAGAAGAGTGAGGCTGATCCCAACCTTTACTACATTGTGGTTGGTGGAGATCCTCTCATTCTTCTGTTATATGTTGATGACTTGTTTATCACTGGAGAGGAGCGTCTCATTGCACATTGCAAGAGAGACCTTGCAGCTGAGTATGAGATGACTGATATTGGGCTGATGCATTACTATTTGGGGATGGAGGTTTGGCAGGAGCCTGGACATATTTTCCTGGGACAGGGGAAGTATGCAGTTGATATTCTGAGGAGATTTCGGATGGAGGACTGCAGGCCGATGTCTACACCTATGATCACCAATTGGAAGCAACTTCATGCTTCTGAGGGTAAGTTGGTGGATCCTACACTTTACCGTCAGCTCGTTGGATCATTGATGTATCTGGTCAACACTAGGCCAGACTTGTGTTTTGCGGTGAACACTCTCAGCCAGTTCATGGTGGAGCCTAGGAGTGTACATTGGACTGCCGCAAAACATGTGCTGAGATACCTAGCAGGCACAGTGGACTATGGTTTGGACTATAGGGGTTTGGGTGGAGTCAGCTTGGTTGGTTTCACAGATTCAGACTGGGCAGGTTGTGTGAGGGATCGGAAGAGCACTTCCGGTTGTTGTTTCATTTTGGGCTCGGCAGTAGTGTCGTGGTTCAGTCGAAAACAGAAGTCAGTTGCATTGAGTTCTGCCGAGGCTGAGTATATGGCAGCCAGTTAGGCTACTTGCGAGGTACTGTGGCTTCGCAAGTTGTTGGTAGATTTATTTGATCAGGAGCTTAGACCTACGGTGATCTATTGTGACAATCAGAGTTGCATTCAACTCTCTGAGAATCCGATGTTCCATGACAAGTCAAAGCACATTGAGATCAGGTACCATTTCATCTGAGACTACGTCCAGAGAGGAGCTGTTGAGTTGTAGTATATTTCCACTGATAAGCAGGTAGCAAATATCCTGACGAAATCTTTGGGGAGGGGCAAGTTTGTCTTCTTTAGAGAAGTTGGGAGTGGTGCAGAACACCTTCCTCGGTAAGAGGGAGTGTTAGTTTTTGTACCTAGGGAAGTGTTCCCCAAGTGACATTTGCCTAAGTCACTTAGAAAGGGGGAAAAGGGTGACCCTCACATTAAAAGCACTTAATGAGACTTTATAAACTCAAAGTCACTTTTTGATAAATTTAAGTGGGTGAGTGAAATTAATAATTTATGAGAAGTAAATGGAGCATTTAATTTCAACCATTGATCTAAGTCAATCTCATCCATTGGATTTAGGGAAACCCTAGGGTTTGATCAAAAAGCTTGAGGGAGGCATTTGACATTCACTTTTAATGATTGAAGTGAAGAGAGACAAGAGAGAGACCAGCTTGAATTTTAAGGAGGGTTTTCCAACACATTTTTCGAGAGAGCAGCACAGATTCCAAGGCAAGGGACAAATCCGTACAGTGTGATTCTCGGCACATTTATCGAGGCAGAAATTTATTTCAGTGGGCACATTTTCCCAAATCCGTACAGCAGCTTTAGTGGCACAGTTTCCGACGCACCTTGCAGCAGGAAATAGGCACAGGTTTCGAGGTCCATACAGCTGCAGGTTGGCACAGAATTCGAGGACCGTACAACTCATTAACTGCTGTACCGTACAACACATTTCTCGAGGCATTTAATACAAGGCACGGTTTTAAAGAAATGGCATAGAACTCGAGGTCCGTACAGCAGCAATTAATTGTTGCTGTACCGTATAGTAATTTTCTGGGTTGTTGGCACAGAAATCGAGATTGTGTTTAGCACATTTTTCGAGAAGAAATTTATGCACTAAAATTGAGGCAGCCTTGCATAGAAATCGAGGAAGTTGGCTTGGTGATTTGGTTGGTTGAGATAAGTACATTTATGACTGTAAAATTGATGTACTGAAATATTGCTGATGAAATAAAAACTCTCTCTCTCTAACTGGTTTTCCCCGTGGGGGTTTTTCCAAGGCACAGTTGCCAAAAATTTCAGAGTCTCAAATTTTATGGTGTGGATGTTAAAATTTATTTTCTGCCTGTTAGTATGATTTTACAACATGTTTAATTGTTGAAGAAAGTTTTCATAAGTAGTTTCTAGCCTATGCAAAACCGGCTGGGAATGAAAAGCACGAAAACATTGACATAAACCAGCAAGCTGCAAACTCATAAAATTTACATTAGCTAGGGAGGTATCATCATGCTAGAACACATCTGAGTATCATCTGATCGTCACGGCTTGTTTCGTACATCTTGTCATCATAAGAAAGGTCAATACAGTCCACTTAGGACAACATCCCACACATGGATACATGTGTACTCTACAGAAGAGTCGTCTCCACATAGGAGAACATTCCACACAGGAACATGAGTTCACACAGAACTCATCTCGGTCTACACAAAACCGTTCGTCCACATAGGACTAGAATTCATCTCGGTCTACATAGGACCGTCCGTCCACACAGGATTGAAACTCATCTCGGTCTACATAGGACCGTCTGTCCACACAGGACTAAAACTCATCTCAATCTACACAGGACCGTCTGTCCACACAGGACTAACACTCATCTCGATCTACACAGGACCGTCTGTCCACACAGGACTAACACTCATCTCGATCTACACAGGACCGTTTGTCCACACAGGACTAAAACTCATCTCGGTCTACACAAGACCGTCTGTCCACATAGGGATAAAACTTATCTTAGTCTACACAACAAAGTTACCAGACTTGGAATCGGCGAGGCAAAAGAGTGAAGAGTTTGAATCGGATTGGGAAAAAATCGGCAATACAAAAAATTAACTATATACACATTTTGAATTAAAAAAACGTTTTTTCATAAATATTTAAAATAGCCACGATATCGATAGATGTCCAAAAGATATCGAATTTGAAATATAAATTAATTATATCAATTAATATTAATATTATTAAAATATAAATTATATTTTATTATATATGAACTTATCAAATATAACTATATATTATATATAAAAAATTATATTTAATATATTTTAAATACAATAAAAATAACTAATACTTTAAAGTTAATATATATATACTAATTACTAAATAACATTTAGTAAATTAAAAAACCTAATAACCTAAAACAAAAATAAAAACAACCGTGCTCACAGTCGTCAGTCGGCCCGAACCCATCCACGAGGTGAATCAACCGTGCTCACAGCCGTTGGTCGGCCCGAACCCTTCCATGAGGTGAATCAACCGTTAATCGAAATATGATCCGGCCTGAACCCATTCACGTAGGCAAACAATACAGTTCGCTGTGTCTTTTATCGCGCGGATAGAGGAGAGGAAGGAGCTTGCATCGACCTGTATCCACCGTCACTTGGATTCACTCAATCAACCGTCAACCACCTTCAACCGTCAACCAGAGTCAATCCAGAGAGGACACAGATCGAAAAGATCGATCAGCCCAAGCTAAACTCGCCCCGAGCCGGATCGGTTTGTTTGGCTGCCGAGCTGAGTCAAACTCGCAATTTTTCCGGTTTGACTCGCGAGTCCCGTAACACTGCTACACAGGACTGTCCATCCACACAGGACTGTCCATCCACACAGGACTAAAACTCATCTCGGTCTACAGAAGGCCGTCTGTCCACAAAGGACTAAAACTTATCTCGGTCTATACAGGACTGTCCGTCCACACAGGACTAGAACATATATCGGTCTACATAGGATAGTCTGCCCATACAGGACTCATCAACACTCCGTTTCACTAAGGGAATCATTCTCCAACACTCCAAGTCGTTCACGAAAGTATACAAACTTTACTCTGGAAAGAGGCTTGGTGAGAATGTTGACAACCTGATCATCACTCGAAATATACAGGAGCTGAACTTCTCCTCTCTGTACCATGTCTCTAATATAGTGGTACTTGATCTACACATGCTTCAATATGTCATGAGATACAAGATTCACTGGAAGCTTTACACAACTTTGATTATCACAGTGAATCATGGTTGGCTCAAGTGTCTAACTATGCAATCCTGCAAAGAGCTTTCGAAGCCATACTACTTCCCGAGCTGCAACACTCACTGTAATATATTCAACCTTGGCTGTACTCAGTGCTACTGAGGGTTGCTTCTTGCTGCACCAAGACATCACGGCAGAACCCAAACTGAAGCAACACCCGGAGGTGGTCTTCCTATCCACAACACTCCTTGCCCAATCAAAATCTGAGTATTCATGCAATCTCATATTACTATTGGAATCATATCTCAGTTGATATCCCACAGTTCCACGTGAGTACCTCAGCACATGCTTCGCAACAACCCAATGTACCTGTCTCGGTTCACACATAAACTAACTGAGAGCACTTACTGCAAAATAGATGCTTGGTATAGTGTTAACCTAATAGATACATCAATGAACTGATCAATTGTCTGTACATAGTGGGATCTATTAGGTTTGACTCAGAAGCTGAGTCACTCAACTTCTTTAGGTTTGCCTCCATGGGTGTGGTCATGGACTTGCAGTCCTGTTATCACATCCATAGTAGCTGGGCTACCATGATTGCAGAGCAGTTCATTGTATATTTTTGAGCTTGGCCTTTACATAGTTTTGGTGAGATCAACTTTGATGAGCAGTATTATTGATGATCACTCACACATCAGAGCAGCCCCAGATCAGATATGCAGTGAACCTTATGCCAAGAATGAGCCTCTTGACCTCAGATTTAATGACTGAGATGACCTTTTATCCCATACAGAGCAGTGCAGTGCCCAGAGTTCCAGCAATATTGTTTTCAGTGGTTACAGATGATCCAGATAACAGGTACATGTATATGGCCCAGCAGGTATATGATGTGCATTGGTTTTATTATCTTGCTCCTTTGGTCATTTTGATAGCTTGACTTAGTATCTAGTGATCGTGATCTGGCAGTATATATGGATGAAATGAATATGGTTATTATTAATTATCTAAATGGTTTTATTACTTACATTTTGAAGCTCTTATTTTATACTCGTTGGTTTTACCTTCTTAGGAGTGTGGACATGATCATTCCCACCTTTATGGTTTTCTAGCTTAGGCATCACCTTCACTTTCCCCATCTACCCATTATCTCTCCCTTGATTGGTTTTTACCCTGACTCACACCTTAGCCTGTGATATGGAGGACCTCCCCACTTTTGCCTCTGTGTTGGATAGCATCCTTGTTAGATTGTGTCTCGGCTCTGAGTTGGAAGCAGAACTTACCCTTTGGTGAGTTGGATTTGATACCTTGATCACTCTAGTCGGTTGCCCCAATGTTTGGTCTTGATTGTAGAGAGTCCCCCTAGTTGCTTGAGTTGTGTTGGCTAAAACCCGAAGCAAGTTGTACTACCATCATTACATATGGAAACTTTTGTTATATCTCTTATGAAATCCCATGAAAATACTTTAAAAACTGTGCTTCTCAGCACAATGAAAGACGGTTGTGAAGGAAACTAAAATGAAAACACCTTGGATGAAAGCTTGAGTAGTTGTGCTTCTAAGCACATGCAAAATCCCCAAAAGGGCTATGAAATGAAATGAAAAGCACCTTGGATGAAAGCTTTTTAGTAGTTGTGCTTCTAAGCACATGCAAAATCCCCAAAAGGGTCATATAGGCCCAAAGAAATCATATAGGCCTAAAGAAAGCAGTGGTTAAATGTATGCTAAATCCAAAGACTGCTGGCCAAGGAAATGAAATGTAATGATTAATTCCTCATGGAGCCCACGGGTTGTGATGTGAGATGGAGTAAGGGACAAGTAATTCAAAGTGTCCCCTAGAACCTCAAGTTACGGTTAGCCGGGCACCCAGCCCATGGCGGTTCTAGAAAAGATCCTCATGGAGCTGATACAACTTGGATGTGAGTTGTAGACATTTGCCAAGGTTGAATAAGCACTCCTCTGAACAACTTATCCTATTTGTGAGACTCTGCCATGCCCTGTGTGTTTATTATCCGACATATGCTTAAGTGTGTATTACCCTTGTCCCATATCCAAAGTATCACAATGTTGAGTCAGTGAAGTCATCTCCTTATCCTGGCCTTGCATTCTGCACCTTCACCCTTTGCTAGCAAAATGATAATGTCATTACGTTCATCTTTGAAGCGGATCCACTTCAAATTTTCCCAATTACATTTTCCCGCTGCCATTTAAATTATTCTTAGCCATACTTGAGGATTTTTAAATTGAACTTTAGGAAGTCTGTTTAATAATTGCCAATTAATTGGAAATTGATCAATCCATGAGAGATGCTTGGAAGTTGCCTTGGATGACGTCCATGATGCTTTATAAATACTAACCAGTCCATACCATGCCAAAAATTGATCTGAAATCTTCAATTATTTGTTGTTCCAAATTATCAATGCTGGACTTGGGCATTTTTAATTTCATACTTAGGAAAAACCATTAATTTTTGTCTATAATTTAGTTTGAGCTGAAAAACACATTTGGAAGTATCAAATTGGTTTCCAAAAACATCAATAAGTTGAATGATGATGAAATATGAACACACACCATTGGTCGGTTTTGTTGACAAAGTCTAATCCCCCCTTTGACCAAGTCAAAAAGTTGAAAAATTAAACTTTAGTCAAAATTAGACAAACTTGTCCAATGAATGAATGGACCATTCTAATGCCTTTGGGAGGATGAAACCACATCTTAAATGGCTAAAATTGATAATGTACGAGAGTCATAATAAACCATAATTTCTTGCCGGATGGAGAAGAGAGAGAGTTTCACCTTGTGAAAGCTGTCCTATTCAGGCTAGCTCTGATACCATGTTAAGATTCAATATGCTAAGATAGATAACAACAGTATTCAATTCAATTTCACAACAATAGCATATACAGGATCACTGAAAGAAACACAATCACAAGATAGACACAGATTTATCCTGGGAAACCCTCTAGGGGAAGAAAACCCATCAAAACTTCCTCAATATAGATGATCAACAGTACAAAGACAAAACCCCAAACACGTGCTCCTTCTCCTTTCAAATATCTCTCTCTCTCTCTCCTATGCAAATTACACAAGTGAGTGTGTGTGTCCAAATGAGGAGCACATCACTCCTATTTATACTTTATCTTCCACTTGACTTTTTCACTAACTAGGTCGGCGCCAACAAACTTAACTGGGCCGACTTATCTAGGAAGACTCTGTTATCACACAACTTGTAGTTGCCCCTAGAGGTATCCCATCCGGGACGGTAGAGGAGGCAGGCAACTAAAGAGGTGACCCAAGAGATGCCACGGTTCCCAATGCAATGTGGGAGTCACGTCAACCGAGGCACTCTTCGCTTTAGGTCAAAGTGTAACTAGACCAAGGGGGAGACCCTATACCCCAATCACAGTTGATTGGATCCAAACAAAGGTTTCTAAGGGTAGGTAAATGATGAGTTACGGAAACCAATGCAAGGCTAAGTGGACCTAAGAGTTAAGGAATGATTGAAGGTAGTGTAATGGATAGTTAGTGTTTCAACCTATGTATGGTTTAGGCCACTTGATGGGGTATGATTACTAGGTGTAGTACCATAAGCTTACACAAGTGGGTCTTGTGTTCTTGGGAAGTGTGAAATGATTCTAGGTAGGCCCACAAGGTGAAGTTATGTGTGAGGTTGGTACTATAGGTTAGATGTAGGCTAGATCTATGAGTTTGAGTTGGTTATAGGAGTACCCATGTACTAGATCTAGGGTTTGACACAAATCCCAAGGAGTGCGACTTGCTTGGTGATGGACTAGTGCCTTGTTAAGTGGGCTAATGGAGTCAAGAAGGATGTCAAAGTGTAGATCGGGACACCTAGAAGCCAAGTCAAGTGGGTTGAATGAGATCCAATGGTTAGATCTTATTAGATCTAGGTTTTTAGGTGAAGACCAAAAGTGGACCACAATCCCTTAAAACAAGGAATGCAATCCCCAAGGCAGATCTTGACAAAAGGGCAGTATAGACCTAGGTTTCAAGGCATGGGCATTCCAAATCCACGAAAATCTCCAACACCCACTTCCTAGAAGTGGACCAACTCAAAACTTCAAAGGGGTGTGACTTGCTCAAGGAAGGGCCAAAGATGGGTTTGGTGGACCAAATCAAGTCCAATGGCCACCAAACTGTGGATCCAAATGGCTAGTACCCCGATCTATGTATCTTCAAAATTTCAAGTGAACCCAGTGGCTAGATCTTAGTAGATCTGAGTTTTAAGATGCCAAGAGAATCAAAAGGGGGTTTTAACCCCTTAAAACATGGAGAGATGTCCACAAGGTAGTTTTCACCAAAGTAAAGATGTGGGTATAGGTTATCAAGTGTCTAGATTCCAAATCAAGTGAGATCTCACCTACCCATGTGCTAGATCTAACCCAACAAGCTTCTCTTAGGAAAATCGATTTAGGTTCAAGAGGGCTTTTTGCATTGAAAAGATATTAAAAACCCACCTCTATAGGATCCACCCCTAGTTGGATCTATAGTTTGGTGGTGATTGGCTAAATAAAAATGATAAATGAAAAATATATGCCATGTTAGTTATATTTATATTTTGGTACATTTCATTTTATGCTTTAGATTAGATTTCAGTTCAGTTTTATTTTATATTTGTCTCATACATGCTCCATGATGGTATTCTAGTGTTTGTGAGAGCAGGAACAGGTGCAAGATAAAAGCTGAAAGCAAGGATGGTGCAGTGCTGGATTGAAGATTGATGTAGAGCAGTTCGAGACCAGAGATTCTGAGGTTCTCAAGCGCTCTCTCCCTTAGAGCACTTGTCCCAGCTGGAGCCAGATGTTATCACATATATAGTAGCCGGGCTACCATACATTATTTTTCAGATTCCAGAGCACATTTCAGCCAGTTCCTTTACTTTGAGATGATGAGATGAGCAGCTATCTTTGGATCACTATCAGATTGTGGATAGCAGTTGTATTCCCCATGCCATGACTGAGTCTCAGGACACTCAGAGAGATGACCGATGTAGCCATTATACCATTGGTACAGAGCAGTCAGTAGTGCCCAGAGTTACAGCAGCAGTTTCGGAGGACAGATGATGGTACAGGTTGTTGAGCATTCAGGTATATGACTCAGCAGGTATATCATGGTGTTATGGTTAGATTGCTTTTATACTTGTTCTTATAGCATGTCTTAGCACTCAGTGTCATGATCTGGCGATCATATAGATATTTGGACCTGGTTGATCTATTATATATATTATATTGTCCCTACTCAGACTTAGAAGTTCACTATTCATACTCATTGGTATGTACCCTCCTTAGGGAGAATAGAGGTGATCATTCCACCATATCTTGGCTTGCTAGTGTTGGCTCCATTATTCATTGTCTTCATCCATCCATGGCCTACCTTCTAGTTTATCACCCTGACTTACTACTTGACTAGTGACATGGAGGATCTTTTCCCCACTGTAGCCTCTGTATTGGATGAGCTTCCCTGTTTATTGTGTCTCGGCTCTGAGTTGGTGACAAAACTTGCCTATTGCGAGTTGGAGTTCCTTGTGAATTCCCCCTAGTCACTAAAGTTGTGTTGGCTAAACCTGAAACTTCTAGTGCTGCCATGAATACAAAATCTGGAAAAATGAAATGCTATATCTTGTATGAAAAGCCCATTCATGCAATGTGTTTCTAAACACACATGAATGAAAGGCATGCCAAATGAAAATGGCTATGAAAATAAAATGTTATATCTTGTGGAAAATAAATACCTAGGTAAACAAGCTGTCCATGACACACCTAGAAGTGCTCAGGTAAACAAGTGCCTTAAAAACACACCTGCAGCAGAAAGCCTAAAATAAATGTAAATCTATGCAATGTGTTTATAAACACAGATAGATCAAGGCTATGGAAACTTCAGGCCCAAAAAGCAATGGAACTTAAAAGCTATATCTAAACAATTGCTGGCCTTATTTGTATTATGGATTGTGCGCATCTGTGAAGGTGAATAAACCCTCTTTAAACAACTCATCCATTTGTGAGACACCGCCATTCCCTGTGTTATTGCTCATTCAGTATATACTATGGTGTATTCCCTTTCCCTTGCCAAAGTGTCACAAAGCCAAGACAGTTAAGTCATCCCTTAGCCTAGCCAGTTAATTTAAGCCTTCACCCTTGACTAGCAAATTGATCACAACTATGAAGTGAGTATGATCCTGAAAGTCTAGTCTGAGTAATAATAATAATTAACGACACTATATATTTGGATTTAGATCGCCAGTCATGATTACTCTGTGTTATAATTGTTATTTGAATAAGTTGTAGAGCATATATTAACCTTGACACTTTGCAGCAGCTATTGATGATGATCTGAGTTATATTTGGTCTTGGTTAGACCTAGTTTGACCATGGAAGACCATGGGACATGAGATGTTGGACCTTATGATGATATGGATAGGTGATATATGGTCTATGTATACATACATGATGACTCTATGCAGCAGCTACAGGGTTATGATGATGATTCTGGGTTACAGCAGTGTTTGTATACGTACAACGCATTATTATTAGCCTTGTTCCGGTATATTGGATATTTATTTTGATCATGCAGCGACTCATATGGTGTATGAGTACACATCTTGGATAGATTTGGACCTTCTGAGTCCAATGGGACAGTTTGTTTTCAGTTCCGGGCACTTATAGTGATGATTGAGCCTCAGTAGGCTGTCCCAGTGCAGTTTTGGTCTGTTGGAGGCCCTGTCGGAGCAGAGATGACTTTTATCCGGTTGACCTAGGGCGCTGATGATGGAGGGGGTGGTCCAGCCACTTGTTTTTACCATATTACCCCCCTTCCGGACACACTGGTGCCCTCACCTTGACAGCGCCAGCACTCCAGGAGGCTGTTTGGGGCAGTTTCACGCTTCCCGAGGCATTTCAGGATTGGTAGAAATGGCTATTGAGGAAATCGATTTGGGCTACTGAGGCAAAGTTATGACATGGGATGATCAGTGATGATAGATCGGGACCTTCTACACCTTCTCCAGCAGTTTCAGCGTCATCGGGGCCCGCATCCATCACTTATGGCACTTTCTGTGGATTTTTGAGGTCTTTTGAGGACCACGACTTCATTATGGAGGCACGATTTGGTACATTCATGATTATTTTTTTGGTTATTGTGCTATGGGGATTGACCAAGGAGGGATAAAATTACCCCTTGGACCCACCATAAGCCCCTTATGATATTTTGTCATCATGATTTGGTGGGATCCCCTCTCCTAGGGCGATTTTGTCCACTTATTATGGTTGATCCATGTATTTTATTGTTGAGCTCATCTCAACCATTGATTAGATCTTGAGATCTTTTAATCTTAGCCACTCATGTAAAAAGTGGTTAGGATTGTACTCTCTCCCCATCCTATTTAAGGAGGGAGCCTCTCATTGTAAAATTCATCTAGAGATTTTTGGCTCTTGGCTCTTGGAATAAAATTTCTATCTTTTGGAGTACATGCTTGGATTGGAGTGAATGTTGGTTGTTTCGATTGTAAATGCTATTGTCCATTGCACTGGAGGATCTATTGTAGCTATCTTGCATATTTGCCATATTCTATTTGCAGGTTAAGAGGGCGATTTTGACAAGTGCGAATTGGTGGGGAGGCTTGCCCTTCAAGCTTGGAAGAAGTCGTTTTGGGTTTGACAGGGAGTAGTTTTGCCTTTGTGTCAACTATTCTATGTTTCTCTCTCTCTTGCTTGTATCTACCTTCAATTTGTTAAACTGATTGATGCTTTGCTCCTTGGCTTGACAGGTTAGAAGGAATCACATGTGGCTTGGAAAAATCGATTTGGCAAGAGGGCTTCAACAATTCTCCATTTGATCTTTGGCAAAGTAATCCTCGTCTCAACTAGCATTCATCTCTTCATCCAGGTATGTTCCAAGAGGTATGATCTTCTCTTCCTTGAATCTTCCATAATTTCTAGATCATAAAAACCCTAATCAAATTAAAACCCTTATTTTTGGTATTTTTCAGATCTACTTAGATCTAGCCTTGCAATTGAAAAGATATCAAAAACCCACCTCTATAGGATCCACCCCTAGTTGGATCTATAGTTTGGTGGTGATTGGCTAAAAATTGACACACTTTTCAATGCAAAAAGCCTTCTTGAGCCTAAATCGATTTTCCTAAGAGAAGCTTGTTGGGTTAGATCTAGCACATGGGTAGGTGAGATCTCACTTGATTTGAAATCTAGACACTTGATAACCTATACCCACCTCTTTACTTTGGTGAAAACTACCTTGTGGACATCTCTCCATGTTTTAAGGGGTTGAAACCCCCTTTTGTTTCTCTTGGCATCTTAAAACTTAGATCTACTAAGATCTAGCCATTGGGTTCACTTGAAATTTTGAAGATACATAGATCGGGGTACAAGCCGCTTGGATCTACAGTTTGGTAGCCATTGGACTTGATTTGGTCCACCAAACCCATCTTTTGCCCTTCCTTGAGCAAGTCGCACCCCTTTGAAGTTTTGAGTTGGTCCACTTCTAGGAAGTGGGTGTTTGAGATTTTTGTGGATTTGGAATGCCCATGCCTTGAAACCTAGGTCTACACTGTCTGTTTGTTAAGATCCGCCTTGGAGATTGCATTCCTTGTTTTAAGGGATTGTGGTCCACTTTTGGTCATCACTTAAAAACCTAGATCTAGTAAGATCCAACCATTGGATCTCATCCAAACCACTTGACTTGGCTTCTAGGTGTCCCGATCTATACTTTGACATACTTCTTGACCCCATTAGCCCACTTAACAAGGCACTAGTCCATCACCAAGCAAGTCGCACTCCTTGGGATTTGTGTCAAACCCTAGATCTAACACATGGGTACTCCTAAAACCAACTCCAACTTATAGATCTAGCCTATACCTAACCTATAGTACCAACCTCATACCTAACTTCACCTGGTGGGTCCACCTATAACCATTTCACGCTTCCCAAGAAAACAATACCCACTTGTGAAAACACATGGTACTATACCTAGTAATCATACCCCTTCATGTGGCCTAAACCATACATAGGTTGAAACACTAACTATCCATTACACCACCTTCAACCATTCCTTAACCATTAGGTCCACTTAGCCTTGCATTGGTTTCCGTAACTCATCATTTATCCACCCTTAGAAACCTTTGTTTGGGTCCAATCAACTGTGATTGGGGTATAGGGTCTCCCCCTTGGTCTAGTTACACCTTGACCTAAAGCGAAGAGTGCCTCGGTTGACGTGACTCCCGCATTGCATTGGGAACCGTGGCATCTCTTGGGTCACCTCTTTAGTTGCCTATCTCCTCTACCGTCCCGGATGGGATACCTCTAGGGGCAACTACAAATTGTGTGATAACAGACTCAAAACAATATAATATTTCTTTCTGGAGGGTTCTATCGACTCGACTTACAAGGGAGGTTTTCCCTCATGACTCTATGATGACCAAATACAATAATAACATCCCGACGGAGGAATAAAACATCTCCGAATAAATTACAATAATAAAATACAATAGAATATTCTTCGAAGTTACAATATTTCAACAAAGGTTAGTGTTTTATAAACATGTAATCATCTAAGAAACATCAAAACCATTACAAGGACCATTTCTCCTTTGGGTGAAGTGGATGGAAAAGTCCAAAGGTAGTCAAGTGGAAATTTGTCAAAGGTGACTAATTGATTCAAGATAAAGGACACGGGGGACAGTTTGTGATCTTCACCAATCAGGCAAATACTAGGGATTGTGTCTCACAAATGCATGTTGTGTAATGAGGTACTACTCCCGTTGACCCTAGCAAGCCCTCTTTTCATTATTTGCTATTTTTTTTCTTTTTCTTTTTCTTTGGATCTTTTCTTTTGCATTTTCCTTTTCTTTTCTCTTTTGATACTTTTTTCTTTTGCTCTTTTCTTTTCTTTCATCTTTTAGTTGGATAGCAGTTGAAAGGTAATAGCCATGGATGCCTTCTAGGCACCAGTGATGACACAAACTTAGCTCCACTGCCAGTGACCGTCCATAGCCCTAACAAAGTTTCCATAGTAGTGCTTTGTTAGAGAATAGGCATTACCTCTTCATACAAGGAGTACTTACCCTTCCAACTACTACTCAATTTCAAAGATACATAGTAGAGGGAGACTTGTTTTAGATCCAGGGAGAGCATTGCTTAATGGAAACTCTCTCTGCTTGATAGCCAATTAACCCCAAGGATTTACAATGAAGCCTCTCGAAACGTTACACTGATCGTCACAACACAAGTATTCTCGAGACAAAAGGGAAAATAAAGAGGCCTTCATGGTGAAGGGGTCACAGAGGGGATGCCGATAGTCAGTTTGTCAATCTCTAGCGAATGGGATCTAGCAACATGGGTGAAGTTATATGGAGATGGATAGGTCATAGGTGTAGCCAAAGGAGTTTAATAGTTGCCGCAAAGATCAAGAGTTGTTAGCCAATGATATGCAAATAAAACAATAACCTCTACTAAGCACTAGCCTATGGAAGATCTCTACTAATTATGCATATCAGAATCAACCATTGCAAGTATCATGAATAACATCTAGTACAATCATCAACCAAAGCCATAAGTCCATAAAACACATCCTCAAGGCATGAAATGGCAATATAATACATATGGCATGGCATCAACTCAAGGCAAAGCATGGAAACCATTGATATCAACTTAGCAAAGATGACATTTGCACTCTGAAATCTGAATCTCAACCAAAATATGGGCAAAAATCCCCATACAAAATCTGGTATAACGGTAACATTGAATACTAGGGTTAGGGTTTCATGCCTTGGAGACATTGGAGTTAGGGTTTTGTGATTAAACCCTATATTGTGTTAAAAGAATGTAACTACGGAAGATATTCTATTTGATACTTGTCTATTGTATTATTGTATTCCTCCTTCGGGAGAAGTCATTGATGTAATTAATAATGTAAGAGTCATTGAAAGAGTCCATGTAAACCCTAGGTCTTATGCCGTCTTAGAAGAACCCAAAATAGATTATTATATTTTGTATTTGACAAGTCGGCCCATTCAGTTAGGAGAAGTCGGCCCTGTTGGGGAAAAGTCACCCCAACGGAAGAATATAAATAGAGGAGGTCTCTCTCATTTGTAATCACTCATTCACTCACACAAGTTCACATAGGAGAGAGAGAGAAGTTCGCACAAGTGGAGGAGTAGCTGATTTTGTCTTGGGGTTTACTTTTGTACTTTGTGATTTCTATATTGAGGAAGATTTTGCCGGGGTTTTCTCCCTTGTAGTTTCCCCGAGAGCAATATTGTGTTCATTGGGTTCTTCCTGTGTTTGTATTTCTTTCAGTAATAGATTGTTTATTGTTATATGCTAAACAAGTAAAAACTAACATGGTATCAAAGCTGGCCTGAAAGAATACATTGTGCAGCCTTTGTAACTGCAAAAACTAGGGTTTCTTGTTCCGGGAGCTCCCTCCACAGATTTGCTGAAAAAGATAGTGCATCTAACTCGCCTCACTAGGGCGCATCTTTCTGTCGAAGCGGATATTCATTCTGAGAATTTTCATTTTTTGTTCCCCCACTGCAGCCCGGGAGAATTAGGGCATCAAGTTTTTGGATCATTTGCTCACAGAATTGGGAGGAGTACTTTGCTCAACTTGCCTTGAGGAGGCGAATTTGCTCATCCAATCAGATTTCCAAAATCTCGAAGTTGGAAAATTAGGGTTTCTCTGACAAACCCTAGCTCAAGGAAGAAGCAGATTTCAGAAGGACAACTTTTCTGGTAAGTCTCAAATCTATTATATTTCCATTTGAAGTACTCATTATATCAAGATGACAAGCAATACCAAGCTTGATGAGAAGCTTGAGGGGGCTGAGACTTCAGGGCATGGAAGTATAGAGTCATGCTCATCCTTGAAGAACATGACCTAGAAAACTATGTAAAGGAAGGACTTATAGAACTAGAGGGAGATGAAGCCAAAGCAAGGCATAAGAAGAATTTAGTCAAGGCAAAGAGGATCATTGCTGATTCCATCAAAGGCCACTTGATCCCTCATGTGTCTTCCAAGAAGACCCCAAAAGAAATGTTTGATGCCTTGACCAGCCTGTTTGAAGGAAAGAATATCAATCGGAAGATGACCTTGAGAAGCCAACTCAAGGGTGTGAAGAACTTGAAGTCTAAGTCCATGCACTCATACTTCTCCAGAGTGTCCCAAATAAAAGAACAACTAGAAGCTATTGGAGACATGGTAGAGGATGCAAAAGTTATGATGACCACTTTGAATGGTCTCCCCAGAGATTGGGAACCATTTGTTTGTGGCATTTGTGCTAGAAAGAAATTGATCCAATTCAGACAGCTATGGGAAGAATGTGCGCAGGAGGAAGAAAGAATAGCGGTAAGAGAGGAGAAACTAAACGACAATGAAGATCAATCTTTGGCAACTCATGCTAAAGGTGGAAGGAAAAGGAAGAGTAATGCACGTACCCACTCTCCCAGAAGATCTCAAGGACATCAAAAGAACAAGAGATTCAAGAGATACCTCTCCTCCGTTGAATGTTACTCTTGTCACAAGACATGACATCTAGCAAGAAATTGTCCATCCAAATCTGGACATCATAAGAAGCAAAAGAAGAGGTTTCATGCACGTGCAATAAAAGAAAGTGAATATAGTGAAGAAGTCAAAACCAGAGACGATGAAGATTCCAATGAAGAATATGTTCTAATTTTAGCCCTCACTGGTTCAATATCTCATGGGAGTGATACTTGGCTAATAGATAGTGGAGCTTCAAAACACATGACGGGATACAAAGAATCCCTCTCACATCTTATTTAGAAGGAATCTCCACACAAGGTAAAGCTTGGAGATGATTATCAATATCCCATCAAAGGAATGGGAGAAGCCTCTTATAAATTGGACTCTAGAAAGTCCATGAATATGAAAGACATACTTTATGTACCAGGTTTGAAGAAGAACCTTCTATCTATTTCTGCATTAGATAAGAAAGGTCTTCGAATTGCTTTTATAGATGGTGAAGTTCTTATGTGGCAAAAGGGGAAGACTATTGATGATGCAATAGTCATTGGAGTAGAAGAAGGAGGAATTTACAAACTGAAGGGTCATGCAGATACAACATTGATGACCAGTACCATGAGCCCTTGTGAGCTATGGCATGGAAGCCTAGCTCATGTACACTACAAAGCCCTGCCAATAGTAAGTAAGGTGGTGACTGGACTACCATAAATCCAGGTGGATCATGAAGGAGTATGCAAGGGATGTGTTCAAGGAAAGAGTACAAAGAACCCATTTCCAAGTAGCGACAACAAAGCAAAAGTTATTCTGGATATCATTCACTCAGATATCTGTGGACCTATGTCCACCACTTCTCTAAGCGGGTATGTATACTATGCTTCTTTTATTGATGATTACTCCTGCAAAACATGGATTTATTTTTTGAAGAATAAGAATGAAGTCTTTGAAAAGTTTAAAGAGTTCAAGGCTCTTGCAGAAAACCTCTGTGAGAAAAATATAAAGATTCTAAGATTAGACAATGGAGGGGAATATACTTCAGGCGATTTCAAATATTTCTATAAACCAGCAGGGATTAAGAGGGAGCTTACTATTCCCTATAATCCACAACAAAATGGTGTAGCTGAAAGGAACAATAGAACGATCATAGAGGCAGTGAAGGCTATGATCCATGATCAAGATTTACCCATGCATTTATGGGCAGAAGCAGCTAGAACTGCAATATATGTACAAAATAGAATCTCTCACAGTGCTCTTGGCAACAAGA
This sequence comes from Larix kaempferi, assembly GCA_027924585.1. Taxonomy (NCBI): domain Eukaryota; kingdom Viridiplantae; phylum Streptophyta; class Pinopsida; order Pinales; family Pinaceae; genus Larix; species Larix kaempferi. Next base: position 4,440,332 of record BSBM01001334.1, read on the forward strand.
CCCCAGAAGAGATGTTCACCGGTAAGAACCCTAAAGTTAGTCATCTAAAGATATTTGGATGTCCGGTGTTTATTCACATTCCAAAGGAGAAAAGATCAAAATTGGAACCTTCAGGAAAGAAGGGAATATTTGTGGGCTATAGTGAGCAATCTAAGGCTTATCATATCTACATCCCAGGATTCCGCTAGATTGAGGTCAGTCGGGATGTTACATTTGATGAAGACACAGCCTTCAACAAATCTAAGAAGACTCATGAGGATGAAGAGGAGTAGGAAGCTCCTAGAGTTACAGAAACAAACAAAGTACTAGACAAACATATTGAAGAAGATCCTATTCTAGAGGATCATGACATGGCAGAACCTTAGAGACTTGAGGAGACACCTCATGAGGAGATTTCTCGAAAGAGAAGACCAGCTTGGGCACGAGAATTAATTCAAGATGCAGGAAGGTATGGTGCCCCAGAAGGAACCAGTAGAGAGAGCAAAAGACCAAGGCCATATTCCAGTTATGTAGCCTTGATGTGTAACTTGTTGAAGAGGAACCAACTTGTTTTGAAGATGCAGTGAAGAAGAAGGAATGGTTGGATGCTATGAATGAAGAATACCAATCCATCATCAAGAATGATGTTTGGGATGTGGTACCTTACCAAAGGATAAATCGGTTGTATCGTCAAAATGGATCTTCAAAACAAAACACTCAGTAGACGGAAGCATTGAAAAATACAAGGCAAGATTTGAAGCACGTGGATTCTCACAAGAGGAAGGAATTAATTATGAGGAGACCTTTGCTCCTGTGGCCCATTATACTTTAATTAGAACCATTCTTGCCTTGGCAACCAAGATGAAATGGAAGTTATATCAGATGGATGTAAAGACGACGTTCTTGAATGGAAAGATAGAAGAAGAAGTATATATCGAACAACTAGAAGGATTTGAAACAAAAGATAGAAAGTCACATTTATGTAGACTGAAGAAAGCATTGTACGGGTTGAAGCAAGCACCCAGAGCATGGTATGGAAGAATTGATAGCTTCCTGATGAGTTTGGGCTTTACCAAGAGTAAAGCAGATTCTAATCTTTATTACAAGATTATGGATGATGAACCTATGATACTACTACTGTATGTAGATGATTTGTTCCTGACAGGAGAAGACAAGCCCATCACTGAATGTAAGAGAAGGCTTGCGGCAAAATTTGGGATGAAAGACCTTGGTATGATGCATTACTTTCTAGGTCTTGAAGTATGGTAGTTTCCAGATGAGATTTTCTTGAGTCAATGAAAATACACAGTTGAGATCCTAAAGAGATTTGGGATGTTGGATTGTAAGGCCATGATTACTCCGATGGTGACAAACTTGAAGCTCCTGAATGATGCTTCATCAAAGATAGTGGATGTCACCATGTATAGACAGATTATTTGGTCATTGATGTACTTGACCAATACTCGACCAGATATATGTTTTGTTGTAAACACATTGAGTTAGTATATGGTGGAGCCCACGAGTGTTCACCCGATTGCAGCAAAACATGTGATGAGGTACGTAAAGGGTACATTGGATTATGGACTCAGATATGCTTTAGATAGCGAGTTCAGGTTGTATGGGTACACAGACTCAAATTGGGATGGAAGTGCCGAAGACAGGAAAATCACTTCAGGATGTTGCTTTAGGTTGGGATTAGGTATGATCTCATGGCTTAGTAGAAAGCAGCCCTGTCTTGCACTCAGTACAGCGGAAGCTGAATATTTAGCAGCTTGTTCAGCTTGTAGCAAAGCAGTATGGCTTCACAAGATGTTGGCAGGATTGCTCGCTGCCAAGATTGATGCTACAGAGATACTGTGTCAACCAGAGTTGCATCAAGATGACATAGAATCCTGTGTTCCATGATAGATCAAAGCACATCGAGATCAAGTTCCACTATATCTGGGATATGGTGCAGAAGGGAGCTATAAAGCTAAAGTATGTTCCTACAGAGGAACAAGTTGCTGATGTGCTGACTAAGCCTCTGTCTTGCGTAAAGTTGGAATACTTTCGAGACAAGCTTGGTGTGGTCTAGAGGGACCTCTCTCAAAAGAGAGAATGATAGTGTTCTAGCTCTTCGGAACTGATGCCTGTCCTTGTTACCGGACAATCCACTTGACCGGAGGCGAGCCGGATCTCCCTAGCTCAATGCAAGTCTAGAACAAATAGAACAGACTACAAACACGTTTCCTAGATCTACTTAAGGATCAAGTGCTAGATGTCTTACCTCTTTGATTCGCTATCCTTTCTCTTGAATGTTGCTCCACGTCCCACGGTCGTCAGATCCAAGCTGTAAGACCTGTCAAGACACAGAAAAGAGAAACGAGTAAAGAGCATCTATAAACAGTTAAGCAGGTAAACAACACAACATCATTACACATAAGAACGACATTGGTGGAAAGCATTTGTATTACTGCAAATAGAGGAGTACATGATAGAGATATAGAACTACAACCAATGACTTAATGTAGCAGCCCTTCTCCACACAAGCCAATTGCCAAGCCCTTCCAAGGAAGCATGAATTCTCCAAGAGGTGAGTGAAGGTGTCCCAAGAGAGATTTCACCAGCATGTAGATACCATAGTCTTCCTCCCTTTGGTATGGGAGTGAGCCTCGTTTATATAGGACTAAGTGGATGAGATTATGGATAGGATAGGATGAGAGATGGTAGGAGAGAGATAGGGAATCCTCCCAAAGAGTTAGGGGTCAAGTACCAGCTCTCCAAGAGATCAGGGATAAGCCCCCAAATGGGTAAGCTTCGAGAAAGATCTCGAAATGGCTATTTTTGCCCATTAACAGACCTCATCGCACCTTGCTATGGAGCAACCTGCGACGTCGCATGTTGCTAGTGTGCAACCTGCGACGACCTCTCAAAAGGTTGTACAAACTGAGCACAAATCCTCTCAAATGAATACTTGGTCCAGATGACTTCAGGGATGTATACACTAAATCATGATGATGGGTAGATTTTAGGTGTAACAGAATGCCCCCCAAAGCATGAAGCTGTTAAGGATGTACAGGTGAAGTGCTTTGATAGAAATAATGGCAAAAGACTTGTCGGATGAAGGACGCTGCTGCAGTACAACTGACTCTGAACTGACAATCTCATATGTAGTACAACATGGCTGCCGACCAATACATTGCAGATCCATGGGAGTAATGATCGACTGGACACAATCATGGCTACTAGACACAAGCGTAGATCCATGATGAGATGATAACACAACCACGACCAATACAAAAGTGGATCCGTGTAATATGACTCAATACAAACTCCATCGCAACCTGGGTAAAACATGACTCCCCAGGGTCTTCAAGTTGAACCCGCAATGATACGATTCTATCCATGTGATTACAAATGTCTTGACGTCGAACATGGTAGAAACCACTTGATTACCGGTCATTGATGTAAACCGTTAACAAGTGTGAGGGAGATCACCATTAATGTCAATGATTCCCAAGGTATCCCAGTACATATCATCAAGCGTGAATAAATGAGTTGACGTCGAACACAAGATGAAATCTTTCAATCAAGAGTCAGTGATGTAAACTCATGATAAAAGCGAGGTGACCTACCATTGAGGCATGCAGGGCCAAGGTACTTGACTGGTTTCTAGATTCAATCCTTGGATGATGAGTTGAACTCGACAAGGATGAATCCGTCGAAGGAGGGCCGTATTGAATCCATCGAAGGAGGGCCATAATGAATCCCCCATCAATTGACACGAAACACGACAAAAATGTGTAGAGTGGATTGGATGGTACAATAACATGTGAGACTGACTCAAAGTAACAACGACATGACGACACGTGTACTGACTGAAAATGATGAGTGAATGTGTTCTTGAACATGGGCATGGCATGACTTGGCAGTATTGACATGAGAATGACGCAAACTTCTAATGCAACTGATAGTGGAAGCTTTCTCTGAATGACTCAGAGGAGTAACAGGACTCAGAAAGTAAGCAGGGACTCATAGACAAAGAGATGGCCCAAGTACTGTAAGCAAATGCAGATGAGTGCCTTGTTCAAGATTGACTATATACTGCCACTAAGGTATGTAACACAAACACTTTCCTTTTTACCCATCATGAATGATCAGTGCCTCGTGGTTTTTTACGAGCTTGATGAGGGTAACCAGATGTTCGGTATAGCTCATCTCATAGATGAGTCCAATCCCAAATGTTTTCCGAACCTAGGCTAGGAGGGGTTTGTCCCATGACGGGCCCTTTAATGTGAAAATTTTAACGAGCCCATAGAAGGCAAACTCGGTCGTCATTTCATATTTAGAGAGTCTGAAAAGAACTAAAGAAGACTCCAACGGTCCTTTTTTGTAAAGTTAGCCTCATCGCTCGAAAAAGGGTAAAACAACGCGGGAGAGGACTCTTCCAGTCACGATTGGCTGGAGTATTCCTTTTTTGTAATTAGTGCCCCTTGGTCCGAAAAAGGGGTAAACTATCACCAGGAAGATGACCATTCAAATACTTTAACAAGCGTGAACGCGACAAGTTCGCTTGGCATTCTTTTCAATTTTAGGGAGTCTGAAAAGAGCTTAACTATGGACTCTAGGGGGTGTCCTTTTTCGTGGAAGTTTAACGAGCCCGAAAAAGGGATAAATCATAACTTGGTACTTGTTCTCATGATTTGGTGAGTACGAGAACAAACGAAGAGTAAACTCATCCTCATGCAATAATTACAACTTAACCAAAAACAATAATGACAAAACGTTCAAAGGAGCGTTCAAACCTATAATTACCATTGGTAATGCGAGAAACGCTACAAAAGACCACTTTACGACTCCTGTACACTAGAGAAAGTGTCAAATAGCCCTAAATATAATGACAAATGGTTGAAACTATAGTAAATGGCCCAAAAGCATCAAAATATTTGAAAATGAATATTCCATTCTATTTTATAAATAGAAATATGGGCCAAAAATAGAAACATTGTTGAAATTGCCAATTTGGGTGGAGAAGTACCAATTTGGAGCCAAAACTTCCACTGTTGATTCCGGGAGCTACAATCCGCCATTTCACCAGTCGTCCGGACCAGGTAGGCCTAAATCTCAGCCAACAACTTTGTAGTGGTCTACTTTTTGCATTTTTGTCCATTTTTTGAGTTTTTGGGTGGTTTGTGGATGGGCCATTGCACCCTCGGCTCGTCGCAAGTGGCCCTTTTGGGACTTGCGACGAGATCGGGTTGTTGCAAGCCTCGAAAACAAGACTTGCGACGACGTCGCGCTGTACCTAAAGGTACGGTGCGACGGCGGAAACCCAAATCCCAAACACAAAAACCAATTCAAAAAATGAGCTTGTGAATGCTAAGGAAGGTCCTAACAGGGTTTAATTGCCCCTTTTGGCAGGTTACCAGCAAGCAAAGATGGTATTAGAGTGGCGAGAAAGAGAACATGAAGTGGAGGATGAGCAAGCCGCAAACGATCCACAATGTGTGGCTGCTTTGCGAAACTGTGGGTTGCTCAAATTCTTTGAGATACAGGGGATGAGAGCCCAGATCCTGTTCTTGACACACATGCTCTAGAGTTGGGATGCGACCCAACAATACTTTGTTATAGGTGAGCATATCCTCACGATTAACATTGAGGATATCTACTTTCTGACCAGTTTGTCCCGAAGAGGGGATGCTGTACAACTCATTGGGACACGAGCCAGTGATCGTACAGTGGAGGACATGGTGGCACAGCACTGCATAGCTTCTTCTCGTCCTTCCAGCGGGAAGATACTCATCAGAGATGTGGTGAGTCGTCCACTAAGGATCATACTGCTTACTATTACTAGGGTGGCGGGTAGCCAAGCTCCACATACGGCTACTCGGACTCAGATGTTATACGCGGAAGACTGTATGTCTCCCATGGTCTTCAACTGGTGCAAGGGTCTCCTCGCCAACATCCGAGCTCAACTGACAAAGTGTCAGCGTGGGGAGCTCAAGCAGTTTGGATACGGATCGATCATAGTGTCGTTCCTCTTGGAGCGGGTTCCTCTCTTGCGCCCGCAGGTGGTACTGGATGACAGGGATTTGAGAGATCCTCACATGCTCAAGTGGGCAGAGGTGATGACCCGCCATGGTGGGGGTCCCATCATCAGTTTTGGTCCCAAGTTCTTTAGCTGGCTGGAAGGCCAGTTACTTATGGTCGAGGACTTTCCATACGGTGGCATGGACTTTCGAGAGGATCCCGACTTGGTACTCCCAGAGGGTGCAGCATGGGGTGATATCGGTAAGAACAAATCCCTTGTACTTTTTAGTTTTGTGAATTATATTATTTTTTTGATGTAGTGCTGACAAGTATATTATATGTGTGTGCAGATGTGGTCCCCGTGCGACCAGTAGGTCTCTCCCTTCTGGCTAGGAGAGACAGAGGTGGGGAGGCAGTGGTTCCTGCAGGTGCTCATCTTGCAGTCGAGGAGATGGAGGAGGTGTACTGGAACCTATCCGGGTTGACTGTGGAAGTACCAGAGCCAGCCATCGACGACCTACCGAGGCCCATGCAGAGATTTGGGGTTGGAGCGTCTGTGCGCTTCAACTCCTTACTCCGCAAGGTGGCTTGTACTGTAGACTGCTTTCTCACCCAGCGTCAGAGAGCTGTTAGATGCAGGGGTGGTGTACAGGTCAGGCGTCCAGCCTGATTGCACTTTTAGACTTGTACTGAGAGCTTAGAGGCCTCAGATTTTTGTACTTACTGAAAGCTATGATGCTTCAGATTTTTGTAGAGACTTACTGAAAGCCATCGTGCTTCAGATTTTGTACCAGCACTACTTTTGAGCGATTTATATATATATATACATTATCGGCGGTTTATACATTATGTGTTCTTCAAATGATTGGTGATGTGATCTTGTTTATGTGTTTGCTTTTGTACATTATATTTACATGTTGTGAATACTTTTACATATTACTTGTATTATGTGTGTGCAATATACCAATCCAGAATGAAATTGGCCATTGAGTCAACAACTGTGTTTAACTCTCGTGGAATGTGCAGGTATTGAATAGATGCAAATGACCTTTCCAGGAGACGTACTCGTCTGAAGAGACAGAGCAAGATGGGATCGCGGATGGCGTAGACCCGGTTAAGATGAGAAACCACTAATTGAGAATCCATGTGGATGACAATGGGGTTCATACCCAAGGAAATGGCATCAACTAGGGTTCCGATTACTGCCTGATATTCTGCGGCATTGTTGGTCGCAAACCCTAGGCAACTTCCTCCTGAGCTAATGAGCTCACCTGTTGGGGAATATAGTACCCAGGCTGCCGAAGCAAAGTGAAGGGTATGCCGGCTGGCGCCGTCCGCGAATCCATAGCACGTTGCCATCTGCACACGCAGACAGAACATGGTATAAGAAGCGGAAACAAGATCAAAAGACACTCGAAAGAGAAATGTGTCACACCACACAAAAACACGCCATGTACAGTATATACAAGCAAGTCTATGCATGAGAGATCAAGTGTAGTATCTCTTCAGGTAAAGCCCATTGCGGGGTTCACCTAAAGAGATTCCATCATAATCTTCAAGCTCGTAGGCACCTTTTTCCAACACACGTTTTATAACGTAGGGTCCATGCCACATGGACTCAAACTTCTCAGCTCCTAGCTTATCGTGCTTCTGGTCATAAGTGAGGACCAGATCACCCTCGTTGAAGATACGATGTTCGACTGACTTATCGTATTGGGCCTTGATGCGTTTCTTATGTGCTTCATTAGCAAGAGCGGCATCACGGTGAGACTCGTCAAGTTTTGCTAAGTGCAAAAGACGTTCTTCCTCAACAGTAGTGTTAGGAAGAAGTTCGATCGCGAGCTGTAAAGATGGGATTTCGCACTCTATCGAGAGAACAACCTCCAATCCATATACCAATTGGAATGGAGTGAAGCCTGTGGCGATTTTAATGGTAGTTCGTTAGGCCCATAATGCTGAAAAGAGCATGTTATGCCAGTTGGACTTTTGTGTCCCTACCATCTTCTGGATCATAGTTTTCAAGACCTTGTTAATTGCCTCGACCTATCCATTGGATTGCGGGTAGTAGGGTGTCGAGTTTTCATGGCAAAAACCCAACCTGTCGCTCAATTCATCCACCATATGGTTTTGAAAGTGAGAACCATGATCGGTAACTGTGGCCTACGGAACTCCAAACCGCGCTATCACATGATTAAACATGAAGAGTGCGGCGGTTTTGCCATCGTTTTGGTATGTAGGCATAGCCTTGGCCCACTTTGTGAAGTAATCCACAACTACGATGATGTAACTATGCCCCCCGGTCGAGGTAGGCTTACAGTGCATAAAATCAATGCCCCATTTTGCAAATGGGCCAACGGCGATAACCGAATGTAGTGGGGGGGATGAGTGCACTTCTTCGTGTGGAAGTGTTGGCAAGGAGGACATTTTTTAACGACCTCAATACAATCTTTGAAGATAGTAGGCCGGTAATATCCTGCACGCAAAATCTTCTGGGCTGTAGCCATCCCAAAGAGATGACCGCCACATGCCCCAGCGTGACAGTCATTCAGAACGCGTTCAGCCTCATCATGAGTGAGACAACGTCGAAGGATTGAATCGACGCCACGACGATACAAAGTATCATTGATGATTAAATAATACTTTGCATGGTGGCGAATCTTACGACGATCGTTGCGAGAAAGTTGAGGATCGAAGCATTGGGTTTGAAGATATAACAAAATATCTCCATACTAGGGGTCAGTGGTACTGATGAGAAACAATGATTCATTCGGAAATGAATCATTGTGGTCAACTTCGGCATCAGGACGGGGAAGGTCGCAGATGAGCTCGGCAAACACCAAAGACTTTTTAGACTTAGCTTTCTCGAAAAGAAGATCAAAGTTTTGCAGTATCACAATCCAGTGTGAATACTTGCCCCCAAGCACCTGACGTGCAGTACGTGGTACATGGGGTTCGAGTCGGCAATGATAGTGGTGGTGCGGAGCAAATTGTTGTGACGAAACTTCTGGACGGCAATGACTGCCGCGAAAGCAAGTTTTTCGACATGTGAATATCTAGTTTCAGCGTCAGCTAGACCCTTACTTGCATAGTATATCACATGTTCCTGAGTGTTTTGATCCTCCTGTACCAAAACCATGGCGATAGTGGTAGCAGAAGCAGCGAGATATAGGATGTAATCTCGATAATAATTAGGTGGTTGGAGCACAGGGGCATGCGTGATGGCATGTTTGATACTGTCGAAGGATTTTTGAGCTTGATCATCCAAAATGAACGGGACGTCCTTCTTAAGCAGTCTCATATAGCCCTAAGTTTTCTCCGCGAAATTGCACACAAAACGTCTTAAGTAAGTCGCCTTCCCTTGGAGACTTTGAAGTTCCGTAACATCAGTTGGAGGTGGTAGGTTGATGATGGCCTCCACCTTTAAGGGATCAATGCGGATCCCATCCTTCAAAACGATAAATCCTAAGAGGCGTCCGGACTCGACGCAAAAGATACACCTGTGAGGATTCAGACGGATATTGTATCGTCTACATTTGAGGAAAATGGCCGTCAGATGATCGATGTGGAACTCACGCTGCTTTGAATGAGCAGGGAGATCGTCCAAGTAGGGTTCCACAAAATCCTTAATATCGTGGAAGGCATACGACATAGCTCGCTGAAACGTGGCGCCAACATTTTTAAGGCCAAATGGGAGTTTGCAATAAGCGAATGTACCCCATGGGCAGATGAAAGCCGTCTTATGTTGGTCAGTTGGATTGATCTCAATTTGGTTGTAACCAAAAAAGCTATCCATGAATGAGAAGATGACGCTTCTGGCATAGTTGTCGATGATCTGGTCGATGAAGGGGGTCGGGTAGTTGTCTTTTGGACAAACCCGATTAAGGTCTCGATAATCAATGCAGACGCGAATGGTGCCCTACTTTTTGTTCACAGGAACGACGTTTGAGACCTAATCCGTCAATGGGACAGGATAAATAAAGCCAGCCTTTAAGAGCTTTTCAATTTCTGCCTTTATTGCCGCAGTCTTCCAGGGGTGTACCGGTCGCAACTTTTGACGTACAGGTTTGATGTCGGGATAGGTTTTTATTTCGTGAGAAACAATTGCGGGGTCTATCCCAGGCATTTCCTCATAGGACCAAGCAAACACGTCTCGAAATTGCTTGAACAAGGCCATGCTAACAACAATTTCTTCAGGAGAACACTTCTGGCCTATGCGAATGTGTTCCACTATACCAGGTTTCACCGAGATGTCTACCGGGGTGGTTGGCTCAATGTTGGCCAAGTTGCCCTCCGTGTCCGTAAGATATGTAAGGATGGGGGACTGAGGGGATGGGTGGATATCTGGTGAAAAGAGGCTATGGATGTTGTTCTCTATGTATTCCAAAGGAGGAAGAAAAGATGACCTATGATGGAGATCATCCCACGGACTGTCGTCGACATTCATTACTTCCATGATGGACTTGTCTGAATGAAAAGTCCGAAGTAAGAGATCAGGTAGAGAGGACGTCCGTCGTAGAGAACAAGATGAGGAGGCCATAGTTAAAAGGTCCTCCGGAGCTGATTGGATAGCCTCATAAATGCGTTCAACTGGTGAAAGAGGCATCATATCTCCAAGCAGGTGTGTTGTGGCTTCATCTGGTACAAGCCAAGCATCGTTTGAGTGAGATAAAATCTCAGTAGAGATCATGCACGGTATTGGATGGTTCCCCCTGGGCTGGGAGGGTTTGAGCAATCATCTGCTGGTTTTGAGCAGGAAACGGATCGTTGAGGACTGCGGGAGTCGGTTTACCCCTAAGAAACTTTTGCACTTCGTCTCTATGGGGACACTCTTTGGAGAAATGGTCTTCTCCACACAGTAAGCAAGGATACTTCAGTTTCCTTTTCTGCTTAGTATCTTCAGGAGTGCTCTTCGTTTCCTGCTGGGCAGAAGACTTCTTGGGTTTCCCCTTGTTTTTCTTTTTGCCATTAAACTTCTGAGATGAAGCTGATTGAACAGAATTAACCTCTTCGGTTACAGCAGGAGTGGTGGACTTGGCGGTGCTGTGGCCAGCCGGGGTTGGGTTGGATGATCCAATAGTGCTAACAACAGGCTGGTTGGTAAGGGAACCTATGATCCCATTAGCTTGGGGTCCCTTATGTGGTTTCGTGGGATCGTTAACGTCCCGGGGTGCGTCAGGCAAAATATTGAATAGAGTGCCAGATTGGGTGTAGACCAGGTCTAACAGATGAGCACTCGCGATGGCTTGTTCTTCGGTGACAACACCTCGCATGGCAACATCTTTTGCTTTGGTGGGAATGAGCGATTTAGTAAACTAGTTTGCTAGGAGCTGATATGGAATGGGAGCTTTAATGAGACGTCGTCTCCTTCGCCACTCGTGGATATGATCCAAAATGTGAGTGGCGGTATTCTGACGGAGCGAGGTTAAAAGCTCAGTACGAGTCTCATACTGTATAGGCAGCTGGAAATGCGTCAAAAAGTTCATAGCAAGAAAGCCAAAATAAGGAAAAGAGTGCGGTGGCAACTCAATGTACCACTTGGCAGCCGAACCAATGAGAGTCCTTTGGAACAATCTAAGACGAATTGAATCGTCCATTAAGGAATTAGATGAACACCATAAGTGGTATGTCATCACTTGGTTCTTGGGGTCTTCACCCGGCTTGCCGTCAAACTTGGGTATATCAGACGGAAGTTTCACCGGAATCGGTGGCCAGTTAGATCCATGGTAAATAGGATTGTTGGTTAAACGAGAGAGGTCAGGTAGGTCCAAAGTAGCCAAAAAGGGCAGCTGTGGATTAGGCTGCGCGTATTGATAATACGGATATGGCGTGTAAGGACTAAATTGACCATAAGGTGTACCGGGATAAAACTGACCATAGGGGGATGTGCCGCTCGGACCGTGAGGAGGTCCGCCACCATAAGGTGGTCCATTCCAATAAGGTGGGGGTCCACCTCCACCTCCGGGAGGGGGTGGAGGTCCGCCGCCACCACCGGGAGGAGGTGGGGGTCCATAACCATAATAAGGTGGCCCACCACAGCCTTCGCCTGGAGGGGGTGGTGGACCACCTCCGCTACTAGATGGGTGGGGGCCCCCACCGCCTCCGCTGCCGGAAGGATGAGGATTTCTACCACCACCGCCACCACCATAGTAATTAGGTCCTCCACCATTGCCACCCGAAGGGAAATGTCCTCCTCCACCGCCTCCGCCTGGAGGAGGGGGGGGACCATTCCTGCCACCACCTGAGGGGTGAGGGGGGTTGTAGGTAAAATGAGGTGGGCCTCCACTAACATTAGGTGGGGGCCCGCTGCCTCCAACAGGAGGTGGGGGAGGACCGATCGGGGGTGGTGGTACTTGAGGGATAGTTGGTTGGGGTCCGTTTTGCAACACAGGTTGTTGCCCCCACAAGATGTATGGATTCTCGGGATAAGGTATCCCATATGGTGCGTTTTCGGGATTAGGTTGACCTGACACAGGGTTAAAAGAACCTGGATACGCTCGACTCCATGAGGGTTGAGTTATATTTGACGGGCCTCCAACATGAGATAATCCCGTGGTGGACGGTCTAGCAGGTTGGGTAGGTCCAACGGAAGGTCCACTGGGGATTCCACCGCCTACGTTCTGGTTAGGAAACGGGGGTTGCCCCCCAGCCACTATGGGCTGACCACTATTCAAAGGTTGAACCAACGTGGGTTGTTGACTAGCTATCGTGGTAATAACATTACCAATAAGATAATCTGTAGGAATGGAATACCCTCCCCTCGCATTTTGAGGTGGGGGAGGAATCGGTAAAGTAACCGTGGTAGTGACAAGTGTGTCGGATCGTTGTCCTTCCACCGGTTGGTTCACTTGAGGTGCGGGACTGGACTCCTGCGAGGGTTGACTAGTCTCATTAGTGGTCACGTGGTGGGGTGCTTCAGGTGATCCGAAAGATATCGAACGAATTGGGATGTTTCCGTCGTCAAGTCTTATTTGGAAATGACGATTGTGGAACTCTTCAGAGTGTCGCTTGAGACTTTGTCTTCGAAGCTCATCTCCTTTAACACGTAACTGTTCCAAACGTTCATGGATGGGGCCGAAAGTCTCGGCAAGGTCAGGCCTATAGTAAGGCCTAGTGAACTTTGGAGTAGTCCAGTTAGGTGGGGATGAGATGGCATAATGCGCCACTAGGTGGTCTGTAGAAGATGTTCAGTAAGCTGCTGAAGGATCAACAGCTGCTGTAGGGTCGTCCTGGGGTCGGTTTATCCATTCCAACGATCCAGGTTCTCTCGGGATGACGGGAGAAAGGTTATGTGAAGTGGGGGTTTGTGCTCCTTCATCCTACGTGGGATGAGAGGCAGGTGAATCTGGTGGAAACAAATGTCCGCCAATATTCAAAGTGGGGTTCCCTACTTCAGTAACTATGACCGCGTTACGCTGATCCATTCTTACCCTCAAAATAACCTCCGGATTAAGGGGAAATTCGGGTGGCAAGTTCAAGATCCTATGGGACCTTCTCCAGGGAAAATATGCCAGAGTATCAGGAAAATCAGCCAAAAAAGGCCGAAACAGCATTTCTCCTAAAGGTATACTAAAAGAAAAGCAGTCCAAGAAAACCTACTCAAACTAAGGCAACAAACAAACTTATGTGACAGAGTGGATTCAAAAGTCTGGAACCTCACGGGATTATCAAGGCATCGCAAACCGCTATATACTGCAGGGTCCAACAATATGACGCGACAAGGAGGATTGGGACCATACCCTTGCGTGCATACCCGACTACCAGGAAAGGACGTGCATGCTAATCTCCCCGAGTGCTGTTCTCGGTGTATTGCTTTGCCAAGACGGCCAAATGGTTAACGCGGTTGGTTTCAGGAATCCTAATGGTGTCTCCCGATCTACGCAAGGTACGTGGGAGCTCAAATCCGTAGTGGTGCTGTCTAATGCACAGCCGTTGGCACGAGACCTTCCGATATACGTGTAGAGTACGTGATACACCCTTCGATATACGCCAAGTACGGATTATGGTACTTGGTGGGTATGTGAAGGAGCTCGATATACCGATGTACGTGGAAGACTACAATACCCTTGGACTACAGTGCTGGCAAGTAACGACAGCTGCCACGCTTAACGATGTCGAAACACGTCTCTAACTTACACAAGTTACTAAATTTTTTATCTAGTTCTACCGTTAATTTTATCTTGGACGGTTAGGTGAATGCATGAGGTGAGTACATAATCGGAAACAGAATGCAAGCCCAAGCTACATGCACGGAATATTCTTTTCTTTCGATGAATTCTACCTATTGTAAGGAGAAAGCTTTTTCCAATGGTATTGCCAAAACAAACTCAATGCAACACAATTCCCAATGCAAACAAATTTGACAATGAAGGTACTCTTTTCTTTTTCAACGAAACACACAAACGTTCACAACACTACGATCCAAATAAAAGTATTTTTTCTTTTCTTTTCTTTTTCAAATCAAAACAACACTAAGTAATGAAATGAGAGGATTTTATAACGGAAAATGCAAGCTTTTCACTTTCTCTTTTCAATGATCTAAAGGCAACAAAAATAAAAAATGCACCTATCTTTCCCTAGCATGGAAATAACTTTTGAAAAAAACGAAATGTACTAGAGCTTTTCAAGAAGATGAATAATTCATAATTCAAGAAAAACACAATCAATCATATTTCCATTCATCTTTTCCAAAACATTCCGATGCACAATGATCTTTCTTCAATAATTTTTTTTTTTTGAGAAACAATGGGAAAGAAACACTTTTAATTTTCCAATGGATGTATCAAAACAATAAACTTGATAACAACTTTGCTTTCAGATCTAAATGACTGAAAAGAAAATGCTACTCGCAACATTCATACACTCAGAAAACTCAAGAAAAGACAAGCACTCAACCAAGCAAAAAGACACTTTTAACTCAAAATCAAGTGGCAGCAAGCAAACTAAGCAAGCAAAGCTCAAAACAAAAGTAGATGAGGTCTGGAAGGTGATCCAATGCAATGATCAGATCAAGGGATGGAAGGAAGGGAATGCAAGAGTGAATGGATGAAGGTGGGGGAGACAAAAGTATCCGCCACTACCGATTTCAAACTTGTCCAAAGCGGAACCCAAAGTCAATCCAAATAAAACCAAACTCTCAACACACAAATCAAAATGGGATCTCTGGCTGGATGTTGCAGCACAGAGGGAGTTCATACATCAAAACAAGGCTCAGACTGTCAAACAAGAGGATGGAAACTAGTATGCTAAGTCTCGATAGATCGGCACACTCTGGCTTTGCAGACAGTGCGACGTCGCAGGTTACCTGCACGGGATATGCGACGATGTCGCAGTTTACTAATGCACAGGCCGCGACGAGCAAGCAACAGTCAAAGGACAAAGACCCAGAAAAACACAGTGTCGCTCTATTTTCACTGCCCAGGTGCGATAGGCGAGTTCTAGATTAAAAAATGAATCAGATCTCCTAATAATGAACCACCAATAGGTTTGAAACTGAGTTGTATAAACTCAAAGGAAGAAGATCAGGATCTTCAACGTGAAGATCTGACAATGGAATGAATCCTAAGAAGGAAAATGGCAAAAGAAATGACAACAAAGCTTGTGACAAGTAATCAACTGAAAACGACTCAGGTTAATGATCACTAAACAAGAATACTCCCCAGTATGGTCGCTAGATTTGCTACCGGACAATCCACTCAACTGGAGGCGAGCCGGATCTCCCTAGCTCAATGCGAGTCTAAAACAAATAGAACAGACTACAAACACGTTTCCTAGATCTACATAAGGATCAAGTGCTAGATGTCTTACCTCTTTGATTCGCTATCCTTTCTCTTGAATGTTGCTCCATGTCCCACGGTCGTCAGATCCAAGCTGCAAGACCTGTCATGACACAAAAGAGAAACGAGTAAAGAGCATCTATACAATAAGAGATCTATGTAAACAGTTAAGTAGGTAAACAACACAACATCATTACACATAAGAACGACATTGGTGAAAGCATTTGTATTACTGCAAATAGAGGAGTACATGATAGAGATATAGAACTACAACCAATGACTTAACGTAGCAGCCCTTCTACACACAAGCCAATTGCCAAGCCCTTCCAAGGAAGCATGAATTCTCCAAGAGGTGAGTGAAGGTGTCTCAAGAGAGATTTCACCAGCATGTAGATACCATAGTCTTCCTCCCTTTGGTATGGGAGTGAGCCTCGTTTATATAGGACTAAGTGGATGAGATTATGGATAGGATAGGATGAGAGATGGTAGGAGAGAGATAGGGGATCCTCCCAAAGAGTTAGGGGTCAAGTACCAGCTCTCCAAGAGATCAGGGATAAGCCCCCAAATGGGCAAGCTTCGAGAAAGATCTCGAAATGGCTATTTTTGCCCATTAACAGACCTCGTCGCACCTTGCTATGGAGCAACTTGCGACGTCGCATGTTGCTAGTGTGCAACCTGCGACGACCTCTCAAAAGGTTGTACAAACTGAGTACAAATCCTCTCAAATGAATACTTGGTCCAGATGACTTCAGGGATGTATACACTAAATCATGATGATGGGTAGATTTTAGGTGTAACAGTCCTGGGGGATTAGTACTGGCTGACTGATAGAGTTCCTATCCGAAAGGATAGATTCTTTCCTGGGGGCAGAAGATCAGTACTGGATGACTGATAGTGTTCCTATCCCAAAGTATAGATGCATGTCCTAGGGGTAGAAGATCAATACTGGTTGACTGATAGAGTTCCTATCCAAAAGGATGGATGCCTGTCCTGGGGGCAAAAGATTAGTACTGGCTGATTGATAGAGTTTCTATCTGAAAGGATAGATGCCTGTCCTGGGGGCAGAAGATCAGTACTGGCTGATTGATAACGTTCCTATCCGAAAGGATAGATGCTTGTCTTGGGGGCATAAGATCAGTACTGGCTGACTGATAGAGTTCCTATCCGAAGCAGATTAGTACTGGCTGACTGATAGAGTTCCTATCGTAAGGATAGATGTTTGCCCTGGGGACAGAAGATCAGTACTAGCTGACTGATAGTGTTCCAGCTGATGATGTTGATAACGAGGATGTTCCAGCAGAAGATGTTTCAGCTGATGATGTTGCTGACGAGGATGTTCTAGCAGAGGATGTTCCAGCTGATGATGTTGCTGACGAGGATGTTCCAATAGAGGATGTTCCAGCTGATGATGTTGCTGACAGCAGAAGATGTTCCAGCTGATGATGTTGCTGATGAGGATGTTCCAGCAGAAGATGTTCCAGCTGACGATGTTGCTGATCTAGCAGAAGATGTTCCAGCAGAGGATGTTGCTGATGATGATACATAGGATGCTGCTGATGATGATATGCCAGCAGATGATGATGACGATGCTGATGATGACATTCCAACAGACGTTGATGATGCTACTCCAGCAGATGATACCCCACAGACAGATGATGATCCAAAAATCTTCCTACGACATATAGAGTTTCACAAGTCAGTTGTGCAGATGTTGTTGTTGCCCACATAATACCTTCCTAGTTAAGAGGGAGTGTTAAAAGAATGTAACCGTGGAAGATATTCTATTTGATACTTGTCTATTGTATTATTGTATTCCTCCTTCGGGGAGAAGTCATTGATGTAATTAATAAGGTAAGAGTCATGTAAGAGTCATTGAAAGAGTCGATGTAAACCCTAGGTCTTATGTCGGCCTAAAAGAACCCAAAAGAGATTATTATATTTTGTATTTGACAAGTCGGCCCAATCAGTTAGGAGAAGTCGGCCCTGTTGGGGAAAGTCACCCCAATGGAAGAATATAAATAGAGGAGGTCTCTCTCATTTGTAATCACTCATTCACTCACACAAGTTCGCATAGGAGAGAGAGAGAAGTTCACACAAGTGGAGGAGTAGCTGATTTTGTCTTGGGGTTTATTTTTTTACTTTGTGATTTCTATATTGAGGAAGATTTTGCCGGGGTTTTCTCCCTTGTGGTTTCCCTGAGAGAAATATTGTGTTCATTATGTTCTTGCTGTGCTTGTATTTCTTTCAGTAATAGATTGTTTATTGTTATATGCTAAACAAGTAAAAACTAACATATTGTACTTGTTGAAGGAGAGGAGAAGAGAGATGTTTTGCCTTGAAGGAGATGCTAGTGTGATGCTTGCTTTTCGGAACTCCTTGGTGTGAGTTAGGGGTTTCTTGGTTTTCCTGAGGTAGAGTTTTGGAGAGGGCTAGAGTAGTGTTCTGGCCTTGGGATGAAGCTCTATAATAAGTGAGGATGTTATTGGATTGATGCTTTTCTGTGCACTGCACTTCGTATCATGATTGCTAATGGTTATGGGAATTATGATGTTCCGGGATTGATGATTTTATGGATGTGGCTAATGGTTATGCCCGTGGATTGCTCACTACCTTATCCAAGCTACCGTATTCACGCCAAGGCCGCCATCAGAGCCTACAACACACTGCACAATCACTTTATTGAGCCATACAGTTAATTCCTTGTAGAGAAGTGCTCCCGCCTTGGATTGCTCGCTACCTTCCTTATGGTTATATCAGCCAGGTAAATTCCAATAGATATTGGCTGGGAGGGGCCCCGCCTCCTTCCCTTATTACTAGAATGGAAGTGAAGTGTAGGTGAGCCCCCCACTGAACTATACAATTGATTCCATCCGAGTGTAGGTTAACCCCTGACTGAACCAGTTGATGTAAGTTCAGTGGCATGAACTTTAGATCTTTATACATACATATCAAGTTATCAACTAGCCAAATTTTTTTATTGCAGATTTGATTTTCAGCCATCTATTTCTTCATGATTTGGTAATTTCCAGCACTTGCATGTTTTGTTGATATCGAGATAAATTAATGTTGTAATTGTTGAGTGATTTAACATTAAAATTGAAGAAGATAGGGCAGCTGTCATAAAATGAGTTTCAGATCTGTTTTATGCATGATAAGATTGCCCTAGAGGATTGAAAGTAATTTGAAACTTGTTCGCACATTTTGGTCCCTTTTTGCTTGAATTGCTTAGTGGGTTGGGGTTGTTAAGAGGTGAAATGTTGTCTGCTGTTGATGCTTTTTTATTTATATTTTATAAAAATTCACAGGGTTAAGATCTGGGAAACCTCCAAGAAAGAGGTGAAATTTTATGAGTTGCATTATTTACCCTAGTATGGAAAGTTTCTACGACTCGATGCTCTGTACCAAGAACTTGGTGCAACATAGCAAGATTTTCTCCACAGTTTGATCTTTTGGCTAGCCAACCTTAAAAGATGCCACAATTTCAATATCTACATTTACCGAATGACTCTGTATTTAGTATTTACTCATGTAACTTCAATGTTCCTCAACTAACATCGATTAAACGTTTTCGAATGACTCACACATCCTTGAGTGTCTTTCCAACTCTTTTCATGCCACCATTTTTTTTTCTTTTATTTTTTGAACAAGCACTTGATATTTATAAATGTGGGAGCTTACAGAGGGAGTTTTTCAGAATTGAAGGTAGCTCCCATTGGGAAAATCTAGAACATGAATACAAAATCTGAAACAGAGAGGAGTGAAGTAAAATCAATCATTCTGTCGTCACCAGATTAATTAGCATTATCCATGCTTGTTAGAGTCAATCCTATTTGTAATTAGTTATTTTAGAGTTGACTGAAATGTCCCTTTCTTGTTTATTAAGTCATTTGTTGATGTTATTGGAACATTTGTGTTTTCATGCTGGGAGGTTTCAGGAGTGACTGCTGCTTTAAGCTTTGTGCTAACGTTGAGTGGTTCACTTCACCTTATGCAAAGATTCGTTGGTGCAGGTTGATGTTTCCCATAATTGGTTTCAAATTTGCTTGGAGGTTGGCATTTACATGTATAGGATGTGCTTATATTCATGTAAGACGTACCCACAGACGAGTGAGAAGGTATAAACTAGGATTGAGGGAATACCCATTATCTGGAAAGTTACCCACTTGTTATATTTTTGAGTGAACTTTATTGCTGCAAGTGACAAAGTTTCTGTTATGTCAGCCTTTCTGGAACCTTCCTTTTATTTGTCTTATGACCCAAACATTTCATCAGTCCGTTGGAGTTGGAGTTGATAAACATTACCTCATTTTTGTGGATACATCCTTTGCAATAAATTTATCAAGATATGTGGACTGTGTATGATTACATGGAATGTTAGTTAGCTTACCATCTGATGTACGACAGTACGAGGGACTGTTAACAAGTTTTTTACAAATAAAAGTGTTTTTTCTGTACATTTATAATGGCTGATAGACGTAGCTTAACCAGGCTGGTTGCTAGGGTGCAAACCACTTTGCGAGGCTCTGCAAAGGACATAGGATGGCTACTGAGCACTCCTGGATTGCCTTCAGTTCAAGATGGCACTAGTAGATTCATGGAGTTGCTGGAAAGGATAAGGTAAATTAAATTATCATATCTTTGCCCCTTTCTTATCATTTCAATATTCAGGATAAATAAATTTGATCTTGTCTCCATGATGAAAAGACTTACTGGCAACATCTTAACCTTCATTTAGCTATGAGAACTTATGATTTCTTTCTTGTCAGAATTGGCGAGCATATGTTGCCTGACACGCTGGTCTATCTACTGGTTCCAGGTAATTTGGTTATAATTGACATTGACAAGAATTTTTGTTGCTCTCTTTTGAAATTTTTAAAATGTGTTCTATGGCATTTCCTTTGTTATGACAGGTTTGTTTAGCAATCACAGTCCACTATATTTTGTTGACACAAAAAAAGTATTCTCAAAGCTGGGCCTTGCGTGTCACATTGCAAAGATCCATAGTGAGGTATTTTCTATTTCACCTAAACAAAAGAAACTCACTGGTGCTTTGAAGGGAACCAGGAAGTCATGTGAGAATTTAAATTACAATTACATTTCTTTGATAAAAATGGCAGGCTTCAGTAGAAACAAATGCCTGGGAATTGAAGCAGTATGTTGAAGAGCTTTACTGGGGTTCAGGTAAACGTGTAATGCTACTTGGCCACAGTAAAGGAGGCGTAGATGCAGCAGCAGCACTGGCTATGTACTGGCCTGACCTTAAGGATAAGGTTGCTGGATTAGCTTTGGTGCAGAGCCCATATGGTGGCAGTCCAATTGCTTCTGATATTCTGAGACAAGGCCAAATTGCAGATATTGAAACAAGGCGCATAATGGAGCTTTTAATTTGTAAAGTGATAAAGGTATGCTATTTTATATTATTCCAAAATTGTTTCATTTCTCTTCCTACCACAAAATTTGGGTGTCTACCTGGTGCCCAGATAATCTTTTCTAAGCCGTAAGATTTGATAGCATTGAAGTAAACACATTCATCACAAGTGGCTAGGAATTTAATTAGATTTAGCAGATTTAGCAGCAACATTTCTGAAACTGGATGGATATACTTCCTTTGACTGCCATGTATTTTCCTTTTCCAGGCATTCTCCTTGAGTTCAGTTTTTTGACATCTGAGTACAGCATCCAACAGTTTTGAATAGTCTCAATACCTGTATGAAACTAGAAAGCTGGTTCTCTAGGTCTGTCTGTGGCCCATTGTTATTGTATTTGTTGTAAAGATTATGAAAATAACTAACTCTTTGCATTGTGATATTTTCTTTCTTCATTAAAAACATTGCATTTTTATTTTTCAGTTGGAAATTTCATTTTGTTTTTTGTTTTTAATAATATTCTTGCTAATGTTGTAGCTGTAGGAAACTAACTTCTACTTCAAGAAAGATTTGGACTGTTTAAAATCTAGAACTAATAATAGACTACCTACTAACTACTCCTCTGGGGAGGATTGAAGTGTTTACAATCTATAACAAATCCTAGATTGTCTGGACTAGTAATTAGACATTTTACAAAAAATGTTGAACTAGTATCTGGTTTTACACAATACATTTACAAAAAATGTTGAACTAGTATCTGGTTTTACACAATACACATTGAAAGATGTAGATAAGATAAGATAAAATAAGATAAGTATTGATGTCCACAAATGACCAAATAATAGGTCAATGAGACTAGATATTATAATCAATGGCAACTAAATAGTGGCAGGGGAGGAAACTAATGATGGAGGTCTGGCTGTGAGTTGATCCGGGAGTCCATATGCCATAGTGAGCGGGTCGGGCTGTATGAGGTCTTGTATTGGTGACATGTCTTCTGGTGATGTGAGAGGAATTTTTTTCTCATAGATTTGCCACCATTGAACTTATGGGTGGGGGAGTTAGCCTAGTGCTTAGCGCCTCTACTAATAGAGATAGAAGAAAGAGGTAATAAGCCTAACAGAACTGGGTTTGGAGATAAGATAAGATAAGATAATATTAAAAATGTCCAATGGATGGCCAGATTAAGTAGGTCAATGTGACTAAAAAGTACATCCAATTTTAGTGCATAGTGGGAGTGCAAAAGAAGATCCTATTGCTAGTCTATCAAAAGTAGAAAATGATTTAAGCAAAGTTAATAGGTTTATAAAATAATTTCAAGAATAAATAAAACTATGACAAGTAGAAAGGATGTGAAGGTATGCTGGAGCTAGAGGTCCGTAGTTGCAAAACCTCAGGACGATACCCCTAAGTGTCACATAGGTAAAGACCTCTCTCTTTATTTTTCCCAAGCCCACTGGAGTAGACCTAGACTAACCATGGGAAGTGACCCAGTCAAACTTTCTCGGGTACTTGCCAGAAGATACCAGCTTTCCCACAGTACTTGCTTAACCCTTTTTTTTAGGAAACAACGTGCCAAAGAAAATTAAAAAGGGTCTAAATGTAGTACACTGTGGGATGCTAAGGGTTTTGAAGTTTGAGGAATAAAATACCCCCTAAGGGAAATGTTTGACAGGGTTAACTTTAACAAGGAGTAAGGATAAATGCATGCTACCCTGATATATTGGTTGTTAGTTGTTACACAGTTAATGACTAGGCCCAGAAATTAAATGACTTGACTCAAAAGGTTACAATGGTGAGGAAATCAAAGTCTAAGAACAACTGAGTTGAATGTGCCTAGGAGTTTAGGAATGTATGCCACAAAAGACTTAATGTGTTGAGTTTGAATGTTTACCAGTACTAAGTTTTGTGCTTAGATCTGCAAATTTTAAGTGAAATAAAGGTGTTAGTCTGGATTTTAGATGTCACAACACTATAGGACAGCTTGCTGGTTTGGTAATGTCTGATTTGAAATTTATATAACAGCAAGCCTAAAATTAACACTAAGGAAAAACAAACATTACCAAGCTTTATATTATGCGAATATGAATTTTTCCAGTACCTTTCCTAGGTTTCGGATTTGTGCATGCAAAAATATCCCTTAGATTTGTATGCCTAGCATGCTGAATATTTTAAACTAGCACATGCAAATTTTCTCTAGTGCCTAAGCAAGATTTAAAAAAAATCTTTTAAAAGAGTGTGTTAGAATTTTGATACTTCCAGGATGGTTATGTTAGATCTTCAAACAATTTATATTATTATCACAATAACCATATACAATAGGATCACCGAAAGATAGACAAGCACAACATAAGAAGAGAACACAAAGATTTACACTGGGAAAACCCAATCACGGGAAAAACCCAATCACGGGAAAAACCCAGCAAAACTTCTTCAGTATAGATTTGTCAGAAAGTACAATGTCAATCTCATACAATAACCCGAGAACAAGATACAATAGAAACCCCAAGAAAAGATGTCTTCAATGCAACTACTCTTTCTCCCAAGCGAACTTGTCCTTCTACTACTACACATGCAAACTTGCTTGAGTGAGATGCCTACAAAATGAGCAGGGCACCACTCTATTTATACTAGTAAAAAAATGGACTTTTTACTTAACCGGAGCAGTTTTGCCCATTGTTTGGGGCAGACTGTCCATTGTTTGGGGCAGTTTACCCACTGGGCCGACTTGTCAATTTTACATTATTTCTTTTAGGGTTTTTACATGATCAAATTCAATATGAATATTTCCCGAAGGAAGTACAATAAAAATACAATAAGAATATCTTCCGAAGTTATATTCTTCAACACTCCCTCTTAACAAGGAAGGTATTCTCTTGGCAATGTCATCATCATCATCCCATTGTTGCAACTCTGTGCTTTGACCATTGACTTTTGACATCTCTCTCGAATCTATACACCATTAGAGGTTTTGAACCATCCGGTGGGTCCAACATAGGAGTGTATATTACGTCGCACACAACGACCACCTACGTTACCTCACTCTATATCATGAACCGAGCAAGCCATCCGGTGGGTCCAGCCCAAGAGCGTACATTACTTTGCATACCGCAACCACCTGCGTTACTATCCATATCATCTCGTGAGTGTAGCCTAGGAGACTCAATTACGTGACATAACCCATGACTACCTGCTACCACGTCACATATCCACATCGAGACAACACAACCTTGTGAGTGTAGCCTAGGATACTCAATTACATCACATGACTCGTGACTACCCACTACTACATCACCTCATGTGGAGAACATCCCAGGTCTGAAACCAACATCTTCGCACATGTGTGTTGTCCAACATAGCACTGCAGTCAGGTGACTCAATTACGTCACACACAGTGACTACCTAGTGCATCCTCAGGGGTGTAGTCCAGGAGACTCAATTAAGTCACATGACCTGTGACTACCCGCTACAACCTCGTGAGTATAGTTTAGGAGACTCAATTACGTCACATAACCCGTGAATACCCGCTACAACTCACATCTCAAGTGGAGACACGCCCATAAAACTCAATTACATCACATAATTCGTGACTACTTGCATCTCACACGTGCTATGTTACTCATCACTCCCTCTTGATCTAGACCACCCCAAGCTTGTCCCTGAAGTACTCAAACTTCACTCTTGCAGAGGCTTGGTCAACACATCGGCTATCTGCTCCTCTGTCGCTATATATTGGAGCCTCACTGCTCCTCTTTGCACCATATCCTTGATATAGCTGTTATCACATCCATGTTAGCTGGAGCTACCATGCTGCAGATTGTGTGGTCGGGGACCATACTACATTTTTTTTTCCAGATCAGAGATCAGATGCCTTCAGAGGAGGCATACATTTTTGTTCAGATTGCCCCGAGCAGAGATATCAGTGGGGACAAATGGTTTATTCATGAGTCCAGACATGTATACATTATTACCTACAGAGGCACCCTTCCTTGCCAGGCTTTGCATAAGCCCATTGAGACAGTTGCCTAGCCATATTTTTGATTGAGAGTACAGAGTATTGCTGGTTGGCCACTTTTTGCCCGGATTCAGTAGAGATCCAGTTTCAGAGTCAGCTTCAGCAGCAGGTATATGGTGTGGCAGGTATAGCATTTGATGTTCTATTGCTCATGTTGTTGATTAGACTTGTTTATACATGATAGTACACTAACTTTGCATATGATGTTGATGTGGTGATCTAGTTGTCATTATGATGTGTTTGGACTTTGGTGATGTCAGTCCACCCCCTTTCGGTAGGTTCCTGTCTATGCACACTGGATCATATCCCCACTATTGGTATAGACTTGGTCACTTAGTCCCCCTAGGAAGCTGACTTTGGATCCACCTTCACTTTCTCCACCCATCCGACTCATTCATGTTGGTCTTTCCCGACTTGGATTTTGATTTGTAACCTTGAGGATCCCCTTCCCCACTGACTTCTGAGTATGCCATGATTCCCTGTCTTTTGTGCCTTGGCTCTTTAGTGTGTGAGATGCACTCTCAAACCTGGGATTTGCTCCTGTCGATTGCCCCCAATGTTGCAATGCAGTATAGGAGTGTGTAGCCTCACCTGGTGTTTCCCATTGGTCATCGAAGCATGTATGCTCACCCCATTACTTTGCAGTATGAGCACCTTGATTATATCTATTGAGATATGTATGTAGCCCAAAAGGGCCTTGATGTAAAAAGAAATGAAAAAATGTAAAGCAAGCCAAAGAGGCTTTTGTAAATGTAAAATCTAGCCAAAAAGGCTAAGTATGAAATGTAATGTAAAAACCATGCAATGTGTTTGTAAACACACATGGACATAGGTCAGCCGTACATATAAGCTTTGTAGTGGTTATTTCCTCACCTAGTCTTGCGGGGCAAGGAGGTGAGAGGGAGCAAGGGACAAGCTCAAGATTGTCCCCTAGAGTCTCAAGTTACGGTTTGCTGGACACCCAGTTTGGCGGCTCTAGAAAAGATACTCACGGAGTCTTCTTAAGGCATGGATGTGAGTTGTGAGGTGTATGTTAGATGATCAATGGCGGTTTCCCTGCACTATACCCATTTGTGAGGCACTGCCCTTCCCTGTGTTTTGTCATGGTATGCTTATCTTAGTGGGCCTTGCTTTCTCGATTCATCCAAAGGGTCACATGATCTTTGCCCTTGTCATCCCTTATCCTTCACCTTGTTTTTTTCCACCTCACCCAAAGTCAGCTAGGTGGTCAAGTCTATAGGTTGTGCATAGCAGTTTGAGTCTTTTGGATGTGGTGGGCCTACCTCACCAAGGGCCTCGTATTTTTGAAATATTATGTATTTTTGATCACCATGTTGGCATCATAATGTTTAGTAATGTACTAACATGTATAAGGAACCCTATCGCTTCATATTGCATACAGGTATTCAACCAACACAATGTTGACTGGATTTGACTTGGTCAAATTATGTTGACTAGGCCAAAAATGGGCCCGAAAAAATGTCATGATCAAGATTTCAATTTTGGTCAACTATTATCTATTGGGGTCCCATATGAGCCTCCAAGCATCAGAATTTGAAAAAGTTGAGGCAGTGATGAGATTTTTAATTATTATGGGTCATTATTGACCTATTTTAATTAAAAATCATGGATTTTGGGCAGATAGTGCCTAAGTGATGGATCGTGGTCGTTCAAGTGACCATGTCTACTATTTTTGGGGTCTACGATCGCATTGCAACAAACGGTTCGACAATCCGGGCACTATAAGTGGGTCAAAAGCCCAATTTACACCTTCAGGAATAAAAACCCGCAGTTAATTAAGGAAAAAATCAAAATTTGGCAAAGGCAACTGTGGCAAATGGAAAAATCAAAGGCTGGCTAATATAAGGGTGACTTATAAGGTAATTTTGGTAATGTTTGGACATTGTATTTTCTATTGTGGGGCCTTCTCTTGGACAACTCATTATGGAGGTCGAATTTGCCCACGGGGGCGTTTTTCTCCACCTTGGGAAATTCGATTTTGATGTTTTCTTGTATATGGGACCTTGATGTATTAGTTAGGGGGCTAAAACACCATATAGACACCCCCTAACTTGTTATTTGATTATTGTATGGGCCCCACAAGGGGCCCCTCTCTCCACATGTGCGCTATAGATGGACAATTCACACCCCCTTCATGAGCTCATCTCCACCATTCGTTTGGGTTGGGAGAGAGTCAATCCCAACCTTCCATTTTGGAGGGAATAGGGTTTTGAGAGTGGTCTTTCTCTATAAGAGAAGACACTCACCCATTGTATCTTCCTCTTGGCACATTGTACACTTGAGTTTGATTGATATAGAGTTGTTTTTCACATGCGTTCTTGAGAGTTTATGGATGGATGTGTATTGCTTGACTGAAATCTAATCTTCCTTAGCCTTGTTGAGTTGTTATTCTAGTGTTTCCATCTTTTCCTCGGCCAACGATTTGTAGGTGAAGAGCACAGCTGGAGGAGGGCGCAGTTTTTGGAGTGGGAACTCCACAATTGCTCATTTTCTCCAGAGCATCAACAAAGGGAGTTGTTATTGTCTTTGCCTTTCAATTCCTTTATCTTTCAGTCATTTACTTGCTGGTTTACTTACTATTTGCTGCATTCATCGACTTCTTGTTTGTGGCAGGTGGCTAGGGCGCATTTGGTCATTGGCAGCTCAAAATCGCTCAAGGGAACACGCTGCAGCTCAACAACTGAGTTTGGGGGCTAGTCTTCAACAATCTCATCCATTCATTCATTTTCAGGTAGGTTCTTTTTGCTGGTCTCTTAGTTTTCAATTTCATTGTGTGTGTTAAGCAGGAATTTCACATAGAAAACCATAAAAATTAAAATATTAAAATTTAACCGGTAGAATTTGTTTTCCTTTAAAACCCGCCAATGAAACACTGTCAAACACCCATATCCAAAGTTTCATTGCTTTCTGACTCCGTTTACCCATAGAACTAGGCACTAGTCTTTCACTGATTTCGCCCTCCTCGGGAATTTTAGCCTATCATGCTGTTAGGTAATTTTCTGGGTTCTGGGTAGTTTAGAATTGGTTTTAGAACATCTTTTTATCTAAAGAAATCAAGCTACCATCCGTTGGAAGTGCATTTAATCATCAATTAATCTCTGCGCTAGGTCCATTAATCCACTGCTTAACCCCTTTCCTTTGGCAATTTACTTCAGCATTTCACTTCCAATTTACTGTATCTCCTTAGACTAGTTCAGCCATATAATCACTAATCTAATCTTGTTATTTAATTACGTTTGATTGCTGGTCACCTTTTACATGACTCTGATTTTACCATTTGTGTCCATTGGTCGACTGAAACTAGACTTAGGAGCTCATCTACACTCATCTCTTGTCTTTATCTCTTTATATTTTGGGATTTGGGTGTATTCTTTGTCTCTCAACGATCACCGGTTGAGCGGGGTCCCCCCCCCCCTGACTTGGCTACGTGCCTCGTCTGAAGTGACAATAGCCTTGTCCAGTGTGACTTCCGTTCCTTGAACGGAGGACTTGGCCATTGCTGGTTACACCTTCCTAGCTGCTCACCCTCTACCATCCCTGTTGGGACACCATTCACTAGCAGCTAGAGTTTGTGTGATAACATTTTTGGCGCCGCTGCTGAGGTGGTAGAGGCTTACCCGTGTTTTGCTTGAGTTTTGAGTCTTTTTGCTTGTTTTTCCTTCTATCATCGCATTTGAACATACAACTCTGTTGGCTGATTTCCACTTGCATAATTATTGCAGCCAACATTTTTTTTGTTTCATTCACCACTTCCCCTACAACATTCCACCTTTGGTGAACAAGGTTCACAAGTTCACCTGGCGACTCCACCTTGCGGCTCCACTGGAGGCCGAACCCATTCATACAACCTTCGCAGCCTAGACCGTTCTGACACGTCACATAGTACACCTATCACTTACGTCAGACGAAACCTTAGTGAGCACTCCCCTACCTCGTTTTGCCAGGCAGTCAACTCTGCAGCCTCACCTAGTGTTGTAGTGCCACCCCCTTCCACAGCTCCCAACCCACCTTTGAACAAGAAGTAAATGGCTAATGCCAATCCTGGCCCCCGTGCTTTCGGCCATATGGCTAGAGCTTCACCCCTCAACTTTGCTCAAATTCAGGGTGCTCCTCATGACATGCCCAAAAAGTATTTTGAAAAGATTCCTAAATTCAGTGGGAGCACTGCCACAACTATTGAAGATCACATCGAATCTGTGTGGCAACACATGGAGGCCTATGGGGCCATCGATGAGGATGTATTCATGAGAGGACTATTTATGTCACTTGAGGTCAATGCCCTCAAGTGGTTTGATCGGTTGCCTACCGGATCAGTCATTGGTTACAATGACTTTGTGACCAAACTCAACGAACAGTGGTCGGTCAAACTAGATGGCAAGCATTTGCTTAGCCAACTATCCGGGATAAAGAAAAAGGAAAATGAAACCACTCATGAGTTTAACATTAGATTCGATAAAGTTGTGGCGCAAATACTTGAAACAATTCGCCCCAAAGACCCTGCTATCCTCATACACTATTTAGATTCCTTCGAAGGATGGTTAGGGTATCACCTAAAAGACAAAGAGCCGACCACTCTGAAGATAGCCCAAGACAATGCACGCAAAGCTGAAGCAAATGCTGCGTCCATGGGAAAGCAAAACTTCTTTGACCATTATGCTCCTTCCTCCTCACGCATTGATTCCCGTGCCTGCAAGGGCAAAGAGCCTGCAAAGGAAGACATAGAGTTAGGGACTGCTGAGGACATGAAGGAAATGATAAAGACCCTCACCCTTCTTACGAGAGACTTGGCTAAGAGTAGGGACTCGGACAGATACAAGGCTCCATACGGCCCCAAGCCATATTGGAACCTAAACAGGAGGCCCATTACTGAAGAGATCAAGAGACCCCCTGTAGCCCTCGAGACCCCTGACACAAGAGCCATCCATTGGTGCAAGAAGTGTGAAGATGAGCACCCCGAGGCCGAATGCCGTTATGTCGAACCAGAAGAACTTGTAGAGAACATTAACTTTGTTAACGACACACCTTTCGATTTAGACATCAGCCGGATCCTCATTGAGGAGGAGGATGAAGAAGAAGTTGAGGAAGAGGTAGGCCCCTCTTGTTTAACAATTCACCCTGTTATTGATAACATTCAACGAACCAGGATTTATAGTAGACACAGGGATGAGCCCAGGCCCACACCTTTCATGGAGAGGCACGAGGTTCTCCAGTCGGACCTCGGTACTAGCCTTCATTCTTCTGACAAGGCCTTTGGGCATAGCATAGAGTTGGAGAAGGTATTAGCCAAGATCATGCAAAACGTTCCCATGTCCGAGCTCGCCAAGCTCCCTTCACTCCGAAGCCAAATCACCGATTTCCTGGATAACATCCCCTTAGAAAGGGAGCTATTCACTACCTCTGCAGACGTCCCTAGTTCCTTGGAGGTTTCGCATGATGAGGAGAGGGAGACGGAGGATCCCACGCTGTCTATTCACACTGCTATTTACGAGAGAAAGAATGGAGGGCACCAACCTTTCTATCTAACTCTCTGTATACAAGACATGCTGCTACACAAATGCATGCTTGATTTGGGGGCATCCATGAATGTTGTGCCGTTGCAGATCATGAAGGCTTTGGGCCTGGAAGTGACTGGCCCTTACGTGAATGTTTGCGGAATTGACTCCAGACAAGTTCCGGCATATGGCCTGATCAAGGACTTGAAGGCAGATCTTTTCTCTTGTCTGGATATTTCCACGCTCATGGATGTAGTGGTGATCGACCTTCCGCCTGTCTATGGCATGCTCCTGTCCAGGAAGTGGGCTGCCGGTTTAGGAGGGCACTTACAAATGGATTTATCCTACGCGTCCATCCCTGACCCTAATGGGGTCCTAGTGAGAGTGTATTGGGAACCTTTCTACGAGGGACACATTGAGGGTATGGAGGAAGCCATGCGAAGAATGTACGGGGAGTGTGAGCCAAATCCCGAAGGCATGTTCATGGCCTATGGTGACGAGAGGGAAGATATTGACGATGAGGCCACGTTAGGACATCAGTTTGAGAGGTGGCTCTCCAGCCCCGCATCGCACTCACATGAAGATGATTCTGAGGAAGAACGTATCCAACAACTTGACCACGAAGATCTTGCGAATGAGTTGACCGCTCCTCCCGAGGGGCATGAGCCTATGGAGACACGAGACGGATCCCCCACGGGTCACTCTCACCCTTCGAGCCTCTGGGAGCAGTTGGCTCAGCTGTATCTAGATGATTATTCCACCGCGGGGGATGAAGAGTTGGAGTTCTCTCTGCCCGCTAAGTTGAGAGCGATCACGCATGAGTTTCCTGCGTATAGTGAAGAGGACCATGAGATGGAGGAATGTAGTGAGGACACTCCCCCTCCTCTGGAGGATTGGGAAGTGAGGGGGATCCCACCATCAGAAGAGAGAAGCTTCAGGACGATCCCTGAGATGCTGGCCTTCATGAATGACAATCTTGCTAGACAAGCCAGAGGACTTCCCCCGCGCTACTGGTGGGAGGAGCCATCGTCTCAGGAGCCGCCCAAGAGGGAGAGCGATTCGTCCGATCAAATCTTTTTTTTCAGGATTTCTCCCTTCCCACGGATATTACGGGAGAAATTGAGCCATTACCGTTTGTTACCCCTCCTCCCTCGCCTCGTCCGCTTGCCTTCCCGAGCTTTCTACTATCGGCTGAGATCCCTGTTCCTTCTGGAGAAGGGTGTAGCACTCGTGTTGCCTCTTCACCAGCCACCCACCCCTCCACCAGGAGCCTGTCTGCCCAACCTCCCGACTTTTGGACTAGTGGCAAGACCGAGATACACGTTTCACACCTTAGGTCTTTTGATTCCTGGGCTAACCCGACCCCTGTGAGGTAGGTAACGCGGGAAGTGTTGGTAGGAGAGGTTGCGATCTCGTTTGATGGTGGGTCCCATTGATTCGTATCTCAGATTAGCCGTAGGGACCACCATCTTGACAATGGTGGAAATGCCGATGTGTCGTTATACCAGGACATAGGTGTAGATCCTCCTTCAGTGAATAGGAGGAGCTTTGTCACTGGGGACCAGGTTGTCATACCAAGTCACATTTTTCACCACATGACTAGCAACCATAGCAGGCTTCTGGTGGGCCCTTTTAGGATTGAGATTTACAACAGAGACTCTTATTTTCTATCTACCGAGGATGGACACTAGTTTTCCATCCCTGTGAGCGGTCACCACCTTCAGGGGTATGTTCCTGGGTCCACCCGGGGAGATATCCCTTGATCTCGAGCCTTATCCCTTCCTCTTTTTGCTGCCAATAAGCTCTCGAGAGCAGCAGCCGGTTGTCCTTTGCCTTTGACTGCCCCACCTTTGTTTGACGACCGGGTGCCCTTTTTGTTTTGTTTTATTTGACTTTTTCTCACTTTCCGACACCATTTTCCCTTTTTCTAGTTTGCTTTTGTACCATAGTTTCTTTTCAGTTGAATTTCACCTTTCTTACACCTCACGTGTCGGCTTAATAAATTTAAAATGCTGTAGAGTACATTTCATTATTGATATATTTTCCTTTCATCATTGTCATTTTGTTTATTTCTGCTGGATTATATATATATATTGTATGTCCTTACGAGCGGTCTGCAGAGATTGGTATAGCGTCTGCATTTTACAGGGATAGGTACATATATGATGGTGATGCAGACAGTATGTACGTGCATGCGCTTTGATGATGATGTGAGGGGTGCTATGGACCAGAGATTCTGTGGTTCTCAAGCACTCTCTCCCTTAGAGCACTTGTCCCAGCTGGAGCCAGATGTTATCACATCCATGTTAGCTGGAGCTACCATGCTGCAGATTGTGTGGTCGGGGACCATACTACATTTTTTTTTCCAGATCAGAGATCAGATGCCTTTAGAGGAGGCATACATTTTTGTTCAGATTGCCCCGAGCAGAGATATCAGTGGGGACAAATGGTTTATTCATGAGTCCAGACATGTATACATTATTACCTACAGAGGCACCCTTCCTTACCAGGCTTTGCATAAGCCCATTGAGACAGTTGCCTAGCCATATTTTTGATTGAGAGTACAGAGTATTGCTGGTTGGCCACTTTTTGCCCGGATTCAGTAGAGATCCAGTTTCAGAGTCAGCTTCAGCAGCAGGTATATGGTGTGGCAGGTATAGCATTTGATGTTCTATTGCTCATGTTGTTGATTAGACTTGTTTATACATGATAGTACACTAACTTTGCATATGCTGTTGATGTGGTGATCTAGTTGTCATTATGATGTGTTTGGCCTTTGGTGATGTCAGTCCACCCCCTTTCGGTAGGCTCCTGTCTATGCACACTGGATCATATCCCCACTATTGGTATAGACTTGGTCACTTAGTCCCCCTAGGCAGCTGACTTTGAATCCACCTTCACTTTCTCCACCCATCCAACTCATTCATGTTGGTCTTTCCTGACTTGGATTCTGATTTGTGACCTTGAGGATCCCCTTCCCCACTGACCTCTGAGTATGCCATGATTCCCTGTCTTTTGTGCTTCGACTCTTTAGTGTGTGAGATGCACTCTCAAACCTGGGATTTGCTCCTGTCGGTTGCCCCAGATGTTGCAATGCGGTATAGGAGTGTGTAGCCTCACCGGGTGTTTCCCATTGGTCATCGAAGCATGTATGCTCACCCCATTACTTTGCAATATGAGCACCTTGATTATATCTATTGAGATATGTATGTAGCCCAAAAGGGCCTTGATGTAAAAAGAAATGAAGAAATGAAGAAATGTAAAGCAAGCCAAAGAGGCTTTTGTAAATGTAAAATCTAGCCAAAAAGGCTAAGTATGAAATGTAATGTAAAAACCGTGCAATGTGTTTGTAAACACACATGGGCATAGGTTAGCCGTACATATTAGCTTTGTAGTGGTTATTTCCTCACCTAGTCCTGTGGGGCAAGGAGGTGAGAGGGAGCAAGGGACAAGCTCAAGATTGTCCCCTAGAGTCTCAAGTTACGGTTTGCTGGACACCCAGTTTGGCGGCTCTAGAAAAGATCCTCACGGAGTCTTCTTAAGGAATGGATGTGAGTTGTGAAGTATATGTTAGATGATCAGTGGTGGTTTCCTTGCACTATACCCATTTGTGAGGCATCGCCCTTCCCTGTGTTTTGTCATGGTATGCTTATCTCAGTGGGCCCCGCTTTTCCGATTCATCCAAAGGGTCACATGGTCTTTGCCCTTGTCATCCCTTATCCTTCACCTTGTTTTTTTCCACCTCACCCAAAGTCAGCTAGGTGGTCAAGTCTATAGGTTGTGCATAGCAGTTTGAGTCTTTTGGATGTGGTGGGACTACCTCACCAGGGGCCTCGTATTTTTTATCACCATGTTGGCATCATATTGTTTAGTAATGTACTAACATGTATAAGGAAGCCTATCGCTTCATATTGCATACAGGTATTTAGCCAGCACCATGTTGACCAGATTTGACTTGGTCAAACTATGTTGACTAGGCAAAAAATGGGCCCGAAAAAATGTTGCGTTCAAGAATTCGATTTTGGCCAACTATTATCTATGGGGGTTCCATATGAGCCTCCAAGCATCAGAATTTGAAAAAGTTGAGGCAGTGATGAGATTTTTAATTATTATGGGTCATTATTGCCCTGTTTTAATTAAAAATCATGGATTTTGGGCAAATAGTGCCTAAGTGATGGATCGTGGTCGTTCAAGTGACCATGTCTACTATTTTTGGGGTCCACGATCGCATTGCAACAAACGGTTCGACAATTCGGGCCCTATAAGTGGGTCAAAAGCCCAATTTACACCTTCAGCAATAAAAACCAATAGTTAATTAAGGAAAAAATCCAAATTTTGCAAAGGCAACTATTGCAAATGGCAAAATTAAAGGCTAGCTAATATAAGGGTGACTTATAAGGTAATTTTGGTAATGTTTGAACATTGTATTTTCTATTGTGGGGCCCTCTCTTGGACAACTCACTATGGAGGTCGAATTTGCCTATGGGGGCTTTTTTTATCCACCTTGGGGAATTCGATTTTGATGTTTTCTTGTATATGGGACCTTGATGTATAAGTTAGGGGGCTAAAACACCATATAGACACCCCCTAACTTGTTATTTGATTATTGTATGGGCCCCACAAGGGGCCCCTCTCTCCACATGTATGCTATAGATGGGCAATTCGCACCCCCTTCATGAGCTCATCTCCACCATTCGTTTGGGTTGGGAGAGAGTCAATCCCAGCCTTCCATTTTGGAGGGAATAGGGTTTTGAGAGTGGTCTTTCTCTATAAGAGAAGACACTCACCCATTGTATCTTCCTCTTGGCACATTGTACACTTGAGTTTGATTGATATAGAGCTGTTTTTCACATGAGTTCTTGAGAGTTTATGGATGGATGTGTATTGCTTGACTGAAATCTAGTCTTCCTTAGCCTTGTTGAGTTGTTATTGTAGTGTTTCCATCTTTTCCTTGGCCAACGATTTGCAGGTGAAGAGCACAGCTGGAGGGGGTGTAGTTTTTGGAGTGGGAACTCCACAATTGCTCATTTTCTCCAGAGCATCAACAAAGGGAGTTGTTATTGTCTTTTGCCTTTCAATTCCTTTATCTTTCAGGCATTTACTTGTTGGTTTACTTACTATTTGCTGCATTCACTGACTTCTTGTTTGTGGCAGGTGGCTAGGGCGCATTTGGTCATTGGCAGCTCAAAAACGCTCAAGGGAACACGCTGCAGCTCAATAACTGAGTTTGGGGACTAGTCTTCGGCAATCTCATCCATTCATTCATTCTTAGGTAGGTTCTTCTTGCTGGTCTCTTAGTTTTCAATTTCGTTGTGTGTGTTAAGCAGTAATTTCACATAGAAAACCATAAAAATTAAAATATTAAAATTTAACCGGTAGAATTTGTTTTCCTTTAAAACCCGCTAATGAAACACTGTTAAACACCCATATCCAAAATTTCATTGCTTTCTGACTCCGTTTACCCATAGAACTAGGCACTGATCTGTCACTGATTTCGCCCTCCATGGGCATTTTAGCCTATCACGCTGTTGGGTAATTTTCTGGGTTCTGGGTAGTTTAGAATTGGTTTTAGAACATCTTTTTATCTAAAGAAATCAAGCTACCATCCATTGGAAGTGCATTTAATCATCACTTAATCTCTGCCCTAGGTCCATTAATCCACTGCTTAACCCCTTTCCTTTGGCAATTTACTTCAGCATTTCACTTCCAATTTATTGTATCTCCTTAGACTAGTTCAGCCATATAATCACTAATCTAATCTTGTTATTTAATTACGTTTGATTGCTGGTCACCTTTTACATGACTCTGATTTTACCATTTGTGTCCAGTGGTCAGCTGAAACTAGACTTAGGAGCTCATCTACACTCATCTCTTGTCTTTATCTCTTTATATTTTGGGTTTGGGTGTATTCTTTTTCTCTCAACCATCATCGGTTGAGCGGGCTCTCCCCCTGACTTGGCTACGTGCCTCGTTTGAAGTGACAATAGCCTTGTCCGGTGTGACTTACGTTCCTTGAACGGAGGACTTGGCCATTGCTGGTTACACCTTTCTAGCTGCTCACCCTCTACCATCCCTGTTGGGACACCATTCACTAGTAGCTAGGGTTTGTGTGATAACAATAATGATACCTGATCTCGATGTGCTTCGACTTGTCATGAAACATCGGGTTCTCAGACAACTTCACACAACTCTGGTTGTCATAAAGAATACAAGTTGCCGTTAACTCGAGATCGAACAAACCTGCAAGCAACTTCCGAAGCCATACTGCCTCGTATCTTTTCGAACAAGCCGCCATATACTCTATTTCGGTTGTACTGAGTGCCACACTTGTATGCTTCCTACTGAACCATGAGATCATACCAGATCCCAAACTGAAGCAACACCCTGATGTGCTCTTTCTATTTGTGACACTACTAGCCCAATCCACATCAACATAACCCTGCAGGTTAATCTTCTGATTTGATGCATACCTGAGGCCATAATTAATCGTACCCCTCAAGTACCTCAGCACGTGCTTTGCAGCAACCAAGTGAACACGTCTCGGCTCTACGATGTACTGACTAAATGTGTTCACCGTAAAGCATATATCCGACCTCGTGTTCGTTAAGTACATCAACGAACCAATATCTGCTTGTATACTGTGACATCTACTATCTCTGAAGAAGTATCACATAGCAACTTTAGATTCGATGCCATAGGTGTGGCCATGGCCCTTCCAATCCATCATCACAAATCTCTTCAGGATCTCTTCTGCATATTTTCCCTTACTTAGGAAAAGTTCCTCTGGATTCTGCTACACCTCAAGACCTAAGAAATAGTGCATCATACCCAGGTCTTTCATCTGAAACTCTGCGGCAAGCTTCCTCTTCGATTTTGCTATGAGCTTCTCATCACCTGTCAGAAACAGATCATCTACAGACAACAGTAGTATCACTGGTTTCGCATCCTCAACCTTGAAGTAAAGGTTGGAATCCGCTTTACTCTTAGTAAAGCCCAAGCTTGTCAGAAATCCATCAATCTTGCCATACCACGTCATGGGTGCTTATTTCAAACCTACAAGGCCTTCTTCAATTTGCACACATGAGTATACCTGTCATTTGTCTCAAATCCTAGTGGTTGCTCCACATACACTTCTTCTTCTACCACGCCGTTCTGGAAAGCAGTCTTCACATCCATCTGGTTTACCTTCATGCTATCGCAAGTATAGCTCTAATTGAAGTGTATCTTGCTACAGGAGCAACAATATCTTGCCACAATCGACTCCCTCTTTCTGAGAGAAACCATGAACCTTGCCTTGTACTTCTGTAGTATGCTTGATTTTGTAAATTTGCTTGAACCTTCATCATGAGGCAAGAACGTGAAAAGTTCGTTTTCAAGAAGTCTTCCTCTATCATTTGAATCCCTAAATATTTTGAAGGATATTGCTCATAACAGTTACATGTAGATTTATGATGTAGTTTTCTTTTATGCACTTATATATGACTAAGATTGCTTAGCAGTAGGCTCATGTAGTGCATGTTATGGGTATGTGGCCTATAGTGCTGCACAATATCCCATGAGCCCTTGATAGAGCTAGTCTAGGATGAAACCTCTTTGCTAACATGTTAAGAGCAGTGCACACTCTTAATATTATGTTCTAGTAGAGATGGAAGGCATCTAGATAGTTATTGTCTATATGGGATATGGTAAAGTGTTGTGCTGAAGCATTGGCTAAGTTGCATTAGTTACATGACTATGTACATTATGCATAAGAAGTTGTCATTACAAGGAATAATACTAATCATATGACTAAATTTGACTTGTAGGGAAGATCGTGTGGTATGAACTACAAGAGAAGAATGATGAGACTTGTTCCAAAGAACAAGTGATGAAGGTTCAAGCAAATTTAGTCATTTTGGGGACTTCTAGTAGATTTTCATTTGCCAAGATCAACTAAGTTTGCAGGCTGGAAAACGTTGGTTATTAAGGGTGCCTCAGTTGAGTCAAAGTTGTTGATTGCTCAAGAGTCTCTACTACCATGGATCTCAACTACATGTCAATGTGCTAGGAGGGGTGAAACAACTCCAAGTCCAACACCAAAGCACCAGGTCAGGTTTTTCGTTATCTCTTCTTCTCCACTCTATTGAAGAATGTAACTTCGGAAGATATGATTATTGTATTTTTATTGTCTCTCTTCGGGAAATATTCATATTGTATTTGATCATGTAAAAACTCTAAAAGAAATAATGTAAAATTGATACGTCGGCCTAGTGGGTAAACTGCCCCAAACAATGGGCAAAACTGCCCAAGTCAGGTTGCCCCAGTTAGGGAAAGTCAAGTTGGCCCAGTTAAGTAAAAAGGCCATTTTTTTACTAGTATAAATAGAGTGGCGCCTAGATCATTTTGTAGGCATCTCACTCCAGCAAGTTCACATGAGTAATAGCAGAAGGACAAGTTTGCTTGGGAGAGAGTAGTTGCACTGAAGACATCTTTTCTTGGGGTTTCTATAGTATCTTGTTCTTGGGTTATTGTACGTGATTGACATTGTACTCTCTGACGAATCGATACTGAAGAAGTTTTGTTGGATTTTTCCCGTGAGAGGGTTTTCCCAGGGTAAATCTTTGTCTTCTCTTGCTATGTTGTGCTTGTCTATCTTTCAGTGATCCTATTGTATATGGTTATTATGATAATAATATAACTTGTTTGAAGATCTAACATAACCATCCTGGAAGTATCAAAATTCTAAGATGGTATCAGAGCTAGCCTGAAAGAAAAACTTGTGCAACAGAAACTGTCGGAAGTGAAAACTAGGGTTTCTTGTTTTGGAGGCTTTTCACCATAGGTCAACCTTAAAAGGAGGTCAATCTAATTCGTCGTAGGAGGGCGCATCTTCCTGTGGAGGTGGATTCCAGATACGAGAATTTTCAAATTTTGATCTAATTCTGCAGAAACTGCAGAAATTAGGGTTTCCAAGTTTTGGTAGTTCTATCCACAAATTTGGAAGAAAGGACCTTTGCTCAACTCGCCTTAGGGAGGCGCATCTCTCTCTCCATTCAGTTTTTCAAGATTCCAAAGTTGAAAAATT
The DNA here is from genome assembly GCA_027924585.1 of Larix kaempferi. NCBI lineage: Eukaryota > Viridiplantae > Streptophyta > Pinopsida > Pinales > Pinaceae > Larix > Larix kaempferi. Next base: position 4,480,051 of record BSBM01001334.1, read on the forward strand.
AAGGTTTCTTTGACAAACCCTAGGTCATCCATGTTTCCGTTGGATACACACCTCGGGGAAAAGGGGGTTAGAGTGGAAGAAATCTTCAAGCCACTGGGTGCGTCCTTGGGGGCAAGTCTCGAGTCAGGGCTGTCACCTAATCCCGACTCCTCCGTTTAGGCTATTTCCTAACGAAGCCAAGGGGGTAGTCCCTATGAAAGAGTTTCTAAGGGTCTTCAATTATTTATTAGTTGTGGATGTGAAGTTATTTAGGAGTTTCGAAATGGATTACTGAAACAAGCTACTGCAAATGTTTGTATTGAACAACATAAAATGATATATGGCATTCATAACATATTTGACTGAAAGCAAATAATGATAATAAAATTGTACCAGTGCCAATATAAAATTGTACCAGTGCCAATAGAGACAAAATAACAGAATGCTGCTAAAAAAAGTAAATGTTTTGCAGTGTACTTGGTCAGTTTTAATTTATTAAAATGATGAGTGGATTAAGGGGAAGTGGATTCCCAATATACCGTGAGGTACTCGAAATATGTCTGGATTATGACAAAGGTGGCTCCACACTTGGAAATGTGGGCTGGGTCGGAGTCTCTAGGAGGTGTTCAACACTACACCAAACTAGGGTGCAGTCTAACGGTATCCCGAGGTCACTACCCAATGGTTCCCGCTTCCTTTGAAGAATTTGCCCACACAATATCAAAGACGAATTACGTCGGATTTTCGTAATGTATTGGGGATGTTGTTTTTATTAAGTTGAGTTATTTATTACATGTGGAAAGTTAAAAAGTGCACATTTCTGCTTTTGGTTATCCCAAAGATCAGGGCGAACCTACGATGGGCAAGAGCATACATGGAAGGGCGATTGTTTATTCCAATTGAGACTGAAATGAAAAAAGGAAAATGTGAGACTAATTACTACGGCAAACAATATCTTTTCCCCAATTGAGCAAGCTCTCTTGGGTAGTTCGGTAGAGCAATGTCGGGTTAGTGTTCGTTACTCTACAAAAACCATGCAAGAAAAATTAAACTAACCAAACAAGAAAAAAGAGGCTAATCTAAAGCAAAAAATAATGATACAGAAAAGCAAACCATCAAGAAGGTGGCACAAATCTCCCCAGGGGGATGGGGTGTGGGCGCTTGGAAAGCCCACTCGCTTTTCCTCTTATTATTATATTACAAGTGAAAAAGGTGGTTTCCTTTTGGTGCTTACAGATCTAGATCCAAAAGGCTTACAGGTTTTTAGAAATGAAGAAGAAAGAAGAGTGTTGTTCCGAGAAGCCTTGGATGGCTTTAGATCTTTGATTTTCCGGCAACACTTCCTCTTGTGATGGCGATGAAAGTACAAAACCAGCCACCTGATGTAGATTTTTAGAGTTTTTCAGCTTGCTGGTTTTAATGTCAATATTTTTCAGTTTAATGTTCAACTCAGTTTTGGTTGGTTGGAAATCATAACAATATTTTTCAGACAATTTAAAACACTGCTGCAACTCAAATCTTATGACAGAAAATAAATAAATGCACACACAGGAAAAATTTTAGATACAAAATTTTTGGCCAATAGCCTTGGAAAAACCCCCACGGAGAAAACTAGTCAGAGAGAGAGATTTTATATTTTTTCAGTAATCTTCAATACAGGAATTTTTACAGTCAAAATGTACTTATCTCAACCAACCAATGTCACCCAGAAAGCTGCCTCGATTTCTGTGCCAAATCAGCCTTGATTTTTGTGTTGTACTTTGCCTCAAAATCCGTGCCAAATCAACATAGAAATCTGTGTTGTACCCTGCCTCGAAATCTATGCCAAAGCTGCACCGATTTCTATGTTGTACGGATTGCTGCCTCGGGTTTTGTGCCACAGTACGACAACAATAAATGCTACCTCGGGAAATGTGCCGAGATTTCCTACCTCAAAATCTGTGCATCTATCTCGAGAAATGTGCCCCTAAACTCCCTCGAAAAATGTGCTGCAAATCTCAAGATGTGTGCCCAAAACTCCTCGATTTTTGTGCTGTTCTCGAGATGTGTGCCCAGAACAGTCCTTGAAATTCGTGCTCAAAATGTTGCTGTACGGTGCCTCGGGAAATGTGCCCAACTGAAAACTTTTTCTTGAAATGCGTGCTGCCCATAAAATCAGCTCCCTGAACTTCCTCGATTTTTGTGCTCTCTCTAGTCTCTCTTCTCTTCACTTTCTTCAGCAAAAGTGAATGCTAAATGCCTCCTCTTGCCTTTTTGGTGAAAACCCTAGGGTGAGTGAGGGCCCATCTAATCCAACGGTGGAGATTGAGTTGGATGAGTGGATGAGATTAATCTCTCATTAAATCTCATAAAAAAAATTTTACTCACTTCACTTTAAATTTTTCCAAAAAGTGACTTTAAGTTATAAAGTCTTATTAAATGCTCTTATTAAATGCTCATCTCAAGACATTTAATGCAAGGGTCACTTTATTTCCCCTTTAAGTGACTTAGGCAAAAGTCACTAGGGGAACATTTTCCTAGGTACAAAAATCAACACCTGAAATGCACCAAATGTGCCCAAATACACGTTAAAAGCATAAAAAGGCTAAGTACTGAAAGATAGAAAATATGCACAAGTACTTTATCAACCTAGAGCTACTCAAAATAAAACTTTTAAACTCAGATCTAGTAACATACTTAAATAAATCAGCTTTTAAAATATTATTTTTTAAAGGGAAACTTATTTATCTAAGTATGCAAGTAACCGTAACCCAAAGAAATTTAATTTAGAGTGAAGGAAAGAGGGACAAAAAGAGTGCTATAAGCTTGAGAACTTCTGTGCCATGGAGTTTGCTTTGGTAGAAAACTGAGGGACTATCTAAGTATGCAAGTAACCGTAACCCAAAGAAATTTAATTTAGAGTGAAGGAAAGAGGGACAAAAAGAGTGCTATAAGCTTGAGAACTTCTGTGCCATGGAGTCTGCTTTGGTAGAAAACTGAGGGACTATGTCCTTGATTAGATCTTGAAGACGAGGAAGATGCAACCTAGCTCAACTACTTCTCCAAGTAAGGTCATCTACAACTTAGAAATCCTTGCACAAACAGATGATTAAAACAAAGGTGCTGTCGGAAAGAGAAACTTAGAAAGCATGCAATTAAACTTAAAATACATGCAAGCTAAGAGATCTAAAACAAGCAAACAGTAAGAGCATGAATCAAGCTAGAACAATCTCTTACCCTACTAAGAGATGGCTCCCCTTGCAAGCCTACATCTAACCACAAAAAGCAAGAAAACAAGACAGATTATACCTCATAAGCGCATGACAATCAACATCCACACATGAAAAGCATTACACCATAGATCTGCCTCCCAAGCCTTCTTTATTCCAAAAGATGATACAATACAATACAAACTAGAGCAGCCCTTCAGTGCTCTGACCATCAACAAAAGAGAGCTAAAGCTCTTGCTTAAATAGAAAAAAGAGAAAGAGGGAGGGTGCACATTTTGAGGGAATCAAGCCATAGATTCTGGCTTGATGGAGGGGGCTGCCAAAAATCAGCCCAAAGGCTGCCTTAAATAGTGTTGCAAACTCCTTAAATGATGCGCCCCCTCTTAAGGAAATGCGCCCCCCTCATGAGGAAATGCGCCCCTCTTTGTGGGGAGTTGATTCCTTCTTTTATGCTGCCTCAAAACATGCCAAAAACACTCCCTTAACTCCATCACTAAATTCTGACTTTAACCTCTTACATATCCCATCAATTTAAGAATTTGACTTTTTCTCATTTTTTGGCATTTTTTCTAACTTTTTTGAGAAAAAAAGTGATGCACCCCCTCTTAAGGAAATGCGCCCCCCTCATGAGGAAATGTGCCGCTCTTTGTGGGGAGTTGATTCCTTCTTTTATGCTACCTCAAAACATGCCAAAAACACTCCCTTAACTCCCTCACTAAATTTTGACTTTAACCTCTTACAAATCCCATCAATTTAAGAATTGGACTTTTTCTCATTTTTTGGTATTTTTTCTCACTTTTTTGACTTTTTTGAGCAAAAGTAATTTAAGTGAAAAATAAATCACTTAAACACTTAGGAAAGTGGGTTTAGGGGTAATGTGGGTGCTTTGAGTTAGAAAACGAGCACCCACATGGCCAAATTGGCCTGCTAACCACACTTTTATTACATTTTCAATTTTTATAAATAAACCATTAAAAAATGGCTTGATTTTACGAGAAAAAAATAATTTTCCCAAACTTAAAAAAAAAACGTAGGGAACCTAGCAAATGTCCATATGAATTAATTCCAGCATCTAGCATGTTCATATATATTGACCCATGGATTTTAATAACCTCGTAAGGCCTAATCATCACGATAGGCATTCCAGCTTTGGAGGAGCAAGAGAAAAACTCAAAAATTATGCCTTGCTAAAACGCAAAACATAATTAATAAATGAAAAAAATCCTTGGAATACCCGACTTGATTGATAAGTCCTAGGATGCCAAGTCCTTTAAATAAAAAATATCATGCTAGCACACTTTATTACAAACCCTCATGGGACATGAACATCTAAAAAAATAAAAAAGTGGGCCCTGAAAAAGGCTTGATGGATCTCGGAACACTGATGATGAACAATTGGATTGTTCAAGTCTTCGACGGTTCACTCGGAATCCACTAAGTGCAATTTAGTGGATAACAATCCAAAAGTCAGATCTCACAGTATATTGAAGCAAGCACTTTATTGGAGTATCTCATTTGGTAAGTCCTACTATCTTTATTTCTATTTGAGGTTCTCATTTTGATCAAGATGACAAACACCAAGCTTGAGAATAAGCTTGAAGGAGCAGATAACTTATGTGCCTGGAAGTATAGAGTGATGCTTGTTGCCGCCTGGTTCCACACCTAGGAAAACGCAATAGAAGTCTTCAAGCTGCTGGTGTGGCCTTGGGGGCAAGTCAGAGTCAAGTGCTGTCACCTGAAACTCGACTCCTTCGTCTAGGCTTTCCTAGCGAAGCCAAGGGGGGTGGACCCTAAAAAGTGAAAATAAACTATGGTGTCTAATCTACGAAAGACAAAGCATCTAATCTAGGAGTTAGAATATTTTTGGTAAACCAAGACAATGCAACATATATATATGTAAAGCAAATATCATTTATTATCATTTCATCCATCATTATCATTGTCATTTAAAACATTCATCATCAATTTGAAATATAACAAGATAAACTAGTGCCGATAAATGGAGTTAAAAAAGATGCTTGAACTGAAAAGAAAATGTTGTGCGATTATTCTTGGTTTATTTTATTTTTTAATGTGGTAATGATCTTTTTATTAAAGACTGGTGGATTCCCGATATACACAAAGGTACAGGGAATATGTTCGGAATTCAACTGTGTGGTTTCTCACTCAGACATGTGGGATGGATCAAAGTCTCAAGGAGGTGTTCAGATGCTATACCAACCAACAGAGATCCATCTCAAACCCGGATCTATCAAGCATCGAGAGGGATCCTATTTCTTGAGATGTATGGATTTTTTAATAACTTTTTATTTGGTTTTAATTTTTTATTTTGTTAGAAACGTGACAAGATATCTACCACCAGTATAGATCCCTTGAAGTGTAATTGCTTGATAGATTTGTGTTTAAGATTAATCTATGATTTTTATTTTTTTATTTTATAAGTCAACAAAGATTTTTTTAATAACTTTTTATTTGGTTTTAATTTTTTATTTTATGATATACTTTTTATTTGATTTGATTTTTTTATTTTATAAGGGAGATCTTGGTTATTTTAATAAATAAAATATTAAAAATATTAAAATGGTTTTTATACAAATTATTAATTTTAATTGATTATAATTATTAAATATTTATTAATTTTTAGTGAGGAAAATAACGTCGTTATTTGTAAACAATAAATTTATATTCTAATTTTAATTGATCATAATTAAACATTTATTAATTTTTAGTGAGGAAAATATCGTTGTTATTATGTTTGTTTTTTTGTATTATATATAGTCACCGTTTCTAAATTCACGTCGTTTCTAAATGGTCAACCAAATATATTTATTACTCTAAAAATTAATTTGTTACATGAGGCACTTTACTTTTATTATAATGGCGGACAAAATATTAATTAGTTTATCACATTATCGCTTTTTACTATTAGATGTAATGCTACATCATACGCGTTACAAGATCTCCCTCATATTATCACTTTTTACTATTAGATGTAACGCTACATCACACATGTAACGCTACATCATACACGTTACAAGATCTCTCTCATATTATCACTTTTTACTATTAGATGTAACGCTACATCACACATGTAATGCTACACATACACGTTACAAGATCTCCCTCATACTGGGCTGTAGAGCGCCTCTCGGCGCAACGAGGGCAAGCCTAACGGTTTCCAAGAGGTCACTATCCAATGTTATCCCACGCCCTTTGAGAATTTTGCCCACAATAGAAGAAATACATTTGTGCCGGATTTTCACAAGTAGGTTGTTTATTTGGGTATGTTAAAACCTATTACTAGTCATCTTCCCCTTTCTGATGTGTACCAACATGTTCGGACTAAGCTGCAGTTGGCCACAGAGCATACGAGAGAAGACCTTGGAAATTTTAAGTTTTTTAGGAACAAATATTTTATCGTTTTTTAGAGCCCCAAGAGTCTCTTTTCGGGCTAGTACTCAGGCAAGCCCTTATCCTGAAACCTTACTTCGAGAAAGCAAAAGGGGTGTTTGAGATTGTAAAAAAAAGGAAAATTGTAAAAAAATGAGAAAATCTCAGTCCTGAGTGAACTCGTGGCCCACCAATGGAATGGACCAACGAGGTAAATTTTATCCCTAGTTAATTTTATTTAATGCCGAAATAAAAGAAATAAGTCTATTATAACAATCACGCCATGAAAATGAGACGACAGACCACCCCTGGGGGGATGGGGTGTGGGCACTGGTTAGCCCCAGTCTCTTTAAGATGACTTGGTGGCTTACAATGCTGAAGAGAAAAGTAACCGGTTTGAAAAATTTAAGTTTTGGGTACTCCAAATGGCCTGGATCTTCGATTTTTGGCCAGCACTTCCTCTTATCTGTTTGTCTTCTACTACAAACCAGCAAGCAAAATTTAGTATAAGATGCCCAAAAACACTTTAAGAGTGTCTTTGAAACACCTCCTAAAAAACCCCAAAAAATCTAAGTCTAAAACTAAAAAATGCAAAAAATTAACCAAGTAAGACAAGCAGTGAGGCTTGTTTACTTGGGATCTTTGCAAGCTTTATGAACTGCAAATTATAAGCTCTTGGACAACCAAATAAACTTTTTTATATCAAATCTAACACTACTTTAAACCTTTAAGATTTTAACAATTTTTAACACGTTTAGCAAAAATGTAATGCTAGATAAATGAAAGATCTAATCTATTAAAGATGTGAACTTTGTAAATGGAATAGATCAGATTTTTTTAGAGTAATATATCAGAATATAAACTTTGGAATGCAAACCACTATTACTCTATACTTGTAACCGGTAACCAAAGTGAAAGTATAAAGTAGAAGAGAAAGAGATATGGAGGGTTTTTGTCAATTTATCAATTTTTTCCTTGAAGACGCCTTGGAGTCTTCTTGGTGGTGAGCTGAGGGACTGTATCTGCAAAAGAAGTTAGAAAAGTAGGAGAAGCAAGCAAGATCTCGCACCTATCCACTTGAAACAACCTGTACAACACATCAAACTTGCAACACAAGGATCAAATCTAGAAAAATACATAGTAGAAATTAAAAGAAATTGCTCATAAACAAATGACACATTTAAATCAGATCTCTACATATGCATAAATAAAAGACTAAGCAATAAACAAATTACTCAACCTCTTTTATAAATCAATAGTGATCTTTCCCAAAGTTAGATTTGATGCAAAGAGAAACAAATAGCACAAATATAGGTTACCTCATGTTAAACCAATACATTCATCCACTCATAAAAAACCCAACACCATGACTGATCTCCAATGTCTCTTTATTTATTAAGCAAAATGAAAAGTAGAAAATCGAATTACAAGTGCAAGCTTTAACTCCCAAACTCCAACTAACCAAATGGGAGAGAGCTGCTCCAATTTATAGAAAACTAAGAGAGGGAGTGCGCCCAAGTTGAGGAGAGGAGTGGGGGAATGGGCAGCATAAATTGTGGAGAGATAGGAGCTGCCCATTCCCTTCTTACATGCTGCAAAAACGGCTGCCATAACATATGCTGCCATCTCCTTAACTTGTGGGGACCCACTCTATTTAGAAATGCGCCCAAGTTGAGGAAATGCGCCTCCCTCAAATGGGGGAGTCATTCCCACAATATGGGCTGCCCATATCTCTTACATATCAGCCCATATCACTCCTAGAATAGTGCTGAAATATTTCAGACCCCAAATCTCTCCAAAATATCTTTATTTTTTAAAGTCATTTTTCACTTTTTTTATTTTTATTTTTCCATGACTTTCTCACTTTTTTGACTTTTTTGAGCATAAGTGAAAAATTAATGACCCAAACATTATAAAAAGTGGGTCTAGGGGTAAGGTGGGTGCTCTGAGTTAGAAAACGAGCACCCCCAAGGCCAAAAACACCCTTAGACCAAACTTTTACGCCGATTACAAATTTTTTAATTAAACCATTAAAAAATGGCTCAATTACGGGAAAAATATTTTTCGTCGGAAATTTAAAAATAACAAAGGGGGACTTAGCACATGTCCATACGACTCAAAATTAATGTCTAGCATGTTCATATACATTGACCCATGGACTTTAATAACCCCCTAAGGCCTGTTAACTTCATCAGGCATTCCAGCTTTGGAGGAGCAGGAGAAAAACTCAAAAATTATGTTATGCAAAGTTGCAAGATATAATTCTCAAGTGAAAAAACTCCTTGGAATACTTGACTTGGCCAAAAGGTCATAGGGAACCAAGTCCTTTACAAAAAACCATGCTAGAACATTTTATTATAAACCCCGTAGGGCCATGGACATGTGGTAATTTTTTTTAAAAGAAGGCCCCTCAAAAAGGCCTGACGGTCATCATATCACCGAAAATGAACATTGACATGTTCAACTCTGCTCGCTCGCTTGATAATCCAACCAAGTACAACTTAGTTGGAAACAATGCTCACCCTAGAAGAGAATGAATTGGACAACTATGTCAAGGAAGAAATTGAGGAGCTAGAGGGAGATGAAGACAAAGATGAACACAAGAAGAGCTTGGTTAAGGCCAAGAGGATCATTGTGGACTCCATTAAGGATCACTTGATCCCCCAGATCTTTCTTTCAAGACCCATAAGGAGATGTTCAATGCATTGAAGAGATTATTCGAAGGAAAGAACATCAACAGAAAGATGACCATGAGAACTCAACACAAGGGTGTGAAGATGCTGAGCTCAAGAAGTATTCAATCTTATTTCACAAGGGTCTCCCAAATCAAAGAACAACTGGAAACTATTGGAGATCATGTTGAAAGTGCAGAATTGGTGATGCCTACATTGAATGGTCTCCCAAGATCATGGGAAGCATTCATTCAAGGAATATGCTCTAGAAGGAAGCTCATCAATTTCAGTAGGCTTTGGGAAACTTGTGCTCACAAAGAAACCAAATTTGAAGCCAAAGAAGAAAAGATGGGAGAAGATGATAACCAAGCCTTGGCAGCTCATGCAAAGAGAATCAAGAAAGAAGATCACTCTCACAAGTCTAGAAGATTCCACAAGAATCAAAGACCTCCCAGAGACTACTCAAACTTCAAATGTTACAATTGCGATGAAATGGGACACATTGCAAGAAATTGCCCCAAGAAGAAAGGCAACAACAAGAAAGGAAATAAGAATAGGTATCATGCTCATGCTGCAAAAGATGATGATGTGAAATTCTATGTCACAGCAGATCTAAGAGCTGAGTATACCTCACAGAGAAAAAATGAGCAGAAAAGTTGAATAAGAGTGAAAACTGCAGTAAAAAGAGCAGAGAAATAATTATGCAACAGAACTCAGATAGGAGCAGAATAATGTCACACTATCCAATATTCAATATAATCAACAATGATGTTACAATGGAGAGAATTCGAATCACTCAGGAGAATTCGAACCTCAGTTGGTCTAGCATAGGGATTATCACCACTAGAGTGCTCTGGAAGACTCAAACTCAACTGAACTGAACCTGAACTCAGATAACTAATGTCACAATCAGTTAACTGACTAAGGAGGGCACAATAGTGAGTTTGTCATGCATGTCAATTAGAAATGGGCGCATGAGGCCACAATCAGTGGCATCCGAAGCTCTAACCCCCCACAAGAGTCAGCTAACTCAGGTGGACTACACTGAAACACTTAGTTGGTTGCTATAAAATAGAGAACCAAATGAAGTGGTCCTAAAATGATGCATGCAGGGCTTAGAAGGTGATAGATGGATCCAGGATGACATCTGCACACCACTAGGGGGAAAATGACATCATCAACAACTAGGAAAAATAAATAATACTAGGTAGGACAAGGATGGAGTATTAAAATATCCTAACACCCCCTCTTAATCCATACTTTTGCATCCTGGGCCCTGGTCACTAAGACCAAAGGTCACCCATACAATCAAATAAATGATAAAAAGAAAGAACTATCGATGAACCAAGGAAATGGGGAAAAACCTCATGGGAAAAATACCCCCCCTCAAAAGAACAGCGGTAGGGAACTCAAAGAACCTTCATACTAAGCAGAGAAGGAAAAACTTTCCTCAGTGAATGCCTTTGCAAATATATTGGCAGGTTGCTCCTATGTAGGTAGGATAGCAATGCAAGTGCTAGATTTGTATCTGCTCCTCTGATGTACCTCCCACTGTGTAGAAGTTATATTTGCTAAAACAAGTCTTTGAGAAACTCTTCTTGCTACTGGAGTGAATGGCTCATTGTGGTCCAAATCATGAACCTTTGAGTACTTTTTGTCAGACAACCGAGATTGTGGCTTGGTTGTAGATCCTGTTATCAGCTAAGTTGTACTTAGTTGGATTTTCAAGTTAGCGGGCAAAATTGAACATGTTACATGTTCATTATCAGTGATTTGAAGTCCATCAGGCCTTTTTTAGGGCCCTTTTTAAATTTTTTCTTCACATGTCCATGCCTTGCGGGGTTTTTAATAAAGTGTACTAGCATGGTATTTTTATGTAAAGGACTTGGCTTCCTAGGACTTGTCAATCAAGTCAGGTATTCCAAGGAGTTTTTTCACTTATTAATTATGTTTTGCGTTTTAGTAGGACATAATTTTTGAGTTTTTCTCCTGCTCCTCCAAAGTTGGAATGCCTGGCATGGTGGTTAGGCCTTAGGAGGTTATTAAAGTCCATGGGTCAATGTATATGAACATGCTAGAAACTAGAATTGAGTCATATGGACATGTGCTAGGTCCCTTAGATTTTTTTAAGTTCCGAGAAAAATATATATATATATATATATATATTTTTTCGTAAAAACAAGCCATTTTTAAATGGTCTGATTAAAAAAATTGAAAATGATGTAGAAGTGTGGTTTAGGGGTCTTTTTTGCCGTGGGGGTGCTCATTTTCAAGCTCATAACACCCACCATACCCCAAAACCCACTTTCCTAAGTAGTTGAGCTCTTTACTTTTCACTTATAACCAAAAAAGCCAACAAAGTCTAAAAAAGTGGAAAAAATACAAAAAAAAGTGAAAAATGTGAAAAATGAAATTCTAAATTTAATGGGATTTGGAGTAAGTTTTGGATCAGCTATCATTTAGGGGTATGAAAGAGATAAAACTAGTATTTGGGGCAGCTACAATGATGGGATCACTTCCCCATTTAGGGGGGCGCATTTCCCCATGAGGGGGGCGCATTTCCCAAGAGAGGGGGTACATTTAAGTTGGAATTTACAGCTATTGTTTAGGCATCATTTGGGCTGCGTTTTGGGCAGCCCAAGTAGAGGAGGCAGCCCCATTCAAGCCTTGCTTTAAGGCATGACTCTCTCCCGTGGTGCGCCCTCCCTCTCCCTCAACAAGTGCGCCCTACTCTCCTTTTTCTTCTATAAATTGGGGCAGCTCTCTCCCATTTGCTCTAGTTGGAGTTTGAGATTGAGAGCTTGCCATTGTAATCATTATTTCTGTTTATAAGAATAAAGAGACTTTGGAGGTCAAGCTTGGTGTAGTCCTTTGATGAGTGGATGTATGTCATGATCTTCATTGAGGTAATGTCATGTCCCAAAATTTTGCATTGGGTCACAATGGCCTAAGCCCCTTGGCCATACTCATGAGAGTTTGTCAAATTGATGCTAAGGGTCAAGTAAATGCCAAGAATGAAGTCCAAGTTAGTAATAATGTGAAATTAGATCCAAATGGACAAGGTGGGTCACATTAAGAGAGATTCCCAATTCAAAGTTGTAATATATCCATCCAAATGAACTGCCATGGAGGAAAATTACTAGTTCCTTAGGTTGGGGGTGGAAGATTTGGGATTTGAAATAAGGGGAATAATAAAAGATGTTTGAACATTAGAATGGCATAAATATTTAATAAAGGACCTAAATAAATAAATACAAGGGAAAATCAAAGTGGCAATTGATCATGAACACACATGGAGGATGTGGGACCCACACAAGCTAGATTTTCTATGCCACATGGCATCCTCCTCTTGTCATTTCGAATCCATAAGAAGCCCAAGGTTCTTGGGATGAGTTGGAAGGTCAATATACTTGGCATGAATCAATTAAGGTCGAATTGGAGTGGAAGAGTTGTTGATTAGGTTGTCATTGATGCCAACAATGTCTACAGTTAAGTCTTGGTGCCCCTTGTGGAGCCCCTGAGGGTTAGTGTTTGATTTGTGGTCATCTATGTCAAGAGGATACCTTTTGACTCTGTCCAAGCCCAAGCTTGAAGCCCTTGGAGGCCTATGGACATTGGAAAAAGCCCTGAACACCCTTTAGAGTGTTTAAGTACCCCTAACTTGTTTCCTTGGTCCCCCATACCACAACCTATGCCCTAGTACCCTAGGAAGTGTCCTTGTTGGGTTGAAGAAGTCCTTGGTTCCACACTTAGTGGATTGATGACCTTGCAACCCCTATTGAAGTCATGGATCTCTTGTATGTGAAGATGTCATAAATGACTTAATGATGGAGTCACTGTACATTATGTGCCGATGAAAGAAAGTCTAAGAAATGTGGCAACAACATGATTGAATTTACGATATGATGCTCTGTTTTGGAGATGTTTTGAGAATGTGAAATACCTGTATGCTCTAAGAGGGTTTGAGAGCATGAAGAATTAAGTAAACATATGCAAAGAAGCAATTTTTTTTTGTGCACAAAACAAAGAATTTGTATATCATGTGCAGATGAAGAGAGCTTTTGAGGGTAATGTTGTAGCTCCAGAATTGTTTGTGACATTGTTTGAAGATAGCTTTTAAAGGGGGTACCACAATCGAAGGACGTTACAGGAATTGAAGTTAACTACAGGAATGGAGTTTTGGTGCTACAAAGACTAAAGTGAGCTACAGAAACAGAGGATTGGTGTCATCTTCTTAACAGGTACATAAGCAGCTTGGTACAGGTTTGGCACAGGTTGCCTTATGTGCAGTTGGTCTAACTCAGATTGGCTGAGTTGTATGAGCAGTTGGTTGGACCCAGGTGGTCTGGTACACAATTGGTTGAACTCAGATTTATTGATTCGAATAATGTGAACACCAGATTGATTTATGCACATAGATTGATTGGTACAGCTAAGATTGATTGGTACAGCTAGATTGCACATATTGATTGTACAGGATGATGAATAGTGTGGCACAGTTGTGATGAGCAGTGGTCAGTTAATGAGCAGTGAACAATTGATGAGCAGTGACAGTGGTTGAGCAGTGTGGTGCAGGTGTTGGTTAATAGGTCTGCAGGACCAGTGCGGTTTTGATTCAGCAGTATCTATCTTCATATCGGGGTGGTAGGACGGGGCAAGGAAATCTAGGGAGCTAAGGCTTCCTTCAGGTTGTAGCCTGTAAACCAGGGGGATGTAGCCTCCTTCCAGTTGTAGCTGGAGAATTGAAGTCTTTGTAACAAAGGGGGTTGTTGCCTCCTTTCAGTTGTTGCTGGTAAATTTTTATTATAAAGGCTTCCGTGTTTTTTCCCCCAGGACTTGGGTTTCCACGTAAAAATCTTGTGTACTGTGTTTTGCTATGCTTCCTATGTGATGATGATATGATGATAGGTGATGATGAGCTGCAATTGTTAATAATGCTGATGATATAATGATAATGTGGTAATACATTAATGAATGATGTATTGAAGAAGCAGTTGATGATTGTTAAAGTTGAAAAAGTAATAAAAATCTATACACACTGTTCACCCCCCCCCTCTCAGTGTGCTCGGTGTGTCCAACAATTGGTATCAGAGCGGGGCTTCACAAAAAGCCTTACCAACTTGAAGGAGATCCTTGATACACCATGGGGTTCTCAGTGAATGGAGCACCATTGTTTTGTGGGACAAATTACTTGATCTGGAAAAGAAGAATGCAGGCTTATCTCGAAGCAGAAGGCAGTGGGGTATGGCAGTCAGTGCTTACTGGGTACAATCATCCGTAGAAAGTGAAAACATCATCTCAGAAGGAAGCAAGGAAAAATAATTCAATGGCTATGGAATCCATTCTTGAAGGCTTATCAGATTCCATAAAATAGAATATTGGAAAGTGCAACACTGCTGAGGAACTATGGCTCAAATTAGAACATCTCTACTCCTCTAAGGAACATGAAGAAGAAGTTATGAAACTCATGACTGCAGATTTGACAGATCTCCAAAAGAAGAAAATAGGAAAGTGCAACTCAATTGAAAAATTGTCACTGAAGTTAGATCAACTGTACTCCATTGAAGAACAGAAAGCAGAAGACAACTCCATAGAAAGGTCAGTACAAGATCCAGGTAAGTATGAAGGTAAGTCTATTGAACACCCTATTTGTAATGTTTTTGAAGAAATATGTCTATCGAGTATAGAGGATAAGTGCTATTCAAAATTCATAGATTGTAATACATCAAAATGTGATGAATCTCATTGTTTCTTGATAAATGATGGAAATGAATGTTTAAACATTGATATTTCTAATGCTTTGCAAAAGGTTGAGAAACTTTGTAAACAGAACCAGGTATTACAAGAACAATTGGACAAATCTGAGAAGAGGAATCAAGAAGAATCTGAGAAAGCCACACAGACTATAATTGATCTAAATCTCCAAGTTGAAGAAGCTACCAGAATCAAAGAAGCCATATCCAACTCTCTAAAAAATCAACTTGAGAAGTCTGCTGTTGAAAATAAAAGACAATCAGAAGAAATTGACAAGCTCAAAAGATAGCTAGAAGATAAGGAGAAAGAATTGACTCGCAAGCTTCAAAACAAAGATAGTGAGATCAGTATCTTACTTGAAAAAATGCAGAAGGAAAGATCCGCCAGTCAGAAAGAAGATCCAAGTGACAAAACGGGAATTCATTTCAATCATGAGATTGAAGAGAAAATAAGAAGAAAACAAAAAGATGAAATCAAATCCTTGAAGATAGAATTACGAAAGGTATGTCTGACGAATTTTGACTTTGAAAAGGAACTCTCAGAACTCAGAAAAGAAAATCAAGAAATAAAAGGATAGATGGAAGACAGTATTGTCATTGATCTGAAAGAACAGATAGAAGAAGTCAAGAAAATTGAAGAAGACCTAACAAGACAACTCCAAGAAAAGATAGAAATTTGTCAAAAGCAAGAATTGAAGATCCTCTCTCTAAAGGAAGATCTGAACAAGGTAGTTGCTCAGTTGAAGACAAATTCAAAGATTGAAAAGAACATTGAAGAAAGTGAAAGTTCCAGGGAAAAAGAAGAAAAGGCTAATAGTTATACAAATATTTTCAGTAGATCCCATGATCAACAAGATTCAAGGAAGAATAGAAACAGAGAACTTGCATCACAAAGAAGATCCTTTGCTCAGGGATATCCCATGATGTTCAGTGGTCACTGCTACAAGTGTAACAACTATGGTCACAAAGCCATCCATTGCAGAACTCATGACAGAATAATTCCAGATATAAATCAAGGTATGTTTTCCGTTCAATGTTATAATTGTTATCATTATGGTCATTTTGCAAAACATTGCAGGATGCAGGGAGAAGTTAAAGTTTGGAGAAGAAAGCAAGTTCAACCGAATGTCATGAACAGTGATCAGCCTACCAAAGTATGGAAAATAAAGTCAGTAGATTGCACCAATGATCAAAACAGAAATGATGAAAATATTGGGAAAAACCCAATACCATTTTGAAGACTATCGATCAGTGTGATGAAGTGTAAAAGGAGCTATGTACTTGATTATCCTACAGTAGTTGGTTCCAGCATATAAGCAGCAACAGTGCCCAGTGATAGGGGAAGCAGTATTGCTAAAGAAAGTTCTTGTTGCCATTGATGCAAAAAGGAAGAGAAATTGTTGACAGGGGGAGCATGCCCTGAGGGGGAGCTGTATTGTCAAAGGATGTTCCCTTTGCCATTGATGCCAAAGGGGGAGAGAAGTTGTAAACAGGGGGAGCCTGTTCTCAGGGGGAGCCTGAGTGTTTTCATCAATGACAAAGGGGGAGATTGTTGATTAGGTTGTCATTGATGCCAACAATGTCTACAGTTAAGTCTTGGTGCCCCTTGTGGAGCCCTTGAGGGTTAGTGTTTGATTTGTGGTCGTTTGTGTCAAGAGGAGACCTTTTGACTCTGTCCAAGCCCAAGCTTGAAGCCCTTGGAGGCCTATGGACATTGGAAAAAGCCCTGAACACCCTTTAGAGTGTTTAAGTACCCCTAAGTTGTTTCCTTGGTCCCCCATACCACAACCTATGCCCTAGTACCCTAGGAAGTGTCCTTGTTGGGTTGAAGAAGGTCTGAAGAAGTCCTTGGTTCCACACTTAGTGGATTGATGACCTTGCAACCCCTGTTGAAGTCATGGATCTCTTGTATGTGAAGATGTCATAAATGACTTAATAAAGTCAAGGAACCCACATCGCCATATGGAGAAGACATTGATGCCCACTATTTGCATTCAAAGAGGTTAAGGAACCCACATTGCCATATGGAGAAGCCTTTGATGGGGTCATGAAGTCCACACACTTGGAAATGAAGGTACCTTGATGTAGTCCATGATCATGTGGATGAGAATCCCACACACATGATGAAGAAGCCCTCAAAAATTTGAGGAAGCCCATACAAATGGTGGTATGTTGGTGTTCGTGGTGTCCTAAGAGAATTGGGTCCTGAATTCACACATTTGGTGGCTCTTAGATAGTAATGTTGAAGCTCAAAACATTTTAATGAAGCCCTTGATTAAGTCCTTAATACTCCTACACCACTTATACACTTTAAAGATGGCCTCAAAAAGTTGATTGTATTGTGGTATCATTAAGCCATTGAGAAGACATTATCATGGCATAAAATCCTTGAATGGTGAAGCCCTTGGTCATCTGATGAGTTATTTACTGTTGTTGAATAAATAAATAAATAAATAAAAAACCCTCACAAGCACTCAACGGTCACATGATGTATACAATGTACATTTGATGAAGACATGCTCAACATAGCATAAAACGATTGAAGAAATATACTAAGGAGGAAGGTCAGCTAGCAAAAGAAAAAATGAGGATTTAATTAATTGTTAAGTCGACTCAGTCAATGATAAAATATACAGATAAAAATACAAAATAAAAATAAAATAAAATGAAATTTTATGACAGGTCGGCCCAGTGAAAACTAGTATAAATAACCTATCCAAAATTCATTTTATAGACACAAAAATTTCGGTGGAGCTCTGCAATTTCGTGGACTGAGGCCAAGTGACTGTTTTTCGGGTACTGTAGCAGCAACAGTAGACTGAATTTTTTATTTTTTATTTTTGGGTATGTGGAATTTGTGTGGAGGAAGAGCTCTGAATTTCGTGGGTCTGAGGGGCAGCCATAGTAAAAATCAGGTGTGCATTTTGTTGAAGATCTGTCTCTGAAATTCGGGTTATTTACTGAGGTAGCTGCAAATGAGAGCAAGAATTTCTGCAGCAGAGCATTATTTCTGATTTCGGGTGAATGTAGACTGAGACTACCTCAGTACTTACGGGTCACAACAAAAGGTCATTCGGGCTGCTACAGCACATCTCTCAGGACAGTGAAACCGTCTAGCACTAAATTTTGGGTTTCCCACAGTTGTAATTCTGGTTTTTAGTAGCATAAATAAAAGGCTACCACGGTGATGAAGACCTAACCACATGAAGGCATCCATATGTATTTGCAGCAGTAGTTTGAAGGTGATGAAAGTCTGATTTAGGCAGAGTCAATGCCTCAATGTTTATCATGTTGAAGTCACAATTATATGTAAGGACAAAAAGGCATACATGAAGGAAGATCAAACTCAGAGACATCCTAAAGTTCCAGCCTTTTTGAACCAACTCAGAATAAGCCACAGTGGAGCAGGACACAAGCTCAGAAATTTGTGACTGAGGCAGAATTTCGGTGACCACAGTGATTCAAGTAAGAGCTTGTAATTTTGTTTTGCAAATTGTGTGAAGTTGTGAGGTGAAGAGCAGTAAGCTCTGAGGCACGAAGAGGAGACACAAGATGAGGTCAATTGAAGATAACTTGATGTCTTAATGATCTGGGTTCACGAATTGTTAAGGAAGAAAAGAACATGAGAGCTGAGTAAATGTCGATTGGTGCAATGATCTGGAGAAGCACTAGGCAAAACGAATAAGTAAAGATCAGGGTTTGAGTGCATGTGTGCAAATTGCAGAAGGGTCTCTATACAGTATGAAAGGTTGGTGTGCAAATCACTGATACTCCAAGTCAAGACGAATCCATATCAAGGTAAGATCAAATGGTTGCAGAACAAGGCAACTTTGATATACAGTGTATCAGTATAAATATTTGTATCAAGAAGTTTTGAAAAAAGGTAGTTGAATTTTTGTCTTGAAATGATCTGAAAAGAGTAAGTGTGAAATGAATTTCTGAGAAGAGACTTAATGTCTTGAGTGCAAATGTGAAGAACCATGTGACAGAAATACTGGATATCATGTGAAAATCTTTGTGAACAAAAGTGGTAAACTATAGGAAGTAGTGTCATAGGAACTACAGGAAGTAGTGTTACAGGAATGATGGAGTCACTGTACATTATGTGCTGATGAAAGAAAGTCTAAGAATTGTGGCAACAACATGATTGAATTTACGATATGATGCTCTGTTTTGGAGATGTTTTGAGAATGTGAAATACCTGTATGCTCTAAGAGGGTTTGAGAGCATGAAGAATTAAGTAAACATATGCAAAGAAGCAATTTTTTTTTGTGCACAAAACAAAGAATTTGTATATCATGTGCAGATGAAGAGAGCTTTTGAGGGTAATGTTGTAGCTCCAGAATTGTTTGTGACATTGTTTGAAGACAGCTTTTAAAGGGGTACCACAATCGAAGGACGTTACATGAATTGAAGTTAACTACAGTAATGGAGTTTTGGTGCTACAAAGACTAAAGTGAGCTACAGAAACAGAGGATTGGTGTCATCTTCTTAACAGGTACATAAGCAGCTTGGTACAGGTTTGGCACAGGTTGCCTTATGTGCAGTTGGTCTAACTCAGATTGGCTGAGTTGTATGAGCAGTTGGTTGGACCCAGGTGGTCTGGTACACAGTTGGTTGAACTCAGATTTATTGATTCGAATAATGTGAACAACAGATTGATTTATGCACATAGATTGATTGGTACAGCTAAGATTGATTGGTACAGCTAGATTGCACAGATTGATTGTATAGGATGATGAACAGTGTGGCACAGTTGTGATGAGCAGTGGTCAGTTAATGAGCAGTGAACAATTGATGAGCAGTGACAGTGGTTGAGCAGTGTGGTGCAGGTGTTGGTTAATAGGTCCGCAGGATCAGTGCGGTTGTGATTCAGCAGTATCTATCTTCATATCAGGGTGGTAGGACGGGGCAAGGAAATCTAGGGAGCTAAGGCTTCCTTCAGGTTGTAGCCTGTAAACCAGGGGGATGTAGCCTCCTTCCAGTTGTAGCTGGAGAATTGAAGTCTTTGTAACAAAGGGGGTTGTTGCCTCCTTCCAGTTGTTGCTGGTAAATTTTTATTATAAAGGCTTTCGTGGTTTTTCCCCCAGGACTTGGGTTTCCACGTAAAAATCTTGTGTACTGTGTTTTGCTATGCTTCCTATGTGATGATGATATGATGATAGGTGATGATGAGCTGCAATTGTTAATAATGCTGATGATATAATGATAATGTGGTAATACATTAATGAATGATGTATTGAAGAAGCAGTTGATGATTGTTAAAGTTGAAAAAGTAATAAAAAGCTATACACACTGTTCACCCCCCCCTCTCAGTGTGCTCGGTGTGTCCAACAAGAGTAACTCCCATGGAAGAGGAAGAGGCATTTTGGAGCTAGTGAGACACTTGGACTAGATTCCCTAGCTCTATGACAACACTGTTGAAGATTCTATGACACCTATGACACAAAGCAGACTTGAAGGCTGACATCTGACATATATGACATGTCAGGGCTAAAAATAGCTTCCAAGAGGGCGCTAAAGTGAGTTAGGGCAGCCAAAGAGACACCAATTCGAATTTGGAGAAGGAGAGGGCTAGAATTGGAAGGACAAGTGTCATACTTGGGAATCTCTTCCCAACTTGAGTTGTCATGAAGCTCTTGGGAGGAATTTGAGCCATGGAGGATCTTAGAAGTTAAAGACAATAACAAAGAATGATGGTAGCTTTTGATCATTTAGAATTTGCATTTTGCTTTTGGAGAGGAGAGTTAGTGGAGTGCTACTCTACTTGCCTTAGCACCAATTTCAAGGGTGAAAGATTCCCATCCTAATTGGTAATTGGAAAGGCCATTCAGACCTTTCATTTGGAGCTTTAATGGAGTCTTTTGTTACAGGTTGAAGTTACAGCGCAGCTCATGGTCACATCTCTTTTAGCTTGCTTCTACAACCATTCTTCTATTTCTTGGCATATTCATGATCCTTGAGGAATTGCGCACTTGGTGAGATATTGTTCTCTTTGGGGGAGCTTCTAATGCTTCACTATTTTATCATATGATGTAAATGCTCTATTCTTCATGTTCAGCATGTCTTCAAGTCGAGATTCCAGGTGGAAATATGTAAATCTGATTATTAATGAGTAAATGATACCATTTCCCCTAGATCTTGTTGTTGGAGTTTGAAGAGACAGTATTTAGAGTTATATCAGTTATTCTCTATGATTTTGTTGATCTATGGAGTGTTATTAAAGTTCTGAAGAAGTTTCATTAACAGAGAATAAGCCCTTGGCACCTAAAATTTGAATTTGATAAGTCATGGTGAAAATAACTAGCTTTTCCCCCTATGTGAAATCTTGCATATAAACATATGATTTTAAGGAGTTGCAGAAGGCCATAAGAACTAATTAAGGATACATTGGGGAGCTAATTAAAGCCACTTATTAGTACCATACCTCTGTTCATAAATTTGGAA
This sequence comes from Larix kaempferi, assembly GCA_027924585.1. Classification (NCBI taxonomy): domain Eukaryota; kingdom Viridiplantae; phylum Streptophyta; class Pinopsida; order Pinales; family Pinaceae; genus Larix; species Larix kaempferi. The sequence goes on from BSBM01001334.1 coordinate 4,501,501, forward strand.
GGGTTTAACAACATTTGGGAAGCCATCTTTGTCCACTACCCTTGGGGGATTTGAAGCTCGAAATTACTAGTAATCTTCCCTACTTTGTCCAGATTGTAAATGAATGTTGCAGAAGTGTTTTAAGGGTTTTTAAGCATCCATCAGCCTCTGTGATATGTCTTAATGCCTCTCAAATACCTTCAGACCCATTATACAATCATTTGGAGTCATTTGGAGACCAAGAGACCAATACTATTCAAAGAGAAGTTGCTAGTCAAACTCCCTACTTTGGCCAGAACTTAAAGGAGATTTGCAGAAGCTTGTTGATGTTTTTAAATCATCCATGAACCTCATATTTATGTAATAAAACCATTTATACACCTTCTGTAACAATTTGGGAGCATTTGGAGCCATTTGGAGGTCAAGAACCCAAGACTAGTCATAGGTCGAACTAGTGGAAAAAGTTGAAAAATTCACCATTTTAACAAAATTAAAAAATGGGACATTACAGGTAACATGTATTTGAGCTGCTTGTTTTCTCTTGCATCTAAATCTAGCTTATTGTAAGGATCGATATCGATTTATAAGAAAGGTTAGGCAATAGTTCTATTGTTCTAATATTTTATATATGCATGTGTAGAGATCTAATCTTGATGTCTCATTTCTTTATGAGCATTATTAAATTCGATTTCTTATATGTGTATGTCTAGATTTGATCTTTTGTTTTCAAGTTGATATGATTTGCAGGTCATCTAAAGTGGATTAGTGGAGGATCTTGTTTGTTTCCTTCATTCATCTAACACCTCTTTTGCAGACTTAGTCCCTCGGTCCTCCACAAAGCCTCTTCTCAAGAACACATAAAAATATAAAAAAAACTCTTTCTTATCTCCCTCTCTCTCTTTCATATACTTTTTTCTGTTTTGGTTACTATATGCAATCAAATAATAGATCTATACTTTTCTGATTCAATCATAAGCAGATCTACTGTTTAGTTTCATTTAGATCTAGTTGTCTTATAAGTTTTATCATCAGTTCCTAGATCTATTCACTAGTTTACATACAAAAATGTCATTTTTTTATCATAAAATCATAAGGCTTGAGTAGGAAGCTAGTTTTTTGGATTAAAGTTTAGCTTGCAAGTTTAAAAAGTGCATCTTATTGGCTGCTTCAAAAGCAGGCCAAGATCCCTGGTTATTTTCTGTTAGTTGATCATAATAGATTAACTTAGTCATTGTTTCAGTAATTTTTTGTAGTGACCCAAACTCTCTTTCTAAGTGTTTTTGGGCACTTTTTACTAATATTTGTTCGTTGTTTTGCAGCATTTTGTGAACAGATAAGAGGAGACTCTGCCCAATTTTTGGTAGATTGGGCCACCCGGAGCACCCAAAAACCATACCTCTTCATCCATAAACTTTTTCTATCAATTTTTGTAAGCCTTTGAGTCAATTTTGAATGACTGGGGCACTTCTATTGGCATTGTAAAAGAAAAATTAAATGAGAACAAGTGGGTTACCCAACGCCCACACCCCATTCCCCGAGGGGGGAAACTGTGTCGACTCAATTTTTGTGGTTTGCATTTTTTTAGTTTAGATTTCCTTTTTCCGCATTTAATAAAATCAAACTAGGATTAAAATTTACCTTGTTGGTCTGTTCCATTGGCAGGCCACAAGTTCACTCAAGACCTAGTTTTTTCACATTTTTTGACAATTTTTTTTTTTTAAAGTTTAATCAACCCTCTTGTTTTCCCGAAGTGAAGTACTGTTTCAGGATAAGGGCTTGCCTGAGTACTGGCCAAAAAAGAGACTCTTGGGGTTTAAATAAAAAGAAAAACATTGTTCAAAAATCCATAAAAATTAACAAGGCTTTGTCGCTGTATGCTCTGGACCACTGCAGCTTTGACTGAACATGTTGATCAACCAAAAATGGACTTAGTGACTAGTAATTAGTTTCATTTTCCCAATTAACCTCCCTTTTACGAAAATTTGGCGTAATCACTTATTGATACTGTGTAGGGAAATTCCTCAAAAGAAGCGGGAACCACTAGGTAGTGACCTCGGCATACCGTTAGACTGCACCCTCGTTTGGTGTAATGTTGAACACCTCCCAGAGACTCTGATCCATCCCACATTTCCAAGTAAGGAGCCACCTGTGTCAAATTCCGGACATATTTCCAGTACCTCATGGTATATTGGAAATCCCCCATCCCTAATAAACAACTCATTACCACAAAATAATAAAATTTACAAAGAACACTTGCAAAACATTGTCATTTTTCAAGCATTTCAATTGCACTTATTTGACTCCATTATCAGCACTGGTCTTGTTGTTGATTATTTTATGATGTTAATGTTTCAATGATGATGATGATGTGGGATAATGAATGATATCATGTTTTATATTGCTTTGTTCTTGTAATCAAATTTTCTAACTCCTAGATTTTTTTAGTTTTGTAGTTTAAACACTTTAGGTTTTTCATTTTTTTAGGGTCCACCCCCCTTGGCTTCGCTAGGAGTAAGCCTAGACGGAGGAGTCAAGTTTCAGGTGACAACACTTGACTCTGGCTTGCCCCCAAGGCTACACCATGCAACATGAAGATTTTTGCTGTCTTTTCTCAGGTGTGATTCTAAGCGGCAACAGATCCCCCATGGCAAGTCTCTCTAAGAGATTGTGGATCAAACCCCACCATCATGTAGCACCTCTCTGAGAGAAGTGGATCTGCATGACATAGTGCAAGTTTTGCATGATACTGAGATCTGGTGGTTCTATGGTAAGATGGATCCCCAACTGTGTTCCCAACAGCTACAAGGACTCTGTGAGCCCATATTGGCCTTGGCCATGGATTGGGAGCATGTGTTGGATCTGGATTTGAATCTGAATCTCCTTGAACTTTATTCTCAACATCAAGATCCTGATCCTCATCTTCCTTAGAAGAGATATCACTCTGATCTTCATCAGATTCCGATGGGGTAGGCAGAGAATATGGCAAAAAATGTGAGAATTCATATGCCTTGGAGGCATGGTTTGCAAACCCTTTCGCTATAATCTTCCCAGTAGAGATCTCTGCAATCTCAACTGTGTAAAGACCAAAGACCACTTTCTTCGGTGAACCTGCGTGAGTCATCTGATATACAGACAACAAATTTGCTGACAAAGAAGGCACAAATATAACATTTTTGAACTTATCGTGCTCCATATGTACTGTGCCCTTCCCTTCAGCAGAGATTTGAGAGTTATCTCCCATGTGAATAATCGGACCATCTTTGAGATCTAGAGAAGAAAATGATTCTCTAGAGGCAACCATGTGGTTGGAGGCTCCTGAATCTATGAGAAGGGCTTGTGATTTTGAAAATTCAGCCTTCAGTGCATGGCATCTCTCATGACCATCAGACTCACTTCCAGAATTAGTCTCTCTTGCATCTTTTGGGAGGACGATGTTGTGTTGTTCAAAAATTTTGGTCATGTAATCTATCTTCTTCTGCATGCAAGATCTCTCTGGGTGGTTTCCTTTCTTGCAATACGAACACTTGGATTTCTCAAATCCCTTTTGTTTGTCCTTCTTGGAGCTGGAGGCTCCTTCCGATGGACTTGACTTGGCATTCTGCTTGGGTTCAGATGGCCTCTTATCCTTGCCTTTGTGCTTCCCCTTCCCATTCGCACTTTTTGGTTCTCCAACCATAAGAGCTTGATTTTTGGAGGCCATCAAGGCGCCCATCTGGATCAACTTATCTTGTTTTTGGATGAGAGATTCAGTGAAAATATCAAAGGAGGGCATCTTCCAACTAGGGATTGATATTCGCCTAGAATGGAAGGTAGAGACAAAGATGGAGAACTTAGGACCTAGCTTGCTCAGAATGGATAGCACCAACTGCTCAACCTTCTCAATGTCACACTGCTTGCATTGCATAATCAGAGATTTGAATTTTGAAAAGAATTGTTGGATGGTCTCGAAACTGCTAGGTTGAAGAGAAATCAACTCATTTTCCAGAATATGGCCTCTTAGCTCATCTTGTTTGCCGAAGAGGGTCTCTAACTTCAACCATAACTCTCTTGGAGTCTTCAATCCTTCGATGTGGAAGAGTAGATCTTTGGAAATATGAATACACATGAAACCAAATGCTTTATCCAATCTATTCAGATACTTGGTTTTCTCCACAGTTGATTGTGGTTTGGGATCCTTCCCCATTGTCACCATGTACAGTGATTTGTTGCGCAATACCATCTGCATATTAGCCCTTCAATCAAGGTAATTGAAGGGTGTCAGGATCCTGGGAGAGAGAGGAGAGTTCGAATTGTCCATTACAACTACTGGAGTGAATACAAGGTGAAACTGTTGCTAAGCAAATTGAGTGCAGAAACACAGGTGCATAAAAACACAGGTGCAGAAACACTGGTGCAGAAAAACACAGGTGCAGAAACACTGTTGCAAGTGCAAAAAATTGTTGTAACTGTTGTTCTACTCAAAAACTTTGAATAACCTGCAAAAAACTCTCAATAATGGAGGTAGACTACTACTGAGCATTGCTTTAGGACAGTAGGCACTTTTATCTGGATCCTTCACACTTGGCTAGACCTCATTGGATTTCTCCTATGAATTCAATGCAATGGCACCAAGATTTTTTGTGGAAATCCATAGGCTTCTGGTGCACTACCGAAAGCAGTTGCTCAACCTATTCGCTCAATGGCTCTGATACCATGTGAAATTTTATGTCACAGCAGATCTAAGAGCTTAGTATACCTCACAGAGAAAGAAAAGGAGGTTGTGCAAAACAAATCCAAAAAATCAAGGGTTGAATCTTAGGGTCTACCCCCCTTGGCTTCGTTAGGAGTTTGCCTAAATGGAGGAGTCAGGATTAGGTGACATTATCTGACTCGAGACTTGTGCCCAAGGACGCACCGAGCAACTTGAATATTTCTGCTGCGTTCCCCCAAGTGTGTGTAAGGCAGTAACACAGTAACACTCACTAAGCGAAATAACTAACAAGTGCAAGTACAGTTAGGGATACGCCCCTGGAGTTGGAAATCCGAAATACACCAACCCTAAGTAAAAGGTGTTTACGTCGAGGTGACAGTGGGCATAGCATCTACACTTTGCACCGAGTCTTCATTGGGGAAGCAGTGTAGGATCAAGTGTAAACATAACCCATCAACTTAGGGCTATCCAACAAGAATGGACCAAAACCATCGGACTAGGCCTCAAAGACTAGGGTGGTCCAACAAACAAGGTCAAAATACCAATAATATGCATGATGAGCTCACACATGCGGCTAGAGGTGGCTCCCAAGTGTGACGTCGAACCCCAAATCTGTTGAAGTAATAACCCTCCTCAAAAGTGAAGTGCTTGCCTCCAATCAAGTGCCAAGTGGTAGGGGAAGTCAAATCCATGGTCAAAGGCTAGAACACTTTCCTCAAAGTGGCCAACTATCCACCTCAAAGTGTCAAATGATGGGACAACCTCATGAAATGAGCCCTAATGGCTCTCTAGAAGTCTCCAAATGTCATCTCCAATGGTCCAAATATGAATATTAAGGTTCAAATGTATGAGAGGAAGGGTCTAGAAGCCTCCCTAAGCCTCCCACGTGCCAAAGAAGGGTCTCCATTGTGCTAGAAGGTGTGACCTCCCCCTCAAATGTGATAGGAACATCAAATGTGCTCATCATCAATTATAACATCCAACCTACCATATCAAGTCATAGCATGTGTGTAAATAAAATCTCTTGGATCAACTTTCTTCATATCTCTCTTTGTATATTTTTCTCTGAGATTGGCTCTCCATTAACGTAGTTAGGGTTAGGTTTGAGTTATGCTTTTAGCTTTTTATAAGAACTACTTTTGCGCTCCCACTTTGTATTGTTATCATGGTACTGCATAGTCCCATTGACCTACTTTTGTGGTCATTTGTTGGATATTAATAAAATTATCTTATCTTATCTAGTGTATAAAGTTAATCCATCATTAAAACTTAAGCAATGTTAGTCCAGTATGACAATAATACACAAGATATACTTACAAATACACCTTTTCTAACAACTCAATGATTTTTAACTTTTTACCCATTTAGTCTAACATTGGTGTGACCCTTAAGGTGAGAGTCCTAAGTCAACATGCATAGCTTAGCTACCTAAGTCAAGTGAGGGTACATGAAGTGAGGTACATTACCATAGGTAAGAAAGGGAGTCTTTGTGAAATAGCCATCATAGCAATATACAAGTGATATGTCTATCCTTAACTTTCAAGAGTTAAACTTTTTTAGATGTTTCTTCCACATGTGTGTGTAAGGAAGTGTTGTATGGGTCTCCCATACTTGTGTCTTCATATCACAATCCCTTTATTTTATTTTTCTTTTGATATTTCATTTATTTACATTTTATCTAGCCCTTTCATTGGCTTAGTCCTTTTTACTTTAGATATGGATTTGATAACCTAAGACAAGGGAACTTGGCTTTTGGCAAGGGAATTATCTCCCATAAATTCCCATTTACATTTCCATTTAATTTATCAGCGTCATCATTGAGAATATTAGAGGGATGCATGCCAAGTGTCAAACACATGCATGAGAGAGAGCACCACATCTAGGAGAAGATAATCAAGTGTAAGAGCTCCCGAGTGCCACTTGGTGAAGTGCAAGAAGACTAGAGGTGTACCCACATAGACTAGGCCACATGGCGAGGGAAATCATCCTTGAATAAAGGGATTATGCCCCTAATAGGTCTCCCCCCCCATAGAATGAGGATTTCCCCAACAAAATTCTCAAAAATAGGGATTTCGGGCCCCATAATCAAGGGATTATATCCCCAAGAGGTGCGCCCACCATAAATTAGGGATTCCCAAACATAAATTCCATAAATCAGGGAATCTTTTCTCCATAAGGAATAATCCAAAAAATAGGGGATTATATCTCTAGGGGTTGTGCCTAGCATGGTTTGATTGGTCTAAATGGTGTGCACCCACCATTTTTAAGGAGGGGGCATTCTACGTAGTAAAGACATGCAACAAACTATACTATACAATAATACAACGTGATAATCACCGCTAGAGACTTTAAGCCATGTGCAATTGATTACGTTGTGTCGAGATCCAAAATCTGAATGAAACCATCACAGGCATCTGTTGGGTTTCCCTCATACAATATGAGGGGTAACAACCGGCTCCAACTGCGGAACATGTTCTCATCTTATGAATGCATGAGAACCTCAAACTCTCCTAGTTGTACCTGCTTGAGAGAAAAAAAGAGAAACTATCTGGTGCGGTGGCTCAATTCAAATCCCAAACCCCACATGTTTATTACATGCTTAGAGAGAAGAAATGGCTTTCAAATGAAAAGTCGTAAGCCAACAATGTGAACAAAATCAATGCTCACATATGAGCTTTATTCCTCTTAATCACCTACTCTAGCATATAAACAAGAGCATGCCAAGTAGAATCATATTTCCAATATAGCCACCTTAGCATCTCATCAATGTGCTCCTTTGGGTCCACCACACCTCCATGATTACTCAGCTCAAGAATCCTCAAGTCAAGCACAAGTGTCCATGTAAGCAACCAAATGGTCCGATGACACCTAGGGATAATCACCCTCCTAGAAAAGAAAGCAATCCATCCATCTGCACCTCATGAAGAATGTCACCATGCCACATAGGATACAAACCTCCCAAGGAAGTGTGCTACACAAGAATCAAGTCCAGGTCTAGCAATCCATGGCCAAGCTAATGTGTATGTCGACTAAGATACAATCAAGATTAGGCATCACACAGTGCACTCCACATCACATGAAGCACCCCCAAGCATGATGTAAATGCTTTTGGAGGAACCTCAAAAGCTAACACATTTCTCATAGGGCGAGAATTGTATACATAATGGGACTGATTATTGTTTGATGGGAAGCATTTCTTGTGATAGGAGGTATTTCCCATCAGTCAGGAGTCATTTGGATAATGGTAACCCCATTGGCAATTTTGCTTTGATTCTGCAATTCCACAATTCTTAGGCCATTTGAAACCAGGAATGAAGGAAATTCTGGTTTCCTGGCCAATTATTATTATAATTTCTGATAATTTCAGAGCCACTTAGACTAACAGCTTCAACCTCAATGTCTTCAAGTTTGAAATCAAATTCTGTTCCAGCTTCCCATCTTTCTGTGAGTTTTGGCTTTTCCTACATGGGTGGGCCACTTATGTGCCTTCCTTGTTGCTTTGACAGTCTTCTAAGGTTTCCCCCGTGGCCCTTTTTGAACTGCAATTACAGGGAATTTCTAGAGGAAAAGGAAAGAAATTGCAGTGTAGAAACTGAAAACTCTCAGTACTCCCCAAACCTTGATCCTTCCATAAAGGTGAAAAAGTTATGCATTTATAAATAGCTTAAGTTACTTATACTGTAAAGTGTGGTTATCTCCATGTACAATTTACATTGTCCTCAGCAAGGAGTATGCCAGTTTTTATTTTCTGTCCCCTCTTTAGAAGCATCTACTGTAATTATGCGTTCTTTGATCATTTCTCTTCAGTATCACTTTCCACTACTTTGTTGCAATTCTGTTTGCCCTTCTGCAGGGAAGCACATTTCAATTCAACTGCTTGACTACACTCTATATCATCAGTAAATATTTTGTCAGACTAGTTTATAAAATTATTTCAGTCCACACAGTAAGAAATAAGAAAGAAACCTATTATTTGTTAGTAAGTCTAAGAGTGTTTACCTAAAGAATCTCTATCCAGATCTATCCTGCTATACATTGAATAGAGAAAAGTATGTTATTGAATTAGCACTGGTAACTGGACATTGTAGATATGATAAAGAGAGGACATTATAAAGAGGATATAAAGTAGATATAATGCTACACAAGTATAAGATGTGAAGCTTGGAATGCAACAAATACTCTCCAGGTTAATATAGGTCTTAGAAGGTTGTCAACAAGTTTCCTCTTTCCTGTTTTAGTTTTACCAAGTCTGATATCTGGGTGTGTTAATTGCAAAGACCCTTCCTAGCACAGCTGCAGGGAATACATCTTTCTATGTCTGGGAAACCTACTTACAATTTTAGTTGACAATGACAAAAAATAATGGAATGATATGTTGAAAGGACCTATGATTATTCTCACATTTAAATTTTCACCAATTTGCAGGGTGATATGCGAGCATTAGAGGACTTGACATATGAAAAGAGGCGGGAATTTATATCCAAGCATACACTGCCCACAGATGTGCCCTTAGTTTCATTTCACACAGAAGTTAGTATAGCTCCTGGAGTCATGGCTACCATGTCCCATATTGCACATGCAGAACTTCCATGGTTTCCTCTACCTTGTACCCGCTCAAACTCTGAGGAAGCAGCTAGTCAAAGGACAAAGGTCCCTGTTGCTGTTCCTGTTGCAGCAGCCATGGCTATGTGTGCAATGCATCTTCAGCTAAGATATGGTGAGAAAAGTGATGGCCTTGTTACCAGGAGGGATGCGGAGGTTCCTGGATCTGTAGTTGTGCGGCCAGACAGAAAGCTAGATCATGCATGGATGGTCTATTCTTCCTTGGGAAAGGATACCACGGATCCTAATGCACCCCAGATGTGTGAAGCTTTATTGACTTTACTTGTGGAGATTGGTCAGAAAAAGAGTGGATCCACTGCAGATGAATTTGTAAAATGAACTCAAGTTAAGGTGTTGCTATACTTATCATCCAGTGCTTCCTGTGACACTGTCTACGCCGATGATTTTTTAATATATTCAATATTCATCCTTCTCTCCTCACTGTTGTATTCTATTAAGGTCCCCTGCTTAGTTTGTGGATTGAATAAAAAGAAATTATCGTTGCTTTGTCCGGTCAATTTTAGTCTTGCTATTGTCTCATCCTCAGGATGACTAGTAATACTTTATTGCCATTGTCTCTCTCATGTCTGAACTGCATTTCATCAATACTTTGTATCTGATTTTTGTTCAATATATATTCATAAAATAGAAAAAGGTCAGTGCTGGGATGGGCTTAAGAATAAAGTAGCCCAACAACTGATGTCCAACTGAACAATTGGAGACAACTTATATTAGCAGCAAACCTGATTTTTGTCATTTGAATCACTGACTGATATAGTTTGCTTTAAGAACTGCTTCACTGGTGAAATCAAAAGTGGTAATTATATAGACATTGTGTACGTCTTTTTCAGCAGTAAGCTATCCAGAGAAAGCTACAGAATTTGCAACTATATTTTCCTACTCATTACCATAGGGAGTGTTGTCACCCAGAACAAACCTCAGGTAGAACTGTTTAAGAGCAAAAGACCTATCACCTCCTCTCTTTGGGTTGGTTCTTGCCAATATCACCTCCTTATGACCTGCATATTGAATCAGTGAGAGTGAACTGGGTCAACAAGTACGTAAAATACACAATAGAAAATGCTGACAAATTTAGGGAAAGATCTGGAAACCAGTGCCTGCCATTGGGTAATGGGATCAAATAAGAGCTAGAGAAAATGTCTGTTTGAAAGCAGAGAATTCCAGTGAGGCATCCATGTTTGATGAATCTCGATGGGCCACAATGTTTTGAACCCTACAACAAATGACACAACCATATCCTGGTTGTTGAAGCCTAATTGGAGACAAGTTCTTACCCTACAAACCTTTGGGGTCAAGGACAACCACTCAGATTCATAATAATCTTAGTGAAAGGAGGGGAGGAAAACCCACACAATATGATGAAACTACCTTGACTAGATTGAAGAAGAGAGCTGTCAACTCTCTGTCAACGTTTATTAACAGTGAACAATACATGAGAAAGAGAGAATTGTAGACCAAGTACTTGAGCGTGACCCATCCCAGACTTTTAGGCAATTAAAAATTATATGATATTCTGAATCTCTACATGCAGAGATCGAATCCTCCTGTATCCAACCTCCATACTGTAAAAATCCACCACTAAATGGGGCTCCTGATCCTTCTTGCATGATTGACTGATCAACTAGCTAAAATTTCTGATGCATGCATTGTGGATACTGCCCCACAACAGAAGTGCAACACACTGAAGGTCACGTTTATGCTTGCATGGTGTCACAAACCACCGCTACCATTAGATCATATCCAGACACTGTTGTTTACTTTGCTGCTAGAAGTGCTGTGTAGCTCCCTGCATGCAGAGACCTAAAGATGCATCGAGGGTGAACTCTCCTCCATGCCACTTTGAAGTTTTGAACTGAATTCCGAAAATGAGCAAGACCTCATGCAAATAGTGATTTTTCAGAAACTAGTGAACAAGGATGCACTAAACCCAAATTACAGTTATTGATTCCAAATTGTGCGCCCTCCTTCTGTATGAGTCACTGAGAATGTACATGGATAGCATTGGAGTGAGACTCAAACGCATGCTATTGTTGAACAGTTACCAAAGGAGTGTTGTTCACCTTGTGTTGCCTTGGGGTGGACAAGAACACATTAAAAATGTGATCCCTAGCCATTAATTAATAAAGTGATAAGTACTTTATATTTATAAAGTCACTTTATTAAAAGTTGAGTCATGGTTATATCCTAAGTTCATTTTAATGATAAAGTCAAGTGAGTGATTAATTAAAAGGGTCATCACTTTATTAAATGACATGAGTGCACTAAATGTTATTTAATAAATAATTATCGAGCATTTATTGAGAGCCCTTTATCTAGTCTAATCTAGACCATTGGATTGAAAATAGGAAGTTACCATGAACAAAAGGCTTGGGAAAAGGCAAACCTAGAATCATTATTCACATCCAAGAGAGGAGTTTTGGAGAGGAAGAGCAAGAGAAGAAGAGAGGTCAAATTTCAGGAGGAAGAGAGAAAACCCTTGCACAGAAATCGAGGAAGATTGCTGGGCATGTTTTTCAAGGAGAAAGGGCGCACTTTCCAAGACAAATCCGTACAATAGACTGTACTGCATTTAATGCACTGTACTTGCACAAAAATTGAGGAAGATGGCACGGTTTTCACGACAGAAAACATGCACAGATTTTGAGGCATCCTTACAGTAATTATTGATGTCCATATAGCAGCATTAATTAGCACAGATTTCGAGGCATAGTTTTGGCACAGAAATCTAGGAACAACAGTCTGTACAGCCGCATGTGTGAGGCCGTACAACACGGTTTCCAAGGAATCCATACAGTTCGAACAACAGTTCTGCCAGTGAGGTTTTGGCATGTTTTTCGAGAAGAAATTAAAGGAGATATGTACTGGTGTGATTTTGTAAAATTTGTCTTAAGAAATAAAATCTCTCTCTCAGAAACATGTTTTCCCTTGGGGGTTTTATCCTGGACCATTTTGGTCAAAAACACTGTGTCAAAAATTTATGTGGTTGGCTGATTTAAATTTCTGAGTATTGAATTTATTGGCTGCAAATTAAATTTTTGAGTTATAAAGATTTGAAAAAGAATTTCATGTGTTTCAAGACAAGTCATTTTTATGAATAAAATGTGCATATTGGGGTTTGGGCATTAAACCATATGCATAGAAGTTTCCAAGCTTGAAACCGGGTTGGGGTTCTAAAACTTTCATGGTATCAGAGCAATGGTAAAGATCAGAAATTTAAAAACACTCAGAAATATTTCAGATTTGAGAAAAACAAAGGGTTTGTGAAAAACAGGGTCTTGAACATTTTTCTTGAGAAGAACAGGTATAGGTTGCAGTCATGGTGACTGGACTTAGATTAGAGGACAGATTAGATGGGGCTGCAAATTTTAGCCCCTAGAAGGCTAGGATTATGTTGATACTTGAAGAAAATGAACTATGAGAAGTGGTCAATAGTACAACAACAAATCTTGTGATTGTTCCTACCGATGCTACTGATAGGGCAACCTTTATGAAAAAGGATGTGAAGGCAAGAATGATCATACTTGATGCCATGAAGGATCATGTCATCCCACATACTTCAGTGAAGGCACATGCTTTTCAGATGTGGGCAGCTTTGACAAACCTTTACCAAAGTTCTAATGAGAACATAAAGATGGTATTACGGGAGAATTTGAAGGATGTACACATGAGTAAAGGGGAAGGCATGGCTTCCTATATTACCAGGATTACACAGGTGAGGAATGAGCTTGCAACTGTTAGGGAGATTGTATTGGGCACTGAGATGGTGCAGACAACCTTAAATGGCATGACACAACCATGGAGTGTATTTGTGCAGACAGTAGTTGCTCGTGAGAACATGCCTTCTTGGGATCGTCTTTGGGATGATTTCATACATGAGGAGACATGTAGAGGATACCTACAAGCCATTTCATCACATCATAGGGATGATGAAGAAAATGTGGCGTTGGCAGCTAAAGGTAAGACAAAGAAGTTCAAGAAGGGTCCTAAGGGTGGGACCAAGAAGCATACAGGTGAGCAAAAGAAAGATTTGAGTAAAATCAAGTGTTTCGCTTGTCAGAAGTTTGGACACTATGTTGAAGAGTGTTCGAACAAGAAGAAGAAAGGACGGTAGACGATAGCTACAACATACATGGATGACTTTTTCTCACGGTTTGAGGGAGAGTTTTCTCTCTATGCTGGATGTACAGAGAGGACATCTTTCACCAGCAGTGATTTGGAGACTGATATGGAGGATATGGAGGATCAAGTACAGTGTTCTTTGTTGGTTGGTCATTCTTTGAGTGCCTCTGCCACTACTTCTACTTGGTACATTGACAGTGGGGCTTCGAGCCATATGACAGGCGTTTGAGATGTGTTCATCGAGATGATTGAGTCTCAAAGGTAGTGTTGGGTGATGACACGATTGTGAGAGCAGTTGGGCGAGGGGCTGTTATCTTTCAGAGGGAGTCTATGGAGTCCATGACATTGAGGGATGTCTTGTATGTCCCTGGGCTAAAGAAGAACCTTGTTTCAGTTTCCACTATTGAGGACAAGGGTTTTGGAGTATGTATCCTAGATGAGAAAGTGCATATCTTTCCCAGAGTAGCAAGACCATCTACTTCATGTGCCATTGGAGTTAGATGTGGGAAACTGTACAAGCTTCTCTTCCAGCCTCACCATGCATTGGCCCATACTAGCAGTAGCATCAAGATGTGTGAGTTGTGGCACATGAGGATGGGTTACCTTCATCATTCAGCTTTGAGATTGCTGAGGGAGATGTCTACATGTTTGCCTCAGTTCAACACAAAGCAGGGTGGTGTGTGCAGAGGGTGTGCTTTGGGAAAGTACACCAAGACTGTTTTTTTGAGCAGTGACATGAGATCAGGTGGGATATTGGACTTGATTCATTTTGATTTGTGTGGACCTATGTCTTCTGCTTCGTTGACAGGATTTGAGTACTACATCAGTTTCATTGATGACCACTCTAGGAAGACCTGGATCTACTTTATGAGAAGTAAACAATCTCAAGAAGTCTTGAGAAGGTTCCAAGAGTTCAAAGCTCTTGTGGAGAACCAAACATGGAGGAAGATTTAGGCACTCAGGTCAGACAATGGGGGTGAGTATACCTCCAAGGAGTTTGATGCGTTTTGCAGACAGGAGGGCATCATGAGGCAGTTGACAGTTCCATATACTCCACAACAAAATGGAGTTGCCAAAAGGAAGAACATAGCTATAGTGGGAGCAACTAGAGCCATGTTGCATGATCAGAGTCTTCCTTTCTTTCTATGGGCAAAGGCCTATAGTACTGTTGTTTATGTGCAGAACATGAGTCCACACCCTGCATTGGGGTGTAAAACTCCCGAGGAGATGTTCACTGGGAAGAGACTTGAGATAGGTCACTTTCGTATATTTGGATGCCTTACATATTCTCATGTCCCGTCTGAGAAGAGGACAAAGTTAGAGCCCATGACGGAGAAAGACATCTTTGTTGGTTATGATGAGACTTCGAAGGCTTTTCGCTTATACCTTCTTGCACAAAGGAAAGTTATGGTGAGGGAGGTGAGATTTGAGGAGGAGAAAGCCTTCAGGAAGTCTTATGATTCAGAGATGGTGGAGCAAGAGGTTGAGATTCCATAGGTGACACCTTCATAGAGTTCAACGAGTCAGGGTACAGGGTCATAGGTTTCTGAAGTGACTGGGTCACAGGTTTCTGGAGTAATTGGGTCACAGGTTATAGGTTCATCAGCTTCAGGTACTCAGTCTACAGGGACAGGTTCAAGAGTTAGGTTCATAGGTTTCACCTTCATGTGATTCGGGTGGTACAGGTATGATGATCACCAGGTACAGGATCTCAGGCCACATGTACTTCTTCAGGGAAACATTTGTCAGATGAGGAGGTTCAAGAGGAGGGCCTACCACATGAAGCTACTTCCAAGAAATGTAAGCCAAGTTTGCTTAAGGAGCTTGTGAAAGAAGCTGAGGATTCTATGGGGCTACCCAGGAGGAAGGTCAAAGAGCTTAGGGCACCAGAGAGATTTTCCAGTTATATGGCGATGGTGATTAGCTTGAGTGAGTTTGAGCCTACTACTTTTGAGGAGGCTACCCCACACCAAGTTTGGAGAGATGCCATGATGGAAGAGTACAATTTCATCATGAAGAATGGAGTGTGGGAGATTGTTTCGAGACCGGAGGGGAAGTCAGTGGTGACTTCCAAGTGGCTCTATAAAATCAAGCATGCTGCAGATGGCAGCATCGAGAAGTACAAAGCTCAGTTTGTGGCACGAGGGTTCTCACAGGTAGAGGGAGTTGATTACTATGAGACCTTTGCACCGGTTGCTAGATTTTCTTCGATCAGAGCAGTGATCTCCATTGTTACAGAGATGGGTTGGAGGATTCATCAGATGGATGTGAAAACCGTTTTTCTGAATGATTTTCTACAGGAGGAGGTATATTTGGAGTAGCCTCAGGGATTTGAGATTCATGGGAGAGATTTACATGTGTGCAGGCTGAAAAAGGCCTTGTATGGTTTGAGGATTGATACTTATTTGCTTTCGATTGGGTTTCAGAAGAGTGAGGCTGATCCCAACCTTAACTTCATTGTGGTTGGGGGTGATCCACTCATTCTTCTACTATATGTTGATGGCTTGTTCATTACAGGAAGATAGCACCTGATTGAAGCATGTAAGAAAGACCTTGCTTCAGAGTTTGAGATGACTGATCTTGGACTGATGCATTACTATTTGGGGATGGAGATTTGGTAGGAGGATGGACATGTTTTCCTGGGGCAAGGAAAACATGTTGCAGATGTTCTGAAGAGATTTCGGATGGAGTGTAGATCCATGTCCACACCCATGACCACCAACTAGATGAAGCTTCATGCTTCTGAGGGAGAGTTGGTGGATCCTACTTTGTATCGTCAGTTGATTGGTTCTTTGATGTATCTGGTCAACACTAGGCCAAGAGAGTGCATTGGACTGCCACAAAACACATATTGAGATATCTTGCAGGCACAATAGATTATGGTTTGGACTATAGTATTAGAGAAATTTTGAGGTCGAAAATGGGCCTCCTAAGGAAAGTTATAAAATAATAGTGGAAATAATAAAATAATATTAACATATCTCATCAAATTTTGGAGGAAAAAAGAAAAACTACTTCAATTCGTATTTTCAACTTATATCCTTGTATATTCACTCAAATTTCGATCACGAGCAGTGATTGGATCTGGAATTCAATTATGCATCCAACGAGTACCCACTCGGCATACTTTTGATGGACCCCGCTGCCCCAAAAAACAAGAAATACATGAAAAAACGTTTTTCATGTATTTTTTGTTTTTTGGGGCATAGGGGTCCATCAAAAGTATGCCGAGTGGGTACTCGTTGGATGCATAATTGAATTCCAGATCCAATGACTGCTCGTGATCGAAATTTGAGTGAATATACAGGGATATAAGTTGAAAATACGAATTGAAAAACTAGTTTTTTCACTTTGACCCTTTTACCTTTTTACCCAAAAATGGTGATTCATCCCCCATGGTTGACATCATCACCTTGAATCCTATTGGTTGATTTTTATAGTACATTTCTTTTGTTTTGAGGCCCATTTTTGACCTCAAAATTTCTCTAATGGGAGGTCTGATGGAGTGGGATTGGTTGGCTTCATGGATTCAGATTGGGCAGGTAGTGTTTCAGACTGGAAGAGCACTTCCGGTTGTTGCTTCAGTTTGGGCTCAGTAGTTGTGTCATGGTTCAGTCAAAAGCAAAAGTCCGTTGCTTTGAGTTCTGTAGAGGCTGAGTACCTGGTAACCAGTCAGGCTAGTTGCGAAGCTTTGTGGCTTCACAAGTTGATGGTAGACTTATTTGGCCAGGAGTTGAGACCTACAGTTATACATTGTGATAATCAGAATTGCATCAGGCTCTCTGAGAATTCGGTATTTCATGACAGGTCAAAGCATATTGAGATCAGGTATCACTTCATCAGGGATTATGTCTAGAGAGGAGCTGTACAGTTGCAGTATATTTCTACTGATGAGTAGGTGGCAGACATTCTCACGAAGTCTTTGGGTAGAGGGAAGCATGCTTACTTTAGAGACAAGTTGGGAGTGGTAAAGAAAAACCTTCCTCGGTAAGAGGCAGTGTTGAAAAGTTACCAAGGGAGTGTTGTTCACCTTGTGTTGCCTTGGGGTGGACAAGAACACTTTAAAAAGGTGACCCCTTGCCATTAATTAATAAGGTGAGAAGTACTTTATATTTATAAAGTCACTTTATTAAAAGTTAAGTCATGGTTATGTCCTAAGTTCATTTTAATGATAAAGTCAAGTGAGTGATTAATTAAAGGGGTCATCACTTTATTAAATGACATGAGTGCAC
This sequence comes from Larix kaempferi, assembly GCA_027924585.1. Classification (NCBI taxonomy): domain Eukaryota; kingdom Viridiplantae; phylum Streptophyta; class Pinopsida; order Pinales; family Pinaceae; genus Larix; species Larix kaempferi. The sequence goes on from BSBM01001334.1 coordinate 4,519,144, forward strand.
TAAATGTTATTTAATAATTAATTGTTGAGCATTTATTGAGAGCCTTTCATTTAGTCTAATCTAGACCATTGGATTGAAAGGAGAAGTTACCATGAACAAAAGGCTTGGGGAAAGGCAAACCTAGAATCATTATTCACATCCAAGAGAGGAGTTTTGGAGAGAAAGAGCAAGAGAAGAAGAGAGGTTGAATTTAAGGAGGAAGAGAAAAAACCCTTGCACATAAATCAAGGAAGATTGTTGGGCACGTTTTTCAAGGAGAAAGGGCACACTTCCCAAGATAAATCTGTATGGCAGACCGTACTGCATTTAATGCACTGTACTTGCACAAAAATTGAGGAAGATGGCATCGTTTTCAATATAGAAAACATGCACAGATTTCAAGGCATCTGTACAATATTTAGTGATGTCCACACGAAGTCCGTACAGTAGCATTAATTAGCACAAATTTCTAGGCATGGTTTTGGAACGAAAATCAAGGAACAACAGTCTGCACAACCTTATGTGTGAGGCGACATAACATATATTCCAAGGAATTTGTACAGTCCGTACAACAGTTCTTCTAGTGAAGCTTTGGCACGTTTTTTGAGAAGAAATTAAAGGAGATAAGTACTGCTGTGATTTTGTAAAATTTGTCTTAAGAAACAAAATCTCTCTCTCTCAGAAACAAATTTTCCCCTAGGGGTTTTATCCTGGACCATTTTGGTCAAAAATACTGTGTTAAAAATTTATATGATTGGCTGATATAAATTTCTCAGTATTGAATTTAGTGGCTGCAAATTAAATTTCTGAGTTATAAAGATTTGAAAAATAATTTCATGTGTTTCAAGACAAGTCATTTTTATGAATAAAATGTGCATATTGGGCATTAAACCATATGCAGAGAAGCTTCCAAGCTTGCAACCGGGTTGGGGTTCTAAAACTTTCAGCTATTACATCCACCAGTGAGCCCTCTCCAAAATAGTTATATCTTCATCTACCACACACTGATCGACATTACCAAAGAGAAATACATTGCTGCTTTTTAGATAGAAAGTACCCCCTTCCATAAGTGAGCCCTACTCTATTCTCAGATTAGAAACTGACTGTGAACGCATGCATTTCTGAGTTACAATTGGACACACAGAAACAATGGTGCTTCCTCGATCCCTAATTAGTTGTGCAAGCTCTCATTTCCACATACTTTCTTAATTCCCCTTGATTGTGACAAGTAACAAGGCTAAAGATAGGGCATAACACGATGATAAAAGCTCTAATCAAGCACTCACAAGCTGGTGTATTAACAACACAATAGCAACCATTCCTTCATCAAAATGCCTAGAACCTGAGGTAAGACATACTAAACGAGTGTGCATTCTGGCTATAGATAAGTCGGCTCATTTGAATCTAGTAACCCCCTTATAGTGCAACCCTTTTCTAAGGTTAGATCACTGTACATGTATCTCAAGAATCATGCTATCTTCACAATGTAACTAGCAAGAAAAGGGTGTAACCCCCAGTAATCTCCTTGCTGCCTGCTTGTTTTTCAGGTTCAAAGTAGCATTCATTTCTCTCTGCTGTCATAATTTTTTGCGCAAGTTCCGTACCCACTTTTCTGCACTAGATTCCATGTAGCCAAAAGTACACTACAGAAAACAGTTTTGCTGTTATGTTGATGAATATACCAAAGTTACAAATATCGTGTCGGCAAATATATCGTCAAGGGTCCAAAAACAAATTATTAGATTTATTGGTGAAAATGTCGGCAAGCATTGGCAATATATCGACAAACTTTAAAAAAAATACAAAATATTCTTTTTTTTCAATTTTTTTAAAACAACAAGAACATCAAATAAAAACATTGCCACATGAATATGGAAAGAAAACCGATATATAAGATGTGTAGTGATACATCACACATAAAAATGAATCGTGTCTTGAATCTTGAGTCTCGAACTCATGAATCACCCAAAAATACAATCAATGTATTTCATACACAATGAAATCAAGTAAATAAATTATAGATTCCCCCTGTTAGAGCTTTATAATAGCAGCGTAATTTCAATTATTTACAGCGGAAGCAAATAAAGATCACTAAAAGAATAACCATGCATAGAAACAAAGACACACAATGATTTTATTTTGGGAAAACCCAAACTCAGGAAAAACCCAACCAACCTTTCTTATTTAGAGATTGAAGATACAAGTACATCATATATAAGTGTTGGATTTTGTGCAACTTTAGAAGATATTATTTATTGTATTTTATTGTACTTGATTGTATCTGCGAAGGGAGATGAACTTGATGTAATTTATCTATGTAAACCTGAACGAATCAATGTAAACCTTGGGGAGAAAAGAAGCAAAGTAAAAGATTAAAAATAAATTGTTATTTGCCCCCCAAGTTAAGTCGGCCCAGTCTCCTAGAGAAGTCGGCCCAGTTAGGGTAAAAGGTCAGTTTGCACTTGTATCAATAAGAGGTAAAGTGCACTTCATTATCTCATTCACTCACTTCACCTTTTCGCATCACTTGGGAGAGAGAGAAGTTGGCACTAACTGGAGAAGGAAGCTGTTTTGGGGTTTCTACTTTTGGAAGACATTTTCCATTTTTATCTTTTATCTTTGTACTCTGATCTCGGGATTATCATCTCTATACGAAGGTTGCTGGGTTTTCTCCCATTTGGGTTTCCGAGGTTAAACTATGTGTTGTTGTTTTGTGCTTTGTCATTCCTCTAGTGATCTTGTTTATGCAATTGAAATATTATGCTATGAATGTATGAAATTTAAAATGGTATCAGAGCCGTTCTAGAAGAAGCCATTGCCGAAACATTGTCAGAGCCCTGTCGGAACTAGGGTTTGATCTTGTGAAGTCTTCATCCATCATTTTGGAGAAAAAGAGTCTTAGGAATTTCGTTTTTGGCAAGGCGCATCTTTTGGTGAAGACGAAATTCAATTCTGAGAATTTTTAATTTTTGGCCTAACTCTGTGGCTACAGCAGAATTAGGGTTTCAGTTTTAACCCACTGCTCTCAACAGATTTGGATTAGCCCTACTTCAACTCAACTCGCCTTGGCAAGGCGCATTTATCTGTGGTTTCAGTTTTTTAAATTATCAACTTTCATTTTTGACCTAGCTCTTGCTAGGGTTTCTGGACCAGATTTGCAGACAAGATGATTGGTATGAAGATTGAAGATTGTCTGGAAGGAGCTTCCAATTTTATCTCTTGGAAGTCTAGGGTTCTTCTACTACTAGAATAAAATGACCTATTACAAATTGTAAATGAGAAGGTCCTTGAACCAGAAGCCGAAGAAGACAAACCTCGATGGAAGAAGAGTGATGCCAGAGCAAGAAGGATTCTAGTGGACTTAGTAAGAGATTATTTGGTTCCACAAATTTCAGGAAACAAGATTGCTAGGAAAATGTTCAAGACCAGAAAGAAGTTGTTTGAACACATTAGCCTAAATGTATCCATGACATTGAGAAACCAACTCTCAAATATGAAGATATCCAAATCAGAATCCATTGCCTCATATTTCATGAGGATCACAAAACTAAGGGACAAGCTTAGTACCAGTGGAGATCCCATTGATGAAAATGAGCTTGTCATCACCACTTTGAATGGTCTTCCACCATCTTGGGAGTCCTTTATCCAAAACATATGTGGTAGATCCAAACTACCAAAGTTTGACAAACTTTGGGTAGATTGCGCTCATGAGGAGACAAGGATTGCAACACTCAAAGACTCCATGGCACTCAACCTGAGGAGAACCAAGCTTTTGTTTCTCATGCCAAGAAGGGTAAGGGAAAAGGTAAGAAGTTCCATAAATTCAAGCACCAAGAAAGAAGATCAAGTCCCCGCCGAGAACAAAAGAAGAAAAGGGATATGTCTCAAGTTCAATGCTATAGGTGCAGAAAGTATGGACATTACGCCAGTAGCTGTCGAAGCCAAATCAAAAGGAAGCATGAAGCATCCACCGTTGATGTGGAGGAAGATCACCAACATAAGAAGCAAAGGAATGAAGATCACACATAATAACTATTCATATCAGCTTTATCAGGTACTATTCCCACCACTAGTGACACTTGGCTCATAGATAGTGGTGCATCTAGACACATGACAGGTTATAAAGAGAATCTTTCAGAATTAGTTGAGAAGATTCACATCTCCATGTTGTACTTGAGATGATGCAAATTACACTGTGAAGGGATCTGCAGCCACCACCCTTCAATTAGAATCAAATGATATATTGCATCTGAGTGATGTGCTCTATGTACCTGGAATGAAAAGAAACCTTGTCTCCATCTCAGCCTTGGAGGACAAGGGATACAAAGTAGCTTTCTTAGAAGGGAAAGTCCTTGCTTGGCACAAGAATTCAAGCATGAGCACAACCAAAGTTATTGGCATAAGAGAAGAGAGCTTGTGTAAACTAAACACTCCACTAGTCCAAGCCCTAATACACGATGCTGTTAGTATGGGCGCGTTATGGAACAGAATGTTAGCTCATTTGAACTATCGAGTTCTCCCAGTTCTGAAGAATATTGTGATAGGTTTGTTAGGGCTCCAAGTAGACCATGATGGGACATGTAGAGGATGTGCACTTGGCAAGAATGCCAAGAAATATTTTCCAGATAGTGAGAGTAGATCCAAAGGGATTTTGGATCTGGTACACTTTGACTTGTGCGGACCAATGACAGTTGTGTCATTGGGTGGATATCATTACTATATCACATTTATTGATGATTACTCATGGAAGACTTGGATATACTTTCTCAAGTCAAAAGAATCTGAGGAAGTGCTCAACAAGTTCAAAGAGTTTAAAGCACACGTTGAGAATCTGTCAGGAAAGAGGATCAAGATTTTGAGATCCGATAATGGTGGAGAATATACCTCTATAGAATTTAATGATTTTTGCAAGAAGCAGGAATTAAAAGGGAGCTCATAGTTCCCTACAACCCTCAACAAAATGGGGTTGCAGAAAGAAATAATCGTACAATTGTGGAGGCAACCAAAGCTATGATACATGACCAGATTCTTCAAATGTTCTTGTGGGTAGAAGCATCCAGAACCGCTATATATGTACAAAATAGATGTCCACATAAGATATTGAAGAATATGATTGAAAGAAGTGTTCATAGGTGTGAAATCAAAAGTGGGCCATCTTCGGATCTTTGTCTATCCAGTCTACATACATGTGCCCAAGGAGAAAAGATCGAAGTTAGAACCTTCAGGCAAGAAGGGAACCTTTGTGGGATACAATGAGTCTTCAAAGGCTTACAGAATTTACATTCTAGGATCCAGATAGATTGAAGTCAGTAGGGATGTGACCTTTGAAAAAGAGATGGTTGTCAGGAAAGGAAGAGGATCATATATGGAGATCGATGATGAAGAAATGCTAGAACCAAAGTGTTAGTTTTTCAGCATTTAATTCAATCTGATCTAGGATCTTAACTGAGAGAACAACATGTACAACATATTAAACACACGAGACGAAACACAAAGCATTTCACCGGGGAAAACCAAGAAGGTGAAAAACCCCGCAACTTCCTCAGAGATAGAATGAGCACCAATACAAAGATCACAAAGATCAAACCCCACAACAAGAGATAGTCTCTTAGCAGCTGCTCCTCCTCCACTTGTGCACACTCCTCCTCTCTCTCACTAATGCGAAGTGAGTGAGTGAATGAATAGAATGAGAGAGTCACACTCTATTTATACAATGACTTGACTTGCCTATTACTCTAATTGGGCCGACCTCCTAAGGAAGCCTAGTAACCCATCCACATGTCATTGGGCCGACCCCACTAGGGTGGTCTAATAACCCTTTAACCCACACTGGGCCGACCCCTCTGAGGTGGTCTAATAATCCATCAAATATAAGTTACGACACTTACAATATAACTTGCGACACTTGCAAATACAAATGACGACACTTCCAATCAAAGGAATAATACATCTCCGTTGGGGATACAATAAAGTACAAATGTAATACATACAATATACAAGTGAATATCTTCCGAAGTTACAAATACATCAACACTCCCTCTTGACTAGGAAGGTATTCTCTTGACACAGGTCATCAATACATATAGGCACAAGTCTTCAATACTGGAGCTAGATCATCGTCACTGGATCACGGAGCATCATCGTCACTGCTGCTTTACTCGTCATCTCGATCACTGGTGCTATCTCTCAATTATTCTCGTCATAGGAAGTTCTACAGAGCCAACCCCTTTTCATGCTGGATGTAGGCCTAGCCTCCTGTAGGTCTTCATCATCTCTGCGAGCTGGCCATCCTGTGGAATCCTCAGGGCTGATTACGTGCGTCAACAAAACCTCGAAAGAACATCCCAAGACTGATTACGAGCTTACTGCTCAACCTATCGGATCTCCCAGGGAGCTATTACACGTGACCTCCACAAAACCTTAAAAGAGTGTCTTGCGATCTGCAAGATCTCTAAAGAGCATCCCAGGACTGATTACGAGCTTACTGCTCAACCTATCGAATCTCCAGGATTGATTACATGTGGTCTGGCAAAACCTCAAAAGAGCATCCCAGGACTGATTATGAGCTTACTTCTCAACCTATCAGATCTCCCAGGGAAAAATTATATGCCATGGACAAAACCTCGAAATAGCATTTTCCGGATCTCCCAGGGATCTATTATATGCCATAGGAAAAACCTCGTAAGAGTATCTGCAAATCTCCCAGGGCGCTATTATATGTCCCTCCAAGCACAACCAAAGTTATTGGCATAAGAGAAGATAGCTTGTATAAACTAAACACTCCACCAGTCCAAGCCCTAATACACAATGCTGCAAGTATGGGCGAGTTATGGAACAGAATGTTAGCTCATTTGAACTATCGAGCTCTCCCAGTTCTGAAGAATATTGTGACAGGTTTTCCAGGGCTCCAGGTAGACCATGATGGGACATGTAGAGGATGTGCACTTGGCAAGAATGCCAAGAAATATTTTTCAAATAGCGAGAGTAGATCCAAAGGGATTTTGGAATTGGTACACTCTGACTTGTGTGGATCAATGACAGTTGTGTCATTGGGTGGATATCATTACTAATGGAAGACTTGGATATACTTTCTCAAGTCAGAAGAATCCGAGGAAGTGCTCTGCAAGTTCAAAGAGTTTAAAGCACATGTTGAGAATCTGTCAGGAAAGAGGATCAAGATTTTGAGATCCGATAATGGTGGAGAATATACCTCTACAGAATTTAATGATTTCTGCAAGGAAGCATGAACTAAGAGGGAGCTCACAGTTCCCTACAACCCTCAACAAAATGGGGTTGCAGAAAGAAAGAATTGTACAATTGTGGAGGCAACCAAAGCTATGATACATGACCAGATTCTTCAAATGTTCTTGTGGGCAGAAGCATCCGGAACCGATATATATGTACATAATAGATGTCCACATAAGATATTGAAGAATATGACTTTGAAAGAAGCGTTCACAGGTGTGAAACCGAAAGTGGGCCATCTCCGGATCTTTGTCTGTCCAATCTACATACATGTGCCCAAGGAGAAAAGATCAAAGTTAGAACCTTCAGGCAAGAAGGGAACGTTTGTGGGATACAGTGAGTCTTCAAAGGCTTACATAATTTACATTCTAGGATCCAGACAGATTGAAGTCAGTAGGGATGTGACCTTTGAAAAAGAGATGGCTGTCAGGAAAGGAAGAGGATCATATATGGAGATCGATGATGAAGAAATGCTAGAACCAAAGGATATGAGATCATCTCCCCCTCCAGTTTAGAGGGAGCTAGCAGAAAATGATGAACCTATAGATCCCATAGATCTAGTTGATATCCCGAGAGATGTTGCAAGTCGGAAAAGACCTAGATGGGCACAACAGACACTGTAGGATGCAGAGGGGCATGAAGCTCCACATGGCGCTTTCAGATAAAGCAAAAGACCTCAGAGGTTCTCTAGTTATGTTGCAATGATGAGCAACATTATTGATTCAGAACCCACCACTTACGAAGAAGCATCCAAACATCAAGTTTGGAAGGATGCCATGATGGAAGAATATCAATCCATCATGAAGAATGATGTGTGGGAGGTTGTGTCAAGACCTGAGGAGAAGTCAATAGTGACTTCTAAATGGCTATACAAGATCAAGCATGGAGCAGATGGCAGTGTTGAGAAATACAAGGCCAGATTTGTAGCCAGAGGATTCCCTCACAAAGAGGGAGTCGATTATGATGAGACATTTGCTCCCGTGGCCCGATATACTTCCATCAGATCCATTATTGTGATTGCTTCAACTATGGGATGGAAGTTGCATCAGATGGATGTGAAGACAACCTTTTTCAATGGTGTTATTGAGGAAGAAGTTTACATCGAACAACCAGATGATTTTGTTGTCCAAGGAAAGGAGTCTCATGTATGTAGATTGAAAAAGGAACTGTATGGACTCAAGCAAGCACCTTGTGTTTGGTATGGACGGATAGACGGATTCCTGGTGAGCTTGGAATTTTCCAAGAGTGATGCATACCCCAACCTTTACTACAAGGTTGTAGATGATGATCCACTGATCTTGGTTCTATATGTTGATGACTTGTTTCTCATAGGAAATGAGAAACTTATTGTATGGTGTAAGAATAATCTCGCCTCTGAGTTTGAAATGAAAGATCTTGGATTGATGCACTACTTCTTGGGATTGGAAGTATGGCAGAGGCAGAAAGAGATTCTCCTAGGACAAGGAAAATACACCATTAATATATTGAAGAGATTCGGAATGTTGGATTGCAAGTCCATGGCTACTCCAATGGATGCAAATTGGAAGAAGTTGAGAGATTCTACTTCAGATTTTGATTTGATTGATCCCACTATATATCGCCAGTTGATTGGGTCATTGATGTATCTGGCCAACACCAGACCAAATATATGTTTTGCTGTGAATGCCCTCAGTCAGTTCATGTGCGAACCGAGGCAAATTCACTGGATTGCTGCAAAACATGTGCTTAGATACTTAAGTGGCACTGTGGGATATGGATTGAAGTATGCTTCAGATGGTGACCTGATATTGCAGGGGTTTACAGACTCAGATTGGGCCGGATTTGTTGTAGATCGGAAGAGTACCTCTCGATGTTGCTTCAATTCGGGTTCTGCAGCTATTTCCTGGTGCAACAGGAAGCAAAACTCGGTAGCACTCAGTACTGCAGAGGTCGAGTACATGGCTGCTAGCACAACAACTCGAGAAGCAGTTTGGCTTCGTAAACTCCTGGCATGATTGTTCGGCCAGATTCTAGGGCCGACCGTGGTTCACTGTGATAACCAGAGCTGTGTGCAGATGTCAGTGAATCCTGTATTTCACGACATGTTGAAGCATATCGAGATTCGATATCACTTCATTTGTGATATGGTGCAGAAAGGTGCGGTCGAGTTATAATACGTGTCGACAGATGACCAGATTGTAGATGTTCTCACCAAAGCTCTTCCCAGGGTGAAGTTCGAATACTTTTGCTGAAGACTAGGAGTCGAAGAGAATGTATCCCTCCTTGAGAGGGAAAGATGACATTGAGATGCTTGCCTTGCTTTGCCCATGTACCTTATGCAATCCAGTTACTCAGCCAGATATGGGAGAGATCCCATAGGTAGATGAGTAGGACAATCAGCAGTTGGTCGGGTCCACACAGGTGCCTCTGCAGTCCAGTTACTCAGCCAAGTATGGGAGAAATCCCATCGGTAGATGAGTAAGACAATCAGCAGTTCGCCGTGTGATTGCACAGGTACCTCTATAGTCATGGTACTCGACCCGATATGGGAGAAATCCCATAGGCAGGTGAGTCGGACAATCAATAGATAGTCGTGCCCATTTGCTCGTCTAAGATCTCAGCCAGGTATGGGAGGACCCCATCGGCATATGAGACAGACATGTAGCAAATGGTATAGCAGGGATGGTATAGCTAATCTCAGATATCCAGGATTGAGTGATTCTCCTGGATCCAATATTGAGTGATTCTCCTGGACTCACCAAAGGACTGGTGAAGTTGATGCATGATGACATTTCTCGAAGGACTAAGACTGTGTGGACAACCTTCAGTATGTATAGAGATGATGGAGACAATATGGATGTACAAGATGAAACCCAGATGACCATGATGCTGATGAAGACCGAATAATACCTTCCTCGTTGAGAGGGAGTGTTGGATTTTGTGCAACTTCATAAGATATTATTTATTGTATTTTATTGTACTTGATTGTACCTCCTAAGGGAGATGAGCTTGATGTAATTTATCTATGTAAACCCTGAAAGAATCAATGTAAACCTTGGGGAGAAAAGAATCAAAGTAAAAGACTAAAAATAAATTATTATTTGCCCCCAAGTGAAGTCGGCCCAGTCTCCTAGAGAAGTCGGCCCAGTTAGGGTAAAAGGTCAGTTTGCACTTGTATAAATAAGAGGTAAAGTGCACCTCATTATCTCATTCACTCACTTCACATTTTTTCATCACTTGGGAGAGAGAGAAGTTCGCACTAGCTGGAGAAGGAAGTTGTTTTGGGGTTTCTACTTTTGGAAGACATTTTCCATTTTTCTCTTTTATCTTTGTACTATGATCTCAGGATTATCATCTCTATACGGAGGTTGCTGGGTTTTCTCCCATTTGGGTTTCCCAGGTTAAACTCCGTGTTGTTGTTTTGTGCTTTGTCACTCTTCTAGTGATCTTGTTTATGCAATTGAAATATTATGCTATGAATGTAAGAAATTTAACAATAAGAAGAAGATAAACCCAAAGATATTAAACCCAAAAAATAGTCTTCTTTTGCTGCTGCATACTTCTCTTCCTCAACGACACACTTGTCTTGGAAAACAGAGCGAATTGCTTGATGTACAAATGATATAGGCATCCTTATTTATACCTTCATTTTCTATTTAATCCTTTCCGGGGCTTTCTAGAACTTTCTGGGGGGTTCATGGTCGTTATTTTGTCACGAGGATACCTCATGACGCAACAACACCTGTTAAATTTTAAATATAATTTTCATCTCTTTCAACTCTAACTATAAATGAAGGATCATCGAAAGAATAACCATGCACAGAAACACAACACAAAAGAATTTATCTTGGGAAACCCTTCAAGGGAGAAAACCCAACAACTGTTTCTTACTCAGAGATTTAAGTCCAAGATACACTGGTACAAACCAAATATGAGAGTGATTTAGAACAAGAGAGATCACATAAAAGATGATACCAAAGAGAGAACCCCAGAAAGCAGTCTTCTACAACCCTTGAGTGAACTTCTTTCTTACTTGAGCAAACTTGCTTGAGTGCCAAATGAGGAGGGCGTCACCTTTATTTATACTTGTTCTGAGCTGACTTTTTCAACTATTGGGCCAACTTGCTAAATTCATTGATCCGACTTGTTTGGGGAGCAATATAATATTTTATTATTATTTATTTCTGAAACGACTTTGCAAGTGAGGAAACTTCACTTAGCTACAACATTAACACTCCCTCTTAGCTAGGGAGGTATCATTATGCTGGAACACATTTGAATATCATCTATAATTTCACGGGTTGTCTCGTACATCCCGTCATCATAAGAAAGGTCTATTCATGTTCATGTGGCTACGACTAACATGACATCCACACAACTCAGTTCGTCTAGAAGCACGATCAACACAGTTCACACAGAACCCATATTGGTCCATACAGAACCACAGTCCACACAGGACGAGAAGTTCACATAGAACTCCTATCGGTCCACCAAGAACCACAATCCACACAGGATAAGGAGTTCACACAGAACTCATATCAGTCCACACAAAACCACAATCCACACAGGACAAGGAGTTCACACAGAGCTAAGGAGTTCACACAGAATTCATATCAACCCACACAGAACCACAATCCACACAGGACAAGGAGTTCACACATAACTCATATTGATCCACACAAAACCATAGTTCACACAGGACAAGGAGTTCACACAGAACTCATCGGTCTACACAAAACCACAGTCCACACAAGACAAGGAGTTCACACAGAACTCATATAGGTTCACACAGAACCACAATCCAAAGAGTTTAGTCAAAACTAAGGAGTTCACACAGAACTCATGACAATCAACTCATCTTCCTCTCAAGGAGGGACACATCATTCCCCCAGTGTTAGGGAGAATGTCACACCGATGTTGTCATTGTCAACACTCCCTCTCACTAAGGGAGACATTCTCTACCACTCCAAGCCGATCATGAAAGTACACGAACTTCACTCTGAAAAGAGATTTGGTGAGAATGTCGCCAACCTGATCTTCTGTAGGAATATACAGGAGCTAAACTGCTCCTCTCTTTACCATATCTCTAATGTAGTGGTACTTGATCTCCACATGCTTCAACCTGTCATGAGATGGAGGATTCACTAAAAGCTTCACACAACTTTGATTATCACAGTGAATCATGATCGGCTTAAGCATCTAACCAAACAATCATGTAAGGAGTTCCAGAAGCCATACTGCTTTCTGAGCCGCAACACTCATTGCAATATATTCAACCTTAGTCTTACTCAGTGCTACTGAGGTCTGCTTCTTGCTGCACCAGGAAATCATGATAGAACCCAAATTGAAGCAACACTTGGATGTGCTCTTCCTATCCACAACACTTCCTTCCCAATTATAATTCAAATGGCCTTGCAATGTCATATCACTACTGGAAGCATATCTCAGTCCATATCCCACAGTGCCACGCAAGTACCTCAACACATGCTTTGTAGCGACCCAATGTAGCTCTCTTGGCTCACACATAAACTAACTGAGAGCATTTACTGACAAAGCAGTTATTTGGTCTAGTGTTAACCAAATACATCAATGAACCGATCGACTTTTTGTACATGGTGGGATCTATCGAGTTTGAATCAGAAGCAGAGTCATTCAGCTTCTTCAGGTTCACCTCCATAGGTGTGGCTATGGAATTACAGTTCATCATCACAAATCTCCTTAGGATATCAATAATATACTTTCTTTGACTTAGGAAGATTTCATCATGTCTCTGCCACACCTCTAATCCCAAGAAGTAGTGCATTAAACCAAGGTCCTTCATCTCGACCTCGAAGGATATCTTCTTCTTGCACCACTTAATAAGTTTCTCATCTCTAGTGAGAAACAAGTCATCGACATAACGCACCAGGATCAAGGGCTTTCCATCCACAACCTTGTAGTAAAAGTTGGAGTCTACCTCACTCTTTATATATCCATAAATCCTAGCATACCATGCACGTGGTGCTTGCTTTAGTCCGTACAGGGCCTTCTTCAGTCCACGCACATGGGACTCCTTCCCATGAATCACAAAACTCTCTGGCTACTTAATATAGACCTCTTCCTCGATCATATTGTCGAGGAAGGCTGTCTTCGCATCCATCTGATGTAACTTCCATCCTATAGTTGAAGCAAGAGCAATGAACGTCCCGATGGAAGTGTACCGAGCAACATGAGCAAATGTCTTGTCATAATCAACTCCCTCTTTTTGAGAGAATATTCTAGCCACAAATCTCGCTTTGTGTTTCTTAATGCTCCCATCAAGTGCATGCTTAATCTTGTAAATCCATTTGGAAGTCACTACAAAATTCCCTTCAAGTCTCGCCACAACTTCCCACACATCATTCTTCATGATGGATTGATATTCTTCCATCATGTCATCTTTCCACACTTGCTGGTTGGAAAACTCCTCATAGATGGAAGGCTCAGAATCAATGATGTGGGACATTAGTGCAACATATCCTGAAAATTTGTGAGGCATGTTTCCACCGAAAAGCACACATAGGGGGAAACGCAACATAAATCTTTCGAAGATGCTAAGTACGTCCTTGGGGAAAGTATTGAATAAGGTGTTGTCACCTGATCCTGACTCCTCCGTTTAGGAAAACTCCTAACCGAAGCCAAGGGGGATAGACCCTACTAAAGAGTTTCCAAGGCTCTTAGTTTGTGTTAATTGTTACAGATGGGTATGAGTGTTGTTTAGGAGTTTTTAGATGAAATTGTGAACAATAACCAAGTTTATTGCAAATTGTTTAAACAAATCAACATCACAACATCAACATAAATGAAACAACAATTGCGAATGATAATAAAAAAATAAAGAGATTGTTGCTGAAAAAGTAAAGACCAATGTCAATTGAGTCACAACTTTAAATAGTGTTGCTTGTAAATCGAGATGTTTTGCATGTGTACTTAGTTTATTTTAATTTAGATGAAAGTATGAGTTGATTGAAAAAAAAAAAGAGAATTCCTGATATACCTTGCGGTACGAGGAATATGTCCGGATTTTGGTCTAACTGGTTCCGCACAAGAACATGTGGGCTGGAATGAAGTCTCGGGGGGATGTTCAACACTACACCAACAAGAATGTAGCCTAACGGGTCCCTGATGTCACTTTCCAGTGATTCCCGCTTCCTTTGCAAAATTTGTCCATTTAAGATCAAAGCGAAGTAACGTCGGATTTTCGTTATGGGAGTTGTTTGAAATGTTGTTAAGCTAATTACTAATCTTGAATTTTTAAAGATTTTTATCAATGTTTGTTTATAATGAAAATAAAACTGGAGAGATACATGTTCAATGCAAATAAAACTGGAGAGATAGATGTTCTTTAATTACCTAGTCACTATGTGTCAACTTTCTGATCATTCACCACTAATCGACAAAGCCTTTAGGTGGTAATGAGAGCATACTTTGTTGTAACGAGTCGGTTTATTTAATTGTAAAATGGAAGAAAAATATACAAACTAAACAAATAACAATGATGCAAAAGAAGTACAAGTTTTCTAATTATCTACCAACGAATCTCTTTTCGATTGGTACTTGGGTGAGTCCTTGTCCACAATCATAACTTGACAATGCGTAGGGGTTAGTATCTAGTTTTCCCCCAAAATAAAGTAACGTAAAAACTTGAAAATAAATCTAGATCTAGTTGCAAAAAAATTGAAAGAACTAATCTAACAAGGAAAACTAATCTAAAGTAGAAAAAGGAAAAGGGACAGATATAGGCTTCCCCCAAATGGGGGAAGGGGGTGTGGGAGGCCTTAAATCCCACTTGCTCTTTATTAAATTATTACAAATTTTAACTCTCCGATAGAGAGCGCTCTTGATCCATAAAAACGAGATTCAAGACCTTAAAAACTTGAAAAAACTAAATATGAAAAAAGGCTTGAAGCAAGCTCTCTTCGACGTTTCCAATATCCCAAAATTGTTTGACTTCTTCCGCTTTCCTACAATGAAAGACAAAATACTAGCAAACAAATGTTATAGAAAACTACCCAAAATCACCTTGAAAGTGTTTGGGCAAAGTTAGAAAATTATGCACAAATTTATTCTAAGTTAGGCTAAATCAAAAGAAAGCAATAACTAATGTAAGTTGGATTTTTAGACCAACTTCTTAGGATCTTGGACAACCTTGAGAGGGAAGTCATTAATGAGCACTAAAATGCTTTGATTTAACTTTGAAAACTTATAAACTAATCTACCTTTCAAGCCTTTAAAATATATCAAAATTTTACTTGCAAATTAATAGACTAGCAATTTTAGATCTAATAAAATTTGAATATTTTCAATGCCTTAGATCTAAAATAAAAACTTAGATATATCTAGATATTGATTGAAACACTTAATATGGAAATAAGAACAAGTAACCAAGAGAAATGTTAGATTTTTTAAAGGAAGGATGAAGGAAGAGTTACTCTAGCTCGAATAACGTGAAGAGGAGGAGGTGCCTGTAGGACAAAAAGGCATTATATTCATAAAATAGTAACAAAGAGGAAAAAAATTTAGTTGAGCTTAAAATCCTCTGCTTTTGGTGACCTACAAAGCTTCACAACTGCAAACAAACCATGATCAAATCTAGTATATTTTGATAAGAGAAATTTGGGAGAGGCTAAGTATATCTGACTACATTCGACTACTCTTAGACTTCAAATACAAAACATAAGTAAACAAATTAAAACTACAAATGTTTACTTTATGGATTAAATAATAACCTTTGAAGCTAGAAACAAATGTATGAGAAAGTAAATGCAAACACAAAGCTTGGAAAAATATCACCTCAATGTAGATCAAGCATTCCCAATCATGACATTTGCACCATACGAACCTCCAAAGCCTCAACTTTTATTCAAGATAGTTGCACAATTGCAATACATTACAAAAATAAGCAGAGGTTCCTTGCATCCATAGAAGAATGGAGAGAGGGCGAGTTCTAGAAGGCAATCTAGGGTTAGGGGGGCACATTCCTTGATGAGATGAGCGATTTTCTCTTGAACTAGAGCTTGGACAAGCTCTTGGTTTGCGTGAATAGTAGAGGTGGCAACCACCTCATAAGAGGGGCGCCCCTCTAAGCATTGGAAGCTTCACAAACCAATAACCAATTGCCACCAATGAAAGTCACCCATGCTAATGAAGGAGGGTGAATTCTCTGATGGAGATCCAGTTGTAGTGATCTAATCTTTAACTGAAAGCTCCAAGACTTGATTGAAATCACCTCCGATGTTGATTGCCATTAGGACTGACACTTTATTTGGATCAATTTCCTCTTTTTTTAGAGAAATTGATTTTCTCCATATCTCATTATTTTTAATTAAATAATTCTCTTTTATTCTTTTGGAGAGAATTTTTATTAAATTGATAAATAATCACTTAAAACTTAGGAAAAATGGGTTTTGGGATTTTATGGGTGTTCTGGGTTAGAAAACGAGCACCCCCATGGAAAAACTACCCCTAGACCACACTTTTATCATATTTTTGGATTTTTAATTAAAATCATTAAGAAAGTCTGTAAAATGAGAAAATATATTTTTCTCCGAATTGACTCAAACTTCTAGGGGACCTAGTGCATGTTCATAATGACTCAATTATATGTCTAGCAAGCTCATAAACATTGACACATGAACTTTAATAACGTCCTAAGGCTTAAACATCAAGATGACCATTCAAGCTTTGGAGGAGCGGGTGAAAAACTCATCGATTATACATCACTTGTTCAACATCTGCATATTTGACAAGGGAAAAAACACCATGGAATGATCATCTTTGATGTGTAAGTCCTAGGAGGCCAAGTTCTTTACATAACACTGTTGTGCTAGTACATTTTTACAATATCTCCCATGGGGGTATGAACATGCAATTATTACAAAGGAGCAAAAATGGCCCTAAAAAATGACTTATGGACTTCTAAACACTGACGTTGAATTCACAACTATGGTAGCTCCCAAGAAATCCACCTAATGTACAAATTAGGAGTTAACATCTTCCTCCAGCTGCAGGATGTGTGCTCAATCTGGCCTTCAAGCAAGGAGAGGATGCGAGAACGCTAGAATATTTGGTATATATATATATATATATATATATATATATATATATATATACACACACACACACACACACAACCTGTAAAAATATTAAAACTTGACAAAAAGAACCTTTAGTAGCACAAGTTTTATAAAAATCCATTGAACCACCAGTTGCATTTATTTTGAAAATGAAATTAAGAAAACTTCCTAAGTACATAAAAGGAAAGTACTAAAAATGAAATGCAAAAAACAAATGCTCACTTTGAGGAGCTTATTTTTCCTACTCTAAGCATAACATAATGAAATTGCTAAGTAAAATGAAAAATCCAATGTAACCAACTTAACATTTTATCAATTGTAAAGTTTCTGACATTGCATTTGGTTGCCTTTCGAAGCAAGGAAAATTTACTTAAGGAACACAAACCTGCATAATATTTCTGGATGAGAGGGCTGGATGGGAGATCATAGGAAAAAATGTCATTGAACTGCTTCCCAAAATGATCAGTCCTCCTGCATGCTTCTTCTATCCATGACTAAATATGACTAATAAAAATTTCTGAATGATGATGTAGGTTAACTGCTTCACGATGTTGTTCAACATGACTTATCAGATGATAGTTCTCTGTGTAAGCCCAAAACTGCTTCGAATCATAAGGAATCTCTGCATGTGAAGATGACGACTGAGATTTATCTTTAATTGACTATATTTGATCCGACTCTTCACTGTA
The DNA here is from genome assembly GCA_027924585.1 of Larix kaempferi. Taxonomy (NCBI): domain Eukaryota; kingdom Viridiplantae; phylum Streptophyta; class Pinopsida; order Pinales; family Pinaceae; genus Larix; species Larix kaempferi. The sequence continues at coordinate 4,537,130 of BSBM01001334.1, forward strand.
CTACTTCTTCAAGTCTTCATTGATGATACTCATTCATGATTCTGACTGCTCATATGAACAAATAACATGCTCTTCTTCCATGTCCAATTGTCCCAAGCTTTCAAGATCCACACTCTCTTCTCTTGATATATCAAAAATGGGTTTTTCGATGGATGTCCAATACTCATCGTCCACATTTTTGTCAGATATGGGAGAGTCTTCATGAATTTCATCATACCCCTGGCTATCCTCATGTTCATAATAATTATCTCCAAAAGGATTGGTTTTAACGAATTTACAAGGAGCAAAATTTTACAAAGCTTCATAACTAAGCAGAGAATAAGGAGTGTCATCATACACACCCCAAATTTCATCATGGATTTCTTTCCGAGGTAAATCTGGCATACATGTGTGATCATTTTTACTGGCACAATTCAGAGATAGCTCTAGATTTTCAATGTTTTTTGTTATGATGATATGAGGAGGGTCTTTAACCATGTCTTCAATTAAAGGTGCCTCATGAAGCTCATTAATAGGATCATCATGGAGGTGATGCTCAATAATGGAATTTATGGGTTCCTCCAGTCTCATCAAATCTTCAGGTTGTACATGGGTTTCCACATGATGCTCTTTCCAAGGTGCACTGGAAAGGGATTCGTTGATGAAAATTTCCATATCACCCTTGTCATCATGCCATTTCTCAAGAAAAATCCCAAAGAAACTTGACAAGGATGAAATGCACTTATTAGGAAGATGATCATAAAACCAATCCCCAACATTTTCATCCAGTGTACATATAAAAATATGCATCCAATTATCTTCATGTAATATATTGAACTTGGTTATGACTTTGATAAATGATGTAATGTGAAAGATGGTTGAATCGTGCCTTCTGCGAAAGACAAGAAGATGATCATCTATATCTGTTTTAGGCTCTTCATCTGGGAAGCCAAGGATGTTTCTAAAGTCAATCGGAGAGTAAATGTCCTCTTGATGTTGATCCATAATAATGCACTATGTCGCACCAACTCATTCCAGTACTAGAGCAATTGAATAATGAGCTTTAAATATTTTCTACTGCATTGTATGGGCTCATCTACACACAACAAGTCTCAACAAATTCGTGAGAAGTAAGGGTTTTATCCCTTCATAGGAGTCGCCATGTGAGAATAAAAAATATGCATTTAAAATACTCACAAAAGTTCTATTTTTTACTTTGAATTTTTTTTTATAAAGAAAAAGTTTAGTGGAGTCGCCAGATGAAAAACTAAAGATTAGATCTAAATATTAATCAAACAAAGCCAAAAAAAAAGGTAAGAAATAAAAAAGTAAGTCAAACCAGGAACAAAAGGTTTGTCCCTAGCAACGGTGCCAAAATGTTGCCACCGAAAAGCACACCTGAGGGGAAACGTAGCAGAAATATTTCGAAGTTGCTCGGTGCGCCTTTGGGGGCAAGTATCTAGTCAGGTGCTATCACTTGATCCCGACTCCTCCATTTAGGCAAACTCCTTACCGAAGCCAAGGGGGGTAGACCCTACTGAAGAGTTTCTAAGGCTCTTAGTTTGTGTTAATTGTTACAGATGGGTATGAGTGTTGTTTAGTATTTTTTAGATGAAATTACGAACACTGACCAAGTTTATTGCAAATTGTTTAAACAAATCAACATCATAACATCAACATAAATGAAACAACAATTGTGAATGATAATAAGCAAATAAAGAGATTATTGTTGAAAAAGTAATGACCAGTGCTGATGGAGTCACAAATTGAAATAGTCTTGCTTGTAAATCAAGATGTTTTGCGAGTGTACTTGGTTTATTTTAATTTATATGAAAGTATGAGTTGATTAAAAAGGAAAAATGGAATTCTTGATATACCTTGTGGTATGGGGAATATGTCAGGATTTTGGTGTAAGTGGCTTCGCACAAGAACATGTGGGCTGGAATGGAGTCTCGGGGGGATGTTCACACTACACCAACAAGGGTGTAGCCTAACAGGGCCCCGAGGTCACTTTCCAGTGGTTTCCATTTCCTTTGCAAAATTTTCCCATTTAAGATCAAAGCAAAGTAATGCCAGATTTTTGTTACGGGAGTTGATTGAAATGTTGTTAAGCTAATTACTAATCTTGATTTTTTTAAGAGTTTTATCGATGCTTGTTTATAATGAAAATAAAATTGGAGAGATATATGTTCTCTAGCTACCTAATGACCACGTGTCAACTTTCTGATCATTCACCACTAATCGACAAAGCCTTTAGGTGGTGACAAGAGCATACTTTGTGGCAATGAGCCGGTTTATTTAATTGTAAAATGGAAGCAAAAGATTCAAACTAAACAAATAACAATGATGCAAAATAAGTACAAGTTTTCGAATTATCTACCTACAAATCTCTTTCCAGTTGGTCCTCGGGCGATTCCTTGTCCACAACCGTAACTCGGGAATGCATAGGGGTTAGTATTCAATTTTCCCCAAAAATAAAGTAAAGTAAAACCTTGAAAATAAATATAGATTTAGTTGCAAAAAAATGAAAGAAAGAATCTAGCAAGGAAAACTAATCTAAAGCAGAAAAAGTAAAATGGACATATACATGTTTCCCCCAAATGGGAGAAGGGTGTGTGGGAGCCTTAAATCCCATTTTCTCTTTATTAAATTATTACAAATTTTAAATCTTTGACAGAGAGCGCTCTTGATTCGTAAAAACAAGATTCAAGAGACTTTAAAATCTTGAAAAAATGTAGTTTTGAAAAAAGGCTTGAAGCAAGCTTTCTTCGAGGCTTCCAATCTCCCAAAATTTCTTGACTTCTTCCACTTTCCTACAATGAAATACAAAAAACCAACAAACAAATCTTATAGAAAAATGTCCAAAATCACTTTGAAAGTCTTTGGGCAAAGTTAGAAAATTATGCACAAATTTACTCTAAGTTAAGTTAAATCAAAAGAAAGCAATAACTAATGTAAGTTGGCTTTTTAGACCAACTTCTTAGGATCTTGGACAACCTTGAGAGGGCAGCAAATAATGAGCACTAAAATGGTTTGATTTAACTTTAAAAACTTATAAACTAATCTACCTTTCAAACCTTTAAAATATATCAAAATTTTACTTGCAAAGTAACAGACTAGCAAATTCTAGATCTAATAAAAATTTGAATATTTTCCATGTCTTAGATCTAAAATAAAAAATCAGATCTATCTAGATATTGATTGAAACACTTAGATATGGAAATAAGAACAAGTAACCAAGATACAAGTTTAGATTTTTTAAAGGAAGGATGAAGGAAGATCTACTCTAGCTCAAATAACGTGAAGATGAGGAGGTTCCCGTAAGACAAAAATGCATTAGTTTCATAAAATAGTAACGAAGAGGAAGAAAATGCAGCTGTGCTTAAAATCCTGCCTCGCTTTTGGTGACATGTAAAGCCTCACAACTATAAACAAACCATGATAAAATCTAGTATATTTTGATAAGATAAATTTGGGAGAGCATTAGTATAACTGACTACATTTGGCTACTCTCAAACTTCAAATACAAAACATAAGTAAACAAATTGAAAATACAAATTTTTACCTTATGGATTAATAATAACCTTCTAAGCTAGAAACTAATCTATGAGATTGTAAATGCAGAAACAAAGCTTAGACAAATATCACCTCAATGTAGATCAATCATTCCGAATCTTAACATTTGCACCATATGGACCTCCAAAGCCTCAATTTTTATTCAAGATAGTTGCACAAAGGCAATACATTGCAAAAATAAGCAGTGGTTCCTTGCATCCATAGAAGAATGAAGAGACGACGAGTTCTAGAAGGTAATCTAGGGTTAGGGGGTCACATCCCTTGATGAGAGGAGTGATTTTCTCTTGAACTAGAGCTTGGACAAGCTCTTGGTTGGCGTGAATAGTAGAGGTGGCATACACCTCATAAAGAGGGGCACCCCTCTAAGCATTGGAAGCTTCACAAAACAATAACCAAGTGCCAACAATGAAAGTCGCCCATGCTAATGAAGGAGGGCGAATTCTTTGATGGAGATCCACTTGCAGTGATCTAATCTTTAACTGAAAGATCCAAGAATTGATCGAAATCACCTCCAATGTTGATTGCCATTAGGACTGACACTTTATTTTGATCAATTTCCTCTTTTTTAAAGAAATTGATTTTCTCCATATCTCATTATTTTTAATTAAATAATTATCTTTTATTCTTTTGGAGAGAATTTTTATTAAAGTGATAAATAATCACTTAAAACTTAGGAAAAGTGGGTTTTGGGGTTTTATGGGTGCTCATGGTTAGAAAACGAGCATCCCCATGGCAAAAAAAACCCCTAGACCATACTTTCATTATATTTTTGGATTTTTAATTAAAATTATTAAGAAAGCCTGTAAAATGAGAAAAAATATTTTTCTCCGAATTGACTCAAACTTCTAGGGGACCTAGTGCATGTTCATAGTGACTCAATTATATGTCTAGAAATATCATAAACATTGACACATCAAATTTAATAACACCCTAAGGCCTAAACATCAAGACAACCATTCTAGCTTTGGAGGAGCGGGTGAAAAACTCATCGATTATACATCGCTTATTCACCATTTGCATAATTAACAAGGGAAAAGCACCATGGAATGATCACCTTTGATGTGCAAGTCTTAGGAGGCCAAGTTATTTACATAAGACTATCATGATAGTACATTTTTACAATATCCCCTAGGGGGTATGAACATTCAATTATTACAAAGGGGGCAAAATGGACTTGAAAAATGACTTCTGGACTTCTGAACACTGACGATGAACATTGGAAATGTTCATAACTCAGGTGGCTCGCAAGAAATCCACCTAATGTACAAATTAGGAGGTAATAAGGCTTCTTTCTTTCCCTGAAAGAACCCTAGGGAGATGCAATTTTCTCTACATCCTCGAGAGTCTAACGAGCCCACATAGACCTCTTTCGACCTACAACAATATCTCTAGGAACATCTGTCATCTCTACTATATCAACATGATCAACATGATCAACTGGATTGACATGATCCCTCTAAACTGCTGAAGAGGGAGGGGGAAATGATACCATCTCCTTTGGAGCTACTTGCTCATCACTATCAATATCCATAGGAGGTTCTCTAGCTCTTCTTGTTGAATTAATGTAACTTTGAAGAATATTTGACCTACATTATACCTCCTTTGGGAGATGTCATTAATGTTAAAGGTCATGAGGTAAAACCTCCATTGTAAGTCGGGTCGTTAGTATCCAAAAGAATGTAATATAAATATTATTTGAGTCTCCCTAGAGAGGTTGGCCTAGTTAAGTTAGTGAGGCCGACCTAGTTAGGTTAAAAGTCAAGTAAAAGGTAAAGTATAAATAAAGAGTATTACTCTATCATTTGTACCATTCACTCACTCAAGCATTGCGCACTAGAGGAGAGAGGAATATTGCGAAGGAGGAGGAGGATTGTACTTGGATCTAGAGTTTGGGTTTTGTCTCTCTTCTTTGTGAGTCTTATTTTTGGGCATTGTAATTTGGTAATCTATATTGAGGAAGTTCTTGCTGGGTTTTCTTCCCCTTGAGGGTTTCCCAGGATAAATTGTTGTGTACCTTGTGATTGTGTGTCTTTCATAGATCCTATTTATGCTGCGGCTATTGTGAAAATGTATTAAATGCTTATGAAGTAGGAATCTAAGTTATTGCAGTATATAAACTTAACATGGTATCAGAGCTAGACTGAAAAGGGCAGCTTTCACTAGGTAAATCTCTCTCTCCTTCTCCAGACAAGAAAAATTAGGGCTTTCTACTAAAGAAGAATTTTGGAGTGCAAGTGGCATTGGGAAGTGCGCCTCTCCAAGGCGCATCTTTTGGAACCAAGATCAAAATTTTTCAGTGGCTAAATCTTCAAGAAAGTCAAACCCTAGTTTGAAGTTGGACCAGAAAAACCACAAAACCAGAAACTGCAGTCCAAAATTTCGCAAGTCTAGTTTCAGGGGTGGAATTTTGGATTCTTCAAAAACATACTGTACCAGCATACTCGCCTCAGTCAAGCACATCTTTTGGTGAGTTCAGTTTTCAATTTTGAGAAATTTTAATTTTTGATCATTTTCTACTCTCCGGGATAAGATGGCCCCAAGCACTAAGCTTGATGACAAGTTGGAAGGCATCGAAAATTTTTATGCTTGGAAATACATAATTGGACTCATTTTAGAAGAGAATAATCTTGCAAAGTTTGTTAAGGAAGTTGTGCCAGATCCCGTAGAAGCTGAAGCAAAGGAAAAACACAAGAAGGACATGATTAGAGGCAAGAGGATCACAACAGATTCCATCAAGGATCACTTGATTCCTCAAGTGTCCTCCAAGAAAAAACCTAAGGAAATGTTTGATTCCCTATCAAGGATGTATGAAGGAAAGAACATTAATTGGAAGATGAATCTGAGAACCCAACTCAAAAGTACAAAGATGAATCGGGGTGAATCTATCCAAGAATACTTTACAAGGGTTTCTCAATTCAAAGAACAACTAGAAGCAATTGGAGACAACCTTGACGAAGATAAATTAGTGATGACCGCTCTCAATGGTCTTACTAGACCTTGGGATTCTTTTATCCAAACAATGTGTTCAAGAAAGAAAAGACAATTTGAAGTTGTATGGGAATAATGTGTTGTTACCGGACAATCTATCGAAAGTGGACTTAAGGCATGATCTCCCTAGTTCAATGTGAATCTAGAACAAATAGGACAGAATACAAATCTACCTTCCTAGATCAAATTAGAGATTAAGAGACATGAACATCTTACCTTTCAGATCTGTATATCTCTTTCTCCCTTGTCGCTCCAAGCTACACGATCGTCAGATCCAAAGCTGCAAGACCTATAAGAACATGCAAGAGACAAACAAGCAGTAATAGCACATCTACACAATAATCGATCTAAGTAAATAGTTAAGGAAGTAAACTATAAATATCAATGAACAACAAGACATTTATGGAAAGAGTTTTGTATTACTGTATTAAAGTGGAAATACATAGAAGAGATAAGATTACAACCAAGCCCTAATGTCGCAATCTTCCTCCAACAAGCCAAGCCAATGCCTATAAGGAGAAATGGGTGCCTCCAATTGATGAGTAATGATCCCCTAAGCTCTATTTCACCAGCATATGGATGCTATAGCCTTCCTCCCTTTGGAATGGGAAGGAACTTCATATATATAGGACTAGGAGGATAGGATAGGTTGAGAAATAGTGGGAGAGGACTACGGGATCCTCCCAAAGGGTTAGGGAACCGAATGCCAGCTCTCCTATGGGTTAGGGATAGAGATCCAAGTCACACACCTTCGAGAAATGGCTCGAAGATGCCCTTTATCCACTTGAACTGACATCGGCGCAAGCTGCATTAGGACAGCTTGCGCCGGCGCATGTTGCACAAGGGTGACCTGCGACGACCCAACTAGACCCTATGGAAATAGGTCAGTATCTATTCCAGCGTGACTTCCTAGTCATGGGAACTTCATGGATGTTTACATTGAGTCTTATGGTGGCAAGATTTAGGCATAACAGAATGCCCCCCAAAGCATGAAGTTGTTGGAACTTGACAGGTGAAATGCTTTGACAGAAGGATGGCAAGGACTTGTCGGACAAAAGATGCCACTGCAGTACAACTGACTCCGAGAACACAGTCTCGTATGACTCACAACATGGGTGCCGACCAATACAATGCAGATCCATAGTAGTAAAAATCGACTGAACACAATCATGGCTACTAGACAAAAGCATAGATCCACGATGAGATGATAACACAGCCACGACCAATACAAAGTGGATCCGTGTGATATAACTCAAAACAATCTCCATCGCAACCTGGGTAAAACATGTGTTGAGATATTGTAACTTCTAAGAATATTATAGTTGTACCTTATTATTCCGGAGATGTTTTATTCCTCCGTAGAGATCTTATTGTATATTTGGAGATGTTTATTCCTTCAACGGAATGTGGTAACTTGGGTTATTAGACTTCCCTAGTGGGGTCGGCCCAGAGTCAGTTGTATGGGGTGTTTAAGTCCCCTAGTGGGGTCGGCCCAGTCAACATTATGTTGAGTGGTTAAGTTGGGGCCGACCTAGTTAGTGTAAAAGTCAAGTCGAAGTAATGTATAAATAGAGGAGGTGTGTTCCTCATTTAACACACTCATTCACTCACTTGTGATTGGCGCATAGGAGAGAGAGAGATCTACTATGGAGGAGAAGGAGCTCATGTTTGGGGATTACATATCTGTATTTGCTGGTCATCTATATTGAGGAAGCTTTGCTGGGTTTTCTACCCCATGAGGGTTTCCCAGGATAAATTGTGTCTCTTGTGTTTATGCTGTGCTTGTTGTTTTTTCAGTGATCATGTATATGCTATTGTTGTGAAATTGAATGTAATACTGATGTTATCCATTGTAGCATATTGAATCTTAACATGGTATCAGAGCTAGCCTGAAGGAAGGCAATGTATGGCACTTATGACACTTGCTTCACTTGCGATAATTTGAAAGTCAAGGTTTTGTATAGAAAAAACCAGTCATCGTGACACTTTTGCTATAACTCAGTTTTGGAGAAGGTTCAGGTTCTGAAACGTTCACAGGCCGAAGATGAAATGTTCATGTACCTTGTGTCCGAAGGTCAGCCTCAGATTCATTTTACTTTGTGAGATATGATCCGTACAAGTTAGGGTTTCTGCCTCTTCCAGAATGCATTCCTAAACAGGTGACCTAGGGAAAAAATGTCATATCTCAGGCTAGGAAGCTCCAAATGCAATTTTGTAAAAAGTGATAGGTAGGGCACGGACTATAGTTTCACAGGTCCAACTTTTAGAGGCCGAAGTTGAAACAGTGACACGTGGCACTCCATACAAGTTCGTTATGCTGTTTCATGCCATAAATAGGTCATGTTGCAACACTTGGTATAACTCTCTCTCAGAGAATCCATTAAAGCTCATACCCGTGGGGTTGGAAAGATGACAGGTCAGGATACCACAGGCTGAAGTTTCAGATCCTGCAGATCTGAAATTGCAGAGATACACTAGAAACAATACGACACATTTGAATTGGCTCAACGGAGGAAATCTAAGAAGAGGAGGAAGAAGCTCTCACTTTGGGTTTTCAGTGTTTAGGTTTGGAAGGACTTGATACAATGTTGGAGACACCCGATACAACATTGGAAGCTTTGATAATGGATTTGGAATCCATTCATCATAGATATTAATCCTCCATTAAAATGTTGTGGGAGGAAGGAGATTGAAGATTAGGGTTTCCAAGTAAGAAAACCCTAGCAAAGTTGGGAGACTCATAGGGCAGCGATGAAGAAGGTTTAAATGGCACAGATATTCTATCATCATAGCACCATGAACATATATAAGATGTTTGCAAGTGATCTACCTTGGATGGTTAGGGTTTACCCTTATAGAGAAGACTACTCGACATGTATGACTTGAGAAGATACATGTATGTTTTGAAATCTGTTTCATGATTAAGTTTATTATATGTTTGTCTTCATATTATTGGGGTTAGTACAATCATGATTAGTTTTAGATTGTCTGATCACCTCAGTAAAAGTATGAATGCATGTGAATGATAGAATACATTCATTGATTAGGGTTATGACACTTATGATTGTACTAATGCACCTGTGGTGTTGTATGAGGATGATGTTGTCTACTAACATGAAAGATACATCAAGAAAGACAAATCGAGTTCTATGACCATGATGACATGAAGACAAAGACTCATCCATAGTTTTTGATCACATAGAAGCTCCACTTACGAGGTATGTATGAATTTGTTCTACTATGCTTAACTTATGAGATATGCAGGTTCTAGCACAAGCTCTCTAAATCATTGAAGAGAACAAAGAAGATATTGTTTGGGTATAATAATCCAGGTATGTTTTCCTATATCAATTTAGAATCCTACTTTGTGTTAGGATCTTAGGTAAGTATACCTGTGTATGAAATGATCATGACCATACATACTTAAGATTATTTAGAATTATAATGTTTTGATAGTATTGAGATTATATTAATGAATGTATGATTATGTATGAGATCATGAGGATGACACTAGTGCACACTTAAGCATGCATAGTAGTACATAATAAAAAAGGCATATAGAGATCAAGCGGGAGGCAACCACACAAACATAAAAGATAAGTATTTGAGTTGTTATTTGAATTTCTGAAATAGTTGCATGCATATTTGTATTCCTAGAACATATCATGCATAGTGTAAGCATTCATATAACATTGAACAATATACTACTAATATGCATATGATGGGTAAGTTGGACAAACATTCCATTGTTGTTTATCTAGAATGAAACCTCTTTGTTGACATGATGAGAGATGTGCACGATCTTGATAGTATGTTCTGGTAGAGATGGAAGGCATCTAGATAACCACTGTATGCATACAGGATATGGAAAAGTGTTGTGCCAAAGTATTGGTCAAGATAGTTGCATAACTATGTGAATCATATTTGTATGCATTATAGGTTATCATGCCAACATGATTTGATGATTATGAAGTATTACTAATCATGTAATTAACTTTGATTCGTAGGAAAGATCATGTGATATGATCTACAAAAGAAGGATGGTGAACGCCGAACAAGTGATGGATGTTCAACAAGAAGACTTACAAATAAAACGGAATATATAAGGCTCATGGCTAGAAGATTCTCTTAGAAAGAGGAAGAGAATCATGACAAGATGTTTGCTCTAAGTGGATAGATAAGACCATTCTCTTAATGGTGTAATTGAAGAAAGCTCTGTACAGGTACCCAGGATCGATAGTCATTTGATGAGCTTAATGATCACCATGGGTGATGCAGATTTCAACCTTTCCTACAAGGTTGAAGATGGTGTCTATATACAGATGACATTCTTCTCTTAGATGGATGCAAGAAGGAACTCACCACAGAGTTCGAATGATCTTGAGGCTCATATCAGTAGACCCATCTGACGGGAGATGGCACAGATAGATATGAAGAAGATCATTCAATGCAGAGTGTGAATGATGTTAAGTCATAGAGGGAGAATTGATAGCTTCTTGACAAGCTTGGGCTTTACCAAAAGTAAAGCTGATCCTAACCTTTACCTTAAGGTTATGGATGATGAACCTGTCATACTATTACTATATGTGGATGATCTCTTTTTGACAGGGAATGATAAACATGTGAAAATCCTCACAGCAGATCTAAGAGCTGATGTATACCTCACAAGAAAGAATTTAGGAATAAGATTAAGAGTGGTCAATGCAGTGTAAATGAGCAACAAAATAATAATACAGTATAACTCGGATAGAAGCAAAATAAATTCACACACACACTAATTCATTAATCACAAATGGACAAATAAATAATACAATGCATGAGGAATTCAAATTCCAAGGTGGCAATTCGAATTAGCCTTCATGGAGAGATCGAAATATCACTGGAGTGTCATTGGAGAACAACTAGAAGTCTTCATCATCATCAATGGAGTCATCAATGCACAAGTAACTGTCAATCATCAATCAAACTGAGTCTAACTGAGTGTGGTAGGTGTAACTGGCACATGGAGGCACTAACTGAATGAAGGAGGCTCAGTGGAGGGTGCATGAGGAGCTAACTGGAGTCGAAATGGGAAGTATAGTCTCAGTGGAGGTCCATTGGAGTGATACAGTCAGTTGAGAGTCAGTCTTTCCTTAAATCAAGGAAATAACTAAAGATAACTCAATTAACTGAAGTGCAACTGAGTGGTAGGTGAGAAAGGACGAGTGGATTCCTTAAATCAAGGAGGAAGGGCACACTAAGCTCTAGGAGGGGCTAAAACTGATTAGTGAGAAGCTCCCGGGGCTAGCTAACTGAGGGCTAGGTGCTGGGACTGATGACTGGAATGCATGCAAGATTGAGAATACAAATAATGAAAATGCTGGTAGGACTAGGATGGAGTATAGGAATATCCTAACACCCCCCCTTAATCCATCCTGGGCCCTGGTAACTAAGACCAAAGGTCACCCAATACAATGAATAATAATAATAGTCAATAAACCGAGGAAATGGGGCAAACCTCATAGGAAAAATACCCCCCCTCAAAATAGATTGTAAGGAACACACAAAAATAAATGCTCCAAACTCAAGCAGGTGTGATGCTATGTCTGGAGGTATCTTCTTCTTGGGAAGAAGTGGTTCATGCTAAAAAAGCATGTGCTTGTACTTGCTCTTCAGATCGAATGTGATGAGAACAAATCCAAAAGTATGAGGATGATCCTTGAACCTATGATTCGAATCAACTGAGGTAGGATCAAATCTATGAATATGCAGATAGTCTTTTGTTTTCTCCTTTGAACCATCATGGGTGAGATTATGCCCAAAAGAACCATCAAATATCAGTGATTGCTCGGAATCCAAATCAGATCCAAGACTTGAATCATGGTTGCTTAAGATCTCCTTTGAACCATTTGAGATGAGATCTAAACCAGTAAATGCATGAGAAATTATCCCAAGTGAATGGCAATGGCCATCATCTTCAATAACCTTCTGAAAGCATGAAATAAAGATCATATAGTAGAACATAAGAGGTGAGTGATCAAGGAGAGCGAATGCATTACCTCCAATGGCTGATTTTACCTTCGAAACATTCATGAGATCATGATGCAAACCAACATACTCTGGTGCAAGAGAGGATTTAGGAACCTCTACAATTTCTAGAGTGTGAGCTGGCACATAATTCGAAATAGAAGAAATTTGGAGCATGAGTGTAGAATCTGCAAGTTCTTCTTCTTTGTGGCTAACTTCAATACGAGATATGTTTGATACTGATTCATGATCAATGAGATCATCAAGGAGGGCGAATGCATCACTTTGCTTGCTCTCGAAAGGGTTTGGACCAATCCCTTCATTCTATCTGCCAAATATTTCATCCAGGTGGGCCCATAGCTCTTTTGGAGATTCAACATCAAGGGAGTGGAATACCATGCATCGAGACATAGCATACATCATGGCTGTAATGGCTCTTTCACCTTCATTTAACTAGTCATTCTCTTCTTCAGAGGATTCAAACTCTCTTTCAAAACAATAATCAAAGAGATCATGTCTCTTCAAATATGCTATCATTTTTGGTTTCCATTCATCATAGTCGAATAGATAAAGAGGAGGGATTTCTTTTGAATACATTGAAACTGTAGAAAACCTGCAAAAACAATAGAAAATATTTGCAACTGCTACTGCTGCAAAAATGCAGAAACTGCTACACTTGAAATCTTGATAATAACTTGCAAAAAACTCTTAGGAATGGAGATAGACAATACTCTCAACATGCTCTGATACCATGTGAAAATCCTCACAGCAGATCTAAGAGCCGATGTATACCTCACAAGAAATAATTTAGGAATAAGATTAAGAGTGGTCAATGCAGTGTAAATGAGCAACAAAATAATAATACAGTAGAACTCAGATAGAAGCAAAATAACTTCACACACACACTAATTCATTAATCACAAATGGACAAATAAATAATACAATGCATAAGGAATTCGAATGCCAAAGTGGCAATTCGAATTAGCATTCATGGAGAAAAGATCACTAGAGTGTCATCGGAGCACAACTAGAAGTCTTCATCATCATCAGTGGAGTCATCAATGCACAATTAACTATGAATCATCAGTCAAACTGAGTCTAACTAAGTGTGGTAGGTGTAACTGGCACATGGAGGCACTAACTGAATGAAGGAGGCTCAGTGTAGGGCGCATGAGGAGCTAAATGGAGTCAGAATGGGTAGTCTAGTCTCAGTGGAGGTCCATCGGAGTGATACAGTCAGTTGAGAGTCAGTCTTTCCTTAAATCAAGGAAATAACTAGAGATAACTCAATTAACTGAAGTGCAAGTGAGTGGTAGGTGATAGAGGACGAGTGGCTTCCTTAAATCAAGGAGGAAGGGCACACTAAGCTCTAGGAGGGATAAAAATGATCAGTGAGAAGCTCCCGAGGCTATCTAATTAAGGGCTAGGTGTTGGGATTGATGACTGGGATGCATGCATGCAAGACGAGAATGCAAATAATGAAAATGCCGGTAGGACTAGGATGGAGTATAGGAATATCCTAACAAAACAGATCATGGAAAGCAAGAAGAAGCTAGCTACAGAATTTGAGATGAAAGATCTCGGATTGATGCATTACTTCCTAGGTCTGGAAGTATAGAAAGGCCCAGGAGGAATCTTTCTCAACCAGGGAAAGTATTTGATATGTTGGAATGCAAAATCCATGGCCACTCCTATGGATTCCAAGTTGAAGCTGTTAGCTGATGACTCATCAGAGTTAGTGGATGTGACTCTGTACAAACAGATTATTGGGTCATTGATGTATCTGACAAATACCAAGCCAGATATATAGTTTGTTGTGAACACCTTGAGTCAGTATCTAGTGGAACCTAGGCGTGTTCACTTGATAGTTGCAAAGCATGTGATGAGGTACCTAAAGGGTACGATAGAATTTGATCGATGTTATCTTGGAGATCATGACTTCAAATTGTATGGCTACACATATGCTGATTGGGCAGGAAGTGTATCAGACAGGAAGAGCACATCGGGAGGATGTTATTGTGTGGGATCTGCCATGATCTCGTGGTTTAGCAGGAAGCAATGTAGTGTGGCTCTCAGCATAACTGAAGTGGAATATATTGCTGCTTGCTCTTCTAGTTGTGAAGTGATATGGCTTCGGAAGTTGTTATTAGGATCGTTTGACTTGGAGATGGACCCCATTGTGATCTTGTGTGACAACCAGAGTTGTATCAAGATGAATAAGAATCCAGTGTTCCATGATAAGTCAAAGCACATAGAGATCCGATATTTCTATATATAGGATATGGTGCAAAAAGGAGCTATAAATCTCGAGTATGTGGGAACTGACGAACAAGTTGCTGATGTATTGACCAAACCTCTGTCTCGAGTAAAGTTTGAGTATTTCCGAAACAAGCTTGGTGTAGTTCAGAAGGACCCTCCTGGAAAGGGGGAGTGATATGGTCGATGATGTGTATACTTGTATCGATGATGAGGATACTTGTATCGATGATGTGTATACTTGTATCGATGATGAGGATACTTGTATTGATGATGTGGATACTGTATCGATGATGAGGATACTGTATCGATGATGTGGATACTTGTATCGATGATGAGGATACATGTATTGATGATGAGGTTACCTGTTCCGACGATGAGGTCGATGATGAGGATACCTGATATTGACGATGAAGTCAATGATACCGACGATGAGGTTGATGAGTGGTCCTTAGAATTGGTATAAGTTGATGAGTGGATTGTATCATCCCTGGACACATGTCCTAAAGCGATCCGTAGACTCTTGTCTCCGAGAAAGATGTTGATAAATCCTAGATTTGATTTAGGTCACATCCAGTATGAAAAAGGACTGGCTCTATGGTGGTAAATCCTAGATTTGATCTAGGTCACATCTAGTATGAAAAAGGATTGGCTCTATGGTGATAAATCCTAGATTTAATCTAGGTCACATCCAATATGAAAAATGACTGGTACTGTGATAGGACTGCATCGTCCTTAGACATGAGAGATGTCTTAAATGGATCAGGACTGCATTGTCCCTGAACAGTAGTTCAAAATGTATGTGACAGGACTGCATCGTCCTTAGACATGAGAGATGTCTTAAATGGATTAGGACTGCATCATCCCTGAACAGTAGTTCAAAATGTACGTGATAGGAATGCATCGTCGTTAGACATGAGAGATGTCTTAAATGGATCAGGACTGCATCGTCCCTGAACAGTAGTTCAAAATGTACGTGACATGAATACATCATCCTTAGACATGAGAGATGTCTTAAATGGATCAAGACTGCATCGTCCCTGAACAGTAGTTCAAAATGTACGTGATAGGACTGCATCGTCCTTAGACATGAGAGATGTCTTAAATGGATCAGGACGACATCGTCCCTAAACAGTAGTTCAAAATGTACGTGACAGGACTGCATCGTCCTTAGACATGAGAGATGTCTAAAATGGATCAGGACTGCATCGTCCCTAAAAAATAGTTCAAAATGTACGTGACAGGATTGCATCGTCCTTAGACATGAGAGATGTCTTAAATGGATCAGGACTGCATTGTCCCTGAACAGTAGTTCAAAATGTACATGACAGGACTGCATCGTCCTTAGACATGAGATATGTCTTAAATGGATCAGGAATGCATCGTCCCTAAACATTAGTTCAAAATGCACGTGACATGACTGCATTGTCCTTAGACACGAGAGGTGTCTTAAATGGATCAGGATTGATCATCTTGTAAGTAGATCTAGACTGCATCGTCCATAGACATTAGAGGTGTCTTAAATGGATCAGGATTGATCATCCTGCATGTATATCTGGACTGCATTGTCCATAGACATGAGAGGTGTCTTAAAGTGAGAGGGATTGATCATCCTATAATTAGATCATGTGTATTGCAGAGTATGCTGTTGTGATGATACTATTGATCGAGAAGATCCAGATGATGATACTGTTGATCGAGAAGATCTAGATGATGATGCTGTTGATCGGGATATCCAGATGATGCCGTTGATCGAGAGATCCAGATGATGATGCTGTTGATCGGGAGATGCAGATAATGATGTTGATCGAGAGATCCAGATGATGTTGTTGATTGGGAGATCCAGATGATGATGCTGTTGATCGAGAGATCTAGATGATGTTGTTGATCAAGAGATCCAGATGATGATGTTGCTGTAGCTGTTTGAGTGTTGTAGAAGATGAAGACTCAGGACTGAAGATGTTGATGTTCCAGTATTGAAGATCTTGAATATGTTCTAGTAACTGTTTGAGTTACTGATGATGTATGAAGAAAGCTTCCAATGACTTATAGATGTATCATGTATCATGTAGTTGATGACTCCTTGCTCCTGTAGATGTTGTTATAATATCCTTCTCGTTAAGGGGGAGTGTTGAGATATTGTAACTTTTAAGAATATTATGTTTGTACTTTATTATTCCAGAGATGTTTTATTCCTCTGTAGAGATATTATTGTATATCCGGAGATGTTTATTCCTCTGACGGAATGTGGTAACTTGGGTTATTAGAATTCCCTAGTGGGGTCAGCCCAGAGTCAGTTGTATGGGGTGTTTAAGTTCCCTAGTGGGGTCGGCCCAGTCAACATTATGTTGAGTGGTTAAGTTGGGGCCGACCTAGTTAGTGCAAAAGTCAAGTCGGAGTAGTGTATAAATAGAGGAGGTGTGTTCCTCATTTAACACACTCATTGACTCACTTGTGATTGGTGCATATGAGAGAGATAGATCTTCTATGGAGGAGAAGGAGCCAATGTTTGGGGATTACATCTTTGTATTTGCTGGTCATCTATATTGAGGAAGCTTTGCTGAGTTTTCTACCCCATGAGGGTTTCCTAGGATAAATTTTGTCTCTTGTGTTTATGATGTGCTTGTTGTTCTTTCAGTGATCCCGTATATGCTGTTGTTGTGAAATTGAATGTAATACTGATGTTATCCATCTTAGCATATTGAATCTTAACAACATGACCCCCCAGGGTCTTCAAGCCGAACCCGCAAGGATACGAATCTATCCATGTGATTACAAATGTCTTGACGTCGAACATGGTAGAAACCACTTGATTATCGGTCATTGATGTATACCGTTAGCAAGCGCGAGGGGAATCACCATTAATGTCAATGATCCCCAAGGTATCACAGTACATATCATCAAGCGTGAATGGATGAGTTGAAGTCGAACACTTGATGAAATATTTCAATCAAGAGTCAATGATGCAAACTAATGTCAAAAGCGAGGTAACTTGCCATTGAGGCATGCAGGCCCAAGGTACTTGGTTGGTTTCTATATTCAATCCTTAGATGATGTGTTGAGGTCGACAAGGATGAATCCGTCAAAGAAGAGCCATAATGAATCCCCCATCAACGACAGGAAACTTGATAGCAGATGTTTGGAGCAGATCAGAGGGTACAGTAACATGCAAGATTGACTCAGAGTAGACCGACATGGTGGAGGGTGTACTGACTGCAAATGATGAGCGGTGAATGTATTCTTGAACATGGGCATGGCATGACTTGGCAGTATTGACATGAGGAGAATGACGCGAACAGTCCTAATGCAACTGATGATGGAAGTATTCTTTGGATGACCCGAAGGAGTAACAAGACTTAAGAAGTAGGAAAAACTCGAGGACAAACGAATGACCCAAGTACTGTATGCAAATGCAAATGAGTGCCATGTTCAAGAACAACTAAGTACTGCCACTGGTAAAGGTGTAACACAAAAAAATTTCCTTTTTCCCCATCATGACTGATGAGTGCCTCATGTGTTTTTGACGAGCTTGATGAGGGTAACCAGATGCTTGGTATAGCTCATCTCATAGATGAGTCCAATCCCAAACATTTTTCGAACCTGGAAAAGGAGGGGTTCGTCCCATGACAGGCCCTTCAATGTTAAATTTTAACGAGTCCAGAGATGGTAAAATCGGTGTCATTTCATGTGCAAAGAGTCTGAAAAGAACTAAAGAAGACTCCAAAGGTCCTTTTTCGTAAGGTTAGCCTCTTCGCCCCGAAAAGGGTAAAACAACGCGAGAGATGACTCTTTCAACCATGATTGGATGGAGTATTCCTTTTTCGTAAGTAGTGCCCCCTGGTCCGAAAAAGGGATAAACTATCACTAGGAAGACGATCATTCAAATACTTTTACAAGTGTGAACGCATCAAGTTTGCTTAGCGATCTTTTCGTATTTAGAGAGCCTGGAAAGAGCTTAAAGAAAGACTCCGGGGGGTTTCCTTTTTCGTAGGAGTTTAACGAGCCTAGAAAAGTGATAAACTATAACTCGGTGACTTATTCTCATCGTTTACGAGCACGAGAAAGAACAAAGAGTAAGCTCGGTGTCATTAGTAATTGAATTTAATGAGCGAAATAATGACAAAAAGACGCTCGAAGAGTTGTTCATACCTGATAATACTTACGAGATGATCATCACGACGAAAAATGGCATTAATTAGTCACCTAGCTTCTCTTGCAATTCAAAGAATAGGTCAAAAACAGTTAACCAAGTGTTTAAATGCAGTAAATAACCCAAACTATAGTAAAAAACCCACTAAAGCATCAAATTACAAAAGGAATATTCCATTTTTTATTATAAAATGGGTGAAATAGTGAAAAAGAATTACAATTGTTTTTTACCAAGTTTGGAGAGTGTGAAGTGCCATTTGGAGCCAAATTTCGCTTGTTGATTCTGGGAGATACGGTCCACTGTATTGCAAGCCGTCAGAGACAGGTAGGCCTAAACTCAACTATGCAACTTTTCAGTGGATTAGTTTTATATTTTTTGCTTAAATTTTAGGGTTTTGAGTTGTTTTGGTGGCGGGAATTGCGCCCACGGGTCGGCGCAATCCCTCTTTACGGGAACTGCGGCGACCATGCGTCGTCGCAAAACCCGTAAGGGCCTTTTGCACTGACGTCGCCCTGTCTGCAAAGATGTCCTGCGCCGACACAAACTCCCACTTCAACTCAACGGCCAATCCAAAAGAAAAAGTTTTGATGTTTAGGAAGAGTTCTAATAGTGTTTATTTTTCCTTCTTGACAGGTTCACAGTGACAAACATGGTTATTGAGTGGCGAGAATGAGAGCACGAGGTGGATGATGCTCAGGCCGAAAATGACCCTCAATGCATTGCTGCATTGAGGAACTGTGGGTTACTCAAATACTTCCGAGTGCCGGGCATGAGGGCCCAAGTTCTGCTGCTGACAACATGATCCGATGTTGGGATTCGATGCAACAACACTTCGAGATTGGGGTGCATACACTGAGTATAGATGTCGAGGACATCTACTTCCTGACAAGGTTATCCCGAAGGGGAAAACCTGTATCTCTTACTAGATCACGAGGAGGTGATCAGACAGTGGGTGATATGATTACTCAGTACTGCATTGGAGGCACTGCGGCTATTGGTGGGAAGATCCCCATCAAGGAGATTCGAGACTGTCCTTCATGTACTGTTCTCTACACTATAGTGAGGGTAGCGGGGAGTCAGTCTGCTCACCTTGCGAGCAAGTCACAGTTGATGTACGCGGAGGAGTGCATGGCTCCTAGGGTATTCAACTGGTGTGAGAGACTCCTTACCAACCTATAGAGTCAGTTAACCAAATGTCAGTGTGGGGTGCTGAAACAGTTTGGCTATGGATCTGTGGTGATATCTTTTCTATTGGAGCGGGTACCTCATCTGAGTCCACAGGTGGACTTGGATGACCGAGATGCCAGGGATCCACACATGATCCGATGGGTAGAGGTGATGGCCCGCCATGGTGGCAGGGGTACCATCATAAGCTATGGCACAGGGTTCTTCCCCTGGCTGGAGGGACAACTCCTCATGATAGAGGATTATCCATACAACGGGACAGATTTCAGAGGTGATCCCGACCTAGTGCTTCCCGAGGGAGCACAATGGGGTGACATCGGTAAGAACAACAACTTTTATGTTTTTTATTTTATATATTTTATGATTTTTTTTGGAGTAGTGATAATGACTCGACATTTTGTGCAGATGTGGGTCCATCGTGACCAGTTGGAGTCTCACTCATTGCAAGGAGAGGAGAGGTGCCGGTTGTAGGTCCCACGATGAGAGATGCCACTGAGGAGGTGGAGGAGGTCTACGAGAACCTCTAGAGTTTGACACTGGATATCCAAGAGCCGAGTGTTCGTGATCTACCTCGGGGTTACCAGAAGTACACCGTCGGGGTGTGTTAGCGGACAATCTACCGAAAACGGACTTAAGGTGTGATCTCCCTAGTTCAACGTGAATCTAGAACAAGTGGGACAGAAAATGAAACTACTTTCCTAGATCTAGTTAAAGATCGAGTGATTAGATGTCTTACCTTTAGATCGTAGATCCTTTCTCCTTGATGTTGCTCCAAGCTTCACGGTCGTCAGATCTCAGCTTCAATACCTGTCAAGACATACAGAACAATACAAGTAGTAAAACAATATCTAAACAGTAACAGATCTAAGTAAACGGTTAAGCAAGTAAACTACACAAACATTATTAACACAACAACATTTGGTGGAAAGAGTTTATATTACTGTATTAAAAGAGGGAAATACAAAGTAGAGAGATGATTACAACCAAAGCTCAACGTCGCAATCCTCCTCCAACAAGCCAATGCCAAATCCTCCAAAGGAAGTATATGTCTCCCAAGAGATGAGTAGAGATCTCTTAAGCTAATTTCACCAGCATGCAAGTACTATAGACTTCCTCCCCTTGGAATGGAGAGGGATCTTGTATTTATAGGACCAAGTGGATAGAGTAGGTTGAGGATCATGGGGAGAGGGTTAAGGGATCCTCCCATTAGGTTAGAGAACCGAAGGCCAACTCACCTAGGAGTCAGGGATAGGGATCCACTTCATCCAACTTCTAGAATTCGCTCGAAAGCTATCTTTATCTCATAAAACTGACTCCGGCACAGTCTGCATGAGGACAACCTGCACCAGCGCATCTTGCTCAAAGACAACATGCATCGGTCTAATTAGGAGTGTGGATAAAGGACATCAACTTGCTCCAAATGACTAACTTGATCAAGGGACTTTAAGGATTTAGGCACTGAGGTTACATATATCTCATGATGGTGTATATTTTGGGTGTAATAGAATGCCCCCCAAATCATGAAGCTGTTGAAACTAGATAGGTGAAATGATTTGAGAATGATGGAAAGGACTTGTTGAAGAGAATATGCTGCTGCAGTACAACTGATTCCAAGAACACAGTCTCGCATGACTCACAACATGGCTACCGACCAATACATTGCATATCCATGGTAGTAAAGACTGACTGAACATAATCATGGCTACTAGACACAAGCGTAGATCCATGATGAGATGATAACACAGCCACGACCAATACAAGAGTGGATCCGTGTAATATGACTTAAACAATCTCCATCGCAACCTGGGTAAAAATGACTCCCTAGGGTCTTCAATCCAAACCAGTAATGATACGAATCTATTCATGTGATTACAAGTGTCTTGACGTCGAACATGGTAGAACCCACTTGATTACCGGTCATTGATGTATAATGTTAACAAGTTAATTTTTCGATAATTGCTTTCAAACATTATCTTAGGATCCTACTAAGAGAATAACATGCACAACATAACAATCATAAACACAAGAGACATGGAGTTTCCTCAGGGAAAACCAAGAAGGTGAAAAACCCCACAACTTCCTCAGAGATATAATAAGCCACAATACAGGATCACAATGATCAAACCCAAGATAGATAACTCCAACAACTACTCCTCCTCCACTTGTGCGCACTCCTCTCTCAACTAATGCGATTTGGATGAGTGAGTGAATGAATAGAATGAGACACACTCACTCTCTATTTATACACTGACTTGACCTGCCAATAACCTAACAGGGACAACCTCCCAAGGAGGTCTAATAACCCAACCACATAACTCAACTAGGGCCGACCCCACACTGGTGGTCTAATAACCCATCAAATATAAGTTGCAACACTTGTGACATTTACAAATACAAATGATGACACTTTTGATTGGAGGAATAATACATCTCCATCATGAATATAATAAAGTACAAGTGTAATACATAGAAGAATATCTTCCGAAGTTACAAATACATCAACACTCCCTCTTAAATAGGAAGGTATTATCTAGACACAGGTCATCAATACATATGGCCACAAGTCTTCAATTTTGGAGCTGGATCATCGTCACTGGATCACGGAGCATCATCGTCACTATTGTTGTACTCGTCATTTTGATCACTGTGCTATCTCTCAATTCTTCTCATCATAGGAAGTTCTATAGAGTCATCCCTTTTTCAGGTTGGTTGTAGGCCTAGCCTCATGTAGGTCTTCATCATCTCTACGAGATGGCCATCCTATGGAATCCTCAGGAATAATTACATGCGTCAACAAAGCCTTGAAAGAGAATCCCAGGCCTTTTACGAGCACACAGTTCAACCTATTGGATCTCCTAGGATCTTTTACATGTGACCATCACAAAACCTTAAAAGAGTGTCTTGCCTAGCAAGATCTCTAAAGAGCATCCGAGGCCTTTTACGTGACTAGCACAACTTGTCGGATCTCCAGGACATACTACATGTGACCCCCACCACAAAACCTTAAAAGAGTGTCTTTCCTAACAAGATCTCTAAAGAGCATTCGAGGCCTTTTACGTGACTAGCACAACCTGTTTGGATCTCCAGGATGTATTACATGTGGTCTAGCAAAACCTTAAAAGAGTGTCTTGCCCAACAAGATCTCTAAAGAGCATTTGAGGCTTTTTACGTGACTAGCACAACCTGTCCGGATCTACAGGACATATTACATGCTAACTTTGCATAACCTATCCACGGCCATAGAGTACCATCCTCATACTCAAGATCAACCTAATCATCCTTGCACACAACATCATCTTGATGCTCATGATCATACTGATCATCATCATACAACACATCATCCTGATGCATATCATCATCGCATGATCATCTTGATCATCATCACATCATCATCCTGATGCATATCATCTGGATCATCTTCCTGATGCTCATCACACATGATCATCCTGATCACCATACATAGTAGTAACCGGAGCATCGTCCTGATGCTCATCACACAACGCTTACATCCACAGCCATGGGAAGGATCCTCCTACCACCATGCTTGGAATGGTTCCTGCAAATGTGTCCCATCACTTCTTCCTCGAAGTATCTTCTATCTGAAGAACACCAAGCCTCTCTCTGCAGTACTAAAACTTCACTCTAGCTAGTGGTTTGGTCAACACATCTGCAATCTGCTCATCTATTGCAACATATTGGAGCTTCACTGCTCCTCTCTGCACCATATCCCTGATATAGTGATATTTGATCTCGATGTGCTTCGACCTATCATGGAACACCGGGTTCTCAGACAACTTCACACAACTCTGGTTGTCACAAAAGATACAAGTAGCATCCAACAAGAGATCAAATAACTCAGACAATAGCTTCCTAAGCCATACTGCCTCACAACTGGCCGAACAAGTTGCAACATACTCTGCTTCGGCTGTACTCAGTGCTATGCAGGATTGTTTCTTGCTAAACCAAGAGATCACCCTTGATCCCATATTGAAGCAGCACCCCGAAGTGCTCTTCCTATCTGCAGCACTGCCTGCCCAATCTGAATCAACATAACCCTCCAAGTTAAACTTTTGATTCGCATCATACTTGAGCCCATAATCAATTGTACGCTTCAGGTACCTCAGAATATGCTTTACAACAATCAAGTGAACATGTCTAGGATTTGTCAGAAACTGGCTTAAGGTGTTCACCGCAAAGCAAATATCTGGTCTCGTGTTCGTCAGGTACATCAAGGAACCAATCATCTGACAATACACCGTGACATCAACCGACTCTGATGAAGCATCACTTAATAGCTTCATGTTCGATTCCATAGGTGTGGCCATGGCCTTGCAGTCCATCATCCCGAACCGCTTCAGGATCTCTACTGCATACTTCCCTTGTCCAAGGAAGATTCCATCTGCACTCTGCCACACCTCCATACCTAGAAAATAATGCATCATGCCCAAGTCCTTCATCTCGAACTCGGAATCAAGCTTCCTCTTTGTGTCGGCAATCAATCTATCCTCTCCTGTAAAAAAACAGGTCATCCACATACAAAAGGAGTATCACTAGATTTCCTTCCTCAACCTTGTAGTAAAGGTTGGAGTCCGCTTTACTCTTGGTAAAGCCCAAACTGGACAGGAAGTTGTCTATCATGCCTTACCATGTCCTAGGTGCTTGCTTCAATCCATACAAGGATTTCTTCAATTTGCACACATATGACTCCCTGTCATGTGTCTCAAAATCGAGTGGCTACTACACATATACTTCCTCTTCGACTACACCATTCAAGTTGAAAGCTGTCTTGACATCCATCTGGTGTATCTTCGATTTCATCACTGCAGCCAGAGCAAGTACTGTTTGATGGAAGTGTATATGGCTACGGGTGCAAAAGTCTCTTCATAAACTATCCCCTCTTTCTGGGAGAAGCCATGAGCTACAAATATTGCTTTGTATATCTCTGTGCTACCATCTGTAGCATGCTTGATCTTGTAGATCCACTTGGAAGTCACAACAGACTTCCCTTCTGGTCTTGGGGCCACATCCCAAACATCATTCTTCATGATCGACTGGTATTCTTTGACCATGGCATCCTTCTATTACTGCATCCCGAATCCTGGGAACTTCAGATTCTTCAATATCTTCAATAGATAGTTTTCTTGAACTTCTTTGTTGGAACAAATGTTGTTGTCCTTCTTTTGCAGGTGATTGTACACGATCTTTCCTACAAGTCAAATTCAATTGCATGATTAGAAACTTCTCATAGTTTTCAGAAGAAAATTTTACACATAAGAATATATGTCACACAGCCATGCAATTATCCCATCCAATGCTTCAATACAACATTTATCCATATCTCGTATTCTTATGGTAACCTTCTAGATGCCTTCCATCTCTACCAGAACATTGTCAAGAGTGTGCACTACTCCCAACATGTCAGCAAAGAGGTTTCATTCTAGATAAGTAGCAATGGAATGTTGTACAGTACCATAGGCCACTTACCCATCACATGCATATTAGTAGTATACTGTTCATTAATGCAAATATCCTAATATGCAAAATACACAGCCTAAATCTAGGAGCATAAGTATATACACCATAGAACAATATTGTTTAAATAATCAGATATACAAGAAATGACAATTCAAATACTTATCTTTGTTTGTTTGTTGGGTAGACTCCCTCTCAATCTTTGCTTCCTTGCAGGAGCTACCGAAGTCTTTGATAGTGTGCACCTTAACCAATGTTGAAAGTGGACGAGAGGTTCTTCCTTTCTGCAACTTCATTCTGTTGTGGATTGTAAGGAGTGGTAAACTCCCTCTTAATCCCTGAATCATTGCATAGCTTCTTGAAGTCTTCTGAGGTGAATTCTCCACCATTGTCGGATCTAAAAGTCTTGATCTTCTTCAGTGTGGTTTTCTATCAAGGCTTTGAATTCCTTGAATTTGCTGAATACTTCATCTTTGTTCTTCAATAAACAAATCCAAGTCTTCCTAGAGAAATCATCAATGAAAGAAACATAATATACATATCCACTCAGAAAAGTATTGGACCGCATACATCGGAGTGGATAATTTCCAACATTCCTTTTGCTTTGCTTTCACTGCTTGGAAATGCCTTCTTTGTGTTCTTTCCTTTTACACACCCTTTGCAAACACCTTCATGCTTTGACTGGAATTCAGGAAGACCTTCTACTGCTTTGCTTGCAATTGGTAGTGCCCTATAGTGCACATGAGCAAGCCTTATCTGCCAAAGTTCACTTGGCTCCATGGATTCATGTACCATGGCATGTTCAGGTTGTCCCTTCAATTTGTACAATCCTCTCTCTTGCTCTCTAATCACTATTGCATCATCAATGGTCTTACCTTTAGGCCACATAAGTACTTGGCCATCAACAAATGCAACTCTCATCCCTTTTGCATCCAAAGATAATATGGAGAGAAGATTCTTCTTGAGTCCAGGTACATATAGAACATCTTGCATCTTTAAGGACTTCCAAGAGTCTAGTTTGTAAGAAGCTTCACCACTTCCTTTTATAGGATATTGGTAGTCATCCCCATGTTTCACCTTATGAGGTGACTCATGTTCAGATAGATCTATACAAGATTCTTTAAACTCAGTCATGTGTTTGGAAGCCCCACTATCAATAAGCCAATCATCACATCCATGGGAAATAGTACCTGTGAGAGCAGCGATTAAGACATATTCATCGTCACTTGATGAGTCTTCACTTTCTGCCCTAGCCTTCTTTCTAGGAGGTTCATAATCCTCAGCAGCATGAGCATGATATCTCTTGTTGTTGTTGTTGAAGCTTTGTTTATTCTTGGTACATTATGAGGAATAATGTCCTTTCTCATCACAAGTGAAGCATCGAACACGAGAGAGACCTTTCTTCTTTTGATGGAAGTGATGATGTTTCTTGCTATAATATTTCTGCCTCTTGAACTTACTTCCCTTAGTGTGTGCTGTGAGGGCTTGGTCTTCACTTCCCATCTTTTCTTCTCGGGCCACAAGCCTAGCTTCCTCTTGTGAACATTCCTCCCATAGTCTACTGAAAGAGATCAATTTCTTCCTAGCACAAATACATTGGATGAAGGAGTCCCATGACCTAGGTAGGCCATTCAATGTGGTCACGACAATTTATCCATTCTCCACTATTTCATCCATAGCTTCAAGTTGTTCTTTGATTTGAGAGACCTTAGTAAAGTAGGATTGGATGGTCTCTCCCGTCTGGAACTTTACCCCTTTCAATTGATTCTGCAGAGTCATCTTCCGATTTAATATTCTTTCCTTCAAACAACTTAGTCAAGGAGTCAAACATCTCCTTAGGTGTCTTTAGGGAAGACACATGAGGTATGAGATGGTCTTTTATAGAATCAGTAATGATCCTCTTGGCTTTGACCAAGTTCTTCTTGTGTAAGGTCTTGGCCTCATCTCCCTCTGGAACTGGAACCTCTTATTTTATGTAGGTGTCCAAATCATTCTCTTCTAGGATTAACCCAATCCTATACTTCCATGCTCGGAAGTTGTCAGCTCTTTCAAGCTTATCCTCAAGCTTGGTGTGGTGAGACATCTTTAATGAGAAACTCAAATGGAAATAAAATATTTAGGTCTTACCACTTGATTTGCTGAAAACTGGATCTGGAGTTGGATTAGGGTTTGTTAGAGAAACCCTAAAAATTCAAACTTTGAATTCCAAACTTCTGAATGAATGGAAAGATGCAACTTGCTGAGCTGATCAAGCTGGTATACTTCAATTTTGAAATCTGCAAAATTTGACCCATCAAAATTGCTTTTGAAACTTCCGGATTTTCTAGACAAGATCTCGAACTAGGGTTTGATAATGCCCGGGGTTCTACCCAGCCAAAAAGTTCGTTTTTTGCTCTAAAATTCGATTTTTCTGAGGAGTATCCAGCCGTGGTCACATATTCCAAAAATTTCAACTTTTTCAGAAACCCTAATTTTCCACCTTTCTGATCAAAATCCCGATTTAGGGTTTGATGAAACCCAGCCTTATGCCCAACCAAAAAGTTCAATCTTGGTCTCTAAACTTCGATTTTCTTGAGGGGAATCCAGCCGTGGTCTCGGATTCCAAAAAATTCCAACGTTCTCTGAAACCCTAATTTCCCGCAGCAGTGACAGGCCAAAAAATGAAAGTGCTCAGAATTGAATTCTGTCTCGACATAAATATGTGCCCTTCCAAGGAGAGTCAGCCTAGCCTCTTTCCTTTGATGATCTGAGGAGATAAACCCAAATATTAAGAATCCCTAGCTTCCACAAGTACACATTGTCTTCTTCTTAGCATGGCTCTGATACCATGTTGATTTTTCGATAATTGCATTTAAACATTATCTTAGGATCCTACTAAGAGAATAACATGCACAACATAACAATCATAAACACAAGAGACAGAGTTTCCTAGGGGAAAACCAAGAAGGTGAAAAAACCCGCAACTTCCTCAGAGATAGAATAAGCCACAATACAGGATCACAATGATCAAACCCAAGATAGATAACTCCAGCAGCTACTCCTCCTCCACTTGTGTGCACTCCTCTCTCAACTAATGCGAGTTGGATGAGTGAGTAAATGAATAGAATGAGACACACTCACTGTCTATTTATACACTGACTTAACCTGCCAATAACCTAACAGGGCCGACCTCCCAAGGAGGTCTAATAACCCAACCACATAACTCAACTAGGGCCGACCCCACACTGGTGGTCTAATAACCCATCAAATATAAGTTGCGACACTTGCAACACTTGCGACATTTACAAATACAAATGAGGACACTTTTAATTGGAGGAATAATACATCTCATGAATATAATAAAGTACAAGTGTAATACATAAAAGAATATCTTCCGAAGTTACAAATACAACAACACAAGTGCGAGGGAAATCACCATTGATGTCAATGATTCCCAAGGTATCGTAGTACATATCATCAAGCGTGAATAAATGAGTTGAAGTCGAACGTTGGATGAAATCTTTCAATCAAGAGTCAATGATGTGAACTCATGTTGAAAGCGAGGTAACTTGCCATTAAGGCATGCAGACCCAAGGTACTCGATTGGTTTCTAGATTCAGTCCTCGGATGATGATTTGAAGTCGACAAGGATGAACCTATCGAAGGAGGGCATTAATGAATCCCCCATCATCGACATGAAACTTGATAACAGATGTTTGGATTAGATTGGATGGTACAGTAACATGCGAGACTGACTCAAAGCGGAAGGTGTGCTGACTGCAAATGATGAGAGGTGAATGTATTCTTGAACATGGGCATGGCATGACTTGGCAGTATCGACATGATGAGAATGACGCCAACTCCTAATGCAACTGATGATGGAAGTATTATTTGGAGGACCCAAAGGAGTAACAAGACTCAGGAAGTAGGCAAAACTCAAGGACAAACAGATGACCCAAGTACTGTATGCAAATGCAAATGAGTGCCATGTTCAAGAATGACTAAGTACTGCCACTGGTAAAGGTGTAACACAAAAACTTTCATTTTTTCCCATCGTGACTGATGAGTGCCTCATGTGTTTTTGACGAGCTTGATGAGGGTAACCAGATGCTCGATATAGCTCATCTCATAGATGAGTCCAATACCGAATATTTTCTGAACCTAGGAAATGAGGGGTTCGTCCCATGGCGGGCCCTTCAATGTTGAATTTTAACGAGTCCATAGAAGGTAAACTCGACGTCATTTCATGTTTAGAGAGTCTGAAAAGAACTAAAGAAGACTCCAAAGGTCATTTTTTGTAAGGTTAGCCTCTTTACCCGAAAAAGGGTAAAACAACGCGAGAGAGGACTCTTCCAATCATGATTGGCTGGAGTATTATTTTTTCGTAAGTAGTGCCCCCTGGTTCGAAAAAGGGGTAAACTATCACCAGGAAGACGATCACTCAAATACTTTTACAAGCGTGAACGCATCAAGTTCGCTTGGTGATATTTTCGTATTTAGAGAGCCTAAAGAGAGCTTAAAGAGAGACTCCAAGGGGTTCCTTTTTCATAGGAGTTTAACGAGACCGAAAAAGTGATAAACTATAACTCGGTAACTTATTCTCATTGTTTCACGAGCACGAGAAAGAACAAAGAGTTAGCTCGGTTGTCATTAATAATTTACATTTAATGAGTGAAATAATGACAAAAGATGCTCTACGAGTGTTCATACCTGAGAATATACACAAAAAGACCATAACTGCAAAAAATTGAAGCAAAGTGGTACTAAACTTGACCTGTAAGCTGGAAACTAGGTAAAAAATTATTAACGAGATATAAATAAGCCCAACTATAGAAAAATAACCTATATTAGAATAAATTAGAAAAGGAATATTCTCCTTTTCAATATAAATAGGGGTAAAATAGTAAAAAGAATTACTATTTGATTTTTACCAAGTTGGAGAGGTGAAAAGTGCCATTTGAAGTCGTTTTTCTTCTGTTGATTCCAGGAGCTGTGATCTGTCATTTCAGGTGCTGTCAGCGACAGGTAACCCTAAACCTACCCCTTTAACTTTTCAGTGGATTAGAATTTTCTTTTTTCATGCATTTAGGTAGGTTTTGAGCGTTTTAAATTGGGGGATTTGTGTTCACAGGCTGACGCAGGAAGCTCTTTTGTGATCTGCACCGACGCAGAACCCGAAAGGGAGTTCTGCACCGGTGGCGTACTTCCAAATGGACGCTCTGCGCCGACGCGAACGGCCAATTTAAACTCAAAACCTAGCCAAATGTAAAACTTTTGATGGATGGGAAAAGTTCTAAATATGTTTAAATGGCCTTCTTGGCAGGTTTGGAGTGACACAATGATCCTTGAGTGGCGGGAACACAAGCATGAGATCGAATATGTGCAAGTGGAAAACAATCCTTAAAGC
Organism: Larix kaempferi; assembly: GCA_027924585.1. Taxonomy (NCBI): domain Eukaryota; kingdom Viridiplantae; phylum Streptophyta; class Pinopsida; order Pinales; family Pinaceae; genus Larix; species Larix kaempferi. Next base: position 4,568,128 of record BSBM01001334.1, read on the forward strand.
GTTGCAACGTTGAGGAACTGTGGGATACTCAAGTACTTTCAAGTGCCGGGGATGAGATCCCAAGTCCAGCTATTGACAAACCTGGTCCAATGTTGGGACCCTATTCAGCAGTACTTACGGATAGGTGAGCACACGCTTACCATAGATGTCGAGGACATCTACTTTATGACAGGGTTGTCTCGGCGAGGGAACCCTGTGTCTTTGACCGGTTCACGAGGTGGTGGCCATTCAGTCGAGGACATGATAGATCAGTGGTGTACTTCAGGTACAACGATGGTTGGTGGGAAAATTCCCATCAAGCATGTCAGGGATCTGGACCTACGAGCGGTACTCTTCACCATTGCGCGATTTGTTGGCAGCCGAGCTACTCACTTGGAGAGCAAGTCGCAAATGATGTATGCTGAGGAGTGTATGACTCCTACTGTGTTTAAATGGTGCGAGGGGCTTCTCACTAGCCTTAAGGATCAGTTGACAAAATGTCAGCGCGGGGCACTAAAGCAGTTTGGATATGGCTCAGTATTCGTATCTTTCATGCTGGAGCGGGTACCTCACTTGCGCTTGCAAGTGGACTATGAGGATCGGGACGCATGTGATCCTCACATGCTGAGATGGGAAGAGGTGATGGCTCGCCAGGGTGGAGGGGGTTCCCATTATCAGTTTCGGTACTGGATTCTTCTCCTGGCTGTAGGCATAGATCCTCATGGTGGAGGATTATCCATATGCTGGTATAGAATTCTGAGGAGATCCAGACTTGGTGCTTCCAGAGGGGACACAGTGGGGCAACATTGGTAAGAACAACTACTAGTGTTTTTTTATCTTTTATGCATTTTATGATTTTTTTGTAGTAGTGTTGATGACGTTTACATGTTTTCTTGCAGACGTGGGTCCAGAGCGGCTACTTGGAGTCTCTCTCCTTGTGCGGAGAGGAGGAGTGCTAGATATGGAGGCCGTGGTCTGTGATGCTCTTGAGGAGCAAGAGGTGATTGGGGAGAAGCTCCAATGGATGACCTCCGGTATTCCAGAGCCTATTGTGCATGACTTACCCCTCCGTTATCAGGAGTTGACGGTTGGGGTATCAGCTTGTTTCGGCATGCTACTCCGAAAGGTGGCAAGGGCCGTAGTCTGTTACCATGCTCAGCCTGGGCTGAGCGGCCTAGGGCCATGCGATGTAGGGTTTAGGAACATGGCTTGTATATATACTGAAAGCTTATAGGATTCGAACTTTTTGTAGAGATGGCTCTTACTGAAAGCTAGCATGCTTCAAATTTTGTATCAACGCTACCATTTTGTACTTTTGTACGAATTTATATATATATACAGACATTTTCGACGGCTTTATACATTATGTGTCCTATGGATGATTAATGTGATCTTGTTTATATGTTTGCTTATACAATGGATGATTTACGTGTTATGTATGCTTTTATATTTTATGAATATGTTATGTGTGTGCAATGTACCAATCTAAAATGAAGTTGGCCATCGAGTCAACAACTGTATTCATGTCTCGCGGAACGTGTAGGTACTGAATAGATTCAAAGGACCTTTCCAGAAGACAAAATCATCTAAAGAGATGGAGTAGAGTAGGGTCTCGAATAGCATAAACCTGGTTAAGATGAGAAACCACTAGTTGCGAATCCAAATAGACGACAATGTGGTCCATACCCAAGGAAAGAGCGTTGGTTAGGTTTCCAATGACTGCTTGATATTGTGCAACATTGTTGGTTGCGAAACCTAGACAAATTCCTCCTGAGTTGATAAGCTCGCCGGTGGGAGAATAGAGTACCCAGGCTGCCGAAGCAAGGTTACGTGTATGCCGGCTGGCGCCTTTCGCGAATCCGTAGCAAGTTTCCATCTGCACATGCCGACAGAACATGGTATAAGAAGCGGGAAACAAGATCTAGACACACTAAAACAAAAGCATCACACCACACAAAACACACACGCCATGTACAATATATACAAGATGTCTATGCGTGAAAGACTCAGGCATAGTACTTCTTCAGGTAGAGCCCATTTTGGGGCTCACCTAAAGATATCCCATCATAGTCCTCTAGTTCGTAGGCTCCCTTCTCCAGAACACGTTTCACTCTGTACGGTCCATGCCACATGGACTCGAACTTACCTTCCCCCAGCTTATCGTGCCTTTAGTCATATGTGAGCACCAAATCACCTTCATTAAAGACACGGGGTTTGAACGACCTGTCGTATTGTGCCTTGATGTGATTCTTATGTGCCTTGTTGGTAAGAGCAGCATCACGACGAGTCTAGTCAAGTTTCATGAGGTAAAGGAATCGTTCTTCCTCAGTAGCGGTGTTCGGAAGAAGTTTGACTGCGAGTTTGAGAGATGGAATCTCTCACTCTATTGGTAGGACCGCCTCCAATCCGTAAACTAATTGGAACGGTGTAAATTCGGTGGCAATCTTAACGGAGGTCCGGTATGCCCATAGTGCGGAAAAGAGCATGTATGCCAGTTAGACTTGTGCGTACCCACCATGCGTTGAATCATGGTTTTCAAGACCTTGTTAATGGTCTCTACTTGTCCATTGGACTGCGGGTAGTAAGGTGTTGAGTTTTCATGGAGAAAACCCAACCTGGCGCTCAACTCATCAACCATATGGTTCTGAAAGTGAGATCCATGGTCGGTGACTATGGCTTGTGGAACTCCGAACCGTGAGATGACATGATTAAACATGAAGAGTGCGGCGGTTTTCCCGTCGTCAGTGTATGTAGGCATAGCCTCGACCCACTTTGTGAAGTAATCCACGGCTATTATGACGAAACCATGCCCCCCGACCGAGGTAGGCTTATAGTGCATTAAGTCAATGCCCCACTTTGCAAAGGGTCCAATGGCAATAACCGAGTGTAACAAGGTTGGATGGGTGCGCTTTTTCGTTTGAAAATGCTAGCATGGGGGACATTTCTTAATGGCCTCCATGCAATCTTTAAAGATAGATGGCCAATAATATCCCGCGCGTAGTATCTTCTGGGCTGTAGCCATCCCAAAGAGATGACCGCCACAAGCCCCAGCGTGACAGTCATTCAAGACGTGTTCAGCCTCCTCATGTGTCAGACAACTTCGAAGAATATAATTAGTGCCCCGACAGTACAAGGTATCACTGATGATCAGGTAATACTTTGCGTGGTAGTGTATTCGACGACGATCGTCGCGAGACAGTTGGGGGTTGAAACGTTGGGTTTGAAGATATAATGTAATATCTCCATACCATGGGTCAGACGTGTTGATGAGGAACAATGATTTGTCCGGAAGAGAATCATTGGGCTCAGATCCTAAATCAACATGGGGAAGATCTCAAATGAGCTCGACGAACACCAAAGACTTCTTAGACTTGGATTTCTCGAAGAGGAGGTTAAACTCTTTGCAGTATCACGATCCAACGTGAATACTTGCCCCCAAGTACTTGATGTGTTAAGACGTGGTACATGGGGTTCGAGTTGGCGATGATGGTGGTGGTGCGGAGCAAGATGAAGTGATGGAACTTTTGGATGGCAATGATTGCCGCGAGAGCGAGCTTCTCGACATGTAGATAACGAGGTTCATAGTCAATAAGACCCTTACTTAGGTAGTAGATCACATGCTCCTAGGCGTTGTTGTCTTCTTGTACCAATACCATGGCAATCGTGGTGGTAGAAGCAGCAAGATAAATGATATAATCCTTGTAGTAATTGGACGGTTGGAGCACAGGGGCATGCGTAATGGCATGTTTCAGACTATTGAAGGATTGGTGCGCTTGATTGTCCCATATGAATGGGACATCCTTCTTGAGTAGTCTCATATAACCCTGCATGTTTTGTGCGAAATTACAGACAAAACACCGTAAGTAAGTCGCCTTCCCTTGCAAACTTTGAAGTTCTGTGATGTCAGTAGGAGGTGGGAGAGCGACGATGGCTTCCACCTTCAAGTGATCAATGTAGATCCCATCCTTCAAGACAATAAAACTGAGGAGGCATCCAGAATCAACGCAAAAAATACACTTGTGAGGGTTCAAACGGATGTTATATCGTTCGCATCTGAGGAATATCGCCATCAGATGATCAATGTGGAAGTTGCGCTGCTGCGAATGGGCGGAGAGATAATCAAGATAGGGTTCCACAAAGTCCTTCACATCATGAAAAGCGTATGACATGGCTCGCTGGAATGTGGCACCAACATTTTTGAGACAAAAAAGGGAGCTTGCGATACCAAATGTGCCCCAAAGGCAGATGAAAGTTGTCTTATGTTGGTCAGCCGGGTGGATCTCAATTTGGTTGTAACCGGAAAAGCCATCCATGAATGAGAAGATGACACTTTCGGCACAATTGTCTATGATCTGGTCGATGAAGGGAGTGGGGTAGTTGTCCTTAGGACAAGCTTTGTTCAAATCCCGATAATCAACACAGACACGTATGGTGCCCTGCTTCTTAGCTACAGGGACGACATTTGAGACCCATTATGTTAATGGAATAGGGTAGATGAAACCGACCTTCAAGAGCTTTTCAATTTCTGCCTTAATCGCCACAGGTTTTCGAGGGTGTACCAATTGTAGCTTTTTCCAGATTGGTTTGGCATCGGGATAGGTTTGAATCTCGTGTGAAACAATAGCAGGGTCTATCCCAGGCATTTCCTCGTAGGTCCAAGCAAACACGTCTCGAAATTGCTTGAACAAGGCCGTGAAAGTAGTAATTTCTTCAAGGGAACACTTCTGGCCTAAACAAATGTGTTCCACTACACCAAGTGTAACCGATATGTCTACCGGAATGATAGGTTCGATGTTGGCCAAATTTCCCTCAGTGTCTGTATGACATGTGAGTATCGAGGACTGGGGGCAAGGGTAGACATCCGATGTGAAAATGGTGGTGATGTGGTTCTCTACAGTATCCAATGGGGGAAGGAAAGATGATCGATGATGGAGGTATTCCCACGGAGGGTCATCCCCACTCATAATATCCATGATGGACTCGTCGGAATGAGAAGTCCAGAGTAGAGGGTCGGGTAAGGACGACGTCCGCTGTAGAGAATAGGATGTAGAGGCCACAACTAAGTTTTCCTCGGGTGCTGACTGGATAGCCTCATAAGTAAGTTTAGTGGGTGAGAGAGGCATGATATCTCCAATCAGGTGCATAGTGGCTTTGTCGGGTACAAGCCATGGATCAACGGAGTTGGGAAAAGAGGATATCATGTTCACCGTGGCGACATGGTTAGGGGGATCCGAGGTTGGAAAAACACCCATAAGAGATGACTAGTTTATGAGGCCGTCCCCCACGATCTCATATGGTTGCGAATATTTCCCGAGTATAGTGACATTATCACCGGGATGAGTAGCGGTGTCCGGTGTACAAAATTCTAGTTGGTCGACAATGACAATTCGTCCTTGGTGGGGGAATTTCACAATGCGGAATACAGATGATGCGACCGCAGTGATGGCATAAAACCAATTACGACCAAGTAAAATATTATAATCTAAAGGCGCGACAACCACTTCCACGTTAATGGTTGCGGTCTTACCCCCCAACTCGACTTCCAAGGCTTGTAATAGCCCATGGGGTTGGAAACCATGACCGTCGAATGCTTTCAAGGTGGTGGGAGAATGGTTTAACTGAGGAGAACAAATGGCTCTCCAACATGATATCGACATGACCCAGGTAGAGGCACCTTCGTCCAAAACGGTACGATGGATTGTCTTCCCATCAACGTTTGTAGCAACTTGAAATTCCAACTGGTGGGAAAGCCTCAGTTTAAAGTACTCGAGTCAGAACATGACTATATAAGAGGAATACGGATCAACGCGCCAATGGCAGTGTGAAGAGTCTTGTGCTGGCTAGGACAGTTCTGCAAGACCTCTAGCGTCGACATAGCAGAAGGGGCTTGTGCCAAGTCCTCTACAATATTGTAGTTTTGAGTTGCCCGAGCATTGGGATTGAAAACGGATTTTCGAATCGTGCTCTTAGACGGACACAACATTGAATCTAAAGAAGGCTTCTCAATGGTGAGAGAAGCGTGTGGTACGGTGATGTCGGGAATAGAAGTGGAATCTTTTTCAGTATTACTTCCAACGGGTTCCTTCTGAGGGACTGAGTCATACGAGCGTGAACGTGTGTTCAAGTTAACCGTCTCACTACGCATCATGAGAACATGCACGGTAGAGGACACCTCTTCATGGGAAGGAGAGGTTTGAGTGATCAATTGTTGGTTCTGAGTGGGGAAGGAATCGTTGAGAATTGTGGTAGTAGAGTTTCCATTGAGAAACTTTTGCATTTCATTTCGGTGAGGACATTCCTTGGAGAAATGGTCACCACCGCACAGTAAACAAGGATACTTCAACTTCCTCTTCTATTTGGTGTCTTTAGGGGTGGGCTTGGGCTCTTGCTGATTGGAAGATTTCTTAGGTTTTCCTTTGTTTTTCTTCTTACCACAGGATTTCTGAGACGAAGTTGATTGAACAGAATTCACCTCTTTGGTGGAGGTAGGAGTGGGTGAGTTGGTGGTGCTGTTTCCAACCTATGGCAGGGATGGGGAAGAACCTTGGGGGTTCGACGATCCACCGGTTTGAGTAGAAGGCTGAGAATTAAGGGAACCAATGATGCCATCGGCATGAGGTCCCTTAGGTGGTTTTGCAGGGTTATATGTAGGGCGGGGTGCGTCAGGAACAATTTCATACAATGTGCCGGATTGAGCATAGACTAGATCTAAGTAATGGACACGGGAAATAGCCTGTTCCTCAATGACGACCCCTCCCATGGCCACGTATCGAGCTACGACAGGTAAGAGAGACTTTGTCAACCAGTCAGCTAAGAGTTGGTCTGGAATATGAGCCTTAATAAGACGTCGTCTCCTCCTCCACTCATGGATATGATCTGAGATATGGGTGGCGGTGTTTTGACAGAGCGAGGTCAGTAAGTCCATACCAGTCTCGTAGTGAATGGGCAACTGTAAATGGATAAAAAATGACATATCAAGAGAGCGGAAATATGGAAAAGAGTTAGGTGGTAATTCAATATACCACTTCGCAGCTGGGCCGGTGAGATTCTGTTGGAATAACCTAAGACAGATCGAGTCGTCCATCAAGGAGTTGGATGAACACCATAAATGGTATGTCATCACATGATTTTTTGGATCCTCACCAGTTTTTCCATCAAATTTGGGAATATATGATGGTAGTTTCACCGAAATTGTTGGCCAATTGTATCCGTGGAAGATGGGGTCATTAGTAAGACGAGACAGGTCGGGTAGGTCCAAAGTGGCCAAGAAAGGCAGCTGTTGATTCGGCTGCGGGTATTGATAGTATTGCTATGGCATGTATGGACCAGTGGGACCTTACATCGACTGGTTATAGGGTGTTCCTGGAGGAAACTGGCTGTAAGGGGGTGTGCCTCCTAGACCATATGTAGGTTTGCCGCCATAATAAGGTTGTCCATTACCATAAGGTGGGGGTCCACCGCCGCCACCGGAATAAGGTGGACCTCCATCGCCTCCGCCGGGAGGGGGTGGGCCTCCTCTGAATGGTGGGGGTCTGCCATCGCCACTGGGATAAGGTGGACCTCCATCGCCTCTGTCGGGAGGAGGAGGTGCTCCACCGCCTCTGCTGGAAGGGTGTGGGCCTCCTCCGCCACCTCCACCAAAATAGGGTGGTCCTCCACCACCACCACCGGGATGGGGTGGTCCTCCACCACCGGGTGGAGGTGGTCCCTTGCCTCCACCGGAAGGGGGAGGGCCTCCACTTCCGCCTACAGGAGGGGGTGGGCCATGGTTGCCAGAATGAGGTGGTCCTTCGCCATAAGGTAAATGTCCACCTCCTCCGGAATTATGTGGGTGCTCGCCGCCTCCAGAAGGAGGTGGGGGGGGGGGGGACCGAATGGGGGTGGTGGTACTTGAGGGATGGTAGGTGGGGGTCCATGTTGTAAAACATTTTTATGCCCCCATAAAGTGTATGCATTTCCGGGATAAGGTATCCCATAGAGTGTGTTTCTGGGATTGAATTGTCCCAACAAAGGGTTAAGATAACCTGGATATGCTTGAATCCATGGTGGTTAGTTTGAATGGAATGGTCCCCCAACATGGGATAATCCCATGGTGGAAGCTCCGACGGGTAGGGAAGTTCCAACGGAAGGACTGATGGGAACTCCTCCTCTTGTATTATGGTTAGGAGATGGGGGTTGCCCCCCAGCAACAACGTGTTGACCACTAATCAATGGTTGACCCAACATGGGTTGTTGATTATCTACTGCGGGATTAACATTACTCGTAAGGAAAGTAGGTGGTAAAGAGTATCCTCCCTACGAGTTTTGGGGTGGGGGAGGAGTGGATAATGTTCTCGTAGTAGTAAGGGGAGTGTTGGACTGTTGTCCTTCAACAGGTTGAGTCGTTTGAGGTATAGAACTGGTCTCCTGTCTAAGGGGTGTACTTGCAGGAAGCGAGGGTTGACTAGGTTCATAAGTGGGCATGTTGTGGATGGATGGTTCCGGTGAGTCATAAGATAAAGTGCAAATCGAGATTTGCCGATATGCGGGTAACATCGAGTCTTCAACCCTTCGTAAAAGACTTTGTCTTTGAAATTCCTCCCCCATGGCATGTAATCGATTCAAGCGATCACGAAATGGTCCGAAAAGCTCGTCGAGAGTGGGCCAAGTGGGTGGGGATGTAGTGGAAAAATGAGCCACTTGTTGACCTAGAGATGTTTCCCAAAAGGGTGCAACTGGACCAAATGTAGCTGATATAGGGTAGTCCTGGGAGGGATTTAACCATTCCATAGATCTAGGCTCTCTCGATAAAATGGGAGGGAGAGGTACGTCTTGTGAAGTGGAAGTTTCCACCTCTTCACCCCTTGAGGGGTTGGAGGTGGGTGAATTTGGAGGGAACATGTGTGTCCCAACATTCAAAGTAGGATTTTCCACTTCAAGTGACACGACCGTGACGTGTGGGTCCATTCTTACCTTCGAAATTACCTCCTAATTAAGGGGATATTCGGGTGGTAAGTTCAGAATTCTATGGGACCTTCTCTAAGGAAAATCAGCTAAAGTGACTGAAATCGAGTTTCTCCTAGGTGTAATCTAAACACAAGGAAAGCAGTCCAGAAAAATCTACACAAACTAAGGCCGCAATCAAACTTATGTGATAGGTGTGGATTCAAAAGTCTGGAACCTCACGGGATTGTCAAGGCTTCGTAAGTTGCGATATACTCGTCCAACAGTTATACTCGGACCAATTTTTCAGAGCACTAACCAGGGAGGATTAGGACCGTACCCCTAACCATATAACCTAACTACCTGATAGTACGTGCGTAGTAGCTCCCCGAGTGCGTAGGTGTAATCTAAACACAAGGAAAGTAGTCCAGAAAAATCTACACAAACTAAGGCCGCAATCAAACTTATGTGATAGGTGTGGATTCAAAAGTCTGGAACCTCACGGGATTGTCAAGGCTTCGCAACTTGCGATATACTCCAGGGTCCAACAGTTATACTCGGCCCAATTTTTCAGAGCACTAATCAGGGAGGATTATGACCGTACCCCTAACCATATAACCTGACTACCTACTAGTACGTGCGTAGTAGCTCCCCGAGTGTTGTTCTCGATGTATTTCTCTGCTAAGATGGCCAAATGGATAGCTCAGTTGGTTTCAGGAATCCCAATGGTGTCTCCCGATATACACAAGGTACTTGGGAGCTCAAATCCATAGTGGTGATATCTAATGCACAACTGTACGGCACGAGACCTTCCGATAAACTACCAAGTACGTGAAACACCTTTCGATATACGCCAAGTATGGAAGTGCCTTTCGATATACTCTAAGGTACGTGTAAGAGCCTTCGATATACTGGTTGGTACGTGAAAGAGCTTCGATATACTGATTGGTACGTGGAAGACTAGAATACACCCGGGATGCAGTGGAGGAAATAATGACATCTACCATGTTTTACGATGCCGGAGAACGTCTCTAGCTTAACACACAAGTTACTAAAAGTTTTACCCTGGTTCTACCGTTAATTTTATTTAGACAATTAGGTGAATGCATGAGATGAATACATAAACGTAAGCATAATGCAAACCCTAACTACATGAAAAAACATGCACTTTTTCTTTTGATGAAATATATGTATGGGAGGGAGAAATTTTTTTCAAGTGGTTTTTTACCAAAACAACAAAACTTCAACAAATCTCAATTCTACCAAAAAAATGATAATGAAAGTACTCTTTTCCATTTTTCTCTTTAAGCAAAACATGAAAATCAACAAGCATCAAAACCAAATCTAAGCATTTTCTTTTTTGTCTTTTTCAATTTAGCGTGAAACCAAAGATGACAAAAAAGAGAGAATTTCTATCTAGAGCACACTAGCTTTTCAAATTTCACTATGGCAACTTAAAAGCATGAAAATCAAAAGTACATATAACTTTTTCAAGCATGGAAACACTTTTGCAAAATATTTGACTATGCTTTGGATTTTTCAAGAAAATGAATGGCTCATAGTTCGAGAAAAATACAAAATGATGAACTCTTTTTCAAACTTTCCAAAAATATCTATGATGGATTCCAATGCATGAACCAATTTCTACAACATTTCTCAAATACAATTGAAAACAGTAAAAATGAAGCACTTTTAATTTTTCCAATGATATGCCAAGACTACAATTGATAACAATAATGTTTTTAAGCGTGAATGGCTGAAAAGAAAGATTATTTGCAACACTCTAAGCACTCAGAAACTCAAGAAAATGACAAGCACTCTAATAAACTGAAAAACACTCAAGACACTCAAAAAACAACCGAATGCAAGCAAAGCTAAATAACATGTGCAAAAGAGGTCTGGGATCGGATCCAATGCAAAGACTAGATCAGGTGAGGAGAGGAGGGAAGGAAAGGTCAAGTGGATGAAGGTGGGGGAGACTAAAGTTTCCACCACTACCAAGTCTCAAACTTGTCCGAAATGGAACCCAAAACCAATACAAACAAAACCAAACACTACAAATGCAAAATAAAAAATGTCTCTGACTGGAAGATGCAGTGCAGAGAAAGTCTGTAAGACAAACCAAGCTCAAAAGTTGGAGAAAAGAAGACCCAAGAACAAGGCTTGACTGCTTAGCGCAATGTGTGGTCAGGCTCAGAGCACCCGTCGCAGGTGGAAAACAGGTGGCTTGCGTTGACGGTGCAAGATGTAAATCTGAGCTAAGCGCCAACGATGCAGGTTTCAGAGCAGCAGATTGCGCCCAGGAGAAGACGTTGCTCTGGATATACTACCCAGGTGCGACGGGCGAAATCCCAATGCAAGGATGGAAAGATCTCCAAATATGAGCAATCAAAAGGTTTGACAATCATACATACAAACTCAAAGGAAGTCAATAGACCCTTCAAAAATAAGATCTGGTGGCGAAAGAGGCTTAGGAGGAAAATGAAATGGATCACAAAGAAATCAGAGAAAATGAATTTCGAAATGAAAACTTAAAACAATGCATGGTCTCTCCAGTATGGTCACCAAATTTGTTACCGGACAATCTACTGAAAGCGGACTTAAGGCATGATCTCCCTAGTTCAATGTGAATCTAGAACAAATATGATAGAATACAAATCTACCTTCCTAGATCAAATTAGAGATTAAGAGATATGAACATCTTACCTTTCAGATCTGTAGATCTCTTTCTCCCTCATCACTCCAAGCTCCATGGTCGTCACATCCAAAGCTGCAAGACCTGTCAGAACATGCAAGAGACAAACAAGTAGTAATAACACATCTACGCAATAATTGATCTAAGTAAACAGTTAAGGAAGTAAATTATAAATATCAATGAACAACAAGACATTTATGGAAAGAGTTTTGTATTACTGTATTAAAGTGGAAATACATAGAAGAGATAAGATTACAACCAAGCCCTAACGTCGCAATCTTCCTCCAACAAGCCAAGCCAATGCCTCTATGGAGAAATGGGTGCCTCCAATGGATGAGTGATGATCCCCTAAGCTCTATTTCACCCACATATGGATGCTATAGCCTTCCTCCCTTTGGAATGGGAAGGAGCTTCATATATATAGGACTAGGAGAATATGATAGGTTGAGAAATAGTGGGAGAGAACTAAGGGATCCTCCCAAAGGGTTAGGGAACCAAATGCCAGCTCTCCTATGGGTTAGGGATAGAGATCAAAGTCACACACATTCGAGAAATGGCTCGAAAATTCCCTTTATCCACTTTAACTGACATCGACACAAGCTGCATTAGGAAAACCTATGCCAGCACATGCTGCACAAGGGTGACCTGCGACAACCCAACTAGACCCTATGGAAATAGGTCAGTATCTCTTCTAGCTTGAATTTCTAGTCATGGGAACTTTGTTAGATTTTGAGCATTAATTCAATATGATCTAGGATCATATATGAGAGAATAAAAAGCACAGTATATCAATCACAAGAGACAATCACAAGGGACAATAGACATAGAGTATCCTTGGGGAAAACCAAGAAGGTGAAAAACCCCAATAACTTCCTCAGAGATAGATAGAGCAATGATACAATAACCCAAGCATAAGAGATAGACTCCTAGCAGCTTCTCCTCCTCCACTAGTGCGCATCACTCAATGAGAGAGATAGATGAATAAGTGAATGATCAAATAGAATGACACCCTCACTCTATTTATACACAACTTGACTTGCCTTTTAACTCTAACTAGGTCGGCCCCAACTTAACCACTTAACATAATACTAACTGGGCCGACCCCACTAGGGTGGTCTAATAACCCTCTAACCCACAAGACTCATACAGGGCCGACCCCATCAAGGTGGTCTAATAACCCATCAAGTATAAGTTATGACACTTGCGACACTTGTAAATACAAATGACGACACTTCCGTACAGAGGAATAATAACCTCTCTGTAGGGATACAATATACATATATGAAATATATTCCGAAGTTACATATACATCAACAAACTTCAGGGATGTTTACACTGAGTCTTATGGTGGAAATATTTAGGTGTAACATGGGTTCAAGAGGAAGCTAGAGTGGCAAATCGAGGAGCACTACTAAGAGATGATAATCAAGATCTAGCTACCCATACTAAAAGAGGAAAAGGGAAATCTCACTACCAGAAGGAAACTCATAATGAGTTTCATCCTCCTAGGAAGTTTCAGAAGTACAAGAAAGGAAACTACAAGCATACAGACTTCTCTTCTTATCAATGTTATTATTGTGATAAAATGAGACATATTGCTAAAGATTGTCCAATAAGAAAAGAAGAATAACAAAATACATCATGCTCATTTTTCCTAAGATGAAGAAGAAGAAGAACCTCCCAGGAAGTTACCAAAGGATTAAATTGAAGAATATGTCCTATAATGGTGGTGTTTCAAAGCACTCTCAAATCTTGAAGAAAAGGACTCCCCTCAAAAAGTTTCACTAGGAGAATACGAGAAGCCACATACAAGCTTGATTCAACAACTATGATGATGAAGAAGGATATACTATATCTTAGCTTTAGAATTGATTTTATATAAGATGCAGTTGTTATTGGGACAAAAGAAGGTGGCTCACATAAGATCACTTAGAAACAACTTTGATTTATTGTAGAAGATTTGATTAACATTATACATCATAAGAAAGAAAGGTAGAGGACCTCAGAATCAGATGATGGAGTAAAGCTCACCATCAGACATTCCAGTACTCCCTGCAAGGAGACTAGGATCAAAAGAGATCCTACCTAACAAACAAAGATAAGTATTTGAATTTTCATTTTTATAAAATTGTTTAAATGATATTGTTCAATTGTGTACATATTTATATTCCTAGAAGTGTAGTATGCATGTTAGAACGGTTGCATTAATGAACAATATGCATGTAATGGGTAAGTGGCCTATGGTATTATACAACATTCAATTGCTACTTATCTAGAGTTAAACCTCTTTGCTGACATATTGGGATTAGTGCACGCACTTAATAATGTTCTGGTAGAGATGGAAGGCATCTAGAAAGTTATCGTATGAATACGAGATATGGATGAATGTTGTGTTGAAGCATTGGCTAAGATAGCATTATGACAGTGTGACCTATTTTTTTATGCATATGTTTTGGAAACTATGAAATGTTTCTAACCATGCTACTAAATTTGACTTGTAGGAAGTATCGTACACGATCACCTACAAATGAAGAATGATGAGAATTGTTTCGTAGAACAAGTGACAATGGTTCAACTATACAAAAGACTTATAAAGTCAAGCAGAGGAAGTCGACTATGATGAGATGTTGCTTTAGTAGACAGACTCATGGTGTAATCAAAGTAGAAGAAGATATCGAGCAACCTCCAGGACTAAGAGAACCACATGTGTGCATATTGAAGAAGACTTTGTACGGGCTTAGAAGTCACCCATGGATAGAATTATGAGATCAAGGATCACCTAGAGTGATGAGACATCAACCTTTGCTACAAGGTTGAATATGAGATCATAGATGGGTGCAAGAGAGAACTTGCAACAGAGTTCGAGATCTTGGTATCCAATGACTTAGAAAGATGAAATAAATGGATACACAAAATATCATCAGAAGAGAAGGCTACCAGTCACTCCAGTGCAAAAATCTCCCAATACAGAAAGTATAAGATGCACAGGGACGATAGTGCTCAGTTATAAAAGGAGCAGGAAATATCCGCTTCAGAGGAAGAGACTACAATACAGATGGAGAGACACTTTCACTTAGTCTCTATTTGTGGCAAAGGTTTTTTGGCCTAGTATGCAGTAGAAATCCTGAAAAGGTTTGATATGCTGGAATGTAAAGCCATGGCCACACCCATGGATACAAATTTGAAGTTGATGTCTGATGCTTTGTCAGACTTAGTGCACATGACGCTATATAGATAGAGTATTGGGTCATTGATGTATCTGACGAATACCAGGCCATATATATTGTGAACACCTTCAGTCAGTATCTGGTTGAGCCCAGGCGTGTTCACCTTATAGATGCAAAGAATGTGATGAGGTACCTAAAAGGTACGATAGAATATGGTCTCAGTTATACTAGAGATCATGACTTCAAACTGTATGGTTATACAGATTCAGATTGGAAGAACAATTTAGGTGGGTGTTTTAGTTCGGGGTCAGCCATGATTTCATGGCTAAGCAGGAAGCAGTCCAGTGTTTCTCTCAGCACTGTAGAAGCGGAATATATTGCATCTTGTTCCGCTAGTTGTGAAGCCATATGGATTCGAAAGTTTTTATCAGGTCTATTCGATCTGGAGTTGGATACCATAGTGATTCTATTTGATAACCAAAGCTGCATGAAGATGACAGAGAACCATTTGAGATATGGTGCAGAAAGGAGTTGTAACGATCCAATATGTGAGCACAAATGACCAAGTTGCAGATGTGTTGACTAAGCCTCTGTCTCGTGTGAAGTTTGAGCACTTTTGTGACAAGATTGGTATAGTCCATAAGGACTTCCCTCGAAAGGGGGAGTAGTGTTGATGATACTATGGTGGCGCAGTTGGGATTGATAATCCTTAGACAATGATCCCGTAATTCTGAAAGGAGGGATAGTCTTAAATGTTGATCCTTAACTAAAATCACGTAATTCCGAAAGGAAGGATTGTCTAAGATGAAAGTGGTGAACAATGATCTTGTAATTCCGAAAGGAAGGATTGTCCAAGTGTGCTATAGTGGTAGATCCGTAAAGACTGGGTCCCATAATTACGAAAGGAAGGATTGTCTGAGCAACACCAGTGTTGATGGACTAGATTCCCATAATTTCGAAAGGAAGGACTGTCCATGATCCCGTAATTCTGAAAGGAAGGATCACCAGAGCTGATGGACTGGGTCCTATAATTACGAAAGTAAGGAATGTCTATGATCCCATAATTTTGAAAGGAAGGATCACCCAATTTGATGGAATGTGTCCTGTAATTCCGAAAGGAAGGACTGTCCATGATCCTGTAATTCCGAAAGTAAGGATCACCAGAGTTGATGGACTGGGTATCGAAATTCTGAAAGGAAGGACTGTCCATGATCCCGTAATTACGAAAGGAAGGATCACCAGAGTTGATGGATTGGGTCCTGTAATTCCAAAATGAAGGACTGTCCATGGTCTCGTAATTCCAAAAGGAAGGATCACCATAGTTGATGGAATAGGTCCCGTAATTCCGAAAGGAAGGACTATCCATGATCCCGTAATTCCGAAAGGAAGTATCACCAATGTTTATGGACTAGAATCATGTAATTCCGAAAGGAAGGATCACCGGTGTTGTTAGATCAGAATCCCGTAATTCTGAAAGGAAGGATTTTCCATGATCCCGTAATTTCGAAAGGAAGGATCACCAGTGTTGTTGGACCAGAATCCCGTAATTCCGAAAGGAAGGATTGTCCATGACCCGTAATTCTAAAAGGAAGGATCACCTGTGTTGAATTTGATCTCGAAATTCTGAAAGGAAGGATCATATTGGTTGTTGATGCACCTGTTGCCAGAGATGATGTTGCTCCAACCTTGAGTTGTTGACGATGATGATGTTATTCCAGATTTATGCTGATGATCCAACCTTGTGTTGTCGTTGTTGTTTCGGTATTTACTTACCGATGATTGATGTTGTTGTTTCAGTATTTACTTACTGATGATTGATGTTGTTCTAGTATTCACTTACTGATGATTGATGATGTTGTTCCAATATTCATATACTGATGATGATGATGTTCCAGCTTCGTGCTGCAGATGATGATGGTCCAAATTCTTGCTATAGATGATGATACTTCTGTACTGAATATGATGATGATGATACTTCAGCTCTGTACTGAAGATGATGATACTTCAACTCTGTACTGAAGATGAAGATGATGATACTTTAGCTCTGTACTGAAGATGAAGATGATGATACTTCAACTCTGTACTGAATATGATGATACTGATGATGATGATCCAACTTTGCGCTGCAGTTGATGATGTTACAACAAGTTGTTAAGTTGCTGATATTAATGTTGTTGAAGAACTTCCAATGATTTATAGATGTACCAACCAATGTTCCATATGATGTTGTTGATGATGCCTCCTCCTCCCTCCTTTTGATGATGTTTTGTAGAGCCACACTTGTTGTTGTTGTTGTCAGTAGAATACCCTTCTTATTAGGGGGGAGTGTTGAATTAATGTAACTTTGAAGAATATTCTACTTGTATTATTCCTCCTTCAGGAGATGTCAATAATTTAAAAGGTCATGTAAAAGTCATGAGGTAAAACCTCCATTGTAATTCAAGTCGCTAGTACCCAAAAGAATGTAATATAAATATTATTTGAGTCTCCCTAGAGAGGTCAGCCCAGTTAAGTTAGTGAGGCCGACCTAGTTAGGTTAAAAGTCAAGTAAAAGGTAAAGTATAAATAGAGAGTATAGTACCCTATAATTTGTATCATTCACTCACTCAAGCATTGCACACTAGAGGAGAGAGGAAGATTGCGAAGGAGGAGGCGGATTATACTTGGCTCTAGAGTTTGGGTTTTGTATCTCTTATTTGTGAGACTTATTTTTGGGTATTGTACTTTGGTAATCTATATTGAGGAAGTTCTTGCTGGGTTTTCTTCCCCTCGAGGGTTTCCCAGGATAAATTGTTGTGTACCTTGTGATTGTGTGTCTTTCATAGATCCTATTTATGCTGTGGTTATTGTGAAAATGTTTTAAATAATAATGAAGTAGGAATCTAATTTATTGCAACATATAAACTTAACACTTTTGAAGTTTTCCTCCTCTTTGAAAGAGACTTCCTTGCTAACCTCAATATGTCTCTGAACTGGAATGTAGATTCTTTAAGCCTTTGAAGACTCATTGTACCCCGCAAATGTACACTTCTTCCCTGAGGGTTCTAGATTTGTCCTCTTTTCCTTAGGCACATGAATATATATTGGACAACCAAAGATTCACATCTGTCTAACTTCTGGCTTCACACCTGTGAAGGATTCTTCTAGAGTCATTTTCCTCAATATGTTATGGAGACCTATGTTATGGACATATATTGTGGTACTGGAAGCTTCTTCCCATGAGAACATAAGCATGTTCTAGTCAAGAATCATAGCTTTGAATACCTCTATGATTAACCTTCTCTTCCTCTCTGTAACTCCATTCTGTTGAGCGTTGTAAGGAACAATATACTCCCTCTTAATTCCTGCTTCCTTATAGAAATCATTGAAATATTAGGAGGTTTTCTATCCTCCATCATTGGACATTATAACCTTAATCATTTTCCTGGATAGGTTTTCAACATGTGGATTGAATTCCTTGAACTTGTTCAGATTCTTTGGACTTAAAGAAGTAAATCCAAGTCTTTCGGGAGTAGTCATCGATGAAGATCACATAATACCAAAATCCCCCCAAGGAGGCCCAATTGACATGGGTCCACAAAAATCAGAGTGTACTGTTATCACGCAACTTGTAGTTTCCCCAAAGGATGATCCTATAAGTATGTTAGAGGAGCTAGGAAACTAAATAGGTGATCTAAGAGGGCCTCGATCCCTATATAGATTGGTTGTCACACCAATCAAGAAACTCTTCACTTTATGCCACCAAATAATAAGGTAGCAAAGGGGGAGACCCTGATCTATTCCCGACAGGAAATATCTAAACCCAATCACAGATCAAACCAGAACAAACTAGAATACATAAGGTGATGGATATGTAAACCCTAGATATCAAGGATGAAGCCACTAGAGAGGTTTTATTTGCGTTGAGAGGCTTGAGAGACTCGATGAAAGATCAACCCAACTTCTTAAGTTACAATGACTTAGAGGTTAAAAGTGGATCTCGGATATAGATGCTAGGATAAATTATCAAATCTTATTGCCTTGTGAAACATGAATTAAAACTTAGGAAGAATGGGCCAAGGCAGTAGATCTAGATCATTAAGGGATTTCTAGCACAACTTGATAATTGATATGACAATATTAACTCACACAAGCTCAAAAATTGGAACTTGAAACAACCAAAAAGACAAACAAACCTAGGAGGGGAATTGGTAAAGATAAACACCTAGGGTAAAAGGGTGGATGGATTCCTATAGGGTGATTCCCTAGGGAACCCACCTAGGGCTAAGACTTAAGGTAAAAGCCCAGAAATAGTTTGCCAGAATTTCAAGTTATTAGACCTTGAGAATTTTTAGTATTTTCAGAGTTAGGGTTTGAACAATTAAATCAAATGACCAATGGATTAGAAATTCAAAAAAAAAAATTTGGGGTATATCTTACCCGGAAAATATTGTATATGCCTTGCAAATCATGATCTATCCCTTCTCAATCAATTTGAGATGATTTTATGGTGTCTCCAAGTGACATCGATTTGCCCAAAGGAGGTAGTGCACCCCTCTCTTCTGCATAAGCAAACTATTGACATAAGATTTGATGCCCAAGAAAAATATTGTAAATTCAAAAGGAATAATAAAGAGCATACCAAAGATCAAATATTCTATTGAAAACCCCCTGATTACCCAACGCCTTCAAGGGAAATGAGTTGGGGAATCCCACAAAAACGTCCAAGTGAAGTCGCCCTCCTGCATTAAAACACTATCTTCCATGAAAATATTTTGGATCCACAAACAATATCTCAAATGCTAAGAGAAATAGACTTTCCAATCAAGTACAAGAACATCCCACAAATAAGACCCAAGAATTTTTGAAAAAATATTTTTATTTCAAATATTCCAAGAGCCAAAGTCAGGCCTTTACAATGAGGGGGTCCTCTCTCTTAAATAGATTCGACAGAGACCAAAACCCTAACCACTTTTTAAACGAGTGGTTGAGATTAAAAGATACGTCATAAATCATCAACGATGGGGATATAGTTAATAGTTATTTACATGGATCAATGACTAAGTCAAAAGAGGGGGCACACTTTTTCCCAACGATGCCCTAGGAGGGGAAAAATAATATAACAATGTGATACATCATGGGATAAATTTGTGAAGGGGTCACTAGGGGCATAAATCACCATATGACTCAACCTTTTACAATACTACAATAATATAACATGATAATACAAAAGATCAATATATAAAGTGTGCCCCATGGGAGGAGCACATCCTCTCTAGGACAAGATATCATCTTGAAGAATCATCTGGATGAAGACAAGCCATGTAAAATGCATCATGAGCCATAACATATCATGATAAATCATCCCCATGCCATTTCCTTGCTCACACTATCCAAATTAATTTTCCTAATAGAAGCCATGGTCATAAAACTACCGCTAAACTCATTGTGGAGAAATAAAACAACCCATAACTCACTACCAGGTGCTCGGTGCACAAAAATGACTACACAGATCAATCCAAAAACATAGGAATATGGAAACGATCACTGGTCATACCCCATATCCAGCTTGTATTTCCCTAGGAGAAAAAGGCACATCACTGCTGTGTAATAAAAATGGCCAATGTAATAAAACGTGATAATAATCACTGCATCTCAGAAAATATGACCATCTGCTACAAACTAAAACTACTGGAGGTATGTTGGAGTATATGGAACACAAATAATCAATATGGAGCTCTATAGTCACTGCCTCGGGGACTGTGTTGATCAAGTCAAAATATCCAAACTGAAGGTAAAGTAGTACCATGAGAGATCCTATATGCATGTAAGATGAACAATGCTCACAATTTTATGTTAGAAACCATACTATAACATGGAATACATGACAGTGGCTAATATAATCCAATAAAAAATAACCTGTGTGAGAAAAACCATTAAGTATTTCATGAAGTTCCCTACATATTCTCACTCAGAAAATTAGAGAGACTTATAGGAACAGTGAGGTGGAAAACAAGGATAAGGTAACATGAAGGACTTGCAACTTCAACACTATGAACTCTCAGATACAAGGGAAAAGGGGAAACCAGTGCCACTCAGACGTATGTCAGATAGAGAACACTCAGGGAATGCCTGTGCCTCACAAATGGGTAGAGTGCTTGGACTACTTCCTGTAGACTCTAGACAAGCAACCTTTGCATTTAATTTATTTTTCAGCTTTGCACTTTAACATTTAATATTGAATTTCAACATTTAGCATAGGATCATCTTTCGCTAGCCATCCTCCAAAGGCAGGTTCCCTGAATAGCCTTTTGGGCCTCAACTAATGACTCGGTATGACCTCCATTGCCCGCCAACATCCATATGTGCAATGGAGTGACCACCCTATTGACCTGTAGAGGCAAACAACCTTACATCGTACAAAGGATGAGTGCTCGTCCTTTGGAAACTAACTAAATACATAATACATTTTATTTGCACGTAGTGTTTAGCAACACTGAAGCAACCAGACTCGTTACAAACACTGTTTTTGCTGACTTTTGCACGTAGTGTTTAACAACATTGTTTTTGTTGACTTTTGCATCTGTTTAGACGTAACATTTAAGTTCCAATGCTTTAGTGTTTAGAAACACTTTTCTTCGGAATACTTGCTTTCGAAAACTACAAGAGAGAAACCTAGTGATGAAAAGGCCACACACTCCAAAGCCGAGACACAAGATAAACATGGAGTGATATCCGACAAAGAGGTCTAAGTGGGGGATTCCTTGACCTCACTAGTCAAAGTACAAGTCGAGATAAACTAATAAATGGAAGAGACAAATGAATGGATAAAGTGATAGGTGATGCCATCGAATCAAATAAGGGTAAGTCCATGTGAAGTAAGGGGTATAAGCAAGCATAGGTAATGACCTTGCACTAGGGACTCATTGACTACTCACAACACAGGTTGTAAACCATGAAGTTCAGAATTCCACTTCCAGTAAACATGCATAATCACAGTAAATAACAGAAACCATAGAGAAACGAGAAAATCTAAATGCAACAAATATATACCTCTACTCAACGATATACCTTTCCCCAGAACATCTACATCTAAACATCATAAGCATCTGACTACTCTGCATTGAATGGATCATGGCTGTACCAAAATCATCTCAATGGAGTCATGTAAAATCGGTCATGACAAGGGGGCATACTACTACCGCTGGCTCAAAATATATATCACCACTGCTAAATAATCTCATCTCAACCACATGTCTGGCTCAATGGACTGAAAGAATTAGGATGCATCATGGTAGCCCCAACTACAATGTATGTGATAACATCTAGCTCCAGATGGGACAGGTGCTCTACTGAATAGAGCGCTTGAGAACCTCAGAATATTTGATCCTCATCACTCTGCTAATATATCCTCGAACATGCAGTCAAGTGTCTGCATCATCATCAAAATGTACCTAATACTTGCATCATGCCAACGCTCTACCAATCTCCGCAGACCCAATATTATTCAAGTCATAAAAATAAAAGCATAAAACAAATTGCATGAAATAACAAGTACTAAAAGTGAGATGCTAATCTATTAACTAAAAAATAAATTTTGTCTTATTAGGTTTTTGGCTGGAATAGAGAAAGTAAAAGGCACTAAAAAAGGACAAACTCAATGGTGAAGGAAGAAACTGACTACTTCTTAAGTGAGCTTATTCATTTTCCTACCTACTCCAAGCTACCAGGCAAGAGGGAGTTCAAGCTATATGGGGGAACAATATGTTGCATCTCAATGCCCTCTTCAATACAAACATATTGAAATTCACCCTTAATGTACTCACCACCATTGTCAGTGCGAATGGATTTTATTTTCCTGTCTGAAAATTTCTCTACAGAAGACTTGAAAAACTTGAAGAACCCAAATACTTCTGATTTCAATCTAAGGAAATATACCCAACTAAATCTAGAATAATCCTCAATAAAAGTGAGCACATACCTTGATTTGTTCAGAGACAGATCTGGAAATGGACCAGCCACATCACTATGGATGAGATCAAGAGGGTGAGAGGCTCTCCTAGCCTTTCCTTTTTCAAACTTCTTCTCAGGATGCTTCCCCATCAAACAACCATGACAGTTTCCTTTGGAAAACTTGATCTGGGGCAGCCCATCAACCATCTCCTTTGCATGCATGTCAGGCAAGTACTTATAGTTAAGATGCCCAAATCTTTCATGCCACAATCTGCTTTCTTCATTGGCATGAGTATGGAGAGATGATCACTTCAAGAGAGGTAAGAAGTGCGAGAACTCATACAGTTTGGAGTTGTGATTTGCAACTCCCTTTGCAATGATTTCACCTGAAACCATGTTTTGTATCTTGACTTCATTTGGAGAAAAGATGACTCTTTTGGGCTCTCCAATATGAGTCATTTGATACACTGAAAGTAAGTTTTTTGTAATAGAAGGAACATAAAGCACATCAGAAAAGTAACCATAGTCAAGATTGATTCTTCCAATCCCCTGAGAGGAGACTTTTGAATCATTCCCCAACATGATGGAAGGGCCAACTGAGCTTTCGAAGTTGGAGAAGAGATATTTGGAGGAAGACATGTGTCTTGAGGCTCTTGAATCTATGATGAAAGAAGAATCTGTTGATGCACTTGCCATGAAGGCATGACATCTTTCTTTTCCTTTGGATCTAGAAGATTCAGTATCAGGATCTTTCTTCCTTGCACATGCTGGTACAGGAAGATTGTTCTTCTCGAGTAATTGAGCCATCAAATCTATAGTCTTCCTCATGCAAGTACTCTCAGGATGAAACCCCTTCATACAATAAGTGCACTTGGTCTTTCCCTTCTGAGAATGCTTGGTCTTCCTTGAGTTCGAAGCTCCATCTGAATGGTATGGACTATCTGTAGACCTTGTATCATTCGATCTCTTGTCAGAAATCTTTTGCTTTCCTTTACCATTCGCTCTCTCTGCAACTGTACGAGTTGAATCCAATTTGGGTTTTATCATTCCCATAGAGATCAACTTCTCTTCCTCTTGAGTAAGAGATTGGATGAAATCATCAAGTGAGGGAAACTTCCATCTTGGAATGGACAACCTAGTTGACTAGAATGTAGAGACAACAACTGAGAAGTTTTCCCCCAACTTTGAGAGAATGGAAAATATAAGCTGATTGTCTTCTTTCACTATCTCATATCTTTTCAACTGTGATATCAAGTTTTTGAACTTGGTGAGGAAGGCATTGATAGATTTGAAACTATCAGGACTCAAAAATATGAACTCATTCTCCAATTTGTGTCCTTTCATATAATCTTTCTGTCCAAAAAGGGATTCGATCTTGTCCCAAACCTCTTTAGGAGATGTAATATCGATGACATGGAAGTGAAGATCATCAGAAGTTGAGAGAAGGAGGAGACCAACTGCTTCATCAAGCCTATCCAAGTACTTGGACTTTTCAATTGCAAAGAGAGCCATATCGGATTTCCACACAACATAGTTGGAAGATGTGAGCTTTAGATCCATCTGAAACAGAGAAAGTCGAATAGTTGAAGAAGATTCCAAACGGGTGAATAAACCTGCAAAACAAGAGAATTTTTGTTGATGGAGAATGCTACACTTTGACTGAACACTGCCTTAAGGACACTTGGCACATAGACTAAGTCCTTCACACTTGGCTAGACCTCACTGGATTTCTCCAATGAATTCAAGTAATAGCACCAGGATTTGTTGTGGAAACTCAGAGGCTTCTGGTGCACAAGTGAAAGATAGCTACTCAAAGAAATGCTGCAACTGCTGCTGCTGCAACTACTGCAATGGCTGCTGACTGCTCTGATACCATGTGATAATTTGCAGGGATCTAGAAACTGTAACAAACTCACAATCTAACTCTCAGGATTATTTGCAAAGAAGAAGAAGCATGCATTCAATAATCACTCATAAACAAAGAATAATGGATAATGGACAATGTCAATATCATATAATGAATAATGAATGTAGAGAATGTGTTACAACGATCAATGATGATGCATCATATAGGATTCAAATTATCCAAGTAGGGGCATTCGAATCTGAGCTCAAAGTATAGCATGAATAACTATGGAGACATTATCAAGTCGGTAGTATTAGTCATAAATGGTAAGATTCAGTCAAGTGTGACCAACTGAGTCTAACAGAACTATCTAGCCATAAATCAGGGAATGGAGACTCCAAGGTGGGTGCATGAGGTTGTCTAACTCAAAGTCTAGCTTGGATAACAATGGAGACATCATCCAGTCAATCGTATCAGTCATAAATGGTAATAGTTAGTCAAGTGTGTCTAACTGAATCTAACAGAACCATCTAGGCATAAATCAGGGAATGGAGGCTCCAAGGGGGGCGCATGAGATTGTCAAATAGTCAAGTGGAACTCCAGAAATAGCTAACTAGAAGCTACAAGCAGTCAGCATGAACAATCAGTGGAAGAACTACTCAATCAATGCACTAACTAAATGATAACTCCCGGTAGATGAGATAAGGTGCCCTAACTGAGTGATAACTGAAGGTAGGTGAGTAAAGGTGCTCTAACTAACAGTGGTAGGTGAGAAAGGCACACTTGCCTTGCACGACAGTCAAGAAGGGAGAATTAGGTAGGTAGGAGGCCAAATGGGGGCTGTAGATAGGCTCTGGAGAGCTAGAAGCAAGCTCTAGGTGTTGGGGAGACAACCATGATGATGACTGGATGCATGCAGGCATGCAAAATACAAAAATGATGGTGTGAATATTCCAACAGTATCTTGTTCGACATTAGGCCGACGTCAAATCTACATTGCAGACATTTCTTTTTGAAAA
Organism: Larix kaempferi; assembly: GCA_027924585.1. Classification (NCBI taxonomy): domain Eukaryota; kingdom Viridiplantae; phylum Streptophyta; class Pinopsida; order Pinales; family Pinaceae; genus Larix; species Larix kaempferi. Next base: position 4,593,688 of record BSBM01001334.1, read on the forward strand.
TTATTCCGATGTGAGATATTCTCTACACGTCTATTTTTCAACGTTAAATTGACATAACATCTACATTGCGCACGTATTTTTTTAGACATTATTTTGACATGAGATCTACTCTAACAACGTGTCTTTTTTGGCGTTAAACAGAAGTGAAGGTTACTCTATGAACATCTCTATTCGGATTTCAATCCAACATCAGATATACATAGAGAATGTCTCTTTCTTATGTTGTTTCGACATACAAAAACGTCAATTGTCGGACATTTGTTGGATGTTTGACCAACGTTTCTAGCAATCGATTGATAGGGCTTAACATTCAAGTTTTGTGTCACTTAAGTGACACATAAGGATGTCTCTTAAGCGATGTCAACCCATTGACGTCCCAATGACATTCATATAAACTCTTATTCAATGCTAAATAGCGCCGAACGGATGCTGAATTTGCTACGCAAATGTAGTAGTGATGTATATGTATTATGTGTATTTTAAATTAATAAATAAGCAAGTACATTACAAAAATGAATGTGAAACATAAATCATAAATCATACATGTAGGCAAATAATTTCCTATATTGGGATTCCATTCATAAATAGCATGCTATGCCTCTCTCCTAGAGGCTCCCGTCCTTGCCTCTACCTTGAATCTAAGTTGATCCTCCAAGGACATTAGTCAATGACTCAACACCTTACAATTTTGATGAAACTTCTTAATCCAATCATTAAAATAAGATAGAGAATTTTTCCTATGCTTAATAAGTGATTTTGCTTGAGTGAAGAGTACATTTTTATTAGGGTCATGACAAAGGAGTTTAACAATCAACATGACCAACATCAAGGTACATAGAGGGGTTGATGTGCGTGATTAAATGCCAATCACATACCCACATTCATGATAGAATCCGGTGGGAACTTTGCAATCCTAAAATCCTTGAAAACTATTAAGCTTGTTGAATTTTGAATAGAATCTAAAATTCTACGTTTTGCAAATGAAGCTCGATGAGGTTGGAACCACTCTCAAACATCCTGAAACAATTAATAGTAATGTTAAAAACTTAAGTAAAAGGATAGAAAATGAAAAATAAGACTTTAAGAATTTAATTGGTAATATTAAATTCTTAAAGTCTATCCTTTTTCGAAAAAATCGCCAAGAAATCATTATAAATTTGGGTAAAAAGCACAAAAAAATGGAGAAAATAACAGTCGATATATTGCTAGAGGGTTAGCATTGCGATATATTGCAATGTTCTCAATATATCAACGATGTTTGTAACACTGGAACATACTTAATATATGTAGGAACATAAATATACTTAATATATGCAGGGACAACATCTACACGCAGTTGTTACAATTTTTAGATCTCACCAATACAAGCACCCGATCACCTTTTAAACTAAAGGATGCTACAGAAACCAATTTCTAGCACTGTTAATTTTTTGCTTGATGAGAAATCAAAGTCTAGGAACAAGCTCCCCTGAGTTCATTTTATCCTTATCATTGGGTTCAACTAGTTTTAGATGTTTCAAATTAAAGTCCATATCATTGTCAACTAGTATAACTATATTTGACTGAATTCCTTTCATAAGAATGTTGCTTTAAATAAGACTTCCCTTCAGCTATTTTTGTTTATATCTAGATTCATCACTACCCCATTGATCATATATACATTTTTGTTCAACACTGGTATTATGATCAATGTGTTGAGCATAACCCTCTCTTTCATGTTTCCATTCTTTAGGAGCGCAAAATTGTCCTTTATCCTAGAATGAATTCACTGAAATAAAAGGAATACATCAAAATTGTTTTTCCTTGGGGACTGTTACCCCTCATTTAGCATGAGGACTATTATAGGTTGAAGACCTTGTCCAAGCAAGTTGCATTTGGAGAATTTTGGCCTTAGAGGTAAGATGTTTCCAGTTAATGGATATTGGCTTCTTAATTATTACCTTTTGGTTGGGAACTTGCATTTTGCACATGTGGAATGTCTAGTGCTTTGGTGGGTTTTTTTTCAGCATTGAGAGAGAAGCCCATCAACAACAATTTTTTACTAAGTATTATGGCCCATTATTTAACTAATCATTGAGGTGATACATTGGTTTTCCTAGCATGCCATATATCCACATGGGTTATTGCACTTGTTGGAGGGGAACACCCATTAATTTAGAAGTTACCTAAGGTTTGGGATGGTATTAGTTGGGTTGTTCATCATAGGATTGGTGATGATACTTTTGTATGGATGAGACATTTTCTTGATGAGTGTTCCACATGTGCACTTTTTCCTAGAGTGCCCTCATTCCTTGGGCAGTATTTGGTGCTTATATATAGTCAAACCCGCATGCTATGCACACTCTCTTATGTCACCCTACTCTTGTGGCCCTTGGATTGAGAATATTTGGCTATTTGCACAGGGGTAATGGTTAATAGCACACACATCAAGGTTGCTACATCATGGGAGAGCTTGTTGTCAAAACCTAGAATCATTCATTGCACATTTATCTATGTTTTCAACTATTGAGGGTTCATTGGCTCATTAGGAAGAATACCCTAGGTTTTGGGTCTATTTGTGGCATGTTTGTATTATTCATGGATGGTTGACTCATTGATCTAGTGGAGCACTTTCCTCTCTATGGAATTATTGGCACATTTGTTGATGAAGCTTAAATACCCATGCACGTTCTCCTAGGGCATTCCTTTTATATCATTAGTTAGAGAAGTTGTTGGTGCATTGGAGAAATATTTTTGCGTACCATTTCTATTATTGATATGCGATTGGCTTGTCAAGGTATTGTTGGCATATTTATTGAGGGAGATAAAAACTACTATTGGCACACTCTCCTAGGGAACACCTTAAGGATTTGTTGGCCTAGTCAATGTGGTCCTCATTTCACATTTATCTATGGTTCATTTATTGAGGATTATTTGTTGGCTTGGCTCTAGATCCAAGGAGGCATAAACAACAACCTTGGCCAACTTCTCAAGGGCATACCTGTCCATAGACTATTTAATTGTTAGATATAATAATGTTTATGTAATGTTACTTTATGTAATAAAGTAATAATGAATAATAATTTTATAAAGTGAATTAATTCCTACGTAATAAATGGCACATGTTTAATGTAATTATGAAGTTAGGTGAAGTTAGGTAAATTAGTAAGGAGTTCTTAAATGGGGGTAATGGAACTTGCTAGGTATATGTACAACACCACTTTATGTAATTTGTGAACGTTATTGATAATACATTTCTCGTTCATTGTCTCTCGTCTCTTGCATATTTCTCCATAACTTGGTTTAACATGGTATCAAAGCCACAATTATTGTGGCATATGGAAATTTCAGAGTCCATGTCAAGACAAAGTTGAAAAACCATAAAGCTTTGGAGAACAAGACTAGTTTGATAAAACTTGTAGACGTGAAAATAAAATGAATTGAATAGTGTACGAACCTGACAATGAAATTCAGACTATAGGGAAGTGGAAAAATAAAATGTTATGCAACAAATTTCCAAAAAGAGCATAAAAATACCAGAAATAGATCAGAAAGAGTAGTCCACGACTTTAATGAAGAAAATAATTGAATAACAAGCCTCTTCGAGGGGGGGAAATCCTTATACAATGTATTAAGTACACAAGACAAGACAAGACAAGATACTCAAATAAAAATATATCATTCCTATATATAGGAGATTAAGGGGTACAATTACAACTCACTGACCCCGACCGACATAATTAATATAACCAAACTAATGACAATTACCACTGATAGACCAAAGTCAACATTAAAACTAACGTAATGCACCACAATGTAGGGGGAAATGTGCCCCTATTTAGGGCTTAACATGCCCCTCCCTTTCATACAAGTGTTGTCCTCAATGCTTGATTAGTTGTGGATGATTTTGTATGAAGGATTCATCTTCCCATGTTGCATCTTCCAATGGAAGGTTCTTCCACTTGATGAAGTACTTAGTAATAGACCAATTCTATAGTTGTCTGGTCCTTGTTTCAATGATTTGTTCAGGTTCCAATGTGATGTTTCCTTCTTCATCAAGCTCGGGAATATTGTTTGAATTGGGATCGTGTCTCCTATTAACTTCTTTAAGAAAGAAACATGGAAAACTAGATGCACTCTCGTAGATGAAGGGAGCTCCAATTTGTAAGCCATACTACCAATCATCTGCAACACTTTATAAGGAACATAATACTTGGGTGATAATTTATTGTCCTTATTTCGTTTCTTGAGGGACATCTGCTTGTAAGTTTGTCACCTCAAAATTACCCAATCCCATTCTTCAAAACTCCTTTCACTGCGATGTTGATCAACTTGTTGTTTCTTCTTGTTTTGTGACATAGCCAAGTTGTCCTTAAGTATCTGGAGAACTTCTTGCGGGTGCTCTATGTGATCTTCCATGGCTTGAAATTTAGATTTTGCTTTTAAGGGATATGTTATAGAGGGAGTATGGTACCCATAAAGTGCCATAAATGGAGACATTTTTGATGAGGTATGGAAGGCAGTATTGTACCACCATTCTGCCAAATATAACCATTTCACCCATTGGGTTTGTTTATTAGATGCAAAGAAACAGAGATATCCTTCCAAACATTTGTTCACTATCTCAGTTTTCACATCAGATTGAGGATGATAAGATGAACTGTGAGCCAATTGGGTACAAAAACAAGAAAGCAATTCAGTTCAAAATTTCCCAGTGAAAATTGGACCTCTATCACTTACAATAATCTTTGGATTTCCATGTAACTTCTGAATTGTTTCCATAAAGGCTGTAGCTACTGTACTTGCATTAAAAGGGTGAGAGAGTGCACAAAAATGTGCATACTTCATGAGTCTATCAACAACCACCATAAAAACATTCTTTCCTTCTGACTTGGGTAGACCTGTGATAAAATCCATTGAGACTTCCTCCCAGCACTAGCAAGGTATGTCTAAGGGTTGTAGAAGTCTTGAGGTCTTAATTGTTTCAACCTTATTCTTTTGGAAAACCAAACATTCATCCACGAACTTTTGAACATCATATTTAATACCTTCCCAAAACAAGTCTTTCTTGACCCTGTGGTAAGTTTTCAGGAATCCAAAGTGCCCACCTATAGGAGAGGTGTGTAATTCCGAGAGAAAATTTTGTTTGAGTTGGGAGTTTTTGTATAAATTTAAACGATCCTTATACCATAGTGAATCATTTTTCCACACAAAAGTATCTGATGCACTAGGATCATTTTGTAGCTTTTGAATGATCCACACAGATAAGTCATTTTTCCATTCTTTCCTTGTTGCTACTACCCAATCAGGTTGTAGAATGGAAATTGCACAAAGTAATGCCCCAACATATTCATCTTTTATGGAAAATGCATATGCCACCACATTTTGTTTCACGTTTCAATACATGATTTCAAAGTCATATCCCAAGAAGTATTTAAGACTATCATGATCTTTTTTGACCTTGAAGTGCCTACCTATTAGGTAAGGACGTCATTTCTTAAGAGCATGTAGTATTGCCAACATTTCCTTCTCATAAATGGGCTTTTGTAAGTGCTTTCCCTTGATTGGATGACTTGTGAAACAAAGAGGGTGTCTTTCTTGCATTAGAATAACACCAATGCCATTTCTCGAAGTATCACATTCCACAATAAAGATTTTTGTGAAGTATGGTGTGCCTAAGACATGAGCTTTGCGCATTGTCTCTTTAAATTGTTCAAAATCTTGAGTTTCCTCTGGAGTCCAAAAAAATGCATCTTTCTTCAATACTGTTGTTAGAGGTGCTTCTATTATTCCATAGTTTTGAACAAACTTGCAGTAGTACCCTGTCAAACCTAAGAATACTCAAAGATTATTCAGATTTTTGGGAATCGACCAATCCATCATGGCTTTAATTTTTTTGGGGTCTACCTTGATACCTTCATGAGATACAATATGACCCAAATACTCTACCTCCTTCACCCCAAAGAAACATTTGGAAGGTTTTTCATATAGTTGTTGCTCCTTTATTATTTATAGTACCCTATCAACATGTTGAACATGTTCTTCCCAAGACTTGCTATAAATTAGTATATCATCAAAGAACACTAGCACAAATTTTCTAAGGAAAGGATTGAAAATGGAATTCATCAAACCTTGAAATGTGGAAGGTGCATTCTTGAGACCAAATGGCATAAAAAAAAAATTCATAATGACCTTCATGAGTTATGAATGTTGTTTTTGGGATGTCTTCATCCTTCATTCTAATCTGATGGTACCCGAAACGAAGATCCAACTTTGTGAAGAAAACTTCTCCATGTAATTCATCTAACAACTCATCAATGATAGGAATGGGAAACTTATCTTTAATGGTAATCTTGTTGAGCTCTCTATAATCTAGACACATACGCCATGATCCATCTGGCTTGTGTACCATTACCACTGGAGCATAGTGAGAACTTTGGCTAGGCCTAATTATTCATGCCTCTAACATTTCTTCTACCATACACACACATTTCCCCTACATTGTGGTGCATTACATTAGTTTTAATGTTGGATTTGGTCCATTAGTGGTAATTGTCATTAGAATGGTTATATTAGTTATGTTGTACGAGGTCAATGAGTTGTAATTATAACCCTTAATATCCTATATATAGGAAGGAGATATTTTCATTTGAGTATCGTGTCTTGTCTTGTATTTTGTACTTAGTACATTGTATAGGGAGGTTTCCCTCTCGAAGAGGCTTGATATTCAACTATTTTCTTCATTAAAGCCATGGAGTACTCTTTCTGATCTATTCATGCTATTTTTATGCTATTTTGGGAATATCCATGTTATTGTATCATTGTCATCAAACTTTCTCATGTCAATCTTGGGAAGTTGGGTACCCCTTGGTGACCATCATTGATGACTTCCATTACTAGAATCGTTTCCTCTTGGAATATTCTTATTCATGGGAGGTTTCTCAAAATGAGAATTATCTTTATCCTACTGAGTATCCTAGAACACATCATCGCCTGTAGTGAGAGTATCCCTTGAATTGTGTATGAGATTAGCAATATTTTTCATATTTCCCATCAATTTCTCCTCTAAATTGAGTAAATACATTGTTCTCACCGAACCTTTCATATTTTCCTCCATTTTATTCAACTTCTCCTCTAAATTATCCAAATCAACTTTTTTCACAATCCCTTTAATCATATCTTCCAACTAGGACACTCAAAAAGAGAGGTCTTCCCTTTCATCATATGTCAAGGATGGATCCTCTAGTGGTTTGGATGGATTGTGAGTCTTTACACTTCCTTTTGGTGCAATTTTGAACAATGTAAACATATATTACACCCTAGGTTTCACAACAATTATATCATTCTACTCAAATTTATTCAAATTTAAAAATGGCGTACCTTTTCAAACCTTGATTGGAAGACTGTTTTACGGAAAACTTGAAACTAATGTAAATTTACAATTTCAGCTCCTATGGGTTTGAAAATTCGTTTTATTGTATCTTGATGTGTCATCTTTCCATTGCTATAGGTATGACCTAATTTGTATGTACCAATAAGAATTTATTGTGAATGTCCCAACACTTATTATTTTTTGTCTTTCCATAATAGAGAACTTGTACAATCTTCCACGTGTCCAATATTCTGTATCTGAGGTTGGAAACTCTCCCATGGATACTGTAGTTCGTCTTATTTCTGATGCAATAGGTATCACTCAATCTGGATCTTGCATGCCCCAGATATGACCTTTTTTCACATAACACATGTTTTAGACTAGTTTTAGGACTAGTCAGAAACCCTATCTTCTACAACAACTATATCTAAAACAGTAATGTATCAAGATCTGAAACTTGGACCACAGTTAATTCAACCTTTTTTATAGATGGTTTTTAAGTCTCGCTCTCTGAATCCTTGTAGAAAAATATTATAATGAAAATTCCAAGATGACTCATTTTGAAGGAACCAGTCCCAAGGAAAGAGCTCTTATACCAAATGTTATACAACAAATTTCCAAAAAGAGCATAAAAATAGCATAAATAAATCAGAAAGAGTACTCCACGAATTTAATGAAGAAAATATCTTAATAACAAGCCTCTTCAAGGGGGAAACCTCCTTATACAATGTACTAAGTACACAATACAAGACAATACAAGACAAGATACTCAAATGAAAAGATCTCCTTCCTATATATAGAAGATTAAGGGGTACAATTACAACTCACTGACCCCAACCAACATAACTAATATAAACATACTAATGAAAATTACCACTAATGGACCAAATCCTACATTAAAACTAATGTAATGAACCACAATGTAGGGGGGAATGTGCCCCTATTTAGGGCTTAACAAAAACGACGTCTGGCAGCAAAATCATACTGTAACCAAGCTCAACTATTTCATTATACGGTCATTAAAATTTAGCATCTATTAAATTGTATGGATGTCAAATTGTATGAATTAATTATTTTATTGTATGGGCATTACAATTCAATAACTGTTAAATGGTACATACAACAAATCGAACGAATTAATGATGTACGGATTGGAAACAAAATCATACGAACACTTTTTTTGGTATGGATTGTGCAATAATCATTCATGTATTGCAAATTGTAGTGTACAAGCAGTTGTAGAATATAGAGGTATAGACAGCAAATTAGTTTTTTTCATAGTTGGTGAATTACTTTAGTGTACGGATGTACAATCACTATAAAAAAGAGGTACACCTATTATAAAATCTGAGGTACAACATTTCTTTTAGTAATAAGAAGATTTTTTTTGAAGTTATAAGAAAATGGTCAATATTAATAATTTCATGATTCCCGAGTCTGATAAATTAAGTGGAAAAATTATCTTGCCTAGAAACAAACGATTGAACATATTTTTTCTTGTCACAATCTTTGGGAACTAGTTATTGGGACAACTCCAAAACTTGATTCCATGGCTATTGACTACGAGAAGTAGAATAAAAATGCATTACTTATTCTTACATTTACTTTAGAATATGAGATTCTTCCCCACATTCATAGTCGTATTATTGCACTTATGCTTAGATGAAGTTAAATAATTTATATGAAACCTCCAGTAAACTTCGAATTTTATTGTTGTGAAATAAATTAACTAGTTTAAAGATGGGAGCATCAAATTTAGTTACAGATGATGTCCAAAAGTTGCATAGCTAAAAATTGACTTATCAACAATTGACACATATATTAAAGATAAATAATTCATCATGATTATGGTTAATATCCTAATTAATGTGTATCAAAATTTTGTAACATCATTTTGTGTCTTCTCAAAATGAATTTCCTACATTTGAAGAAGTTGTAGGGCTACCACTTCAAGAAAAGTAGTAACTCAAGAAACATAATCTTGCAAACCCAGATGGATATTTTGCAGGGAAACACAAAGAAGAGGCTGTGACATATGTCATAGATAAGTACGTAGTTGGAATCCCAATTGGATGCATCATTCTTTAAATCAGACAAGTGCTTCTCAAATTTATAAGCAGTGCAATTATTGTAGTAAGAATGACCATAATGAAAAGAGTGTTATCTTAAGCAAGGACATGAGGTTGATCGGAATAGAGGTAGAGGATATGCTAGGGGAAGAAGTAGAGGGGGAATTCATCACAGTCATTTTGTAGAGATTCGTACCATGGTTCCACAAAATGAACATGTTATTGATTATTTGTTTATGGCTTCTCATATTGATATATTTGTTTCTCAATGTGTTTGGTATATTGACTCAAGGGCCACCAAACATATGACTAGTCACCAAGATGTGTCTTCCAAGCTTGCTCCATATTATAATGAGATCGTAATTCTTGGTGATGATAGAATTCATGAGGTACAAGGAAGAGGTGACTATACCTATGAGGGTTTCAGGGGATTCCATACAAAATATTTAGAATGTCTTGTATGTTCAAGGTTTAAAGACCAACTTGCTATCTATTAGTAAAATTATCGAGGGAAATTATACTGTTGGTTTTTATAAGAAATAGTGTTTGATTAAATATCTTAACAACAACATCATGGACCAAGGATTATGATGTAATAATATGTACATGTTTGATGGTATTCCCAAGCAACAACATGCCTTTTTAACATTTTCTACTTTAGAGAATCAGTTATGGCATGAAATGTATGATCTTCTTAATTATTTCTATTTGAAGTTGTTTCACAAGCATAACTTGGTGAATGGTTTCCTAACATTGAGGAATATAAAGGTGTCTATGAAGCATGTATGGTAGGGAAGCAACATCATTCAAGTTTAACAACATCAAAACTAGAGCAACTCAAGTATTGTAATTAATTCATGGTGATGTTTTTGGTCCAATGAGAACTCAATCTCTTGGAGGTGCTAAGTACTTTGTAACATTTATTGATGATTTTCAAGAAAGATATGGTTATATTTTTTGAAGTTCCAATCTGATGTTTTGCAATCTTTAAGCAATTCAAGGCTATGGTTGAAAATGAAAGTGGTTGGAAACTTAAGGTGTTGAGAAGTGATAGAGAGGAGATGAGTATGAATCCTATGTCTTTCGTGATTTTTGAAAGACAAACATTCATTTCAAAAACCCCACAAAAAAATGGTGTAGAAGAGAGAAAGAATCAGGCCATCATGGAGATGGCTAGGTGCATGTTGAAATTGCATCATCTCAATGATCATTTTTGAGGTGAAGTGGTTTAGACAATAGTATTTTTATTAAATCGTAGTCAGGCAAAAGAAGTTCATGGTAAGACCCCTTGTGAAGCTTGGTCATGCCGAAAACTAGAGGTAACAAATTTCAAAGTTATTGGTTGTTTGGCCTATGCACATGTTCCATATACAAATAGACATAAGTTGGAATCCAAGAGTCTAAAATGCGTATTTATTGAGTATAACACTTAATCAAATGCATACAAATTATATGATCCATTAAATAGAAATGTTGTTATAAGTAGAGATGTGTATTTTTATGAAAGACCTCCACATGTGCATACAACATAATGGAAAGGTGCAATTTTGCAGGGTGACGATGAAGAGCTTGAATTCAAAACTCTCGTTACATATAAGCAACATAGAAAAGAAGAGGACAAATAAGAATAAGGAGAAAAGTAGAGTTGGAATTGGAAGGACGGGATGGAAATCAATGTTAGAAAGTTGGTCCCATAAAAGGATAAAATGTTTCTATCGAACTCTTCAAGATGCTAAGCCAATTGAGATGTAGCAAGGTGAAAATAGAACAAGGTCAAAATCCCCACAACAAGTAAATCTTGCTTTGATTAGTGAAGTTGTGCATTCTTCTAATCCAGTTTCTTTCAATGAAGCAAATCAGAAACAAGAATGGAAAGATGCAATGCAAGTAGAGTATTATTCTTTAACGAAAAAAACACTTCGAAATTAGTTGAATTATCTCTAAATAAGAAATCAATAGACTGCAAATAGGTATATTGAACTGTGATTAAGTCCAATGGATCTATTGATAAATATAAAGCTAGGTTAGTTGCAAAAGGATATGCACAACAAGAAGGTATAGACTATGAAGAAACATTTGCTCCCACTACAAAATTAATTACAATCATGATGTTGTTAGCACTTACAGCATAGTTTGGATGGCATGTACACCAGATGGATGTCAAAAGTACATTTTTGAATCGATATTTTCAAGAAGTGTATATGTAGTAGCTTGAAGGATTTGTATTTGGAGGTAAATGAAAATTGGCATGTAAGTTAGTGAAATATTTGTATGGATTAAATAAATCCCCTTGAGCATGGTATGAAAAGATTAATATGCATTTTACATCAAGAGGTTTCAAGAGAAGTGATTATAATCCTAATTTGTATATCAAAGGGAAAGGTGAAGAAATTATCATTATGGTTGTATATGTAAATGACTTAATTCTTGCAAGTAGCAGTAATGACTTTATTTGGGAAGAAAAAGATAGTCTTTGAAAATCATTTGATATGACTGAATTGAGGATTACATTATTGTTTGGGTATTAAGTTTTGGCAGCAACCAAACAATATTTTCATCTCACGGGAAAAATATGCTTCAAAATTGTTAAACAAGTCCAAAATGGAAGAGTAATCCTAGCAAAAGACCAATGGAGGAAAACTTGAAGCTTTTAAGGATGATAAATATGAGGTGGATAATGAATTGATTTATAGTAAACTTGTAAGACGGCTAATCTATATTAACACAACTAGACCAAAAATTGTGGTGGAAATTGGTTCATGCATTGCAACTCATCATTCATTAGTCTTTTGGAAAAGTTTGAGAGAAAAATTAATCATTTGTACTTTTCAGGAATTATGAATAATTCATTTTCTTGAAAAATTCGAGTTAGATCAAGTTTTACAAAAGTGATTCCATGCTTGAAGAATTGTTTGCATTCTTGATTTTTTATGCTTTTAAGCCATAATTGTGAAATTTTAAAAGTTAGAGTGCTCTAGATAGGAATTTCTCTCTTTTCATCTCTTAAATTTTGATTCAAAAAAACAAAAGAAAATGCTTAGATTTGGTTGTGACGCTTGTTGATTTTTTGAGTTTTGCTTGGAAAAATGGAAAAAGTGAAGAGTATTTTTTATCAAATTCGATAGATTTGGGATTGTGTTGCATTTTGTTGCTTTGGTAAAATCACTTGGAAAGAAGTTTCTCCCTCCCATATATAGAGTTCATCAAAAGAAAAGTATATTTTTTGCATGTGGTTAAGGCTTGCATTATGTTTACATTTATGTACTCACCTCATGCATTCACCTAACTGTTCAGATAAAATTAACAGTAGAACTAGGGTAAAATTTTTAGTAACTTGCGTGTTAAGTTAGAGAAGTGTTCCGGTGTCGTAAAACGTGGCAGCTGTCGTTACTTTCCACCACTGTATTCTGGGGGTATTTTAGTCTTCCACGTACCAACCGGTATATCGAAGCTCTTTAATGTACCAAACAGGTATATTGAAGCTCTTTCACGTACCCACCAAGTACTTCGCGTACTTGGCATATATCGAAAGGTGTTTCACGTACTTGGCGTATATCGAAAGGTGTTTCACGTATTCGGTAGTATATAGGAAAGTCTCGTTCCGTACGGTTGTGCATTAGCCAACACCACTACGGATATGAGCTCCCACGTACCTTGTGTATATCGGGAGACACCATTAGGATTCCTGAGACCAACTGAGCTATCCATTGGGCCGTCTTGGCAAAGCCATACACCGAGAACAACACTTGGGGAGCTACTATGCACGTATTATCAGGTAGTTGGGTTATATGGTCAGGGGTACGGCCTTAATCCTCCCCGGTTAGTGCTCTGAAAAATTGGGTCGAGTATAACTGTTGGACCCTGGAGTATATCGCGAGTTGCGAAGCCTTGACAATCCTGTTATGTTCTAGACTTTTGAATCCACTCCTATCACATAAGTTTGCTTGTGGCCTTAGTTTGTGTAGGATTTTTCTGGACTGCTTTTCTTTTGTTTAGCTTGCCCTTGGAGAAACTTTTGTTTCAATCACTCTGATTGACTTTCCTTGGAGAAGGTCCCGTAGGATTCAGAACTTACCGCCTGAATATCCCCTTAACCAGGAGGTAATTTCGAAGGTAAGAATGGACCCACAAGCCACAGTCGTGTCACCTGAAGTCGAAAAACCTACTTTGAATATTGGAGCCCACATGTTCCCTCCAGATTCACCTGTATCCAACCCCCCATAGGGGGAAGAGGCGCAAACTTCCACTTCACAAGACCTACCTTCCGTTTTACCAGGAGAGCCTGGATCGGTGGAATGGTTAAATCCACCCCAAGATGGCCCTACAACAGTTGTTGGTCCAGCTACAGCTTATTGGACATCATCTCTAGGCCACCCAGTGGCTCATTTTTCCATTGCATCCCCACCTAGTGGGACTACGCTGGATGACCCTCTAGCACCTTATCATGAACAATTGTCTCGATTTTGTACTATGGTTGAGGGGTTCCAAAGACAAAGTCTTTTACGAAGGGTTGAAGACCCGACGTTACCTCCTTATCAACCACTCCCAAGTCGTTATTTATCTTTTGACTCACCGGAATCCACACAACACGTGACCACTTCTGAATCTAGTCAACCCTCAACTCTTGCACATATACTCCCTAGACCTGAGACCATTCCTATACCTCAAACGACCCAACCTATTGAAGGACAGTAGTCCAACACACCTGTTACTACCACGGTTACATTTCTCATTCCTCCTCCACCCCAAAACTCGCGGGGAGGATACTCTTTACCCCCTACCTTTCTTACGGGTAATGTTAACCCTGTAGTAGATAATCAACAACCCGTGTTGGGTCAACCTTTGAATAGTGATCAACAAGTTGTTGTGGGGGGACAACCCCCATCTCTTAACCATAATACTGGAGGAGGAGTTCCCATCGGTCCTTCCGTTGGAAACTCCTTACCTATCGGACCTTCCACCACGGGATTATCCCATGTTGGGGGACCATCCAATGTAATTCAACCTCCATGGAGTCAAGCGTATCAAAGTTATCTTAACCCTGTGTTGGGACAACTCAATCCTGGAAACGCACTCTACGGGATACCTTATCCCAGAAATCCATACACTTTATGGGGGAATCAAAATGTTTCACAACATGGACCCCCACCTTAGGTCTCTCAAGTTCCACCACCCCCGTTTGGTCCACCCAACCTCCCGTCGGAGGCGGCAGACCCACACACAATTCCAGAGGAGGCAGACCTCTACCTTCTAGCGGAGGACCACCTCATTCTGGCAACTACAGGCCCACCCCCCTGGTGACGGAGGTGGAGGCCCTCCCCCTTCAAGTGGAGGCGGAGGGCCACCCCCCCGGGTGGTGGAGGACCCCCATCTTATGGTGGAGGACCATCCCATCCTGGTGGCGGTGGTGGAGGACGACCCTACTTTTGTGGAGGTGCCGAAGGAGGCCCTTACCCTTCCGGCGACGGCGGTGGACCACCACCTCCTCTCGGTGGAGGCGGCGGAGGTCCATCCTATCCCGGTGGCAGCGGCGGACCACCACTTCCTCCCAGTGGAGGAGGTGGAGGCCCATCCTATTCCGGTGGCATTGGCGGACCCCCGCCATTTGGAGGCGGTCCACCCTCTCCCGGCGGTGGAGGAGGGCCCCCACCTTATGGTAACGGGCCACCTTATTATGGTAATGGACCACCTTATTATGGTGGCAGACCTACCTATGGTCCAGGCAGCATACCCCCTTACGGTCAGTTTCCTCCAGGAACACCCTACAACCAATCGATGCAAGGTCCTATTGGTCCATACATGCCCTATCAGTACTATCAGTACCCACAACCAAACCAACAACTGCCCTTTTTGGCTACTTTGGACCTTCCTGATTTGTCTCATCTGACAAATGATCCCATTTTCCATGGGCATAACTGGAGGCCCATTCCAGTTAAGTTACCATCAGATATTTCCAAATTTGATGGCAAGCCTGGTGAGGATCCCAAAAACCATGTGATGACATACCATCTATGGTGTTCATCCAACTCCTTGATGGACGACTCGATTTGTCTTAGGTTATTTCAACGGACTCTCACCGACCCAGCTGCCAAGTGGTACATTGAACTACCACCCAATTCTTTTTCAGATTTCCGATCTCTTGCTATGTCATTTTTGACCCACTTCTTGTTGCCCATTCGCTATGAGACTGGTACGGACTTATTGACCTCCCTTCGCCAGAACACTGCCACTCATATTTCAGATCATATCCATGAATGGCGGCGAATACAACGTCTTATTAAGTCCAATGGATCTATTGATAAATATAAAGCTAGGTTAGTTGCAAAAGGTTATGCACAACAAGAAGGTATAGACTATGAAGAAACATTTGCTCCCACTACAAAATTAATTACAATCATGATGTTGTTAGCACTTATAGCATAGTTTGGATGGCATGTACACCAGATGGATGTCAAAAGTACATTTTTGAATCGATATTTTCAAGAAGTGTATATGTAGTAGCTTGAAGGATTTGTAGTTGGAGGTAAATGAAAATTGGCATGTAAGTTAGTGAAATATTTGTATGGATTAAATAAATCCCCTTGAGCATGGTATGAAAAGATTAATATGCATTTTACATCAAGAGGTTTCAAGAGAAGTGATTATAATCCTAATTTGTATATCAAAGGGAAAGGTGAAGAAATTATCATTATGGTTGTATATGTAAATGACTTAATTCTTGCAAGTAGCAGTAATGACTTTATTTGGGAAGAAAAAGATAGTCTTTGAAAATCATTTGATATGACTAAATTGAGGATTACATTATTGTTTGGGTATTAAGTTTTGGCAGCAACCAAACAATATTTTCATCTCACGGGAAAAATATGCTTCAGAATTGTTAAACAAGTCCAGAATGGAAGAGTAATCCTAGCAAAAGACCAATGGAGGAAAACTTGAAGCTTTTAAGGATGATAAATATGAGGTGGATAATGAATTGATTTATAGTAAACTTGTAAGAGGGCTAATCTATATTAACACAACTAGACCAAACATAACGGGAATAACGAAACTTGTTATATATATATATATATATATACACCAATTTATGTAATTTGTGAACATTATTGATAATGCATCTCTTGTTCATTCTCTCTCCATAGCTAAGTCTAACATTAATAAGATTTTGGCTTGGTCAATGTGGTCCCATTGCACACTCTTCAAGGGTGCATCCATTCCTTGAATATTTTGCATTATTTGTTGGTCGAAGTGGAATTCTTAGAGAGTGCCCTCATTATTGAAAGCACATTTGGCATATTTTCACCCCTTTTTTGAGAGCACCCCTTTCCATTTGACTTGGAAAATATACCATTTTATTGGAGGAGATTATTAAAGGAAATTCTTGAGGAACGTTGCAAAGAATAGGACAAATGCTACCTTGCATGGGCTAGCATGAACATGTAACTTGGGGATGAAGACATGTGGCACCTCACTTATGTAACCTTATTATTCTAGTATTTTATGAGGGCATTTTAGTCTTAAATGGCCCTCTTATGTAATATTTTAATCCTTTTAGTATTTTTGTAGTGTTTTCCTAGGAAAAATAAGTGGATCTAAAAACTACAAATACTATTTTATTGTAAAAGGAGTTGAGCTGAAATCTATATGAGTTGCTCATTTCATGTGTATTCCTAGGAGAAATAAGTGGATCCATAAACCACAAATACCATTTCATTATAAAAGGATTTGAGTTTAAATATATATAAGGAATTGCTCACTACATCTTTTGGGATTATCGACTTTGGGGATTTTTCCCCTTTTGAGTTTAGTTGAATATCTTGAAGGCAATGAAAGTAAGGATTATTTTGTGTGGCATATTTGTTTGGACTCAACATTGTTGAAGACTAATGATGGAATTTATTGCATTAAATGTGTTGTGAAAGGCCATAATTCGGGTAACTTTGTTCCTTGTTTGGAAGAAGTTCAATTGTGGTTCGTTCATCCTTTGAAATTTGTGTTTATTACCGAAAACGTAATGTGTATCTTCTCTCCTAATTAGAATTTTCCTACCATTCACATGGTCTATTGGTAAATACACCCTCATGCATGTTTAGAATTTCTCCTTAATTTTGGTTTTCACAAGGAATTTTTGTATTAGTGGACAACAAAGATAGGATTACTGTGGGTTGTTAATTCCAATTGCATTCACTCCTAATCTCTGTAAAATCCCTATCACAGTAGGATCTAGCTACTATAGATGCCTCACAATTGAAAGATTTAACTTACTATGCAAGATATAAGTGCAAAAGGAATTCTGGAATATAAATGATAAAAAACAGTAATATAAATGATCAGTAATACAAATGATCAACCACCAATAATATAAATGATCAAATCTCAGAGTTTAACTGTCCATAATTACAATGAGTTTGGATCATCCTTATATAGAAATAGGAAGAAATCAAATTCCTTAGGAGGCTTTACATGTGGCTAGCTTATATTCGACCCCAATCCCCCCTAGGTTGACTAAGGAGCTCCCAAATCACCTCAAACCCTTACGAATTGCTCATGTGAACATTGGGCATGCTTTGGAAGACTCACCTAAGGCTCACTCATGTGAGGGAGGTGGTTGGTGGGTGGTTAGGTATCCAAGGAGAGGCCAAAATCAGCTAATTTGGGCCTAGATGACTAGATGCAATGTATGGGTGCCTTTGGTCAACAACATTTCCTTAAAACATGGAAACTAGGCGCCTTAGGATAAACAGGTGCAATAAATGCATGAGGTGGTTATAATGAGAGCTCCTTACAGGCATTTGACCACCTTTGGCACATATTTTTGGCCCATACTTTGTGGATAAGTCTCAATTGAGCCTAACTAACTTCTAATAACCTTGTTCACACCTTGTTCACACCTTGGGATGCAATTATTAACCAGTTTAGGACCAATTAATTACCAATATGACTAATGACTAAAGTCCTAGGTGTAATATTGCTCTAACACCCCCCCCATAAGCTAGAATTGTGTCAACTATAAAAAATAAGGCCTTGGAAACTAAGGCTCAAGCCCCTTTTTACAACATAATTTTTTTTTATTTGTCCATGTAACCAAGGAAATAAGGAAAACCACATGGGAAATAAAACCTCTCCTCTAAAATGGACATGAAATACACCAAAATAAACTTCTCCAAAACTCAAGTAGGTGTGAACTTGATCATATGTCTGGAGGAAGCTTCTTCTTTGGAAGAAGTGGATGTTGCTCCAATGCTTGGATCATATGCTTGATTTCTACAATTGTGGAAGCAAGCGTTAGTAGATACTCTTCAGAATTTATCATCATACCAAATGTGGCAAGAACAAATCCAAATAATACTTGATGAACTTGAGAATCAATCCCAAGTGAATAATAATGTCCTCCATCTTCAATGTAATTCTGAAAACAAGTGCCAATAGGAAGCATGATAGTGAGAGTGAATGCATCAACTCCATACTGAAAGTGAGCTGCAACAACTGACTTATGATCCTTAGAATTCGAATGTGAAAACTCATGAGAGAACAAAGGGGTTTGGAGATCAACTCCAAATGCTTGTAGATAGCCCAAAAGCTTGAACTTCGAACCATATGAAGCTTGATGTGCTTGAGGTATAAACCCAAGCGAATGCATGTTGTCTCCATATTCAACAGAACCTTGAGGAAGTGTGTATGTGACCATGTAGGGAGTGAGAGAAGACATAGGACCAAGGAGTGTGAATGCATGAACTCCATAATCTGATCTAGACTCCAAAATATCCAAGGAACCACAAGTTTGCACATCATCAAACTCATATGAAGAATGGTTATCTTCTACAGCAATAACTGATAGAGAATCTTCAGTAGAAGTATGATGGGAGAACAATAACTGTAGAGATAGATATTCTTCAACAATGGCTGCTCCATTTGTTGTATCTTCATCATTTGCAGCAACATCTTGTGCAATAGATGATGTCTCTTCACATTCTACTTCATAGCATGTAGAGGAAGCATTCGAATCAAAGAGATTTGTAACAAGAGGAACTTGTGTTGAAGATTTTTCCTTTTCATCTTCATGAACAACTTCATAAAAGAGAGTAGAGGCCGAAATAGTAGGAGGGAGAGCACATGTAGAGGTGTCCATAGGCTCACTCAATGCACCAATCTTCTGCTTATTGTTACACCTAAATATTACCATCATGAGACTTAGTGTATATACCCTTCAAGTATCCATGACTAGGAAGTCAATTTGAAAGAGTTGTTGATCCTTTATCGTAAGAATCTAGGTGGATCGTCGCAACTTGCTCTCTTCCAGCTTGCGACAACCAAGATAATCGCAGTTCCCTCCTTGATAAAGTGCGACGATGTAGCATGTTGTCCTTATACATCCTGTGACAACTTCACCTGTCGCTTGTTTCCCTATTACAATCTGTGGCGATATCAGTTAATATGGATAAAAGGATGTTTCGAGCGATTTCTAGAAGGAGGATGATATGGATCTCTATCCCTAACCTACAGGTTGAGTTGTCCTTCGGTTCCTCCATCATTGGGAAGATCCCTTAGTCCTCTCCCACTAATCCTCAACTCATTTCTATCCTCCTAGGCCTATTTATATGAGGCTCCTCTTCACTCCAAAGGGAGGAAGTCTATAGTACTTACATGCTGGTGAAATTAGCTTAGGAGATCTCTATTCATCCCTTGGGAGATCTATACTTTTTTTGGAGGCTTTGGCATTGGTTTGTTTGGAGAAGGATTGCTACGTTAAGCCTTGGTTGTAATCACTTCCTTCTATGTACTTTTCCTTTTTATACAGCAATATAAATGCTTTCCACCAAATGTTGTTGCATTGATGATGTTTGTGTAGTTTGCCTGCTTAACTGCTTACTTAGATCTGTTATTGTTTAGATGCATTTTATTACTTGTGTTGTCCTATATGTCTTGACAAGTTTTGCAGCTGAGATCTGAAGACCACAAAGCTTGGAACAACAATCAAGGAGAAAGGATCCACGATTTGAAAGGTAAGGCATCTAGTCACTCGATCTCTAACTAGATCTAGGAAAATTATTTCATATTCTGTCTCATTTGTTCTAGTCTTGCATTAAGCTAGGGAGATCACGCCTTGAGTCCGCTCTTGGTAGATTGTCCGATAACAAATTTGGCAACCATACTGGGGAAGAACATTGTTTTTAGTTTTCAATTTGAATGTCATTTTCATTTGATTTCTTTTGCAAGCCATCTTATTTTCCTCCTAAGCCTTTTTTCACCATCAGATCTTCACTTTGAAGAGTCTGTTGTCTTCTTATGAGTCTGTACTCGCAATCTTTAAACCCTTTTATTGCTCATTTCTTGGAGATTTGTTGATCCTTGAGTTTGGATCTCACCTGTCGCACTTGGGCAGTGGAACCAGAGCGTCGATCTGTCATTTTTTGCACTTTGCTTCTCTGTCTTCTGAGCTATCATCGCATTTTTCCCACTAGTGTCCTACGACATCGCTGTAATCCCCGCACTGGAGACTTGCAACGATCGCTCTGTGTATGAACACAGACTGCGTCGATCTGTTAAATTTGACACAAGGGCATCCCCCCTCCATTTTTTTTATTTGAGTTTTGATTTGGTGTGCAGACCCCTCTATGCTGCAAGATCCAATCAGAGACCTCTTTTTTATTTGTGTGTTGAAAGTGTTTGGATTCTGTGTGGATTTGTATTGGGCCCCCATTTTTTAACGAGCTTAAGTTTGGTAGTGGTGGACACTATGAAATTGCCCACATAAGATTCGAAGAGATTATGTAAACCTCACAATGAAAGAATTTAGGAATAATAGAAGAAGAGACAAGCAATAGAACTTAGATCCAAAGAAACTCTGATTGAGGCAGAATAATTACACATGTTGCTATTAACAGAATAATGAACTGGTAAATATACAATGCTGAGTATGAGGATTCGAATTCACTAGGAGGAATTCGAATTGGCCTTCATGCACAGATCCATAATCAGTGGAGAGTCATTAATGCCTAACTAGGAGTCCACCTTCTCATCAGTGAAGTCATCAATGCACAAGTAATGATCAACCGGGAGTCAAACTGAGTCTAACTGAATGTGGTTGGTGTAACTGGAACATGGAAGCACTAATATAGTGAAGGAGGTTCAGTGGAGGGCGCCATAGGAGTTAACTTGAGTCAGAATGGTCAATCTAGTCTCACTAGAGGTCCAACAAAGTGATAAACTCAGTAAAGAGTCAGTTAAGCCTTAAATCAAGGAAATAACTGAAGATAACTCAATATAACTGAATATAACTGGACTGGCAGGTGAAGAAGGTGCCCTTGTCATGCAGTGGAGCAAAGGAAGGCGCATTAGTCACTGGGAGGCCTAGAATTGATCTGAAAGAAGCTCCGGGGGCTAGTTTGCTGAGGACTAGGTGCTGGGACTGATGACCTAGAATGCATGCAAACCCTAATTTTGCATGCATGACTGAAAATGAAAATGACTGGAAGGCTAGTAGGATTAGGATGGAGTATAGGAATATCCTAACAGACACACTAGGTTCCCCCACCTTCATCCACTTAACCTTGTTTTCCCTCCTCTCCCCACCTGATCTGATCTTTGCATTAGATCTGACCCCAAACTTCTTTTTGCACTTGTCATTTAGCTTTGTTTGCATTCAGTTGTTTGATGAGTGTCTTGAGTGTTTCAGTTCACATGAGTGCTTGTCATTCTCTTGAGAATTTCCTAAGTGTTTAGAGTGCTGCAAATCAACTTTATTTTCAGTTTTTCATGCTTAAAAATATCATTGTTATCAAGTTGTAATCTTGGCATATCATTGGAAAATTAAAGGTGCATCATTTTTACTGTTTTCACGCGCATTCGAAAATTGTGGTGGAAATTGGTTCATGCATTGCAACTCATCATTCGTTAGTCTTTTGGAAAAGTTTGAGAGAAAAATTAATCATTTGTACTTTTCAGGAATTATGAATAATTCATTTTCTTGAAAAATTCGAGTTAGATCAAGTTTTACAAAAGTGATTCCATGCTTGAAGAATTGTTTGCATTCTTGATTTTTTATGCTTTTAAGCCATAATTGTGAAATTTTAAAAGTTAGAGTGCTCTAGATAGGAATTTCTCTCTTTTCATCTCTTAAATTTTGATTCAAAAAAACAAAAGAAAATGCTTAGATTTGGTTGTGACGCTTGTTGATTTTTTGAGTTTTGCTTGGAAAAATGGAAAAAGTGAAGAGTATTTTTTATCAAATTTGATAGATTTGGGATTGTGTTGCATTTTGTTGCTTTGGTAAAATCACTTGGAAAGAAGTTTCTCCCTCCCATATATAGAGTTCATCAAAAGAAAAGTATATTTTTTGCATGTGGTTAAGGCTTGCATTATGTTTACATTTATGTACTCACCTCATGCATTCACCTAACTGTTCAGATAAAATTAACAGTAGAACTAGGGTAAAAATTTTAGTAACTTGCATGTTAAGTTAGAGAAGTGTTCCGGTGTCGTAAAACGTGGCAGCTGTCGTTACTTTCCACCACTGTATTCTGGGGGTATTTTAGTCTTCCACGTACCAACCGGTATATCGAAGCTCTTTAATGTACCAACCAGGTATATTGAAGCTCTTTCACGTACCCACCAAGTACTTCGCGTACTTGGCATATATCGAAAGGTGTTTCACGTACTTGGCGTATATCGAAAGGTGTTTCACGTATTCGGTAGTATATAGGAAAGTCTCGTTCCGTACGGTTGTGCATTAGCCAACACCACTACGGATATGAGCTCCCACGTACCTTGTGTATATCGAGAGACACCATTAGGATTCCTGAGACCAACTGAGCTATCCATTTGGCCGTCTTGGCAGAGCCATACACCGAGAACAACACTTGGGGAGCTACTATGCACGTACTATCAGGTAGTCGGGTTATATGGTCAGGGGTACGGCCTTAATCCTCCCCGGTTAGTGCTCTGAAAAATTGGGTCGAGTATAACTGTTGGACCCTGGAGTATATCGCGACTTGCGAAGCCTTGACAATCCTGTTATGTTCCAGACTTTTGAATCCACTCCTATCACATAAGTTTGCTTGTGGCCTTAGTTTGTGTAGGATTTTTCTGGACTGCTTTTCTTTTGTTTAGCTTGCCCTTGGAGAAACTTTTGTTTCAATCACTCTGGTTGACTTTCCTTGGAGAAGGTCCCGTAGGATTCAGAACTTACCGCTTGAATATCCCCTTAACCAGGAGGTAATTTCGAAGGTAAGAATGGACCCACAAGCCATGGTCGTGTCACCTGAAGTCGAAAAACCTACTTTGAATATTGGAGCCCACATGTTCCCTCCAGATTCCCCTGTATCCAAACCCCCATAGGGGGAAGAGGCGCAAACTTCCACTTCACAAGACCTACCTTCCGTTTTACCAGGAGAGCCTGGATCGGTGGAATGGTTAAATCCACCCCAAGACGGCCCTACAACAGTTGTTGGTCCAGCTACAGCTTATTGGACATCATCTCTAGGCCACCCAGTGGCTCATTTTTCCATTGCATCCCCACCTAGTGGGACTACGCCGGCGGACCCTCTAGCACCTTATCATGAACAATTGTCTCGATTTTGTACTATGGTTGAAGGGTTCCAAAGACAAAGTCTTTTACGAAGGGTTGAAGACCCGACGTTACCTCCTTATCAACCACTCCCAAGTCGTTATTTATCTTTTGACTCACCGGAATCCACACAACACGTGACCACTTCTGAATCTAGTCAACCCTCAACTCTTGCACATACACTCCCTAGACATGAGACCATTCCTATACCTCAAACGACCCAACCTATTGAAGGACAGTAGTCCAACACACCTGTTACTACCACGGTTACATTTCTCATTCCTCCTCCACCCCAAAACTCGCGGGGAGGATACTCTTTACCCCCTACCTTTCTTACGGGTAATGTTAACCCTGTAGTAGATAATGAACAACCCGTGTTGGGTCAACCTTTGAATAGTGATCAGCAAGTTGTTGCTGTGGGACAACCCCCATCTCTTAACCATAATACTGGAGGAGGAGTTCCCATCGGTCTTTCCGTTGGAAACTCCTTACCTATCGGACCTTCCACCACGGGATTATCCCATGTTGGGGGACCATCCAATGTAATTCAACCTCCATGGAGTCAAGCGTATCAAAGTTATCTTAACCCTGTGTTGGGACAACTCAATCCTGGAAACGCACTCTACGGGATACCTTATCCTAGAAACCCATACACTTTATGGGGGAATCAAAATGTTTCACAACATGGACCCCCACCTTAGGTCTCTCAAGTTCCACCACCCCCGTTTGGTCCACCCAACCTCCCGTCGGAGGCGGCGGACCCACACACAATTCCAGAGGAGGCGGACCTCTACCTTCTAGCGGAGGACCACCTCATTCTGGCAACTACAGGCCCACCCCCCCTGGCGACGGAGGTGGAGGCCCTCCCCCTTCAAGTGGAGGCGGAGGGCCACCCCCCCGGGTGGTGGAGGACCCCCATCTTATGGTGGAGGACCATCCCATCTTGGTGGCGGTGGTGGAGGACGACCCTACTTTTGTGGAGGTGGCGAAGGAGGCCCTTACCCTTCCGACGACGGCGGTGGACCACCACCTCCTCTCGGTGGAGGCGGCGGAGGTCCATCCTATCCCGGTGGCAGCGGCGGACCACCACCTCCTCCCAATGGAGGCGGTGGAGGCCCATCCTATCCCGGTGGCATTGGCGGACCCCCGCCATTTGGAGGTGGTCTACCCTCTCCCGGCGGTGGAGGAGGGCCCCCACCTTATGGTAACGGGCCACCTTATTATGGTAATGGACCACCTTATTATGGTGGCAGACCTACCTATGGTCCAGGCAGCATACCCCCTTACGGTCAGTTTCCTCCAGGAACACCCTACAACCAATCGATGCAAGGTCCTATTGGTCCATACATGCCCTATCAGTACTATCAGTACCCGCAACCAAACCAACAACTGCCCTTTTTGGCTACTTTGGACCTTCCTGATTTGTCTCATCTGACAAATGATCCCATTTTCCATGGGCATAAATGGAGGCCCATTCCGGTTAAGTTACCATCAGATATTTCCAAATTTGATGGCAAGCCTGGTGAGGATCCCAAAAACCATGTGATGACATACCATCTATGGTGTTCATCCAACTCCTTGATGGACGACTCGATTTGTCTTAGGTTATTTCAACGGACTCTCACCGACCCAGCTGCCAAGTGGTACATTGAACTACCACCCAATTCTTTTCCAAATTTCCGATCTCTTGCTATGTCATTTTTGACCCACTTCTTGTTGCCCATTCGCTATGAGACTGGTACGGACTTATTGACCTCCCTTCGCCAGAACACTGCCACTCATATTTCAGATCATATCCATGAATGGCGGCGAAGACAACGTCTTATTAAGGCTCATATTTTGGACCAACTCTTAGTCGAATGGTTTACAAAGTCACTTTTACTTGTCGTAGCTCGAGACGTAGCTATGGGAGGAGCCATCACTGAGGAACAAGCTATTGCCCGTGCCCATTACTTAGACTTGGTCGTCGTCGCAGTATACCGATGGAAGGGCTGCGACGACAGACTAACAGGCAAAGAACAAGGATCAAAAATAACACAGTGTCGCTCTGTGTACACTAACCAGGTATGATAGGCGAGATCTGAGTTCAAAAATGAACCAATTCTCAAGGTAATGAGCATAAAAAGGTCTGCAAATGAGATGTGCAAACTCAGAGGAAGGCAATCTGAGTCTTCACAGGGAAGATCTAATGGTGAAACCCATTTAAGAAGTAAATGACAAAATAGAAAGGCTTGGCAAGAAATCAACTGAAAACAACATTCAAATGAAAACTAGAAAACAATGTTCTCTCCCCAGCGGAGTCGCCAGATTTGTTTGACGGACAATCCACTCGAGCGGACGCGAGCCGGATGTCCCTAGCTCAATGTGAGTCTAGAATAAATAGAACAAAATATACGACTCATTTCCTAGATCTAGTTACAGATCGAGTACTTAGATATTGTACCTTTAAGATCGCGAATCCTTCTCCTTGTTGACATTGCTACAAGTCTCGTGGTTGTCAGATCTCCAGCTTCAAGACCTGTCAAGACAATATGGAAACGATACAAGCAGTACGATATATCTAAACTAACAGTTCAGGAAGAAAGTTCTAAACATTATCAATGAGACAACATTTATGGAAAGAGATTATATTAACTGTATTAAAAGGTGGGAATACATAGAAAGGATGAAGCTACAACCAAAGCCTCAACATCGTATCCTCCATCCAACATGTCCAAGCCAAGCCTCCAAGGTGGTACAAGCTTCCCAATCACCAATATGGGTTCTACCAGCATAAGGGTACCATAGACCTTCCCCCCCCTCCCATGGAGAGAGTGGATGTTTATATAGGGCTAAAGAGATAGGTTAGGTTGAGGATTAGGGGGAGATGGTTAAAGGATCCTCCCATTAGGTTAGGAACCGAAATGCCACCTCACCTAGACCCTAGGGATAGGTCTCCACCTCAACAAACTTCTAGAAATACATCGAGACTCTCCAAAATAGCCTTTAACCAACCTCGTCGCACCCTGGTAGAGGACACAGAGCGACAGAGGGGGTCGTCACACTCTGTAGGAAGACAAAGTCCGACAGTGTCTCACCCTAGCTGACTAGAAACTACGACGTCACACCCTAGATGAAGAAGAAGTGCGGTAGCCCACTCAAAGAGGTCAACTAGGCAAGGAAAACTCTCAGTTGGATGTGTTTTAGCCTAGAATGTGTTCAGGGGTCAGAGCAAAGAGTTTACACAATGGTCAAGATGGCGACATTATCACAACGGTCATGATGACGACACTTGGTCATAATGACGACAATTGCAATGGTCATGGTGACGACACTAAGTCATGATGACGACACTTGCAACACTTGCACAAGGGTGACGACATTTTGGTGTAACAATCATACAAAGTCAACAAAACCCTTTATGCTATGTTTCTTGTTTGTCGAATTTTCATAAGGCATACAACAAAGAGCATATGCAGATTGAAAATGAATCAAATCGATAATGAAAAAAAAATTCAAATTGAAACATGAATCAATATGAGAAAGATTTTAAAAGAATCCATAATTGTAATCAATATACCTCTAGATTTAAAAAATGGTTATATCTTGAAAAAATGGAAACATTTTCAAGTGAATCAAAAAGCGTTTCCAACTAGAAGCAGTGCTTTGGATACAATGAAACACCTCTCAACCCCAAAATGCATAAAAATAATAGAATCTAGAAACGTTTTGAAAAGTGCAACTATAAAGGTTCAATATCTCAATCAACAACATGAACAAGTCTTCATGAGCACTCTAATACCATATTCAATCAAAATAAACTATTTCCACATAGATCAAACACCTTAAGCAACCACCCACACAAACAAACTACAAATCAACACACTAATATATTACATGGTTAAAACCTTCAAATAGGGAAACAACTCACGACCCAAGTCAAGCAACCACTTGAGGCAATATTTTATTGCAAATGAAAAATATTTCAAATGAGTTTTTCAATATCAATCATTAACAAATGATCTGTAATGCGGTCCATGTACTCCAATCCTCTCAACTGAGGCAACATTGGATCCCTTGGGATGAACTAGTACATTTCCATCTCTGAACATCACCCATAGCCCTCAATCTTCAATGGTAGAAACGAAGATCAAGTTTTTCTCAAGACCTGGAACATATAGGACATCACGAACTCTCATATGTTCTCCAAAGTCTTTCTGGAAGGACATAGTTCCTCGTCCTATAGCCTTGACCGTGGAGTTGTCTCCCAGGACAATCTCAAGATCTATCCCATCCTCTGCTAAGTCAGAAAAATATCTGCGAACACCTGTCATATGACTCAAAGCTCCACTGTCTATGTACCATACACTAGAAGTGGAGGCCATCAACGATTGACAGGAGTTATGAGCCATCTCCATGTCAATTCCGTCTGTAGTACACTCATCAATATCCGTAGCGGAGCAAGAGGTGCAAACAATTTGCTCTTCTCCAATGATGTAGATCTGAAGCTGCAACTGTAGATCTATGTATGAAAGCACTCCCTAACCCTTACCAGGCCTCTGATACCATGTAAATATTTGATCTAGAGATCACTACTCCCTCTAGATCGCCCAAAGATCTCAAGTGGGATGAGTCTCGATATCAACACAACATTAACATGAACTCAAACAACTAGATCTGCATTTACCAACTGAACAATATAAATGCAATCATACATAAACACCAAATGTACCCCGGAACCCTTTCGAGAGAAACCAGCAAACTATGGGGCTATCTTCATTCTCGAGCCCAGAGCATATAGGAAAAGAGACTAGTACAATACAGGGTTACCTCGATAATATTTTCTGGCCAACTCAAGATTTGCATGCATCTAGCTTATGCATGCACGGAAGAGATAATCCCTAAATGGAAAACTGGATCTAAATGTCCCTATATCCACCTCTGCCTGATCTATCTGTCTCTATTCTCAGCTCTGCTCTGCTCGCTCTGAAGTCTGCCCGGTGAATGAAAACGTCCTCTTCTTGCATGCACAAGTGCACCCTCCCTCCAACAATGAAAGACTCGTACTGAATCAAATCTTAGCAGATCTGAGCTCTGATCGTCACTAATCTTCCTCAATCTCTGAGACGAAGATACTCTGTAAGTTACAGACACTCAAATGCTCTACCGGATGCGGTACGAGCTTCTCCCTCCTTGAAGAATGCGCCCTCCTTCACATGTGAAGTCGTCCTCCTCTCTCTTGATCTATCTCAGATCAATGATCACTCTGATGAATACAATCATCTCATGTCTTCCTTATAACATCTCACCATCAAATTAGGTTTACCAAAAACCTAAAATGGTTGCATGCAAAACTCACTTTTGCATGCATCCATGCAAACCCTTTGCATGCATTTCTCTCCAATCATTTTCCTAGTTAATATTTTAACATTGTGGTTAGAGGAAAAATACAAGCCCCTCATGAAGAAGATCAAGCCCTCATTGCACATACCAAGAAGAAAGGAAAGAGGAACTTTTTACGAAAAGACAAAGTCAGAAGATCAAATCCTAATCTTGATCAAAGGAAGAAGGACATATCATAACTACAAAAGTTTGGTCACTACAAGAACCAATGTGATTCACAGAAGATGAAAGAACATGCCTCTGTAGCTAATGTAGATGAAGAAACTCAACCAAAGAAATCGAAGAAGACAGAAGAAGAATTCTTCATCTCAGCTTTATCAGGTACTATTCCTATTTATAATAATCTTTGGTTGTTAGATAGTGGTGCTTCTAAACATATGACAGGTTATAAGGAGTTTCTCTCAAACCTAGATGAAAAAGAATCACATCTAAGAGTGGTTCTTGGAGATGATGCTAGATATACAGTGAAAGGAACTGGGACAACCTCCTTTCAGTTAGATTTTGGTGACTCTCTGGATTTGGGAGAAGTATTATATGTGCCAGGAATGAAAAAAAATATTGTCTCTATCTCATCACTAGAAGACAAGGGTTATAAAGTTGCATTCTCAGATGGGAAGGTTCTTGCATGGCACAAGAATTCCACTATCGATTCTGCAAGAATAATTGGTGTTCATGAAGAAATTTTATACAGATTGATGATACAACGAGTTCAGGCTCTAGAACACGACTCTATCAGTTTGAGTGAGCTATGGCATAGGAGACCTACTCACCTACACTATAGACCTCTTCCTCCTCTCGGGAAGATGGTTACAGGACTTCCCGAACTCCAAGTGGAACACAATGGCATCTACAAAGGATGTGCACTTGTCAAGAATGCCAAGGGATCTTTTCCTAATAGTGACACCAGATCCAAAGGAATATTAGAATTCGTACACTCAGACTTGTGTGGACCTATGTCAATTACATCATTGGGAGGATTATTGTACTATGTGACCTTCATAGATGATTACTCCCGGAAGACATGGATCTATTTCTTGAAGTCTAAAGAATCCGAAGAAGTTCTGAAAAAGTTCAAGGAATTCAAGGCCCAGGTTGAGAACCTATCTGACAAGACGATAAAGATTCTAAGGTCCGATAATGGAGGAGAGTACAACTCCTCATAATTCAATAATTTATGTAAGGAAACAGGAATCAAGAAGGAATATACAGTTCCTTACAACCCTCAACAAAATGGGGTTGTAGAAAGGAAGAACAGATCTATAGTTGAGGCAATCAAGGCCATGATCCATGATCAAAATCTACCGATGCTTTTATGGGAAGAGGTCTCCAACATTGCAGTATATGTTCAAAACAAAAGCCCGCAAAGAATACTGAAGAATATGACTCCAAAAGAGGCCTTCACAGGTGTGAACCTAGAAGTTGGTCATCTACATATATTTGGATGTCCAGTATACATTCATGTACCTAAGGAAAAGAGAACAAAACTATAACCTTCAAGGAAGAAGGGTACATTTGTTGGGTACAGTGAATCCTTGAAGGCATACCAAATCTACATCCCAGTTCAGAGACAGATTGAAATCAACAGAGATGTTTCCTTCGAAGAGGAGATTGCCTTCAGAAAGGCTAGAAGATCATCCTTGGACAGTGAGGAGCAAGAAGCTCCAAAAGAAACGGAGTCATTACCCCCTCCCTCTTCAGAAGTTCGGAAGGAGCCGACAGATCCAATAGTTTATGTAGATCCAATGGATCTAGTTGATCCAATAGAGCCCACAGATATTCCTAGAGATCTTGCTATTGGAAGGAAGAGGCCTATTTGGGTTCAATAGACTTTAGAGGATGCAGAAAAGCATATCGCTCCCCCAAGTACATTCAGGGAGAGCAAGAAACCTCAAAGATATTCAAGATATGTAGCACTGATGTGCCACATTATTGATTCTGAGCCCTCCAGTTACGAGGAGGCTTCCAACCAGCAAGTTTGGAAAGATGCAATGATGAAAGAATATCAATCCATCATCGAGAATGATGTATGGGAAGTTGTGCCGAGACCTGAAGGGAAGTCAGTTGTGACTTCCAAGTGGATCTACAAGATTAAGCATGCGGAAAATGGGAGCATTGAGAAGCACAAAGCAATATTTGTGGCTAGAGGATTCTCTCGGAAAGAGGGAGTCGATTATGACGAGACACTTGCTCCAGTTGCACGATACACGACCATCAGATCAATCATAGCTCTACCTTCAACTATGGGATGGAAGCTACATTAGATGGGTTAAAACTGCTTTCCTCAACTAAGTAATTGAGGAAGAAGTCTACATCGAACAATTAGAGGGTTTCAAGATTCATGGGAAAGAATCCCATGTGTGCAGACTGAAGAAGGCCTTGTATGGCCTCAAGCAAGCACCACAAGCATGGTTTGCCAAGATTGATGGATACTTGGTGAGCTTGGAATTCACCAAGAGTGAGGCAAACTCCAACCTTCACTACAACGTTGAGGATGGAAAACCATTGATACTAGTACTGTATGTTGATGATTTGTTTCTCACAGGAGATGAGAAACTTACCGAATGGTGCAAGAAGATGCTAGCCTCTGAGTTTGAGATGAAGGATCTTGGTCTGATGCATCACTTCTTAGGTTTGGAGGTGTGATAGAGGCAGGATGAGATTTTCCTGAGCCAAGGAAAATATACTATTGATACCTTGAAGAGATTTGGTATGATCGACTGTAAGTCCATGAACACACCCATAGAGATAAACCTTAAGAAGTTGAGTGACTAAGCTTCTGAGTCAGAATTGATAGATCCTACCATGTACAAACAGCTGATCGGTTCATTGATGTATCTAGTTAACACTAGACCAGATATCTGCTTTGCAGTGAGTACTCTCAGTCAGTGTATGTGTGAACCAAGACAAGTACATTGGGTTGCTGCGAAGCATGTGCTAAGATATTTACATGGCACTGTAAAATATGGACTGAGATATGCTTCTAGGAGTGACATGAGATTGTATGGATATACAGATTTAGATTGGGCAGGAAGTGTCGTGGACAAGAAGAGCACCTCAGGGTGTTGCTTCAGCTTGGGTTCTGCATTGATTTCCTGGTGCAGTAGGAAGCAGCCCTCAGTAGCATTGAGCACTACAAAAGCAGAGTATATTGCAGCAAGTGTGGCGGCACAAGAAGCGGTATGGCTTCGGAAGCTCTTTGCAGGATTGTCCAGGCAGACACTTGAGACTAACTAGTGCAAGTCGGGTCAGTCAGACCTTCTTGCTTAATAATAACACACAACATACAGGTGCTCACGAAGACTAGACGTGAACTAAATGCCAGAAGTTGGCTTCCTCTATTAAATCTGAATCGATTACAATGTGCAAAATACGAAGTAAACTATGAAACTAGTCGGCCTTAGCGTATTACAATATACATAATGAAAATCTGTCTCTATGTGTGTTTTCGATTGTGTGTGATCTTCTCCCTCTCCTGGTTCCGTTGAACGATGAGCTATGGATCGGATCTTCTCTGTGCTCGGTTGATGAGTGACTATTCTCTCCAATCTACTGATCCACTCCTGAGTGACTGATCTCCAAGTGACCCCTTCTCCTATGCTTGCGCACTGGTCTTCTACACCCTTGTTGCTCATCCTGAGGCCGACTCCAATCCCCGAGACACACTTCCTTTGTCCGTCGAATCCTCCCGATCCTGCAGACCTACAGTTGTCAGTGCCTCTATCGTGTTGCACAACCTCCACCCGTGGCGACATTTGTCATGATCCCAACCACCTTCAATAATTGCTCATAACTTCCTTAGCAACCCCGAACGGCTACCAAGTACTATGCTTGACTTTCTGCGCGTCCTTCTGACTCTACTAAAGTAGTCGGCCCCATCTCCTGAGTCGACCATACTGTCTTCCATCAGCCTTCGACTTACCTGTCGGCTTCTCTTTCGCATCGTCGGCTTCACCAATACGCCCTTTCCTCCACGCTTGGCTTCCGCCTCGAACCTGTCGGTGTCGCTGTTCGACAACATGTCGACTCTCGACCTACTCCTTTTGTTAACACACCTCGACAGCTTCTGCTCGACTTATTGACTTCGACAACCAATCTCTCTTTCGCACCAGTGGTCATCGGCACTCCCCCTGGTCGACTTCTCATGTCGATTAACTTCGACTGCTTTGCCTAGGCCCCGATGCTCCTCCTGCATCAGACTCCCCAAGTGAAAAAGAACTCGACTGCTCCATCAATCTCCTGAATTCTTCTTCGGAAATCCACGTCGCCTCCTGCAATTCGTCATCTTTCCATCGAACCAAGTATTCCTTCATTCGCGAACTGCGTGTACGCCCGACTTCGCGTTCCTCTATTACTTCTGCGATTTCCTCTTTGTGTCAATCTGGAATCTACACTATCCAGTCGATGTTCGACACTTCTGTGCTTCTGCTGCTTGAACCTTCCTCAAACTTGTACAGATTTGAGACATTGAACGTTGGTGAAATGCTCAAGTCTTTCGGCAGCTCCAACACATAAGTGTTGTCTGAAATCTTCCTCAGAATCTTACATGGTCCAATCTTCTTCAGCTTCAACTTGTTATAGGTTCTTGTCGGAAATCTCTCCTTGCGCAAATGTGCATAGACTAAGTCTCCTTCGCTGAACGACTGTAGCCTCTTCTTCCTGTCGACTCTCAGCTTGTACGCCGCGTTGCTCTTCTCTATGCGCTTTCACACATCTTCATGCACTTCTTTCATGTGCTTTGCGAATGATTCTGCATCCGCGCTTTTCCTGATTTCTGTCGGTAACTCGAACAAACCCACCACTCCATGTGGGCTTCGTCCTTGAACAACCTAGAATGGGCTCAAACCTGTCGACCGATTCACAGAATTGTTGTACATGAACTCTGCTTGCGCCAACACGTTCTCCCACTGCTTGGGTCCAGGGTATTTCTTAAGGATTCTAATAGGATACTAAAGTGTAGTATTCTAGGCAATTATTTTGGATTGAAAAAAACATATATGTAGATAGGTAGGCGAATATTAAATATGAAATATACAATTTACTACTGAAAATAGTAATTTTTGGCGAATATTATGATAAAAAAACATATTTTATGTAAATATAGGTGATATTAGAGGCTAAAAATGACCAAATAACGAATTTATTTTTTGAAAAAAAACCCAAAAAATAGCCAATTGGCGAAATTTTGCCCCTAAAAATTTCCATGCTTGGGTCTGTCGATCGTCAAACATCTCAGAAGGTTTCCCAAACTTATGTTCACCACCTCGATCTGTCCATCTGTCTGCGGATGATATGCCGAGCTAAACTGCAACCTCATGTCTAGTTTCTTCCATAGGGTTCTCCATAAATGCCCCATAAACTTGGTATCTATGTCCGATCTTATACTCTTGGCAACCCATGCAATCGGACTATCTCCTTGAAGAATAGTACAACAATGCTCGTGGCGTCACTTGTCTTCCGACACAAAATAAAGTGTGCCATCTTCGAAAATCTGTCGACTACAACAAAGATGGAGTATCATCATCATATTCCTCATCAAGCCCGTGAAAGGTTGTCTAAATTCGATGGAAGTTATGAAATCTTTGCTAAAAGGCACCTTGAAATATTTAGGGAAATTTGTAACGAATTATCTATAACCCATGAGGATGTATGTATGAAACTATTGGCCTCATCTTTCCAAGGAAGAGCTAAGCTCTGGTTCCTTAATTTGAAGACCAATAGTATTTCCGGATATGACATGTTTGAAATTAAATTCTTAGAAGAATGGGGAAGTGAATTCGATGATGTGTATTTTTCAAATCAAATCTAAGACCAAAACCTTCCCCTTTCTGATCCTATTGTCAAATCAATTAATAATCAAATATCAAATGAATTGTCAACATCCGGAGATGACCCCTCCTGCCCGATTTCTTATGAGGATGAGTCTTCCACTCCTGAGTCGATCGAAAGTCAAATCCATAATCATTGTATAAATCATAAGTTCTCAAATTTCCTTTTAGGTAGCTTTAGTCCTAATCCTAAGGAAATTTCTGAGGGTGAGGCTTTAGTCAGTCAGTCTATTGAAGTTCCTCCCTCAGAGAAACTCATTAGTCATTCTCTCTTTAGTGATCATTTAATTCCTTATCACCTTTTTGAAGAAGAAGAAATTAGGGACATAGACCAAGACCCTTTAGTGGTGCTTTCACATGATCATTGTGCAAATAATCAGGATACTTTAAATGAACTTGTTGATTTTATCCTTGATCAATTAAATGAAAATGATCAAGTATCATCTTGTGAATCTAATGATGAGTCAATAGAAGGTCAACCTCAAGACGAGAAAGAGTTAATAAATCACACTAGGTGTTCTAATCTTTGTTCCACTTCTTATAATGAATCTTTAAATTCTCATTTTTTCATCTTTAATCAAGATAACTTAGAGTTAGATAGTTGTGGTCAATCTTGTACTCAGTTTGTAAATATTAGACTTCATAAAAATCTTGGAATCGTTCCTAGAGCAAAGAATATTGTTTTAAAAGGCCTTTCCTTTTGTCAAATTCCAAAGCCAAACTTGTTTATCCATTTGGGAGAATTTTCATATTTGCAATCCACCCTCCCTTCCCAACTCTTTCAATCATTTTTGGGTTGGTGCTCTAGTCGGTCTTTTGCCTTGGAAATTTTCAATAGGAAGTATAAGCATGATTACATGATTGGAGAAAAAGCACTTCATTTCCCTTTTCAGTCACCTTGGAACAGTGATGCTTGTTGTCAAATTATCAATCATTCTTGGTGGCTAGAAAAGGTGTTTAAAGATCAATTTCATCTTTTCTCCATTTTTGAGCATCAAGTGGGTCTAATTTTGATTTTTCATCTTTCAAGCCTTGATTTGTCCCCACTTGGTTTTTGTTTGATCAGTAGTCCCAAGGAGAACCGTATTGAACATGCAAGTAAAGTGAATGAGGAAAGTAGTTTATTAAATCAAATGCCATATGTTTTCCCTCCATCAATTTTAATCAATCATTTACATAAATTTTATGATCATATCAATTCTTTGATGGAGGATGTCTGCTTCAGTCAAATTTCCCCTTGGCATGATTTCATTTTGCTCCATTCAAATCCTTCTTCAATTTTTGAACAAGCCAGGAAGATTGTGCTCTCAATTTAATTAATCTTTAATCCAATCTTGACTTGTTTTATCAACAAAAATCAAAGAAGAATCATTAATTTATTTGATGAATGGTTGCACTGGATTTATGATTTTACCTAACATTTGGTCTGCCTGGTTAGAGTAGAATAGGTAGTCTTCTAAATAAGCTCACTTGAGCAGTAGGATTTGTGTGCTTTTTCTTTTTCTGTGTGATGAGTTGCCAATTTTTTCTTTCTACTTGGAGTGTCTGCTTGTCTGTATTTTTTATTGAGTTGAGCCTTGCTCCTTCCTAAGCGGGTCTCTTCTCCTGCATGTATTAGAGAATTCTAATCTCCTGTTACATTTCTGGCTGCCTGTGCAAGTTGAGACTGCCTGTTTAAAAAAATTCTCTTTTCCTCCTGCATAGTAATAAAAAATAATGAATGATGAATAAATGATATATGCCATGCTAGTTTAAATTTTTTTTTACGTATTTCAGTTTTTGTTTTAGAATAGATTTCATTTTAGTTTTATTTTATATTTGTCCCATACGT
This sequence comes from Larix kaempferi, assembly GCA_027924585.1. NCBI lineage: Eukaryota > Viridiplantae > Streptophyta > Pinopsida > Pinales > Pinaceae > Larix > Larix kaempferi. The sequence goes on from BSBM01001334.1 coordinate 4,630,709, forward strand.
GCTCCATGAGGTATTCTAGTGTTTGTGAGCGCAGGAACAGATGCAAAATAAAAGCTGAAAGCAAGGATGGTGCAGTGCTGGATTGAAGATTGATGCAGAGCAGATCGAGACCAGAGATTCTGAGGTTCTCAAGCGCTCTCTCCCTTAGAGCACTTGTCCCAGCTGGAGCCGGATGTTATCACACCACAGTAGCAGGGCTACTATTCTTGCTTAGCAGATATCTGCACGTTCCAGAGTTTCCATTATTCAAAGCATGGCTATGATGATTGTATATTTTGTGATCACTCATGATCAAAGCAGTGTATTATTCAGACTTATGTTAGACCTTGTGTCAAGGCTGAGCCTTGAGAGTTCAGATTTGATGACCGATGTGACCCTTTGTCCCATACAGTTTCAGTTCAGTGCCTAGAAATATATTGCAACAGTGTTTCAAATGATATATGATGATTATTATTGTGATGATGTTATATGATCTATGGATATTTTATCGTTGACTGTGGATTATTATCTTGTTGACCAGATTTGGGGCTAATTTCTCAGCCTGAGCAGCAGGGGCCATGAGAGGCCAGTTCACCTAGGGTGTTGTATGAGGAGGGGGTGGTCCAGCCACTTGTTTTTACCATTTACCCCCCCTTCTGGAGAGCCTGGTGGGCTCAGTTGGACAGCGCAGATGCCCTGGGAGGCAGTTTTGGCACTTTCACAGTTACCGAGGCAGTTAAAAAATAGGATAAAGTGGTCACTAAGGAATTCGATTTGGGCAATTGAGGCAAGGTTTTGGCATTTGGTTTTCACAGAGGTCTTCCAGGGTGATCCCACTATCTTCCAGCCAGTTTTCACCATGTGGGTAGGCCCACAGCAATCACAGGAGGTCTTTTACTGCTTGTCTGTCACAGATTTTGAGGACAGATTTGATCATTTATATTATCTTGGACATATTTTATTATTTTATTGTGCCTTGGGGATGAGCTAGTAAGGATTGATGCCTCCTAGCCCCACCATGTGCTTCTTATGTCATGTCCTAGTCATTATGAGGTGGGCTTTGGTACTTTTTACCCCTCTAGTGGATGACATCACCCTCCATGACTATTTTAGACTATGATGTCATCATTATATTGGGTGATCCATGTGATATATAGTTATGATTCATTATTAGCCATTGATCATGTATTGAGATCTTTTAATCTCAACCACTCATTTGATGTAGTATTGTAAAGTGGTATAGGGTTTTGGTCTTTATTATCCTATATAAAGAGAAGACCTCATATTGTATAGCTGACCTTTGGAGCTCTGGAATATTGGAATAGAACACTTCTTTGTGGAGCATATCTCTCTTGTCTTGTGGATTCTCTTGCATCTTGAGTATATAGTATCTCTTCTATGTATCATTGTGGATTTTGGTGCTTCTACTAGTTTTCTTGCAGGAAAGTCGAATTGGTGGAGAGGAGAGCGATTTCTTGAGGGTTATTGTTAGAGGGATCCACATATTCTCTCTTGGGTTGATCTTGTGACAGGGAGTATCATTATTGTATCTCTGTGACATAGTTGATGCTTTCTATTACATCTTTCTATCATTTTCATATTCATCTTACTTGACTTATTTCTTTGATCTTGTCTTGTAGGAGGAGGACGATTTGGCTATCTTGGAGGATGACGTTTTGGTTGGAGCTCTTGGATCTCACTCTTGAATATACACATAGGAGAATGCTATCAATTTGCAAGGTGGCCACAAGCAATTGAGGTAAGATCTACAAGGTATGTGCCTCTTTCCATACCCTAATTAATCAAAAGTTCAATTTTGGTTTTTCTTAGATCTACTTAGATCTAGCCTTGCTTTTGAAAAGATCTTAAGAACCCACCTCTATAGCATCCACCCCTAGTTGGATCTATAGTTTGGTGGTGATTGGGTTAAAATGAACACACTTTTCAAGGCAATATAGCCCTCTTGAACCAAATCGCACTTCCTTGGAGAGGCTTGTTGGGTTAGATCTAACATGTGGGTAGGTGAGATCCCATTTGATTTGCAATCTACACACTTGATAACCTACCCCTAGACTTTTACTTGGGTGATTTCTACTTTGTGGGCATCATTCCACATTTTAAGGGATTAAAACCCCCTTTTGAACTACTTGGCACCTTAAAACTCAGATCTAGTAAGATCTAACCCTTGGATTGACTTGATTTTCTAGATCCACATAGATCATTGCCTAACCTACTTGGATCTACAATTTGGTGGCCATTGGACTTGATTTGACACACCTTATCCACCTTTTAGCCCTCCTTGAGCAAGGTCGCGCTTCCTTGGGTGACTGAGTTTGTCCACTTTGAGGACGTGGGTAGTTGAGATTTCAGTGGATTTGGAACGGGCATACCTTGAAACCTAGATCTAGAGTATCATTTTGTGGCGATCTGCCTTGGGGGTAGCATTCCTTGTTTTAAGGGATTGTGGTCCGCTTGGGTCATTTCATGAAATCCTAGATCTAGCAAGATCCAACCACTCTATCTCAATTAGCCCACTTGTCTTGACCTCTAGGTGTCTCAATCTACACTTTGACATATCTTTTGACTCCATTAACCCATCCAACAAGGCAGTAGTCCTCCTTAAGCAAGTCGCACTCCTTGGGAACCGTGTCAAACCTTAGATCCAGTAAGTGGGTACTTCTAATTTCAACTTAGATCCATAGATCTACTCATTACATATCCTCTAGTGCTAATTGCATCCCTTAATTTCACCTTGTGGGTCCACTTCAAGCCATTTCACATATCCCAAGAAAGTAGGACCCACTTGTGTAACACATGGTACTATACATTGTCATTATAACTAATCATGTGGCCTAAATCATACATTGGTTGAAACACTAATCATCTCTCAAACCACCTTCAACCATACTTTAATTTCTAAGTCCACTTTACCTTGCATTGGTTTCCGTAACTTATCTTTTACTCATCCCTAGGAACCTTTGTTTGGGTCCAATCATCTTTGATTGGTTATAGGGTCTCCCCCTAGGTCTTGATTTATCTAGATCTAAAGTGAAGAGTGCCTCGGTTGACATGACTCCCACCTTGCATTGGGAACCATGGCATCTCTCGGGTCACCTCTTTAGTTGTCCACCTCCTCTATCGTCCCGGATGGGATACCACTAGGGACAACTACAAGTTGTATGATAACAGTACCCACTTCCCAACATATGTCGTCATTCCTGGCCAATAATACTTTTCTTCGACCAATGCCTTGGTCTTGTCGATGCCAAAATGACCTGCTAATCTGTTGTTGTGTAGTTCTCGGATTAGGTTCTCTCTTACGAATCCTCTGGGAATGCACAACTCTTGTCTCCTGAATAGGTATCCCTCTTGGATGAAATAATCCAAGTACAGAGTTCTGTCGACACTCCACGGTTCTCGACTCGCCTTCCATGCTTTCGCAAAATCCTCGTTGGTCGCATACTCTGTCTTCACCGACTCTATTCCCGTTGCCTGAACTGTCGTCGTGTTCAACAATGCAACTCTTCGACTCAACGCGTCAGCAACCTTGTTCAACTTGCCCGACTTATGTTGCAACATGAAGGTATATGCCTACAGGAATTCAACCCACTTCATGTGCCACTGATTGAACTTCGACTAAGTGTTCAAATACCTCAGTGCTTGGTGATCTGTGTACAACACAAATTCCTTGGGCAACAAATAATGCCTCCACTTCTTCAATGCTTGGACAATAGCGTAGAATTCCGGGTCATAGACCGAATATTTCCGCTTCGCATCATCCAACTTCTTGCTGAAGAATGCAATTGGTCGACCCTCCTAGCTCAACACTGCTCCAATTGCCATTCCACTCGCGTCGCAATCGACTTGGAAAACTTTGTCGAAATCTGGGAGCGCTAACACTGGGCTCTCAGTGACCTTTTCCTTCAACTTGTCGAAAGCTCTCTGGGCAGCTTCCGTCCACTTGAACTCCTCTTTCCTCATGCACTCTGTCAAAGGTGCACATATCCAACTGAATCCCTTGATGAACTTCCTATAGAAACTGGCAAGTCCATGGAAACTTCTTACTCCAGTCGCACTTGTTGGTTCCGGCCAATCCAATATTGCCTTCACCTTCTCTGGGTCCATCACCAACCCTTTACCCGAGATTACAAATCCCAAGTACACCAAGGTGATTCACTGTGACAATCAAAGTTGTGTGAAGCTTTCAGTGAACCATGTATCTCATGATAGATCGAAGCATGTGGAAATCAAGTACCACTATATCAGAGATATGGTACAGAGAGGAGCAGTTCAGCTCCAGTATATCCCGACAGATGAATAGATTGCAGACATTCTTACCAAGCCTCTTTCCAAAGTGAAGTTTGCATACTTCCGTGAAAGACTTGGAGTATTGAAGAATGCTTCCCTCAGTGAGAGGGAGTGCTCACAGTCCAGGTAGGACAAGCGGTCCTTGTAGACAGACAATGAACTTTGTTCAGGACAAGCGATCCTTGTAGACCGACAATGAACTATGTTCAGGACAAGCAATCCTTATAGACCGGCAATGAACTCAGTCCAGTTAGGACAGGTGGTCCTTGTAGACCGATAGTGAGTTCAATCCAGTTAGAACAGGTGGTCCTAGTAGACTGACAAAGAGTTCAGTCCAGTTAGAACAGGCAGTCCTAGTAGATCGACAAAGGGTTCAGTCCAGTTAGGGTAGGTGGTCCTTGTATACCATAATGAGCTTAGTCCAGTTAGGACTGTTTTACTTGTTAGGAATTTCTCTCCAGTATGGAGAGGACTCTTGTATAGAGTATATTTGATCCATGTATGGGATGTCGTCCTGTATTGACGATGTTGACCCTTTGCTTATGATGAAGAGATGTACTAGTCCAGCCGTAACAATCAAAAGATGTACGAGTCCAGCCATGATGATGTCGAGATGTAAGAGTCTAGTTGTGACGACCAGATGATGCTTGATGAGTTCCATCGTGATAATACCTCTCTAGCTAAGAGGGAGTGTTGTTGTTATAGCTATGTGAGGCATCCTCACTAGCCCAGCCGACCTTCAGATGTAAAACAATCAACAAATGTATTTTTTATATTGCAAAAGGACAAGTCGGCCCAGTAAGGGAATTTTACAAAAAGTAATGTATAAATAGAAGTGTTGGCTCCCTCATTTCATCATTCAACTCAAGCAAGTTCGCTCAAGTGAAGTAGTTCGCATTTTCTAGGTACTAGAAGACAAGTACAGCTGATTTCTTGTACATTGACTCATTTTGTACTTTTATCTTCATTGTACTAAATCTCAGAATAAGAAAGGGTTGTTGGGTTTTTCCCGAGTTTGGGTTTTCCCAGGGTAAAGTGTTGTGTCTATATTTTTTGTGCATAGTTGTTCTTTCAGAGATCCGTTTATTGCTTATATATTGAAATTATGCTGCTATAAGTAAAAACATTAATAGTTAATAGATCATGATAAACAAATTATGCACTTAGAAAATTAAATGCTAAAAGTAAGTCACTAAAAAAATAAGCTTCAATCAAAACTACAAATTCTAACTTCTTTAATCTACAAACACATTATTTTGAAAACCAATAAAGTACATTGATCTGAATTGTCAATCATTCAATAAAATAGAAGTTATAATAGCTCAAAAACTCTCCCACTATCATACTCCAAACTAGAATAGATAAGCCACCTTCCCTGCCATGTTTTTATAGATGAGGTAGAGGCTTAGGGATTACAAAAAATAGACCACCCTTTGCTGCTAAAATAGGAAACCCTAACTCATATAATCACTTACAATAGTGCCCCCTACTCTACATGTGTGAGTGCCTAACATAGCATGCCAACTATACTAGGGATCAACATCCAACAAATTTTAGAATCTCTTCTATGCAAGGTGCCTAAACTAAAATAAGAAGAACTAACTAAAAGAAGGAAAGCCCCTATTCTAATTTTGGATAAGAAAAAGTTCAACCTTACTCTAATTCTAGATAAGAAAAAAGTCCAACCTTATTCTAATTCTGGATAAGAAAGAAGTTCAACCTGATCACCTCATATATTGTATGAGATCCTACAGTTGTGATTTTCATCACAAGTGCTTGTTAACAAGTTGATGCAACTGCTAAATAACTTGGGTACCCGATGCTAGAGCTATGGAATGCCCTAGGTTGTGATTGGTTGATGGATGCTCATGGTATATTGATACTAGTATCTATTGAATCTCTCAATGGCGTTTTGACGTCGATATGTTCTCCTCATGACGATAACGACATGCTTTCAATTTTGTTTAGCATTTATCTAACACTTTGTGCTTTCATGGAATGAGAACCCATCAGCTTAGGGTCTCCCTAATTTTTATAGGTGTTGATAATTGCTCCTTGATGAGGTATTTGTCTATGGGATTTGTATTGATGTGGGTTTGAGGACTCCTCGCAAAAACGTGATGGTGCACTTCACTCATATGTCTCTTGCTCATGACACATTGATCATCTTTCTATGTGGTGCCTTAGCATGGTTGGGCTTATTCGACATCTTAATGACATCGATTATCATTTTAGTTGAGTGCTTGGCTTGTGTGGATGATTTGATACTATGTGGAGACATTTTATCAGAGTGCTCTAAATCTTTGGATGTGACTTACACTTGGAGATGACTTATGGTTGGTTTCTCTTGGAGCACCCTCCCCTCTATCACATTTTTGGTGGCATAACACATTTTCCATGGAGCGCCCTTGCTTCTTAGCACATGGATGGCATGCATTATCGGTTACCTTTATTGGTGGAACGCTCCCCTTGGTCTTATCTCTTGGCACATATTTTGGTGCATGGTTATACTTCATTGCTTGTGGATGGGGTCATCCCCTTCATCATGGAGGTAGTTGGCTATTGTGGGCATTTTGCTCTTGGATGCGTGTTATTTTTTATGGCGGGTTCCTTATTCCATGGATCTTTCTTATGCACGTGTATTGATGACTTGGCAAGTAGATATGGATCCATTTTGGAGGCCATTGAGTGCGAGAGTGCTCCCATTTTATGGTATACACATGGAGGCATATGCATATGATTAATGAGGTTGTTTCTCTCTCTGATGAGCTATTGCGGACATATCTATTTGGTGGCTAATATTTTGATCCTTGAAGTCATAAACGAGAGGAAGGAATCCACTCTAGAAGGTTGCTTGGACATCCCACTATGCTTTATTGATGAGACATTTTACTTTGGCAAGCTCAATACACATTCACTCATGCTTTATTAATGGAGCATTCACTTCGATGTGGCCTTGGAGCATCTTTGACTTGGTTCTAGCCTTGATTGATAGAATGCTCCACATGGAGGATAGCTTGCACACATTTTGATGCCATCTAGATAAGATGTCTTACTTGGAAATCCTTTGTTGCACATCTTTTCATGCTTAATTCAGGAAGCATTCGACATTTTGGGAGCTTATTCTTGAAGGTGTCCACCTTGGAGGTCTTTCACATATCATTTCATGCCTTATTTGAAGGAAGAGTCCTCCTTTAAAGGACTTGTTGCATCATTTATGGAGGACGTATTGGTATTGGAGGAGATCTAGGAGGGGTCAAGCCCTAGATCTAGGGTTTGCTCATCATTTTGAGGACTTATTGGACCTATTCTATTTGGGTACTACTTTCTACTTGGCTTTTACCATGATTTGATGGAGGCATCCCTCTTTTTCTTGATTGGAAGAATGTATATGTGGCATTGGCCACCTTATTTTATGGATGTTGTTGTAGTAGTTGGAGTATTTTGGTTTCCTTACTCCTTCCTCGGCTAGATCAAGTATTTTATTGTAGGAGGAACATGAGCTTAAACCTATATAGGGGTTTTCTCTCTCCTTCATTCCTCATGGTTGGATTGTAGGATAAATCCTCTAGAGCTTAGTTCAATATCTTTTGGTTTATCGTGGATGGTTAATCAAAGCACTTCTCTTGGATGGTCTTGTTGTTGCTCATGTTTCATTGATGGATGGAATCTTCAAATGCTAATGGTCTTAAGAACTAATGGAGTAAATATCTTTTCTTCTATGTGATGATTGCCAGTCGGAAGTGTCAAGTTGTGGTATCTCTTATTCCATGCTTATATGGTCCCTTACCCTTGCATGGCAAGTATCCCTTCAAGATCATTGAAAATGTCTTCCATAATGTTTTTCTTTTCTCAAATTTTTAAAATTGGTAAGCAATTAGAGAGTAGGTAGGGTTTGTAATCTTGCTGCCCTAATCCTTATAATCATTCCGTTAATCCTTTCATATGAGCCTTGATTGACCCCATATTGCCCAATGGATAAGCCACTAACCCCCTATCCTTCCATCCACTTCTTTTCTTATTACTAAAATAAACTGTTTTACTAGAGTCATCTTTTCATTTCACCTTTTACCTTATTGTGAGCTCTAGCAATCTTAATCTAGGGAAACCCCCCTTGAATTGGAGAAGAGCCAACCTTCTCCAAAACCTTGGATGGTTTTGTTGTTGCTCACGTTTCATTGATGGATGGAATCTTCAAATGCCAATGGTCTTGAGAACTAATGTAGTATCTTTTCTTCTACATCGTGATTGTCAATTGAAAGTGTTAAGCTGTGGTATGTCTCTCATTCCATGGTTCTATGCTCTCTTAACCTTGATGTCAAGTATCCCTTCAAGACCATTTGAAAATGCCTTCACTAGTGTTTTCCTTTTGTTATATTTCTGAATTTAGTGAAGCAAGTAGATAGCGGCCAGGGTTTGTAATCTTGCTGCCCTAACCCTTCTAATCATTCATTTAATCCTTCATATGAGCCTTGGTTGAACCCATACTGCCCAATGGATAAGACACAAGTCCCTTGTCCTTCAATCCACTCTTTGCTTATTACTAAAACAAATTGTTTTGTTAGTCATCTCTTCATTTCACCTTGTACCTTATTGTGAGCTCTAGTAATCATGATCTAGGGAAGCCCCTGTTGAATTGGAGAAGAGCCAACCTAAAGTGCAAAAGAGGGTTGGTGTGGTGACATTGGCATCCCTCTTAGTTTCACCAAGACCATACCCAGAGCTTTAGGACCTTATCTCTAAGGGTGTGAGTTTGGGTGATAACAAGTCCTAAGATAGACACATAAATTCTAATGATAGAAAATAACTAAAACTAGTACTCTCTACCTCTCCACATAACTGTAGCTCACCTCCCAAACCAACTAGTGTTGCGCCCTTCACTCTGTGCCAGGAATACTGTGCACGCCTCCCAAGGTAAGGAATTGCTGCATCATGGCACTAATCTGCTGTGTGTCCTGAACGTTGCATGCTGCTGGGCTATTCCTCCCTCATTCCTGCACCCTTCTACCCACAGCCATCACTGCTGTCTCTAAAACTGTGCCTCCGTCGTATCTGTGCAAGGACCTAACCATACTGGTCTACTAGTACAGAGCTGCTGTATGGATCTACCATCACCTCTGCACCATGCTGGAGAAAAACTTCTGAGCAACATAACATATAAAATAACAGTACAAGGGTTGTTCAACTGCAGGGCTCTAGCCTTATGAAATATAATGCAATCTTCATGAAAGTTTAACCTTATATAAGATGCATTTTCATCGATGAAAAGCAAGAAAAGCTCTGTAGTGGATGTTATAAAAAATATACAGTGGAAGGCAACTTGGACTTCAATGTGTAGGGTAAACATGTTTTTTGTCATACAAAGAGTATACCTACTATACCAAGGTGTATGTCTAATATACCTGAAGACTACCAAAAAAAATATACATCTTGGGTTGATGTCTACTATTGTGATATGTGATGTCTGAGATCACAACAATTTGAATGCCGTGATCCTGGGAAAAAAGTATAGCAAGAATATCTAACTATAAAACAAATTGACAACCAGCGATGAGAATGTTTATTCCTTTTTCCTTTTTCACTACAGAAGTGGGATTGAAGGAACTTATAAAAAATCAGTGACAAAAGTTTAACAAATTGATGAAAGAAAGGCAGGATATAAATACAAAAAATAAATGTTCGAACAATGACAATCACAGGTCTTGCTTAGACCATTAGAGTTACTCAAAGACTTTTAGCAGTTTACAATGCCTTCTATTGTGAGTTAGTTGTATGCAGCAAGCTTCTATGTTTTGTACAGCAACCATCTCATCATTCAGGTTTACTGTCGGATTCACTTCTTGTTGCCCGCTTAAAATAGTACCTGCAAATATGGTAGTCCAAGGCTCATGCATATCCACGAAAAAACAATGAACGTCAAGCTTAAATGTAACAAAGCAATGGTTAGCTTATTCTTCCAGTATATCACAAATTATTCTAGTACTGATACTCATGTATCTGAACATCAAGGCAAAGAGTTTCTTACACGTATATTTTTACACCATATGTGGCTGCATACTTATGCAGAAGACGTTCCACAGCATACCACTCTTTATGCCCCTGTCCCGAACGACACCCAATTCTAGGCATATGAATAGATGCTGGCAGCAGGACACGTTAATCTCATTAAAACGAATAGAATGTAAGAATGGGCCAACTTGTTCCATTGCCTACTTTACTTCCTATTGGTCTAGATTAACCAGAGAAAAACAAACATGAACATAACAATCGAGGCCGATCAATTCCTAGCTGGAAGCTCCCTACCATTACTACAAGCTCTCATATGGCCTTTTAGAACTAGTGAAATATTTTCGATAAAGCAAAGAACAAAGTTATGCAATTGAATGAATGAACAAGAAAGCGATAAGGGAATCCTCAGAGTAAAGATAACGGTAATACATAGTAGGAAGAGAAAGAAAACGATCATTTCAGAACTTTTGTAGTGGGCATAAATATATATAAATCAACATCAATTTATAAATAAATGATGATAATAATAATAATTAAAGTGTCAAATCCTAATGAAAAGACATGACTGTTCAACCATGTGACCCACTGACCAGTCAATGTGTATATAAACTGCCATGGTTGCCATTGTAAATCATCTCTATCATATATCTATTCATTTATTTATCTATTGCTGTCCTATGTGGATTTGTGTTTATGGTCCTTCCTATGTTGGATGTTTGCTAGTAACTGAACCTTATTCATTTCAGCTTTTATGATAACTTCTTTGTTATTAGCCATAAGATGGTTAACACTGGTTTACTTGGAACAGAGACCACCAATATATTCATAAGATGGTATTCAACTAAAGATTCTATTTCCTTTCTAATGGAGACTGGCATGGATCTAAACTCTGATTTGATAAAAGGAAAAGATCATGTTCAGTTATTTAGTGACCTAGGGATCAGAAACTGAAGTAGATTTTGGTGGTCCCAGACTCCCAAAAAGGTACCCTTCTTTTGGAAACTTATTTTCAAACAATTGAGAAGGAAGTTGATTGGATTACTCCCCATCCATGAGAGGATGTAAATTACCTTTGTCCATCTCTCCATATTTCTTACTTGAGCTGAAGAGCTTTAGGATCCCCTCATGGGAGGGGGCCTGAAGAGTTCCAGCTGGTTTTTGTTCCCAGCAAGTAACTGACAGGGAGCACTTTTGCAGGCAATCACACGTTGGGAGTTTTATTACACCTAGCGCCAACTTCAGATAACCAAACAAAGTTCTGTTCATATGCCTCCGATATAATAAAGAATAAAGAATACATTATTAATGATGGCCGACCTATTCTATTATTGAAATATACTGGAGACTACCTACCTTGAATTGGGCATAACAAGAAGTATCAAAGAAGATGATTCTGGGAATAACACTGTTATCACATATATAGTAGCCGGGCTACCATACATTATTTTTCTGATTCCAGTACACTATTCAGCCAGTTCCCTTGCATTGATATGTTGAGATGAGCATCTATTATGGATCACTATCAGATTATGGACAGCAGTTTTGTTCCCCATGCCATGACTGAGTTTCAGGACACTCAGAAAGATGACCAATATAGCCATTTAACCATTATTACAGAGCAGTCAGTAGTGCCCAGAGTTACAGCAGCAGTTTCAGAGGACAGATGTTGGTTCAGATTATGTGCATTCAGATATATGACTCAGCAGGTATATTTTGGTGTTATGGTTATATTGCTTTTATATTCATTCTTGTAGCATGTCTTAGCATTTAGTATCATGATCTGGCGATCATATAGATATGTGGACCTGTTTGTATCTTTATATATATTATATTGTCCCTACTCAGACTTAGAAGTTCACTACCCATACTCATTGGTTTTACCCTCCCTAGGGAGAATAGAGGTAATCATTCCCACCATACTTTGGCTTGCTAGTGTTGGTCTCATTATTCATTGTCTTCGTCCATCCATTACCTACCCAGTGTGTTATTTACCTTGACTTACTACTTGACTAGTGGCATGGAGGACCTTTCCCCGTTGTAGCCTCTGTATTGGATAATCTTCCTTGTTTATTGTGTTTCGGCTCTGAGTTGGTGACAAAACTTACCTTTGGTGAGTTGGATTGTAGGCCTAAATCATTCTGGTCGGTTTTCCCGATGTTTGGCACTGCCACGAAGTCCCCCTAGTCACTAAAGATGTTGTTGGCTAAACCTGAAACAGATAGTGCCGCCATGAATACAAATTCTGAAAAGGAAATGTTATATCTATTGTGCAAAGCCAAATGAAACTAGCAAAGAAATATCAAATGCTATATCTATTGTGAAATGTAAATACCCAGGTAAACAAGATGTCTAAAAACACACCTGGAAGTGCTCAAGTAAACAAGTGCCTTAAAAACACACCTGCAGCAAGAAGCCTAAATGAAATGTAAATCTATGCAATGTGTTTATAAACACACATAGATCAAAGGCTATGGAAAATATAGGCCCAAAAAGCAATGGAACTTAAACTCTATATCAAAAAGATTGTTGGCCTCATTTGTATTATGGATTGTGAGCATCTGCCAAGGTGAATAAACACTCTTTGAACAACTTACCCATTCATGAGACACCGCCATTCCCTGTGTTATTGCTTGTCCGGTATATGCTATGGTGTGTATTCCCTTTTCCATATCCAAAGTGTCACAGTGTTAAGTCAGTAAATCATCCCTTGGCTTAGCCATTTTATTTTTAGCCTTCACCCTTCACTAGCAAAATGATCACAACTACGAAGTGAGTATGGTCCTGAAAGTCTAGTTTGAGTTATAAATAATAACTAATGACCTCATATATTTGGATTTAGATCGTCAGTAATGATTACTTTTGTTATAATTGCTATTTGAATGGATTGTAAAGCATGATTTAACCTTTGACACCTTGCAACATTATGATGATAGCCTGAGTTATATTTTGGGTCATTGTTGACTTGGTCAAACACAGTTTGACCAAAATTCAACCACGGGACATGAGGTGGCAGACATCAGATGATACAGAGATATGATATATGGTCTGGTACAGGTCATCATGGTGGTTCTATGCAGTGGTTTCAGGCTTATGATGATGATTTGTGCTTTTCAACACTTTTACAGATTATTATTATTTGGTCTGCCGGATATGATGAGTATTTATTTTTGACCATGCAGAGGTCTATATGGTGTATGAGTACACATCTTAGATGGATTTGGACCTTCTAAGTCCAATGGGACAGTCTGTTTTTAGTTCCAGGCAGTTACAGTGATGTTTAGCCTCAGTTGGCTATCCTAGTGCATTTTTGGCCTATCAGAGGCCCTGTCAGAGCAGAGCAAAGAGTTGATGAGTTCACCTAGGGCGATGTGCATGGAGGGGGTGGTCCAGCCACTTGATATTACCATATTACCCCCCTCCCAGAGAGCCTGGTGGCCTCACCTTGACAGCGCAGGCACTCTAGGAGGCAGTTTGGGCATGTTTATATTTCCCGAGGCAGTCCAGAAATGGTGAAAATGGCTACTGAAGGATTTGATTTGGGCTACTTGTTATCAACTGTATCTGTACAATAGTTGAAACCTCATTGAGCCGCCAGTGTTGGAACACATCAATGTTCACTTCCAGAGTATCTGGGTTTCAGATTTTTGGGTCTAGCCAGTTTTGGCTAGCCAGTTTTGTTTTTGAGTCGACATGACCATGGCCCCATGGGGGTTTGTAACAAAGTGTGCTAGTAGGGTCTGAGTGGCTCGGTTCCCCATGACTTGATTAAGCAACTAAGGTATTCCAGGGAGTTTTTTCCGTTGTCAATTATACTTTCCTTAAGGCGATGTATAATCGATGAGGTTTTCTCCCGTTCCTCCAAAGCTGGAATGCCCGATTTTGAAAATCTGAGCCATGGGGGGTTATTAGAGTCCAAATAATATGTATAAACCTACTAGACACTATTAGAATAGGTTTTGGTCATGTCCTAAGTCTCTAGGATCCCCAGAAAAAATTTACTGGACGCATTGGATTTGGGGTTTTTAATTTTTTAATTATTTTTTAAATTTTAATTAAATTTCTCTATAGTTTAAATAGAGAAATTTGAGTCTGTAATATGTCAGTCATCCGGGGTCCGAATTTAGTGATTGATGGCTCCTTTCATAAGCCAAAAATCACACATGACCCATGGACCAGCTAAACCCAACTTTCGGATGTCAATTCAGCCTCATAATTAATATTTTCTCTAAAAAGCCATTTACAGACAAATTATTAATTAAATTAATAAATTTGAATACTTTGGAGAAATCCAAAACTCTCCAAAATAATTAGAAATGAATAAAATAAAAGGCTAAATGACATGGCACTTGGCATTTATGAAGATTCCAATCATCTCAGTCATCATTCAATCAAGTATACAGTCAGCACAAGTCAATCTCTCCAAGGAAATTCGCCCTCCTTCATCAAAAATTCGATTTGGTGATTTGGCACATGGTTATTGGATTGTTGAGTTGCATTAATGCCTATGGTAGGCGCTCTCCTTCATTTGTGCAATCACAAAACTTGGCTCCAATTACACACATGTTGCATTGGTTGTAACTCTAACTTGGTCTCCCACATATGGCATTCACGCCTTCTCAAGGAGCTCACGTCAATCTAGGGTTTGAGCTCGAGCTGCTAGGTGGCATATCTTCATTTGATTGGTGATGTTTCCAATGAAAGATGGGGGGCGCCTTGCCTAGGTGGAGGCCACCTCCCCATCTCCTTCAATGCAATTCGAGTTATATGGTGGGGATTAGCACTCCAAGCATGTGTTGACATGGGATTTGATTGAGATTTGATGGGATTCGAATTATGTCAAGGCCATTGGCTCTCTTCTCTATGCCAATTTGAGTTAGGGTGATAGTAGGCTAGTGCTTTGTTATATAACAGATGGCATTTTGGCCATTCTCTTGTGGAGACTTTGATGCAAGATTACTCTGCACATTTTTGTAATAGCTTTGGCTTAATATTTTCAATAAAGATTTCGACTTTGGAGGTCCATGAGCTTTCAATCTTTGGTGTGAATTCATCTCTTGTTGAGGTGATATCTTCTCTAAACCCATCTCTTGATTATGCATAGTATTTGATCAATGGCTAGCTTGTGAGGGCTATCTTTAGTACAATAGAGTAACCATTTACAATTTAAGTTGGTTATTTATGCAAAGTTTATCAAGATCTAAATGGACATGAGTAGTTAGTTATACAAATTGTTGATCTAATCTTGATATTTCTACCATACTAGCATTGTTGATCTCACTTGTTGGTTGAGTGGTGTGGTTGTGATTAGGTGTTGCTTAAAGTGAAGAGGGGTAAGAGCTCGGTTGCATCAAACCCGTGTTCATCTTCAAGTTTTGGCCTAACATTTTGTGGTTGCAGGATCTACAATAATCTCAAGATCTTTCATCTTAAGAAAGCTAGGAAGAGCTCTTCTCAAGTTTCCCATCCATCAAAACTTTATTTCACCTTGGTTACTTTAGGCTTTCTCTTCTTCAAGCCATCTTTTTCTCCTTGAATCCCTTTGCATTGATTTGCTAGCCCATTCATCCCTTGCCCTAGTCTAGCCCTATCTCCTTCTAGCTCTCGTCCCATCTCTTTTTGCCTTCTTCTCTAGCTCACGTCTTTCCCCATTTGAGTGCCTTCTCCCTCTTGTCTTTATCCCTTTACCTTGCCATCCCTTCCTTTCGTCCACCTCCATTTGCTAGCTCCTTCACCCTCTTCGTTTTGCCCTTAGGTTTGCTCCTCTTCCCCTTCTTGTCCATCCCCATGTTTAGCCCTAAATCACATCAAAAAACAACAAACAAATTGTTAGTGGTAGTTAGTTATTAGTTGTTGGTAGGTTGCATGGTTAGATCTTAGTTAAATTTCAATTTACTAGTTTTATTTCTTTGCATCTTTAGATCCATCACTTGAAAGATAAAAATTTGCATATAAATTTTTTTTTTTTTTTTTAGTTTAGATCTCATTTTTAGTACTTTTTAGGCTTTTATTGTTTGTTGGTCCGTTTGCACTCTTACACATATTTTGAAATAAAAAATATCATAAGGCTTAGTTTCAAGTTCTTTCTAGGATTCCATGTTCAAATAGTTTCAAGATTTATCTTTGATTTTTGAGCTAATGGTTAATGGGTGCCTAGTTTGAGTGTTTTGTCTTGTAGGTGTTAAAGAAGACCAAAATTCAAAAGAGAAGTGAAAAGCAAGAAAAGGTTGCCAAAGCTAATTGCAAAAGACAAGAAGAAATATAACCCAAGATCAAGCACCAAAACCAAGAAGACTCAAACTTGTTGGGATTTTGAACCAAAGTGCCAATCATTCTCCTTTTTGTAAAAAAGTCACTAAGGCTTGTTTCATTTCATTTTTTCAAGCTTCGTCAAAAGGTTGAAATCCCTAAATATTGTACTTGTTTAATAAAATCTCTGATTTGTGGGGTCGTTAATCCCCCACCCCCAACTTCCCCATTTGGGGAAGTTTTGTAGTGTCTTTGATTGGTTTGAGTTTCTAGCTTAGATCTCTGATATGCTTTTAGATTAGTTCCCATTTCAATAAACTGTTTAAAGTAGAAATCTTTTGAATCTCACCGATAGTGGATCAAGAGTGCTCTCTATCGGAGAATTGTTTTTCTTTTATATATTTTCCGATTTACTTACCCCCATGCTCTCCCGAGTACGGTCTTTGACCTGAAAAAGATTCTTGGGTAGATTAGACTTTATTTTCTGTTCAGTATTTTATTTTTCATCTTGTCGCTTCTCTTCCAAGCCTTGACTAGAGTAAGCTAACTTTGGGATTGCATCCCAAAGGCCACATAACTTTGTGGTAGCTTCTCGTTCCCCCATCAGCTTCTTGTGGACATCCAGCTAGCTAGAAGGTTTCCAAGACTGGTGGCTTCTAGTGGTTGACCTTATTCGGAGGTTGATCCCACCTTTAGATTAGGATTTGTTTGGTAGAACACTAGATCTTTCAGTTTTCTCATTTTATTTGGCAAGTAGCATATTAGCAGTATTTCATATCTTTCTGATCTATCACATGATTTAAGCATTTTAAAGTTGAAGTATCTTGCTATTACAACTACTATTTGTTTCTTAAAACGAACTAAAGTCTCTTGAACTTGGCCAAATCCAAGTCAAAAGCACTCTCTATCGGAGAGCATTATTAGTCTTGCATCGTTCCGTGCATTAGGCATTTTTTAATTAGCAAGTCTCTTGAACTGTGGTCATAAGATCAAGTCAAGAGCGCTCTCTGTCGGAGAGTTGAACAAGAGCTCTAATAATAAAACTTTTCAACCCACACTTCCCTTTTCATTAATTTATCTTGGTCTTTTGTCCTACACCCGTATGCTCTGCCAACCGAAAACGGTTGGGCTAGTACTCAGAAAGGTGTAAGACTTGTTAAATTCATAAGTGATAACATTAATTAAAACTTTACCCAAAACCCCAACCAAGACAAAATCACTGAGTACTTCCTGAAACAGGTGGTGCCGAGAATCCACTGTCAGACTCGAGGGCAGTCAAGCCGTAAGAACAATTGTTCTCTGAATATGGGTGCTCCCGACCTATCATCTAAAGGTTGCCAGTGTTTTTCTCAGTTAAGGTTCCACTTCTTGAATATCCTTGGTTTTAGCCTTAATAATCAAGACCACTAAAATCTTTAATTTACCAAGATAAGCTGCAGAACGATCTCACGAACATTTCTCTCGAAACACTTGTATCAAACAACTCAATCACTCAGACATTTTTTACTCCATAAGGCACTGGTCCTTAATCACATATTTTATTTGCTTATTATCAATTTGGAGTACTTGTGTTAATTTTCGTATAAAGAGTGATTTATATCTGATTCAGTGTATCTCTTATCTTCTCTTGCAACGTGGATTGCATTATCTTGGTTTTATTTAGAGCATTATTGTGTCTCTCACCTTCAAAACTCCTAAACAACACCCATCCGCATCACAACACTAAAAAACATTTTAAACACACAAGAGCCTTAGACAACTCTTTTTTAGGGACTACTCCCCTTGGCTTCGTTAGGAGTTTGCCTAAATGGAGGAGCTGGGATTCAGGGGACAGTACCTGACTCATTGCTTGCCCCCAAGGCCACACCTCTCTCACTTGTAGTGAAGAGACAGCTTTCGAAAGATTTCCGCTGCTGGTGTGCAATCTAGCGGACAACATCTTTGGCGCCGTTGCCGGGGACATATCTTTTTGTTCCTGGACGACCTTAGTTTTTTCTAGTTTGTCTTACCTTTTTTGATAGATTTCGTATCTATCTGGCGACTCCACTGCCCCTTTTAGTTTTACTTTTGGTAGATTTTTAGTTTAATCACTCTCTAAAATTAGACTTGGATCCCCCTGGCGACTCCACTGTCAATTAACACCTCAAGGTATTCAACTAGAAGAAACTCTGAAGGCTTGCTTAGTTTTATCCCTGAGCCTGAAAAGGTTTATAGGAGAAGACTAAACAAACTTGCTTCTCGTAAAATCCTTGAAAATCTTAGATCTGAGTCTATTTTAGACATCCATTCTTTGTTTCAAGAAAATCAAGAAAATCAAATAAACTCTGAAAACAATAATTGTTTCCTTTCCACGATGGGTGAGTTCTTTACTCAACTAAATTTTACTCAGATAGCAAGTCAACCCCACGACATTCTTGAAAAGGCTATCGATAAACTCACCAGTTTCAGTGGCACTGATGCCTCCATATCTGCTGAACAA
Organism: Larix kaempferi; assembly: GCA_027924585.1. Lineage (NCBI taxonomy): Eukaryota > Viridiplantae > Streptophyta > Pinopsida > Pinales > Pinaceae > Larix > Larix kaempferi. The sequence goes on from BSBM01001334.1 coordinate 4,649,730, forward strand.
CATATTCGAAACTTCACTAAGCTGTGTAGCGCTTATATCAGGGGAGCTGATAAACATGAGGATGTTTATATGACTCTTTTTGCCCTATCTTTAGAAGGAAAGGCAGGGAACTGGTACGACAATTTACCAGACAACTCTTTCGCCACTATGGCAGCTTTCAAGATAGCTTTCTTCAACAAGTTTGGTTGCAAAAAAGAACCTAGACACCTAGTAGCATCCCTAACCAGCATGAAGAAGACAGAGAATGAAACTATGGATGAATTTAACACTAAATTCATGGAGTTGTCTAATTCCATCCCTGATACCTATGCGCCTCCTGCGGCTTCTTTATTGGATTACTACATAGAAGCGTTAAGTGGCAAGGTCCAATACCAAATAAGAGATAAAGAACCAGCTACCTTGCTTGATGCTCAAAATTTGGCCATTAAGATTGATAAGAACATGAAGTCTTCTGGAGAGTCAAATATCCAGGGATATTCTAGATCTCAACTTCCCTCAAAACCAACTGAGCACAAAGAAAAAGATCCTGTGAAAGACTCTTATGAAAAGAAAATGATGGACATGTGTGAGAGAATGGAGAAAGCTGAACAGAAACAGGTGAGCCAAATAAAAGAGTTACAAAACAAAATCATAAACATGAAAAGAACACAAGTTTAGCAAATTCAACACACACAACCAGCTCCTAGGAATTTCTCTGTTAAACCTACTTGGCAAAGGAAACCTCCTAACCATGAACAGAGGCCTCCTCATCAGCTAGAGGCTGCTAACATGGTTGAGTATGCTAAACCCTTTTGTAGAGCATGTAAAGATTTCCATGAGGAATCTGGTTGCCATTATGCCTGTTTTGTTCAAGAGCATGGTTATCCTGAAGGATGTGGCCCTAGTACTTCATCAGACAAGCCTGTTTTTATCAACCATGTGGGAAATGACTATGAAAACCTTGATATGACTCAAGCCAACCAGGGTTATCAGTAGATTGATTATATGACTCAACTTTACGGTGAAATGCCACCTAGTATCAACAACAGCCAGAGATTCAAAGGAAATACATATCAAAAGAAACTGAAGGAGGGACCTTCTACTCAAACTATTCCTAAGGTAACAGTTCCTCACATTACTCAAAGAATTAATATTGAAAAGGAGCCTGTTGATTTAAATTTTGATTTAAGTAGTTGGTTGGCCAACACTAAGGTTCCAGTCCCGGTACTTGAGCTATGCAAACTCCCTGGTCAGAGGGAGAAACTTTTAAAACTGTTAGAGCCTCATACAGATAATACTCCTCCTCATACTAGTAAGCCTATAATTTCTAAAAAGCCCCCTGCTTCTCCTAAACCCATTGCATCTGAAAAGCCTCTTCCACCTGCAAAGTACCCTACCCCTAAAAAGGTAACTTTCTCAGAAACTAAAGAGCAACCTTCAACAAGTTGTATGAATGATTTTGGAGATCCCCCTATAGTCTTACATACCAGGGAAACAAGAAAAGAAGCTCACCCGCCTTTCTACATATCATTGATGATAGGTGACCTTCTTCTACTTAACTGTATGCTGGATTCGGGATCTGGTGCCAGCTTGATGACCAAAAAAGTCATGCAACAACTTAATCTAAAAACCACTAGACCTTATGGAAATGTATGTGCCATGGATTCTAGACCTGTCGAAGTTGAGGGGATGATTCAAAATCAGACCGTCAGATTAGCCAAGTGCCCAGACATCCATGTCACCATGGACATCCTTGTCATAGATGTGCCTGATAAATGGGGGATGCTTCTTTCTAGAAAGTGGGGTGCCTCCTTGGGTGGATCACTACAATTAGACTTATCCTATGCAACTGTTCCGGCTTCCGAAGATACTCATGTCAAACTGCACTCAGAAAAAGAAAGGAGGTACCATGTCGAAAATCCCCAGAAACCATCAAATGAATACATCTACAATACGGATGAAATGGGAACCCACCAGATAAATTTCAACTTCTTAGATCCTGTTCATAAGGAAATGAAAGATAAAAAAGTTGATGGATTGTGGAAAATGGAGTTTGACGGTGCTTTTTCTAGACCTGGCAAAGGTGCCGGTATAGTCTTAATATCACCTGAAGATAAAGTCTTCAACTTTGCGTTTAGACTTGAATTTGAAGCCACAAACAATGTTGCAGAATATGAAGCACTTTTACTAGGCATAGAAATCGCTAAAGACATGAAAATCAAAATGCTTAGTATCAAAGGAGACTCTGACTTAGTTGTGCAACAGATCAAGGGTAATTTTGCATGCCATTGTAAAAGAATTAAGAGGTATAGGAATGCAGTATGGGACACCATGGAGTACTTTGATGCATTAAACATAAAAGCAGTCCATAGGGAAGAGAACAGTATAGCGGATAGGTTGGCTGTTGCGGCATCTACCCTCCAGCCTTCAGAGGAAATGTTGAACGGGGATTGTACCCTTGAAATAAATTATAGGCCATCAGTCCCAGACAATATGAACCATTGGCAGGTTTTCAAAGATGATGAACAGATTCTGAGATTCATAAATAACTTAGATGAGTTTGCCAATTTCAACATAAATGAACAGGAAGAAGGCAAGCAGTATGAAGGAGAAAGCCAACCTATGAACCCAATTTCACGTGGCAACACTAAGTTAGAAAACATCTTTGAAAGACATGATGGGAAGAAAAACAACATCGACTAGATGAAGCCGGGAGATTACATTGAGATCAACATTGGAACGAAAACAAATCCGAAAATCATAAAAATTGGAAAAGGAACATCCGAAAAGGAAAGAAATGCATTAATAAGCCTAGTCAAAGAGTATAGAGATATATTTGCCTTTACTTATGATGAGTTAAAGGCCTATACGGAAGATGTGTTCCAACACATCATTCCCCTCAAACCAGAAATGCAAAATGCCAAACCTTTGCACCAAAAACTCAGGCAAATAAATCCTAAGTTGGCCCCTATTATCAAGCGTGAGCTAGAGAAGATGCTAGCAGCAGGTATTATAGCACCCACCCGACACACATCATGGTGCTCCAACTTAGTTGTAGTCAGAAAGAAAAATGGAAGCATCAGAATATGCATCGATTTCAGAAACCTTGACATGGCATGCCAAAAAGATAATTATCCGCTTCCCAACATGGAGACCCTCCTCCAACGAGTCACTGGATCCAAAATGATGTCCATGCTTGATGGATTTTCGGGATACAACCAGGTTGTCATCAAAGAAGAGGATAAACATAAAACTGCTTTCACAACTCCTTGGGGAACCTTTGAATATCTGAGAATGCCCTTTGGCCTTACAAATGCAGGAGCTACTTTCCAGAGGGCCATGGATTATGCTTTCAAGGAATTGATAGGAAAAATCATCAAAATATACCAAGATGACTTAACTGTTTTTTCAAAGGAAAGATCCAGCCATGTTGATCATCTATGAAAAGTTTTTGAACGATGCAGAGAGTATGGTATCTCTCTAAATCCGGCAAAGTCAGTATTAGGCATCGAAGAGGGGAAACTCTTGGGGCATATTATAAACAGGGACGGGGTCAAGATCGACCCTGAAAGAGTTGAAGCAATCAAGAAGATACATCTCCCCAAAAATGTGAAAAGCCTTCAATCTTTTAACGATCATATAAACTTTATCAGAAGATTTATCCCAAACCTGGCTGAGTTAATGAAACCCATGCAACGGTTACTCAAGAAGGATGCTAAGTTTGTGTGGACTAATGAGGGGAAAGAAGCTTTCACCACCATTAAAGATGCTATTACTAGATCACCCGTATTGGTTAGTCCAGACTACACTAAAGATTTCATGATTTTCTCCTTTGCTTCTGAGGATACTATCGCTGGTGTTTTGCTCCAAAAGAACTTCGAAGGGTTCGAACAACCGATTGCATTTATGAGCAGGGCCTTGCAAAATTCAGAACTAAAATACACCATAATGGAAAAGCAAGCTTATGCATTGGTTAAATCCTTGAAATATTTCAAAACGTATATTGGCTATAACAAAGTTATAGGTTATGTTCCCCATGCTGCAGTAAAAGACATCCGATCCCAACAGGATTGCTTAGGAACAAGAGGCACATGGGTATCCAAAATCCAAGAATATGACTTGGAAATAAAGCCTACTAAACTTATCAAGGGACAAGGCCTAGCCAAAATGTTGACTCAGAAAAATGAGGAAGCCATTGACATAAACTGTACGGACCAACCAGCTGGTCCATGTATGACACCTGCTTTGCAAGAATTAGATAACCATTGGTATTCTGATATCATATATTTCCTCCTACATATGACTTGCCCAGATCACCTTAAGGGACACAAACGAAGGGCACTAAGACTAAAAGCTGCCAGATATTGCCTTACTCAAGAAGGCTTGGGTTGGAGAAACCCTGATGGGGTAATCCTTAGATGTGTCCATGAGCAAGATTCTAAAAAGATCTTGACTGACCTCCACTCAGGATTTTGTGGAGGCCACTATGCAGCGAATACAATTGCTCACAAAATCCTCAAAGCCGGGTATTATTGGCCAACCATATTTGCTGATGTATACAAACATGTCAAGTATTGCCAAGAATGTCAACTGTTCACAGGAAAGCCTAAATTGGCCGCTTTACCCCTCAACCCGGTTGTTGTCATTGCCCCCTTCCAACAATGGGGCCTTGACTTTATTGGTAAATTCAAAGACAACTCTAGCAATGGATTTTGCTGGATTTTAACGGCAACCGATTATTTCACCAAATGGGTGGAGGCTATTCCCGCCAAGACAGCTACTGAAAAGGTTGTCATGGATTTCATTGAAGACAAAATCATCACTCGATTTGGCACCCCTTTGAAGATAACTACTGACAATGCCAAAGCTTTCAGTTCAACAGAAATGAATGACTTATGTTTCAAATATGGCATTGTTTTATCTCACTCTTCTGATTATTATCCACAAGGTAATGGCCTTGCTGAATCCTCAAACAAAAATCTAATGACTATCCTCAAGAAAACTGTTGGTGATAACAAGAGATCCTGGGATAGCAAGATTAAATATGCCCTTTGGGTGGACAGAATCACAAAGAAGAACTCCACTGGAAAGTCCCCCTTTGAGCTTGTTTATGGCATCACAACAACATTACCTCTTAGCATGCAAATCCCAATCTTCAGAATGCTAACTGACTATAACTCTGAAAAGTTAGAGTTGGAAGATAGGGCTAACCAAATCATCGAGCTTGATGAAAGCAGAAGGGATTCCTTGGACAAAATGTTAAGACACAAGGAGAGTATGAAGGCCACGTTTGATAGATCAGCCAAGCCAAGGTCTTTCCAAGTAGGGGACACTGTTCTCTTATGGGACAAAAGGAGGGAGAAACCCGGGAAGCATGGGAAATTCGACAGCCTTTGGAAAGGCCCTTTTATTATACGCTGCCAAGTTCGAAACAATTCTTTCTGCCTCAACACTATGGAGGGGGAAATACTGCCTCTCCCCATGAATGGGCAACATTTGAAGCCTTTTTACCGAAACAACATACAAGATGACCAACGGGTCATCTCAGGGCTTCCCTAAACTCTTATCTTTGTACTTTTATGTATCATTTTTGTATCATAGTGATATTTTTGTACTGTAGTTCATATATATGTTTTTGAAAAAGAAAAGATTCCTATTTTTGTACTTTAGATTCGAAAAGAAAAAGCAAAAATATTTTTCATATTTGGTATTTCATTTTGGCATTATTTATCATGTACATGTGGAACTAAGACACTTCTCTTTTCATGCAGGAAATTGATATTCCGGAATTCTCGAACACCTTCTTTGATTCCAAGATCAAGCAAGTGTCCGTCCCGCAGTTGGAGCCAGAAGTTATCAACTGTATTTGTACAATAGTTGAAACCTCGTTGAGCCGCCAGTGTTGGAACACATCAGTGTTCACTTCCAGAGTATCTGGGTTTCAGATTTTTGGGTCTAGCCAGTTTTGGCTAGCCAGTTTTGTTTTTGAGTCGACATGACCATGGCCCCATGGGGGTTTGTAACAAAGTGTGCTAGTAGGGTCTGAGTGGCTCAGTTCCCCATGACTTGATTAAGCAACTAAGGTATTCCAAGGAGTTTTTTCCCTTGTCAATTATACTTTGCTTAAGGCGATGTATAATCAATGAGGTTTTCTCCCGCTCCTCCAAAGCTGAAATGCCCAATTTTGAAAATCTGAGCCGTGGGGGGTTATTAGAGTCCAACTAATATGTATAAACCTACTAGACACTATTAGAATAGGTTTTGGTCATGTCCTAAGTCTCTAGGATCCCCAGAAAAAAATTTCGAAAAAAATTTCCAGGACGCGTTGGATTTGGGGTTTTTAATTTTTTAATTATTTTTTAAATTTTAATTAAATTTCTCTATAGTTTAAATAAAGAAATTTGAGTCTATAATATGTCAGTCATCCGGGGTCCGAATTTAGTGATTGATGGCTCGTTTCATAAGCCAAAAATCACACATGACCCATGGACCAACTAAACCCAACTTTCGGATGTCAATTCAGCCTCATAATTAATATTTTCTCTAAAAAGCCATTTACAGACAAATTATTAATTAAATTAATAAATTTGAATATTTTGGAGAAATCCAAAACTCTCCAAAATAATCAGAAATGAATAAAATAAAAGGCTAAATGACATGGCACTTGGCATTTATGAAGATTCCAATCATCTCAGTCATCATTCAATCAAGTATACAGTCAGCACAAGTCAATCTCTCCAAGGAAATTCGCCCTCCTTCATCAAAAATTCGATTTGGTGATTTGGCACATGGTTATTGGATTGTTGAGTTGCATTAATGCCTATGGTAGGCGCTCTCCTTCATTTGTGCAATCACAAAACTTGGCTCCCATTACACACATGTTGCATTGGTTGTAACTCTAACTTGGTCTCCCACATATGGCATTCACGCCTTCTCAAGGAGCTCACGTCAATCTAGGGTTTGAGCTCGAGCTGCTAGGTGGCATATCTTCATTTGATTGGTGATGTTTCCAATGAAAGATGGGGGGCGCCTTGCCTAGGTGGAGGCCACCTCCCCATCTCCTTCAATGCAATTCGAGTTATATGGTGGGGATTAGCACTCCAAGCATGTGTTGACATGGGATTTGATTGAGATTTGATGGGATTCGAATTATGTCAAGGCCATTGGCTCTCTTCTCTATGCCAATTCGAGTTAGGGTGATAGTAGGCTAGTGCTTTGTTATATAAGAGATGGCAATTTGGCCATTCTCTTGTGGAGACTTTGATGCAAGATTACTCTGCACATTTTTGTAATAGCTTTGGCTTAATATTTTCAATAAAGATTTCGACTTTGGAGGTCCATGAGCTTTCAATCTTTGGTGTGAATTCATCTCTTGTTGAGGTGATATCTTCTCTAAACCCATCTCTTGATTATGCATAGTATTTGATCAATGGCTAGCTTGTGAGGGCTATCTTTAGTACAATAGAGTAACCATTTACAATTTAAGTTGGTTATTTATGCAAAGTTTATCAAGATCTAAATGGACATGAGTAGTTAGTTATACAAATTGTTGATCTAATCTTGATATTTCTACCATACTAGCATTGTTGATCTCACTTGTTGGTTGAGTGGTGTGGTTGTGATTAGGTGTTGCTTAAAGTGAAGAGGGGTAAGAGCTCGGTTGCATTTAACCCGTGTTCATCTTCAAGTTTTGGCCTAACATTTTGTGGTTGCAAGATCTACAATAATCTCAAGATCTTTCATCTTAAGAAAGCTAGGAAGAGCTCTTCTCAAGTTTCCCATCCATCAAAACTTTATTTCACCTTGGTTACTTTAGGCTTTCTCTTCTTCAAGCCATCTTTTTCTCCTTGAATCCCTTTGCATTGATTTGCTAGCCCATTCATCCCTTGCCCTAGTCTAGCCCTATCTCCTTCTAGCTCTCGTCCCATCTCTTTTTGCCTTCTTCTCTAGCTCTCGTCTTTCCCCATTTGAGTGCCTTCTCCCTCTTGTCTTTATCCCTTTACCTTGCCATCCCTTCCTTTCGTCCACCTCCATTTGCTAGCTCCTTCACCCTCTTCGTTTTGCCCTTAGGTTTGCTCCTCTTCCCCTTCTCGTCCATCCCCATGTTTAGCCCTAAATCACATCAAAAAACAACAAACAAATTTAGTTATTAGTTGTTGGTAGGTTGCATGGTTAGATCTTAGTTAAATTTCAATTTACTAGTTTTATTTCTTTGCATCTTTAGATCCATCACTTGAAAGATAAAAATTTGCATATAAAAATATTTTTTTTGTTTTTAGTTTAGATCTCATTTTTAGTACTTTTTAGGCTTTTATTGTTTGCTGGTCCGTTTGCACTCTTACACATATTTTGAAGTAAAAAATATCATAAGGCTTAGTTTCAAGTTCTTTCTAGGATTCCATGTTCAAATAGTTTCAAGATTTATCTTTGATTTTTGAGCTAATGGTTAATGGGTGCCTAGTTTGAGTGTTTTGTCTTGTAGGTGTTAAAGAAGACCAAAATTCAAAAGAGAAGTGAAAAGCAAGAAGAGGTTGCCAAAGCTAATTGCAAAAGACAAGAAGAAATATAACCCAAGATCAAGCACCAAAACCAAGAAGACTCAAACTTGTGGGATTTTGAACCAAAGTGCCAATCATTCTCCGTTTTGTAAAAAAGCCACTAAGGCTTGTTTCATTTCATTTTTTCAAGCTTCGTCAAAAGGTTGAAATCCCTAAATATTGTACTTGTTTAATAAAATCTCTGATTTGTGGGGTCTTTAATCCCCCACCCCCAACTTTCCCATTTGGGGAAGTTTTGTAGTGTATTTGATTGGTTTGAGTTTCTAGCTTAGATCTCTGATATGCTCTTAGATTAGTTTCCATTTCAATCAACTGTTTAAAGTAGAAATCTTTTGAATCTCACCGATAGTGGATCAAGAGTGCTCTCTATCGGAGAGTTGTTTTTCTTTTATATATTTTCCGATTTACTTACCCCCATGCTCTCCCGAGTACGGTCTTTGACCTGAAAGAGATTCTTGGGTAGATTAGACTTTATTTTTTGTTCAGTTTTTTATTTTTCATCTTGTCGCTTCTCTTCCAAGCCTTGACTAGAGTAAGCTAACTTTGGGATTGCATCCCAAAGGCCACATAACTTTGTGGTAGCTTCTCGTTCCCCCATCAGCTTTTTGTGGACATCCAGCTAGCTGGAAGGTTTCCAAGACTGGTGACTTCTAGTGGTTGACCTTGTTCGGAGGTTGATCCCACCTTTAGATTAGGATTTGTTTGGTAGAACACTAGATCTTTCAGTTTTCTCATTTTATTTGGCAAGTAGCATATTAGCAGTATTTCATATCTTTCTGATCTATCACATGATTTAAGCATTTTAAAGTTGAAGTATCTTACTATTACAACTACTATTTGTTTCTTAAAACGAACTAAAGTCTCTTGAACTTGGCCAAATCCAAGTCAAGAGCACTCTCTATCGGAGAGCATTATTAGTCTTGCATCGTTCCCTACATTAGGCATTTTTTAATTAGCAAGTCTCTTGAACTGTGGTCATAAGATCAAGTCAAGAGCGCTCTCTGTCGGAGAGTTGAACAAGAGCTCTAATAATAAAACTTTTCAACCCACACTTCCCTTTTTATTAATTTATCTTGGTCTTTTGTCCTACACCCGTATGCTCTACCAACCGGAAATGGTTGGGCTAGTACTCAGAAAGGTGTAAGACTTGTTAAATTCATAAGTGATAACATTAATTAAAACTTTACCCAAAACCCCAACCAAGACAAAATCACTGAGTACTTCCTGAAACAGGTGGTGCCGGGAATCCACTGTCAGACTCGAGGGCGGTCAGGCCATAAGAACACTTGTTCTCTGAATTTGGGTGCTCCCGACCTATCATATAAAGGTTGCCAGTGTTTTTCTCGGTTAAGGTTCCACTTCTTGAATATCCTTGGTTTTAGCCTTAATAATCAAGACCACTAAAATCTTTAATTTACCAAGATAAGCTGCAGAACGATCTCACGAACATTTCTCTCGAAACACTTGTATCAAACAACTCAATCACTCAGACATTTTTGACTCCATAGGGCACTGGTCCTTAATCACATATTTTATTTGCTTATAATCAATTTGGAGTACTTGTGTTAATTTTCGTATAAAGAGTGATTTATATCTGATTCAGTGTATCTCTTATCTTCTCTTGCAACGTGGATTGCATTATCTTGGTTTTATTTAGAGCATTATTGTGTCTCTCACCTTCAAAACTCCTAAACAACACCCATCCGCATCACAACACTAAAAAACATTTTAAACACACAAGAGCCTTAGACAACTCTTTTTTAGGGACTACCCCCCTTGGCTTCGTTAGGAGTTTGCCTAAACGGAGGAGCTGGGATTCAGGTGACAATACCTGGCTCATTGCTTGCCCCCAAGGCCACACCTCTCTCACTTGTAGTGAAGAGACAACTTTCGAAAGATTTCCTCTGCTAGTGTGCAATCTGGCGGACAACACTACTGAGGCAAAGTTATGGCATGGGATGATTTGTGATGATGAGTGGGATGTCTTCCACACCTTCTCCAGCAGTTTCAGCTTCCATTGGGACCCACACCCATCACTTATGGCATTTTATATTGATTTTTGGAGCCTCCTAAGGCTCACGACTTTCCCAGAGAGGCACGATTTGGTGTCTAGCTTATTTATTTTTTGATATTGTGCCATGCAGATTGACCAAGGGTGTTAGAAATTACCCCTTGGACCCACCATGAGCTAGATCTTATGTTTTATCATTCACTTTTGGTGGGACCCCCTCTCCTAGGGCGATTTGGTCCATTGATGTATTCTTTTATTAGTGATCCATGTATTGTATTGTTGAGCTCATCTCAACCATTGATTAGATCATTTGATCTTTTAATCTTAGCCACTCATTCAAAAAGTGGTTAGGATTATGGCCTCTCTCCATCCTATTTAAAGGAGAGAGCTTCTCATTGTAAAGGGGGCTTTTGGCTCTGGATTACTGGAATAGAAAAATACTATTGCATCTATCTGTTGTGTTGTGGTGAATGGTTTTGGAGTTCGTTCGTTGGTTCTTCCTTTGCACTAGGTTATTGGAGATTTGTCTTGCTATCGAGGTTCATCTACAGGTGGAGGCCGAATTGGTTCAAGTAGGACGCATTGGTAGGGGAAGACTCTCCCTGCTTCTTCTTTCGGTTTCTTCATCGGTAACAGGGAGTATTATTGTCTTAGTACCTTCTATTTCATGTTATCATTCGCTTATACTTGTATTTCCTCCATGCTTGATCATTCTAATTGAATCGACTTTCCTTGGTTTGACAGGTAGAGGAGGGTGCACGTGTGGAGCTAGGGCATCAATTCAAGCAAGGCAAATCGAAGATCTTCCCTTTGATCTCTAAGGGAATCTTCCTTAACAACAAGGCAACCTCATCCATCACTCAGGTATGATCTCAAGGTAAATTTCTCATTCCATGATCTATCCATTTGTTTAAGTAACTGAAAACCCTCATAAGTTAGAACCCTCATTTTACATTTTCTCAAATCTACTAAGATTTACTTGGCTTTTGGGTAAAATATTTAAAACCCACCTCTATAGCATCCACGGCAATTGGTGTGGATGGCCTTCATCCGACCCATTTCCCAAGGCAAATTAGCCTCTCCAAGTGAGGTCGCACTTGTTGGATGGGTGATTTTTACTAGATCTAGCACCTGGGTAGGTGAGATCCCACTTGATCCTTAATCTCCATAGTTGATAACCTACCCCTAATGCTTCACCTTGTTGATTTCTACCTTGTGGGCCCCATTCCTCATTTTGAGGGTTGAGCCCCACTTGGGTCACTTGGTGATGCATTTCAATCTCAGATCTACTGAGATCTAGCCATTGGATGATCCTAATTTTCAAGACCCACCTAGCTATACACCTCAACATCCCTGATCTACAGTTTCGTGGACATCCAACTCCATTTGGCCCATTTCCCAAGGCATTGATCCTTCTCCAAGCCCTCACGACTTTTCTGGGTTGTCGAGTTTGTTTGTGGTTTGGTCTTTGTCTTACTACTTGAACACCTAGACATTGTTATATCCACTCATCGAGCCTTCTTTGGTACTGGTTAGCCCCAATTTGGTCCTTAACTACCCTACATTGGACATGATTCCCAAGGCAGTGGATTTTCTCATCTTTGACTAGTACCCTAATCCTAGATCTTGTTTTAAATCTCATAAGTCACTCACATAACCAAGTTGGACCAAATCTACATTGCTTAAACCTCTTGATCCAACCAATTACGCATCTTGTGACTTCATCTATAGATCTAGGGTTTACAATACACCTTACGTACTTCATCCATACTTGATATGATCTGGTGTCTTGGTTTGATCTCTCCTATCGGGAGTAGATCTGGGTCTCCCCCTTTGTTGTCTTAGGTTAGATAACATAAAGCGAAGATTGCCTCGATTGGCGTGACAACCATCCATGGGAAGTCGAGGTTATCTTGGTTGCACCTCTTTGGTTGCCCATCCCCTCTGCCATCCATCTTGGATCCATCTCTAGGGGCAACTACAAGTTTGGTGATAACAAACACCTTAAAGGAGTACCTACATTCTCACAACCATAACGCTTGATTGGGTAGTCCAAATTGAGTGTAAGTTAATTTGTGATTTTGTTGGAAAGCAGATGCTCCATAGTGTCTCTGGTTGACATTTCACAGATTTTGGTGGAGTTATTTTTTTCTTTGGAAATGTTGCTTATAGTAAATTACAACTATCCTGTTGTTAAGCAAAAATCATCTAGGACTTGCAACTGGCCTCATCCACACCACCTTAGGGGGTTTGATCCTAGATCTCAACATTAATACAAGTTCGATCACTTTGCAACATCCCACTAGACCACACATGTATGGACTTATTTTGGTGCAGAATTACAGGAGATATAGACTGTTACCGATATATCTTGCACTTAGAAGTCCAAAAACGGTGCAAGATAATGGGTAACTCAAGAGGGGAGTCACAGTCACCACACTACCCTTTTCTCACTTTACGGCTTTCCTCCAACACAAGGGGTGTGTCCCTAAGATAGGATTGCTAAAGTTAGGCAATGGAGGCATAGAGTGAAATAGAGAGTTAGCTCTAGTAAAACTTGTAATAGTAGCATATGAAATAAAAAGGGGTGATGGAAGGACCAAGACCAGTGCCTATCAAGATTGGGAAAATGAAATCATCACGAGAGTCAAGAGATGAAAATGGATGAGTGGGGGATGGAAAGAAGTGTTGTTACAACATACACCTTTCAACTATGACTGATAAATGATATTTGTGGGAAACAAGAGTTATATGGGTCCTTTAGGGGATTTATGCACATGCTAGGCAAACAAAGTTGCATCTTATTCCATGATTTAAATACACATGCAACCCTTTACTAAAGTGATATGATTCAATACTCTAAATCTGGAAACAAGAACAGCAAAGAAGACCAACTGATTACCTTGTTAAATGCTCCTTCCTTAACAGCTATGCAACCTACTTAGGGTCCTGTTGTCACATCCATAGTAGCTGGGCTACCATGATTGCAGATCAGTTTCCAGTATATTTTTGAGCCAGTCCTTTTGCACATTGTGATGAGATCCGCTGATGATGAACAGCATTATGATGATCATTCGTATACATTCAATGGATCCAGAGCTTGCACAGTTATAGTCTCATGCCAGGACTGAGCCCCATGACTCCAGGTCGGTGACTGAGATAGCCATTCTTTTATCTTTCAAAGCAGGATGATTATCAGAGCCCATGTTATATCCAGATGCAGTGCTTCAATGTGTTTCAGGCAGTTCAGATCAGGGACTCAAGTATATGATCCGATAGGTATATCTTGGTACATGTGGGCTACTTATGTGCTCTTCCTTTTATCTAGGTAGTTTATGACTAGGTATATTATGATGGTTCACTGGCTCTATCTTATTTAATGCTTACTTGTTGTTTAGAGTAGAAGTGGTTGGTTACTATTTGTAGGAGGTTCGTGTGTATACTCGTTGGTCATACCCTTACTCTATGAAGTACTGACTTGTTCATTCCCTTATTTTAGGGCCTTTGCTATCCATGGCATCATCAGTCATTTCTCTATCCATCCGTTATCTTCCATTTTTTATTTTATCCCGACTTACACCTTAGCCAGTGATCTCGAGGACTTCCCTCACCTACACCCCTGTGTTGGATAGATTCCCAGCTTGCTTTGTGTCTCAATTCTAGAGTGTGTGATTTTAGTCATAGTGATTGTTCTCCTCTAGTCCTCGAAACCAAGTATTCCTACAAACAGTGTTGCTAAACACTAAAGCATCGGAACTTAAATGCTATATATAAAATGATGCCTAGTTAGCAAAAATAGTGTTGTTAAACACTACTGCTTATATCTATATTAGCTAGTCAGTGGCCAAGGGATGCGCACTCATCGTCTGTATGATGTAAGGCAATTTGCCCCTACAGGGAAACAGGGTGGTCACTCCATCGCACCTATGGACGATGGTGGGCAATGGAGGTCATACCGAGTCATTATCTGAGGCCCACCAAGCTATTCAGGGCACCTGCTCTTGGAGGCTGGCTAGTGAAAATCTATAGAGTAAATTAAATGATAAATCTCATGTGCAAAAGCTAACAAATAAAATTGCTAAAAGGTTGTTTGTCTACATTTTATTGGAAGCATTCTCATCACTCTACCCATTTGTGAGACACCACCATCCCCCGTGTTATTTTTCTATCCAGCATATGTGTAGGTGGTCTCCTTGGTTCCTTCATCCGAGAGATTGCAGTGTTGAGGTTTGTTGTCCGCCAAACTGCACATCAGCAGCAGAGATCTTTCGAAAGTTGTCTCCCTCACTAGAAAGTGGGGAGAGGTGTGGCCTTGGGGGCAAGCAATGAGCCAGGTACTGTCACCTGAATCTCAGCTCCTCCGTTTAGGCTAACTCCTAACGAAGCCAAGGGGGGTAGTCCCTACAAAAGAGTTTCACTAAGGCTCTTGTGGTTTTTAAGTGTTTTTGGTGAAATGATGCGGATGGGTGTTGTTTAGGAGTTTATTGTGATGAGACCAATTAAAAGATGACATAAGCACAAGATAACAAAGCAATCCACGTTGCTAAAATGAAATAACAAGACTAATAGTATACCTCAAAACTTACGATTAAATAAAGCATTCACAATATGAAAATTAGCACAAGGACAAATGGTCCTGCTTAAGATATAAAATATAAATGTCAGTGCCTTATGGAGTCGCAGAAAAGATGATTGTGATGCTGAATGTGTGGGTATTGAAAGAATGTTGTTTGTGAGATTGTTATGAAATTTATCTTGGTAAATTGAATATTTTAATGGTCTTTGATTATTAAGGCTAAAACCAAGGATATCAAAAGAGTGTCCGGAAAAGATATTCTAAGCGGCTCCGTTAAGAGACATGACGGACCTGTCTGGATCACAGCGAGGCGCACAATGCTAACCAGCCACTGTGTCACAGAATGGGCAACCCGGCGCCTCCCCTGAGAGCTACTTTGAATACTTTTTGAACAACGCCGGTTCGTTGGTTATGGGGGTGAAAGTTTTAATTAGTTATCACTTATGAGCTTAGCAAGTCCTTCACCTTTCTGAATACTAGTCCAACCGTTTTCGGTTGGCAGAGCATACGGGTGTTGGACAAACGACCAAAGTAAATTAATTAGGGGGAATGTGGATTAAAGTATTTTAATTATTAAGAGCACTTGTTCAACCCTCCGACAAAGAGCGCTCTTGACTTAGTCTTAAGACCACAGTTCAAGAGACTTTCTACTCTAAAATGCCTAATGCAAGGGAAAAATGCAAGTCTACAAAGCTCTCCGACAGAGAGTGCTCTTGACTTGGATTTGGCCAAGTTCAAGAGGCTTTGTTTATTTTATGAAAAAGTGAAGCAGTTGTGAAGAAACAAAAATGAAGCCTTGTAAAATTAAAACATGTGATAGCTCAAATGATGCAAAAACAACTAGCATGCTACTTGCGAAATAAAAGAAAATATGTAGTGTTCTACCAACAAATTTAATCTAAGGTGGGGTCTTCCTCCGAACAAGGTCAACCACTAGGAACCGCTAGCACTTGAGAACTTCCCAGCTAATTGAGATTTCGACCAAGGCAACTAACGGGGAGAGAGGAGTAACCACAAAGTTATGTGGTCCTGCCCTTGAGAAGGATACTACCTCTGGTCAAAACTTGGAAGAGAAGTATGATGAAAATAAAGACTACTCTAAAGCAGAAAGTAAAAGATCTAATCTAACCAATCACAACACTCTTCCCCAAATGGGGAAGAAAGCCAAAAAAGTGGAGGCCTCCTCCACTTGAAAATTTTATTAATCTTGTACAATTGCCTTGGGTTTTAAAACCTTGAAGGACTTTGGAATGAAAATAAAACTTGAAAATTTTAACTTAGCTCTTGATGGCTATTACAAAGGATAGTGAGTGATAGATTTGCATATTGGATCCTCCTTGTATTTGGTTTGAGTTCTTGCTACTTTAGCTTGTATCTCTTCACTTCAAATTTTTCGAATCTTTTGCACTTTCAAAGTACCTACAAGAAAGCCAAAACTCAAGGCACCCTTTAGTGTTAGAAAAATCATATGAACTTTAAAACTAAGTGTATATTTGCAAAATGAGATCTAAAACATAGAATGACATGAAAAATGGTCCAAAAAAGTTAAGATGGGAAAACGGACCAGCGAACTAAAGATGCCCTAAATATGCTAGAAAAGAGATCTAAGACTTCAAAATTTTCATGAAAATATTCTATCTTTAAAAATGGAAACTAGACTAAACAATGCAAACTATACTAATGCAAAAGAAGAGATCTAGAATGATTCTAAAGCTACCTTTTCAATGCATGAAACTTATAAACTAGATGCAAAAAAGGAGATCTAGCTACTAACTTTTAAGCAAACTAAAGCTAATCAAATCGTTTTTTGGTTTTTGTGTATGTTTAGGGCTCTTTTTTCAAGGTGGACGAATGGAGCCAATGAGGAGAAAACGAATGGAAGGAGACTTGAAAGAGGTTGAGGATGGTAAAAACGAATGGGTGAAGAGGTAGATCTAGGGCAAAAAGCAATGGAATGGAGGAGGAGAGAAATGACAAAACGAATGGGTGAGTGAGGCTAATCTAATGGGGATGGGCTTGAAGAGATAAGCTTAGAACCAATGTAACCAAGAGAGTTTTGAGAAGTTGTTGATGGAGGGAGAGGCTAGAGCTCTTTAGAAGTGTTTCTTTTCTTTGAACAATGAATCTTTTGGAAACCTGCAAGACAACCTCAATTAGGAGCTAATAACCATTGGAATACAAAGAGCAACTTGATCTCCAAGTCATTCTCCGCCTTATATGAATCCTGCAAAACCCTTGAACTTCAAACAAGTTAAACCGAATAATACACTTCTATGATCTATAGAACATATATTAAATATTGCAAAACTTGAGATAAGAAATAGGGTGAGAAGAATAATATCACCAAGCAATGTGAAAGCAAACCCCAAAGCACTTGTGTAGACCTCCAAAGTCAATATATTATTCAAAAGATAAACAAGTATTACAATAGTATTTTGGCAGATTGTTCATGCTCAAAATCTCCATGAAGAAAAGAGCCCAAATGGCTTCCAGGTACGTTTTCACTGTATTTTATTTTTCTGGGGTTTAATCCAATTATCACTTCAAAACCCTCTTCTTGCAAACCCTCGTTTTCTAGATCTGATAGATCGGGTACTTATTTGAGTCCCGCCATAAAAACCCACTTTGGAATAAATATAAAAACACTAGATCTAAAGTTTCAACTCAAACCAATTCCATTTACCCTTGGATCTAGCACTAGTCATCTCTAGGTAGGATGCCCTCGGGCTTTTGGTAAATTTTTCAGATCTATCAATTGGGTATACTTGAACCCTTCCAATATTCACAAATCTACTCTTCAAGCACCTAGATCTAGTCTTTAAACACTCAGATCTACTATTTTGGGTCCACTTTGGTCTCATTTGCATAGACCCTAGGTAAATCCAATTTGGGTATTCCTTGTATGAACTAGATCTATCTAGATCTACTTTCCTAAACTCATTGTGGTATATTTCATTTCAAGTTGGACCATTTCCCTTGCCTTAAGCCTCTCCAACTTGACCTTAACCTCACCTACCACATTTATCTCCCTAGATCTAGATCATTTTACTCATCGTTTGTCTCTTGTATACATTGTTTATCCTTTAGAGCACTTTGAGTAGGTTCGCTAGCCCTCATAGGCTAGTAGGGTCTCCCCCTTGGTCATTCTACGGATTGATCTAAAGTGACAAGAGCCCATCCGATGTGACAACTACTCTCTTACTGTAGTGGATGAGGCCCTCGAGGTGTCGCTTGGTTAGCTATCCTACCTCTATCATCTCGGATAGGATACCTTTGGTGGTAGCTACACTTTGAGTGATAACAGCCCAGGTCCTTGCAGAAGAATTATTTATGTAGTTTCCAACAAAACACATTCAACAGTATGGAAGAAACATGAAGCCACACATTGAGATGAAACCCTTAACTTTCCGTTAGCCTTCACAATATATTCAATGAAGCTCAAGAGAGCAGCTCTCTGACAAATCCAACCATGACAAATGAATGCGGGAGTGACTATCTTGGTACACATGGTTATATTAAAATATTGATGATTTGGTATGGTGGCACACATGTTGATGCACTTTCGTCATCTTTTACTGCAAGTGGGGTTTTATTGCACATATGTACATGCACTTTACCACCTGGAGGAGATCATAACCATTAGTTGAGCTATTTTAGGAGGGTCTATCCCCTTTTGGAGGGTTTCCACTTGGTTATTTATCCAACATTCATGGAGCCACACCCTTTTGGAGGTTGTTTGCACACTTGCTCATGCATTGAAGGAGTTCGTTGCACATATTTTGAGGATCCTTGCACATGCACTAGGGTTTGATGAGCTTGTTCCACTATTGTTGGAATATTTGCACATGCTTGATGGATGGATTGTTCTACCCACATTTAATGGCCTTCCTCGATGAACATCCACCCTTTCAAGAATTTTTTAGATACTCATCTAGGCCAAAGGTCGTTTAGATACTCATCTAGGCCATTTTTTATGGGACATTTTTGGAGGGGTGTACTAGCTTCGGGAGCAGTTATCTTTTGACAAAGTGCCCAAAATTGTGCCATCTCAACAGTATTATAAGTAGAGTCGCCATGGGATTTCCGAAATGTGGTTTTAATAGAAAATATGATAAATATTGAAAAGGTTAGCAATTCTAGAACTATCATTTAAAGAGTTGCACTGTATTTTTGTCACATGTGCCCTTTGGATCCTTTTCATGGAGATTGTTTACCTTATTCAAAAAGCGCTCCACCTTTCTAGGCCTTTTCCATGGAGGACTACCTTTTGGAGAGCCTTTTGAGCCTATGTTTGAGATATCTACTTGTTATCTTTCCTCATTTGATGGAGGTGCCCTCCTTCTTGGGATTTATGTATCTTAGATGTTGTACTTGCCATTTTGATCACCCCATTTTGAGGATCTTGTCAGAGTTTCTTAGGGTTTAGTAGAGTATTTACATTTGTCTATTCCACCCTAGGCTAGATCTAGGATTTTAACATTTGCAATGGAAGTTGAGCTCATCTCCTATATAAGAGAGCCTCTTCCTCGTTCATTTATCATGTTTGGATTGGGGGAGAAATCCCACTAAGACATAATGAAACATATCTTGGTGCTTATGGATGGTTGATGCTAGCACTATGATGAGGAAATATTTCTAATGCTATGGTGTATTTTTTAGGATCAACAATGGTTTCTTGCCTGGGATGATTTGCAAGTGAGTTCTTTACTTTGCAAGGTTAATTTATTTGGTTTATGGTTGAATAGGTGATGTATTTTCAACTCTTGATTCTATTCCCTAGGATTCTATGATGGATGAATATAATGCCCAACTTAGTGTTGAAGATACCACTCTAGTTATTCCCTTGTAGATCCTAGGATATATCTGGCCTTTCTGGGATATTATAGGAATTGGCTCTCAAACCCTAGCTATCCTTGGATGTTAATAAGCTTTTCATTACTATCCTTGATTAAATCCATTTGCCCATTTGATAAGACACTAGTCTTCAATCCCTTCATCACCATTATCTTTTACTTTCATAAAAACCTTGCTTTGTTAGGGTCACTCTTCAAATTCACCTTGTGCTTCATTGTTAAACCCTCGTAATCCTATTTAGGGACTCCTCCCTTGAGCTAGAGAAGAGAAAAAACGCAGGCAACAGAAGAGGGTTGGTGAGGTGAGGTGACAGTGGCCCCTTCTTAGCTATCGATGAGCCACCATTGGTTGTAGGGCTTTCAATCTCAAGATGTTTCGTGTTGGTTTGTGTGGTAACAAGACCTCAATACACCAAATAGTGGGTTGGCACATGGCCTTAAGTGAAGATTATGCATACTCTCAACATAGGTGACTTAGTCGTAGATAGTAAGTTATCAAATTATCATTTTAATTTTATATTAAGAGGAAATAAAAAGAAAGACTGTACCTCATCCAAGTGTTGCATATTTGCATAAATATCAAGATAATCTTTACAAAATTAGTGGAAAGCGAATTTTACCTTGTTCCAACAAGAAAGATCGTTTTAGTTCATGTTTATAGAAAAAAAAATATTAAATTAGAAAAATTTGCCAATAAGATTGTTGTTGTTGTAGCTGCGTGAGCTATCTTCACACAGGTCGGCCCAGTAAAAGAGGCAGGTCAGCCTAGTAAAAGGGGCAGGCCGACCCAGTAAAAGAGGCAAGTCGGCCCAGTTGGGAAAAATCACTCCAAAGTCATGTATAAATAGAAGGTGACGTCACCTCATTTATACACCAAGCAAGTTCACTCAAGCTATCTGATCTAATGCGCAGGGGCAAGAGAGAGAAGAAGCAGTAGTAGAAGAAATCTATCCTTGATTTTTGAGATTGCTCTTGTATCTGACATATCCTTGATGTACTTGTATTATGTATTGATTCTCTAAGTAAGAAAGGCTTGCTGGGATTTTCCCAATTTTGGGTTTTCCCAGGGTAAACTATTGTATCTCTTGTGTTTTTGTGCATGATTATGTAGTTAAACTTGAAAGAGATGAAAATTATACTACTATACCACTAAAATCCAACAAGTTATGGACCCACTCCACACTCCTACTGTGCAACTGCTAGAAACTAGGGTTTCTTGTTTTCTCATCTTCCATCCACAAATTAGGCTCGCCCTCAACATTACTGAGCTCGCCCTAGGAAGACGCATCTTCCTGTGGAAACAAATTTTCATTCTGAGAAGTTTCAATTTTTGACCTAATTATCGTCGGGGTCAAGAATTAGGGTTTGCAGTTCTAGATTGTGCTGGCCATAGATCAGGAAGAAAAGGAGGCTCATTCAACTCACCTTGGAAGGGTGCATTCATCTGTGGAAGCAATTTTCTCAAAATCCAAAATTCAATTTTGACATAGCTTTTGCTAGTGTTCTTGATCAGGTTCCTACCTGTAGTCAAGATGGTGACCAGTGTCAAAGTAGAGGATAGATTAGAGGGAGCCTCTAACTTTACATCATGGAAGTCCAGATAACTTCTTGTCCTGAAGAAAATGAGATCAAGAATTATGTAAAGGAAGACATCTCCGAACCAGCAGATGATGCAGATAAATCTAAATATAAGAAAAGTGAAGCAATGGCCAAGAGAATCTTGACAAATTATGTGAAAGATCACTTGATACCTCACATCTCAAAGTTAAAGACTGCTAAGGCCATGTTTGATGCACTAGTTCGACTATTTGAGAGCAAGGACACCAGCAGGAAATTGGCCCTGAAGAATCAACTCCGCAACACCAAGATGACCAAATCAAATTATGTAGTTGATTATCTTATGAAGATCTCTCAATTGAAGGAACAACTACATGCTATTGGGGACCTCATTGATGATGTAGAACTTGTCACAGTAGCTCTTAATGGATTTCCCTCATGGGAATCATTTATTCAAAGCATATGTGATCATGAGACACTACCCAAATTTGATCGTCTTTAGTCTGACTGTGTTTGAGAAGAAACCAAAATGTTGTCAAGAAATAACCCAGAAGAACCTCAAGACGAAAATACTTTAGCTCTCCCAACTCATGCAAGAAAAGGAAATGAGAAAAGGAACTTTCAGAAAAAGAATTCAGATCAAGGACCAAGGAAGATGGACATTTCACACAGTCAGTGTTACAGGTGTGACAAGTTTGGTCACTATGCTTCGGATTGTCCTCTGAGAAAGAGAGGGTAGCAGCATGCATCAACAACCCATGTTAATGAGGAGCCTTCAGCAAAAAAGGCAAAACCTTACGAGATGCCAAAATAATATTTCTTTTGATTTCTTTTTATTGTAAGTTGGACCATTTAACCTAGTATGGGAGTCCAACAGAATTTCTTGTTCATTAGTTAGTCATTATTGTAGTTGGACCATTTTCTTTGGTACGGGAGTCCAACGGAGATTTTTATTCATTAGTTAGGATCATTATTGTAATTGGATCATTTTCCCTAGTACGAGAGCCCAAAAGATTTGTTTTAGTTTCCTTTGATTCAAGAAAAAGTGTCAGGAAAAAGTGTCAAGGCTCAGTAGGAGTCAAAATACAGAAAGGCAAGAAGGATTACTTCCATGACAAAGAGGGAGCAATCTCAGAGCCTTGTTATAAATGGGAAGACATCCCATATTTGCAGATCTTATGCATACTCCAAGATTGATGATTGATAGAAGGAGTCTAGTACTCCAAGATTGATGATTGTCAAGGGGAGCTAGCTCCAGGTCCCAGAGGGAGCAAGATGCTCAGGTGTAGAGAAAGCAAAGGAAAAGGGAGCAAGATGCTCGGATGCAGAGCAAGTAAGATGCTCAGATGTAGAGGGAGCAAGATGCTCAGGTGTAGGGCAAGCAGAGACAAAGGGAGCAAGATGTTCGAAAGTAGAGCAAGTAAGATGCTCGGATCAAGAGGGAGCAAGATGCTCAAATGCAGAGCAAGTAAGGTGCTCGGATGTAAAGGGAGAAAGATGCTCAAGTGCAAAGCAAGCAGGATGCTCATATGCAGAGGGAGCAAGATCCTCAGATGCAAAGGGAGCAAGATGCTTAGATGCAAAGGGAGCAGGGTGCCCTACCACAGAGGGAGATGTGATGAGCTTGGAGACGGATGTTTCCAACATCAGGCGGACATTTCCCCTAATATTAGCCATGTGACTTGGCTAGGGGTGAATGGTCCGGAGGCAGAGCAATATCAGCTCCCAACCACCCTATGACGAGGTGGGGAGACTAGCCCTTGATGAGAAGAGCATTCCCTCAGTATTAGCCATGTGACTTGGCTAGAGGTGAATAGCTCGGACTAGGGCAGTGCCTTCTTTCGGACATCCTGGGGCAGAAATATTAGTCCTCAGTTGCACACACTATCCTCCTAGAGGTTGAACATCGAACATTTCCCTAGTATTAGCCATGTGACTTGGATAGGGGTGTGTCAAGTGGGACAGTTCCTTCTCTCGGATACCAAGTGGGGTGGAGAGATTAGTCCCTAAGACGACTCAAAATGGGGCAGTACCTTCTCTCAGACACCAAGTGGGCTGGAGAGATTAGTCCCTAAATGCTAAGAGCGAGGCAGTGCCTTCTCCCAGCCATCCTGTGACGGGATGGGGAGATTTGTTCCTACTCCTTAGTTGCTCACTCATCAACTTATGACTCAGAATGGGGCAATGACTTCTCCCAGCCATCCTGTGACGAGATGGGGAGATTAGTCCCTAGATGCTCATGCAAGCTTATGATCAACCTCTCCAGTGCAAGAAGAATATGTTGATACTTCAAGATGTATTCATGAGAATGCCTCCCTCATTGAGAGGGAGTGCTGATGATTGCAGCATTGATGAGACATTGATGCGACTCTCCCTTGAGACGGAGAGAGAGGGAGATTGACACTTCTCGACAGAGTGAATTGTGTTGAAGACCTTTCTTATGATGACGAGATGTACGAGACAAGTCGTGACGATCAAGATGATGCTCAAATGTGTTCCAGCGTGATGATACCTCTCTAGATAAGAGGGAGTGTTGTTGTTGTAGCTGTGTGAAGTATCCTTACACAAGTCGACCCAATAAAAGAGGCAGGTCGACCCAGTAAAAGAGACAAGTCGTCCCAGTTGGGAAAAATCACTCAAAAGTCATGATGTATAAATAGAAGGTGACGTCTACCTCAGTTACACAACAAGCAAGTTCGCTCAAGCTATCTGAGATTCTGATCTAGTGCACATGAGCAGTAGATGAAGTCTATCCTTGAGTTTTGAGATTGCTCTTGTATCTGATATATCCTTGATGTACTTGTATTATGTACTGATTCTCCGAGTAAGAAAGGCTTGTTGGGTTTTTCCCGAGTTTGGGTTTTCTCTGGGTAAACTATTGTCTCTTGTGTTTCCGTGCATGATTATGTACTATGTAGTTAAAGTTGAAAGAGATGAACATTATACTGCTATAACACTAAAATCCAACAAAGATTATGTGGTTGTAGTCCAAGTTTTTGCACTAAAAGAATTGCAATAAGGAAAAGGATTGATTCATTTACATCAATTTCTTAAAATTGAATTGGTCCCAAGCCAAGTTAACTCGGTCTCAAGTCTAGCTTGAAGTCACTGCCCTGTCCATGTTGTACATGCCCAAAAGCTACAAGGCATTACTAAAAAGCAAATTTTCATTGATGAACAAGCATGATGTTTGACAAAGACAGCATACCATAAGGAGAATTTATAAAATGAAAAACAACCAAGAAAAAAACACTAATAGTTACAAGAAATATAAATAAATCTACAAAATATAATAGTAGAATTACCTGACTTCTGAAAGGCTGAGATGGTAACTTTTTTTAAGCAGCCTTCCAAATGAGGTAAAGAGATATCACTGCGGGCTACTTTACGTCTAGGATTATATGTTTGTACAACAGCCAAAGCTACCCATTGTGAATCTTCATGTGATGTGTCCAGCTCATTTTCATCTGAATTTCTTCCTGAAGACACACAAACTGAAAATGATATCTGATGCAAGAAATGACAATAGCGTGCCAAGAAAATTTGTTTTGCCAAATAAAACACCAATATAATGTAGAGCTTCTGCAAAAGGAATAACCTACAACCTTAGTATGTATCATAATTGTAATTCCAAATGAGAAGAAAAAGTTTACTGTTTACTTCCACATCAACTCATGCTCCACAAACTCATGGGGACAAATACATAAGAACAGAACATCAATAAAAATATTAAGATAAAAAAGCACTGGCAACCATTTCTCTGATTATGTGTTAAACACTCGTTGGCAATCTCAATTCTAGGGAATGAAGGTGCATTGCAGCCAATGAAATGTCAAATAGTGCATCAGAAATGAAGAGATAGGTTAACATTAGGAATATAGTAGAGGTGTTCTGCATACAACTTTATTTAGAATAAAATCTTCGCAAATGCAGGGGCTATTATCTAGAACAATGATGGTATGTGTCACAATGTTCTGCTGCATGCTAGATGCCTTAACAATTAGCAAACCAAATCATGTTATGACACCATTACCTAGAAGCTTAATGGAAGCTTCCACTATTTGCAAAGGGTCTCAATCAATGTTTTAAAACTCGGAACCAGGAGTTGAACCGATCAAGGGTCAACTTGGACCAAAACCAGAACCGGAGCAGTTTGATTTCAATGACTTGGACTATTCAAAAATACATAAATATACAATTTTAATGAAAAAAATATATATATAACATTCCAGGCTATGATTCCGAACCATTAGAGACAAAATATGCAAAGTTTACTCATGTAAGGGTGAATATATCAAAATGGTACCAAGTGCAATACATATCTGAATCAAAATTGAAAATACCTAATCATCAAAGTCATTGCCTATATTGGAATCCTATTCACCAATAGCACCTTGTTCCCCCCTCCTTTAAGGCTCTAGCCCTTCCCTCTACCTCGAATCTCGAAGTTGATCCTCCAGGGACATTAGTCAACACCCTACAATTTTGCTTGATTGAAGCGTGCATTTTTATTAAGGTTAACTTCAACAATCAGGCATCAGCACCACCAACATCAAGG
Source organism: Larix kaempferi (assembly GCA_027924585.1). NCBI lineage: Eukaryota > Viridiplantae > Streptophyta > Pinopsida > Pinales > Pinaceae > Larix > Larix kaempferi. The sequence goes on from BSBM01001334.1 coordinate 4,675,822, forward strand.
TACATAGAGAGTTGATGTGCTTGATTAAATTCCAATCCCTTACCCTCATACATGATAGAATCCAATAAAAACGTTGCAATCCCAAAATCCTAAAAACAATTAAGTCTGTTGAATTCTGAATGGGATTTAATATTTTACTTTTTGCATATGAAGTCCGATGAGGTTGGAACCACTCTCAAACATCCTGAACAATTAATGGTAATGTTAAAAATTTAAGTAAAAGGATAGAAAATGAAAGATAAGGAAAATGCCACTTTTACTTAACATTACAATTCAATTTCACTGACTTCAATGTCACTAGTACAAAACTGGCCATTTTTTTTAAAACATGTGTCTAGCCTCCACGCGTGCACCCTAGGCATTATTGGATTAACTCGACTAAGTTAATGCAGAACTGGCCGGTTTGAGGCTGGTTTGGCACCAAACCAGCTGAGTCAAGGTCTAACTCAGCCAGCTCGGCACCAAACTGGCCTCCAGGCTGAGTTTTGTACCGGTTCGAAATTGATGAGGGTTAAACCAGTCAACTCAGCCGGTTCCAGTTCTGAGTTGACCAGTATTTAAAACACTTCTCTTAATAAAAATACTGGCCCTTCTTTTCTTTATCAAACTTAAGTACTACTCCAACAACCAATAAAATGTAAAGGCGATTTCAATTCTTGCTCAATCGTTCCAATAATAAGATAATGGTCCTTCTAATTTTTACCAAACATACGATATACTCCAAAAACTAAGCAAATGAACTTTTAGAATTCACACAACATGTGAATTATATTCAGAAAACAGATTCCACATCATGTAGCAATTCAATCATAAAACCTTAGAAGTATTTGGAAAATATATTTTGCAGCATAACTTTGGTAAGGGGATCATTATATCACTTGAAAGCTATGTTGCATGGGAACTCATCCCCCCAAAAAACCCGTACCCACCCCGACATTTTACGGACTTCATGACCCCTAGGAAACGTCCACGATCAGTTGTGGACTTCATCAGAGATTCAGGGACTTGCTGGTCGTACCCCTAGACATTCTGGGCAGGTTTTGGTGATGTTCCAGGCAGATTTCAGGGAAAATCCAAGCAGATTTCAGGGACATTCTAGGCAGAATTATGTTCCAAGTTTGTATCTTCAGTTTTGACATTGGACATTCATGACTGGAAACTGGTCATTTTTCCAATCCATACTTTTGTATTATACTGAATTTAAATCTGGATCTGTATGAATTGCAGATGAAGACATGGGTTTGGTATGATGGGTTTTGATTGGGTTTTTGATGATTTAACTATTGTCTTTTCAGCAACATCATTGGAGAAATCAAAGACTCCATGTCAACAAACCAACAAATATAACATCTCCACCGTATGATCCTTGTGGTTATTGCTCCTGTTCTCATTTTGGGGGTCATTTCAGATTTTATATATCGTACATGTGTGTCCAGGAGTTATTCAAGTCTAGTTTTCTTCCACAATTCCAACCCCAGGCATAGTGAAAACAATCAGATAGTAGTGACTCGGATTGGGTACAAAAACTTTGAACAAAATCCTATTCAATCACATTCTTAATCTGAAATATGAATCTAATCTATTTACAAAATGCATACATGTATATCCAAAAGTGTTTTGTAGCGGTTTTCAACACAACTATAAAAATCTGTAGAACCTATTGAAAATGGAATACATTTTAAAATAATCACCATCAACAAGAAATATGAGGAAGAAAAGTTGTTATAGAGATAGGGATTCGTCTCATAGACCCTTCATGGATCCTAATGCAAATTCAAAAAAGTTACATTTATGTTTCCAGTTTCCTAAAGCCAAACTGCATTTTGTTCAGGTCCAGGTGCTAATAATGATAATGTCTGTGTTACCGGATCTGTCAAGGATGACTCAGGGATCTGTGGATCTGTGGTTCCAATCCAGATCCACCCGGATCCATGCCTAAACCAAATCCTTCAAAAACGGAAACGGATCCAACCAGAAGTAAACCGATCCCATAAAAAGTGAACCATATCCTAATGATTTTGCCAAATGCACCAACTAAAAGGCCCACCGCGATTCTTTTAGTGTTTTCCCCGTTTCTGTAGGCATTTGTCCACAGCCACATTTCACCCTACCCCACTTCGACTAGTTTGTTTCCAGCCTCCTTTCACATTGCCCCATAGAGCAGCAACAGCGCCAACAAGAGATCGAGAGCAGTGACTAACAAGTACAGCAGAGAATGGCGACTGTCAACTATCAGGCGAGTAGCTTCGAGTTTGGATCAGCGTGGCATTAACCCAGCAGGCGACTGACTACAATCTAGTGTCGGACGAGTAGCTTGGTGTTTGGCTAAGTCAGAAGGTTCATTGGATCTGAAGCTTGAGATTCAAATTCAGGTGGATTTGAAAGCCCTCGTTAAGGTTTGAAGAACTTTAATACAAATTCAGCACATATTTCCACTGGTAAGCCGGTCATATGGGATTGGTAAGGATGGAATCTACATGATGCATAACATTCTGTGCTTCGTAGATGAGAGCATTGGTGTTGAAGGGGCGTAATGAAGCCATCTGATGTTTTGCTCATGAGTATATTATAGGTCAAACGAGAGAGAACAGGTATTCCGAGAGTAAAATCGACAAGTTGTTTTTTATGGGTTTTAAATTTCATGTAATAATAAAGTTAAGGTATAGAGTAAATTTAAGGCTATACTTTTGGGAGCAGGGAGCGGGAGTGGAGCGAAAAGCGAAATTTTCAAAAGCTCCCGTTTTGGGAGTGTTTTGGGAGCGTCTTTTATTTAGTATATATTTTAATATATTTTGATGGTTTTATATCTAAAAAACATGTAGGATGTTTAATTAGCTATAGAAAACATGAATTAACCATATAACATCAAATCACCTAGTAGTTATCACTTGTAACATTATCATCAAATGATCAACCATAACAACTTTTATAGGAGCTTGAGCAATCTATCTCCGAAGGGAAGTAGCACGTGAAGGGATAAATAGCATAGTGAAGGAAAGTGCGTGGCAAAGAAGGGGGATACCATAACATTGTCATCAAATAATCAACCCAGTATGGGAGCTTTTAGTATAGGAGAGGTAGGGATGGCCTCGGGAACGCCTTGAGAGCATGCTCCCAAACTTGGGAGCGAGCTTCGGGAGCGGGAGCGAGGAAGTAGGGGGCGTGTAAATTTTAATTAATCCAGAGATCACTACTCCCTCTGAATCACCCTAAGATCTCAAGCGGTATGAGTCTCGATATCAATACATACTCATAAAGATATCAACTCAACAACTAGATCTCTTTACAACATTTAAACACATGCAATCACACATAAACACTGCATATACCCTGGAAACCCCAGCCGGGGAAAACCAACAATCTGTGGGGCTATCTTCTCTCTCGAGCCCAGAGCATAAATATCAAATAGACAAGTACAACAAAGTTACCTCAGAAGTAACTAAATCCCTGAATGGGTCAAACCCTAGATTTGCATGCATCAGCTGATGCATGAACTGGGAGAATGTGCCCTAACTGTCAAACTGGATCTGAGACACTCTGCAGGTGGCCAAGACTGCACTGCCACTCTCTACCGTCTGCTCTGACTGCTCTGCAACTGAAGACAACCAAACTGCTGCTCTAAATGCGCCTTCCTATGCATGCAGAAGTGTGCCCTCCCCTCTGGATGTCTGATGCTCATACCGGACCAGATCTCAACAAATCTGAGCTTTGACGTCATGATCCTTCCTCAAACACTGAGGCAAGGTTACCCTCAACGTCTCGGACTCTGAATCGATCGATCAGGCTTTGAATGAGCTCCTCCCTCCTCAGGTAATGCGCCCTCCTCCCCTAGAACACGTCCTCCTCAAATCTCAGTTGAATCCACACTGATGGACTATCTCAGTCCACAAAACTAGGTGCCTAGTCTCTCCGGAGCTAGTGATCACTGATCCAGCTCAAATATGATCACTCTCACTTCTGTAGTAGTTCCTTCCACTCTCAAAAAGTCGCCATGCATGCACTGTTGCGCCCTCCTCACTCTGGATCAATCAATCTCTAAAATTCCCACTGAGTAACCTCATCCGGGGACCCCCTGCCTCTATATATAATCTCACCGATGAATTAGGTTTACCAAAACCCTAATTCTCGGTGCATGCAAAAGTCACTTTGCATGCAACTTTTAATCACTAACAGGTCATGCATATCTCATGCATGCAAAGGGAAAAACACCCCGGAAGGTCCACATGCAGCCACCACTAGACTCATGCCACTGAGTAGAGTGTATCTCACCCTCTACTCCACATTGATGCCTATACTGCTGATGTACTTCCATGCAAAGCATCTGAACCATGGAGGACATCCTGAAGTTACCATAATCTAACAGGGCGCTCCCACACAGCAGAGATTTAAGGTATTATAAAGTTAACACATTTTAAGTTGCATAATAAAGTTAACATATTTTAATTAATAAAGTTAAAAAATATATAATAATAATGTTAACAAGACCAAAGAAATCAAAAAGCAACTACAAGTATCAAGAAAAAGAATTTGTTTCTTACAAGTAAACGATCAAGCATTGATTCAACACAATGTTGCAATTGAAAGTGATCAAGAATCACAAGAAAAACATGACGCCAAGAAAAAAGTTGACAATGTCTTGTCAGATAAAGACAAGGAAATTAATCGTTTGAAGAATATAGTCAAATCCTTCTTAGGGAAGTAAAAAAATTAAAACATAACGTTATATCTATCCTGAAAGTAAACAAAGAGACATCCTTGAATGAGTGTGAATCAAGGAAGGTTTTAATAGTTGAGACAGCAGTTAAGAGGCCTCACCAGAATTGATCGAAATTAAAAATTAGATCATCACCCCAGATGAAGCCATTGATGCACCAGTGAATACAAAAATATCAAATATCAACATCACAACTCAAGTATATCATGAAACATTTAAACCAAGATTTAGAAGGATAAACTTATCATGGTACCATATTGGCATCCTAATTACAAAAAATTGTAGCACATATGGAAAAACATACCAATATCAACATTGTTGCTATGTTCAATATCAACGTTGTTCTTTATGGGTATAATGTTGCAGCCCTTGAGCTTCTACCTTGTCTCATATTAGGCCTGGAATAATTTCTGAAAAAGGTCATGGATCTCTTCATAAGTAAACTGATCAATATCCCCAGAAGCAATTAAAATTTAATGCTTCCATATATTATTCTCATACCTCTCTCAACAATACCAACTTATGTGATTCATCATCCAGTTTACAATCGGTAGTGTTACCCCTCTATTTACATGAAGATACAGGGGTAAAGGGGGTATCACAACCTATTGGCATATGCAGACCTGAAGTTTTGACAGTTGATATCATTAGGCTTCTGTTTGGGTGTGGAATGAGCTGTTCAAATTGCATACGAAGCAAGAGAGCAATTTCCAGAGCAGAAGCTCTGGATTACCAATGAAATCATACACAATCCAACTGTGTTAATCAGAGAATGAAGGAGATGCAGTTTGAAGACATTCCTGTCATGGAAGAACGAGAAGTGTTTGATATTATAAACAGTGATGATGTGGTCATTCTTCCAGATTCCGGAGCAGCAGTACAGGAAATGCAAATTCCCAATGAAAAAAGTGTGAAGATTGTGGCCACTACATGTCCATGCATTTCCAGGGTTTGGAACTTTGTGGAGAAGCATAAAAAGAAAAGTTTTACTTCTGTAATCCATGGAATGAAGGGCATGAAGAAACAATTGCCATTTCAACATTTGCAGGACATCAAAGAGGCAACATATTTGTGTGACTACATTCTTGCTGGCAAGCTTGACAGTTCCAGTCGTACTAAGAGAAGAATTTCTTAAAAAGAAACAAAATTGAAAAGGCTATTTCTAGATGTTTTCTTGAGGAAACAATGATGCAAAAATCCAGGCTGGAAACAAAGTAAGGAGGAATACTTAGAGACCATCAATTCTACTAGCATTCTTGAAATATGCACTGAATTTTTCTGGAGGTGGGTCGTTTAGCTGAATATTAATTTGAAAATCAGGTCTGCACAAGAGAAAACTCTAATGTGTCATCGAACATGTGACAGCCATCTTTTGAAGCGTTTTATAGTGGCCATTCTTGAGCAGAAATTAAAGTGATGCCCAGATATTAGACACATGCATACCAATCATCTGCACATCTTAATTCACACCTCAACAGATTCAGATTCACAAGCAAGTATAAAAGCCAAAGTATTCAGATCATGATGGGGTGGAGAAAAAGGATTTAAAATTTTAAGATGAATCTGTAGAGCAAATCAGCAACAACATATTTTGTCGACAGTGACCACAGATTGAACAGCCCCTCAAATCACAAACCTGGGCTTGATCGCGTTACAATAAACCTCTGTTGATTACACCAACATAAGGGAAAGTTGGGGCTCATTCTAGCTAACCGTTTCCTCACTCAGAATCCATTTTGTGACAGTAGGGGATGCCTCTAGGGTGATTTCTCAGGTTATAGACTTCATGTTAAAGGGATGCATCCAAGCCATTTGAAAGAAAACCAACTCGGCCACTGTAACTGATAGCCAATTAGCAGACATTGAAACAAAAGGTTGCTGGCATTTCCGATCTGGTCTTAAACCCAATAATAAACTTCATCAATTAAAAAAAAAAAATCGGCCACAAAATGGAGCCGGGATTTGATCTCAGTTGGAAGCATCGTGTTCGAAGAAAAAGGTGGGCTCGAAGCTTCATTAATGCTGATTTTTGTACCTTGGAGGTGTTCCCCTAATGACTTTGTGCCTAAGTCATTAAATGGGGAAAAGTGACCTGACCCTTAGCATTAATTTCATATGTTTTGAAGTTAAGTTCACTTTACGAGTTTTAAAGTGACTTTTCGATTATTTAATGAGAAGGTGAGAGAAATTAATTTTTGAGTTGGGAAAAGTGATTTTTCCTCAACCTTTGATTAGACATCTCAAGATCCAATTTGGGCCCTGTTGCCGGCTAAGTTGTATTTAGATGGACTATCAAGCGAGCAGGCAAAGTTGAACATTTCAATGTTCTTTTTTCGATGATTTGATGTCCAGCAGGCTTGTTAAAGAGCCACTTTTTTAATTTTTCCACATGTCCATGGCCTTGCGGGGTTTGTAATAAAATGTACTAGCATGGTGTTTTGTAAAGGACTTGGTTTCTTAGGACTTTTTGGCTAAGTCAGGTATTCCAAGGAGTTTTTTCCCCTATTAATTATGTCTTGCATTAGTGCATAACATAATTTTTGGGTTTTTCTCCTGCTCCTCCAAAGCTAGAATGCCCAGGGAGGCTGACGGGCCTTAGGGGGTTGTTAAAGTCCATGGGTCAATATATATGAACATGCTAGACATTATTTTTGAGTCATATGGACATGTGCTAAGTCCCCCTAGGTAGTTTTTTAATTTTTGGCGAGGTTTATTTTTTCCGTAAATAAGCCATTTTTTAATAGTTTCATTAAAAAATATTGTAAATGGCATAAAAATGTCATCTAGGGGTCTTTTTTGCCTTAGGGGTGCTCGTTTTCTAACTTAGAGCACCCCCTTAACCCCTAAATCCACTTTTTCTAATGTTTGGGTGTTTAATTTTTCACTTATGCTCAAAAAACCACAAAAAGTCAAAAATGTCATAAAAAAATAAAAAATAAAAGTGAAAAATGACTTTAAAAAATAAAACGTTTTTGGAAAGTTTTAATGACTGATTCACTTCAGCATGTTTCAAGGAGCATATGGGGCTGATTTTTCAGTCATTTGGTCAGCTCAACTCTTAGGATCAACTCCTCACTTAAAGGAGGGCGCATTTCCAATTTTAGAAGCCCACGAGTTGGGGAAATGGCAGCCCATTTTATGGGCTGTCACATGGGCTATTATTTAGCTGGAATATTACTGTTTTGACAGCCCAAAACGTGGAGTGGCAGCCCCTATCTCCTCCACGCATTGCTCCACCATATTTGCCACTCCTCTCCTTGACTTGGGCGCACTCCCTCTTGCTAGTTTTCTATAAATTGGGTGCTCTCTCCCATTTCTCTCTAGTTGGAGAAGGAGCAGAACTTGATGTAAGCTTATGCTATTTGTTTTATGAATAAAAGGCTTTGGAGGCAAATGTCTGTGTGGACTCTCATGGTGTGGATGATCATGTTCTATTTTAAATAGATGAGGTAATCTGTGTCTTTACATGTTTATTCATGCTTGTTTGTTGATCAATCACTAGCTTTTGAAGGAGATGCTTATCTTGGTAAGGTAAAGATAGTGTTATCCAGTGCATTATTTTACTATTAGGTTATCATAGAGTGCTTAGAGTTCAATGTCATTTTTGTTTAAATGTTTGAATCTGATTCTCTATTTTAGTCCACACTAGTGCATTTGATCTTGCTTGTGTGAGTTGTCTTTTGTGTCTACAGGTTGCCAATCCGAAAAATTGGTGGAGCTTGCTTGCATCCATTGGTCTTCGAAATTGATTCAAGGAGAACTAGTCCCATTGATCCCCACGGTGGAGGACTCCATAGCCCAAATTCAAGACGTTTCTTTTTCTTCTCATCAACATAAAAATCTTCAAATTTCTCTTGGTTACTTTGGTTTGCATATTTCAGACCTCATTCTTATTTAAATATCATAAGTAGGTCTGATTTTTGTATTAGATCTTAAGTTCATCTTGAAGTAAAAACTTTATCTAGATCTAATTGATGCATGCTTCTTGTTAAAGTGTGTTTTTTCAAGTATTTTAAGGGCTTAAACAAGTAGTTTGTTTTACTGAACTTCATGTTTATTTGGCTGATTTAAAGAGCTAATAATTTGCAGCCCTCAAAAGCTAGCAAAGATCCCAAATAAAAGGGCCCCCATGCTTGTTTACTTGGTTAAATTTCATCATTTTTAACTAGTTTTAACACTTAGTTTTTTCTGGGTTTTTTAGGAGGTGTTCCAAAGACACTCTTAAAGTGTTTTTGGGCATCTTATACTGACGTTTGCTTGCTGGTTTGCAGCAAAAGACGAACAAGTAGGAGGAGATGCTGCCGAAATTTTACGGATCCAAGCAATCCGGAGGACTATTATTGAATTTTTGTTAAACCGGTTAATTTTTTCCTGCAAAATTGTAAGCCACCAAGTCACTTTAAGTAGACTTGGGCACTTCTCTGATCATTGTAAAAGATTATTAAACGAGAGCAAGTGGGCTAGCCAGCACCCACACCCCACCCCCCAGGGGTGGCCTGTGTCGTCTCTTTTCATGGTGTGATTTTTTAGAATAGTTTACTTCTTTTATTTTCGACATTTAATAAAACTAACTAGGGTTAAAATTTACCTTGTTGGTTCGTTCCACTGGCAGGCCACAAGTTCACTCAGGACATAGATTTTTATCATTTTTTTTACAAACTCAAACGCCCCCTTGCTTTCCCGAAGTAGGGTTTCAGAACAAGCGCTTGCCCGAGTACTGGCCTGAAAAAAGAGACTCTTGGGATTTTAAAAGATAAAATTTTGGTTCATAATTTTTTTTTTAAATTTCCAAGGTCTTCTCCTGTATGCTCTGTGGCCAACTTGCAACTCAGTTTGATCATGTTGGTACGCATCAGAAAGGGGAAGATGACTAGTAATAGGATCTAACACCACCCCAATAAAAAACCTTTTTTGTGAAAATCCAGCACAACGCGAGCCTTTTGTTGTCGTGGGCAAATTTTTCAGAGGACTTGGGACAAAACTGGGTAGTGACCTCTTGGAAACCGTTAGGCTTGCCCTCGTTGGTACAGCATCTGAACATCTCCTTGAGACTCCGATCCAGCCCAAGTCTGAGTGAGAAGCCACACTTCAAAATTCCGGACATGTTCCCCGTACTTTTGCGTATATTGGGAACCCACCAGCCCTAATAAAAAGATCACTACCACATTAAAATTAAAATAAACCAAGAACACTTGCACAACATTTACTTTTTTAGTTCATGCATCTATTTCGACTCCATTATAAGGCACTGGTTTATATTGTTATATTTCATGTTGTTGATGAATGTTGTTTATGATGATAATGTTGAATATTTACAAATGAAATGTTGATGAATGATGCTTTGCTTTATATGTATAAATGTATGCTGCATTAGCTTAGTTTTCAAAAAATATTTCTAACTCCTAGATTAGACACCATAGTTTCTTTTCAATTTTAGGGTCCACCCCGCTTGGCTTTGCTAGGAAAGCCTAGACGGAGGAGTCGAGTCCCAAGTGACAGCACTTGACTCTGACTTGCCCCCAAGGCCACACCAGCAGCTTGAAGACTTCTGCTGCATTTTCCCAGGTGTGGAACCAGGCGGCAACAGGCCCTTGGATCTTGTGACCATTCATCCACCCTCATTGAGCAACCAAAAAGGCTTGGGTCAAGCAAGAGGCGCTTAATTCTTACATGAGCATTGGAGAGGTCGACTTCTTGAGCAAGAGAAGGAGCAGGAGAGAGGAGATACTGTGGGCACGCATTTCAAGGCACCTACGGGAGTAAAACAGCTGCATGAAAATAGAGAAGATGCACACAGTTCGAGGGAACAGCAGCACAAATCCCAAGGCCAATGGCATGATTTTCGAGAGAGATTCAGCAATATATGCTATCCATACAGTCATTAAATGCAGCAGCATTTTTTCTGTAGCTGAGGGCACAAATTTCGAGGGCATGAAGGGCACACAATTCAAAGGAATTTATTGCTATGACAGCAGGCACAAAAACCGAGGTAGAAGGCTCAACTGGGCATGAAATTTGAGGAGGAAATCAGACTGTCTGAGACGGTCCATACTGCTGAGAAGGGCACGAATTTCAAGGCTGGATATGCACGGAATTTGACACAGTCCTGGCACTGTTTTCAAGGCAGCTTTTTGGTCTTCACAGTGGTTGAGATAAGTTGTGCTTACTGTGTTATTATACTGCTGTACATTTTGAATAAGAAGATAAAATTACTCTCTATCACAGGTTTTCCCCTCGGGGGGTTTTTCCTAGGGCTTTTCCCCAAAAATCATTGAGTCTGCTTTTTACTGTGTGCATATTTAATTCTGCTCAGAATGTTGTAAATTCTTCACGCGTTTCAAGTACAGAATTTGTTTATGAGATTAACATTCATTTTCAGCAGTCAAAATTGAATGGGGTGCAGCATTAAACAATGATGTTCTGAGAAAACTTGAAACCAGGTTGGGGAATGCAAAAAATTTACAATTAATCATTCAAAACTCCAAATAGAAAATGAGATTACAGTCACGAAGTGACTTTGACCCCAAAACTGTTCATTTATTTGTGATTTGCCATGGACATGTTTCCTTGTTATGCTGAGAGACATCTCTCAATCCTAACTCGAAGCATCAAGCGGCTCAGTACAATTCCGAGCTGTCTGCTATTTTCGAATGAGTTTGTAGGCCACTTTGTTGGTGCGTTGGTCAATCCTTTGTGGGGGTCCCTCTAAAGGCATATTCACTCCTTGGAAATCACTGGCACACATCCTTATGCTTTGTGCTGAGTTGGAATCAAGTTTGTTGAAGATGGGTGAGTCCTGAGGAATGTCGAGGGTGTTGGTTACCATGTGGACTGACTTTTATTCATGAGCTTGAAAAGTTTGGTCAAAGTTTCCTTTGAGTTTGTTGGATAAACAATATTGTTTGACCATGTTACTTAAAGTGGTTAGACGCATTATTATTTTATTGGCAGGAAAAAACCACTTTTATTAATCTTTTGTAAAATGGCAAAACATGGTTAACGGGGTTTAAAATTTTTATTGTGGATTTAACCACTTTTGAAAAAAAAAATTATTGTGGATTTAACCACTTTTGAAAAATTTGACAAAGGGGTTGAGGAGTATTTGAGGAAAATAAGGCCTTTTGGTACCTCATGCATTGTATTTATGGCATTGACCATCATTTTTAATTTGAGTTAATTAGGAGTTTGTTGTAAGGTGAGATTGAGCTACAGCCTACAACCTATAAAAAGGTTGTCTCTCTCATTCATTCGTCATGGTCGGATTATGAGATCTCTCTCATTTTTGGAGCCTCATTCTTATATCTTTCATGGAGTAATTTGAAGTTCAAGGGTTTTTGTTATCACACAACTTGTAGTTGCCCCTAGTGGTATCCCATCCGGGACGGTAGAGGAGATGGGCAACTAAAGAGGTGACCCAAGAGATGCCATGGTTCCCAATGCAAGGTGGGAGTCACGTCAACCGAGGCACTCTTCGCTTTAGATCTATGTGAAACAAGACCTAGGGGGAGACCCTATAACCAATCAAAGGTGATTGGATCCAAACAAAGGTTCCTAGGGATGAGTAGATGATAAGTTACGGAAACCAATGCAAGGTAAGTGGACCTAGAAATTACAGTATGGTTGAAGGTGGTTTGGGAGATGATTAGTGTTTCAACCAATGTATGACTTAGGCCACTTGATGAGCTAGAAAGACAAGATCTAGTACCATGATTTACACAAGTGGGACCTACTTCCTTGGGATATGTGATATGGCTTAAAGTGGACCCACAAGGTGAAGGTGAGGGATGCAATTGGTACCAGTGGATGTGTGATGAGTGGATCTATGGATCTAAGTTGTTTTTAAGAGTACCCAGGTACCGGATCTAGAGTTTGACACAATTCCCAAGGAGTGCGACTTGCTTAGAGGAGGACTAGTGCCTTGTTGGATGGGCTAATGGGGTCAAAAGGTATGTCAAAGTGTAGATCGGGACACCTAGGAGCCAAGTCAAGTGGGCTAATTGAGATTGAATGGTTGGATCTTGCTAGATCTAGGTTTTCATGAAATGACCCTAAGTGGACCAAAATCCCTTGAAACAAGGAATGCTACCCCCAAGGCAGATCGTCACAAAATGATACTCTAGACCTAGGTTTCAAGGTATGGTCATTCCAAATCCGCAAAAATCTCAACCACCCACTTCCTCAAAGTGGGCAAACTCACTTACCCAAGGGAGTGCGACTTTCCTCAAGGAGGGTTAAAAGGTGGGTTAAGTGGACCAAATCAAGTCCAATGGCCACCAAACTATAGATCCAAGTAGCTTATGCCCCGATCTATGTGGATCTAGAAAATTATGTCAATCCAAAGGCTAGATCTTACTAGATCTGAGTTTTAAGGTGCCAAGAAATTCAAAAGGGGGTTTTAATCCCTTAAAATGTGGGATGATGCCCACAAGGTAGAAATCACCAAAGTAACGATCTGGGGGTAGGTTATCAAGTGTCTAGATTGCAAATCAAGTGGGATCTCACCTACCCATGTGCTAGATCTAACCAAACAAGCCTCTCTTAGGGAAGTGCGATTTGGTTCAAGAGGGCTTTTTGCCTTGAAAAGTGTGTCAATTTTAACCCAATCACCACCAAACTATAGATCCAACTAGGGGTGGATGCTATAGAGGTGGGTTTTCAAAATCTTCTCAAAAGCAAGGCTAGATCTAAGTAGATCTAAAAAATACAAAAATTGGGGTTTTTACTTAATTAGGGTTTGAGACCAATGAAGATAGAATGGATGAAAGAGGCACATACCTTGTAGATCGTACCTCAATTGCTTGTGGCCACCTTGCAAATTTATAGCATTCTCCTATGTGTATATTCAAGAGTGAGATCCAAGAGCTCCAACCAAAACGTCCTCCCCCAAGATAGCCAAATCGTCCTCCTCCTACAAGACAAGATCAAAGAAACAAGTCAAGCAAGATCATTATGAAAATGATAGAAAGATGTAATAGAAAGCATCAACTATGTCACAAAGATACAATAATGATACTCCCTGTCACAAGATCAACCCAAGAGAGAATATGTGGATCCCTCCAACAATAACCCTCAAGAAATCGCCCTCCTCTCCACCAATTCGACTTTCCTGTAAGAAGACTAGTAGAAGCACCAAAATCCACAATGATACATAGAAGAGATACTGTATATTCAATATGCAAGAGAATCCACAATACAAGAGAGATGTGCTCCACAAAGAAATGTTCTATTCCAATATTCCAGAGCTCCAAAGGTGAGCTATACAATAGGGGGTCTCCTCCTTATATAGGATAATAAAGACCAAAACCCTATACCACTCTACAATACTACATCAAATGAGTGGTTGAGATTAAAAGATCTCAAAGTACAATCAATGGCTAAGATGAGCCATAATAACATAACACATGGATCACCCAATATAATGATGACGTCATAGTATAAAATAATCATGGAGGGTGACGTCATCCACTAGAGGGGGTAAAAGTACCAAAAATTCACCTCATGATGACTAGGACATGACATAATAAGCACATGGTGGGGTTAGGAGGCATCGATCCTTACTAGCTCATCCCCAAGGCACAATAAAATAATAAAATATGTCCAAGATAATATAAATGATCAAATCTGTCCTCAAAATCTATGACAGACAAGCAGTAAAAGACCTCCTGTGATCGTTGTGGGCCTACCCACATGGTGAAAACTGGCTGGAAGATAGTGGGATCACCCTGGAAGACCTCTGTGAAAACTAAATGCCAAAACCTTGCCTCAATTGCCCAAATCGAATTCCTCAGTGACCACTTTATCCCATTTTTTAACTACCTCGGTAACTGTGAAAGTGCCAAAACTGCCTCCTAGGGCATCTGCGCTGTCCATCTGAGCCCACTAGGCTCTCCAGAAGGGGGGGTAAATGGTAAAAACAAGTGGCTGGACCACCCCCTCCTCATACAGCGCCCTAGGTGAACTGGCCTCCTATGGCCCCTGCTGCTCAGGCTGGGAAATCAGCCCCAAATCTGGTCAACAAGTGTAAAACTGCATCAATCACTGTCAGAAGTGCCCGGAACTGAAAGATGAGTGTCTCATTGGATCCAGAAGACCCAAATCCACTAGGAATGTGTACTCATACACCATGGGTTTCCCTAATGGGCCAACTGTAGGGTCCACCATGTATGGACAATGCATAATCTGCTGATTTGAAGTAATAATAAAACCTGCTGAACTGCATCAATCATCATCTGCATCATATGTCCATGATATGATCTCATCATCAAGTATGTGGGACCATGAATCATCATCAATAAGCATATATATATGGCCCACATCATCATGGATCCCAAGAATATACAACCCAGGATAAATCACATCAGTAGACTAAGACATGCGTCTCTAATCATTCTCACAGCCAAGCTCAAAGTATAACATCCATTCAGTGGCATTGATCAAGTTAGCATATTCCTTTGTTATAACATTACTTGCACAATAGTTCAAATGACAAACTCACCCATTGGATATGGTCAAACTGCCAGTGAAGGATGAAGGCTCGGAACAAGGTTGGGCCAAGGGGTTGACTTGTCTAACTTAACTCAAAAATACTTTGGACTGGGAGAAGGGGAAAACTACAAACTCTGTGCTGGACAAAATAACATGGGGGATGGCTGTGCCTCACAAATGGATAAGTTGTTCAGAGAGTGCTTATTCAATTTAGGCATCATGTCTACATCAAGTTGATCCAGGTTCATTAGGATCATTCAATTTCATTTCATGGCCTTTTTGGCCTACATAACCCTTCGGATTTCAGGTGTGCTGATAAGCACAACTAGTTGCAGCTTGCATCCAGGGCATGTTTTTCCAATACATATAAGGTTAGCAATTGTTTAGATATAACTTTTAAGAGCCATTGCTTTTTGGACCTTTCTTATACTCTTCAAGGAGTATTTTTAGCTGTTCATCGCTCTTGCCCTTTTTAGTTTCCATGGGAGAATTTATAAGTTTCCATAAGTAGAACATGAGCTTTTAGTTTTAGCCAACATCTCAAGTGACGAGGGGGAGTTCGAGCCAATGCCAAACATCGAGACAACCGACCAGAATGATTTAGGCCTATAATCCAACTCACCAAAGTTAAGTTTTGTCACCAACTTAGAGCCGAGACACTTAACATACAGGGATGCGGTCCAAACACAGAGGTAGAAAAATGGGGAAGTCCTCAGTATCAGAAAGTCAAATGAGACAGGTCAAGGTTTAAAGTCAAATAGGAAAGTCATGTATGGATGGAGTCAAGTGAATATGGAGCCTACACTAGCAGACAACTGGTGTCAGGAAAGACCATATCTATGTAAGGTGGAAAACCAGTGGGTTTTGTTAAATGACCTATATGTGCAAGCAATTGTTCATTTTATGATTTATAGTTCATTTTTAAAAAAGTTTGCCACATCAGGAATAATATACCAAGCAAATGCTGTGAACATGACTAAATCAACAAGATAATAATCCACAGTCAGTGATAACATATCCATAGATCATACAACATCATCATAATAATAATCATCATGTACCATCTGAAACACTTGTTATCACATATATAGTAGCCGGGCTACCATACATTATTTTTCTCATTCCAGTACACTATTCAGCCAGTTCCCTTGCATTTGAGATGCTGAGATGAGCATCTATATTGGATCACTATCAGATTGTGGACAGCGGTTATACTCCCCATGCCATGACTGAGTTTCAGGACACTCAGAGAGATGCCCGATATAGCCATTATACCATTGGTACAGAGCAGTCAGTAGTGCCCAGAGTTACAGCAGCAGTTCCAGAGGACAGATGATGGTACAGGTTGATGTGCATTCAGGTATATGACTCAGCAGGTATATTATTGTGTTATGGTTAGATTGCTTTTATACTTATTCTTATAGCATGTCTTAGCACTTAGTGTCATGATCTGGCGATCATATAGATACATGGACCTGGTTGACCTATTATTTATATTATATTGTCCCTACTCAGACTTAGAAGTTCACTATTCATACTCATTGGTACATACCCTCCTTAGGGAGAATAGAGGTGATCATTACACCATACTCTGGCTTGCTAGTGTTGGATCCATCATTTCATTGTCTTCATCCATCCGTGGCCTACCTTTAGGATTATTACCCTGATTTGCTACTTGACTAGTGACATGGAGGACCTTTCCCCACTGTAGCCTCTGTACTGGATGAGCTTCCCTGTTTATTGTGTCTCGGCTCTGAGTTGGTGACAAAACTTACCTATGGTGAGTTGCAGTTCCTTGAGAATTCCCCCTAGTCACTAAAGTTGTGTTGGCTAAACCTGAAACTTTTAGTGCTGCCATCAATACAAAATCTGGAAAAATGAAATGCTATATCTTGTATATGAAAGAAATGCCAATTGAAAATGGCCATGAAAAATAAAATGTTATATCTTTTGAAAAAATAAATACCTAGGTAAACAAGTTGTCCATGACACACCTAGAAGTGCTCAGGTAAACAAGTGCCTTAAAAACACACCTGCAGCAGAAAGCCTAAAAATAAATGTAAATCTATGCAATGTGTTTGTAAACACACATAGATCAAGGCTATCGAAACCTCAGGCCCAAAAAGCAATGGAACTTAAATGTTATATCTAAACAATTGCTGGCCTTCTTTGTATTATGGATTGTGCGCATCTGTGAAGGTGAATAAACCCTCTTTAAACAACTCATCCATTTGTGAGACACCGCCATTCCCTGTGTTATTGCTCATTCAGTATATACTATGGTGTGTATTCCCCTTCCCTTGCCTAGCCAGTCAAGTCATCCCTTAGCCTAGCCAGTTATTTCAGCCTTCACCCTTCACTAGCAAATTGATCACAACTATGAAGTGAGTATGGTCCTGAAAGTCTAGTCTGAGTAATAATAATAATTAACGACACTATATATTTGGATTTAGATCGCCAGTCATGATTACTCTGTGTTTTAGTAGCTATTTGAATAAATTGTAAAGCATGTATTAACCTTGACACCTTGCAGCAGCTATGGATGATAGTCTGAGTTGTATTTGGTCTTGGTTAGACCTAGTTTGACCATGGAGGACCATGGGACATGAGATGTTGGACCTTATGATGATATGGATAGATGATATATGGTCTATGTACACATACAGGATGATTCTATGCAGCAGCTACAGGGTTATGATGATGATTCTTGGGATACAGCAGTGTTTGGACATTTACAGATCATTATTATTGGCCTTGTTCCGGTACATTGGATATTTATTTTGATCATGCAGAGATTCATATGGTGTATGAGTACACATCTTGGATGGATTTGGACCTTCTGAGTCCAATGGGACAGTTTGTTTTCAGTTCCGGGCACTTACAGGGATGATTTAGCCTCAGTAGGCTGTCCTAGTGCAGTTTTGGTCTATTGGAGGCCCTGTCGGAGCAGAGATGACTTTTATCCGGTTGACCTAGGGTGCTGATGATGGAGGGGGTGGTCCAGCCACTTGTTTTTACCATATTACCCCCCTCCCGGACACATTGGTGCCCTCACCTTGACAGCGCCATCACTCCAGGAGGCTGTTTGGGCAGTTTCACGCTTCCCGAGGCATTTCAGGATTGGTAGAAATGGCTATTGAGGAAATCGATTTGGGCTACTGAGGCAAAGTTATGGCATGGGATGATCAGTGATGATAGATCGAGACCTTCCACACCTCCAGCAGTTTCAGCTTCATCGGGGCCCGCATCCATCACTTATGGCACTTTCTGTGGATTTTTGAGGTCTTTTGAGGACCACGACTTCACCTTGGAGGCACGATTTGGTACATTCAGGATTATTTATTGGTTATTGTGCCATGGGGATTGACCAAGGAGGGATAAAATTACCCCTTGGACCCACCATGAGCCTCTTATGATATTTTGTCATCATGATTTGGTGGGATTCCCCTCTCCTAGGGCGACTTTGTCCACTTATGTTATATTTTATGTGTGATCCATGTATTATGTTGTTGAGCTCATCTCAACCATTGATTAGACATTTGTATCTTTTAATCTTAGCCACTCATTCAAAAAGTGGTTAGGGTTTTGGTGCCTCTCCTTCCTATTTAAAGGAGAGAGCCTCTCATTGTAAAGGGACTTTTGGCTCTGGATTATTGGAATAGAAAATTATTATTGCATCTATCTCCAATGTTGTGGTGAATGTTTTTGGTGTTCGTTCGTTGGTTCTTCCTTTGCACTGAGTTATTGGAGATCTTGTTTGCCATATCTATTGTACCACGATTTTGCATCTACAGGTGGAGGCCGATTTGCTTGGAGGAGGAGGTATTGGTAGGGGAAGACTCTCCCTACTTCTTCTTTGGAGCTCTTCGTTGGTAACAGGGAGTATTACTGTCCCAGGACCTTCTATTTCATGTTACTATTTGCATTTCTCTTGTATTTCTTCCATACTTGATCTTACTGATTGAATTTCATTCCTTGGTTTGACAGGTAGAGGAAGGCGCACTTGTGGACTTGGGCATCAAATTGGCAAGCAAATCAACAATCTCTCATTTGATCTCTGCGGGAATCTTCCTCAACATCAAGGCATCTCATCCACATCATTCAGGTATGATCTCAAGGTAAGTTCTATCTCCATGATCTATCCAATTGTCAAAAACATCTAAAACCCTAATTAATTAAAACCCCAATTTTGCATTTTCTTAGATCTACTGAGATCTAGTGGGTTGTTGGGCATGATATTGAAAACCCACCTCTATAGCATCCACGGCATCCCGGATCTATAGTTTGGTGAGGATTGGCTTCCGTTTGACCCCTCTCCCAAGCCAACTTGGCTTCTCCCAAGGAAGGCGCACTTCACCATTTGAGCAAGTTGACCTAGATCTAGAACATGGGTGTTTGAGATTCCACTTGATTTGACATCTACACATCTAATAACATATACCCAGGTTGTCCCTTTCTTGAAATTCACCTTGTGGGCCCCATTCCACATTTTAAGGGATTTAATCCCCATTTTGGACCACTTGGAACACTTAAACTCAGATCTACAAAGATCTAACCGGTGGATTGCCACGAAATTATAGATCCATACTCCCACTTGACTGATCTACCCGGATCTAAAGTTTGGATGCCATCCGACATGATTTGGCCCACCTAAATCCAAATTGAAGCCTCCTTAGGGAAAGTCGCACTACCTTGGAGAAGTGAGTTCACTCACTTCGAGGAACTGGGTACTTGAGATTCTTGCAGATCCGGAATCAGAATAATTCAAAACCTAGGTCTAGACTGTCACTTTGTCCAATCTTGCCTTGGGGATTGCATTCCTTGTTTTAAGGGATTGTGGTCCACTTGGGTCAAACCTAGATCTAGACACATTTAACCATCAAGACCTATACTGTCCACTTATCTCACGTTATAGGAGTCCTAAACCATAAGTCAACCCTACTTTGACTCCACTTCCCAATTCCCAAGGCACTGGTTTATCTCTAAGACAACCCAACTTTCCTAGATTGTTGGATTGACTTGTGGTTTGACTTTTGCATGGTGAACTATATCCCTAAAGCTATCATGAATCATGATCAAACTTGTCTCATGTACTAGTTAGCCCCAATACATCCCTGAAAACCATCCTGCATTGGATACAGTTCCCAAGGCGGTGGATCTTTTGACATTGACCTAGTACACTCATCTTAGATCTCACTTCAAACATTGTAAGTCACTTTCACATCAACTATGAACCAAAGCTATACCTATTAAACCCCTCACTTGGCTTGTGACTTTACCCTTAGGTCTAGGAAAAACCATACACCTAACTTCACTTAGAAATACCCTGATTTGGTGTCCTGGTTTTGATCTCTCCTGTCGGGAGTAGATCGGGTCTCCCCCTTTGTTGTCTGGGCTAGATAACATAAAGCGAAGGTTGCCTCGACTGGCGTGACAACCATACATATTGGAGGTCGAGGTGATCGTGGTTGCACCTTTTGAGTTGCCCTTCCCTATTGCCATCCATGACTGGATCCATCCATAGGGGTAACTACATCCTAGGTGATAACAACACTGCTGCAATACATCTCTAAGCACTGAACTAAAACTGTATGGGATAAAGGGTCACATCGGTCATCAAATCTGAACTCTCAAGGCTCAGCCTTGACACAAGGTCTAACATAAATCTGAATAATATACTACTCTGATCATGAGTGATCCAAAATATATATAGCCATGCTCTAGAATAATGGAAGCTCTGGAATGTGCAAATATCTGCTGAACAAGGATAGTAGCCCTGCTACTATAGTGTGATAACAGTTTTCTTCTCCATTTGTAAGTGGTTCTTGGTTCTCATCTTTTAATGTTGCTAAATGATGAATGGAATAGCTAGAACATGTTAATAGGGCCATAGAGAGACAATGTTGCCACGTTGGAAGGATTGTGAAAGAAATTTTCTCCATCTCTTTGCTGGCTTATGCATGAATGCTTCTTTGTTTTGAGTCATCTTTATATAGTTAGAAACTGTTTCATTGTCTTGAGTTATCTTCATAGAGTAAGGAACTTGGAATCTTTCATTATGAGGCACACCCTACTACCATTGTTTTGAGTCGACACCAAAAGGGGATTCCTAGTAATTTCCACCATTCATGAACTTCCCCGTCTTCCATTGGTCTTGTTTCCTCTTGGCTCCATATAACCTAGGGATTGGTACTAGTCTTCAAAGTCCTCCCATCACCCATTAAAACTATACTGTGAAGACCTCAAGTTTGTGCTAGTGCTAACCTTTGATCCCTCATCGCCATAGCCTAGCAAACCTATCTTAGGGAAGGCCCCCTTGAGTTGGAGAACAGCCAATTAGAAGTGCAAGGAAGTAGTTACCGAGGTGACAGTGGGGAAAACCTCTAGGTTGCAATTGGGCTAACCTGTTCTGTGGGTCTTTAATCACACATGCTAGTTCAAGTTGTAACAGGTAACACATTAGCTAAAATGAAATCACTCCACATAATCCTCCAAGGATTCATCAACCCTTTGAGTCATACAAAAAACTTCATCTCTTGTTTCCCATGCCTTACAATAGTCTTTGTATTTATCTAAGAATGAATCCTTCATTTCTTCCCAAGTATGAATGTTCCCTCCATACCATAACTGTACAACATCACCAGGGCCTGTACAGTCTCCCCCTACACTGTAAATTGATTTCATGTCCACACAACCATCTGAACGACCATCACCCTTTTCTAACCATTGCGGCTCTCTTTCTCTCCCCATCGTCCCCACTTTCAAACCCATAAACCATCATAAGGTAGCACCCTTCAAGGTTGAAGAAAACAATTGCAACTTTTGGGAAACGATCATATACTCATAAGGTCGACATAGAACTTCAAATTCAAAGAAGAAAGTATCTGGGTCCTGTTATCAACTGATTTGTACAATAGTTGAAACCTTATTGAGCCGCCAGTGTTGGAACACATCAGTGTTCACTTCCAGAGTATCTGGGTTTCATTATATTTGGGTCTAGCCAGTTTTGGCTAGCCAGTTTTGTTTTTTGAGTCGACATGACCATGGCCCCATGGGGATTTGTATCAAAGTGTGCTAGTAGGGTCTGAGTGGCTCGGTTTCCCATGACTGGATTAAACAACTAAGGTATTCCAAGGAGTTTTTTCACCGTCAGATTATACTTTGCTTCAGGCGAGAAATATAATCTCTTGGTTTTTCTCCCGCTTCCTCCAAAGCTGGAATGCCCGATTTTGGAAATTTGGCCATGGGGGGTTATTAGGGTCCAACTATAATGTATAAACCTACTAGACACTATTAGAATAGGTTTTGGTCATGTCCTAGGTCTCTAGGACCCCCAGAAAAAATTTCGAAAAAATTTTACCGGACGCGTCGAAATTGGGGTTTTTAATTTTTTAATTATTTTTAAATTTTAATTAAATTTCTCTATAGTTTAAATAGAGAAATTTGAGTCTGTAATATGTCAATCATCCGGGGTCCGAATTCAGTGTTTGATGGCTCGTTTCATAAGCTAAAAATCACACATGACCCATGGAGCAGCTAAACCCAACTTTCGGATGTCAATTCCGCCCCGTAATTAATATTTTCTCTGAAAAGTCATTTACAGAGAAATTATTAATTAAAATAATAAAATTGATTATTTTGGAGATAATCCAAATCTCTCCAAAATTAATCAATTTGATTAAAATAAAGGGCTAAATGACATTGCAATGAGCATTTAGGAAGATTCCAATCAACCCCAAGCCCATCCAGTCACCCATCCAGTCACCAGCAAAGAATCTCCTCAAGCTAATTCGCCCTCCTTCATAGAAATTCGATTTGGTGATGTGTCAGTTATTGGTTGGGTTGGTGGCTTGCATTTAAGACTGGAGATAGGCGCCCTATTGACTCACCATCCCACCATAACTTGGCTCTTTGCATAACTCGAGTCTACACCTACCATGATCACCACGTGTTCCCTCACAACCAACTCGCAATCCCTTAGATCCTCACGTTTATCTCCATAGAACTCGAGTTTAAGCTTCATGGTAGGGTGTGATTGGTTCCAAGCTCCACATATGCGAGTCATTACCTACCAAGGGCCACTTGCCATCACCATGGTAGCTCGCCCTACCACTTGTCTCCATCATACCCTAGCTCGCACTCCACGTAGCTATCACCCTAGCTCACGTCAATCTCTTCCTAACTCGCCTTTGCCTTGATGTAATTCATCCATTGGTTAATGCTCTCACCTCCCACCTACCTCAAGTCGAGTTTGCCACATAGTGCCATTCACACCTACCTCAAACTCGACTTTGGCCATGTCTGTTGCTCCAAACCACCTCATGATTGGAATTCGACTTCATTGCTCACCACCAATTCGAATTAGGGTTTAGGTGTTTAGTTTTAGTATAAAGAGAGGCCCATTTGGGTTGTTATCTCATGGAGACTTTGATGCAAGATTACTCTGCAAAAATTTGTAACATGCTTTTGGCTTAATATTTTCAATAAAGATTTCGACTTTGGAGGTCCATGAGCTTTCAATCTTTGGTGTGAATTCATCTCTTGTTGAGGTGACATCTTCTCTAAACCCATCTCTTGATTATGCATGGTATTTGATCAATGGCTAGCTTGTGAGGACTATTTTTAGTACAATAGACTAACCATTTATAATTTAAGTTGGTTATTTATGCATAGTTTATCAAGATCTAAATGGACATGAGTAGTTGGTTATACAAATTGTTGATTTAATCTTGATTTTTCTAGCATTCTAGCATTGTTGATCTCACTTATTGGTTGAGTGTTTGGGTTTGTGATTAGGTGTTGCTTAAAGTGAAGAGGGGTAAGAGCTCGGTTGCATCAAACCCTTTTTCATCTTCAAGTTTTGGCCTAACACTTTGTGGTTGCAGGATCTACAATAATCTCAAGATCTTTAAATCTTAAGAAGGCTAGGAAGAGCTCTTCTCAGGTTTCTCATCAACAAAAAATTCTACTTTTAAAACCTTGTCACTAAAGGCTCTCTCTTCAAGCCTTGTCTTTTGCTTCCTTGATCTCCTTTTCCCATTGCATGCTAAGCCTATTCCTCCTTGCCCTAGTTTCGTCCTACCCTTTTCTCCCACTCGTTTTTGTCCTCTCTCTCTCCCATTCGCCTTTCACTCCTAGCTTTCGTTTTGCTCTCCTTTAGCTCCTTCGTCTTACCCTTTTTTGATCTATCTTTGCCTCTCCATCTTTGCCTTTAAGGCTTGCCCCTTCTCCCTCTCCTCGTCTACTCCCTTTTAAGCCTTAAATCACATCAAAACAACAAAACAAAAGAGTTAGTAGTAGTTAGTGTTAGATCTCATACTTGGTTATTTGGTAGATATTTTTGCATAGTTAGATCTCATTAAGAATAAATCTCATGCATTGAAAAGATAGTCTTAAAATCATACTAGATCTCATTCTTGCATTTGTTAAGTTTGCATTTAGTTTCCCTTTTAAGAGAAAAATTTTCATAAAATTTTCCTTAAAATTTTTAAGTCTTAGATCTCTTTTCTAGCATATTTAGAGCAACTTTTGTTCGCTGGTCCGTTTTCCCATATAAACTTTTTCGAACAAAATTTTCATGACTTTTATGTTTTAGGCTTTATTTTTCAAGTTTGGACTTGGTAGATTCAAATTCCATTTTGATTTCTGACGTTTAATGAGTGCATGTTGAGTATCTTTTTCAAGCTTGTGTAGGTGCTTTGAAAGAAAGAGATTTGAAAAGCTTTGAAGAAGTAAGATCCAAGCAAAGGATCAAAGAGAAGAAACCATGAAAATGAGCAAAAATTTGACATAATTATCCTTTGTAAAAGCAAGCAAAAAATTGCTTCTTTCTTAGATTTTTTCCAAGTATCATCTTTCTCAAAGACCTTGCAAGGTTTTAAACCCAAGGCATCTGTAACAGTTTAATAAAAAGTTTTCAAGTGGAGGGGTCCTCCATCTTTGGTTCTTCTTCCCCATTTGGGGAAGAGTGTTGGGTCTTGTGGTGTGGTTTAACTTAGTTTATGTTTCCATGCTCTTAGATTAGTTTCTATTTCGCTAAGTAACTTGTTTATTTATCTTCCATATTTTACTTACCCCCATGCTTTCCCGAGTAGGGTCTTGAACCTGAAAGAGATTCTTGGGTAGTTTAGTTAAATTTTTATCATTATCTTGTTTCTCTTCCAAAGCCCTCAGCCGGAAGTAGTATCCTTGAGACGAAGTCTCAAGGGCAGGACCACATAATTTGTGGTTACTCTTCCATCCCCGTCGGTTTCCTTGGTAGAGCTTTCAGCTAGCTGGAGGTTCTCAAGTGCAGGCGGTTCTAGTGGTTGATCCTGTTTCGGGGATCAATCCCACCTAGTAGAATAAAATTTGTATGGTAGAACACTAGATTTGTTTATCTTGCAAGCTTTATTGCTAGTAGTATTTTCATCTTGTTGATCAACACTGTGGTTTAAGTTTGTTTCAAGTGAAAATATACTGCTTTTGCTTTTATTTGTTTTCTTAAAATAAACCAAAGTCTCTTGAACTTGGCCAAATCCAAGTCAAGAGCACCCTCTATCGGAGGGCATTTTAGTCTTGCATCATCCCTGCATTAGGCATTTTAATTTTAGTAAGTCTCTTGAACTGTGGTCATAAGACCGAGTCAAGAGCGCTCTCTATCGGAGAGTCGAACAAGGTTTCTTAATAATAAAATTTTCCACTCACACACCCCTAATTAATTTATCTTGGTTTGTCCTACACCCGTATGCTCTGCCAACCGGAAACGGTTGGGCTAGTACTCAGAAAGGTGGAAGACTTGATAATTACGATCGATAAACTTAATTAAAATTTTTACCCAAAACCTCAACCAAGGCAAAATACTGTTCTTCCCACGAGAGGTGACGCCGGATTCCCACTGTCAGACTCAGGGGCGGTTCAAACATTGGACACCAATCCTTATTGAATCTGGGTGCTTCCGACAGGTCACTTAGGGTTGCCAGTATCTTTCGTGGGTAGGGTTCTACCATCTTTTGATACCTTTGGTCTTAGCCATAATAATCAAGACAACTAAAACTTTGAAATTTACCAAGATAATTTGCACAACGATCTCACGAACAGTTACTATCAAGAATACTTTTCAGCATCTCCCAGCACTACATTTGTTATTTTTGACTCCATTACCCATTGGATAAGGCACTGGTCCTTTTGTCATTTAATTTTTATCTGTGGATGCTTCTTAATTATATCAAGTCTTTATATACTGTTTCGCAACGTGGATTGCGTCTTATCTTGTGTTTTATTTTCAAGCTTTATATCGTCTCTCATTTCACAAAAAACTCATAAACAACACCCATCCGCATCACTACATCAAAAAACATTATAAAAACAAGAGCCTTAGTGAAACTCTCTTTTAGGGACTACCCCCCTTGGCTTCGTTAGGAGTTTGCCTAAACGGAGGAGCTGGGATTCAGGTGACAGTACCTGGCTCATTGCTTTCCCCCAAGGCCACACCTCTCTCACTTGTAGTGAAGAGACAGCTTTCGAAAGATTTCCGCTGCTGGTGTGCATATTGGCGGACAACAGGTCCTCAATAGGAAGGCCATAAAAATGTGGGACTGCAGGATAAATATTCTTCATATTTTCCTCATCAGTCTCCATAATAGGAAATGGATATTCCTCCTCCTCCTTCTCTTCCTCTTCATGCCTATCCCCCATACTAAATAAATTATTAAGATCCCAGCAGGAAGAAGTGCCTAAAGATGATTCAATATGTTCCAATTTCATTCCAGAAACTCTGCCAAAACCCCAAAACACCATACGAAGAGAGAACAAGATTGAATATCAAATTCCAATCTTTCCCTTTCAATGATGGATTTCCAGGACTTTATGAAAGAGAAAAAGATCCTATAAATTGGT
The DNA here is from genome assembly GCA_027924585.1 of Larix kaempferi. Taxonomy (NCBI): domain Eukaryota; kingdom Viridiplantae; phylum Streptophyta; class Pinopsida; order Pinales; family Pinaceae; genus Larix; species Larix kaempferi. The sequence goes on from BSBM01001334.1 coordinate 4,702,898, forward strand.
CTTTCCCCAACAACGACACCAAAAAGTGATGGTCTTCGATAATACTTGGGATTGACAACCCAGACTCCAAATCTTACTTTAATTATCAACTCGGGGTCGTAGACTTTCACAATGCCTACACTATATATGAAATCCTAGGTTCTTAAATTCTCAGGGCTATTATTTATCTATAATACTGTTTTGGGGTTTTTTCTTTCTCAAGTCTAAACCTACTTAATGCTATAACCATTGAATGAATCTATCCAAATGTATTGCTACAATATTTAACATTGTAGAATCATTCAACAGACTATTTCTAACAAAACTACAGAATGCAAAGCTAATATAAAGAAAACCTAATCCTACCAATTCATTTAGTTTAGCACATCACTATGCTATATAGCATTGTAGAAGTCGACTGGTAGGTCACACATTAACAATATCAAAGAAAAATGCTTATTAAAAACCAAACATGAAATGAAATGCAGAAAACTAGATGACAATAAATGAGACGATGCACAGAACAACTATATTATCAACCATATAAATTAACAATCAGACAATAACAAAAAATGAACAAATAATGGTAAACAAATCTATAGCAGCAGGATTGTATCTACTAACATTGTAACATTGTAGAGTGGACCCTTACTCTACAACTTACTGGACAATCTTTTAACTAACTCAGCAATAAAAAACAACTGAAAATAATTGGAACTTAAATCTGAAATACTATAATTATCAAAAAGAAGATAAATCTATCCAAAAGCCTCAGGTTCTCTCTGTCAATTATTTATATACATCCCAAGTAGTGTTCTTGGGTAGTTGCCCCAAAGTCAGATATAAGTTTATAACCACTGACTATCCTATAAAATTGACTTTCTAATAGAAAAAGGAAAACATGGAACAATTTTGTCTCTCTCGAGAATTCTTTATCCATGATTGTTGTAGTTAGTTATTCATTGTATTAAAAGCATCGAATTCCATTAGATGTTGGAATCCTATGGACAACTGGATGCATGTCCTCCAAGAATTCTCATAGAGTATCTCCTTTGTTTCCCATGCAACTCCTCAACAGAAACAACTTTATTCAAATATCTAGATGACTTAGCAGCATCTTGGTCTTACGCTGATGAGAACTCATCAATATATATTTAGATGATCAAAATATTCAGTCTTTTCTGAATCCTACAACAAGACATGCTAACAATCCCCAAACATATAACTTATAAGTCATGCATTCTCCTCTTTCCTTAAGTAGAAAATCATCTATTAACATAAAATTTCAAATATGAATGCGCATTATCCTAGGAAGGGGTAAAGCATGTATAATTGAATAGAAATTTAGCAAAAGGAGTTTTGAATAATCACACATGCAGAAAATAATGGCAATAAAGGATGAGCAAAATAATGTAATTACCAAGCTCATCAAGTCCTTCAATTAAGCACTACTAATTAAGTTGATTTGCAAGAATGCTGCCTGTTACGATGATACTAGTACCAGCGTATCTGCATAGGTGCCACAAGGAGAGGGTGTCTTTTTTTTCTGACCAGGAGGGGTCTTTAGCCAGCTTATTTTGAGGTAGGGGCATGGCCAGAACCTTTGGTTTCTCCTTTGGAAGTACTATGGCTTAGTGGTATTGTTGACTGCCTCATAAAAGGGTTTGAAACCCTGAGGTTGGTGTCTGGGGCTTCCAGAGGTGGGTCACTGGGTCACATGACCCCGACCCTGTTTTATCACTCCAGCTGCAGTTTCTTCAGCACTGAGGCATTCACTCATCCTTCAGAGCACCTCCAGCACCCTCCTGGCCCTCCAGTTCACCAACGCCATCTCTCTGGGCCCTGCTACAAAGAATGACATCATCTTCCTAGGCAGACTGCAATGCTTGATAGTGGGGGGGGGGGGGGCATTGAGGGTTTCTCATCACTGTTGGGGTTAGTTGGAGCATGACAACCCTCCCCTACACAGTCTGGCCTTCAGTTTGGTCAAATTTGGCCTTATTTAGCCAATTTGCTCATGTTTGGGTCAAATCTGGGGAAAAACACCCAATTTACCCACTTTTATCATTATTCTATATTATTTTTGTTTTAATTTTAAGTTGACATTTTTAATATTAAATTGACTTTATTTTATGTAAAAGTGAGTGTGAGATCATATAAATTCAAACTCCTCACTTCATTTTCATCATCAACTTTTGGGATCAGATCATTATGTCTGCTATTTGCCCTAACTAGGGCTCTTTGAAGGGATGCTCTCTCCTTGGTGAAGGATATTTTGCAAGTTTAAAGCATTTATTGGTAGTTTTACTTTTGTTCATGCCATTGCTACGGTGAAGCTAGAGTTGTTTGCTTAACAAATGCACTTGGAGGTATCTATACTTTTTGTTTGATGTCTCTCTATCAAATGTATGAAAGTGATGCTTGTTAGGGTTGGATGGAAGCTATTGTTGCTTCATTTTCTCTTGATTTGCATGTCATTTTCATCGTTGATCACCCCATTGCAATCAAGCTTGAGCTTTAGGTCTTCAAGTCTTGCTCGAGCTAGGCTTCCTCTACGAATCCTAGAGATTATAGAGGTGAGCCCTAGTTGGCCAAGCTTGCCAAGTACCATCTCAAGGAGGGTTGCTCCTCTCATTGATGCCCTAGGTTTGGTGAGTAGTTGTATTTGAAACCCTGGTTGGTCATCTTTACATTTACACCTAAATTTTGAGTTTGTTTTTCTTGTAAATATTAATTGTTAACCTAGTTTTTCTATATTAACTAGTTATTTCTGAGTTAGTTGTTTTAAATTTTGTTATTAAAAACCCTAAAAAAATGTGTTAAAAAAAACCTAAATCGTGAGCTTCGTTGCCCTAATTTTGCAGCCCAAACCCCATCGTTGTTGCTGCAACCTGCTGCCCTAGCTGCTTTACATCCACGGCCTCCCTTCTCACTCATACCCGAGCTCCACCCCCTACCTCACTGCCTTTCCCTACCATCCCCGAGCTCCCTCCTCTAACCCGTAGCCTTCACCCTCGCCCTCATCCGCAGCCACCGTCCCTCGCAGCCTTTGCCTACGGCCTCTTCTGTTGCTTTCCCGTAGCCCTTGCTTCATCTACGGCCCTTCCTTACACGGCCCCCTCTGCTTTGAGCCTGCATCTCCCTCTTCGCAGACCAACCCGCGACCATTTCCTCCAACCACACCCTTCCTTCGTCCCTCCTGTCGACGCTCATATCTACGGGCGTCCTCTCCTCCCAACCCACGGCCTTGACTCCTTCGGCTGCCCTATTTCGCAGCTCTTTCCTTCCCTACACAGAAACCTAACCCGTGCCCTCTCCACGTCCCTCTTGGCTACCACCCAAGCCTATCCTTTACACAAGCCTACCCTCTCAAGCAGCCCTCGTGTCTTTCCCTTCCACTTCTCATATGCACAGACAGGAAATTGAGTTATTTTTCATTACATTCGAATTGCTTTTTACATTGACACCTATCGAATGATTAAAATACTTCAAAGGGATGAACCGTGGTATTATTTAGTTGTTTTTTTAAAACCTTGAATGCACATACATTGACAAACAACATACTGATCTGAATAACGATAAAATTATTTGGCCATTAATGGATAAATTGTTATAATACATGTTTACTTGCGTATGTTGCTTGATTATTAAAGAGTAATGCTCATTGATGATCTGACTCTATGGGCTGAGTGAGATATATTTACATGACAAATGTTGGAGAAGGATTTATGCACTAAATTGTAATCCCATAGGCGACATTTTGACATGTTTTCGCATGCCTAATTGATGAGTGGAATTGATACCTCATTGTTATATTAATTACAGTCTTATTCACACATCAAATGGTCATTTACCCCTGCTGCTATAAGCTTTTACTAGTATATAGTATATGACTTTGATAAGTACAACTCATTGCATATTAGGTTATTTATTGATTTGCAATATAGTCTTTTGATCCAATATTGATTATTGTAATATATGCTTACACGCTTATACATTTTATTGCATTTCACTAAGTGGATTATCAATCTTGATCATATCTTTTGTACTCACTGACATTGGACATAATATCTTTGACTCCATTTAGGCACTGGTCTAACTATATAATTGCGTAGAACATAGTTGGTTGGTTGCTTTAGTGTCTTTACAGGATTCCATAAGGATACTTCTCCTTGGTGGTTTCAACTTTCGAAGAAGTTAAGAAGGTGACTGAGGTGACATTGGGTCACTCTTCTTATTTATGCTTACTGAGGATTAGCCTTGCTAATTTGCCTGGTAACATTTTTGGCGTCGTTGCCGAGGATGTTTGAAAGCTTGAAGTGGTTCATCCGGAGTCATTGACATCCTTGGAAAAACAACATTTGGTAAGAACTCAAAGGTGAGTCATTTTCCTTATATTTGAAAATATCTATAAAGGACTAAACCCGCAGGGTCTTATCTGGCGACTCCACACATTTAAGGCGACTCCACTTATTAAGAAGCGATTCGGAACATTCACCATTATCTCAGGTACACATTTGTTTAGTGCTTTCGGTGAGATTTGTTTGAGTCTAACTTGGTAGGTCTCTCTTGGCGACTTTGACTGAAAAAAAGTATAAAGGAAGTACTTGACAAACCTGAAAAATCAAGAGATATGGCAATCCTCGATCCATTCGACTTCTCAAGAATTCCGGGATACCCAAATAGGTTCAACAAATACCGCTGCTTGAAGTCTATCCCGATGTTCCACAAGGAAAGAGATACTGCTACAGCACATGTCATAAAATTCAAAGAAGTTTTAACGACATGGGATATCACAGATGACGACACTATCATGCAGTTGTTCGTAATGTCTTTCGAGCTAGGAGGTGATCCAGATATGGACACTTGGTATGAAGGGCTCCCTCCCAAGGGGATATCATCCTTCCTCCAACTAGTTGAAGTATTCAGCAATCAATGGGCCCCAATGCTAAAAAAGAAATCCATGAAGATCAATTCTCGGAATATTTACAAGGAAATCAAAATGAAGTAATTACAGAAGATGAAGAACAAGAGGCCTCTGTTGAAGAAACTGAAGAATGTACAAAAATGGTAAGTGCTCCATATCCTCAAGTTACAGTTTCTTATGATACGTTGGCTCTCTTGGAAGAAAGTTACAGGTATGCGGAAAACGATGATTAATGGAAGTTCATTGGTCCACCGATGTACGATTCCTCGTGGCCTTGTAGCATTATAATAGACCGTCCCCCGAGCATGTATATGGATGAAGAAGCTTGCTCTCTCCCCGATGAAGAATGGATCAATCCCTTTTCTTTGCTAAAGGATGCAGTGGTGCAAGATGTGGTACTTGTTGACAATGCTTATATGCAAAATTTCTCCAGTATCTCACAGGTCATGGTAAGCCCAAATCAACTACAGTCTGGAGGAAGCATTCAGCCCTTTGTGTCCAGTATCGGTAAGTAGTCAACAATACTTTCCAATAAAGACAATACAGGTATATGGACAAGTATGATTTTATTTTCACATTGTCATGATTTATATTGTCTATCTTTTCGTTTGAAATGTGAAGGATGGAATTATGTAGTTGACAGTTTTAAAATGATAAAAATCATTAGGAGTACTAACACGATAATTAAAAGAACAACAATATGCATGTATTTCCAAGGGATTGTCCAACCAGGTTACAGCTGATATGTGAAGACTTGCAAGGTCCACTTCCACAAATGTTTTCTCGAATGGACAATCAAGCAATTTTCAAGCAAATTGTTTCCTCAATATGTCCTCAAGATGGTCCATACATTAGTCCGATGAGAGCTTGGATAAATGGGGCTTGTAAAAGAGATTTTTCGCCATGGCAGCAGTATTTCAGCTCTCAGATCCCCGTAGCCAACCAATCCTCATGTAGTATCAAGGCGGAGATCTTGGTATTTTTTGCTTCGCGATCAATCAAGTTTTATCATGGATTTTATCCAAAGACAAAGGTAAGGCACCAGGTATGAATTGCTTACTCAAATGGTTACATTGGTGGTATGATTTTACCTAGTCATTTATGCTTCTTATGTTTAGCATAGGTAGGATTAGTTAGGCATATATTGTTACCATTCATTGCATTTGACGTTCTTCATGTTGTCATAGGTTAGTCGTTTGTTTATGCATTTATTTAGTCTCATTTGACGAACAAGGCAGGACGAAAGTGTCTGCCTCTGGGTATTTTGATGTCCTTGATCATTTGATGTGTGTGTAGGTCTACAGGTACCCAGATGATTCTTGGATTCTCGAGCACCCTCAGGAGGAGTACTCGTCCCACAGTTGGAGCCAGTGTTACGATGATACTAGCACCAGCGTATTTGCATAGGTGCCCCAGGGAGAGGGTGTCTTTTTTTTCTGACTAGGAGGGGTGTTTTGTTGGTTGTGGAGCCTGATCTTCCAGTCTCATAGATGATGATTCAGTCGTGTTTGTACCCCAGGTTTGGTTATGATCTTCCAGTCTCATAGATGATGATTCAGAAATTTTTGTTATGGGTTGGTTTTTCGCCAACAGATTATAGGCCCATGGTTTTGGGTAACCCGTGGTATTTTCCCATTGTATTCCCCTTTATAATAAAGACATTGTAATACGGCTAGGGTTGATGTATTAGGTATTATACATTGTAAAGATCTCTGAGATCGTGGAAGAGAGACTGTGAGATAGTGAAGAGGAAGTGCAGTGGATGTGCTGCAGGTTGTATCCCTTCATTTGTTGAATGGTATAATAATAAGAACTGGCAATTTCAGTGTGGATGTAGCCCATCTTGGGTGAACCACGATATATTGGTGTCTCTCTTGTAATGTGTTTGTGTAATTTGTATTCGCATCTTGTTTATTGTTATTGCTTTGCGATCCTGTTTTTCTAACATGTTTAGCCAGCTTATTTTGAGGTAGGGGCATGGCCAAACCCTCTAGTTTCTCCTTTGGAATTAATATGGCTTAGTGGCATCGTTGACTGCTTCATAAAAAGGTTTGAAGCCCTGAGGTTGGTGTTCGGGGCTTCCAGAGGTGGGTCACTGGATCACATGACCCCGACCCTGTTTTATCACTCCAGCGAAAGTTTCTTCAGCACTGAGGCATTCACTCGTCCTTCAGTGCACCTCCAACACCCTCCTGGCCCTCCAATTCACCAGCGCATGACATCATAACATGGTGGGGGGGTCTAGTAGATCATGTCTTCACTAGACTAATGCCCCACCTACATCAAAAATAATACATCATGTGATACAGTGTCAAAAGACACTAGGACGTGTGTCCAAAAATACATAATAAAACCTGCAAAATGACAAATGGGATGACGTGTGGACCCCACTGATGTCGGATACCAAGCTAAAAGGTGTGGAAAATATCATCATGAAGTCCTAGACCAATATCATGCCATTTCCTCACCCCACTAAGCCAAATCGATTTCCTTTGCTATCCATTCTACTGCCGGAAAACCACCACTAAAAGATAAAAACTACATGTAACTCATTGCCATGTGCCCGGGGCACCAAACTAATTGCACCATAATGTCTGGGGATGGGGTAATATGGCAACAACGACTAGTTGGACCCCATATCCCCTCAATAGCACCATAAGAGAACCAAAATAATCAATAAAAGTGTTGGACAGGCCATTTTTGCATGGCAATCTGGAGAAAAGTGGTAATCTAACAATATCATCACCTGTAACTGCTCGGAACTGATAATTGAGTGCAACAATGGACTCAGAATGCCTAAACCCACTAGGAATGAGTACTCACACACCATGTGACCATCAAGAGATACATCTGTAAGCTCATCCATGCCCGTAATAATAAAATAATGGCCTGTAAATAATAATAATAATAAAAATCTATCAAACCATCATCTAAAACTATCGTCGGAAGCATGGAACCATCTAATGGACACATATGGGCCATGAATAATCCATCTTGAACACTGTCTTCCCAAACTCATCCCGGACCCTAGGGTTGACTTGGTCAAACTAAGTTGACCAGGTCAAAACTAATCAAAATAATGATCCATATCATAAATAACTGTTGCTGCAAGTACAAATGGATGAAATATGCTCCTTCAATTATATCAATAGCGAGACTAAAGCATAGAATGATGTTTAGCTGGCATGATTATGTAAATATAATAATAATAATGAGCTCAGATCAAAGTAACCAACCACTATAAACAGGAACCTCACGTGTATACTCATTTACAGACTGGGCCAATTTGCTAACCATGGGTGAAGGCGGAGAAACAAGGCTAGGCAAAGGGGAAAGACTTGACAACCTCAACACTGCAATCTCTCGAATAAGGGAACCAGGGAAACCACCTACACATATGCTAGATAGAGAATAACACAGGGAATGGTGGTGTCTCACAAATGGGTAGAGTGATGAGAATGCTTCCAATACACTCTAGACAAGCAACCTTTATAGCAAATTGATTTATTCGTCAGCTTAATACACTTTGAGATTTTGCATTTAATTCCATTTAAAGATTTTCACTAGCCAGCCTCCAAAAGCAGGTGCCCTGAAATCCTTCCAAGTTTCAAATATGACTCAGTATGGCCTCCATTGGCCACCGCCGTCCATAGGTGTGATGGAGTGACCACCATGTTGCCCTGTGGGGACAAACGGCCTTACATCAAACAAGGATGAGTGCTTGTCCTTTGGCCACTGATTAGCTAATATAAATATGTATGGTAGTGTTTAGCAACACTGTTTTTGCTAACTTAGCATTTTTTAGATATGGCATTTAAGTATCGATGCTTTAGTGTTTAGCAACACTTTTAATAGGAATACTTGGTTTCAAGGACTAAGGAAGAACAATCACTGTGACTAGAATCACACACTCTAGAGCCGAGACACAATGTAAACAAGGAGTCTATCCAACAAAGAGGTCTATGTGGGGGTAGTCCTAGAGATCACTAGTTAAGGTGTAAGTCAGGATAAAATCAAAATTGGAAGATCACGGATGGGTGGGGAAGTTACTGATGATGCCATGGATAGCAAAAGCCTTAGAAAGAGGTTATGACCGAGTATGTACTTATAAGGTAAGGGCATGACCAATGAGTATACACAAGAATCTCCTACTCGTAATAACTGACCACTTCTACTCTAAACAACAAGTAAGAGTAGTATAAAGTATAGCCAATAAACAATCATCATATACCCAGTCAAAACTACCTAGATAAAAGAAAGAGCACATTAGCAGTCCAAGTGCACCAATCATATACCTACTGGATCATATACATGAGTCTCTGATCTGAATATCTGAATCATAATGCACTGCAGCTGAATACATCATGGGCTCAGACATCAATCTGCTATGCATGATAGAAGAATGGCTGACTCAGTCACCAACCTGGGGTCACGAGTCTCAGTCTTGGCATGAGAGTGTCAAATGTACAAGCTCTAGATCCACTGAATACATGAGAGTGATCATCAAAATGCTACTCAACATCAACTGCCCTCAACCAAAATGTGTAAAGGGCTGGCTCAAAAATATTGTAGGAACTGGTCTGCAATCATGGTAGCCCGACTACTGGATGTGATAACAGGGTCTAAGCACCTCCTTGGAGAATAGCTCTGCCACCTGCGTTGCCTCATTCTCATGCAAGTATCAAGAATGAGCTACCAATTATGGGTCATGCCTAACCCTGAAGATCCTCTCCCTAAGCGACAACTCAAGGACTAAACATGTACAATCTCTGTAGCGGATAATGTCATCCCCTACTCTGTCAACGACAATCTTTGTGAACCAATCCAATACACCCTGGATCTCCTCCTATGTGCTACCACTCAAACTAGCAGTCCTTTTAGAATAGACTATGTGTGGTCGAGTGCTAGTGATAGGTATGAGGAACACACACACAATACTGAGAGGGGGGGTGAATCAGTATTGTAGGTTCTTACCAATTTAAAAAATTTGGACTGATCTAACACACAGAATTAATCTTCAGATGTTAACTTAATAAATCCAAAGTATAACTATTGATACAAAAATGGCAATACCAATGAAATCTTCAAATCTGAGTATATTTATAAAAGATAAGCTTACATTGAAGATTTGTGAATCAACACAGAGTACATGCACCAACTGCAACTGGTGGTTTGGAGACTTCAACCTCAATAAGAAATACTTTCAGCTCCAACTGAGATTATATATTCAGGCTACAACCTAAGAATATGTGTTATGCCCTTGCTCCACCCTACCTCCCAAATATATAACAAGATTCCTTTTCAGCCTTCAAAATATTCCACCCTCCAATCACAGCTTTCACCCCCAGATAAAAATTCACAAAAAAATCTTTCAATTCACTGCTCCTTCGTCTGCTCTAGGTTGCTCCTTTAACTGTTGTTGTCCAGTCATCCAAGCTCACATCTCTTTCAGCTGCCACTGTCTACCCATCCAAGCTCGCAACTCTTTCAGCTGCTACCTTCTAACTTTTCCAAGCTCGCAACTCTTATCACCACATCAAAATGCATACTTCAAAAATTACATCCAACTCTTCTATTTAAACAAAAATCTTCTTCAATAACAAGTTACAGGACGACCTGTTTGGGGACTCCAAAATAAAATTTATTTTTATTTAGGATCCAAATTTAACTGAGCCGACCTACAAATGTTGTTTTTAAATTAAATTAAAATCATTTTTCTTAGGAAAGCCTTCTTTGCTTGATGTTTTCACAATAAATGTTTGGCACGTCGACATTGAATATGTCATCACACAATCCATTAACCAACAATGCATTCCAGGTGTCTGCGAGCATTTTTTCAAGCCCTGCGGGCATTACCACTTGCCAGGCGAGCATTTTCATAAGCCTGCGGGCATGTTTGTTGAGCCTACGGGAATTTGCTATAGGCCTGCAGGCATATTATTAAGGCTTGCGGGCCATATTATTAAGGCCTGTGGGCATCTTTTACACACAAACTTGTACTTCAATTACAAACCCTACGGGCATTTGTCTAATGCTTGTGGGCATCCAAAAACACACTTTAAGATCTTAATTCCCTTTTGACATCAATGCCAATTCAGAATTCCAACAAGGTAAGCATATGGGAGAAGTCTAGGCCCAAATGTCACCACAACCTAGCCCCTCAACTTCTTTGGGTAACTCCTAAACCCAGGGGAGAGCCCTTACCTGCAAACAATAAGATACATGCAAATACCTTTCTACAACCTTGTAACCAAATCAGTGCCTTATATGGAGTCAACAATGAATAATATGGACACATAAATCAAAATGAAGTAGTTAATTCAATTTGTCAATCAATATCACGACTTTCAATATACTTCATGAAATCCCATGCAAGTGCTTCACACCTCCCAAGGCAATGCTTCATAAAAGTGCGCTCTGAAGGGGAGGAGGTCAAGTGGCCTAAGGCACACTTTTTGCTCCAATTAGCACTGTAAAATCCCTACAGAAACCCTAGCTTGAGCAATTTCACGTTTCCCATTGCACTAGGTCAAAATGGACCACCCTCAGATATCAATGGATAAATCCACTCGGGTGAATTTTTAGGGTGGACAAGCATTATCAAATTCCAAATAGTTTTGGATTTATGAATTTTTCTAGATTTTTAGGGTTTTTCCAGCAATAGATATTTTTAGGGTTCTTTCAATATCCATTGAGGACGTCCTCAGATATTTGTGGATAAATCTACTAGGGAGAATTTTTAAGGGGCACCAAAATTATCAAATTGCAAACATTTTTGTGTTTTTGAATTTATTTGAATTTTAGTGCTTTTATTACAATATATGAATTTTAGGGTTTTTTAAGCTAAAATTGCAGAAAATAAAAGACAAATAAATGGATGAAAAGAAAAGCAATTAAATGACAAGCAAGAGGATATGATTTTTGTCCCAATCCCTAGGGCATTAAGAGATCAATGATCAACGTCCCTCTCTTGAAATGTCTTTCAACACTTGCAAGCTAGGGCAACAGTTAGTAACCTCTAGGATTTGATAAGAGAGCCTAACTAGGGCAAATGAGGAATTCCAAGGCCCTAATAAGCAGAAGAGAACTCCTTGGAAGTATGTTCTCTTCATACAAAGTTGACTGAATGTTGACAAAAAGCCCTAACAATTCGGAAAAATGCACCATAAAAGCACCATTTAACCTAGCTAGCAACATAACTTACCAACATCCAACAAGAAGTGAACAAAGAAAAGCATTTAGGTCACACTTGTGCATGAGTTCTTCCAACTAGTCTAGCATCAACCTTTAGCATGTGCAAAATTGAGCCCTAGAACATTCCATCATCCACCTTCAAGCAAGAAAGAGTATCCCAAGAGAAGTGTGCATCAGATCAATAACTCTTAGAGTAGGAGAAAAAGAGAAAAGAAGATATTTGAACCCTTGTCTTATGATTTTACAATGAGGTGAGGTGATCTATTTATATGATTTAATCCTAAACCATTTTAATTTTTGAGCCTACAAGTCAACATTAAATTAGAATATTTTTAGGGTAAATCCCCCACAAGTTAGGGAATAAGCCCTAAAATAGACATAAAATAGCAAATAAGACTAAAATAAGGCTTCACTTGATGAAATGGTGAGCCAAAGGGATGACCCCAAAATGATGCCTGTCCCTCAACACCCCCCTTTCCAAGCTTTTAGGCTCAATGGTGGAAGGATGACATGGTAAGGCAAAACACTAGAGGAGGGGTTTCTGAGTTCTAAAATTAGGTCTAACTGGGTGAAGGAGGTCTGTTAGATAGGGAACAACATCCCTTTACAAGATGCAATCACCTCTGCATAACAAAAACCAAGGTGGTCATGTGCCCTAGTGGATCACCCACAAAAGCCCCAAACACCAACCCATGGGCTAAAAAGCCCTGCATTGTGGGGACATCCACACAACGAAGGGGCAGTCAGTTGTGCCACAAAGCCAAATACTTCTAAGAGTGAAACCAAGGGTGCTGGCCATCACCAATCCAGGGGGACAACAACCCCTAATCCAAATATCCATACAATATAACCCACTTTGGCCTTTACAATAAAGATTTTGGACACCTCTCTCTATATTTGGCCCTATTGCAATGCTACAGCAACTCTAAGGCATATCATTGTGCACCCTACGCAATCCTGGTCATGTCCATACTACCCCACGACTCATCCAATGTCCCGCTGCATATAGTAGAAGCATCAAAGAATGACAACAGAAACCCCCACAATGGTATGCAAGACTGGACAATATCAAGTGCATTAGTCAATCCCAATGGTGTGACCAATAACTCATAATGACACCTAAAAGCAGCACTGAGTGTCCGACTCTCTGACCCTTGTCTTGTGACACCCCCATTGAAAATCAATCGTCGAGGGATATGCTGCATCCTGAGTCTCACCCATCCACTCGTCGATCCTGGGTAACCTCAAGTCAATGGTATGCTCAAGGACACTATCAGGAGGTCTCCCTGGAGGAAACGCTCTGAAACTCCCATGTGCACCCCGATGTGTCTGTGTACTCTCCTGTATATCATTGCATACACCTGTAACCTCTTGTGCCATCCAATATGCTGTATGCGCTACTACATCCAAAACTCTACTGATGTAAGTTGAACATGTATCCCAATGTCACTTTGTATCTGTCATATACCTGTCTATCCAATCCATGGATGCATATACTCCCATGCTGATTGGTCCACACGAAATGTGCTCAACTACCTCCTCTATGGCTAATCCTCTCTCCCACAGAGGTGGATGATGATCCTCATACTGCAAGACAAGCGCCTGGTCAAAACCCTCAGTGTCAAATCTCTCCTAAAGCTCCTGTAACTCTGAATGCTCTGTTATCACATCCATGTTAGCTAGAGCTACCATGCTGCAGATTGTGTGGTCGAGGTCCATACTACATTTTTTTTTCCCAGATTAGAGATCAGATGCCTTCAGAGGGGGCATTCATTGTATTCAGATTGCCCTGAGCAGAGATATCAGAGGGGACAGATTGTTTTGTATTGGTCCAAAGCTATTACAGAGCAGTGACTGCAGGGTCCCCCTTCCTTGCTGAGCTTTGCATGATCCCATTGAGAGAGTTACTTAGCCATATTGTGATGAGAGCAGTACAGAGTATTGTTGGTTTGCCACTTATTGCCCGGATTCAGCAGAGATCCAGTTCCAGATTCAGCTTCAGCAGCAGGTATATGGTATGGCAGGTATAGCACTTTATGGTTTATTGCTCGTGTTGTTTTTTAAACTTGTTTATTTATGATAGTACATGGACTTGACGTATGATGTTTGATGTGGTGATCTCAGTTTTCATTATGATGTGTATGGCCCTTGGTGATGTCAGTCCACCTCATTCAGCAGACTCATGTATATGCACACTGGTTCCTATCCCCGCTATTGGTATAGACTTGGTCATTTCGTCCTCCTTGGCAGCTAAGCTTGAATCCACATGTCACTTCCTTCCACCCATCCGACTCATCCATTCTTGGTTTGTCCCGACTTGGACCCTGATTTGTGGCCTTGAGGATCCCCTCCCCCATTGACCTCTGAATATGCCATAACTCCTTGTTTATTGTGCCTCGGCTCTTTAGTGTGTGAGATGCATTCTCAAACCTGGGATTTGCTACTGTCAGTTGCCCCCGATGTTGCAATGCAGTATAGGATTGTGTAGACTCACCGGGTGTTCCCCATTGGTCATCGAAGCATGTACACTTGCCCCCATTACTTTGCAGTATGAGCGCCTTGTTATATCTTTTGAGATATGTATGTAGCCCAAAAAGGGCCATGAAATGTAATGAAATGTAAATGAAGCCAAAAAGGCTATGTGAAATGTAAATCAAGCCAAAAAGGCTAAGTATGAAAGTTAAATGTAAAGTCCAAGAATGTGTTTTTGAACACACACAGACACAGGTCAGCCATATATATCAGAGCATTATAGTGGTTATTTCCTCAACTAGTCCTGCGGGGCAAGGAGGTGAGATTAGTAAGGGACAGCTATGAGAATTGTCCCCTAGAGTCTCAAGTTACGGTTTGTCGGACACCCAGTCATGGCGGCTCTAGAAAAGATCCTCACGAAGTCTTCTGAAGGCACGGATGTGAATTGCAAAGTGTATGTTAGATGATCAATGGTGGTTTCCCTGCACTATACCCATTTGTGAGGCACCGCCCTTCCCTGTGTATTATCATGGTATGCTTATGTCAGCGGGTCCCGCCTTCCGTGTCTATCCGAAGGGTCACATGGTCTTGGTCCTTGTCTTTCTCCCATCTTTCACCTTGTTTATCCACCTCACCCAATCTTAGCTAAGTGGTGAAGTCTATAAGTTGTGCATAGCAATTTTGAGTCTTTGTTGGAGGTGGTGGGCCCACCTCACATGGGGCCTATTTTTATTGAGATATTTTTGTTATGATCACCATGTCATCATTATATTGTTTTAGTAATGTACTAACTTAAATAAGGAAGCCTTGACGCTTCATGTTGCATACAGGTTTTCAGCCATTGCCATTTTGACCAGATTTGACTTGGTCAAACTAGGTTGACTAGGAAAAAAATGGGCCCAAAAAAAAATTGCGATCAAGATTTCGATTTTGATCATTTATCATGTCTTGGGGTTCCATATGCGCCTCCAAGTGTCAGATTCAAAAAAAGTTGAAGCGTTGATGAGACTTTTAATTATTATTGGTCACCAGGGACCTGTTTTAATTAAAAATCTTGGATTTTGGGCAAACAATGCCCAATTGATGGATCGGGGTCATTCGAGTGACCATGTCTACTATATTTGGGGTCTATGATCGCATTGCAACAGACGGTTCGTCAATCCGAGCAATATAAGTGGGTCAAAAGTGAAAAATACATCTTCAGAAATAAAACCAGCAATTAATTAAATATGGAAAATCAAATTTGGCCAAGGTAACTATTGAAATGGTAAGTGAAATGGTTGGTAAAGGTACGAGGATCCCCTAAGGTCATTTTTTGCTATATTTGGACATTTATTTTATGATGTGGGGCCCTCATTTAGCCCAGCTTCACTCATGGGACGAATTGGCCCATACTTGGGCATTTTTCATTATGTAAAATTTCATATTTTGCAAATGTAATGTATTGAGACTTTGGCCAAGTGATCTAGGGGACTAAAACAGCCCATAGACACCCCCTAGACCTCTATTTGTGCATTGTATGGGCCCCACGAATGGCCCCATCCTCCACTTGGGCACATGAGGGTAAATTCGCCCCCCCTCTAGAGTTGATCTCCTCCATTTGATTTGGGCATTTGAGAGTGCATCTCAGCCATCGATTTTGGAGCGAGTTAGGTTTTGTTGTGAGCCTTCTCTATAAGAGAAGAGACTCACCCATTTGTACCCCTCTTGGCACATTATGCACTTGATATTGGACTGATATAGAGACATTTTTCTCTCGATCTATTGAGATGGCTTGTATGGATGTTGATGGTCTTGATTGTTAGCTGGTTTTCATAGCTTTCTGGAGTGATTTCAGTGAGTTTTCTGCCCATATTTGGCTAATGCGAATTGTAGGGAGAGTGGTCATTTGAAGGGAAGCGCTACACTTGGAGTGGGAGCTCCATTCTTGCTCTTCTCATCAAAATATTCAGAAGGGAGTTGTCTTTGCTATTTAGCTTGTCAATTTCTTCATTTTCAGCCATTCATTTTCTATTCTTGCTTGGTTATTTGCTGCACATGCTGATTTTCCCTTGTTTGTGGCAGGTACCCAAGGCGCAATTGGTCATTTAGCTGCTCAAATGCCCATAGAAACTCGCTGGTTGCTCAACTATTGAATTTGGGGTTGGCCTTCAAGCTATTTCATCCATACATTACTATCCCAGGTATGCTTCTTTGCTGGTCTCATAGATTTCAAATTTCATTGTGTTTGTGTTAAGCTGAAAATTGTTAAAATAAACACCAAACTTAAAAATCTAAAAATTTCACCGTTAGAAACCAAATTTTATTACAAACCCACTTTAAAATCATTTTCAGAACTCAATTCCAAAGTTTCACTCCTTTCCGACTCCATTTGCCCAATAAACCAGCACTAGTCCACTCACTAATTTTGCCCTCCTTGGGCATTTTTCGATTTTCTGCTTGGTTGGGTCATTTTGGGCTTGTGGGTATTTATGTTTTGGTTTGCATTAATCAAATAACATCTAATACAAACAGAAAATTGCTACAAGAAGTCTTTAAATCGCTGATTTTATTTATATTCTACATACTTGGTCAAATTTGGGTCAATTCCCCCATAGGCAGAAATTCATCTTCCACTTCTAGCTGATTTTGTTTTTTTTATTTCATTTCCAGCCATAAAACATTTCAAATTAATCATTTTTCATCTTAGAATCAAATCAGAAATTGCTTTAGTTAGCGATCCATCCATTACCCAATTTCTGTCCATTGGTTGGAAAAGAGTCTCGGGCATGTTAGGCACCTCCTCTCTTTGCTTTCACTGTTTATTTTGGGTTTGGGAATGTCTGTTTTGTGCCTCAACCATTGCTGGTTGAGTAGGGTCTCCCCTTGGATTAGGCTACGTTCCCTATCCGAAGCGACAAACGCCTCGTTCGGTGTCACGACCGTTCTTTGAACGATGGACTTGGTGTTTGCAAGTTATACCTACCTGATTGCTTGCCCTCTACCATCTCGAACGGGATATCCTTAGTAGCAGCTAGAGCTAGTGTGATAACATGCTCCTCATGCAAAATCATCATGAGAGGCTCCTCCCTCCAACCATGAGGGCCACTCATGCCCTCATGTGTCACTACTGTCGAATATGGTGTAGTCTCTGCTACTATCAATGATGAAGAGCATGCCAAATTCAAAGAGTAACCAAGCTCCTCAACTTCCCTTGCCTTGTCCTCAACGAACTTAAGAGAAAGGTCCGTATCCATGAACAACTGCAGGTAATCTAATTTCATCTGCTCTAGTGCTTCTTTGATGATGAGCAAATGGGTACTAATGACTCTTTCTGCAAATCCCTTTTATCTCTCCTCCAACTCGGCTTTCCATATAGGATCTTCAATAAACTTATGAGCACCATCTATCCTTGTCAACACCTGTGCAATTTGCTCCTCTGTGACTAATAGTTGATTCTCCAAATCACACAGTCATGTTATCACTAAAGTGTAGGTTGTCACACAAGGGGCCAACTGACTCATGTCGACCATCATCCTCATACAAGTTCTCATCCATTACTTCGGTCCCCTTATAGTCTTTCTCCATGCATAGCTCCCAACCTACGTCATATTCAGGTACAATCATGTCGTCCTCATCATACAAGTCATAAATAGGATGCAGTATTGAACCCATGTCGTCATCAGCATCATACATCATGAAAGAAGTTGGCTACTCAATATCCCCATAGTCATCATAAGTAGGACAACGTTTTGCTTCCTCATCTTTTGTTGATTTCAAAGCTTCATCATAAGTATGCCCGTCCAATATATTGGTGTCATTGGTCTCATTGGTTAGCAACTTAACTCTGTTGATGCCTTGTTGAAAAGTTACCTAGGAAGTGTTGTTCACCTTGTGTTGCCTTGGGGTGGACAAGAACACTTTAAAAAGGTGACCCCTAGTCATTAATTAATAAAGTCAGAAAGTACTTTATTTTCATAAAGTCACTTTATTAAGAGTTTAAGTCATGGTTTATTTTCCTAAGTTCACCTAAGTGATAAATTCAAGTGAGTGATTAATTAAAACAGTCATCACATAATTAAATGACATGAGTGCACTAAATGTCATTTATTTATTATTTATTGAGCATTTATTGAGAGCCCTTGATCTAATCTAATCTTTGACCATTGGATGAAGAGGAGGAAGTTGCCATGAACAAAAAGGCTTGGGGAAGGCAAACCTAATTCATTACTCACATCCAAGAGAGAATTTTTGAAGAGAAGACAAAGAGAAGAGAGAATGGGTTTGAAGAGAATTTATTCCAAGGAAGAAGAAGACAAAAGCTGGCTCGAATCCCAAGGAGAGGGACAAGGGCACAAATCCCAAGAAATCTGTATAGAACCGTACAATAGAGAAGGTCGTACAGCATTAAATTGTGCATATTTCGAGGAGCAGTCATATTGTACCAGTCCGTACAGTGGCACGAATTTTGAGGCTAAGACTGGCATGATTTTCGAGGAGAAAAGTACAGCATTTATTGTTGTGATTAGATTGTACAGAGCATAGATTTTGAGGCTGATTTTTGGCACAAAAATCGAGAAAGAACAGTCCATACAGCCACACGTGTGAAGGTCGTACAACACAATTTTCAAGGTTTCCGTACAATCCATACAGCAGGTGTTTGGCACAGATTTCAAGAAGAATTTTAAAGGAGATAAGTACTGTTATGTGTTTGTAAATTTTGTCTAAAGAAATAAAAATCTTTCTCTCAGTCAGGTTTTCCCTTCGAGGTTTTATCCTGGACCAACTTGGTCAAAAACACTGTGTTAAAAATTTATGTGATTAGCTGATTTAAATTTCTGAGTTTGAAATTTTAGGTTGAAAGTGAAAATTTCTAAGTTATTAATTTCAAGAAAATAATTTCATGTGTTTCAAGTCAAGTCATTTTATGAATAAAATGTGCATATTGGGGTTTGGGCATTAAACCATATGCAGAGAAGCTTCAAAACTTGAAACCGGGTTGGGGTTCTAAAACTTTCATGGTATCAAAGCGGTGGTTAAAATCAGAAATTTAAACACTCAGAAATATTTCAGATTTGAGAAAAACAGAGTGTTTGTGAAAAACAGGTTCTTGAACATTTTCTTAAGAAGAACAGGTACAAGTTGCAGTCATGGTGACTGGACTTAGATTAGAGGACAGATTAGATGGGGCTGCAAATTTTAGCCCATGGAAGGCTAGGATTATGTTGATACTTGAAGAGAATGAACTATCGGAAGTAGTCAATAGTACAACAACAAATCATGTGACTATTCCTAACCATGCTACTGATAGGGAAACCTTCATGAAAAACGATGTGAAGGCAAGAAGGATCATACTTGATGCCATGAAGGATCATGTGATCCCACATATTTTAGCGGAGGCACATGCCTTTCAGATGTGAGCAGCTTTGACAAATCTTCACCAAAGTTCAAATGAAAACAAGAAGATGGTATTAAGGGAAAGTTGAAGGATGTACACATGAGTAAAGGTGAAGGCATGGTTTCCTATCTTACCAAGATTACAAAGGTGAGGGATGAGCTTGTCGTTGTTTGAGAGGTTGCACAGGGCATTGAGATGGTGGGGACAGCCTCAAATGGCGTGAGACAACCATGGGGTGTGTTTGTTCAGACCATTGTTGGTCGTTTGAACATGCCTTCTTGGGATCGTCTTTGGGATGATTTCATATAGGAGGAGACACGTAGAGGTTACCTATAGGGAAGTTCATCACATCACAGGGATGATTGTTGAAAAGTTACCTAAGAAGTGTTTGTTCACCTAGTGATGCCTTGGGGTGGACAAGGACACTTTAATTGGTGACCCCTAGTCAATTCTAATTAATGAAGTGAGATGCACTTTATATTTTTTAAAGTGACTTCATTAAAAGATAAAGTCATGATTTATCCTAAGTTCATATTTAATAACAATCAAGTGAGTGATTAATTAAAAGAGGGTACTGTTATCACACAACTTGTAGTTGCCCCTAGAGGTATCCCATCCGGGACGGTAGAGGAGACAGGCAACTAAAGAGGTGACCCAAGAGATGCCACGGTTCCCAATGCAATGCGGGAGTCACGTCAACCGAGGCACTCTTCGCTTTAGGTCAAGGTGTAACTAGACCAAGGGGGAGACCCTATACCCCAATCACAGTTGATTGGACCCAAACAAAGGTTTCTAAGGTTGGATAAATGATGAGTTACGGAAACCAATGCAAGGCTAAGTGGACCTAATGGTTAAGGAATGGTTGAAGGTGGTATAATGGATAGTTAGTGTTTCAACCTATGTATGGTTTAGGCCACATGAAGGGGTATAGTACCATGTGTTTTCACAAGTGGGTATTGTTTTCTTGGGAAGCGTGAAATGGTTATAGGTGGACCCACAAGGTGAAGTTAGGTATGAGGTTGGTACTATAGGTTAGGTATAGGCTAGATCTATAAGTTGGAGTTGGTTTTAGGAGTACCCATGTGTTAGATCTAGGATTTGACACAAATCCCAAGGACTGCGACTTGCTTGGAGAAGGACTAGTGCCTTGTTGGATGGGCTAATGGGGTCAAGAAGTATGTCAAAGTGTAGATCGGGAAAACTAGAAGCCAAGTCAAGCGGGTTGGAAGAGATCCAATGGTTGGATCTTATTAGATCTAGGTTTTTAAGTGATGACCAAAAGTGGACCACAATCCCTTAAAACAAGGAATGCAATCCCCAAGGCGGATCTTGACGAAAGGACAGTATAGACCTAGGTTTCAAGTCATGGGCATTCCAAATCCACGAAAATCTCCCACACCCACTTCCTAGAAGTGGACCAACTCAAAAAATCAAGGGGGTGCGATTTGCTCAAGGAGGGTCCAAAAATGGGTTTTGGTGGACCAAATCAAGTCCAATGGCCACCAAAATGTAGATCCGGGATGTTAGTACCCCGATCTATGTTTCCTCAAAGTTTCAAGTGAATCCAATGGCTAGATCTTAGTAGATCTAAGTTTTAAGATGCCAAGAAGGTCAAAAGGGGATTTCAACCCCTTAAAACATGGAGAGATGTCCACAAGGTAGTTTTCACCAAAGTAAAGATATGGGTATAGGTTATCAAGTGTCTAGATGTCAAATCAAGTGGGATCTCACCTACCCATGTGCTAGATCTAACCCAACAAGCTTCTCTTAGGAAAATCGATTTAGGTTCAAGAAGGCTTTTTGCATTGAAAAGTGTGTCAATTTTTAGCCAATCACCACCAAACTATAGATCCAACTAGGGGTGGATCCTATAGAGGTGGGTTTTTAATATCTTTTCAATTGCAAGGCTAGATCTAAGTAGATCTGAAAAATACCAAAAACAAGGGTTTTAATTTGATTAGGGTTTTTGTGATCTAGAAATTATGGAAGATTCAAGGAAGAGAAGATCATACCTCTTGGAACATACCTGGATGAAGAGATGAATGCTAGTTGAGACGAGGATTACTTTGCCAAAGATCAAATGGAGAATTGTTGAAGCCCTCCTGCCAAATCGATTTTCCCAAGCCACATGTGATTTCCTTCTAACCTGTCAAGCCAAGGAGCAAAGAATCAATCAGTTTAACAAATTGAAGGTAGATACAAGCAAGAGAGAGAGAAACATAGAATAGTTGACACAAAGGCAAAACTACTCCCTGTCAAACCCAAAACGACTTCTTCCAAGCTTGAAGGGCAAGCCTCCCCACCAATTCGCACTTGTCAAAATCGTCCTCTTAACCTGCAAATAAAGTATGGCAAATATGCAAGATAGCTACAATAGATCCTCCAGTGCAATGGACAATAGCATTTACAATCGAAACAACCAACATCCACTCCAATCCAAGCATGTACTCCAAAAGATAGAAATTTTATTCCAAGAGCCAAGAGCCAAAAATCTCTAGATGAATTTTACAATGAGAGGCTCCCTCCTTAAATAGGATGGGGAGAGAGTACAATCCTAACCACTTTTTACATGAGTGGCTAAGATTAAAAGATCTCAAGATCTAATCAATGGCTAATAATAAATCATAACAATATATCACATGGATCACCCATATAATGATAGCGCCCCCACTAAAAAGCAGTGTTCCACGGGGACGCGTCCCCAAGGGTCGGGGACGCGTTTCGGCGTTTCTTGCGTCCCGGGGACTCCGAAACTCCATGCGAAACGTTTCGGGACGTCCCGCTTTGGGCGAAACTTGGCGAAACGCACAGCGAAACGTTTCGGTGGGCGGCGAGACTTGTGGGCGTCCCCCCCGAAACTCCGAGACTTGTGGGCGTCCCCCCCGAAACTCCGAAACTCCGGCGAGACTCAAAACTTAAATATCAAATGACAAAGACTCAAAAGTGACAAACATGAAATATGATGTTCATGTTAATCATAGATTCATATATTAATATAATTATGATGAATCGTGTAATTTGTTTGAACTTTGCATTTACATTGCATGATTGCACAATGATAAATGTAGTGTTTAGTAATCCACTAATTTGCATGGGATGGTTTGTTATTGTTGGGATTTATATTTTGCATATTTTTAATATTTTAAAAAATATTTATAACTCTCGCGTCCCGCCATCCCCCCGAAATTCTCTAAAATTTGGGGGTGGTCTCCACACGTCCCGAATGTGCGTCTCCCCGCACCCGCGTCCCGCCGTCTCGGAACCTTGGGGGAACATTGCTAAAAAGGTACAATAAGGGGTGACGTCATCCATAAGAGAAAATATAAGCATCAAAATCCACCTCATGGTGACTAGGACATGACAATATAAGCTCATGGTGGGGCAAGGAGGTTTTAATCCTTACTAGCTCATCCCCAAGGCACAATAAAATAATAAAATATGTCCAATATAATATAAATGATCAAAACTGTCCTCAGAATACATGACAGTCAAGCAGTAAATGTCCTCCTGTGATCAATCTGGGCATACCCACATGGTGGAAACTGACTGGAAGGTAGTGATGCCACCCTGGAAGACCTCTGTGAAGACCAAATGCCAAAACCTTGCCTCAATTGCCCAAATCGATTTCCTCAGTGACCACCTTTTCCCATTTTTTAACTGCCTCGGGAACTGTGAAAGTGCCAAAACTGCCTCCTAGGGTGCTGGCGCTGTCCATCTGAGCCCACCAGGCTCTCCGGAAGGGGGGATAAATGGTAATAACAAGTGGCTGGACCACCCCCTCCATCATCAGCGCCCTAGGTGAACTGGCCTCTCGGGGCCCCTGCTGCTAAGGCTGGGAAATCAGCCCCCAATCTGGTCAACAAGTGTAAAACTGCATCAATCACTGTCAGAAGTGCCCGGAACTGAAAGATAAGTGTCTCAATGGATCCAGAAGACCCAAATCCACTAGGAATGAGTACTCATACACCCTGGGTTGCCCTAATGGGCCTGCTGTAGGGTCCACCATATATGGACAATGTATAATCTGCTGATCTGAAGTAGTAATAAACCTGCTGAACTGGATCAAAACATCATCTGTATCATATGTCCATCATATGATATCATCATCAAACATGTGGGGCCATAAATCATCATCAATAATCATCCATACATGGTCCACATCATCACGGATCCCAAGAATATATAATCAAGGATAAATCACATCAGTAGACTAAGACAATGCTTCTCTAATCATTCTCACCGCTAAGCTCAAAGTATAAATTCCATTCAGTGGCATTAATCAAGTTAACATATTCCGTTGTTATATAAAATTACTTGCACAATAGTTCAAATGACAAACTTACCCATTGGACATGGTCAAACTGCTAGTGAAGGATGAAGGCTAGGAGCAAGGTTGGGCCAAGGGTTTGACTTGTCTAACTTAACTCAAAAATACTTTGGACTGGGAGAAGGGGGAAACTACAAACTCTGTGCTGGACAAAAGAACACGGGGGATGGCTGTGCCTCACAAATGGATAAGTTGTTTAGAGAGTGCTTATTCAACTTTAGGCATCATGTCTACATCAAGTTGATCCAGTTTCATTAGGATCATTCAATTTTATTCTATGGCCTTTTTGGCCTACATAACCCTTCGGATTTCAGATGTGCTGAGAAGCACAACTAGTTGCAGCTTGCATCCAGGGCATGTTTTTCACATATTTATAAGGTCAGCAATTGTTTAGATATAGCTTTTAAGAACTATTGCTTTTTGGACCTTTCTTATACTCTTCGAGGAGTATTTTTAGCTTTTCATTGCTCTTGCCCTTTTTTTTGTTTCCGTGGGCGAATTTTTCAAGTTTCCATAGGTAGAACATGAGCTTCAAGTTTTAGCCAACAACATCTCAAGTGACTAGGGGGAGTTCGAGCCAATGCCAAACATCGGGACAACCGACCAGAATGATTTAGGCCTACAATCCAACTCACCAAAGGCAAGTTCTGTCACCAACTCAGAGCCGAGACACTGAATAAACAGGGATGCGGTCCAAACACAGAGGTAGAAAAATGGGGAAGTCCTCGGTATTAGAAAGTCAAATGAGACAAATCAGGGTTTAAAGTCAAACAGGAAGGTCATGTATGGATGGAGACAAGTGAATATGGAGCCTACACTAGCATACAACTGGTGTCGGGAAAGACCATATCTATGTAAGGTGAAAAACCAGTGAGTTTTGTTAAATGATCTAAATGTGCAAGCAATTGTCCATTTTATAATTTACAGTTCATTTTAAATAGTTTGCCACATCAGGAATAATATACCAAGCACATGCCATGATCATGACTAAATCAACAAGCTAATAATCCACAGTCAGTGAGAATATATCCATAGATCATACAACATCTTCATAATAATAATCATCAAGTGTCATCTGAAACACTGCTGTAATACACCTCTAGGCACTGAACTGAAACTGTAATGGGATAAGTGGTCACATCAGTCATCAAATCTGAACTATCAAGGCTCAGCCTTGACACAAGGTCATACATAAATCTGAATAATGCACTGCTCTGATCATGAGTGATCCAAAATATATAGCCATGCTCTGGAATAAAGGAAGCTCTGGAATGTGCAGATATCTGCTGTACAAGAATAGTAGCCCTGCTACTATGGTGTGATAACATCTGGCTCCAGCTGGGACAAGTGCTCTAAGGGAGAGAGCGCTTGAGAACCTCAGAATCTCTGGTCTCGAACTGCTCTACATCAATCTTCAATCCAGCACTGCACCATCCTTGCTTTCAGCTTTTATCTTGCACCTGTTCCTGCTCTTACAAACACTAGAATACCATCATGGAGCATGTATGGGACAAATATAAAATAAAACTGAAAACTAATCTAAAGCATAAACTGAAAATGCGTCAAAATATAAATTTAAACTAACATGGCATATATTATTATCATTTTTATTTACTGTGCAGGAGGAAAAGAATACTTCTTAAATCAGGCAAATCTCAACTTGCACAGGCAGCCAACAATAGAAATGCTAACTACAATTTCTTAAATGCATGCAGGAGAAGAGACAAGCTTAGGAAGGAGCAAGGCTCAACTCACTAAAGGATGAAAAGCAAGCAGACACTCCAGGCAGAAAAAGAAAAAGGGACAATACTCGACACACAGAAAAAGAAAAATCACACAAATCCTACTGCTCAAGTGAGCTTATTCAAAACCTACCTACCCTACTCTAACCATTTAGCACAAATGTTAGGTAAAATCATAAATCCAATGCAACCATTCATCAAATAGGTTAATGATTCTTCTTTGATTTTTTATAATAGAACAAATCAAGATTGGGCTAAAGATTAACGAATTTGAGGGCATAATCTTCCTAACTTGTTCAAAAATTGAAGAATGGCTTGAATGATACAATATGAAATTATGCCAAGGAGAAGACTGTCTGATGCAAACATCCTCCATCAAAGAACTGATAGGATCATAAAATTTATGCAAGTTGGACTCAGAGACGGATGGAGGGAAGTCATAAGGCATGTGATTCGGTTCACTTTCACACAAATTAACTTCTTCATTTGCTTCTCTCACATAATCAATTTGATTCTCCTTGGGACTGATGATCAAATAAAAACCAAGTGGGGGCAAATCAAGGCTTGAAAGACGGAAAATCAAAACTAGACCCACTTGATGCTCAAAAATGGAGAAAAGATGGAATTGATCTTTAAACACCTTTTCTAGCCACCAAGAATGATTAATAACTTGACAACAAGCATTATGGTTCAAAAGTGACTGAAAAGGGAAATGAAGTGCTTTTTCTACAAACATGTAATCATGCTTATACTTTCTGTTGAAAATTTCAAAAGCAAAAGATTGACTAGGCCACCAACCCCAAAAAGATTGGAAAAGATGGGTAGGGAGGGTGGAAGCAATTTCTCCTAGATGGATAGAAAAATTTGGCCTTGGAATTTGACAAAAGGAAAGGCCTTTTAAAGAAAAATTGTTTATTCTGGGAATGATAAACTTTTGATCAAGTCTTATATTTACAAACCGAGGACAAGATTTCAATTCTAATAAATGGATGAAGCTGTTTTGACGAAGGATGGAAAATTTTAAAGACTCATTATAAGAAGTGGAACAAAGATTAGAGCATCTAGTGTGATTCACTAATTCATCCTCATCTTGACCTTCTATTGATTCATCATTAAATTCATTTGAGGATAAATGATCATTTTTATTTAAATTGTCAGGGATAAAATCAACAAGTTCATTTAAAGCATCTTGATTATTTGCACAATGATCATGTGAAACCACCACTAATGGATCTTGGTCAATGTCCCCACTTTCTTCTTCTTCAAAAAGATGATGAGAAATTAAAGGATTGTTAATGATAAAATGATTAATGAGTTTCTCCGAAGGAGGAACTTCAATAGACTTGTTGACTAAAGGCTCATCCTCAGAAATTTCCTTAAAATCAGGACTAGGGCTTCCTAAAAAGGAACTTGAAAAATTATGATTTATACAATGATTATGGGTTTGACTTTCAATCGATTCAAAAGTGGAAGACTTATCCTCAAAAGAAATTGAGCAGGAGGGGTCATCTTCGGATGTTGACAATTCACTTGATGTTTGATTATTAACCAATTCAACAATAGGATCAAAAAGGGGAAGGTTTTGATTTGAAAAATATATATCATCGGATTCGCTTCCCCATCTTTCTAAGAAACTTTGCTCAAACATGTCATAACCGGAAATGCTATTGGACTTCAAATTTAAGAACCAGATCTCAGCTCTTTCTTTGAAGGACGAAGCCAAAAGTTTCATACACACATCCTCATGGGTTATGGATAAATCTTTAATAATTTCCCTAAAAAGTTCAAGGTGTCTTTTAGCAGATACTTCATGACTTCCATCAAATTTAGACAACCTTTCACGGGCTTGATGAGGGATGTGATGAGGATACCCAACAATTTTTGAGAAGTCAAAAACTTTCCAACGACCAAAAGTCCTAGGCCGCTCAGTAGCAGCCATGGATGGCAAAAATTTATTTTTTTAATTTTTAATTTTTAATTTTTAATTTTTAATTTTTAATTTTTAATTTATTTTTTTTATTATTATTATTAAATCAAGAACCTAAATAGAAAAAGATGCACCCCATGGGTTCTAGATAATGATAGGATCGATCACCAGTGGAGTCGCTTATGTGGAGTCGCCAGGTAGATTTTAAAACTCTTCTACCAAGATGTATGTCGTTTAAAGTGCAGGGATAGAGTGAGACACAAAAGTGTGTTGAACCAAGGTAGGCCTCTACCTCCCCGGCAGCGGCGCCAAAAGTGTTAATGTTGGCAAAGAGAACGGGAGGAGAGGTTTGAAAAATATATGTCGAACCAGGGTAGGCCTCTACCTTCCCCGGCAACGGCGCCAAAAATGTTAATGTTGGCAAAGAGAACGGGAGGAGAGGTTTTTTATTTTTGAAAAATGTATGTCGAACCAGGGTAGGCCTCTACCTTCCCTGGCAACGGCGCCAAAAATGTTATCACACAACTTGTAGTTGCCCCTAGAGGTATCCCATTCGGGACGGTAGAGGAGACAGGCAACTAAAGAGGTGACCCAAGAGATGCCACGGTTCCCAATGCAATGCGGGAGTCACGTCAACCGAGGCACTCTTCGCTTTAGGTCAAGGTGTAACTAGACCAAGGGGGAGACCCTATACCCCAATCACAGTTGATTGGACCCAAACAAAGGTTTCTAAGGTTGGATAAATGATGAGTTACGGAAACCAATGCAACGCTAAGTGGACCTAATGGTTAAGGAATGGTTGAAGGTGGTATAATGGATAGTTAGTGTTTCAACCTATGTATGGTTTAGGCCACATGAAGGGGTATAGTACCATGTGTTTTCACAAGTGGGTATTGTTTTCTTGGGAAGCGTGAAATGGTTATAGGTGGACCCACAAGGTGAAGTTAGGTATGAGGTTGGTACTATAGGTTAGGTATAGGCTAGATCTATAAGTTGGAGTTGGTTTTAGGAGTACCCATGTGTTAGATCTAGGATTTGACACAAATCCCAAGGACTGCGACTTGCTTGGAGAAGGACTAGTGCCTTGTTGGATGGGCTAATGGGGTCAAGAAGTATGTCAAAGTGTAGATCGGGACACCTAGAAGCCAAGTCAAGTGGGTTGGAAGAGATCCAATGGTTGGATCTTATTAGATCTAGGTTTTTAAGTGATGACCAAAAGTGGACCACAATCCCTTAAAACAAGGAATGCAATCCCCAAGGCGGATCTTGACGAAAGGACAGTATAGACCTAGGTTTCAAGTCATGGGCATTCCAAATCCACGAAAATCTCCCACACCCACTTCCTAGAAGTGGACCAACTCAAAAAATCAAGGGGGTGCGATTTGCTCAAGGAGGGTCCAAAAATGGGTTTTGGTGGACCAAATCAAGTCCAATGGCCACCAAAATGTAGATCCGGGATGTTAGTACCCCGATCTATGTTTCCTCAAAGTTTCAAGTGAATCCAATGGCTAGATCTTAGTAGATCTAAGTTTTAAGATGCCAAGAAGGTCAAAAGGGGATTTCAACCCCTTAAAACATGGAGAGATGTCCACAAGGTAGTTTTCACCAAAGTAAAGATATGGGTATAGGTTATCAAGTGTCTAGATGTCAAATCAAGTGGGATCTCACCTACCCATGTGCTAGATCTAACCCAACAAGCTTCTCTTAGGAAAATCGATTTAGGTTCAAGAAGGCTTTTTGCATTGAAAAGTGTGTCAATTTTTAGCCAATCACCACCAAACTATAGATCCAACTAGGGGTGGATCCTATAGAGGTGGGTTTTTAATATCTTTTCAATTGCAAGGCTAGATCTAAGTAGATCTGAAAAATACCAAAAACAAGGGTTTTAATTTGATTAGGGTTTTTGTGATCTAGAAATTATGGAAGATTCAAGGAAGAGAAGATCATACCTCTTGGAACATACCTGGATGAAGAGATGAATGCTAGTTGAGACGAGGATTACTTTGCCAAAGATCAAATGGATAATTGTTGAAGCCCTCCTGCCAAATCGATTTTCCCAAGCCACATGTGATTTCCTTCTAACCTGTCAAGCCAAGGAGCAAAGCATCAATCAGTTTAACAAATTGAAGGTAGATACAAGCAAGAGAGAGAGAAACATAGAATAGTTGACACAAAGGCAAAACTACTCCCTGTCAAACCCAAAACGACTTCTTCCAAGCTTGAAGGGCAAGCCTCCCCACCAATTCGCACTTGTCAAAATCGTCCTCTTAACCTACAAATAAAGTATGGCAAATATGCAAGATAGCTACAATAGATCCTCCAGTGCAATGGACAATAGCATTTACAATCGAAACAACCAACATCCACTCCAATCCAAGCATGTACTCCAAAAGATAGAAATTTTATTCCAAGAGCCAAGAGCCAAAAATCTCTAGATGAATTTTACAATGAGAGGCTCCCTCCTTAAATAGGATGGGGAGAGAGTACAATCCTAACCACTTTTTACATGAGTGGCTAAGATTAAAAGATCTCAAGATCTAATCAATGGCTAATAATAAATCATAACAATATATCACATGGATCACCCATATAATGATAGCGCCCCCACTAAAAAGGTACAATAAGGGGTGACGTCATCCATAAGAGAAAATATAAGCATCAAAATCCACCTCATGGTGACTAGGACATGACAATATAAGCTCATGGTGGGGCTAGGAGGTTTTAATCCTTACTAGCTCATCCCCAATAAAATAATAAAATATGTCCAATATAATATAAATGATCAAAACTGTCCTCAGAATACATGACAGTCAAGCAGTAAATGTCCTCCTGTGATCAATCTGGGCATACCCACATGGTGGAAACTGACTGAAAGGTAGTGATGCCACCCTGGAAGACCTCTGTGAAGACCAAATGCCAAAACCTTGCCTCAATTGCCCAAATCGATTTCCTCAGTGACCACCTTTTCCCATTTTTTAACTGCCTCGGGAACTGTGAAAGTGCCAAAACTGCCTCCTAGGGTGCTGGCGCTGTCCATCTGAGCCCACCAGGCTCTCCGGAAGGGGGGATAAATGGTAATAACAAGTGGCTGGACCACCCCCTCCATCATCAGCGCCCTAGGTGAACTGGCCTCTCGGGGCCCCTGCTGCTCAGGCTGGGAAATCAGCCCCCAATCTGGTCAACAAGTGTAAAACTGCATCAATCACTGTCAGAAGTGCCCGGAACTGAAAGATAAGTGTCTCGATGGATCCAGAAGACCCAAATCCATTAGGAATGAGTACTCATACACCCTGGGTTGCCCTAATGGGCCTGCTGTAGGGTCCACCATATATGGACAATGTATAATCTGCTGATCTGAAGTAGTAATAAACCTGCTGAACTGGATCAAAACATCATCTGTATCATATGTCCATCATATGATATCATCATCAAACATGTGGGGCCATAAATCATCATCAATAATCATCCATACATGGTCCACATCATCACGGATCCCAAGAATATATAATCAAGCATAAATCACATCAGTAGACTAAGACAATGCTTCTCTAATCATTCTCACCGCTAAGCTCAAAGTATAAATTCCATTCAGTGGCATTAATCAAGTTAACATATTCCGTTGTTATATAAAATTACTTGTACAATAGTTCAAATGACAAACTTACCCATTGGACATGGTCAAACTGCTAGTGAAGGATGAAGGCTAGGAGCAAGGTTGGGCCAAGGGTTTGACTTGTCTAACTTAACTCAAAAATACTTTGGACTGGGAGAAGGGGGAAGCTACAAACTCTGTGCTGGACAAAAGAACACGGGGGATGGCTGTGCCTCACAAATGGATAAGTTGTTTAGAGAGTGCTTATTCAACTTTAGGCATCATGTCTACATCAAGTTGATCCAGTTTCATTAGGATCATTCAATTTTATTCTATGGCCTTTTTGGCCTACATAACCCTTCGGATTTCAGATGTGCTGAGAAGCACAACTAGTTGCAGCTTGCATCCAGGGCATGTTTTTCACATATTTATAAGGTCAGCAATTGTTTAGATATAGCTTTTAAGAACTATTGCTTTTTGGACCTTTCTTATACTCTTCGAGGAGTATTTTTAGCTTTTCATTGCTCTTGCCCTTTTTTTTTGTTTCCGTGGGCGAATTTTTCAAGTTTCCATAGGTAGAACATGAGCTTTCAGTTTTAGCCAACAACATCTCAAGTGACTAGGGGGAGTTCGAGCCAATGCCAAACATCGGGACAACCGACCAGAATGATTTAGGCCTACAATCCAACTCACCAAAGACAAGTTCTGTCACCAACTCAGAGCCGAGACACTGAATAAACAGGGATGCGGTCCAAACACAGAGGTAGAAAAATGGGGAAGTCCTCGGTATTAGAAAGTCAAATGAGACAAATCAGGGTTTAAAGTCAAACAGGAAGGTCATGTATGGATGGAGACAAGTGAATATGGAGCCTACACTAGCATACAACTGGTGTCGGGAAAGACCATATCTATGTAAGGTGAAAAACCAGTGAGTTTTGTTAAATGATCTAAATGTGCAAGCAATTGTCCATTTTATAATTTACAGTTCATTTTAAATAGTTTGCCACATCAGGAATAATATACCAAGCACATGCCATGATCATGACTAAATCAACAAGCTAATAATCCACAGTCAGTGAGAATATATCCATAGATCATACAACATCATCATAATAATAATCATCAAGTGTCATCTGAAACACTGCTGTAATACACCTCTAGGCACTGAACTGAAACTGTAATGGGATAAGTGGTCACATCAGTCATCAAATCTGAACTATCAAGGCTCAGCCTTGACACAAGGTCATACATAAATCTGAATAATGCACTGCTCTGATCATGAGTGATCCAAAATATATAGCCATGCTCTGGAATAAAGGAAGCTCTGGAATGTGCAGATATCTGCTGTACAAGAATAGTAGCCCTGCTACTATGGTGTGATAACAGGTACTCATACTTTTTTAAATGACATGAAGTGCACTAAATGTCATTTATTAATTATTTAATTGAGTATTTAATGAGAACCTCTCATCTAATTTAATTTGGGCCATTAGATTGAAAAAGGGAAATTATCATGATCAAAAAGGACTAGGCAAGGAATTCATTAATCAGTATTCACATTTCAAAGATAAAATTTGGAGAGGAGGAGAAGAGAGAAAAGGAGGGTCTGAAGAGAATTTGAACCAGCAAGAGGAAGAAGACAAAACCTAGCATAGATTTCGAGGAGGACAAGCTGGGCACGTTTTCCAAGGAGTGAATCCGTATAGCAGGGTGACCGTACAGCAGCCCAGATTTCGAAATCCGTACAAGTAGTCTGTACAGTACATATTTCTGACGGTTTCGTACAGCACAAATTCCAAGGTAGAGTTTGACACGGAATTCGAGGAGAAAGTAAAGCATTAAATGTTGTTCAGGCCGTACAGCGGGCACAGAATTCGAGACTGATTTCTGGGCATGAAAATCGAGAAAAGCAATTCCGTACAGTCGCACGTGTGAGCAATTTGGCATTGTTTTCAAGGGTTTCGTACAACAGATCTTCAGTGAGACTTTGACACGCTTTTCTAGATGAAAAGCTGAGATAAGTACAGTTCTAATATTTTGTAATTTGTTGAAGAAAAATAAAATCTCTCCCTCGGTAACAGGTTTTCCCTTCGGGGTTTTATCCTGGACCTATTGGTCAAAAAATCGTTGTGATATTTTTTGTGTGTGAATGGCTATCATAAATTTCTGAGTTAGAATATATAGACTGATAATTAAATTTACAAGTTGTAAAATTTTGAAAAAAAATCTCATGTGTTTCAAGTTGAAGTCATTTTTTTAAAATAAAATTGTGCACACTGGGGTTTGGGCATTAAACCATGCAAAGAAGCTTTTAAGCTTGAAACCGGGTTGGGGTTACAAAACCTTTGAATGATGAGGACACTATGGCTTTGGCAGCTAAGGGTAAGAAGAAGAAGTTCAAGAAGGGTCCTAAGGGTGGGCCCTGTTATCACATATATAGTAGCCAGGCTACCATACACTATTTTTCTGATTCCAATACACTTTTCAGCCAGTTCCCTTACATTGAGATGTTGAGATGAGCATCTATTATGGATCATGATTATTATATGGACAACAATTTTGTTCCCCATGCCATGACTGAGTTTCGGGACACTCAGAGAGATGACCGATATAGCCATTTAGCCATTTATACAGAGCAATCAGTATTGCCAAGAGTTACAGCAGCAATTTCTGAGGACAGATGTTGGTTCAGATTATGTGCATTCAAGTATATGACTCAGCAGGTATATTCTGGTGTTATGGTTATATTGCTTTTATATTCATTCTTGTAGCATGTCTTAGCATTTAGTATCATGATCTGGCGATCATATAGATATGTGGACCTGGTTGTACTTTTATATATATTATATTGTCCCCACTCAGAATTAGAAGTTCACTATCCATACTCATTGGTTTACCCTCCCTAAGGAGAATAGAGGTGATCATTCCCACCATACTTTGGCTTGCTAGTGTTGGTCTCATTATTACCTGTCTTCACCCATCCATTACCTACCAGTGTGTTTATTACCTTGACTTACTACTTGACTAGTGGCATGGAGGACCTTTCCCCACTTTAGCCTCTGTGTTGGATGAGCTTCCCTGTTT
The DNA here is from genome assembly GCA_027924585.1 of Larix kaempferi. Lineage (NCBI taxonomy): Eukaryota > Viridiplantae > Streptophyta > Pinopsida > Pinales > Pinaceae > Larix > Larix kaempferi. The sequence goes on from BSBM01001334.1 coordinate 4,737,519, forward strand.
ATTTGTGTCTCGGCTCTGAGTTGGTGACAGAACTTACCTTCGGTGAGTTGGATTGTAGTCCTAAATCATTCTGGTCGGTTGTCCCGATTGTAGCCAATGAGGCAATCTGTTTTCAATTCCGGGCAGTTACAGTGATTTTTGGCCTCAGTTGGCTATCCTAGTGCAGTTTTGGCCTGTTAGATGACCTGTCAGAGCAGGGAAGAGATTTGATTGGTTAACCTAGGGCATTGTGCATGGAGGGGGTGGTCCTCCCAGAGAGCCTGGTGGGCTCACCTTGACAGCGCAAGCACTCCAGGAGGCAATTTGGGCAGTTTCACACTTCCCAAGGCAGATTAAAAATGGTAAAAATGGCTACTGAGGGATTCGATTTGGGTTACTGAGGCAAGGGATTGGCATGGGATGATGTTTGATGATGAGTGGGATGTCTTCCACACCTTCTCCAGCAGTTTCAGCTTTCAGTGGGTCCTACACTCATCACTCTGGAATTTTTTGTGGATTTCTGGAGCCTCCTAAGGCTCACGACTTTTCCAGAGAGGCACGATTTGGTGCTTAGATTATTATTTTGATGATATTGTGCCATGGGGATTGACCAAGGGTGTTAGAAATTACCCCTTGGACCCACCAAGAGCTAGATCTTATGTTTATTCAATGACATTTGGTGGGACCCCCTCTCCTAGGGCGATTTGGTCCATTGATGTATTATTTTATTATTGATCCATGTACTTTTATGTTGAGCTCATCTCAACCATTGATTAGATCGCTTTGATCTCTTAATCTTAGCCATCCATTCAAAAGGTGGTTAGGGTTTTGGTGTCTCTCCATCCTATTTAAAGGAGAGAGCTCCTCATTGTAGAGAGACTTTTGGCTCTGGATTATTGGAAGAGAGAATTATTATTGCATCTACTTGTTGTGTTGTGGTGAATGCTTTTGGAGTTCGACTGTTTGTTCTTCCTTTGCACTGGGTTATTGGAGATTATCTTAATATCATTTTGTCCCATGTATTTTTCATCTATAAGTGGAGGCTGATTTGCTTCAAGGAGGTCGCATTGGTAGGGGAGACTCTCCCTGCCTCTTCTTTGGGGTTTCTTCGTCGGTAACAGGGAGTATTATTGTCTTTGTACCTTCTGCTTCATGTTATCATTTGCTTATGCTTGTATTCCCTCCATTCTTGATCTCACTGATTGAATCGATTTCCTTGGTTTGACAGGAAGAGGAGGGCGCACGTGTGGACTAGGGCATCAGATCGGGGCAAGAAAAATCAACAATCTCTCATTTGATCTATGCGGGAACATTCCTCAACAACATGGCAACCTCATCCATCACTCGAGTATGATGCTATATCCGAATCCGGGTATACTCAGTGATTATTCAAGCGAATAATCCTCCAATGGAAAATAACTCCATTTGATAAGATAATAATATATAATTGATAATGGATATGATGATGATTTAATAATTTACAATGAGGCTCGCTTTTATAAGCTTGAGCGTGTATAGTGAAGGGTTACACCCTTTCACTTTAATGATTAATAACTTTAATTAACATACATATAATATTCATAGCATTGCCACTCTCTTAGAAAGGCTTTGTCCTCAAAGCCTTATAATTTTTGTTGCATTGTTCTTTGCGATGCCATGGCTGATGAAACATGTCGATACGAACTGCTAAGTGTAGAGCATAACTTCTGATACATCGACGGATCAATCCATCCCAAATTGACTTGTTGTGGACTAATGGAATTTCCTACTGATGTGTCGCCAGGAGATTTGATCACATTAGTACCATTATCTTTCGACATTTCCCACTTTTTCAAATATCGATTTTTATGGTTGGGGTGTCGATAAGGAACTTTCACGATGTCATTTTCGTTTTCGGATGTTGCCTTTAGATCATTGATCTGAGTTGGAAGTTGTATTTTCGTCCCTTGAGGATTTAAGTTTTTGTTCTGTATCTTTTCCAACTTGTTTTCTAACTGCCTATTATCATTTTGAAACTTCTTAATCAATTCGACTTGCGATTTTCTGTCATCTTTAGATGTCTTAAGTTGTTCCTTAAGATCTTCATTATGAATTCTGATACAACTATTTTCTTCCTGTTTGTCTAGAAGTTTCCCTTCAATGTCGTCCAAAGATTGTTCTATCTTCCGACTATTTTTCAACTTCTTAATTTTTGTGACTAGTATCTTGTTATGATTTCTTAGTCTAAAAATTTCTTCAGCATTGTTAGATAATGCTTTATTACTCTTCACGATCTCTGACTTATGTGTCTTTTTAGAGTCGTCATTTTGTTGTTGAAGAACTTTTATTTGTTGTCGACACTGGCCGACCTCTGATTCTTGACTTTCTAATTTATGTCGTAACTGCATTAGTTCTTCATCTTTGTCGCTAACAATTTTGTTCAAGCGTATTATTTCTGCTTCGTAATTATTTATTTCCTTCTTTATATCTTGATTTTTGGTAAGTGCTTCCTGTGTGAAAATATGAGATGAGGCATCTAGCACATTTGGACTACCGACTTGGTCCTTTTTTTGCATTAGTCTTTGTAACACCTCCATTAATGTATTATGGTTCTGCGTCATTTTTTGGTTTAACATTTTTTGTTCCTTGCTCACAATGTCGAACTTGGTCATCCTTGTCGTTAACGTGTCTCGACTTCTTGATGAGCCTTCCTTTACTTTGACTTGATTTCGTCGATGATAAGTGTTCTTCGACTTCTTTGATGATAAGGAGTCTTGCTTGGACTTTGTCTTTAATTTCTTCTTTGACTTGGTCTTCTTTGGCTTGAATTTGCTTTGTTTCTTCAAACAATTCTTATTTCAAAAGAATTGATTTTTTTTTTTTTTCCCTTTGATAATAATAATTATTATTAAAATTTAATAGTAATATTATATATATATATATATATATATATATATTTTTATAATAATAACTATTAATTTATTAATTAATAATATTATTATATTAACTTTTTATAAACTATATATATGTTTTCCAAAAATTTGAAATATTTAAACAATATAATAATATTATAATGTTTAATATATTTTTTTTGAAAATTCTGTTAGGGTTTGTGAGGATGGAGGCCAGGGCGAGGGCGGAGGCTGGGTGTGCGTTGGAGTTGGTGGTGGAGGTGGTGGTGGGCGTGAGGGAGCCGGCGGTGGAGTGGTATTGGAGTGTTGGAGATATGGCGGGAAGCTGGAATGGAGGGGTGGATGCGTGTGGGCATGTAGAGGGGATGCACGAGAGGTATGCGCTGGAGGTGCGGTGGAAAAGAGGAGCATGGACGGATGTTGCAGGCGGAAGAGGTGCAGTGAGGGAGGCGCAGGTGGGGTGAGGGCGCAGAAGGGCGGAGAGGGATGGATGGGAGCGGAAAAGGCGTGGGGGTGGTGTGGGGCAGCAGGTGGAAGTGCTGGGCGGGAGGGAGGTGGTGGAGGGCGATGGGGAGAGGAGGGAAGCACGGTGACAGAGTGGAGGAGGATGGCGGGAGGCTGCGCAGGCCGCGGTTGGCCGGAGGCGTGGCCCGGGAGGAAGAGTTCGCGATGGCGTGGGAGACGAGCTGCTGTGGGAGTGGATGGCCCGTGGGAAAAGGTGGATGCGATGTGGATTAGATGAGCGCGGGGTACAGCCGGTGTGAGGGTGATGATATGGCGGTTGTGAGAGGAAGGTGGATGGAAGAGTGCGCAGGAAGGAATGGGAGAGAGTGTGGAATGCTGGGGTGGAGCGGCAGGCCGGCGAGTGCAGGTGATATGGAGTTATGGTCAAAGACCACGAAATCTTAGAGAAACTCTGAAAGCGATCAGACAAAGTCTGAGTTTTTGGCCAAAGGCCAGACCAGAACGTCGCTCTGGAGGAGCCGAATCCGAGCTCAGGTTGGAGGAGCCGAAACGAGGCTCTGATACCAATGCTATATCCGAATCCGGGTATACTCAGTGATTATTCAAGCGAATAATCCTCCAATGGAAAATAACTCCATTTGATAAGATAATAATATATAATTGATAATGGATATGATGATGATTTAATAATTTACAATGAGGCTCGCTTTTATAAGCTTGAGCGTGTATAGTGAAGGGTTACACCCTTTCACTTTAATGATTAATAACTTTAATTAACATACATATAATATTCATAGCATATGATCTCAAGGTAAGTTTCTCATTCCATTGATCTATCCATTTGTCTAAGTTATTCAAACCCTCATTTAAAATCAATTAAAATTCTTAGGAAAATTCCCATGATCATACCCCTTGATCATTTTGCAAATCCTTTATGGGTATTGTAGATCGAGCAAAATCCAAAGTGGGTTCTTGAAAACATCTTGCTTGGGTGACTCCATTGGCCCAAACCCCAAGGCACTGATCTCCTTCTACCCTCACGACTTTCTTGGCTTGCCTTGTTTTCTTGTGGGTTGATCCTTTTTTCAGTTGCTTGCACACTTAGACATTGTCATATCCCTTCATCAAGCACAGCTAGAAATCCCTTACTGTCAGATCTACGTTTTGGGGTACTTTCCCTGTTTTTAGGGTCACGTTTCCCAAGGCAGTAGATTTTGACCATTTTGAACTAGCTTTGAATCCTGGAATCATACATAATTATAGAATCACTGTGTGTTATCTATCCTTATCATATCACACCTTTCCTAAGCCTCCACAGTGGTCCTAACTCCTCAATTCTAGGGTTCCATACCTATCACCCTACGTACTTCATCTGATTGATTTGATCTGGTGATTGGGTTGATCTCTCCTATCGGGAGTAGATCTGGGTCTCGTCCTTGCTATCTTGGCTTTGATAGCTAAAGAGAAGAGTGCCTTGGTTGGCGTGACAACCATCCTTTTGGGAACTAGGGCTCTCTTGGTTCACCACTTTAGTTTCCTGTCCCCTCTACCATCCTCCTTGGATCCATCTGTAGGGGCAACTACAAGATTGGTGATAACAGGCCCAAGCAGCACACTGCTGAACAAAAGAAAGACTTGAGTAAAATCAAGTGTTTTGCTTGTCAGAAGTTTGGACACTATGCTGGACAGTGTCTGAACAAGAAAAAGAAAGGATAGCAGACGGCAGCTACAGCAGACATGGATGACTTTGCCTCACGTTTTGAGGGAGAGTTTTCTCTCTATGTTGGATTTACAAAGAGGACATCTTTACCAGCAATGATATGGAGAGTGATATGGAGGATCAGGTTCAGTGTTCTTTGTTGGTTGGCCATTCCTTGTGTGCTTCCACCTCTACTTCCACTTGGTACATTGATAGTGGGGCTTCGAGCCATATGACAGGTGTTTGAGATGTGTTCATCGAGATGAATGAGACAGGCTTGAGTCTTGAGGTAGTGTTGGGTGACGACACGGTTGTGAGAGCAGTTGGGCAAGGCACTGTTACCTTTCAGAGGGAGTCTATGCACTCTATGACATTGAGGGATGTCTTGTATGTCCCTGGGCTGAAGAAGAATCTTGTTTCAGTTTCCACTATTAAGGACAAGGGTTTTGGAGCATGTGTCCTAGATGGGAAAGTGTATATTTTTCCCAAAGCAGCAGGACCATCTACTTCATATGCCATTGGAGTTAGATGTGGGAAACTGTACAAGCTTCTCTTCCAAACTCATCATGCATTGGCCCATACTAGCAGTAGCATCGAGATGTGTGAGTTGTAACACAGGAGGATGGGCCACCTTCATCATTCAACTTTGAGATTGCTGAGGGAGATGTCTACAGGTTTATCGCAGTTCAGCACAGAGCAAGGTGGTGTATGCAGAGGGTGTGCTTTGGGAAAGTACACCAAGAATGTTTTTCCGAGCAGTGACACTAGATCAGGTGGGGTTCTGGATTTGATTCATTCTGATTTATATGGACCCATGTCTTCTGCTTCATTTACAGGTTTTGAGTACTATATCAGTTTCATTGATGACCACTCCAGGAAGACCTGGATCTACTTTCTGAGAAGTAAAACAATCTCAGGACGTCTTGAAGAGGTTCCAAGAGTTCAAAGCTCTTGTGGAGAACCAAACAGGGAGGAAGATTCAGGCACTCAGGTCAGACAATGGGGGTGAGTATACCTCCAAGGAGTTTGATGAGTTTTGTAGACAGGAGGGCATCAGGAGGCAGTTGACAGTTCCATATACTCCACAACAGAATGGAGTTGTCAAAAGGAAGAACAGAGCTATAGTGGGAGCAGCTAGAGCCATGCTGCATGATCAGAGTCTTCCTTTCTTTCTATGAGCGGAGGCCTGTAGTACTGTTGTTTATGTGCAGAACAGGAGTCCACACCGAGCATTGGGGTGTAAAACTCCTAAGGAGATGTTCACCGAGAAGAGACCTGAGATAGGTCACTTAAGTATATTTGGATGCCTTACATATTCTCATGTCCCTTCTGAGAAGTGGACAAATTTAGAGCCTACAGCAGAGAAATGCATCTTTGTTGGTTATGATGAGACTTCGAAGGCTTTTCGCATATACCTTCCTGCACAGAGAAAAGTTGTGGTGAGGAGGGAGGTGAGATTTGAGGAGGAGAAGGCGTTCATGAAGTCTTATGATTCAGAGATGATGGAGCAGCAGCAGGGTACTACTCCACAGCCGACAGCATCTCAGAGTTCAGCGAGTCAGGGTACAGGGTCACAGGTTTCAAGAGTGACTAGGTCACAGGTTACAAGTTCATCAGTTTCAAGGACTCAGTCTACAGGGAATTCCGGTACAGGGACAGGTTCACGAGTCACAGGTTCACAGGTTTCACCTTCATGTGATTCGGGTGGTACAAGTTCAGGATCACCAGGTACAGGATCTCAAGCCACAGGTACTTCTTCAGGGAGACAGTTGTCATATGAGGAGGTTCAGAAGGAGGGCCTACCACAGGAAGCTACTTCCAAGAAACGTAAGCCAAGTTGGCTTAAGGATCTTGTGAAGGAAGCTGAGGAGTCTATGGGGCCACCCAGGAGGGAGGTCAGAGAGAGCAAGGCACCAGAGATATTTTCTAGTTATATGGCGATGGTGACTAGCTTGAGTGAGTCTGAGCCTACGACTTTTGAGGAGGCTACCCCACATCAGGTTTGGGGAGATGCCATGATGGAAGAGTACAATTCCATCATGAAGAATGGTGTGTGGGAGATTGTTCTGAGACCGGAGGGGAACTTAGTGGTGACTTCCAAGTGGCTCTATAAAATCAAGCATGTTGCAGATGGCAACATTGAGAAGTACAAAGCTCGGTTTGTGGCACGAGGGTTCTCACAGGTAGAGGGAGTTGATTACTATGAGACATTTGCATTGGTTGCTAGATTTTCTTCGATCGAAGCAGTGATCTTCATTGTTGCAGAGATGGGTTGGAGGATTCATCAGATGGATGTGAAAACCACTTTTCTGAACGATTTTCTACAGGAGGAGGTATATGAGATTCATGGGAGAGATTCACATGTGTGCAGAATGAAAAAGTCCTTGTATGGTATGAAGCAAGCCCCTTGGGCTTGGTACTCAAGGATTGATTCTTATCTGCTTTCGATTGGGTTTCAGAAGGGTGAGGCTGATCCCAACCTATACTTCATTGTGGTTGGAGGTGATCCACTCATTCTTCTGCTATATGTTGATGATTTATTCATTACAGGAGGAGAGCACATGATTGAAGCATGTAAGAAAGATCTTTCTTTAAAATTTGAGACGACTGACCTTGGGCTGATGCATTACTATTTGGGGATGGAGATTTGGCAGGAGGATGGACATGTTTTCCTGGGGCAAGGAAAATACGTTGCAGATGTTCTGAAGAGATTTCAGATGGAGGAGTGCAGACCCATGTCCACACCTATGACCACCAACTAGACGAAGCTTCATGCTTCTGAGGGAGTTGGTGGATTCTACTTTGTATCATCAGCTTATTGGTTCTTTGATGTATTTGGTCAACACCAGACCAGATTTGAGTTTTGCGGTGAACACTCTCAGTCAGTTCATGGTGGGGCCCAGGAGAGTGCATTTGACTTCAGCAAAACACATTTTGAGATATCTTGCAAGCACAGTAAATTAAGGTTTGGACTACAGGAGGTCTGATGAGGTGGGATTGGTTGGTTTTACGGATTCAGATTGGGCAGGCAATGTTTCAAACCGGAAGAGCACTTCGGGTTGTTGCTTCAGTTTGGGCTCGGCAGTTGTGTCGTGGTTCAATTTGAAACAAAAGTCCGTTGCATTGAGTTCTGTAGAGGCTGAGTACGTGGCATCCAGTCAGGCTAGTTGCAAAGCATTGTGGCTTCGCAAGTTGATGGTAGAATTATTTGGTTAGGAGATCAGACCTACAGTTATACATTGTGATAATCAGAGTTGCATCAGGCTCTCTGAGAATCCGATATTTCATGACAGGTTAAAGCATATTGAGATCAGATATCACTTCATCAGAGATTATGTTCAGAGAGGAGCTGTAGAGTTGTAGTGCATTTCTACTGATGAGCAGGTGGCATACATTCTCACAAAGTCTTTGGGTAGAGGGAAGCATGTTTACTTCAGAGACAAGTTGGGAGTGGTGAAGAACACCTTCCTCGGTAAGAGGGATTGTTGAAAAGTTACCTAGGAAGTGTTGTTCACCTTGTGTTGCCTTGGGGTGAACAAGAACACTTTAAAAAGGTGACCCCTAGTCATTAATTAATAAAGTCAAAAAGTACTTTATTTTCATAAAGTCACTTTATTAAGAGTTTAAGTCATGGTTTATTTTCCTAAGTTCACCTAACTGATAAATTCAAGTGAGTTATTAATTAAAAGGGTCAGCACATAATTAAATGACATGAGTGCACTAAATGTCATTTATTTATTATTTATTGAGAGCCCTTGATCTAATCTAATCTTGACCATTGGATGAAGAGGAGGAAGTTGCCATGAACAAAAAGGCTTGGGGAAGGCAAACCTAATTCATTATTCACATCCAAGAGAGAATTTTTGGAGAGAAGAAGAAGAGAAGAGAGAAAGGGTTTGAAGAGAATTTATTCCAGGGAAGAAGAAAACAAAAGCTGGCTCGAATCCCAATGAGAAAGACAAGGGCACAAATCCCAAGAAATCCATACAGGATCGTACAGCAGAGAAGGCTGTACAGCAGGGCAAGCATTAAATTGCACGGATTTCAAGGAGCAGCCGTACAGCATTTAATTGGCACGTTTTTCGAGGAGAAAAGTACAGCATTTATTGCTGTAATCAGATCGTACAGAGCACATATTTCGAGGCTGATTTCTGGCACAGAAATCAAGAAAGAACACTCCGTACAGCCACACATGTGAAGGCTGTACAGCACACTTTTCAAGGTTTCCGTACAGTCCGTATTTGGCACAGATTTCGAGAAGAATTTTAAAGGAGATAAGTACTGCTGTGTGTTTGTAAATTTTGTCTAAAGAAATAAAAATCTCTCTCTCAGTCAGGTTTTCCCTTCGGGGTTTTATCCTGGACCAACTTGGTCAGAAACATTGCGTTAAAAATTTATGTGATTGGCTAATTTAAATTTATGAGTTTGAAATTTTAGGCTGAAAGTGAAAATTTCTGAGTTATTAATTTCAAGAAAAGAATTTCATGTGTTTCAAGTCAAGTCATTTTATGAATAAAATGTGCATTTGGGATTTGGGCATTAAACCATATGCAGAGAAGCTTCAAAGTTTGAAACCGGGTCGGGGTTCTAAAACTTTCATGCCTCATATGTTGTTGCCTGCTCCTTCACTTGTTCATCATGATGTCCTGCATCTTCAAACGAATCCTCGCCCAATTCCTTGTGCTTGCTTCTATACTTGATGGTGTAATAGTCATGAAAGGAAGCTCAGATAGGAATCCCAAATGAATTCCCCGATGTTCAGCTAGGGTGGATCTTGCACCACCAAAACCAAACCAAAATGTATAGTGTTGAATGCTTATAAAGTATTCCAGCATTGTGTAATTTGAGCTTAAGTATTTTATTTCTGCATTTTATTAAGTTATTTGCTTGAATTTGCATGAATCCTAATGAGATAAATCGATGATGTTCCGAGAAATCACGCAATTTTCAAATAGACGAGTTTTTTGTAAAACAAATGCTGATTTTTTCACCTGATTTATTCCCAAGATGTTGCCGGTTTTTTCCCGATTTATCCAGAGATATTGCCAATTTTTTTCCGATTTTTTTCTAAAGGAGATTTTGACTTTGTGGAGGATGAAGTGTGCCTGTTTTTTTTGTCGCTGTTCATCAAATATGGACTGAATTGGAGGGTTAAAAGACAATTCTGGGCATGAACAGCCTTATGAAAAGTGATGAACAATGGCAAAAAACAGGCTTGGAGGAATGTCTGGTTGAATTTGAGGGTTGAAATGGCATTAAGAAACAATTATGGGCATGGATATGGACATAAAGAGCAGAACTGGGCACTCCAACAACCTCAAAGGCTCAAACCTCCATTCTGGGCGCAAATAATGGTTGTTCTAACCTCCCAATCAGCAGTTTACAGCAGTAGTATGAATTTTGGGCACTTTTTCTCCACAAAAGGAGTGCAAACAGACCTAAAGAAAGCAGATCTGAGTTAATTTCAAACCCTAAAAACCAATTATGAGTGTGATTTAGGTGATTCTGGGCAGCCTCTTGAAGAAGATCAGTAGCAAATAACAGTACTGGGTGGTTTTCCTTGCAACAGCAGCCGCAAAACAGCCCTAAAAATCTCCAAGCTTGTGCACAAGAGAAGTAGCAACCACAGTCAGCCTTAAAATTCCAGGTTTATTGTGCATCGGGGATCGTGACTCCTTGTGCATAAAACAGCAGCTCTAAAATGTGCTGAATTACCTTGGTGTTCCTGTTTTTTGTTAGAGGAAGGCCTTCTCTCATTATTTGTGGAACATTCAACCTTGGAGGCACATGCATAAAAGTAGCGTTCAGCCTACTAATGGAGAAAATCATCATTTGAAGCATGCCTACACTCACACCATTTCAGGATTTGCAGCACTATATATTTAAGGGTTTGCAGGGCTATATTTTTTTATGACTCAGGATTCAGGACACGATTCATTTTTTATGTGTGATGTAGCACTAGACATCTTTAATATCAGTTTTCTTTCCATATTCATGTGGCAATGTGTTTATTTGATGTTCTTGTCGCTTTAGATGTTTAAAAAATTGAAAAAAAATGAATATTTTTGTACATTTTTAAGTTTGCCGATATATTGCCAATGTTTGCCAATGTGTTCCCAAGATATTCCAAAACGATGTTTTCTGGACCCTGCCGATTTTTTTGCCGAGACGATATTTGCAACATTGCATAAGTATCAACACTAAATCTTCTCATTCAAAAGGCTTTCCTAAGTCTTGAGTCTTGACCGCAAAGAGTTTCTTTGCTCAAGGCCAACACATACCTTTTGAAAGGTTAAATCAACTTTTTCTCAGTGAAATAAATTGAATTGTTGTTACAAACATTTCACTTTCAGCTATCAACCAATTTTTGCTCTAATTATATACTTGAATGATCATTTGATAAGTACTTGTTTATTTTAGCACTTTATGACCATTTTTGTTCAAGTAACTTATATGTTGGTGGCACGTTTTTATTGATCGAGATTTCTTTATAAGTGAATCATAAGCATTTTCCTTATATTGTTATTTATTTGATTTACTTGTAATAGTCAGCATTGCTAATGAGTAGAGATATAAGCGTGGTTGGAAATTACATTAACCATTTTGTCATTAGCCATCCTTGGAGACTTAACATATCATCATATCCTCTAGATCTCCAAATTCCTCAACTAGGTGTGCTCTATTCCAAAACATCCTTAACCTTCTAGTGCACTTAGTCATTACAAATCAATTAAACTAGTACTCAAGAAAGCTAGACCATCTTGGTTTGTCTTTAGACATTGTATGTGGAAAACCCCTAGTTAGTCCCTTTTAGACATTGCATGTGGAAAACCCCTAGTTAGTCCCTTGGAAAGTTCAGTTGGGCTCACCCCCCATGGTTAATCTAGACTTCCTCTAGGGAATTTAGGAGACCTCAACAGAGAGAGGCCTATCTGTGTGACACTTAGGGGTAGATCTCTGAGTTTTGCTAGTTTCAGCACGATTTTCCTTGCAATCATAAGACTGCTAAATTTTGCAACAACAGTGCCAAAAAACAAAAGTTCAATGAAGAATATAATCTTCTAGGACATTCCAATACCAAAAAGAATTGTGTCGATATGTTCTTGAAGAGAAAACTAGATTTCCATAAACAATTTACAGATTTCATGTTTGAAGATATTGCAAAGGTTCAATACAGTCTGGAAAAAATAGAAGACAAACATAATACAATCTAGAACATGACATGCACACATACACAAGTACAAACATTGGGAAATTAAGTATCAGTGTGCACCACAGACAAGTACAAACACATCCAAATTAATTGCAACTAAAGAGTACTTGAAGTACATGAGTCCTTACCTATATTGATACTATAAATAAACACGCATGCACATACCTATAACACAAACAAATTCCTATAAATCATATGACTATTAAATAGCACACAACGTTCAACAAAAAACATAAGAAAAAGTCCATCCACACACCCTATTGCTTGCTTGCATACCTGCCTCTCTGTGTCTTGTGTAGCTAGTTAACATGTGCGCTTTCTTGGGCATGTTCCTTGGTGTAAGTACATATGAGTGGATGGGAGCCAGGATTCATAAATGTGTGCATACATTGGGAAGGCATTTATCATCCCAAAGAATCTCTCAAAAGGATACAATACTTTTCCAATAAAATACAAAGCATTTTTCAGAATTGTGTGTGTGTATAAGTGTGTAACAAGAAGAATAGTAGCCTGGACAAACCTGAGATTGGTATAAAATGCAAATCTCCTAAATGAAGATCTTCACATTCATGAGCTTTCCTATAAGCTTCTGGAACTATTTGAGAAAGATTTGCTAGGGCATCAAACATGCCTCCACTTCCCCAAATGCCAGAATTGTCAACATAACTGCAAAAAAACAGAGTCTGACTTAATAAAAGACACTGAAATTTAATGCCAAAAATGCATTCAAATATGATATTATCCATTTTATCTTCAACTGTTACCAAGTAGAAGGACAACTGCGATTCATTCATTCAAATTTCAGACCCCTAAATTGTAGTTCACATTATTCTCAGGACCAACTGCTGGCCATCACCCCTATACGCGTGTTGAATCTTGAACATGAACTGCAAACTCATAAAAGGTAATCTCCAAACAATATCCCTGATCTGGGGCAAAAAGTAAATGTTCTACCAGACTATATAAAGAAAGTAGAACAATAACAAACAAGGATTTGGGCTTTCCCTATCTGAATTGATTTTTTGTCTCATTATACAACATCAAATTTGAATTTATTAGACTGTTAACAAAGTAGAAACCAGGACATAACAGTTGGATTTCCAAAGTCTTTCCACGTGCTGTAGAAACACCGATTTCCTATGGGAAGAAGAATTTCAAAATACTTGCCATCATGTGTGCCTGATAAGCTCATAATTGGAAGCTCAGCCGCATTGTTGTCAATGAATTGATAAAATCTTCTTTGAATGTATTGCACTTGCACACTTACTTGTTAGGACAACTTAAGTCAATGTGCTGCTGAGTGTTGGAAACCAGAACCAGGAGTTCTGGTGACCAAAAAAAAGGCTCTGATTACTTGTAAGTTTGTAATGACAATTAGGACCCCGAGTACCAGATACAACCCATGGCATTTTTAATGCTTACCAGGTTGATATCTTCAGTTTACTTTAAGAATTTGCTTTGAAAAAAACAGCTCAGAATACTTGTAATCATAGTATAGCATAATTCAAGTACGAATACGATTTGACACGGAAAAAAATACATAATGAAAAAAACTAGTACGAATCAAATATGGAAGTAGACTGTTTACATATAACACTTTTAATCAAATATTCACAAAGACACCATAAATATACATGGACATTTATATAATAAAATCAATCATTTATTTAGAAAACAAAAATAGAAAATCTCAACCTGGAATATTGGCAAGTGTGAGAGAGGGCAAGCAGTTATTAATAATTATTTTAATAAAATAGTATTAAATTGAATGGTATTTTTATTTTATAATGTTTAAATAATTATAGTTTGGTTTTTTTAAATTGGTATTAAAAATTTAATTGTTCACTAGTAAAAATCCGTATTCGTATTACACCTACATCGAATATTCGACGAACTCAAATTTGTTCCGAATTTCCGTACGCGAACTACCAATACGGCCGAATTATGCTACTATGCTTGTAATCACAGTTAGGACCCTGTTATCACATCCATAGTAGCTAGGCTACCATGATTGCAGATCAATTTCCTATATATTTTTGAGCCAGTCCTTTACACATTTTTAATGAGATCAACCTATGATGAGTAGCATTTTGATGATCACTCACATATATTCAATGCATCCAGAGTTTGCATAGTTACAGTCTCATGCCAGGACTGAGCTCCATGACCCCAGGTCGGTGACTGAGATAGCCATTCCTCTATCATCCAGAGCAGATTGATGACAGTGCCCATGTTATATTCAGATGCAGTGCTTCAGTGTGGATCAAGTAGTTCAGATCAGGGACTCAAGTACATGATCCAATAGGTATATTTTGGGTACATGTGGGTTGTTGATGTGCTCTTCCTCTTATCTAGGTAGTTTAGAGTTAGACTGGGTATATTGTGATGGTTGTTGGCTCTATCTTATTTGATGCTTACTTGTTGTTTAGATTAAAAGTGGTTGGTTACTATTAACAGGAGGTTCTTGAATATACTCGTTGGTCATACCCTTACTCCATAAAGTACTGACTTGTTCATTCCCTTATTTTAGGGCCTTTGCTATCCATGGCACCATTAGTCATCTCTCCATCCATCCGTTATCTTCCAGTTTTGGTTTTCTCCCGACTCATATTTTAACTAGTGATCTTGAGGACTTCCCCCACCTAGACCTCTGTGTTGGATAGATTCCCAATTTGCATTGTGTCTCGGCTCTGGAGTGTGTGATTTTAGTCACAGTGGTTGTTCTCCTCTAGTCCTCGAAACCAAGTATTCCTATACCCAGTATTGCTAAACACTAGAGCATCGGATCTTAAATGCTATATCTAAGGGATGCTTAGTCAGTAGAAACAGTGTTGCTAAACACTAACCATGCATATCTATATTAGCTAGTCGGTGGCCAAGGGATGCGCACTCACCCTTTGTATGGTGTAAGGTTGTTTTCCCCTATAGGGCAACAAGGTGGTCACTCCATCGCACCTATGGACGGTGGCGGGCAATGGAGGTCATACCGAGTCATTATCTGAGGCCCGCCAGGCTATTCTTGGCACCTGCTCTTGGAGGTTGGCTAGTGAAAATCTATAAAGTGAAATAAATGTGAAATCTTAAAAGTAAAAGCTCACAAATAATAAATTGCTAAAAGGCTGCTTGTCTAGAGTCTATTGGAAGCATTCTCATCACTCTACACATTTGTGAGACACCTCCATTCCTCGTGTTGTCTCCTCTCCAGTATATGTCTAGGTGGTCTCCCTGGTTCCTTCATCCGAGAGATTGCAGTGTTGCACATATCGCCGATATATCGGATATATCGGATTTATCAGCGATATTTTCAAGGCCCCGATATATCGGATTGAATATATCGCGATAAATCCGATATATTCAATATATTGCGATATATTCAAAATATCGCGATACTTATGAAAATATCGCGAGTCGAAGGAATATATCGGCCTGCTAAAAATAAATTCGTTTTTTTTTTGCCAAACCGGCGTTTTAAGTCCGCGGGTTCCGATTTTTTGACTCATTTTGTGTTTGTGAAATTGTAGGAGAGCAAGAGAGGAGTGGGAAAACGTTTTGCATCCATCCAAGCCGGAGAAAGCCAAGGATTTTGTGGCCATTAGCGGAGAGATCGTGGTGGAGTGGGGATTCAAACTTCAAACCATCAAGATTTCGAGGTATGTATAAAACATTTTGGCTTCCTCCATTTAATTTTTTAGACTTAGGCTAGGGTTTGCATTTGCAATGAGCCTCTTCTACTTGCTTTTGAATGGAAGATTCAACCATTCCATTCCACATTCTTCAAACCCCATTTTATTATTGCAATTTTGCATATTATCATGTGTTTTTTAATTTTTTTTGTTTTTTTTTGTGCCATAGGGTTAAGATTTTCTCCTCAACAAAATGCCAAAGGCATTGGATCCATTGTGGGTGTATGGTTAACCAGTAGAGCTTCCCAACAGACAAATATTGACATGCAATCTTTGTGGCAAAAAAATTTATGGAGGAATTAGCCGCTTGAAATACCACGTTGCCAAACTCACCGGATTTGATGTGGATGATTGTGACAAAACTACCCCGGAAATTATGCGCATTGCAAACCAATCCATCATTGATATTGCCAACCAGAGGGATGCGAAGGAGGCTCGCCAAAATGAACTTATAAGTGCTACCGCTGGAACAAGTGCCTCAATGGGAGGAGTAGGACAACAATCCCACACCTCATCCACATGGCCCACAACTTCTCGAATGCCCTCATCAACCTCAGATTTCTTTGTGGGGAGGGCAAAACTGGGGGGGGCAACCTTCTGTTCGGTCAATGATTAAAACAAGGGAGAAAGATGAGGCTGACAAGGTTGTGACAAAATGTTTTCTTTGGAGTGATATACCATTTAACATTGCCAAGAACCCCTTCTACCATGCCATGTTTGAAACTGCTGCTATTGTTGGCCCGGGGTATCAGGGCCCTTCCTATAATGATTTGAGAGGGTATCTTCTTCAAGGGGAAAAGGCGGATTGCACGCAAAGATTGGCTAGGCTCAAGGAATCATGGGAGACCACCGGATGCACCGTGATGTCGGATGGGTGGACTGATACAAAGGGCAGGTCAATTCTAAATTTCTTGGTTAGTTGTCCCAGGGGGACAATGTTTATCAAAAGTGTTGATGCAAGTGCATATACAAAAGATGCACAATTATTATGTGAGTTGATGGATGGCTTTATCTGAGAGATAGGCCCGCAGTATGTTGTCCAAGTCGTCACGGACAATGCTGCTAATTATGTTGCTGCTGGGAGGTTGCTCATGGAGAGGTATCCAAGCTTGTACTAGAGTCCTTGTGCAGCCCATTGCATTGATTTGATGCTAGAGGACATGGGCAAAATTCCTTGGATTAAGGCAACCATTGATTCAGCTCGGAGTGTGACCAAATACATATATAATCACACATATGTTCTTTCACTCATGAGACAGTTCACAAGGAACAGGGAGTTGATTCGTCCCGCGATCACACATTTCGCTACCAGCTTCATTTCACTTCAGTCGCTCCTCAAGAGCATGTTGGAGTTACAGAGGATGTTTCTTTCTGATGAGTGGGCTGCTTGTGTCTATAGCACCAAACAAGATGGGCAAGCCATAGCCCAACTTGTGCGACATGACCAGAGATTCTGGAGTGCAGTAGGTGAGGTTGGTAAAGGTTCTTCGATTGGTTGATGGTGACAAGCCCACAATGGGCTACTTGTATGAGGCCATGGATAGGGCCAAGGAAGCTATCTATCGGTACTATGATGACAAGGGTGAGGAAGGACTCACCAAGAGAGCTTAGATTTGGGGTGTGATTGATGAACGATGGAATAACACTCTCCATCGTCCCATTCATGCAACGGGGCTCTTCCTCAACCCTGCTTTCGCTTATGCTTGTGGATTTAATTTTGATGGTGAGGTCATGGATGGTGTTTTCCAGTGTGTTCAGAGGATGGTGCACACTCCAACTGAACGCTCAGAGATTTCTAGACAGATAGAGATGTATAGGATGGCAGCGGGGGTTTTGGGTTATGAGATGGCTATCTTAGATAGGACTGCAAAGATGCCAGGTAAGTTTCAATTTCAAATTTTGTTTTTTCTTTATATAAATTTGACATTTATTACTTGATAGAAAATTAGAAATATATTTTGTTGTCTTCCATTGAATCCTTTCATTTTATTCATTGTAGATGTATGGTGGAAACACTATGGTGGAAAGCTCCCACAGTTGCAGAAACTTGTCGTTCAGGTGCTTAGCCAAACTTGCAGTTCATCAGGGTGTGAGCGCAATTGGAGTGTCTTTGAAAAGATACACTCCAAGAAGCCCAACAGGTTAGAAATGTTAAAAAATGCAACAACGAAGATTTAAATTGCTTATATTTTTTAATTTGTAATTTTCATTTACTACAATTTACCATTGGTCCATTACTAACTATGGCCCTCAATGTTCATACAGGTTAGGTACCCAACGCCTTAATGACATGGTTTATGTCTACTACAATCTAAGGCTATGGGTGAAGCAACTTGACAAAGAACCTGACATAGAGGCCATAAATTTGGATGCCATTGACACCACTACTCAGTGGAGAGTGGAGTTGGAGGAGCCTGAGATGGAGGAGGCACCCGAGTGGTTGGAGCCGGAGGAGGGGGAGGATCATGCAGATGATTTGGGGGATGAGACCACAGTGGAGGGGGAGGGTGGGGAGCAGCAGGAAGATGATCCAGTGTCTACAGATTTTCAGGAGGAGATTGATCTTCTGGTGCAGCCAATGCCACCACCACCACCACCACCACAGAGACCTGTAGTTGGGGTTGGGGTTGGGAGGAGACAACCCACTTTATCTTCTGCCTCAGCTGGAGTAGTTGGAGGCGCTGGATCTTCCACTCCATCCTCATCTCGAGCACCTCCACGACCACCTACTACTTCCAGAGGACGAGTGGTGCCCTTTACCCGTAAAAGGGGTAGAGGGAATCGATGATTGGGATTCCTATGATCTATCATTTTGATTTTATTATGTACTATTTAGTATCTAGATGCCTCATGATGATTCATCTCATGAGAACATATACTATTTTAAGCTTTTGATGTGATTTTGTATCATCCTATCAGGAACATGTTTCAGAATTTTCAGTTTAGTGAAGATATGTGACCACTTGACATCTTATGCATCTTATTTATTACTTGTATCATCATATTTATGTAACAATGTGTCTATTTGATGTTGTTGTTGCTTTATATGTTTTAAAAATTGAAAAAAAATGAGTATTTTTGTATTTTTTGTGGCTTGCCGACATTTTCCGATATTTTTCGATATATTCCGCCGATACCGCCGAGAAGTTATATTCCAGACCCTCGCCGATACTTTCCCCGAGATGATATATGCAACATTGGTGTTGAGGTTGTTGAATCCTTCCCCTATCCTAGCCTTTGTTTTCCACCCTCACCCATGGTTTGTAAAAAGTTCAAGTCAGTAAACGAGTATACACTTGAAAATCCTGTTGGTAGTAGCTAGTTACTTTGATCTAGACTTATCTTATTTATATTATTTACATGCTTACGCCAATTAAACATCATTTATGCCTTGTTCTTGCTACTTATATACTTGAAGGAGCATACCATAACCATTTGTACTTGCAACAACAGTTATTCATGGTTTGTTTCATTATTTTGATCATTCTTCATCTGGTCAACCCAGTTGAATCAAGTCAACCATAGAGTCCAAGATGAGTTTGGGCAGACAGTGTTCGAGATGCATTATTCATCGCCCATATCTGTCCATTAGATGGTTCCATGCCTCAGACAGCATTTTCAGATGATGGTTTGATGGATTTTTATGATTATTATTATTTACAGACCATTATTTTTATTATTCCGGGCATGGATGAGCTTACAAAGCTATCTTTTGATGGTCACATGGTGTATGAGTACTCATTCCTGGTGGATTTGAGCATTCTGAGCTCATTGGTGCACTCAGTTATCAGTTCTGAGCACTTACAAGTGATAATATGGTTATATTTCCACTTTTCTCTAGTTTGCCATTGCAGAAATGGCCTATCCAGCACTTGCATTTAGCTAGCATGTTCTCCTAGGGCGCTATAGAGGAAGATTGGGGTCCAACCAGTCGTTATTACCATTTTACCCCATCCCCAGACATTTTGGTAAAGTCAGATTTGTGTCCGGGACACTTGGCAGTGAGTTACAGGCATTTTTTTACTTTTAGAGGTGTTTTTTCGGCAAAGAAATGGCTCATTAAGAAAATCGATTTGGCTTAATGGGGCAAGGAAATGGCATGAAATGGTCTGAGATACTTTGATGATGATGTCCACACCTTCTAGGGCTTGTTCCAGCATCAGTGAGGTCCACACGTCGCAATATGCGTCATTTTGGATATTTTATTGTGTCTTTGCGAGGGGGCACGATTTGGTCATATGGTCACTTTATGATGTTATATTGTCATATTATTTGTTATTGTGCCATGGGGCCATGCTAGTGAAGGATATGTTACACCTCCTAGCCCCACCATGTGCTTATGTCATGTGTCAGGTCACTTATCATGTGGTGCGTCCCCCTTGGGCGTTTTAGTGAGTGCGCCCCCCTCTATTTGTGAGTTGATCCATGTATTGTATTTCTGGCTCATCTTAGCCATTGATTATTATTGTTATATCTTTTGATGTCCACCACTCATTTAAAAAGTGGTTAGGGTTTTGGTCTCTCTCGCACCTATTTAAAGGAGAGCCCCCCCTCATTGTAAAGGGACTTTTCGGCTCTAAGCTTTTGGAATACAGAGAAATATTTTGGGAGAATTCTTGTGATCTTGAGTTTGATGCTTGGCTATGATAATTGAAACTACTTTTCCATTGCACTGAAGGATCTTGGTGGCTATCTTGCATATTTTGTTCCACAATTTTTTATTTGCAGGTGAAGGAGGCGATTTGGGAGAGGGGCGCATTGGTTGGGGAGACCCATCCTGTTTCTCTTTGACGGATCTTGGTTCATACAGGGAGTAAGTTTGTCTGTGTACCAATTATTCTCTATCTTGTACTTCTAGATTGCATCTACCTTCATCTTTGTTTGTTGATTGAGCTTTTGTTCCTTAGTTTTGCAGAGAGAGGAGGACGCACTTGTGGATCTGAGCAATTCGTTCGAGCAAGAAGAGTGACGAACCCTTCAGTTGATCTTTGAGGGAGTAATTCTCATCATACCGACATTCTTCTTCATCATCCAAGTACGCTCATAGGTACATGTTTGGCTCATTAGCTTACCCATCTATCAATTTCATTAAAAACCCTCATTTTCTAGACCTGATAGATCGGGAACCTATTTGAGTATGGCCATCAAAACCCACTTTGGAATAATTATAAAAACACTAGATCTAAATTTTCAACTTAATCCGACTCCATTTACCCCCGGATCTAGCACTAGTCATCTCTAGGTGGGACGCCCTCCTTGGGTCTTTGGTCAATTTTTTAGATCTATCAGTTGGGTATGCTTGAACCCCCTCAATATTAACAAATCTAATCTTCAAGCCCCTAGATCTAGTCTTTAAACACACGGATCTACTATTTTGGGTCCATTTTGGTCTCATTTAACTCAAACCCTAACTAGCAAAATCTTATAAAAATTCCCTAGCTCTTTCAACTTGGAATTTGGGCGAATGATTTCTGGGTTTTTCACTTAAGGCCTAGCCCCAAGTGGGTCCTCAAGGGCATCACTATTGGGAGACTCCATCTACCCTAACCCCCTAGGCACTAGTCTCTAGATATTGCGCCCTCCTTGATTTCACCCCCTTTCTCGGTTGTTTAAGTCTCATTTTTGGCTTGTGAGCTTGAACACTGTCAAATCTATCATCAACCCTGCTAGGAAGCCCCAATTCTTTCATATCTACTCCTTGGGACCACTTTTCCATCTTTTAAGTACACGTTTCCCAAAGCAGTTAATTTTGATCATTTACCCTAGCATCTCTTTCCTAGATTCATTCTTAATCTCAAGTTACTGTAATTGATCTAATCGTATCTCATATCTCATATCCCCTAAGCCTCTACAATAACTCATTTCCTTAAATCTAGGGTTCATCACCTTCCACCATAGATCCCTTATTGAATATCTTAATCTAGTGTTTTGGTTTGGATCTCTCTGTCTGAGAGTAGATCAGGGTCTCCCGCTTTGTTATCCGGGGTTTGGATAACAAGAAGAGAAGAGTGCCTCGATTCGTGTGACAACCAATCCTTCTTGGGAATCGAGGCCCTCTTAGGTCACCTCTTTAGTTGCCTAGCACCTCTACCGTCCTAGATAGGATCACCTAACCACCAACTTGGGCATTCCAGCTTTGGAGGTGTAGGAGAAAAACTCGTTAATTATACTCAGCTAAAGGCAAAGCATAATTGACGAGGGAAAAAACTCCTTGGAATACCCTCATTGGTTGCCAAGTCTTAGGAAGCCAAGTTACTTATGAGACCACCATGCTAGCACACTTTATTACAAACCCCGTGGGGCATGGACATGCTTTAAAATAATAAAAAGGGGCCCTGAAAAGGCATGATTTGAACTTCTGAACACTGAAATGCATAAGTATTTGGCAAACTTTGGCGGCTCATCTAATAGCTCAACTGAGTGCAACTCAGGTGGTAACAGGCCCCATTGAGGAAAAATTCAAGTGAACTAAAGAATATAATAAAGTGTTAACTCACTTCATTTCCATCATCACAACAACATCTCTTCTTCTCCACTTGTGTGCACTTTACAAGGAAGGCCTAGCAAAGGCAAGGAGCAAACAACTTTGGGTTCTTTTCTCTTCTTAGAGGTTCGTTATTCCTCCCTAGAGATTCGCTAGGGTTTCTTATGTAAGAAGGGCACACTCTTATGTGCTAGGGTTCATCTTCATGAATGGTATTGTACTTGAATTGGACTAATTTCTTTTAAGAAAAGTTGGATGGGTTTTCTCCCTTTTGGGTTCCCCCGGATAAAAGTCTTGGTGTCTCTTGTGCATGGCTATTTTTCTATGATCCTTTGTTTCTGTTGCAATTTAAGTTGATATTTTCAGTGTGCAATTATTTAATGAAACTATGGGATAAAATGAATGCTTGAAATTATTGTGAAATAATTGTCAAGCTCTGGAAATTATTAAAAATTCAACAAAAGCATGTGCTAGAATGGAGGGTGCATTAAGGAAAACCTACAATAAACCATCCCTTGGTGTGAATCACATCAAATGAGCTAGAGTGCTCAAATAGAAATCCTCCAAACATCATCAAATCATGCATGCAAGCCGAGTGCTCCATCAAAACAGATAGTCCATGTCATCAAGACATCAAATTAACCCATAAATGCTAGGGCGCTCCATCTAGGGGTGATCAATGTGTTCTGAGCAAGTGGTATATGAGTGAAATGCACCACTATCTCCTAAAGCATTCCATCCCATAGGCAATGTTACCCCCTGATATGTAGGGATGACTTGATGATTGATAGCTTTGTGATTTCGATCACATGCAACAATTCCACAAGATGAGATCTATGGTCTACCCATGGATATTTGCCCAACACAATTCCAGCTTGCTCACAACAACATGTTATAAAATAAAAATCGATGGGGACATTCAGTTGACACCAATGTTATGACATATGCTATCTAGTTGATTCATGGTACATGCTTTCTTATGTGTCAACATGACCATGTGGGTTCGACGATGTTACTCAACAATGGCTCATGTATCTTAAATGGTTCTTTCATAGCTAAAGATGCATTGTGGTGTGGTCATAATTCTTCCTTTAGATAAGTGTGTAACCTTGTGAGTCAGGTGTATCTCTAGAATTTAAGTAATCATGACACTCATTTCACATCATTTAAAAAATTTACCTATCCATTTCTAATGCCAAGTTGTTTCACTAGCCCCTTCACCCATATCGATTATGTCCCCCCTTTGTAATTGATTTATCGTGTGTTATGTTCCAAGGTCTATACTATTCCATGTACCAATACCTAAGCCAAAGTTAAGAGTCAAAGGACTCTAAGGATAATGCATCTAAATGGTAAATGTTATATGTGTGAGTAATACCCCTTGCAAAAAAGCCAAGTTCCCTATGTCCCAAGTCATTAAAGAAAAAATCTAAAGCAAAGAGACTAAGGCAAAAAAAATAAAGGGCTAATAAAAATCAAAAATTAAAATTCAAAAAACAAACAAATATATATATATATAGGGTAATTCTACATGAAAAGATTGGGTAAACACTTATTTTTCAATTAAAACCTGCTAATTTCTATTTACTAGATAGCATAATATTCAACTCTTAATATATGTTACTTGTAGTTAGGATTGGCAAAATTTGCATAAGAGGATTTCAGCTCTTGAATTCTCCCTTTGATAAGAAGAAATACGTATTTTGGTATCAAAGAATAGGACAAGGGTTTGACCTCTTCAACGCTCTCCTACTTCTCGATCACCAAAACTTCACATGCTTCCTCTATGACCCCAATGCCCTCATGGAGTGATATATCACTTGACTAGTGCCTAGTTGCTTAAAGAGAGGGCATTGGGGTCATAGAGGAAGCATGTACCAATACATAAGCCAAAGTTAAGAGTCAAAGTACTCTAAGGATAATGCAGCTAAATGGTAAATGTTAGATGTGTGAACAATACCCCTTGCAAAAAAGCCAAGTTCCCTATGTCCCAAGTTATTAAAGAAAAAATCTAAAGCAAAGAGACCAAGGCAAAAAAATAAAGGGCTAATAAAAATCAAAAAATTAAAAATTAAAAAAACAAATACATATATATATTAGAATTACCCTATATATATATATATATATATATAGGGTAATTCTAATATATATATAGGGTAATTCTACATGAAAAGATTGGGTAAACACTTATTTTTCAATTCAAATTTGCTAATTTCTGTTTACTAGATAGCATAAGAGGATTTCAGCTCTTGAATTCTCCCTTTGATAAGAAGAAAAACTCATTTTGGTATCACAGAATAGGACAAGGGTTTGACCTCTTCAACCCTCTCCTACTTCTCGATCACCAAAACTTCACATGCTTCCTCTATGACCCCAATGCCCTCTCTTTAAGCAACTAGGCACTAGTCAAGTGATATATTACTCCATTTTTATTAGCCATTTTAAAATCGTTTCAATCATTTCTTTCAAAGTTCTCTAAATCTGGAATTAATTCTTCATCTCATGCATAAATTTAAGCAAAAGACTTGGGAAGTGTATTATTTCAAACCCTCTTTTCAGGGCTGCAATTTATCTCTTTCTGTTTTATGCCATATATGTTGTGATTTGCATATTGAAACTCATCTTAATGCAATACATCATAATCTTTTGTTTATTGTTCATTGATAAAACACATTTGAGGTGAAAGTTCTTGATTTACTCTATTTTAGCCCTGGATTAGTTTGTTGCATTTATCATTTAATTGGGTTATATTTGTTAACTGTTTTTGAGTCATTTCTCTTACATTTGCAACATCTACAACACTCTTTAATAGTTTTTATAAAGAATTCAGATTTGGTTTATTTATACAATGTTTTATGGCATAAATACATCAATTGCACACTTAATCAAATGCCTACAATAGATCTGGAACTTTCTGTTGCTATTAACTTATAAGCACACCCTTTTCTTTTATATTTTGATGGCATGCACACTAAACTAATAGTATCTTAATAACTTCTACTTCAAACAAATAGTTACTTGTAAATTTTCTAGCTTCTTTTCACATAACTTCACTCATTTAAGTGGCTGGAAAATCTATATTATTATTAACCACATAATTTCTCTTGCAACTTCATCACATGGGTTAATCAACAATTTTTCAAATTGTAAGCTTATTCCTAAAAATAATGAGTAACTCTATAATGTTGGCAATCCCAGCAATAGAATAAGAGTTTGTAGTTCATCAAGTTGTATATTGATGAAGTTAATATTCAGATTTACTTGCAATTATTTTCCATATTTTAAATCAACTCAGCCAATACTTCAAAATCTTCCTTATTGGTTTAGAGCTTAATTTCCATTGCTGGTCACTAAAACTTAATTCATCATATGCTACAACAGCAATGTTATCTGGATCTAAAATGGTTTAATTAGATACATTCCAGATGTTACTTCACATTAAGATTTTCATTTTACAACTTTTGATCTAGTTCTTTTTTTGCAACAAGTCGTTTATCATTCACTTGGTAAATCATTTATCAGATCAACTTAATGGTTGCATTTAAGCAAGTTTTATGATTCATCGATGTTATAATTAAATTATGGGCTAGCATTGTGGTTTGTTTCATTTCTGGAATCTAGGAGATCTCTTTTAAACACTTATCTAGATTTCAGCTCCTAACAAGCCTTCCCTAACTCACAATCATAATCTATCCAAAATTAACTTTAAAATCTAAGTCAGTTGCCTTATCACCAATCTCTAGACACTTAATTGTTCCCCCCAGTGATCTAATTCTATCCAAGTCAATAAAGAGAAGGGAAGTAATTGCTAAGGTGACAATCACATAGTAGCATTACTTCCATAGTTGCACTTAGCTAGAGCCTTTTGAGACTTTGCAATTAGGGTGCTAGATTTTGTGACAACATTTTGGCCACATTACCAAGAAACAAAGCCCTTTCCATGAAATTAGAAGATTATAAATCAATCTTTGATGGGGACAACCCATCTGGCAAATCCACAAGAAAACTTAGGTAGGAAACCCTTCACTAGGAGTTCCTCTCAAAAACTATTTCCTAGATGCACTGAGCCTGAGAGAGTTTATAGAAAGAAAATCAAACAAAACTCTCAAGCTTCAATCAAAAAAATCCTTGAAATCCTATGGGACATAAGAACCTAGGTTGCCAAGAAACTTGGGTATGGGGACGGGTATGGGGACGGGGACGCCACTTTTTGAAACAGGGTATTGTTATCACACCATAGTAGCAGGGCTACTATTCTTGTTGAGCAGATATCTGCACATTTCAGAGCCTGGATTTTACAAAGATCAGCTATGATGAGCTTGTATTTTGAGATCACTCATGATTAGAGCAGTATATTATATCAGACTTTTGTTAGACCTTGTGCCAAGGCTGAGCCTTGGGAGCTCAGATTTGATCGATGTGATCTTTTCTTCCATACAGTTTCAGTTCAGTGCCTAGTGATGCTATTGCAGCAATGTTTCAGATGATTTTGATGATTATTATTATGATGTGATATAACTTATGGACTTCCGATTATTGACTATGGATTATTATCTTCTTGTTTTAGTCATCTTCACAGCATTAGCTTGGTATATGATTCAGGACATGGCAATACTATTAAAAACTAAAATTGAATATCTTGGATGATGTTATAATTATTAATCGATGTATTACTTGCACACTTAGGTTTTCTAACAAAACTCACCGGTTGCATTACCCTCCTGTGCATAGATATGGTCTTTCTTTACATTCTTGTCTGCTAGCTTAGGCACCACATTCATTTGACTCCATCCATCCATGACCTTCCCGATTTGGCTTTCACCTTTGACTTGCCTTTCTTGACTTTTTGATACTGAGGACTTCCACATTACTACCTCTATGTTGGACCGCATCCATGTTTGTTTAGTGTCTCGGCTCTGAGTTGGTGACAAAACTTGCCTTTGGTGAGTTGGATTGTATGCCTAAATCATTCTGGTCAGTTGCCCCGATGTATGGCATTATGCAGAACTCCCCCTAGTCGCTTGCGATGTTGTTGGCTAAAACTGAAAGCTCATGTACTACCTATATAAATATGCCAATGAAAACTGTAAACTCTAGAATGTGTTTCTTAACACACGTGAGTAAAGGGAAAGAGCAATGAACTGCTAAAATACTCATCGAAGAGTATAGGAAAGGTCCAAAAAGCAAATGCTACTCAAAAGTTATATCTATTATTGATGACCTTATATGTATAAACATGCCCCAGATGCAAGCTGCAATTAGTTGTGCCTCTTAGCACACGTGAAATCCGAGGGGTTATGTAGGCCAAAAAGGCCATGAAATGAAATGAATGATCCTAATGAACCTAGATCAGCTTGATGTAGACATGATGCCTAAGTTGAATAAACACTCTCTAAACAACTTATCCATTTGTGAGGCATAGCCCTTCCCTTTGTTATTTTGTCCAGCACAGGGTGTAGCTCCCCTTCTCACCGTCCAAAGTGTCATTTAGTTGAGTTTGGTCAAGTCACCCCTTCTTGCCTAGCCTTGTTCTTAGCCTTCATCCTTAGCTAGCAGTTAGGCCATGTCCAATGGTGAGTCTATCATTTAAGCTATTGTGCAAGTAAGACATAAATAACATTGAAAATATATAAATGATAAATGCCATTGAATGATGTTTATATTTTAAGTTGAGCTGTGAATATGATCTGAAGGAACATGTCTTCGTCTTTGTCATAATCTTGTCCTTGGTTATATTTTGACCTAGTCAAACATAGTTTGACCATGGTCATTCTTGGGATCCGTGATGATGTGGGCCATGTATGCTTATGGATGATGATGATAGTCTTGTTATCACCAACCTCGTAGTTGCCCCTACAGATGGATCCAAAGTGAATGGTAGAGGGGACAGGCAACTAAAGTGGTGAACCAAGAGAGCCCTAGTTCCCAAAAGGATGGTTGCTAAGTTGCAGGAAACTTGGGTCTAGCACCCGTTTCACCATCAGAAACTTGCTGAAACTCGAAAACCCGTATGGTGCTTAACGGAAACTCGTTTCCGTCCGTATGAAACACGTTTCCTAAATGGGAAACGCGTCTGTACGGACGGAAACACGTTTCCTCTATTGTATGGTGCGTTTCTTGCCAAATAAAAGCCCGTCACTTAAAAAACCAGCTCGTAAAGTCTCTTTCCGCCCACGGATTTCAATAATTAAGGGTTAATACATTAAATTTTAAAATAAAATTTAATTCTAGATGCTTCTTATTAAGTTGAAAAAATTTATAAAGAGAACATCACTTCATTCTCTCCTCACACAAGTGACTTCCGCACTCAGGTCCCAGAATATAGCAATAGGCCTAGTGCAGATTGGGATGTCGAGTCAAAATTTCCTGACTTGGACATCTCTCTTGCTGCACTAAGTTGAGGAATGTAGAAATGGAATTGGAAATACTTCTTCCGCTCTACATTCTGCTGCTGAGCGTGGTTCTTGTTCTATTTTTGAGGAAGACTATGAAGATGAGGACAACTATTAGTATGAGGTCGTGTTTTACTTTTATTTCTATGTTAGTATGCTCATTGTTCAAAATTTGATGCATTGTACTTGTAGCCTCATACATAAAGGCTAATTTTGGATATAAAGTATATAGCCTCATTTATAAAGGTTGTTTTTGGATATTGCATGAATGAAATGATATAGACTTGGGTTCATGAGTAAAATGTGATGTTACATGTATGATTTAAATTTTGTTTATATCATTTAACATTTATCACTTGGCAATGTTGCTTGCAGCTAAATGTAATTAATAA
The DNA here is from genome assembly GCA_027924585.1 of Larix kaempferi. Classification (NCBI taxonomy): domain Eukaryota; kingdom Viridiplantae; phylum Streptophyta; class Pinopsida; order Pinales; family Pinaceae; genus Larix; species Larix kaempferi. The sequence goes on from BSBM01001334.1 coordinate 4,766,717, forward strand.
TTTATGGTTTATGTGTTATAATTTTGTCCTTATTCATATATATACATACATACATACATACATAGATATATATATATATATAGATATATATATATATCGTGTTTCCCCGTTTCCAAAATTTGTGGGGGTCGTGTTATCGACGTTTCCTCATTTCCTCGTTTCGTCCCCGTTTCCCCGTTTCGTGCAACTTAGGATGGTTGTCACGCCAACCAAGGCACTCTTCAATTTAGCTATAAAAGCCAAGATAGCAAGGGGGAGACCCAGATCTACTCCGGATAGGATAGATCAACCCAATCATCAGATCAAATCAATCAGATGAAGTACGTAGGCTGACAGGTATGGAACCCTAGAATTAAGGAAGTAGGACCATCGTGGAGGCTTAGGAAAGGTGTGAAATGATAGGGAAAGATAACACACAGTGATTCTATAATTATGTATGATTCCAAGATTCAAAGCTAGTTCAAAATGGTCAAAATCAACTGCCTTGGGAAACGTGACCCTTAAAACAGAGAAATTGTCTCAAAACATAGATCTGACAGTTAGGGCTTTCTAGCTATGCTTGATGAAGGGATATGACAATGTCAAAGTGTGCAAGCAACCAAACAGGGATCAACCCACAGGGAAATTGGACAACCCAGGAAAGTCATGACGGCTTGGAGAGATCAGTGCCTTGGGGTTTGGGCCTATGGAGTCACCCAAGTAAGACGTTTTTGAGAACCCACTTCACAATATGCCCGATCTATAATACCCAGAAAGGATTTGCCAATTGACCAAGGGATTTGATAAATAGAATTTTTCTTAGAATTTTAGTTGATTTTAAATGAGGGTTTTGAATGACTTAGACAAATTGATAGATCAATGGAATGAGAAACTTACCATGAGATCATACCTGAGTGATGGATGAGGTTGCCATGTTGTTGAGGAATGTTCCCGCAGAGATCAAATGAGAGATCTTTGATTTTTCTTGCCCCGATATGATGCCATAATCCACACGTGCGCCCTCCTCTTCCTGTCAAACCAAGGAAAGTCGATTCAATCAGTGAGATCAAGAAGGGAGGAAATACAAGCAAATAGCAATAGCAGCATAAAGTAGAAGGTACTAAGACAGTAATACTCCCTGTTACCGACGAAGAGACCCCAAAGAAGAGGCAGGGAGAGTCTTTCCTACCAATGCAACCTCCTTGAAGCAAATCGGCCTCCACCTGTAGATGAAAAATACATGGAACAAAATGATAGCAAGATAATCTCCAATAACCCAATGCAAAGGAAGAACAAACAGTCGAACTCCAAAAGCATTCACCACAACACAACAAGTAGATGCAATAATAATTTTCTATTCCAATAATCCGGAGCCAAAAGTCCCTTTACAATGAGGATCTCTCTCCTTTAAATAGGATGGAGAGACACCAAAACCCCAACCACCTTTTGAATGGATGGCTAATATTAAAAGATCAAAGTGATCTAATCAATGGTTGAGATGAGCTCAACACAAAAGTACATGGATCAATATAACAATGCAATACATCAATGGACCAAATCGCCCTAGGAGAGGGGGTCCCACCAAATGTCAATGAATAAACATAAGATCTAGCTAATGGTGGGTCCAAGGGGCAATATCTAGCACCCTTGGTCAATCCCCATGGCACAATAGCATCAAAATAATAATCTAAGCACCAAATCGTGCCTCTCTGGAAAAGTCGTGAGCCTTAGGAGGCTCTAGAAAACCACAAAAATGCCTGAGTGATGAGTGTAGGCCCCACTGAAAGCTGAAACTGCTGGAGAAGGTGTGGAAGACATCCCACTCATCATCAAAACTCATCCCATGCCAATCCCTTTCCTCACTAGCTCAAATCGAATCCTTCAGTAGCCATTTTTACCATTTTTAATCTGCCTTGGGAAGTGTGAAACTACCCAAACTGCCTCCTGGAGTGCCTACGCTGTCAAGGTGATCCCACCAGGCTCTCTGAGAGGGGGGTAATATGGTAATAACAAGTGGTTGGACCACCCACTCCATGCACAGCGCCCTAGGTGAACCAATCAAAACCAACCTCTGCTCTGACAGGACATCTGACAAGCCAAAACTGCACTAGGATGCCCAACTGAGGCTAATCATCATTGTAACTGCCTGGAACTGAAAATAGACTATCTCATTAGACTCAAAGAGCCCAAATTCATCTAAGGTGTGTACTCATACACCTTATGGATCTCTGCATGATAATATAAATAATCCAATATACCCGACAGACCAAATAATAATAATCTGGAAAAGTGTTGAAAAGCACAAATCATCATCATAAGCCTGAAACCACTACATAGAACCACCTGGTGACCTATACCAGACCATATATCATATCTCTGCATCATCTGAGGTCTATCCACCTCATGTCCTGTGCTTGACTTTGGTCAAACTAAGTTTGACCAAGTCAAAATGACCAATAATATAACTCAAGCTATCATCAAACTGCTGCAAGTGTCAAAGGTTAAAGCATGCTCTATAATTCATTCAAGTAACAATTATACCAAGAAGTAATCATTTCACTGGCGATCTAAAACCAAATATAGAGTTTTTAATTATCATTATGACTCAAACCAGACTTTCAAGACCATACTCACTTCACAGTTGTGATCAATTTGCTAGTGAAGGGTGAGGGCTAAAAATTAAAAGGCTAAGTTAAGGGATGACCACTGACTTTACATTGTGACACTTTGGAAATGGAAAGGGGATACACACTCTAGCATATGCCAGACAAGCAGTAACACGGGCGATGGCAGTGTCTCACAAATGGGTAAGTTGTTCAAAGAGTGTTTATTCAACTTAGGCACCATGTCTACTTTGATAGATGATCCAAGTTCATTAGGATCCATTAATTTCACTTTATGGCCTTTTTGGCCTACATAACCCTTCGGATCTCAGGTGTGCTAAGAAGCACAACTAATTGCAGCTTGCATCTAGGGCATGTTTGTACATATACATAAGGTCAGCAATCTTTTAGATATAGAGTTTAAGAACCATTGCTTTTTAGACCTTTCTTATACTCTTCAAGGAGTATTTACAGCGTTTCATTGCTCTTTCCCTTTACTCACGTGTGTTGAGAAACACATTCTAGAGTTTACAATTTCCATGGGCGAATTTACATAAGTTTCCAATAAGTAGTACATGAGCTTTCAATTTTAGCCAACACATCTTAAGTAACTAGGGGGACTTCGTACCAGTGCCAAACATCGGGACAACCGACCAGAATGATTTAGGACTACAATCCAACTAACCAAAGGTAAGTTTTGTCACCAACTCAGAGCCGAGACACAAATAAACAGGGAAGCTTATCCAACACAGAGGCTAAAGCGGGGAGAGGTCCTCCATGCCACTAGTCAAGTAGTATGTCAGGGTGATGAACAAACTGGGAGGTAATGGATGGACGAAGACAGTGAGGGTAAAACCAATGAGTATGGATAGTGAACTTCTAAGTCTGAACGGGGACAATATAATATATATAAAGATACAACCAGGTCCACATATCTATATTATCGCCAGATCATGATACTAAATGCTAAGACATGCTACAAGAATGAATATAAAAGCAATATAACCATAACACCAAAATATACCTGCTGAGTCATATACTTGAATGCACATAATATGAACCAAAATTTGTCCTCTGAAACTGCTGCTGTAACTTAGGGCAATACTGACTGCTCTGTATAAATGGCTAAATGGCTACATCGGTCATCTCTTTGAGTGTCCTGAAACTCAATCATGACATGGGGAACAAAACTATTGTCCATAGTATAATCATGATCCATAATAGATGCTCATCTCACCATCTCAATGTAAGGGAACTGGCTGAAAAGTGTACTGGAATAAGAAAAATAATGTATGGTAGCCCGGCTACTATATATGTGATAACAGGTCCCACATACTCTTATTGATGGCTCCATATGGTGGACAGATGATTCAGATGATGGTTGATGCACTTCAAAAGTTTTATTATTATTTCCAGATCATCATATTATACACTGTCCGGATATGGTGGACCCTACTGTTGACCCCTCGGGTCAACGCATGGTGTATGAATACACATTTTCAGTAGATTTGGGTCTTCCGGACCCATTGAGACACTTATCATTCAAATCCGGGCACTTCTGACAGTGATAGATGCAGTTATCCACTTGTTGACCAGTTTTGAGCTTGTTTTCCCAGACTGACCAGCAGAGGCATGAGAGGCCAGTTTCACCTAGGGCGTTGTATGGGAAGGGGGTGGTCCAGCCACATGTTTTTACCATTATACCCCCCTTCCAAACAGCATGGTGGGCTCAGTTTGCAGCACAGCCACTCTGGGTGACAGTTTGGTCAGCTTCACAGTTCTCGAGGCGGATTAAAAATGGAATAAAGGGGTCACTGAGAAATTCGATTTGGGCAACTGAGGCAAGGTTTTGGCATTTGGTCTTCACAGAGGTCTTCCAGGGTGAACCCCCCATCTTCCAGCCAGATATCATCAGTCAGTGGGGTCCACAGAGGCCACAGGAGGCCTTTTACCGCATGTCTCTATCAGTTTTGGAGACGAGATTTGATCATTTGTATTATTTTGGACATATTATTTTATATTATTGTGCCATGGGGATGAGCTAGTAAGGATTGATGCCTCCTAGCCCCATCATGAGCTTCTTGAGTCATGTCCATGTCATATGAGGTGGGCCCATATGTTTTTGCCCCCTCCTAGTGATGACGTCACCCTCCATGAGTCTTTTTTAGGGATGACATCACCCTCTCTTTGAGTGATCCATGTGATATATTCTAGGCTCATCTTAGCCATTGATTATATTTGTTGATCTTTTAATCTCAACCACCCATTTCAAAAAGTGGTTTTGAGATCTAGGGTTTTGGTCTTTATTATCCTATATATGGAGGAGACCCCCCTCATTGTAAAATCATCTAGAGATTTTTGGCTCTTGGCTATTGGAATAAAAATACTTTCTTGGGCATCTTGGATCTTGGAGTTGGAATGCTTGTGGTGATTGTAAATGCTTCTTCCTCTGCACTGACAGACATTGGTGGCCATCTTGATTTTATCTTCAACTAACATTGTTTTGTAGGCAAAGAAGGCAATTTTTAGGAGTGTGAATTGGTGGGGAGGCCTACCCTTCAAGCTTCAAGAGGACGTTTTTGGGTGACAGGGAGTTGTTTTGTATTTGTACCAACAATTCATGTTTCTCATCTCTTTGTTTGCATGTCATCCCATTCTTGATTGATTGATTGATCTTTGTGTCCTTGATTGACAGGAATAGGGAAGTCGATTTGGTTGAAGGAGGCAAAACGTTGGCAAGAAGGGCTCATCAAAGTTTGGCATTTGATCTTTGTGGGAAGTAATCCTCATCTCAAGCCTCTTCCATCTTCATTTTCCAAGTATGTTCCATGAGGTATGACTTTCTTTTATCCTAATCCATCTACTCTCTTAGATCACAAAACCCTAATTGATTAAACCCTCATCTTTCTATTTTTCTAGATCTACTTGGATCTAGCTTGGTTTTGGGGGAAAATATTGAAAACCCACCTCTATAGCATCCATGGCAATTCGGATCTATAGTTTGGTGTGGATGGGCTTCCATTTGACACATTTTCCAAGGCACATTAGCCTTCTTGAGGGAGGTCGCACTCCTTGAGGGAAGCTATTGGGGTTAGTTCCAAGTTGTGGGTAGGTGACATCCCATTTGATTTGCATAGATCCACCTTGATAACCTACCCCTAGTGCTTCACCTTGTTGATTTTCACCTTGTGGGCCCCATTCGTCATTTTGAGGGATTGAGTCCCACTTGGGTCACTTGGTGATGCATTTTGCATCTTAGATCTATGGAGATCTAGGCCATATTTGGGCATGCCATCCTAAACCCACCTTGATAATTGCCTTAACTAGCCCGATCTACATTTTGGCATCATTTGGACTCCATTTGCCCCTCCATCTAAAGGCACTAGTCTCCCTTGGGCAATTCGCACTCCTACGGTCAGTGGCCTTTTCCTAGATCACATATGTGGGTGTTGACTATCTTGCCTTAGATCCATAGATCTACCTTATCTCATCCACTTAGTACCATCTTACCCCTAATTTAACCAAGTGGGCCCTATTTGGACCATTTTATACTTTTTAAGGAGTGGGCCCCACTTGTGTATTTTCATGGTGCTAGATCTATCCATTTGAGCTTCAATAAGTGGCCTAAATCATACATTGGTTGAACACTTGTCACATCCTAAGCCTCTTCAACCATTCTTAACTCTTGGGTCCACGCATTGGTTTCTATAACCTCACTTACACATTTCCCTATGAACCTTTGTATTAGCTAATCTTCATTGGTTGGCTAGGGTCTCCCCCTTGGTCTTGATTTTTCATGATCTAAAGTGAAGAGTGCCTCGGTTATCGTGACACCCAGTTTGCATTGGGAACCGATGCATTTCTTGGGTCACCTCTTTAGTTGTCCATCTCCTCTACCATCTCGGATGGGATACCTTTAGGGACAACTACAAGTTGTTTGATAACAGGTACTTGGGTACGTCAGGGGTACTATATATATAAAACATGTCAATCACATCAGACATGCATATTTCAGATTTCTTCATAAATTATGAATCATGATTCATAATTCTAAATTCAATGATTCATTGAACAATGAACATTTGCATTGAAAATTTGAAACATAAAATTTGATCAAGCATAGACTCGTAGTAGATATCAAGTGGAAGACTGGAAGTTACATAGAATTTGATAAACCATTGTACCAGGCAGCTGTAACAAACAATCAAACTCGGATATGAAGGTACAATTGAAATCTGATTTTAAACAGCTATTTGTACTGTTTTTACAAGCAATAAAAAGTTGCAAATATATTCTTGGGTTGATGTCAGTGTATTTCTCAGTATTAAATACATATGTATATTTTTTATGTGAACATTTGGTAGTCAAATTATGTTCCATGAGTGCTGAACACAAAACCATAAAAACATTCCTTGTAAATCAATGCAAAATCGGTCTACCAGATTTGGACAATATTCAGTGGAATTTGAACAGTGTTGCAAAGTGCTCGACATAAGTCCTGAACCAAACTCCATACGCAGTTAGCAAAATTAAGTTCAGTTTTGGTTGGGGGTCATTAAATTTTTCCCTGCGGATTTGCATTTTGTTGAGTCGGCCATACCCCCGAAGTACCCAAACACGGGGTAAGGAATAATACCCAAACACAGGGTACGCCGTACCATTTAGCTTATAAGTACCCCTTTTTTTATAACGGTGTCTCGGGTACATGGAGCCAGTATGGGGTACAGTAGGGTACGGAAGGAAACGTACCTTATGCATAACCAAGTACCCGGTACGAGTACGTGAACCCTACCCTGGGTACGGGTACCCATGCAACATAGTAAGAACCTTATTTGGTAGCTCAATCCAATTTGCAAATCCAATAATCATGGCTACCAAACCATGGCTAAATGATGCCTGCAAGCCATAAGATATGTCTGCAATCCAACAATTTCCACATAATATGCCCAAGAAAACAAAGTGAGTTCCAATTTTTACAGGAAATAATATAGTCACAGCTAATGAACATATTAGAAATTTTTATGATCAAACTGACCATCACCAAATAGAGCATGAAGATATAGTCATGAAGCTCTTTGCTAATCCCTTACAAGAAGATGCTAAATCTTGGTATATGAGCCAACCAGATGGTAGTATTAAAACTTGGGTTGCTTTCCATGATGTATTCACAAAAACAAGGGGTATTAGAATAGATGGAAGTATGATAATCAACTCCATGAGACAAAGAAGAGAGAAAATGAAACCAATTCAGAATTTGACAATAGGTTCACAACGTTACTGAGTAAGATTCCAAATAAGATTAAGCCCCAAAGTGATGCCCTCCTTCTCCATTATATAAATACCTTCCAAGGTCAATTTGGCTTTTCACCAAGAGATAAGTTCCCTACAACCTTAGAATCAGCACAAGATTGCGCTAGTAAAATTGAAGGTAACATGATTTCAACCAAAGTTGACATGAGCTCTTCAAGGCCATCCTCATCCAAGGCTGAAACCAAACCTAGAACCATGAATAATATTGATGCAACTCTAGATTTTATAGCTGCCTTGACTCAGAAATTTGAAAAGATAACAGTTGAATTGATCAATCACAAACAAACTTGTTAGACAAGTAACAAATCTACAGAAAGAACGGGGACAGATAGGAAATTTCCATCCTAGATATCAACACAACAACCAACCTAGAGGAAATCAAACATGGAAGCCTTGACCTACCCAAGAGCTAAGAGTTCCTAGCACACTTGCACCAACAAACTTGGTAAATCAAGAAGACATCCTATGGTACCTAAAGTGTAGTGAATAACATAATGAATGTGAGTGTTCTAATCAAGGGGGTGAAATTAAGGAAGAGCCAAGTTTCTCCACTCATGACAACATAAATTTCTTAAAAGAAGATGTTGACTAAATATATAAAATCCTACAAAACACCCATTCAGACAGTAGGGAGCAAATGGAACAAATCAAACCAAAAAGTGAAGACGCTTCTAAGGCAACTAGAATGGACTTGCTTAACTCAATGGATGAGGAGTCCAAGAACATGTTTAAGAAGGAGAAATACATATAGGATAGATGAGGAAGAAAAAAGCACAAGAAACTTCTACGTCTAGTTCTTCCCAACCACAAATCAAAGCATGGACCAAAACACCTTTTCCTTTGAACACTAGCCCTTTAACTTCATCTAGCAAGAAATTAACCAATAGTGATATAGAATTGAATGCAGACGAAGTCAATGCTTCAGCCAAATTCACTATTCCAGTTCCCATTTTAGAGTTAATAAAAATCCCTTCACAAATGGAGAAAGTTAAGAAATTAATCAACATAGAAGATCCTCCTATAGTATTACAAGCTATGAATCATGATAGGAGAAATGGGAGCCATTCACCTTTCTTCATTACTTTGTTAGTGACAAAACGATCATGGTTGGCCACACTTTCTCAAAACTATATGATGCAGTCCTCCGTAGGCATCTTTCAAAGGAGCTTGAGCGGAGATAGCTCAAGACTGGAGACAAATCGGATTTAGACTAATGCACCAAACCATTGATCACATTCTTACGCTCCAGGTCAACATCGACGAGGCATGCCATCACTCTTCGAAATTTTATCGTTGCTTTGTAGACTCTCAAAAGGTATTCGACTTTGTCCCCAAAGTGGCTTTATTCCAAAGGCTCAAAAACATTGTCATTTCTGAGACCCTTATGAATGCCATTATGAGATTATATGAGTCGGTTCTTGGTCGTCTTCGCACAATTCACGAGATCTCAAATTTAATCAAGACTACCATTGTGGTAAACCAAGGGTGTCCCCTATTCCCCAATTTATTTGGGATCTACATCAATGAGCTAGAATCCTTCCTACAAGAGCACATTCAGGATAGAGATGAGTGCCACCTCCACCAGGTCTTGATCTCAATCGTGCTCTTTGTTGATGATGTGGTCCTCCTAGCCTCATCTCCGAAGGGGTTGCAGAGACAATTGGATGCCTTGGCCCTCTTCTACAATCTTCATCAATTGACGATCAACTTGGGTAAAACCAAGGTCATGATCTTTAATGTGTTGAATAAGATCCTCACTGATCTTCATTTCTTTTTTAAAGAGGAGGAGATCGAGATCACTAACACCAATACCTATTTGGGGATGCAGTTCACAGGTACCCATTTTAGTCTATGACATGCCATTCATCCCCGAGCGAACAAACGATACAGATCCTTGGCCCTTCTCGAGAGACAATGCTTCAGACACCATTTTCAGGACGTCTCATCCAAGATGTCTCTCATGGACACTCTCATCCGACCCACAATCCTCTATGGCTTAGAGGTTTGGAAGCCTTTCCTACTAGACTTTGATTGGGCCTCAACAGAGGGAGTGCAGATCCTCCTCCGTCGCATCATCAAATGCAAACAGATAGTACCTTAGCCCATTATACTTGCAAAGTTCGAGGCCCGACCCTTTCAACTTGAGACTGTGTTCAGTCTTGTCTCACTCCTACATCGCCTTCGAAGCTTTGTTGATTCGACAACAGGGCAAGATCAATACCCTTATTTGGCCTATCTTTCATCGCAGTTCATTGCTTTGGCTATCCCTTCAAGCCACACTAGGTCTTGGTATGCAAGGATTACGGATCTTTTGGCATTTGATGGTATTGCGATGGACCAACTTCCTCCATTTAAGTATTCCCTGGATGCACTTGACCACATCTTACCTACCTGACAAGAGTTGAATAGAATTGGCCGAGACGACATTTATAAACAGTTCGTGCAAGTTAATTGGATCAACCCTCGGGCGGGTTATGTTCAAAGATGGTATTTTATGTTGCGCATTTCATAGTCCCATTGTTTGGCCCCATTACACACTTCTCCATTGGGAGCTTTCTCTTTGTATTCCTTTGGTCCAATTCAGAGCAGGTTCTCATCTTCTCAAGGTGGAGACAAATCACCAAATCGGCCGATCAGACAAGATCTGCCAAGTATGCCATCTTTGAGAGGTTGAGACCGAGGACCACTTCATCTTTCAATGCCCTACCTACTACAAGATTCGCAGGCAATTCCAATATCTTTTTAGGGACCTTCTCACAAAGCTTCAAACTTTGACTAGCATGATCAAAGATGTCTGGCCTTATACTTGCAAGAGGCCCTCCATCTTCACTCCCTCATCCTCTAGCAACAATCGTAATTGGGACTAGCCTCCACTCAGGGGATAACTTCCTTCTTTTCGGTGCTCCCTCCCTCTAGGGGCACCAAGAGACCGACAGAGGACGACACTGCTTCAGACCGTAGATCAGTGAGGATACAAAGGACCACCTCCACTCCCACCTAACACCAGCGACCTAGCCAGTATCGACCCCATCCCGCTGCAGATGACTTCATCCAGATCATAGCAACAAGCTCCCCACTCCATGCAACAACACGCTACCCATTATAGCTCCTCTCCCAATTCCTCCTTCGGACAGAGTACTACTTTTAGATTCCTTCATCCGACTTCAAATGTTAGGAGAGATGTTTCCAGTGCTTCAAATGCACCATGACAAATTCACCATCTTTGTATGACAAATTCCAGGACCACTCCACTTGTACATTTTTCTTTCGTATCGGCTCTATGGATTTCTTTTCTGGATTGACTCTCCATCTTTGGAGTTAGCTCTTTTTGGTTTTAAGTTTAGAGTTGTACCTCTTGTTTTCTATAAGAGTCACCTTAGCGCTCTCACTTTGTACTGGCATCATGGTACCACACAGTCCCATTGAACTACTTTTGTGGTTAATTGTTAGACATTATTAAAATTATCTTATTTTATCTTACCTTATCTTAGAAAATTGTATGCTTGATTCAAGGGCTCCAACCAATGTCATTCCCTTGAAGGTTATGAAGCAATTAGGCTTCACCACCTCACACTTATAGGAATGTATGTGGCATTGACTCAAAAGAAGTCCAAGCCTATGGTCTAATCAAGGACTTGAAGGTTAGTTTAGCTGCATATCTAGATATCTCTATATTAATGGATGTTGTGGTTATATATGTACCTGATGTGTGGAGAATGTTATTATCGAGAAAATGGGTTACAAGTTTGGGAGTTTGTCTTCAAATGAACTTATCATATGCAGCCATCCCAATTTGTGAAGGAACTTTTGTCACACTTCATAGGGAACCAGCCATAACATACCAGGTAGAAGACCCTAAGAAACCAATGAATAAAGCGTTGTGTATAGATCATTAGTTTGGTAACTTGTGTGAGTTCACCAATTCCTTAGCACCTGAAAAGTTAGAAACCAATCACAAGGAATTTGAGGGGGTTTTAACCATGCACTTCGATGGTGTTGTGTCTAGAACAAGAGTTGGAGCTAGAATTGCTTTCACTTCTCCTATGGGTACTACCAAGACTATTTCTTATAGACTCAAGTTTGATTGCACCAACAACATTGCTGAATATGAAGCTTTAAGTCTATGATTAGAATTAGTCCATGACATGAACGTTAGATGACTAAAAGTAATTGGTGATTCTGACCTCATTGTATTTCAAGTCAAACAGGTATTTCAAGCTAAAAATGAGAGGCTCAAACGATATAGGAAAGTAGTATGGGAAACCATAGAGTTATTTGTTACCTTCTCAATAGAAGTTATCCCTAGGGAAATGAATGTTATGGGTGATGTATTAGCTCTAATTGGGGCTACCTTGCAGCCTTGTGAGGAGTTGGTATCAAGAGAATGTCAGATGGAAATAATTTTTAGGCCAATTGTCCCTGATAATTTTGAGCATTGGCAAGTATTTAATGATGATGCTCAAATTGTTTGCTTCCTATGTAATTTGCAAGAATTTGCAGAAAATTATATCAACTGGCAAGATGAAACCAATAATGATGATATACATGTAGAAGACTTGCCAACTAATAAAATCCCACAAGGAATGGCCCCTTTAGAGAGAATGTTCAACAAGCATGACATATGGAAGTATGGCATGACATGTGTAAGTATCTTTCATTCGGATGGTGCAATTCTAAACCCTTCTAGAGTAGGGTTTCACTCAAGAAAGAAGTAAAGGAGGGATTGGTCCATCCACTTGTGATTGCAAGTTGAACCCTTCAATACATCCATTGAGGCTAGGGTTGCCTAGAGCTCTCTTGTTTCCTAGTTGACCTTTGAAGCAAGGTACTCTAAGTTAGCAACCCATTGATTCCATTTGCCATAAGTTGGATTGGCACGGATCCTTTGTAGTGGGTTCCCTTATCCTCCATCACTCCATTGTATATCTCTATACTACAAACCTTTGCTACGGAAATCCTTTTGGAATTGCCTTGCCCTAGTAAACCTTATTAACCCTAGGGAACACTCCCCCTTGAGTTGGAGAAGAGCCAACCTAAAGTGAGAGGAGATAGGTGTGATGACAATGGCTTATTTCCCATGATTCCCTCGAGTTAGTGTGCATCTTTGGGACTTTAATCACACATGTTTCGATTTCTCAATGTTGTTAGATGTGTAGAACTCTAGAACTTGTTCTTTTTGGGGCCATATGATAAAAGATGTATGTTACTTCAATATTCAACCATAGAAGAAGCTAAAACTTCTTATACAATAAAATATCATTAATTTCTTAAATCTAGCCAAGGGTGGGGTAAAATAATACAAAAGCCTCACTTACTTCTAACTCCTAACAAAATAATAAAATAAAGTGGTCAAAGCCACACATACAATACAAGAGATGCATAAGGCCCCAAAGAGAGAGTGCATCCACCAACAAGTGCGAAATAAGGTCCAAATCAAGCTTCCAATGACTTCTCCAAAAAGGTGTTCCATATAAGGTAGTCCACTAAAGCAACAAACAAAGCCCCAGCCGATCTCCTCAAAAGTGGGTGATGGTGTCATCAAACATCACCCAAAAACTGCACTTTTCCTCCCAGGAAAGTACCTATAAGTGTTAGTGGTCCAATATGCCCACAAGTGAAACTTCCACAAAAGATAAAACCCAAGCAAGAGGGCACCCTCCAAAGGCTCCCAAGAGGATACTCAACAAAAAAATTCACATAGCAACCAACTTTAGCCTTCAAAGGGGGTTGTTTCAATAGAGTAGTCCTCCACACATGCTATACATCTCAAAGAGATGGAACGACCTCCATAAGGTCTGCCATAGGATCTGAAATACTACTGTTTTACTGCTGCGTGAATATATGATCAGGCCCAAACATGCCCAGAACCACTTCTTTTGCAAACACGATTGTGTAGAACGTGCCTAGAATTAGGCCAAAAACTTCACACTGCCGGTTTCATGCCCGGCACTGCTTCCTAATGGCTGTTCATTACTTTATGAGGTAAAACAAGGTTGAAAACCATGCCCAGAATGCTGCTAAAATTCCTGAATTCTGAGTTTTTCTTGACAGTGTGCCATATACAGCCAGAAATAGGGCGCTTTGGGTGCTACTGATATACAAGCTGCAAACATCTTTAACTTAGATCTGGAAATGAGGATAGGCCTAGATATCCTCTCAGAGAAGAAGATGGATCTCCCGCAGAATGAATAATAAAACCGCCTCCCAACTTGTATGTAAATACTAGATATTAGTCCCCTTTTAATACAGGTCAGCCCCAAAATTCACATGCACAGGTTGGCCCTAAACTTTATATGCACAGGTCGGCCCTCAATTTGTGCTTAGAATAGGTTAGCCCCTTATTAGTCTTTCAACCTCAGAATATAAAGGTCTTTCAACCTCAGAATATAAAGGTTCGCTGCCCCTGCTGTGACAAGATAACCAGTATATTGCTGTTGGAAATGCAAACCCAATTCTGCTGTCTAGGCGCAGATATCTTTACTGCTTGCTGGATGAGAGGATCTCTGTTCGACAGACATCCTCCATTCCATCCTTGTAAAATCCTTTTGTGATGGCAATTTGACCTCATATTAGTCACTCGAAACTGCTCACGATTGTAATCCCCTATCTACCTGTCTCCTCTGCTACAGGAAAACTGCACCCTAGCCTCAATCTTTGATGGCACTGTAGATACATCTGACAAATGCATTATCTCTTTGCTGCTTGCACCTGTGGATTTGGGAGATCTAGAGATGATAGTTCTCCAATGAATATTGTTTGTTGAACTGGAACCAAGTTTTTGACCAGTCCATGCCTGATCAGCAAATCAATTCTAGGGCAACATCATCAAATGATCAAGGACTTAAGGCACCAAATCTCCCTCAACCTGTCACCCCCAGCTGAAAGTATGTGATGAAGATCATATGATTACACCCATGCACAATGGGGGGTAACAAGTTACAAGATGACACTGGATACCCTCTCTGAGTTACCTTGTGAATTAGGACTTTGGTACCGTGGGTAAGGGTTTAAACTTTAAGCAGTAACAGTGAGCATTAGTTGTGCTAAAGCATCTCCATGAAAAATAACATTGAAATAAAAGAGAAATCCAATCTATAGTGCCCAAGCATCCCTAAGAAGAAAAAATCCAGTAGATGGAGGATAGAGAAGGCCATAAAGAACAAGGTAGGAGTTGTGAGATGCCACAAGCATAACATCGACAGCAACCAAAGAGAAGCAAAAAAACAAGATTTTGGTAACATTTTGCATTAAATTCATTAGGTTTCAATAGGAGGTATGGTTATGCTGTAAACTATGTTGTTTTTTCTATATCTATCAGTAAATAATGAACAGCATAAAAGTCAACATTTATGTTTAATGCAATGAAAACAATGAGATTAATTCAGCTCTTACAGATAAATGAGCATAATGTTCATATATGTGAACTTCATAAAAGCTGATAGAAAATCAGACAGGAAATAAAAGAAAAGTGAAATATATTGCATTTCAACATAAATCATCACTTGCACAATAGGGGAAATGTGGCAACTTCAAGCAAAGCCTATAACAATCACTACAAAAACAACATCCATACAAACCAAGAAGTGGCACAAGATATAGTTCATGGTATGTTTTCATGGCATAGATGCAAATCAAACAGTGGAAATATGAACAGGGTCTTCAAAACATCTATATTTCAAACACGGAAAGCAACAGAACAATCCTATTGAAAAAAGTATGAAATCAAGAGGCTGGGCTATCATATAGTTCTGCTTAGAAAAGCAAGAAGACTACAGCCCAGCTTTCTACTATTCACAGTTTTTCTTCCTTTTAAACGTCTCTTTTCTTCAGAAGTGAAATGACATACCTAAAAATTATTGTTGTTTCAGAAGGATGGCCTTTTATAGGATTTGTACAATCTCCAAAGACAAAATGTACTTCCCCGGAGTCTGAATTTGGTTCAACACTCAGACACTCAGATGCGCCTTCAATGGCTAAAGACTTATAACCAAGAGCTTCCCATTTAGCATGTTTTTTATCTTCGACTTTTCTCCGCTTCTCAGCTCTAGCTTCCTCTAGTTTTTTGTCATCGTGTGAATATGCCAATTTTCTTCCTCTCACATTTTCACCCGAATCCTTATTCAATGATCCATCCTTAGCTTTGTTCACCCAGGCCTCAAATGCCACTTGATCAGCATTTTTTCCATGGTCTAAATCTACTTCTTTTGCATATTTTCCAAATGATACATCATTTCCAGCATAAGTGTAAATCGAATCAACACTTGTCATTTCACGTGAATGGAGGTTAATTCTTTCGTCGTCCATGTCCACAGAAGCATAGCGTCTTCCGAGAACCTTTTCAGCCACCTTTTTTACTTCAGTATAATTCATTTCACTCGAGCTTCTTTCTAAGTTGTCTGAAGGGTCAAATTTGTGCAGGCCAAAAATTATTATGGACCTCAAATCACCACGTGCTATACCCTCTGATCCATGCGCTTCCAGACCAGCATCATCATGGCCAATAACATTGTGACTAAGCTGCAATTTTCTGTTTGCCCTGTGCATAATCACCTATTAAAAAATGCTTTAGTTTGCCCACGCCTACATACGTTATGCATCACATGACATGATTTGAAGTTTGCAATCATTAAACAGATAGCAAAGAAAACTTTATTAGATCTAGAAATCAATTCACCTCCTCAACTGTGTTTTCTGTTACAATGCTTATTGCCAGGACATGATGCAGCTGACCAATGCGATGAGCACGCTGTAATGCTTGCTTATCGACTTGTGGATTCCAGTCCTGTTCATAGAAAATGACCTACAATAAACAGTCATAGCTTGAGTAGCTTTTAAAGAGTAGCAAGAACTCCATAACCCCCCATAAACAAATCAAACTATTTACGGAGCAACCATATGAAACCGGAGTTCAGCAGGAAAATGAGCCAATTGTCCCCCGCAATTTGTTTTGAGAATTACAAAGCTTCCATTCAACTTAAGTACTAAGCTACTATTACTGCTTTTTGCCACTAAGTTTTCTGCAACACACATCCAAATAAATTTCAAGAAACTACCATCTATTATATAACAATTAACAAACTAATGTGTTTTCATACATTACCATAATAAAAAGTACATAGTTGCCAGTGTTATTAACCAGTAGAAGCCACATCTCCACTTTCTTTGGGAGCTGAAGGCTGATGGTTTTAAACTAAGACAGTTCTGAACTCTTGTTTAGAAAGGTGGTACTCTTGTTGACAAGGAACATGAACTTGAGGATTGGTGTATTTGGTGTACAGCTCTTATATCCATCCATGTTTCTTAGATTTGCTCTAAGTATGCTCCGAACCAATTTTGCAAACATCCTCTCAGCGAAAAAATCACTGGGGTCCAGAAAACATCGTTTCAGAATATCTCAGGAACGCATCGGCAAACATTGGCAATATATCAGCAAACTTAAAAAAATAAAAAAAATATTCATTTTTTTCAATTTTTAAACATCTAAAGCAACAAGAACATCAAATGAACACATTGCCACATGAGTATAGAAAAAAAACTAATATATAAGATATATAAGATGTCCAGTGATACATGACACATCAAAAATGAATCGTGTCCTGAACTCTGAGTCATCAAAAAATATAATAAATGTATCTCATGATCATCATCATGACTCACAAGTCATTTACAATGAAATCAAGTAAATAAACAATCAATTCCAATATGTGATGATGCTCTCCTTCTCCAATCTGTAATTTGCAAATGATCAAAAAAACAAGTGAAAACCGGCTTTAAAACCCCCATTCCGGCCTGGCCGATTTTCCCAATTTTTTTGCTGATTTTTTCCTCCAATTTTTTTGCTGATTTTTTCCTCCAATTTTTTACCGAAAACTCGGCTTTCAATTCATCTCACAATTTGCTACTTTAATTTCACTAAGTGGGCCCCATTTCACTATTTTTCCTCAATTTAAGGGTGGGCCCCACTTGGGTCTTTTTCATTGGCATTTGATCTCTCTAGATCTATTCTTCTAATCCCATAAGTGGCATATTCATTTCATGGTTGAGCATTTATCCCTTCTATAAGCCTCCTCAACCAAGCCCTAACTCCATTGTCCACTTATATTCCCTAGATCTATATCTACATACTCTTGATCTCTCTCTAGTTTCAACTTCACATTTCCCTAGAAGATTTAGAGTAGGTTCGCTGGCCTCTTTTGGTTGTCTAGGGTCTCCCCCCTTGGGCTTGCATTTGCATAATCTAAAGTGAAGAGTGCCTCCATTAGCGTGAAAACCATTTATCCTTGGGAATCGTGGCTCTCTTAGGTCACCTCTTTAGTTGTCCAACACCTCTACCATCCTGGATAGGATCACCTTTTGGGACAACTACAAGTTGTGTGATAACATTTTTGGCGTCGTTGTCGGGGAGGTAGAGGCCTACCTCAGGTGTCTGCGAGTGTCCGTGCGTGTATCTTATATCTTATCACATCCGGTCTTGTAACTTGGATGGTTATCATTTACATTCTTAAATCATACATAACCATCTCATTTCACTCATCTCTCCCCGTTTCTACACGACATATCTTTCGGTAGACAAGACTTAAAGTTTACCTGGCGACTCCTAAACGTGACTCCGCTGAGAAACAAACCTATAAGAAAATGTCTTATCAAGATAACAGCATGTCCGAAATGACCATGGAATTCATGTCAAATTTGTGTGAATTGGTCACCAATATGGCTTTAATACTAAAGAATCAAGATGAAAATTTCAAGAAACGTGATGAACAAACGAAATCAATGTTGACCAGCATCTATAATAACTCAATTCCTTCAAGGACTAATACCACTAAACCTCAACAACATAAGTCGGTTGATACGCAAACTAGTAAGTCGGTTCATCATGGTAATCAACCTATGCGGAGAATCATCTCCAAGCCTCCAAAATCTTCATCTGAAATAATATCGAAAGGTGGAAATGATTCCAGAATTGGTCCAAATCCATTAGCAAAGCAAAAACAGGATCAAGAAGCAAGGACTGAACCTCCTCGTAACACCAACACAACCAAAGAAACGCTTTGGAGGAAGCAACCAGGGCCTACAAGAATAAAAAATTCCCCGATTCCAAAACCTTGTCCTCAAGACCAACCTAGAGCAAATGTTCCTAGCAAGTTGACCAACTCATCTGCTTTAGTCTCATTGAAGGATCTAATCAAAATCCCATCTATCAAGTATCATGTTATGAAATTTTTGGGATTAGTTGTTCATGAAAAGGATAAGGAAAACCCTTACAACTTGAACATTGATGTCTCGGGATTTTTAGCTAAGGTGAATATGCCTATTCCTTTCTGCGAGATTTTCAAAATCCCCTCATTTCACAAAAGGGCTACCAACTAAGTCACCTGACACGGGGACACGGGACACGTAGGACACGAAAATACGAGAGTCCGACACGGACACGGTGACCCCCGAAATCAGGACACGTAGGATACGTTTTATATACATATATATATTTTTTTTTAAATATATTAAAATTTAAAAATATAGACATATAGATCCAAAAATATTTAGAAACTAGAACATTTACAAATATTCAATAGAAATTAGAATAAAAACACATTAATGATTACACATTTGTCATTCACAAATCACGATTCACAACACATTTGTCATTCACAAATCACAATGAGACACATATGCATGTCGGAACCATATTTCTCATTAAGTCATCAAAATCAAAATGTATACATATATGTCGGAATGCCACTGGGCACTGGGCCACTGGCAAATGCCAAATAGACTAATAGTAAATACAAAAAGGGGTGGATCAAGATGGGAGAATCCCATATGTCAGTAGTCCTCCTCCATGCCTGAATCAACATACTCATCACTGCCACTGCCACTGCCACTGCCCTGATCCTCATCCTCCTCCCCCTCCTCCTCCTCTCTGACTCTGCCCAAGCCCATCTGACGATCTGCATCTGCTGCTGTGGAGGATGACCCCTCTGTACGATCACTCTCATCAAAAGTGACCGGCTCTAGCACTGGATCATTAAGATCCATGTTGGCTAATGCCAACTCAGTACTGCTGTCCAAACCCATATCATCAGGAAAGACATCCCACATCTTTGTCTTTCCCTTCACCCACTCCTCCCTCTTCCTGTAAATAAGACGAAGGTTGGAGTGCACATACACCATGGACTCTGCCCTGGACTGCTCAAGCCTGCTCTTCTTCACACTGTACAAGTTCCCATATGTGCTCCAATTCCTCTCACAACAAGAGGATGATGTAACTTGAGAGATGACCCTGAAGGCTAACTTCTGTAGAATAGGGGATGTTGCCCCATGAGTTGCCCACCAACGATAGGGTGTCTTACCCTCCCTATCTCTAAGCACATCATAGCCTCCAAATCTCCCAGTGCCAGTGGAAAAATCTACAAAGCCATCCTCCACCTCCTCAAGCATGTCTCTATCCTGAAATAGCCGTCTAAGTGCTATCTTCCTCCCATTTGCAATCTCTGCATCCATGTGAGGAGGGACTCTGTGTGAGGCCCCCGATCCACCAGTGAGCCACTCCTGAGTGTAGAACTTGGGGTTCAAGGAGTGGGCCAAGCAATGCAAAGGTGTGCAATTCTTATCCCACCTGGAGATAAGAATATCCCGAATAATGGTCCATAAGTTCTCTGCCGATGTCCCATACTCGGGACACTCATTCTCCATGACAATGGACCTCATGGACTCAATCATGGAATCCCACCCCTCATAAACCTCTGCTAGGATGGGCTGGTCCGTGTCTGCATACCGCAACAAAGAAATGATTGGCTCCATGATCTTAATAGTAAGATCCACCGTGTCCCACCAACCATCATTTAACACCAAGTCCTTCACCTTTTGTGAAGCAGCCTGATCCGTCTTTCTCCAAAAGGCCCAAAACTCTGAAATCACCATGGACCCAAGAGCGGTTTTGACCTCCCTCAACCTCTTGAGCATGATGAATGAGGAAGCAAACCGAGTATCTGCAACCTTCAGCAATGAAAGTTGTGTGTACTGTTTGTAGATGGTGAGGGCATTTGTGTGGTTTTGTACAAAGTTACGGATATGGCGTGCATCCTCAATAAGGTTGTCAATCCATGCCACATCCGAAGCAATGGCTTTCAGTGCTAAATTCAAGGAATGGACAATGCAAGGTGTCCAAAAAACCTGTAAGAGCAATAAAAGCACGTATCAATGACTCTACAACACTAACATTGCAATGACCAAATTCAAACAATGAGCAAATTAGAAATGAAAGGTGTCCAAAATGAACATACCTGTGGATATTTAGCTTCCACAATCATGCCAGCAGCCTTGCAAACAGGTGCATTGTCCGTGATGATTTGTACACAAGACTCAACACCCACTTCTTCAATGGTTTTGATGAATAAATCACCCATAAATTGTGCATCCTTGTATTCGCCAAGAGCATCAACCGCTTTCAAGAACACCGGTCCATTTTGGGAAGATACCATGAAATTGATGAGTGGATGGCGTGCGGGATCCGTCCATCCATCAGAAACAATACTCACACCGGATGAGGGCCATGTTGATCTAATTGGCTCAAGAATTTTATCTACCTCCTTCTTTGCTTTAACCAACAATGTGGTTCTAAGCTTCTCTGAACTAGGAGGCACATAAGCATTTGGAGCACGTTCCATGATAGTTTTAACCGTCTCAAAATACAATGGTGACCGTGCAACATTGAATGAAATGAAGTTGAGGTAGAAGAAAAATGCAATAGTAAGGTCTACCTCTTCTCGCGCCTCTTTTTGGAAAATCCTATCCATTGGACCACCTGTAGATTGCCTCTTTCTTGTTTGATAAGTATCCCCACGCCCATGCCCACGCCCATGAATGCTAGGTGGAAATGGAGGCTTGGTGCTAGAGGACTTCCTCAAGAATGGAAGAGGATCATCCTCTTTTTTCTTGCTTGCTGCTGCCACCTTCCCTAAGCCAACATGATCCTCTCTTTCCATATCCCTCCTTTGGTGAACAGTCACCGCTTTGCATGAAGAAATCCCACAAGAAGGAAGGGCCAACAAATGGCCCTTAACCCGGAAATATGTGCTCATGAACTCATGCTTGCAAAAATTGCATCTCCAAGACACATTGCCTCCCCCACCAAGCTTTGCCCCGGGCCCATCTTTTCTTGTCACATACTTCCACAAAGGGTATTTTTTTTCTTGGGCTTGTTGTCTTGCTAAAACAGGGTTAAGTGGAGCCATAGAATGAGCTCCACTAGCAGCCGATGGAGCACTTGACGGAGGAGGAGAACCGCTTGTGCTTGGTGGAATAGGAGGGGAGGCACTAGATGGTGCATTTCTCCCTCTCCTTTGCCCCCTACCTCCTGCCCTAGCTGATTGAGACATTCCTTTTCTTTTGTGATGGTTGAGCTTGCAATCCTCTCCACAAATCCACCGGAATGCACTTGGAATCACTTGGAAACGATGGATAGCCTTCAAATCTCCTTCAAATCTCCTTCACCTGCACATACAACTCACTCTCAATCAAATGCTTCCTTGCAAATGACAAAAAGAAAGGCAAATTTTGATTTTTAAGTGAACCCGGACGCACTTTTCCGCCAAAAACGTGTCCTGTTTTTCAAAAACGTGTCCGACAGTCGCGATTCGCTTCATCTGCGTGTCCGATTCGCTGGGAAAGTCGTGTCCCGATTCAGGATTCGATGCAAGGTCGAATCGGACACGAATTCCAATCGAATCGTGTCCGATTCGACCGATTCGGGACACGGCAAGGGTCAAGGACGAATCCTGTTTCTGAGGCTACCAACCATTTGGGAATCCAACCGAAGAAACAAATGACAAAACAAGTCCCGGTTGAACCTAAAGATTCCTTTGTCATGATCCATGATAAATTTCATACATTCATAGCATAAAACATAAATGTATAACCAAGATCACTAGAAGCAAGACAAAGCACAAAACAACAACACAGAGTTTGACCTGGGAAACCCAAATGGGAGAAAACCCAACAACCTTCACAGAGAGATGATAATTCCGAGATCAGAGTACAAATAAGAAAAGAGAAAGAATGTGAAAGTATCTTTCACAAGTAGATGCCCCAAATAAGCTCCCTCCTTCAAGTGATGCGAAATCAGCCTCCTCCAAGTAATGCGCACTTGCTAAGTGAGTGAATGAGATAATGAGGTGCACTAGCCTCCTATTTATACAAGTGCAAACCTGGAAAATTCCCTAACTGGGCTGACTTCACCTGGGGACAATAAATAATTTAAATTTAATATTTTTATTTGTTTCTTTTGCACCCCAAGGCTTACATTGATTCTTTCATGTGTTTACATAATTGATTACATAAAGTTCTTCTCCCTTAGGAGGTATAAACAAGTACCATGAAGGTACAATAAAATATAATGAATAATATCTTCTGAAGTTGTACAAAATCCAACACTCCCTCTCAACGAGGAAGGTATTCTTCGATCTTCATCTGCATCACGATCATCTGGGTTTCATTTTGTACATCCATTATGCCTCCATCATCTCTATGCATACTGAAGGTTGTCCACACAGTCTCTGTGCATCATCATCACCAGTCCTTCGGTGAGTCTAGGAGAATCACTCAATCCTAGTTATCTGAGATTATCAGTTGTACCATCTCTGCTATACAATTTGCTACCTATCTGTCTCATCTGCCAATGGGGTCCTCCCATACCTAGCTGAGATCTCAGACGAGCAAAAGGGCACGGCCATCTACTGACTGTCGGACTCTTCTGCCTATGAGATTTCTCCCATATCTGGCTGAGTACCTGGACTGTAGAGGCACATGTGCAACCACACGGCCAACTGTTGACTGTCCCACTCATCTGCCTATGGGATTTCTTTCATATCTGGTTGAGTAACCAGACTGCAGAGGCACTAGTGTGAACCCGACCAACTGCTGACTGTCCTACTCATCTACCTATGGGATTTCTCCCATATCTGGCTGAGTAACTGAACTGCAGAAGGTACCTGGGTGAGCCCGGCCAACTGCTGACTGTCCTACTCATCTGCTTATGGGATTTCTCCCACATCTGGCTGAGTAACTGAACTGCGGAGGCACCTGGGCAAAGCAGGGCAAGCATCTCAATGTCATCTTTCCCTCTCAAGGAGGGATACGTTCTCTTCGACTCCAAGTCTTCCGCGAAAGTATTTGAACTTCACCCTCGGAAGAGCCTTGGTGAGAACATCTACAATCCGGTCGTCTATCGGCACGTACTGTAACTCGACCACACCTTTCTGCACCATATCACGAGTGAAGTGATATCGAATCTCGATATGCTTCGACCTGTCGTGAAATACAGGATTCACTGACATCTGCACACAGCTCTGGTTATCACAGTGAATCACGGTCGGCTCTAGAATCTGGCCGAACAATCCTACCATGAGTTTACGAAGCCAAACTGCCTCTCGAGCTGCTATGCTAGCAGCCATGTACTCGGCCTCTGCAGTACTTAGTGCTACCGAGTTCTGCTTCCTGCTACACCAAGAAATAACTGTAGAACCCAAACTGAAGCAACATCCAGAAGTAATCTTCCGATCTGCAACACATCCGGCCCAATCTGAGTCTGTAAACCCCTGCAATATCAGGTCACCATTTGAAGCATACTTCAATCTATATCCCACAGTGCCACGTAAGTATCTAAGCACATGTTTTGCAGCAATCCAGTGAATCTGCCTCGGTTCGCACATGAACTGACTGAGGGCATTCACAGCAAAAACATATATTTGGTCTTGTGTTGGTCAGATACATCAATGATCCAATCAACTAGGGATAAATGGTGGGATCAAACAAATCAGAATCTGAAGCAGAATCTCTCAACTTCTTCCAATTCGCATCCATCGAAGTAGCCATGGACTTGCAGTGATGAAATGGAAGATACACCAGATGGATGTCAAGACTGCTTTCTTGAATGGTGTAGTCGAGGAGAAAGTGTATGTGGAGCAGCCACTTGGTTTTGAGACACATGACAGGAAGTCATATGTGCAAGTTGAAGAAGGCCTTGTATGGCTTGAAGCAAGCTCCTAGGACTTGGTATGGTAGGATAGACAGATTTCTATCCAGTTTGGGCTTTACCAAGAGTAAAGCAGATTCCAACCTTTACTACAAGGTTGAGGAAGGCAATCCCGTGACACTACTTTTGTATGTGGATGACCTGTTTGTAACAGGTGAGGATGGGTTGATTGCTGATACCAAGAGGAAGCTTGCTGCCAAGTTCGAGATGAAGGACTTGGGGATGATGCACTATTTTCTAGGCATGGAGGTGTGGCAGAGTGCAGATGGAATCTTCCTTGGACAAGGGAAGGATGCAGTAGAGATCCTGACGAGGTTCGGGATGATGGACTGCAAGGCCATGGCCCACACCTATGGCATCGAACCTGAAGCTTCTGTGCGATGCTTCATCTGAGCCAATTGATGTTACTGTGTATCGTCAGATGATTGGGTCCTTGATGTACCTGACGAACACAAGGCCAGATATTTGCTTTGCGGTGAACAAATTGAGCCAGTTCCTGACGGATCCGAGAGATGTTCACTTAGTTGCTGTAAAGCATATTCTGAGGTACCTGTAGGGTACAATTGATTATGGGCTCAAGTATGATGCGAATCAAAAGTTTAACCTGCAGGGTTATGATTGATTCAGATTGGGCAGGCAGTGCTGCAGATAGAAAGAGCACATTTGGGTGCTGCTTCAATATGGGATCAGGTGTGATCTCCTGGTTTAGCAAGAAGCAGTCCTGCGTAGCACTGAGTACAGCCGAGGCAAAGTATGTTGCAGCATGTTCGGCTAGTTGTGAGGCAGTATGGCTCCGAAAGCTACTGTCTGAGTTATTTGATCTTCCGCTAGAGGCTACTAGTATATTTTGTGACAACCAAAGTTGTGTAAAGCTGTCTGAGAACCCGGTGTTCCACGACAGGTCGAAACACATAGAGATCAAATATCACTATATCAGGGATATGGTGCAGAGGGGAGCAGTGAAGCTCCTGTATGTTGTGACGGATGAGCAGATTGTAGATGTGTTGACGAAGCCACTAGCCAGAGTGAAGTTCGAGTACTTCGGAGAGAGGCTTGGTGTTCTTCAAATTGACGACACTTCGAGGAAGAAGTGATGGAGACATTTGTTGAAGCCATTCCAAGCATGGTGGAAGGAGGATCCTTCACATGGCTATGGATATAAGCGTTGGATGATGAGCATCATGATGATGTTCTAGTTTCTGCTCTGTATGATCAGTTGGATCATTTATGTATGTATGCATCATGTTGGATGTTGGATGTTGGATATGATCAGTTGGATCATTTATGTATGTATGCATCATGTTGGATGCTTGGACCATGTATCTGTATATGTATCAGGTGGATACGTTGTATGATTAGGTAGATACTTGGTATGCATCAGGTGGATGCATTGTATGATCAGGATGATCATGGATGACGAGCTTCAGGATGTTGCTTTAGATGACATGCATCAGGACGATGTAGTGATGATGATCAGGATGATCATGTGTACATCAGGATGATGTATGGTGAGTATCAGGTGGATACTCTGTGGTCGTGGACAGGTTGTGCAGATGAGCATGTAAGTAGACCTGGGAGATCTGGACAGGATGAAAAAGGCCTCAGATGCTCTTTCGAGGCATTGCTCTGGGAGGACATATAATAGCGCCCTAGGAGATTTGCAGATGCTCTTGCTAGGTTTTGTCGCTGGCATATAATAGTTCCCTGGGAGATCTAGCAAATGCTCTTGCAAGGTTTTTTCCTATGGCATGTAATGTGTCCTTGAGAGATCCGACAGGTAGAGCTGTGTGCTCGTAACAGCCTGGGATGCTCTTGCAAGGTTTTGCCATGACCACATGTAATATGCTCCTGGGAGATCCAACAGGTAGAGCTGTGTGCTCGTAACAACCTGGGATTCTTCAACCAGGTTTTGTGGTGGACCACATGTAATGTGCTCCTAGGGGATCCGACAAGTAGAGCTGTGTGCTCGTAACAGCCTGGGATGCTTCAACCAGGTTTTGTGGTGAGATCACATGTAATGTGCTCCTGGGAGATCCGACAGGTAGAGCTGTGTGCTCGTAACAGCCTGGGATGCTTTAGCCAGGTTTTGTGAGGGGTCACATGTAATGTGCTCCTGGGAGATCCGACCGATAGAGATGTGTGCTCGTAACAGCCTAGGATGCTGCAGCCAGGTTTTGTGACGCACATAATAAGTCCTGAGGATTCCACAGCATGGCCAGTAATGATGAAGACCTGCAAATGGTGGGCCTACATCTAGTATGAAAAAGGACTGGCTCTGTAGAACTTCCTATGACGAGTACATTCAAAGATTGACTGAGATAGCAGCAGCAGTGATGATGACAATGATTCGAGGACGATGATTCGCTGATGATGATCCAGAGAAGAAGACTTGTGCTAGCAGATCTGTGTCGAGAAATACCTTCCTAGTTAAGAGGGAGTGTTGATGTATATGTAACTTCGGAATGTATTTCATCTATGTATATTGTACTCCTATAGAGATGTGTTATTCCTCTATACGGAAGTATCGTCATTTATATTGTAAGTGTCGCAACTTATACTTGATGGATTATTAGACCACCTTGTTGGGGTCGGCCCTGTATAAGTCATGTGGGTCAAAGGGATATTAGACCACCCTATTGGGGGTTGGCCATGTGGGTCAAAGGGTTATTAAACCACCCTATTGGGTGTCAGCGCAGTCAGCATTATGTTATGTGATTAAGTTGAAGCCGACCTAGTAAAGGTTATTAGACAAGTCAAGTCAAGTATAAATAGAGTGCGCGAGGCATTCTATTTCATCATTCTATTCTCACACTCACACTTTGGAGAGTGGCGCACTTGTGGAGGAGGAGAAGCTGCTGCTAGGAGATGTCTATCTCTTATGCTTGGGTTGTATCATTGCTCTATCTATCTCTGAGGAAGTTATTGGGATTTTTCACCTTTATGGTTTTCCCCAAGTAAACTCTATGTCTCTTGTGTGCTTGCATTATTGTGTCCATGATTGATATGTTGTAGATATGTTGTACATGTTGTTCTCTCAGTTAAGATCCTAGATCAGATTGAAGTAAATTCTGAAAAACTAACAATTGTTAGGGCACCTTTCGGATCTTGAACTCCTGGAATAAAAGTACTATTTTTGCAGATATATTTCTCTGGCTTTGATGGATGCTCTTGCAAATTGAATATACAATCTTTTCTCTGTGTTATCATTGTGGATCTAGCTTGTTCCAAACGTTTTTTCTGCAGGGTGGTCGTGTGGTAGAAGAGGAGGGCGAATTGAAGAGGGCGCTATTGCGGGGAAACCCCATGCCTCTCTCTCGGATCAAGCTTTGTCTCAGGGAGCGTCTTTATTGTATCTTTTGGACATCTTGATGCTACTTGTTTCATCTTTTCTCCCGTATAGTTTCTTTCATGCTTGATCGATTCTTATTATAGATCGTTTTTGGCAGGGAAGGGCGCACTGTTCACTCTAGAAGGATAGCGAATCTACTTGGGAAAGCTAGATCTCACTCTTGATTGCCTCACTTTGGGAAGATTATCAATTTGCAAGATGGCCGCAAGCTTTTCAGGTAAGATCTACAAGGTACGTATTGGTTTTCATGTATTTTACCCATTGGTCACTCCAAACCCTCATTGATTAAAACCCTAGTTTTTAGATCCGATAGATCTGGCGATTATTTAGGCTTAATAATTAAAACCCACCTCATAATTAATTAATAAACCTTGGTGACCAAATTTGGTGGGAATCCGACTCCATTTACCCCTCGATCTAAGGCACTAAATCTCTCCAAGGGAGGTCACACTTGTGGGTTATTGGTCTTTTTCCAGATCTATCATCTAGGTGTTGCTATTTTGCCATTAAAACTTCAGATCTATAGTTTAGCCACCCTCCTAGTGCCATTCCTACTTTAATTTCACTAAGTGGGCCCCATTTCACTCTTTTTCCTCAATTTAAGGGTGGGCCCCACTTGGGTCTTTTTGATTGGCATTTGATCTATCTAGATCTATTCTTCTAATCCCATAAGTGGCATATTCATTTCATGGTTGAGCATTTATCCCTTCTATAAGCCTCCTCAACCAAGCCCTAACTCCATTGTCCAAATATATTCCCTAGATCTAGATGTACATACTCTTGATCTCTCTCTATTTTCAACTTCACATTTCCCTAGAAGGTCTAGAGTAGGTTCGCTAGCCTCTTTTGGTTGGCTAGGGTCTCCCCCTTGGTCTTGCATTTGCATGATCTAAAGTGAAGAGTGCCTCGATTAGCGTGACAACCATTTATCCTTGGGAATCGTGGTCTCTTAGGTCACCTCTTTAGTTGTCCAACACCTCTACCATCCTGGACAGGATCACCTTTTGGGACAACCACAAGTTGTGTGATAACACTTCCTTGGCTACCCATCCAAGCCCTTACCATCTCTTACCTGCCCTATTTTCCAGCCTTTTCAAATTTCATCTCAGGTCTGTCATCAAGACAGCCTGTGCACTCCATTGCTTTCCTAAAAACCTGCCACAAACACACACAAATAACATCAAAGGAGTTAGTAAAGAGATATTTAATTCCTGTTTATTGAAGATTGGCATAGGGACTGTTTTTGTTACTGTTTACATGCTACAGCGGGTGTATATCAGGTCTGATTCAGAAAGTTAGCTTGTTCAAGTACTCCTTAAATAGTGCAGGATTGCCTTTAAATGAAGACTTATGGTATCTACTATTTGGCACTTATTGGTATCTACTATTTGGCACTTATTGGAAGACCAAATTATTGTTTTACTTTTGACATTATCAATGAAAGACCCTGAGTGAATGAATTTTTATGATTCAAATGTACTGCTAGATAACTGTATCGGACTTATTGATTGAATTGTTACTGATGAATTTATATTGCTTACATTGTCCATAGTATATTTTCAATGATATATGCAAATGCTTTATAATGATATTGGTGGGTGGAATATTGCCTTAGTATCGCAATTGGCTTACTATTTGATGATCAATGATAAATGCTAATGGTTGAATTCCCACTGCTTGTGGTACTAAGCTTGCTTGCTAATATTGATTTGATTGTTCTTAATACTACTAGGTTGTTTATCTGACTCCTCTAAGGCACTGATCTCGAGCTATAGGTGTTAGTATTTGTTTGCCTTGAGGTGTCATTGACAGGCTAGCATTAAAGGGCTCTCCCCTTGGAGGTCAAGACTCTCGTAAGAAGTTTGTGAAAGTGTGACTGAGGTGACATTGGGTCACACTCTCCTTGCATTGTCTATTGGACACTAGCCCTGCTAGTCTGTCTAGTAACACAAGGTAAGCCCTAGCTAGGGTTTTTATTGCAATAAACATTGTCTTCTGAAGTGGGACACCTCTCCTTAAAGAGCCTCTCCTGTTTAGGGCCATGGCTTCTTTATTTTTCCCTAACTAGGTTAAGATCAACACAAACTAGGGTTTCTTGATCTTGCTCTAGTTCATATAAAATCAATTTGCCAAAGTTTGAGAGGTACGTTAACTACGATTCCTCATGCTCTAAGGGAAAAGACAGTCTCATTTCCCCTATCTTCAACAAAATCTCCTTTTATCAATTTTTTGTACTATATATTGCAAAAAAACAAATATTGAGAAAAACCCTAAAAATTTATATTTTTGTAAAAATCCAAAAATATTTATTTTTTCGTACCCTAGTTATTTTTTGAAGTTGTTAATTGCAGTAGTGTATTTCAAATCTTGATAAAATATCGTAAAAATCCAAAAAAGTCAAAAAAATCTTTCAAAACAGGTCAATTTTATGCCTTAAAAGTACCCCAAAGGAGGTGATATCATCCTAGGGTTAGGTGACGTCATCCCTAAAGGGTTGTTTCAGATCTGGTTATTGAGTTATTGCATATCCATTTCATCAAAAAAGTCAAACCCTAGGGGCTTGAGGAAGTCAATTGCGAAAAGGGGCATGATGAAAATGAATAAATAGCAGTGTTCCACCAGGTTTCCGGGACGCGAGAGCGCGAGAGCAGGGAAACGCACATTGGGGATGTGTAGAGAGACCCCCTAATTTTGGGGAAATTTTGGGGGCGGGGGGGCGTCGGGGTCCCTAACATAGGGGGCCATGTCTCTAAAATTATTTAAAAATTAAAAAATATGAATCACAACATACTAACATATCAATTCCTCATCCCATCACCATTTACATACTAAATTGAAATTCATTAGTGTGCAATGTAAACAGGATATTCAATTCATAAAGGCTATTTTAATTTTTTAATACATGCATGTCTTCCATTATAAGTTATAACTTTGAAATTTGAATCATAGACATAAACAGTAGATAAATTTAAAATGATAAATCATAAATTTGAATCACAGACATGTCAGATAAACACCCACAAATAAAGAGTGATGAGTCAAAGACTCAATCTGAGTTCATCAATGACAGTAAATAAAATTATAAAACTAAAAGTAGCAAAAAGAAATCATCAAAAGAGCGTCAAGGAGATAGTTCCATGGACTGGTCTTGCTGATGCATCTGCTGCATGAAGTCACCATCTATGGGAGTGCCACCATCTAAGTTAGAGTCACTCTCAGTCTCATCCTCGAGAGTGATTTAATTTTTAAGGTTTTTTTTGGTTTTTCCTAAAAAAAAATAAAAATCCAGGAGGGGGGAGCACCTGGGCATCCCCCATTTTAGGGAGGGGGCGTCTACAAGCCCCCCTCTGCGGGAAACTCCTCCTAGTGCGTTTCCCCAAGTTTTGCAAAAAAGGGGGCACTGGGAAACATTTCCCATGGAGCCTCCCAGCCCCCGGGGCGTGTGAAGCGCAGGGTCCGAGCCCCCGACCCTAGGAGACGCGTCCCCGTGGAACGCTAATAAATAGCTAGTGAAATGACATGGCATGAAAAATGGCTTAGTAAAAGTGTGAAATGACATGAAATGAATGTTACACCTACTCAAATTCAAAGGAGTACACTTGACTCATGAGGCGACACACTTATCTAAGGGAATTATGACCACACCATGGTACATCGAAGTTATGAAACAACAATTAAAAGTACATAAACCACTATAGAGTAACACCATTTGACCCCTCATGGTCATATCCCATATACAAGAAGGAAATCCCCACGTGTCAGTATGTCTTGGCATGTGTCACAAATCTGGAATCAAACTGTAACAATGCCCCAAGCATATATGGCACAAGAGTGGTGATCTAGCAAGCTAGAAGTGTCTCTGGCAAAAATCCATGGATGAACCATATATCTCATTGGTGGAGCTAATAAATGTGAATAAAATCACTAGGCATCCATCACCAAATCACCCTGACATGTCAAGGAGTAATAGAGTGCAGGGTGCAAAGCATAAAGCTCCCCTCCAACTCCCTCCTTTCCTACACACAACCAAAACTCCACGTGCCTCTTTAACTTATCCAAATTCCACATCTTCAACTTATCATTTGACGGAGCGTCAAGCAACAAGCTCCTCGCCTGCATTCATACCATTGCATACATTTACCTTAGCCATTTATGAATATTCCCACGAACTTCTTCAAGGCAACGAGAAGCAAGCTTCCAACAAGCTTCTAAAACATGCTTCAAGCACAAAATTTGACAAGGGTTATTGAGCACAAAATAACTAGATAATTAGCCGCTTAGCCATTTTGATTTTTCACAAATCCATTTGGATTAGTTGTGAGGTTAGTAACTTGTTCATAGGGCTCTTGTTCAACGATGATAAATTCAAACCCTAATTATCAAAACCAAAAGATGAATTACAAAGGACATATTAATGCAAAACAAAAATTGTAGATAAGATCAGATAAAATAATTTTATTAATGTCCAACAAATTACCACAAAAGTAGCTCAATGGGACTGTGCGGTATGATGATAACAATACAAAGATGGAGCGTAAAAGTAGCTCCTATAAAAAGCTAAAAGCATAACTCAAACCAAACCCTCACTCCATAAATGGAGAGCCGATCTTGAAGAAAAATATACAAGGAGAGATATGAGGAGAGCTGATCCACGAAAGGAAAATATAACAGGAAGTGGATACAAGAGCTATGATGCAAAAATGGTGAAATTGTCATTGTCATGGGCCACTAGAAACACTAGAAGCATTAAGAGTATCTCTCCTACCATCCGAAGCCGATTGAAAGAAGCTCAAAAGAGTACTATGTGTTAAACTTAATGCAGATGCAAGACCCATTCTCAGGGACGATGGCACCCTAGTCAGTTAACTGGGGTTCCTGGTCAGTTACCCAGGTAGAGTAAGTCACTAGAAGGTACCCTAGGGTCCCCAGCAGTCTCCTGGGTTCTTGGTATGGGGCCAAGCAGATTGATGCCATGGCAAAGTCCCTAGCATGTGGCTATGGCCCCTATCTGTCTCTAGGGTATTCTAGTCTAGGACTAGAGAGTTTCTTGGTCATGAGGACCAAGCAGATCCTACAGGCTAAGACAAAGACATCCTGGTCTAGGAACAGGCAGATTCTTGGTCAAGGACCAAGCACATCCTACAGGTGGTTGATCAACATCCAGTCTAGGACTGAAAGCTCAGCCTAGGGCTGAGGACCATTCTCCGGGAGAATGGAAGACCTGGTCAGGGACCAAGGGGTTGATCAACATGATTCAGTATGGGAGTGAAGCTCAGCCTTGGGCTGAGAGCCATTCTTTATGAATGGAGGATCTTGGTCTATTAACCAAGATGATGATGTGTGATTCCCTCCTCTCCTAGGTCTTCGAGATGGTTGAGCTAGGTTGCCTTCTCAAGGCACTGGCCACCCCTTGATGAAGTCACTAGGACTTGAGCTCAGGAGCAGTCAGAAGGACCACAGGATCACATCATCCAATGTGGACCTTCCTTATATAGTGATGATGAACTTTCAGTTAGTGTATGGAACACTTTTACATTTGAGAGAGAGATGAATGGGTTGTATCCCCACCTTGCGTGTTTACCTTTGGTCTTCCACTCTTATTGTTCTTGGTCTCGTGGTTAGAAGGGTTGTCTACCCACCTTGAGTTGTCTTGACTCTCACCACTATGTTGTTTTTGGTCTTAAGGGTAAAAGGGTTGTTTACCCACCTTGTTGTTAAACCTTTGGTCCTATGGTTAGAAGGGTCATGTACCATTCCTTGGTTTATGGTTTGACTTGGGTTGGTGTGGTCTTGTGTTGACCACTTGTTGGTCCTTGTACTAGCGCCCCTTTTGAATGTGGCACCTTAACCCTATGTTACAACGTCTTAACATTTAATTTAATTTATATTTTATACATGTAACCCTCCTAAAGTATATGATGTTTTGACCTTTTTGAGTAAACCCTAATCTCAATGACCATTTAGAAGGAGAACCTTCTAGAAGACCATTGAGAGGCTATAAAAGCTAGTCTAACCCTTCATTATGACATGTCTTGAAGAAGCATCTTAGCTCTTATTTATTGGGTGACTGATCTAGGGTTTCAGCAGTCCTGTTTGGTTGATGTCAAAGGCTGATTTAGCACTGAGTTAATCTTCTAAGGCTGCCATTTTGCTTCCTGTGAGTACCTTCAGCTGTTAGAAGCCCATTAGGGATGTCATCCACCTGATTGAGGTCTGCATTGGACTGTTTTGGATGCTGCTAGGGCAGCCACCCCCCTACTTGGACTGTTTTGGATGCTGCTAGGGCAGCCGCCACCTTGCTTAGACTGTTTTGGGTGCTGCTATGGCGGCCGCTACCTTATTAGACTGCTTCTTGACTGCATGGTGAAGGCCGCTGCTCTTGTGATGTGTTTTGCTGCCCTGACGACTGTTGTGGATAGGCCGCCTGCTGCCTTGTGACTGCCGCTGTTGCTGTGACTATTCCACTGCTTTGTGACTGTCCTACTGCCCACCGTGAGCTGTCCTGTTTGTTTTAGGGCTGCCTGGAAGTGACTGCATCCTGTGTAAGAAGATGTTGCTACCTCAATTGAGGAGGCCGCTGTTTTGTGGGTTGATCCACTGCCCCTTTTTGTGGGCTGATAGGACAGGCCACAGCCTGTATAAGGCTTGATAGGGTGCGCCACAGCCTCTAAGGCTGCCTGTGGACTGTATTGGAGAGGGCCACAGCCTTAGGGATGCTTGCTACCTTCATACGTGGACTTAGAGTTACCTGCTACCTCCAACCAAGGGACTGTTTTATGGACTGTCTGTTGAGACCTTGCATGGGTCAGATCTATTGTGCTTAGGGCTGCTTGTGGAGATTGCAGACTTTGTTTGTGGTCAGATCTACTGCTTGGGTCAGATCCACTTGTTTAGGGCTGCCTTTTGGTCACCTGTGGAAGTCTCTGCCTGTTGGAAACTTGTTTGGGTCAGATCTACTGAGATCTGAGGTCTGATATCTTTTGTTGGGTGACTGCCTGGGCTGCTACTGTGATTTGACTGTAAGTGACCACCTTTGCTTTGTTTGAGGACTACCACTCTGGACTGTGTTTGAGGCTGCACTTGTGCCCTTCTCCATTTGACTGTCTTGGTTATCCTACAGCCTATTCCATCTCTCTCTCTCAGGTATGTACTAACCCTCGGGTAAGGATCATATTGTTCATATTGATTGACTTGCCTCTGAGAGGCACAGTCTGTTCTGAAAGTTGTTTTCTGAATACAAAGGAAGCTCCTATCTCATCAAGTAAGTTGTTAGACTTGTTCTTTTGATTTTGAATTAGATCTATTGTTACTGCATGTTGCAACTTTAACACAGGGACCTCTTTGGGAGTATTAAAGTTGAAAGAGATGAAAATTATGTTTTATTTCCTAGATCTAAATCTTGTATTGCTACAGCTGTACTATTTTGACTTCAGTATTAGTTTAGCAATTTATATTTGCATTCAAGTATTAAAACTTTTAATTTTCTGCCTCAAACCCTAACCTAACCCAAAAATCAGCACTATGTCTGGTAGAAGAACTAGAAGAGGAACTGCAATGGGTAGTGCACTGCTGCCTAGAGGAGGAAGCTTGCTACTGTATCCTTGATGAAGTCGTCCGGCTGTCGGGATGGAGCTGAGACTATCCCTGTTGCTGGTGTTGGGCGGAGGCAGAGGTGTTTGTCTCTTGGTGCCCCTTTTAGACATCTAAGTTCCTTATATAGCTTTGAAAGAGCAAGTTTATCATAACCAAATGCATTCCTAAAAAGCTAAGCTTTTCTCTTTTCAACCAGACACTAAATGTAATTATTCCAATGAAAGCCATGTTTTTTATGCCTTTACCATCTCCTCAGGTTTTGACATCAAGATATTGTTGGAATTCAACCATTCTAATTTAGGGAAATTCACCTAAGAATTCCCAAGACCTTGAACACAAAGTGTAGTTGAATCATAGGGAAAAATGATACAACTTCATAGACTGAACTCCAAGATACGTTTCAATCATAACTCAGTCAACTTGCTCCTGTCACCTAGAAGTCAGGGACAGGTTTCATTGTATTAAAAGAAACATTGAATTGTACCCTAAAAGCTAGAGTCAATAGAAAGGGTTTCTGTTTTATCCCAATGTTGTGAGCAGTGAATAAATACAATTTGTAATTTATAGAAATCCTCTCTTTTATAATGATAGAAAATAATTTTGAAAGAATCTAAATTCTAAACTTGCAGCTCCAGCTGTTGCAAATTATTTTGCTTACATACAATTTACATAAGAAGTCTCCAGTATCAAAATTGGTATGCTATTTCTCATTCAATCTGGAAAGCAAATAGAAACACAGTTAACAAAATAGTCATAATACAAGACAGGGAAACACCACTAAAGCTGGGAAGTAAAATTTAGCCAAAAATTCTAAAGCAACTCACCGTATCAGCTCCTGCAAGATTCAACCCAACACCACCTGCTCTTGTAGATATTAAAAATACAAATGCTTTACGAGCATCGTCATTGGCTTTTCTGATGTCACTTGATTCTTGCAATGTTGATGTTTTACCACTAAAGCTTTGCACTGCTGCAAAACGCTCCTCAGCTCTTACTGAGCCATCAAGACGCTCATAAGAATACCTTCGCAGTTCTAAGTAATCCTAGATGCCATAAAAAAGTAAACAATTCGAATCCAGACAGATTCAAAATTACATGTTAATCAAATGGGAAATACAAAGTACTTTCATTTCCATATCACAACATAAATCAAAAAGGGAGATAACTTCTTCACAGTGTAAATGGATCAAAATTGGTCTTTTCTGCAATTTTCTTCATATAGAGGAAATCTAACCTGCAGAATGTCTATTGTACGCGTCATTTGAGCAAAAATCAAGACACGATGACCTTGACCATGTAGCTTCTCAAGCAAAATGTCCAGAATGATGAGCTTTCCACTTGCCTGATTTTCATCATGCACAAAAGGCAAAATAAAACAAAGGATCATTATAAACAACGGACATCATCTTATCTTCATATTACAGTCATCAACCTTTAACGATTGAGGTTAGGTATTAATTTGGTATCTTAAGCAAAATAGTCATCAAGAGAATATTAATGTGAAAATGACCATAATACATTGTTAAAACAAAATAAACAATTAAGCATTCCAAAGCAACTTTATCATGCACTGATTCATTATATTCATCAATCTTACCTGAACCAAATGTTCACCTTCTTCAAATGGCTCTGGCTCCACACCATTGAAAAGGTAAGGATGGCTACATGCCTTTCGCAGTTGTACCACCTGCAAGGTTATAAATTCTAAATAAGAATAATTTAAATGTTTACAAACATTTTTATTTGATTTGTGAACAAATAACCATACCATTCACAGCTTTTGCGTGTGTGAACTTGCCTTTAGATTTACCATAATCCTTAGCAACCAATGCCTCTTTGGATGATAAAGAATGGTAACATGGTTATCATTTTACATCTTGATGAAACAAAGAATTCAATTGCACTCTCTTAAGATCGCATGCCATAAGCATGACAAACTGAAGCAGAATAGCCCTCTTAAGCCAGGGCCCAGCATAAATATTAACTCAAACTTAGCATCACAAATGTAAGCCAAGAAGCACATTGAGTAAGCTAAAGCACACGACTCAGCTTAACATTGAAGCTTAGAAACTAGGCCTCACAACCTTCTGTGCAAGTTTCCCACTTACTGCTCTCATCATTCTCATAAAATAGAAGTAAAAAGAACACAAGAAAAATGAAATCTTAACAGAAATGCTTACTTAAATACGGAAAGAATATAGCTGCATTTCATTGTACTATAGCTAATACTTACAATATTTTGCAAAGATTGGTGTTGAGAAGTGCCTGAACCACTTGTTAGAAGCTGGGGCAACTCTTGATGCAATACAGATCCATAAATTTTCTTCTGAAGTGGGACCAATGGAGCCAGTCTATTAAAATTTGAAGCACAAAACCACATTATTGTTAAGCAATGATAAAAATAACAATATTAGATTTATTCTCCAAAGCTAAAAATGCTGGGCAAAGGTCGACTGTTTCAAGATATTCACAAGTATTTTCAGTTTGAAGACTGACACTGTAGCCTCAGACAGTGGTGGCAATGACAGAGTGCCATTCTTAACAAGTAAAGCTTTTGTGCGCCGAATCATGAATGCATGCACAACATATCTTAGCAGCTTAAACTGTTTGCTATATCCAGAGGTATTGTCACCTGCAAAATGGATGTG
Source organism: Larix kaempferi (assembly GCA_027924585.1). NCBI lineage: Eukaryota > Viridiplantae > Streptophyta > Pinopsida > Pinales > Pinaceae > Larix > Larix kaempferi. Next base: position 4,805,231 of record BSBM01001334.1, read on the forward strand.
CTTTGAACATTAAAGAAAATCGGCATACCCTACAAAGCATCATTATCTTACCAAACAGACTCACATTTTCAACGCACAAAATTCAGTACAATATATCACAAGATTTTTCCAGGAAATTGACTTCAAAACTTATTCATCATATATAAAATAGCACAGAATAACACAATGTTTACTTGTAACTTGTCTAATTTACAGCAGACTAAAAATTAGCAGACCAAACCACTTCGAACAGGTATACCCAATTCATTAGATTGCTCAATGAACTAAAACGTATGAAAATGCATGATATAACAGAACTTATTGTAACCATCTGCAAAACTCATCCAATCATTTATCAATAATATTCACAACTCAGTATTCAAATGTATAGATTGCAAAGCTATAAGCTTACTTTTGCTAGAAAAGCTATAAACTTACCCTTGCTAGAAGGTACGGTATGAGCCTGAGCTCTACACAGAAATTATAACTGCAAACCAACATTTCAGCAAATTACAAGTAACAATTACACAACAAGGAAACAAGAGTACGAACAGAAACAATTTTGGTTAACAATTATGGTTATGCATGTTCGCACTCTAATACATTTCACTCCCAATTTTAGAACTAGTATAAGCATTCTTATCCAAGGCCTTGTTGCATACATATACCAGTATATTTCTGCTCTGTTTCCTGTATTGTGTTTTATGTCTGGTAATGTGATCGTGAACATGTGGCACTTTATTTCTGGTACAGTTATTATACATAAAGGTTTTTATTATTACCCTCTTGCTCTGCTGCATCATCAGACGGAAGAGGACAGTCCATCAACCCATCATCCAGGCAGAATTTGCAGTACACCCTTTCTGGATTGAGACTATCTTCAGACTCCTAGAGCTGCTGCATCACCTCTAGACATTTTCCAACTTGGCCATAGGAAGAGAACAGTACCCATATCTTGCTTATCGATCTTTGGAGGCAATCACCCAGTCTGCCCTTCCCCTGCCCCCTGGAGAGCGAGGCATTGGTTTTCAAAGACTCCCCCCATCTCCTCCAATGTGCTGGTATATTGATAGACCACCTTCCCCCATTCATGTACTCTTTGGATGCTCCTGGCCACCTCCTGCCTAATAAGCAAGAAGTGAATGGCATTATCAGAGAATGTATTTATAGACAGTATATCCAAGTCACATGCATCACCTCCTTTGGGGTTTGAGACGCAAAATGGCCTTTTATACAGAGCACTTCATAGGGCTCTGAGACAGCCTCATGGTGCATCCACCTTACACGTTTCAACAGTGGATGCATGGGCTCAAGATCCCCCCTAGGCCAGTTCAGAGTAGGCTCATAGCAGCTTCAGGTGGAAGTTGAGAACCAAATTCCACAAGAGGACAAATTATGCCAAATCTACCATAGAAATGAGACAAAGACAAAGGAGCACTTTAAAGGTTATACAGATGCCCCCGTTACTATGAGATACGTAGTCAGTCTCACTGATTGTTCAAGAAGTCTCATAACTCCCTCTCCACATTTTGCCAGTACCCAGACCAACAATGCTTGGCATTTTGCCAGTACCCAGAAGTGTACATAGAACAACCACAAGGATTTGAAGTTGAAGACAGAAAGACGCATGTTTGCAAAGTAAAGAAGGCTTTGTATGGGTTGAAGCAAGCTCCAAGAGCTTGGTATGGAAGAATTGATAGTTTTCTAACGAGCTCGGGTTTTACCAAAAGTAAATCTGATCCTAACCTTTACTTAAAGGTTATGGATGATGAACCTGTCATATTATTGTTATATGTGGATGACTTATTCCTGACAGCTAATGAGAAGCAAATCTCAGAGTGTAAGAAAAAACTCGCTACAGAATTTGAGATGAAAAACCTTGGCTTGATGCATTATTTTCTAGGTCTTGAAGTATGGCAGATCCCATAAGGAGTCTTCCTTAACCAAGGGAAGTATGCAGTAGAAATCTTGAAAAGATTTGACATGTTGGAATGGCCACACCCATGGATACAAATTTGAAGTAGTTGTCTGATGCTTCGTCGGAGTTAGTGGATGAGACACTATACACGCAGATTATTGGGTCATTGATGTATCTGACGAATACCAGGCCAGATATTTGCTCTGTCGTGAACACCTTGAGTCAATATTTGGTTGAGCCCAGACGTGTTCACCATGTAGCTGCAAAGCATGTAATGAGGTGCCTAAAAGGTACGGTAGACTATGATCTCAGTTATACTAGATATCATGACTTGAAACTGTATTGTTATACAGCTTCAGATTGGGCAAGAAGTGTCTCAGACAGAAAGAGCACTTCAGGTGGATGTTTCAGTTTGGGGTCATCCATGATCTCATGGCTAAGCAGAAAGCAGTCCAGTGTTGCTCTCAGCACTGCAGAAGCAGAATATATTGCAGCTTGTTCCGCCAGTTGTGAAGCCATATGGCTTCAGAAGTTGTTATCAGGTCTATTCGATTTGGAGTTGGATACCACAGTGATTCTATGTGATAACCAAAGCTGCATAAAGATGACAGAGAACCCTGTGTTCCATGATAAGTCAAAGCACATAGAAATCCAGTATTTCTACATTCATGATACGGTGCAGAAGGGAGCTGTAGAGCTCCAATATGTGAGCACAGATGAGCAAGTTGTAGATGTATTGACTAAGCCTCTGTCTCATGTGAAGTTTGAGCACTTCCGTGACAAGCTTGGTGTAGTCCGTAAGGACTTCCCTCGAAAAGGGGGGGTAGTGCCGATGATACTATGATAGCTCAGTTGGGATTGATCATCCTTAGACTTGACCCCGTAATTTCGAAAGGAAGGATAGTCTTAAATGTTGATCCTTAGACTAAATCCCGTAATTCCGAAAGCTAGTGTGATGTGATCAATAGTGGTAGCTCTGTAAAGACTGGATCCCGTAATTCTGAAAGGAAGGATTGTCTGAGCACCACAGATGTTGTTGGACTAAATCCCATAATTCCGAAAGAAAGGATTGTCCATGATCCCGTAATTCCAAAAGGAAGGATTGTCCATGATCTCGTAATTCCGAAAGGAAGGATCACCAGTGTTGTTGGACTGAATCCCGTAATTCCGAAAGGAAGGATTGTCCATGGTCCCGTAATTCTGAAAGGAAGGATCACCAGTGTTGTTGGACTGAATCCCGTAATTCCGAAAGGAAGGATTGTCCATGATCCCGTAATTCTGAAAGGAAGGATCACCATTGTTGTTGGACTGAATCCCGTAATTCCAAAAGGAAGGATCACCAGTGTTGTTGGACTGAATCCCGTAATTCTGAAAGGAAGGATTGTCCATGATCCCATAATTCTAAAAGCAAGGATCACCAATGTTGTTGGATTGAATCCCGTAATTCCAAAAGGAAGGATTGTCCAGGATCCCGTAATTCCGAAAGGAAGGATCCCCTGTGTTGAACTTGATCCTGAAATTCCGAAAGGAAGAATCATATTGGTTGTTGATGCACCTGTTGGAAGAGATGATGTTGCTCCAGCCTTGAGCAATTGATGATGATGATACTATTCCAGCTTTGTGTTGATGAGCCAGCCTCGTGCTGTAGTTGTTGTTGATGTATCAGTTCTTATAATGATGTGTTGCTGATGATGATACTTCAGCTCTGTACTGAAGATGATGATGATGTTCCAGTTTCGTGCTGCAGATGATGATGTTCCAGCTCCGTGCTGCAAATGTTGATGATGTTACAGCAAGTTGTTCCAGTTGTTGATATTGATGTTGTTGAAAAACTCCCAATGATTTATAGATGTACCAGCCAATGTTCCAGATGATGTTGTTGATGATTCCTCCTCCCTCCTTCCGATGATGTTGTGTAGAGCCACACCTGTTGTTGTTGTTGTCAATAGAATACCCTTCTTGTTAAGGGGGAGTGTTGAAATAATGTAACTTCGAAGAATTTTCTACTTGTACTTTACATTATTATTATTTCTCCTTCGAGAGATGTCATTAATGTAAAAGGTCATGTAAAAGTCATGAGGAAAATCCTCCATTGTAAGTCAGGTCAAAAGTACCCAAAAGAGTTTAACGAAATTATTATTTTGAGTCTCCCTAAAGAGGTCGGCCCAATCAAGTTAGTGAGGCCGACCTAGTTAGGTTAAAGGTCAAGTGAAAAGTAAAGTATAAATAGAGAGTGTCACTCTCTCATTTGCACCATTCACTCACTCAAGCATTGTGCAAGAGAGGAAGAGGACGACTAGCGAGGGAGGAGGAGGATTGTTGTTGGCTCATGTATTTGAGTTTTGTCTCTCTTTCTTATGAGACTTATTTCTTTGGGCATTGTACTTTGGTAATCTATATTGAGGAAGCTTTGCTAGGTTTTCTTCCCCTTGAGGGTTTCCCACACTAAATTGTTGTGTACCTTGTGATTGTGTGTCTTTCAGAGATCCTCTTTATGTTGCTATTGTCAAAATGTATTAAATGTTCATGAACTTAGAATTTAGTCTTTGGTAGCATATAATCTTAACAAAGGGAAGTAGTTGTACGTGACAACTACTTTATTTTCATAATTGCGCTTTAGCTAAAACACTTTGAGTTTGTTGGTACATTCTATCCATCTAGACCTTCGCCATGAATGCATGCATGCATTCCATGCATTAGTCATGCACTCCATGCATTGATATTTGAGCCTCCTAGCACCTAGACCATGTTGTTGACCCCCTAGTGCTTAATATTGGACATCATTGGCCTCCTTGTCCACTCAAAACGCCTTATCCACATCATTTGAGATCTAATGCGCCCCCATGCATGATTTTAGGAGTTAGTTGAGTCAATTCCTTGATTTAAGGCACCTTGTCGCCTTGATTACCTAGTTAACTGACCCTTCTACCTAGATTCATTGAGAATGAGTGCAATAGCGCCCTTTTTTACCACTACAAGCCAGCCACCTCATGTGCCTCCTTGGGTTCTCCTTCCCTAATTTCTAGCCTACTGACTCAATCATGCGCCAACCACCTTCAGTTAATTGGCCATTCATCATTAGTTGCCACTAGTGCTTGTCGGTAGATGGATCCAATGCTAACTAACCTGTCTCTTCAATGGAATTCGAATGCCATCAGAGGCTCATGAATTCTCCTGCATGTATTCTTATTTTATTGCCCACATCTCATGGATGAATAATATGAAAAGCTTTTACACTCGGAACTCTCTTTTCTCTATGATATTCTTCTTTATTTTTCTATAGATCTGCGTTAAACATTGTCAGGATAGTTTTACTGCTAGAGATCCATCTGTGTGAGAGAATTTCACAAAGTCCTTAACATTTAGGGTGCTAGATTTTGTGGAAACGACTTGCAAGGCCATCATGGAAAAGAGGATATGATAGTTGTGCAATATTACAAGATACTTCAAGAGTGTGTTGGGAACTAACAAAACAAGTTGGACCAAGGAGTCACTTGTAAAATGCCTTGGATTTCCAATGGTTGGCTCACCAAAACAAAGCTACAACAATAGCAACAATAAGGAGACGATGCACGACTACATGACGATTCTATTTATTATTAATGATTCACACAGAAAACAAAACACACCAACTAGATGCTCTAACTACTATGACATATAAAAAGAAAACTATAGTAGCAAAGACACGCACATTAGAACACAAATTTACCCTAGAAACATGATACAAGTGTTACCTCACAAACCCTCACCTCTAGAGATAAAGACCTAAACGTTGGAATGAGGCCTTGGGGAACCAAGGGGGATTTCCAATGTCACTGTTATCACCAATCTTGTAGTTGCCCCTACAGATGGATCCAAGGTGGATGGTAGAGGGGACAGGCAACTAAAGTGGTGAACCAAGAGAGCCCTAGTTCTGAAGAGGATGGTTGCGCCAACCAAGGCACTCTTCGCTTTAGCTATCAAAGCCAAGAGAGCAAGGGGGAGACCCAGATCTACTCTCGATAGGAGAGATCAACCTAATCACCAGATCAAATCAATCAGATGAAGTATGTAGGGTGACAAGTATGGAACCCTAGAATTAAGGAATTAGGACCACTGTGGAGGCTTAGGAAAGGTGTGATATGATAAGGAAAGATAACACACAGTGATTCTATAATTACGTATGAGTCCAGGATTCAAAGCTAGTTCAAAAAGGTCAAAATCAACTGCCTTGGGAAACGTTACCCCTAAAACAGGGAAAGTGTCCCAAAACCTAGATCTGACAGTTACGGCTTTCTAGCTATGCTTGATGAATGGATATGACAGTATCTAAGTGTGCAAGCAACTAGACAAAGATCAACCCATAGAGAAATCTGACAAACCTAGGAAAGTCGTGAGGGCTTGGAGAGATCAGTGTCTTGGAATTTGGGCCATATGGAGTCGGATGTCCACCAAAATGTAGATCGGGGTTGTCAAGGTGCAAAGCAAGGTGGGTTTTGAAGATCAAAGGCATCCAATGGCTAGATCTCAGTAGATCTAAGATTTAAAGTACATCACCCAATGACCCAAGTAGGGCACAACCCTCAAAATGAGGAATGGGGCCCACAAGGCAAAAATCAAAGAAGTGAGGTACTAGGGGTAGGTTATCAAGTGAGAGGAGTGCAAATCAAGCAGGATCTCACCTACCCGAGTCTTGGAACCTAGCAAATGCCCTCTCTCAAGGAATGCGACTTCCCTTGGAGAGGCTAATGTGCCTTGGGAAAAGGGTCAAATGGAAGCCAATCCACACCAAACTATAGATCCGAATTACCGTGGATGCTATAGAGATGGGTTTTCAATATTTTACCCAAAAGCTTGCTAGATCCAAGTAGATCTAAAAAAAGGAAAAATGAGGGTTTTAATGACTTAGACAAATGGATAGATCAATGGAATGAGAAACTTACCTGAGATCATACCTGAGTGATGGATGATGTTGCCATGTTGTTGAGGAATGTTCCCGCAGAGAACAAATAAGAGATTGTTGATTTTTCTTGCCTTGAAGTGATTCCCTAGCCCACACGTGCGCCCTCCTCTTCCTGTCAAACCAAAGAAATCGATTCAATCAGTGAGATCAAGAATGGAGGAAATACAAGCATAACCAAATAGCAACATGAAGTAGAAGGTACTAAGACAGTAATACTCCCTGTTACCAACGAAGAGACCCCAAAGAAGAGGCAGAGAGAGTCTCCCCTACCAATGTGGCCTCCTTGAAGCAAATCGGCCTCCACCTATAGATGAAAAACACATGGAACAAAATGATAGCAAGATAATCTCCAATAACCCAGTGCAAAGGAAGAACAAACAATCGAACTCCAAAAGCATTCACCACAACACAACAAGTAGATGCAATAATAATTTTCTATTCCAATAATCCAGAGCCAAAAGTCCCTTTACAATGAGGACCTCTCTCCTCTAAATAGGGTGGAGAGACACCAAAACCCTAACCATCTTTTGAATGGATGGCTAAGATTAAAAGATCAAAGTGATCTAATCAATGGTTGAGATGAGCTCAACATAAAAGTACATGGATCAATAATAAAATAATACATTAATGGACCAAATTGCCCTAGGAGAGGGGGGTCCCACCAAATATCAATGATAAAATATAAGATCTAGCTCATGGTGGGTCCAAGGGGTAATTTCTAACACCCTTGGTCAATCCCCATGGCACAATATCATCAAAATATAAATCTAAGCACCAAATCATGCCTCTCTAGAAAAGTCATGAGCCTTGGGAGGCTCCAGAAATCCATAAAAAATGTCGGAGAGATGAGTGTAAGCCCCACTAAAAGCTGAAACTACTGGAGAAGGTGTGGAAGACATCCCACTCATCATCAAACATCATCCCATGCCAATCCCTTGCCTCAGTAGCTCAAATCGAATCCCTCAGTAGCCATTTTTTCCATTTTTAATCAGCCTTGGGAAGTGTGAAACTGCCCAAAATGCCACCTGGAGTGCCTATGTTGTCAAGGTGAGCCCACCAGGCTCTCTGGGAGGGGGGTAATATGGTAATAACCAGTGGCTGGACCACCCCCTCCATGCACAGCCCCCGAGGTGAACCAATCAAATCTCATCCCTACTCTGACAAGCCATCTAACAGTCCAAAACTGCACTAAGATAGCCAACTGAGGCTAAAAATCACTGTAACTGCCTGGAAGGCTGGAACTGAAAACAGACTGTCTCATTGGACTCAGAGAGCCCAAATCCATCTAAGATGTGTACTCATACACCATATGGATCTCTGCATGATCCATAATAGATATCCAATATACCCGACAAACCAAATAATAATAATCTATAAAAGCGCTGAAAAGCACAAATCATCATCATAAGCCTGAAATCACTGCATAGAACCATCTGGTGACCTGTACCAGACCATATATCATCTATCTGCATCATCTGAGGTCTGCCACCTCATGTCCTGTGGTTGACTTTTGGTCAAACTAGGTTTGACCAAGTCAACATGACCCAAAATATAACTCAGGCTATCATCAAAACTATTGCAAGGTGCCAAAGGTTAAAACATGCTCTACAATTCATTCAAGTAACAATTATAACAAGAAGTAATCATTTACTAGAGATCTAAAACCAAATATATAAGGTTTTCAATATTTACTATGACTCAGATTAGACTCTCAAGACCATACTCACTTCACAGTTGTGATCAATTTACTAATGAAGGGTGAGGGCTAAAATTTCAAAGGCTAGGCTAAGGATGACTACTAACTTGGCATTGTGACACTTTGGTAATGGAAAGGGAATACACACTCTAACATATGTTGGACAAGCAGTAACACGGGGGATGGCAGTGTCTCACAGATGGGTAAGTTGCTCAAAGAGTGCTTATTCAACTTAGGCACCATGTCTACTTTTATAAAAGATGATCCAAGTTCATTAGGTCCATTGATTTCACTTTATGGCCTTTTTGGCCTACATAACCCTTCGGACAGGTGTGCTAAGAAGCACAACTAATTGCAGCTTGCATCCAGGGCATGTTCATACATATACATAAGGTCAGCAATCTTTTAGATATAGAGTTTAAGAACCATTGCTTTTTAGACCTTTCTTATACTCTTCAAGGAGTATTTATAGCATTTCATTGCTCTTGCCCTTTACTCACGTGTGTTGAGAAACACATTCTAGAGTTTACAATTTCCATGGGCAAATTTCACATAAGTTTCCATAAGTAGTACATGAGCTTTCAGTTTTAGCCAACACATCTTAAGTGACTAGGGGGACTTCATACCAATGCCAAACATCAGGACAACCGACCAGAATGATTTGGGACTACAATCCAACTCACCAAAGGTAAGTTTTGTCACCAACTCAGAGCTGAGGCACAAGAAACAGGGAAGCTTATCCAACACAGAGGCTAAAGCGGGGGAAGGTACTCCATGCCACTAGTCAAGTAGTAAATCAGGGTAGTAAACAAACTGGGAGGTAATGGATGGATGAAGTCAGTGAAAAATGAGACCAACACTAGCAAGCCAAAGTATGGTGGGAATGATCACCTCTATTCTCCCAAAGGAGGGTAAAACCAATGAGTATGGGTAGTGAACTTCTAAGTCTGAGTGGGGACAATATAATATATATAAAGATACAACCAAGTCCACATATCTATATGATCGCCAGATCATGATACTAAATGCTAAGACATGCTACAAGAATGAATATAAAAGCAATATAACCATAACACCAAAATATACCTGCTGAGTCAGATACCTGAATGCACATAATTTGAACCAACATCTGTCCTCTGAAACTGCTACTGTAACTCTGGGCAATACTGACTGCTCTGTATAAATGGCTAAATGACTACATCGGTCATCTCTCTAAGTGTCCTGAAACTCAATCATGGCATGGGGAACAAAAACTGTTGTCCATATAATAATCATGATCCATAATAAATGCTCATCTCAGCATCTCAATGTAAGGGAACTGGCTGAAAAGTTTACTGGAATCAGAAAAATAGTGTATGGTAGCCCGACTACTATATATGTGATAACAGTCACCACACAAGCCCTCTACACAATTTAGGCCAGCTTTCCCCCTAATCAAGGGGAGCTTCCTTAGATAGGATTGCTAAAATTTTAAGCTATGAAGTGTAAGATGAAATAAAGAGTTAAAACCAGCAAAACAATTTTATAAGTTTAAGAAACAAAAGTGGATGAATGGGTCGGAGACTAGTGTCTTATCATTGGGTAAATGCGGTCAAATCGAGGCTTTGACAGGGCTAAAAGGTACAAGCTTCAATAGTCCTTGTTGTCCCAATTTCAGAAATATACTTAAGGATATTATTAGAGTAGATAAAATCCAATCCATATGAAGATTGTGGTTATCAAGAATGAAATGTATATGTATTTAACCAAGTGTAGAGAAAGAATGCATCATTAAAAGACATTCCATAGATAACATAAAGGAAACAGGAATAGGGTTACCAAGTTTTCACTCCATAGGCATATATCAAGATAACTTACACAAGGGAAAAAGCATAAAGATCTACAAAATACTCTCACCCATAAAGTAGTTCATTGATTCCCCAAACACATCCAATAGATATTCCGTTAAATTCCAAGGAGTCTAGCCCCGAATCCAACCATACATCAAACGGAGAGAAAGCTTCTTTACATACAGGGAGCTTGTTCTCTCTTACAATAAAATACATTATTTGCCTAACTACCTACATGATAAGTCAAAGAAATAATATAATAATCAAATAGTAAGGTCTTCTCCCTTAACTTGGCAAGTCAAATGGTCTTCATGATAAAAAAAACAAGAGAAACCTTCCAAAGAGAGAGCGCATTACTAAAGATAAGCTTGTTGACTAGTCAACAAGATAAGATGTCCACAACTAGTGCAACCTCCAAATATGCTTGCATGCAAGATATGATATAATATTCTTTGGAATAGGATAGTGCGCTCAATGTCCATGTAAAAGGCGTCACAAAGTGATCCTTCCAAGGTGCATGAGATAAGATAATATTATGATATTCTACCTACAAAAGGAATCATCGACCAACTCCTCAAAATGGTAATATAGTCCAGAAGGTGCATGAACAATTATGCAAAGAGATTTTCAAGAGTCCTCCATAGTCACCATAAAATAATATAATTACCAAGTCAACAAGGTGATTGCTCACTCCAATAATTCTAGGTGTAGATGAAGAAATAACATTCTTTGACTATGAAATAGTGTAGAAAGAGCACAAAGAAGAGGTGCTCTCTACATGAGTGTGTAGAAGAATAACCAACAATAATAAAATAATCCTCGATCCATAAATAAAATATTCTTCTTTGAGAGGTGCGCTCTGTTACGACATGAACTAGCATGTATGATTAAAGCCCTAAAGATCAAAGCTAACCCAGCTACAACCTAAAGGAGATACCCATTGTCACCTCGATAACCACCTCTCTACACTTTAGGTTGGCTCTTCTCCAACTCAAGGGGGGCTTCCCTAGGATAGGATTACTAAAGCTTAGACAAACATACACAAGGTGATTTGGAAGAGTAGCTTCAATAAAACAGTTTTTTGTGTTGTGGTATATGATAAAGGGGTGATGGGAGGAACATGAAGATTAGTGCCAATCCCCAAGGCAAATGGAGTAAAGGAAAGCTAGTCCAACAAAGGGGTTAGTTCATAAAGCATTAGGGAAATTAAGGTTGCTTTCACAATCCACAAATAAACACCAACATGCTACAAAACGATAAATAGAAATCACTAGGAGATCCCATAAAGGAGCAACTCAAAACATTGTACTTAAAGTGTGATTTATGCAATGAAGTAGTAGTAAGCAAATACTCTTAAAGATGACAAGATGCTAGAATACAAATAATGCAAAAAACAACAAAGGGTTGGGGGATATTTTCTCTCACAACCCTTCCAATGAGACAATTTCCCTTTCCATATCCCTAATTATAGGTCTAGTTACTTTATTAAACAACTAGATGCCTTAGCCCTCTTTTGTGATCCTTACCTCACTATGGATGATGGGTTTTAATCCTGAAACATACAACTTTAATAATTGATCATCTGTAAGATCCAAAAATATAGTAGCCAATATTTCCCATTCATGTGTATACTCATTCGTTGTCCATGTTTGTAGTAAATGAGTAAACCCGGTAAGGTGTCTTCTTCATCATCATGAAATCTTTTAAGAAAACCGTCGATGAACATCTGTCAATTGATGGATAGACCACTAGTTTTCTTGGACCACCTGGCGAACCAACCATAAGTACCATCAGCTCTCAAAGATTCCTATCGTCGTATCCTTCGCCACAAGAAATGCCTCTTCATCTCTCATAGGCGGCAAGAGCTTAGTACTTCCCTTATTCACTCCCCTAAACATTTATGGCGTACCATCTCTCCTCGCCACTCCCATCTCCCACCTGATCCTAATCCGAAAGCCATTGTCTCCCACACCTCTTCCCTTTATGATATCTCAGGGCAACCCCTTACCCGAGTTACCTCTCCCCCCCCTTCTTGTTATCTTTTCACCAACCATGATGTCTAAGATGTTGTTTGGTCCATGGGTTCTAGCAGAGCAGCGGATGAGGAAGGGTTCCAAGTAGAACTCTTCAAACATGGCCTTTGTACACTTGATTGTCACTTGGTCAATCTATTTAACCATGTGGTTTGTACTGGTTTTCATGATTTGTGGTCACCTCATATTATACATATGATCCATAAATCAAGCCCTAATATTGATCCCAACAACTACAGAACGATCATGGTTGGCAACACTTTCTCCAAACTATATGCTACATGTTGCCACCTAATATACACCTCAGGGGAGCGTGGCAGAAATCTTCAAGCCGCTGGGTGTGTCCTTGGGGGCAAGTCAGCGTCAAGTACTATCACCTAATTACTCGACTCCTCCGTCTGAGCTACTCCTAGCGAATCCAAGGGAGGTGGTCCCTATAAAAATAAACTAAGGCTAAATCTAGGAGTTAAAGTGATGAAAAAAGATTACTGAATGACGAGGGAACCAAAGGACCATGGATAATCAATCTCAAACATCATCGGCCCAACTCATCCTGGAACCTGTCGTTGACTTGGTCAAACTGGGTTGACCAGGTCAAAATGATCAAAATGATGACCCAGGCTAGAAATAACTGATGCTACAAGTGCAAATGGATAAGATATGCTCCTTTAAATATATTGATAGCGAGACTAAAATATAGCGGGGCATTTTAACTGGCGATTATACATAAAACCATCAATAATCAATCTAGATCAAAGCCACCAGTTACTCAAAAGAAGAACCTCAAGTATATACTCATTTATGGACATGGTCATTTTGCTAGAAATGGGTGAATGTGGAAGAAACAAGGCTAGACTAAGGGGAATGACTTAACAACCTCAACACTAAGATCACTCAGATAAAGGAACAAGGGAAGACCACCAACAAATATGTTGGATAGAGAAAACACAGGGGATGGCGATGTCTCACAAACCTTTATAGCTATTTATTGTCAGCTTTACACTTAGAGATTCAACATTTGTTTCATTTATAAAGATTTTGACTAGCCAGCCTCCAAGAGCAGGTGCTTTGAATAGCCTTGCGGGCCTCAAATAATGACTCGGTATGACCTCCATTGCTCACCACCATCCATAGGTGCAATGGAGTCACCACCCTGTTTCCCTGTAAAGGCAAATGGCCTTACATCATACAAAGGATGACTACTCGTCCCTTGGCCACTAACTAGCTAATATAGATATTTGTCTTAGTGTTTAGAAACATTGCTTTTGCTGACTTACCATCCTTTTAGATATGACATTTAATTGTCGATGCTTTAGTGTTTAGCAACACTGTTGGTAGGCATACTTGGTTTCAAGGACTAAAGGATCACAATCACACACTCCAGAGCCGAGACACAAAATAAACAGGGAGTCTATCAACATAAAGGCCTAGGTGGGGGAAGTCCTTGATATTACAGGCTAAAGTGCAAGTCAGGATAAAATCAACATGGATGTTAACGAATAGATGGGGGAAGTGACAGATGATGCCATGACTAGCAAACCACAGTGGGGAGAATGACTAAGTCCATACTACTGTGAGGGTCTAACCAACAAGTATACACAAGAATTTCTAATCCAAATCAATTGAATTACTTCTACTCTAAACAATAAAAAAGAAACACATAAAGTTATCGCCAACTCATGACAACAATATACCCAGTCAAGCCACCAAGATAAGTAAAACAACATCATACAAATATCCAATGCACAACCATATACCTACTGGGTCATATACCTGTATCCACCATCTAAACCACTGAATGACACTAGAACACTGCAACTGAATAACCATGGGCACTGTCATCATATATGCTCTGGATGGAAGAAAATAGCTAACTCAATCATCAAATCTGGGGTCATGAGGCTTAGTCCTAGCGTAACGCTGAAAATATATGCTCTAGGTCCGCTGATAGGAGTGATCATCAATGAACTACTCATCAACTGTTGATCTTGTGCATATCATAGCAAAAGGACTGGCTCATAAATGTGCTCAAAACTGGTCTGAAGACATGGTAGCCCCGGCTATTATGAATGTGATAACAGCACCTTGTGTAAGAGTTTTAGCCTCAGATTCGCTGCACTTTATGAGTTATGATCCATGCAAAACAAGGTTCTAGCCTCTTCTAGAATTCAGTTTTAAACAAGTGACCTAGGGAAAAATGTCATATCTTGGGCTAGGAAACTCCAAATTGAATTTCGTAAAAAATTTCAGAAAGGCAACGGACTGTAGTTTCACTGGTTCGAGTTTCAAAACCCGAAGTGGAAACAGTGACATGTGGAAGTCCGTACAAATCCGCTATACAGAACCAATCCATAAACAGGTCACCTTGGGAAACTTAGCATAAATTCCCCTTGGTGAATCCAATCTTGCTCTAACCTATAGGGTTGGGCAGAGGACAAATGAGGCTACCTCAGCCAAAAGTTTCAGACCTTGAGGAGCAGAAATTTCAGAGTTACAATAGAAGTAAGACCGGACAATGGAAAAGGCTCAGTTGAAGAAATTGGAAATTAGGAGGAGGAAATCTTCTTTTAAGGTTTCTAGCCCTGTAAGCCTGTAAGGACATTGATCAGCATTGGAGACTTCTGATGCAACATTGGGAATTCTGAAAATGAATTTGGAATCCTCTCATCATAGAAATTAATCTCCCATCAAAACGTTATGGAAAGAAGGAAGTTTAAAATTAGGGTTTTAACTTTTGTCCCTAGAGAGGAACCTATAAGCAGTCTTTCATTCAAGCTATATATTCTTGATCTAAATTGCTTACTTTTGATTTAAGGAAAGATTTGAGGAATGCAGGTTACCAGCAAGAGGCAAAGGAAGAAGACAAAAGGAAAAGATAACTTATGATACTCCTAGTAAAAGGTACAACTAGCAAGCACAACAGGTATGATGAGAAAGGATACAGGCATGTCTTCCTTCTTATGTTTTGAAGTCTGCTTAATATATCATATGATTGGGATCTAGGCAATTTTATCTTCATATGATTATGTCAACATGATCGTTCTTGAGATTAAGGTTTGTATGATTACTTTGTTCTTCATTTTCATGTCAAGGGTTTATATCATCATTTTAGCTTGATTGTCTTATGGCTGACATTGACGGTATGTGTTTGACAAGTTAAGGATTTTATGGAACAATATATGCATGTGTGAAGAAATGATCTATTAAACCCCAGTGTCAAGTATGTTGGACATGAATGAGTGTGTGTACTTACTAGAATGATAAACTCTTATAATAAGTTACACAAGTAACTATGCTAAGATACATTTGTACAGAAAATGATCATGTTCAAAGTTATGATATTTATGATGGTTATGATCTTGATGCCAGTAATAAATACTTGTGATGATGCATGTGACACTATATGAGGATGGTATGATGCTTACAAGATTAAGCTCAGGTTCAATAATAGATATTGGTGCAGACTATTGAAAATTTCAATGAGACATGAACATGATGCCATCATGCCATGATAGTGATTTCTACAAGGAAGCAGAGATCAAGAGGGAGTCAACCAAACAAGCAAAGTATGAAGACAGTGAAAGCAATGATCCATGATCAAGATTCACCCATGTCTTGTTATCACACCATAGTAGTTGGGCTACTATTCTTGCTGAGTAGATATCTGCACTTTCCAGAGCTTAGTTTTTACAGAGATCAGTTATGATGAGCAAAGTTATTTGAGATCACTCACAGATCAGAGCAGTATATGTTAGACATTGAGTAGACCTTGTGCCAAGGCTAAGCCTTGAGAGCTTAGATTTGATGACGGATGCGACCTTTTGTTCCATACAGTTTCAGTTCAGTGCCTAGAGTTCAGGATGTTACTATTGGAGCAGTGTTTCAATTGATTATGGATGATGATTATTGATATGATATGATGTGACCTATGGACTTGTGATTGTTATCATGGATTATTATCTTGTTGTTTTAGTCCTCTTCGTAGCATTGACTTGGTATATAACTCATGATGTGGCAGTACTATCTAAATAATAAAATGAAATATCTTGGATAATTTTATATCAAATTGGATGTATTACTTGCACTCTAAGGTTTTCTAACAATACTCATTGGTTTCATTACCCTCCTATGAGCATGGACATGGTCTTTCATGACATCTTTGTTTGCTAGCCTAGGCACCACATTCACTTGACTCCATCCATCCATGACCTTCCTTATTTTGGCTTTCACCTTGACTTGCCTTCTTGCCTGCTTGATATGGAGGAATTCCCCATTTCTACTTCTGTGTTGGACCGCATCCACGTTTGTTTTGTGTCTCGGCTCTGAGTTGGTGACAGAACTTGCCTTTGGTGAGTTGGATTTTATGCCTAGATCACTCTAGTCGATTGCCCCGATGTTTGTCTTAGCGCGGAATTCCCTCTAGTCACATGAGTTGTTGTTGGCTAAAACTGAAAGCACATGTACTACTTATATATTGGAAATCTATTATGAAAGCCTATGAACTTAAAATTCTAGAATGTGTTTTTCAACACACGTGAATAAAGGCTAAAGCAATGAACTGCTAAAATACCCCGCAAAGGGTATAGAAAGGTCCAAAAAGCAATGGTTAAACAAATGCTATATCTAAATATTGCTGACCTCATAAATGTAAATATGCCCCGGATGCAAGCTGCGATTAGTTGTGCTTTTTAGCGCATGTGAAATCCTAGAGGGGTCATATAGGCCAAAAAGGCCATGGAAACGAAATGAATAATCCTAATGAACCTGGATCAACTTGATGTAGACATGATGCCTAAGTTGAATAAGCACTCTCAAAACAACTTATCCATTTGTGAGGCACTACCCTTCCCTTTGTTATTTTGCCCAGCACAGAGTGTAGCTTCCCCTTTCCCCGTCCAAAGTGTCACTTAGTAAAGTTGGTCAAGTCATCCCTTTTGCCTAGCCTTCACCCTTTGCTAGCAGTTAGGCCATGTCAATTGAATGAGTATGCCTTTAAAGCTTTTATGCAAGTAAATTATAAACAACAATGAAATATATATGTATTAACTGCCACTGAATGATGTTTGTACTTTAAGTTAAGCTGTGAATATGATTAAAGGAACATGTCTTAGTCTTTGGCTGCATTTTGACCTAGTCAAACATAGTTTGATCATGGTCATTCTTGGGATCCATAATGAGATGGACCACTTTTGCTTATGGATGTTGATCCATGGTCCCACATACACCTATTGATGATTCCATATGTTGGACATATGCTTCAAATGATGATTGACACAGTTGGTCAGTTTTATTATTATTTCCAGATCATCATATTTTACACTGTCCGGGTATGGTTGACCCTACAGATGACCCTACAAGGTACCACATGGTGTATGAGTACTCATCTCTAGTGGATTTGGGTCCTCTGGATCCAATGAGACACTTATCTTTCAGTTCCAGGCACTCCTGGGCATGATAGCAGCAGTTATCCACCTGTTGACCAGTTTGGGCATGTTGATCCAGCCTGTCCAGCAGAGGCATTGGAGGCCAGTCGTTGCCTAGGGCGCTACAGAGGAAGGGGGTGGTCCAAGCACTTGTGTTTACCATTATACCTCCCTTTCAGAGAGCCTGGTGCACTCAGTTTGACAACGCAGGCACCTTTGCTAGCAGTTTGGGGCACTTTCAGGGTTTTTAGGAGGATAAAAAAAGGGAATAAAAGGGTCACTGAGGAATTCGATTTGAGCAATTGAGGCAAGGTTTTGGCACTTGGTATGCTCTGAGGTCATCCATGGTGAACCCCCCATCTTCCAGATTAGTTGGCATCAGTCAGTGGGGTCCACAGTGGCTACAGTAGGTCTTTTACTGCATGTCTCTCTCAGATTTTGGAGACAGGATTTGATCATTTGTGTTATTTGGACATGTCATAGATTTATGTTTTATATTATTGTGCCATGGGGACATGCTAGTGAAGGGAATTAATACCTCCTAGCCCCACCATGAGCTCCTAGTGACTTGTCTTGATCTTATTGTGTGGCACATGTGTTTCTAGCCACCCTTCATGTGTGATGTCACCCTCATGGAATCTTTTCTAGCTATGACGTCACCCTCTTTTTGAGTGATCCATGTGATATATTGTATTGGCTCATCTAGGCCGTTGATTAGATTGTTATATCTTTTGATCTCAACCACCAGTTTTAAAAAGTGGTTTTGTGGTTTAGGGTTTTGGTCTTTATTATCCTATAAAAGGAGGAGACCCCCCTATTGTAAAAACTATCTAGAGAATTTTGGCACTTGGCAATTGGAATAAAAATACTCTCTTGGGCATCTTGGATCTTGGAGTTGGAATGCTTGTCGTGATTGTAAATGCTTCTTCCTCTGCACCGACAGACATTGGTGGCCATCTTGAATTTTATCTTCACTAACATTTTTTTGCAGGCAAAGAAGACGTCTTGGGGAAATTCACATTGGTGGGGAGGCCTACCCTGCTCACTTCAAAAAGTCGTTTTGGGTTTCAGGGAGTTGTTTTGTCTTTGTACCAACAATTTCATGTTATTCATCGCTTTTGTTTGCATCTACTTCCATTATTGTCAATTGATTGATCTTTGTGTCCTTGATTGACAGGAATAGGGAGGCCGATTTGGGTGGAGGAGGCAAAACGTTGGCAAGAAGGGCTTCATCAAGTTTGGCATTTGATCTTCGTGGGAAGTAATCCTCGTCACAAGCAACCTCCATCTTCATTTTCCAGGTACGCTCATTCTTCTATCTTAACCATCTATTCTCTTAGATCACAAAACCCTCATTGATTAAAACCCTCATTTTTACATTTTTCTAGATCTACTTGGATCTAGCTTGGTTTTGGGGATAATTTTTAAAACCCACCTCTATAGCATCCACAGCAATTCGGATCTACAGTTTGGTGGTGATTGGCCTCCATTTGACCCATTTCCCAAGGCACATTAGTCTCTCCAAGGGAGGTCACACTCCTTGAGGAAGGCTAGTTGGGCTAGTTCCAAGTCGTGGGTAGGTGAGATCCCACTTGATTCGGAGAGATCAACCTTGATAACCTACCCCTAGTGCTTCACCTTGTTGATTTTTTCCTTATGGGCCCCATTCCTCATTTGGAGGGTTGAGCCCCACTTGGGTCATTTGGTGATGCATTTTCAATCTCAGATCTATGGAGATCTAGCAAGCATTTGGACTTGATAATCTAAACCCACCTTGTTAATTGCCTTAACTATCCCGATCTACATTTCGGTGGAATTTGGACTCCATTTGCCCCTCAAATTAAGGCACTAGTCTCCCTTGGGTAAATCGCACTCCTTGGGTTAGTAGTCTTTTACTTGATCCCATATGTGGGTAATGCCTATTTCATCTTGAAATCATACATCCATCCTTTGCATACCACTTAATACCATTTCACTTCAAACTTAACCTTGTGGGCCTCATTTGGACCATTTTCCACTTTTTAAGGAGTGGGTCCCACTTGTGTAACTTACATGGTACTAGATCTCATTAGATCTATCTAATTGAGCCTCTTAAGTGGCCTTAGTCATTCATTGGTTGAAACACTTGTCACTCTTTAAGCCTCATCAACCACACTTTAACCCTTGGGTCCACTTAACTCTCATAGATCTAACTCACCATTGGTCTCCTTGTTTTATTTTACACATTTCCCTAGGAACCTTTGGGTTAGCTAGTCTTCATTGATTGGCTAGGGTCTCCCCCTTGATCCTGATTAGTCTTGATCTAAAGTGAAGAGTGCCTCGGTTGACGTGACTCCCAGCTTGCATTGGGAACCGTGGCATCTCTTGGGTCACCTTTTTAGTTGTTATCTCCTCTACCATCCCGGATGGGGTACCTTTAGGGACAACTACAAGTTGTGTGATAACATGTCTTATGGGTAGAAATATCCACTACGATAGTTATGCCTCACCAGGCAATAAAGGACAAGACAATTGACTATAATTCTATACAGTTGACTAGATTTGACAGCCTAACCAACCTATCATAAGAAGAGTGGGACAAGTATTGACCACATGAAAGATAAGTATTTAAACTGTCATTTGAGTTATTTCTTAAATCTCTAAGTGTTTAAATGATATTGTTCAAGACGTTTATTATGCATATTATAGTGAATGCAATGATATGGCTAGGATTAATGAACAATATACTCTTAATGTGCATGTGATGGGTAAGTAGCCTATGGTGTTGCACAATATTCCATGAGCCATTGTTACTTATCCAGAATGAAACCTCTTTGCTAACATGTTGGGTGCAATGCATGCTCTTGATAATATGTTCTGGTAGAGATGGAAGGCATCTAGATAGTTACCGTGTGAATACGGGATATGGATGAGTATTGTGCTAAAGTATTGGCTAAGATGGTTACATAACTGTGTGAATTATGTCAGTATGCATAAGAATTTGTCATTAAAATGAAAAATATGATTTAATGATTATGAAGTGTTACTAATCATATGACTGAATTTGACTTGTAGGAAAGATCGTGTGCTATGACCTACAAGAGAAGGATGATGAGACTTGTTCCAAAGAACAAGTGATGACTATTCAGCAGTAACCTTCAAGTAGATTTGCAAAATCAAGAAATACAGAAGTACAAAGCAAGGTTCACAGTTTCTCTCAGAAAGAGGGAGTCGATTATGACGAAACGTTTGCTCTAGTGGCCGGACACACTTCTATCAAAACTATTATAGCTTCAGTGATGGAAATTACACTAGATAGATGTGAAGACCACTTTCTTGAATGAAGAAGAAGTGTATATCAAGCAACCTCCAAGATTCAAGACTCTTGACAGAGAATCACATGTGTAGAAGGATTTGTACAGGCTCAGAAGGCATCCAAGGCATGGTATGCCAGGATAGAAAGTTATTTGATGCAAATTTCAACCTTTGCTACAAGGTTGAAGATGGTTGCTATATGTAAATGACTTGTTCCTTACAAAGGATGAGATATCATACACAAAAGATCAACAGTCACCCAATACAACATGTCCTTATGTAGAGAGTACAAGATGTTAAGATGTAGAGGGAGGATAGTGCTCAGTTACAGAAGGAGAAGAAAACTCCACTTCTAAGGGAGTGACTACAACACAGATTGTGAGACATTATCACTCAGGCTCTATCCAGGCAGGGATTGTTTGCCTCAGTATCTCAGGAATATGCTCATAGTAATACCAAATGTCTCTCCTCATGGAAGAGAGTAGATCTCAGAGTTTGAGAATCTTTGCATAATTCTTGGGATTAGATGTGTGGCAAAGACCAAATGAGATTTACCTGAATCAAGGAAAATATGTTGTAGAGATCCTAAAGAAATTCGGGATGATGGACCGTAAGCTCTTCTTTAGATTTGATGGATCCCATGATGTACAGTCAGATGATTGGTTCATTAATGTACTTAACAAACACGAGACCAAATATATGCTTTGTTGTGAACACCTTGAGTCAATATATGGTTGAGCCGAGATGTGTTCATTTGATTGGTGCAAAGCATGTGATGAGGCACCTGAAAGGTACAATTGATTATCGACTCAGATATGTTTCAAATCATGAGATCAGACTGCATGGTGATGTTGATTCAGATTGGGCCAATAGTGTCGTTGACAGGAAGAGCACTTCAGGATGTTGCTTCAGTCTGGGGTCAGTTATGATTTCATGGCTCAGTAGGACGCAGAATAGTGTGGCTCTCAGTACGGTCTTAGCAGAGTATATAGCAGCATGTATAGCCAATGGCAAAGCTGTGTGGCTTCAAAAGTTGCTTGCAGGTCTGTTTGATCTCAAGTTAGAGGGACATGTATATATTGTAACAACTAGAGTTGCATAAAGTTGTCAGAGAACCCTGTGTTTCATGACAAGTCCAAGCACATCGAGATCAGGTAGCATTACATTCGTGATATGGTACAGAAGGCCGTTGTGAAGCTCCAGTGTGTTGCGACAGACAAGCAGATAGCCGATGTGTTGACCAAGCCTCTGTGAAGGGTAAAGCTTGAGTACTTCAAGGACGAGCTTGGAGTGGTCCAGAGGGACTTCCCTCAGAAGAGGGAGTGATGTGTTACATATGCGATTCCAGGAAGCAGTAGCACACTAAGTGTGGTAGTAGCAGTTGGTCATTCACGAGCACGATACCAACTGAGGCACCAGTCGACCTGACCTCGTACAAGGTCAGGGGTACCCAGTCTTCGAGGCTGAAAGACCAGGTCATGTGGACTGGTGGATGCCCAACTTTTGAGCTGGAGGGCCAAACTGAGTGGATTGGAGGATTCCTAGCCTTGGCTAGTGTGTGCGCACTAGATCGCCTAACCTTCGAGGTTAGATAACCAGATTCTGTGTGAGTTGGATGCTTGGTGGTGCCAACCAGAAGGCTGCCTAGTTCTATGTGAGCTAGATGCCCAGTTTTGTGTGAGTTGGATGGTTGCCTAGTTATGTGTGAACTAGAGGCCTAGTTCTGTGTGAGCTAGATAAAAGTCCCATATGACGTAATGTGCGCTCCTGGCCTGCTCACACTAGTGAGATGCTATGATGCTATGATGAGATCCTGGATGCATGATGTGACGAAAGGGCTTGCTCGAACAAAACTTCTAGTGATGGATAGTGTTGCCGCCTAATACACACCTGGGGGGAACGTGTCAGGAAACCTTCAAGCCACTCGGTGTGTCCTTGGGGGCAAGTCAAATTCAAGTGTTGTCACCTAATTACTCGACTCCTCCGTCTAGGCTACTCCTAGAGAAGCCAAGGGGGGTGGTCCCTATGAAAATAATCTAAGGCTTCTACACTACAAAATGAAGAAAACCATTTCTAGGAGTTAATGATGGATATAAAAAAAATTACAACCAAGAACAATTTGCAATTTAGTTTAATTCACGACAGTTTATGATTTAAGTTAAAAAATTATAACGTATGATGACCAATGCCGAAAATGTAAATGTGAGTGTTGTTGTGTTGTGTCATGAAACTTTGAAAGTATTGCAAAGGCTTGTTGTAAATTTTAAATTATAAGTGGGTATTAAAAGAGTGGGTTGATTGTTGGTTTGGCCCAACTTAGAATCACTCCTTTGAACTGGGCGTTCTGACAGCTATACCAAGTCTCCAACCAGGCGAGGATGAACCTTCTTACGTCAACCTGATGACTCTATAGTTAGCCTCACTCGAACTCCTGAATCCTTAGGATTGAAACTTTGTAGGATTGCCCTGTTAAAACTAGCCACTCTACACCCTTTTCTGATTGAGCCAATTGTTCAGACTAAGCTGCAGCGGTCAAGAGCATACTTCGGCTTTCAAGTCTTGATTGATTTTATTTAATATTGCAAGGTCAGTTGTTAAACTAATCTAAATCCCAAGAGTCTCTTTTCCACACACAAAAAATAGTGCAGTTCTTCGGGAAAGCAAGGGCACAATTTTTTAAGGTTTATTGAAACAATTGTAAAAATAACAAAGCATAAGATAAGTAAATCAGATCTAAATAAGTCCTTTACGGACATTTGTGTGCTTTGTGGTGTGATTTAATTACTATTACCATAAAGAAACTAATCTAAAACAAAAAAATAAAAAGTGTGAATCCCCCCTAGGGGGATGGAGGCAGGCACTAGAATAGCCTACTATGCTCTTTTTATTTTTTGTTACATCAAAAGAAACTAAAGAAGTATTGGTGGTCCTTTATCAATAGGTACCAATACAGTTTACAAAATTTTATAGAAAGCAAAGGATGGTAGAACCAGCTCCCCGGATGGCCACGGAAGCCTCCAAATCTCAAATTTTGGTCCTTTAATGTTCAAACCTGCTAAAAAATAAAAATAAAACCACCAAGCAAAATTAGTTTCAAAAGAGCCAAAAAAACGCTTTAAAAGTGTCTTTGGCCTAACTACAAAGTTTGCAAAAATTTTCTAGCTTAAAAGATGCAAAAAAAGAGAGTAAAATGACTAAGGAAAGTGAGCTAAAAAACTACTTTCCTTAGGATCTTTGCTTGGTTTTGGAAAATTCAAGCCAACCGAGGCACTTAGTTGGAAAATATTAAACAAGCTTTGAAGAGTAAGACTAAACAACACAAACCTTTCAATATGCCAAATTTATAACTTGTATTGAAAATCCTAAACCACTTAAATCTAGAACTTTAAACAAATGATCTTGCAAGCTTGATCTAGATTCTTAATACGATTTAAAGTAAACAAGCTACTTATGATAAATAATTTTCATAAATTGTAGATCTTTGAATGCTTCAAATCAGAAAGTAACCGGAACTGGAATAGCTTTAAATGTGAGGAGAAGGGGAGAAAGAAGCTCTTTCAAGCGAGACCACAAGAGTTAGAGATGAATTCCTGGATTGTCGTGGGACTAAATCTGAAAAAGAAAGTAGTTAGATAAAGAAAAGAGAGACGAACAAGTTCTCTTCTCCTTCAACCAAAAGGGTACCTGCACCTTACATCAACTCATACACAAAGCATTAGATATGGAAGCCAAATATGTAAGAAATCAATGCCAAAATACTCATCAACAAATGAAATATTTCAAAAAAAAACTAGATCTCTTAGCATATGAAACAACAAGATTAGAAAAGTAAACAAACTTGACTAATCTAGCTTACCAAACAAGTAATTGTCCTTACAGTAAACCAACATCAAAGGCAGGAAGCAGATGAGTAGCTCACTACAAGTCACCTCCGTTCAACACAATGATCATGCATCCACACATCAAAGCTGCACAAGGATTCGACCTCCAAAGTCTCTTTATTCTCAAATAATCTCAATGAAGTACAACAATGGCAGAGCTTTGCCTCTCAACACCAACTAGTGAAAGAGAAGGCCAATGCTTGCTTAAATAGCAATTTACATTGAAAAGGGGGGGCGCAAATCCCAAGGAGGGCGCATGAGTTGAGAGAGAGTTAACTGAGCATTGAATGGATCTTGATTGATCCTCGATTGAGTGCCAATAACTTGAGATTGCACCACCTCTAGATGAGGTAGGCAAGCTCAACCTCGTAAATATCACAACCTAATACCATCCTCCATCTCAAGAAGTCACCCATGCATGGAGAAGGCGCATTTCCCAAGGCTCAGATGATTGGCACAAGCTCGGTGTTGATTGAAATCATCGATTCGGAGTTCAGTTCACCTTTAGTTGACTGTACCAAGGCTTTAGTCGAAGCTCAGTTCAACTCCAGACACTTTCCACTGATTTAGGAATTTGTCATTTTATTTAATGTCTTTATTTGACATTTATTTTGTCTTTTTGGGGTTTTTCGAGCAAATATTATTTTTTGAGATAAATAATTGCTCAAAACTTAGGAAAAGTGGGTTTATGGGTTAAATGGGTGCTCTGGCTTAGAAAATGAGCACCCCATTGTCAGATTTCACCCACAAACCACTTAATTATTAATTTATTACATTCTGAAATTTTGCAATTAAACAATTAAAAAATGGTCCAATTACCGAAAAAATATTTTTTTTCAAAACTTAAAAAAAACACCTAGGGACCTATTACATGACCATATGACTTTATTTAAGTGTCTAGCATGTTTATATAAGTTGACACATGAACTTTAATAACCCGCCAAGGCCTAACCCACCAACATAGGCATTCCAGCGTTGGAGGTGTAGGAGAAAAACTTGTTAATTATACTCGGCTAAAGGCAAAGCATAATTGACAAGGGAAAAAAACTCCTTGGAATACCCTCATTAGTTGCCAAGTCCTAGGGAGCCAAGTTACTCAAAAGACCACCAAGCTAGCACACTTTATTACAAACCCCGTGGGCCATGGACATGCATTAAAAAAATAAAAACGGGGCCCTGAAAAGCCCTGATTTGAACTTCTGAACACTGAAATGCACAAGTATTTGCGCAAACTTTAGCGGCTCTCTAGAAGTCCAACTAATGTGCAACTCAGTTGGTAACAGATAGATTCATGAAAAGGTCAACAACTGGTCAAGTACAAGATAACAAAAGCAGGGTTGAAGATTGTGTCAGAACTTAGAAGAATACCTTCATTGCTGAGAGGGAGTGTTGAATTAAGATGCAGCTTTGGAAGATATTCTTATTGCATTTATTTTATTGTATTTGTCATGTATTTGCCATGTAAAACCTTAAGAACATATTCTTATGTCAGCCCAGAAGATTCTGAAAGTCAGCAAGAAATCAACAGAAGAAAGTGGAAGTGAAAAGAAAAGGATTGGGAATATGGTATACTGTACCCACACTATAGTGGTAATCTTACCCACACTATGGTAGTAGTCTTACCCACACTATGTGAAGTGGTTGGGTGTGATCGGGACAACTATAAGAAGAGAAGATCATAGAGAATCTTCTAGAAGACTCCTAGAAGTCATTAGAAGTTATGCAGAGTAAGCTGACAAGAAAAGAATATTAGAATTAATATGAATAAGTTAAAGAACAAGCCGACCTGGTAAAGTAACCCAAGTTAAAAGTAAAGTGACTTCACTTGTATAAATAGAAGTCAAGTTGGCTCATTTGTAACACACACTCACAACAAGCAAGTTTGCTCAAGCTGGAAGAAGAAGACTGTTTTTGGGTTGTGGAAGACTTGGAGGACATCTATCTCTTGATCTAGGGTTTGTGTAGAGTATCTCTATCTATCTGTAGGAGATCTCTAAGCTTCTTGTTAATACTGTGACATTGTACTAGGTTGACGAATCTATACTAGAAGTTCTGCTAGGTGTTTCCCGTGAGAGTGTTTTCCCAGGATAAATCTTTGTGTCTACAGTTGAATGTCTTTCTTTCAGTGATCCTTATGAATGCAATTATTATGATGTGATATGCTAAATGATTAAAAGTCTAAAATAATTGCCTGTAAGTCAAAATTCTAATATGCATGAGGTACCAAGGCCTCATTTTCCTCAACCTCCTTAACAAACATCCCAAAAGTGGTTAGATCCACTTTATTCTCTCAAATAAAATATTAAAACCTCTAGCCATGGTCTCATATAGCACATAAAGTGGACAAACCCCACGCTTTGATCAACGATTTCTTCAAAACAAAAAAAATCCAAGCCACTTAGAATGGACAACTCATCCAAAGTAGGGTAAAGACCCCCAAACTGGATGCTAATGATCTCCTCGGAATCAATTGATAATATGTTGTTGATGGGCATCTTAACCATGACCAATTTGACCATATGTGCAATAAAAACAAGTGACAATACTTCCCGATGGCAAAGTATGGTTGACTGCTCAGCGAGTGAAGGATCTAAAACAGCCCCGCAATTAGTGATCATCCCAAAATTGTGCAGCCAATTGGATCGGATGAGTAAACAGGAGACCATGGAGCAAATTGCGACCCCCTCATGGTCATCACAGCCCCATCGAAACTCGCCTCGATGCATAAAACAAAGACTCTGTACAATAGAATGTGATAGCAGGGGCCAGCATTCCACATGGGACGACTGAAATAAGACATGATGGACAAACCTCGGCAAAACAGAGTTCCTCTTGTTGATATCTCATTGGACCAGTTTTGAATTCGCAGGCCACCGACAGCAAGACTTTCAGAAAAAAACTCCTGATCCAACGATCTTAACATTCTCAGTACCAGTCCTTTCATGGTGCTTGCATTGGCTGGGTCATTCAACAGAGGATATGTCGATCCAATTTCCAACCATGCCTTTTCTTCACACTCAATTGCAGAGGGTTTTCTCAGTTGTCATGAGGCCAGAATCCACAGACCAACACAATCAAGAAAACTCTTTAAGTCCATTTCTCGAGAATTTCCTCCTCCACTTGATGAATATGCTTATCAAGGAAATAACCATTGTTTTGTTTCATCTCCAACATCTCTATTTGAAGTAACATCTCCATCTTTGAATGTTAAAGCATTTCTAACTGCATTTGCAAGGTCTGTTACATGACTGTCTTTACAACCTATCTCAGGTAGAGCTGTCTCTAGTTGAAAAAGATATTCAGTGTTATGCCCTGAAGGACCCACTGCTCCAACAATTTGACAAGCCATAATTTACAATGGTGCAGAACTCATATAAGTTTCACTTGACTTCTTGTCTGTTGATGGCAGATGCAATGTACTTGAACTTATTATGTCAATACAACTCAGTGGATATATCAGAAACACAAGGAAATCTCTCTGAGAGATAACCCATCATGACCTTACTAACATGAACCAAAGAAAATTTATGGACACTTTATGTGGCATAAAGACCTATATCATCCTCATAGCTCGTCAGATGAATCTACTTACACAAGGACTCCAGATATAGCTGGCTCTGTTGAATCCCCATCAAAATAGAAATCAACTTAGGCCTTTTGGTCATACTCCTTTTCTCTCACTTCTAGATAAGATAAATGCTATCTCCTCCACTTTATGTCCAGAAACCCTGTAAGCAACTCCCCACTGCTATTCCAAACATGTAGATTTGTATATCTCTGTAATCGGGAAGAAGTCTCTCATTGACTTTCTCCTTCATGGGTGTGTAGACAGCTATAACTCTATATCCAACATAATCTACATTCACAGTCGAGGATACAACAAGGCTTTCATTGATGCTTGGATTCTTTTCTCAAGGCTTGGAATTTATCCAAAAATTTCACTAGCTGAAAGCACTGCCTCTGGAATCACCTTCTGTGGACAGGAAGTAAAAATTAATATATTAATATACTGCGTGCAACTGTGAGAGAATAGATTGCAAATCAAACAACAAACATTTGTCATTGCCTCATGAAATGCTCAAAATACATCTGCACAGATGAAAGAACTACTGAATCATGGCTACATAAAGGAAAGGCTATGCCCAGGAGCAGAGGATTTGCTTCCCGGAACTACTGCTGTGACCTTAACACTCCTCAGAAATGCTCCCGAAGTGCCCAGAATTCTCATATTTATCCATCAGCTGGAACCCAAAGTGACTAGGAGCAGTTCCAGAAACCTTCATGAAACACCTCTGCAAATAGGGGGGTAACAGGATGCAGATTCAAAAACACCATACAGGCACAAACACTGTTTTTGCAAATGCTGTTTTTTAGCCCAAGAACACTCAACGGACCCAATATTTGCAGTAGACCCCTGTCACCATAAGGCAAAATTTCCCTTCTCACCCCCTTGCAAAGTGGGGGCTAACAGGTGCCTTATCCCAAAGTCCCTATTTATGTGTCTCGTTTAGCACTTTTGTTTTAAAAGGGGGCCTATTGAACTCTTGGTTGCCTCTAGAGGTAAATGCCGTTATTTTGGTATCTATAAACCATGCACTAATACTTCAAGGTTTCACATAACACAATCATAAACACAAGGATTTTTAGCTTGCCATATAAGAAATCGTATTTGTAGTTTCAGTTACTCCATAAGCATGTTTCTGATTAATAAATAATTGCAATTTTACAAGGTTACATTGTACAAAAATTTTGCTATATGTTGCATGAAAATAGTTGGCTTTTAGAAAGATATTAAAAAAATCCAAGTTCCAAACTATGCATAGTCCAACAATGTTCGAGTTGGATTTTGTTAATTTCCCTTAACGACCACAGCTGCTATATGTAAAGAAAAATCATTTACATGGAATAATTTTCGTACATCACAATGAAAATCCCACTATGGTGAAAATTCCCTTTACATATCCATAGTAAAATTAGACATTATCAAAAGATTAAAATGTTCTCCAAATTCAAAACACTAACATAACCTTGCGTCATGGTTGCAACTTGCTTGAATGTAGTGATGAAATCCTTCAATTCACCGAAAATTTGAGGCATACAAAAATGTAACAAAGCCCAAAGCTCAGAAAGATTGTTTTGCACTGGGGTTCCTGTCAGTAACAACCGTCTTGGAATCATAAATTGATCTTGAAGAGTAGTGTAAAGGACCTGCAATGAGAAATATTAAAATCAATAAAAAACGGTATCCAAATATATCTAGGTAACTTCAACATTTCTAATCTATAAACAAGCTCAATGAATCATTTTATTTAAACCTTGTAATAGAACTCGCAAAATGTTCTAAGAGGCAGACACTACAGAAAGCTTTTCTACAAAAAAATTATTTACAGACACTAGCATGAGTCTTTCTCGTATTGGTATTATCTAATAAAATACCATAAAGTAAGAAAAAAATGAAATTATATTAATGTCCACCAATGACCAAAATAGGTCAATGAAACTCAAAAATATAGCAAATAAAAATTGAGGTAGAAAAGCCTATGGTATTTCCTATCCAAGAATGTAAAAAAAAAACATAAATAAAAAAGAATAGTTTCCTAATAGAATAGAGATAGATCCATAATGGAGAACCCTCTGAAATAGAGTATAGCCTGGAAGATGAAGGCACACAAAATAAGCAAAACAACAATGAAAGAGAACTAACGAGACCATGAATAAAATGTTGAAATACAAGAGTTGCCACTAATATTTGCTCAAGTTTGAGAACCCGGTAGACTAGTCTATCAATATGAAGTCACCAATATTGAGTGATGAGCCCCAAAATTGGCCTATTTTGCTCATCCTTTTATGGCCATTCACCCCTAAAAGCCTTGGACATTAACACCATTCAGTTTAATATATATTGAATTGACCAAGTTTTCTAGCCATTAACAATTTATTAATTAATTACTTGCAAATGGTTATTTGGACAGTATTTTATGGGTTCTTGTGCTGAGATCTCTGACTTTTCATGTATGATGATGAATGCGTCTTAGTAATAAGTATGCTAAGGAGTAATGAATAATATTTCTACTAGCTATGAAGTGTATATTTGTTGTAAAATGATCATTTACTTATTTCATCAGCATTGGCTGTCTTTCAACAACACTTATGCCCATTTTCCAAGCTATAAACCAAGAGAGGTGAATAGGCTGCAGAAGTCCTTGTGATTCCACGGCTTGTGGTACACCCATAAAAGCAATGAAAATTTTCTACAACAAATGACAATCGTGCAATGGAGAATAGGGTGCATTGATTTGACCCATTACCGCAGCCCGACCAAGAAGAAAAACGTAGCTATGAATATCCTCTTTCAAGCAGTTCAACATCCCCAACCATGGACAAAGAAGGACATTTGAACTATATGTTAATTTTTCTTAACCCCCGAGCTCGATAAACAATTTCCTACTGTTTTTCCTAGCTGAAAATTAAATTGCAGCACACTGAATAATTTATACTGCTGGGATTAATTAACAAAAATTTAAATACCGGAAGCAAAATGACCGAGACAGATCTACTCAATAAAAAACACTTTCTGCCCTTCAAATCAGCTTTTCATTCAAATAATTTCCAGGCTTACAAGGGCTCCTTTACTGGTAAAATGGCCCAGGAAAAATTACAATCAGCAAACCTAACAAATTGCCCCACTGAGAAATTTCTTCCTCCTATGAATCTGCCCCGGAAATTTCCTGCTCAGCTGCACCCTGCCCCTGAGCACATGTACGGCCGATCTGCGGAGTTCTGTACAGATCTGCTGCTTGTACAGCTGTACAACCCAATTCGTATAGTTTTGCTGGCTGGTACGGCCTGGCACACGCAGCTCCCTGCTCCTGCACTTTGATGCCCAAATCTGCTGTACAGCCCACCTGCAAAAGATCTTTGTCTGTTGTCTTTCTCTCTTTGCCAAATCTGGAATTAGAATGTCCTTCTTTTCTCTCCAGAAAGTCTCCAACTCAATGCTTGAGTTTCTCTTGTGTCTTCTCCTCTCACTTTGGTTGCCTTTTGTCTTGTTGAGATGAACCAAAAACTTAACTTCAATGGATGAGATTAGATCTCACTCACTTGAGATCAATGGCTAAGATTCACTTCATTAACTTAAATCACTAGTGGCAAAAACTAAGGCACTTTATTAAATTAATCCTCAATTAATCTAAAAAGACATTCATTTTAATTAATAAATTAATAAAGTCAATTTCCAAAGTTCTGAGAGGTATTAATGACAATTTCCACAGGTTTGACACAAACATGTGGAAATGCCTGTCCGAGCTACAAACTTCAACACTCACTCTTAGCAAGGAAGGTATTCTCCACCACTTCTAGTTTATCTTTGAAGAATACAAACTTGCCTTTCACCAACGGTTTGGTGAGAATGTCTGCAACCTGCTCATTTGTGGAAACACACTGGAGGCCGCTCCCTACTGGATCTTGTCTCAGATGAAGTGATATTGATCTCAATATGCTTGTACCTGTCATGAAAGTTTGAAACACTAGATTCTCGGAGAGTTTAATACAACTTTGATTGTCACAACATATTACAGTAGTCTCCAACTACTAATCAAATAATCCTGTAGGTAATTTGCAAAGCCAACTGGCTTCACAACTCGCCATACTAGCTGCCATGTACTCTATCTTTGCTGGACTGAGTGCTACTAAAGTTTGTTTCCTGCTGAACCAAGAAATCACTGTTGAGCCTGTTATCACACCATAGTAGCTGGGCTACTATTCTTGCTAAGCAGATATCTGCACTTTTCAAAGCTTTGCCTTTACAGAGATCAGTCATGATGAGCAGCATTATTTGAGATCAGAGCAGTGTATATCAGACATTGAGTAGACCTTGTGCCAAGGCTGAGCCTTGAGAGCTCAGATTTGATGACCGATATGACCTTTTGTTCCATATAGTTTCAATTCAGTGCCTAGAGTTCCGGATGTTGTTATTGCAGCAGTGTTTCAGTTGGTTCTAGATGATGATTATTGATATGCAGTGACATGACCATGACTTATGATTGTTATCATTGATTACTATCTTGTTGTTTCAGTCATCTTCATAGCATTAACTTGGTATATAACTCATGATGTGGCAGTATTATGTAATAAATGAAATGAACTATCTTAATTGTATTTAAATAATGAATTTGATGTATTACTTGCACTTAAAGGTTCACTGATTATACTCATTGGTTTCACTACCCTCCTATGAGCATGAACATGGTCTTTCACGACATTTATGTCTACTAGCTTAGGCATCACATTCACTTGACTCCATTCATCCATGACCTTCCCTCTTTTGGCTTTCACCCTGACTTGCCTTTTTGACTTTTGATATGGAGGACTTCCCTATTTCTACCGTTGTGTTGGATTGCATCCATGTTTGTTTTGTGTCTCGACTCTGAGTTGGTGACAAAATTTGCCCCTGGTGAGTTGGATTTTATGCCTAGATCATTCTAGTCGGTTGGCCCGATGTCTG
Organism: Larix kaempferi; assembly: GCA_027924585.1. Lineage (NCBI taxonomy): Eukaryota > Viridiplantae > Streptophyta > Pinopsida > Pinales > Pinaceae > Larix > Larix kaempferi. Next base: position 4,838,729 of record BSBM01001334.1, read on the forward strand.
GCTTAGCGCGGAATTCCCTCTAGTCACATGAGATGTCGTTGGCTAAAACCTGAAGCACATGTACTACTTGTATGGAAATTATTGGAAATCTCTTATGAAAGCCTATGAAATTAAATTCTAAAATGTGTTTCTAAACACATGATGAATTAAACGCTAAAGCAATGAAATGCTAAAGTAACCCATGAAGGGTCCAGAAAGGTCTAAAAAGCAATGGCTAAATAAATGCTAAATCTAAAGATTGTTGACCTCATAAATGTAAATATACCCCGGATGCAAGCTGCGATTAGTTGTGCTTTTAAGCGCATGCAAAATCCCGGAGGGGTCATATTCCCTCCCATTATCACCTAGAACTAAGATATTGATCCCAAACCAATTCGCTCCAAGAGTGTTTTTGTCCAATTTCTCATTTGCATGCTTGTCCACTTGCTGCTATGTCTTTAAATGAATGATCTTGAGTGTGTACTAAGCCATCTCGGTGTTAGGGTCTTGTATTAAAAACAATATATCTCCCATCTGTAATGACCCTTTTTCAAAATTTATTAAAATGCCCAATTTTCCACTTTTTTACCAATTACGACCTTTGACTAGTTTTACTGTTTTGACCTCCAAATCAACCCAAACGTTCCCAATTCTTCTGCATGAGTGTATGAATGATATTTAGACTTGAATATTAGGTTCAGGGATGTTTTATGGTCCTCCAAAGACTTCTGAAAACTTGATTTATATTCTGACCAATATATGCAATTTTGACTAGTAATTTGTGCATCAAACCCCCCCGGGGTAACACTGGAAAGGGCCTCCCAAATGCCTCTAAACTCCCTCAAATTTTTGAACAGAGGTATGTAATGTGTTAGTATGTTATTAAGGTCTCATATGCACCATTAATGGATTATTACAACTGTTCTTACCCTCTCCCATTCAACTGCAAAAATCCCCAATTCGACCCTTGGAGAAATGGCACTATTTCACCTCCCAATACAACTAAACTGAGTAAAAATGCTTCAAATGCTCAAGTACAGTACATGAAACTTGTAGAAGAAATCCATGGCAGTATATTGATCACAAATATATTAGAGAATCATCCATCCATTCGAAATAATCAACATTATAGTGTCATACATCAATGCATTGGGGAAATGGACATTGTTTCCTCATTAATCAATATTTTTGCATACAAAAAGTGGGTATTTCGACCTGAGACTTTCTAAATATTAAGAACAGAGGATATGAAGCTATTACAATCAGAAATATATAATGAGAAGCTCTCCCAAGAAGCACAAGAGCTCACCAAAAACGCCCTCCCTCAAGGAGCATGAATATGCCTTCAAAACTGGAAGTGGTGGAAAGAAAGTGCTGCACTAAACCAAACCATGAAACTTCCTGTAGCTGCTACCTCAAATTACAAACTCCATTAAAGCACCATGAAAGACTTGAGTGGCCTCTCCAAACACCAACTTGGATGGGAATCTTTCACCCTCGAAATTGGCTAAGCAAAGAAACTAGTCATCCACTAGCTCTCTCTTCACTAATGCAATTTTTCTCAAATCATCAAAAGCCATTCTCATACTTCATTTCTACATTTTACAAGCAGCATTAGCCTTCTAAGGGTCAAAATCCTCTCAATAGATTCAATAGATTTCCATTTAGGAAATATTCCACATTTGCCACTTGTCTCCTAGTTCCAACCTTCCATCTTCTCCCAAATTCGATTTTGAGTCTCTTTGGCATCTCCAACTCCCATGAGCACCTTCCTTGAGCCTATTTTTGGGGCTGACATGTCATAGTGGTCAGATGTCAGAGGTCAGGTCCGCAATTTGTCATAGTTGTCATAGATGCTCCATCATTGGTGTCATAGGGGCTAGGGAATCTAGCCCAAGTGTCCACAAACTTCCAATTTGACTCTTTATCTTCCACGGAGGTTACCAATCCTTCCCAATTCGACTTGAGAAGCTCAATGACATGTGTTATGACTTACCAACTCACCCAAGAGTGTTCACCTTCCCATTAATTCGAATTTGCAAGAGAGAGATACCATGTATTATGAAAAATCAAGCTAGTGTGGGTCCCACATCCTCCATGTCTCTCCAAAACCATTTGCCACCTAGGATTTCTCTTGAATTTCTTTATTCACTCTACTTATTAAATACTTGAACCCTTCTAATGTCTAAACATCATTTATTAGCTTCCTTATTACCATTCCACATGTGCCCATCCAACCTAGGAAACTAGTAAGATTGATGGGATTGTCTTACTAGGAAATTATTTGAATGGGGACATTACAGTCCTCCCCACCCAAGATTGTTTGCCCTCAAGCAATCTCAATTTACCATGCTGCAAACTTGTCCCTTCTCTATCAGGTGGCCTTCCATGAGTAATGTCTCCCAAAATCTTGCTATTCCGGTGCTTCATGCTATGGGAAGAAACTACCTAATTCGGATAGGTGTGTTGCCCTCTCACAATCCTTAGTACTCCTTTTGAATCTTGGAATTTCATTTCAGGAATTTTATAATTTACTGTATGCTCTCCTATTGAATACAACCATTGCACTCCCAAAACAACATTAGTATCAGCAATATCAACCACATAAAAACTATAGACAAAAGTATAGTTACCTACGATGACTTGCAGCTGTGGAGTCCATGTTTTGCACTCCATTGTGTTGTGACCGAGAATGACAAATGTGAAGCCATCAAATGGTTCAATAGGTATCTTTCTTTTCTCCACCATCTCTGCATCAATGAAGTTATGGGTGGCTCCTCCGTCTACCAAAACTGAAGTTTTTTGTCCTCGTACCATACCCTTGCATCGGATAGTATGATAGTGAGGTACTGCTGAAAGCACTGCCATTGTTACTTTGGTGGGTGATGGATTCTTCACCTCTGGTTTCCCTTCTTCTGCTGTAGTATATCCTTCTTCTTGGGCTGAATTATGTCCTTCTTCCTCCATGCCCCCTTCATATCCCTCATCACAAAATACTTTAATGAATTGGGCCTTTCCTTTAGCACAATTATGTCAGGTACCCACGGTTGGAAGCATGAGTAACACAATTTCTTCCTTCTGAGCTCTTCCATGCTTAGTTCCTCTTTCTTATCCTTTCCATATTCATCTTCTTGCCATGGCTTCCCATCAGGTCCATCTCTTTGCCAAGGTTTCTTTTCAATTCTGAGGTCGGGCTTGGGAGGAAATCTCGTTCTAGGAAGCACATTTTGGAGATCCCTAGTCAAGTTCATTGCATCTTTTAATGTAGTTGGCTTGTGCGCTTTGACCAAACCTTTTAAGGGTTCAACCAAACCTTCAGTGAACAGCACTACCAACCTTCCCATAGATACATCAGCCACCTTGACTGATAATTTTTGAAAGTCCAACATATATTCAGTAGGGGTCCCAGTTTGCTTCAATTGAGCTAATTCCTTGAAAGGCAATTCTGGATCTTTTTGTTCAAATCTCTCTAGTACCCTGTCAACAAATTCTCCATATGTTTTAACCTGATCATAACCCAAGGTTTTCAGGCCATAGAACCACCATTCATTCGCATCCCCTTCCAAATGCAAAATGGCCATTTTTAATGCATCCTCTTCCAACATAGGATTCAACTGAAAATACACATCCAATATTTGCACCCAAGTGTTAGCAGAATTTTGAAAAGAACCATCAAAAGAAGGAAGTGACATTTTACAAATAGCAATATTTAATTCTTTGTTTTGGAATGGACTCCTATTGTCTTCCCTCCTTTTCATTTTTTGTATAGCATCAATGTAGTCACTGAGTGGTACACCTCTTTTACACTCTTCATTCAAATCATTCCAATCATTGACTAGTTTCTTATAATCCACCTCAATATTGGGCTCTTCTTTGGGTGTGAGAAATTTAGGTGCAGTATGCCTTTATGTGCTTTGGAATTCATCAAGTCTATTATGTGGTCCTGTGCTTGAAAAAATATGCTCACTCCCTTTTATCTTTTCCCCTGATTGTGAACCACTGTTATCTCCTATCATCCCTTTGCCTGAAAGTTAGTTACCCAACAATTCGAAATTTTTCATCATTTGTTTATTTATCTCTAGCATAACCATGGTAATTCCATCAAAACATGGTTTTAAGGCTTCAATAAATTCCTCCTTATGTCTTAATTTTTCCTACTCCTCTCTACCCATTGTTTTAGAAAAAAACAATTTTTCTGCTACTATCTCTTCTTCAAAACACTTCTTCAACTACTGATTCAAAGGGCGGTGGTTTATTTGTTTGGCTTCTTGTTAATACCATCAGGTGCCAAGACCATGCTCTAATACCACTTGTAATTACCCTTTTTCAAAATTTATTAAAATGCCCAATTTTCCACTTTTTTACCAATTACGACCTTTGACTAGTTTTACTGTTTTGACCTCCAAATCAACCCAAACGTTCCCAATTCTTCTGTATGAGTATGAATGATATTTAGACTTGAATATTAGGTTCAGAGATGTTTTATGGTCCTCCAAATACTTTTGAAAACTTGATTTATATTCTGACCAATATATGCAATTTTGACTAGTAATTTGTGCATCAAACCCCCCCGGGGTAACACTGGAAAGGGCCTCCCAAATGCCTCTAAACTCCCTCAAATTTCTGAACAGAGGTATGTAAAGTGTTAAGTATGTTATTAAGGTCTCATATGCACCATTAATGGATTATTACAACTGTTCTTACCCTCTCGCATTCAACTGCAAAAATCCCCAATTCGACCCTTGGGGAAATGGCACTATTTCACCTCCCAATACAACTAAACTGAGTAAAAATGCTTCAAATGCTCAAGTACAGTACATGAAACCTGTAGAAGAAATCCATGGCAGTATATTGATCACAAATATATCAGAGAATCATACATCCATTCGAAATAATCAACATTATAGTGTCATACATCAATGCATTGGGGAAATGGACATTGTTTGCTCATTAATCAATATTTTTGCATACAACCAGTGGGTATTTCGACCTGAGACTTTCTGAATATTAAGAAAAGAGGATATGAAGCTATTACAATCAGAAATATATAATGAGAAGCTCTCCCAAGAAGCACAAGAGCTCACCAAAAACGCCCTCCCTCAAGGAGCATGAATATGCCTTCAAAACTGGAAACGGTGGAGAAAAAGTGCTGCACTAAACCAAACCATGAAACTTCCTGTAGCTGCTACCTGAAAATACAAACTCGATTAAAGCACCATGAAAGACCTGAGTGGCCTCTCCAAACACCAACTTGGATGGGAATCTTTCACCCTCGAAATTGGCTAAGGCAAGAAACTAGTCATCAACTAGCTCTCTCTTCACTAATGCAATTTTTCTCAAATCATCAAAAGCCATTCTCATACTTCATTTCTACATTTTATAACCAACATTAGCCTTCTAAGGGTCGAAATCCTCTCAATAGATTCAATAGATTTCCATTTAGGAAATATTCCACATTTGCCACTTGTCTCCTAGTTCCAACCTTCCATCTTCTCACAAATTCGAATTTGAGTCTCTTTGGCTTCTCCAACTCCCATGAGCGCCTTCCTAGAGCCTATTTTTGGGGTTGACATGTCATAGTGGTCAGATGTCAGAGGTCAGGTCCGCAATTTGTCATAGTTGTCATAGATGCTCCATCATTGGTGTCATAGGGGCTAGCGAATCTAACCCAAGTGTCCACAAACTTCCAATTTGACTCTTTATCTTCCATCGAGGTTACCAATCCTTCCCAATTCGACATAAGATGCTCAATGACATGTGTTATGACTTACCAATTCACCCAAGAGTGTTCACCTTCCCATTAATTCGAATTTGCAAGAGAGAGATACCATGTATTATGAAAAATCAAGCTAGTGTGGGTCCCACATCCTCCATACGTCTCCAAAACCATTTGCCACCTAGGATTTCTCTTGAATTTCTTTATTCACTCTATTTATTAAATACTTGAACCCTTCTAATGTCTAAACATCATTTATTAGCTTCCTTATTACCATTCCACATGTGCCCATCCAACCTAGGAAACTAGTAGGATTGATGGGATTGTCTTACTAAGAAATTATTTGAATGGGGACATTACAGTCCTCCCCACCCAAGATTGCTTGCCCTCAAGCAATCTCAATTTACCATGCTGCAAACTTATCCCTCCTCTATCAGGTGGCCTTCCATGAGTAATGTCTCCCAAAATCTTTCTATTTCGGTGCTTCATGCTGTGGGAAGAAACTACCTGATTCAGAATGGTGTGTTGCCCTCTCACAATCCTTAGTACTCCTTTTGAATATTGGAATTTCATTTCAGAAATTTTATAATTTACTGTATGCTCTCCTATTGAATACAACCATTGCACTCCCAAAACAACATTAGTATCAGCAATATCAACCACATAGAAACTATCGACAAAAATATAGTTACCTACGGTGACTTGCAACTGTGGAGTCCATGTTTTGCACTCCATTGTGTTGTGACCGAGAATGACAACTGTGAAGCCATCGAATGGTTCAATAGGTATCTTTCTTTTCTCCACCATCTCTGCATCAATGAAGTTATGGGTGGCTCCTCCGTTTACCAAAACTGAAGTTCTTTGTCCTTGTACCATACCCTTGCATCAGATAGTATGATAGCGAGGCACTGCTGAAAGTACTGCCATTGTTACTTTGGTGGGTGATGGATGCTTCACCTCTGGTTTCCCTTCTTCTGCTGTAGTATATCCTTCTTCTTGGGTTGAATTATGTCCTTCTTCCTCCATGCCCCCTTCATATCCCTCATCACAAAATACTTTAATGAATTGGGCCTTTCCTTTAGCACATTTATGTCCAGGTACCCATAGTTGGAAGCATGAGTAACACAATTTCCTCCTTCTGAGCTCTTCCCTGCTTAGTTCCTCTTTCTTATCATTTCCATATTCATCGTCTTGCCATGGCTTCATATCAAGTCCATCTCTTTGCCAAGGTTTCTTTTCAATTCTGAGGTCAGGCTTGGGAGGAAATCTCGTTCTAGGAAGCACATTTTGGAGATCCCTAGTCAAGTTCAATGCATCTTTTAATGTAGTTGGCTTGTGGGCTTTGACCAAACCTTTTAAGGGTTCAACCAAACCTTTAGTGAACAGCAATACCAACCTTCCCATAGATACATCAACCACCTTAATTGATAATTTTTGAAAGTCCAACATATATTCAGTAGGGGTCTCAATTTGCTTCATTTGAGCTAATTCCTTGAAAGGCAATTCTGGATCTTTTTGCTCAAATCTCTCTAGAAACCTGTCAACAAATTCTTCATATGTTTTAACGTGATCATGACAAAAGGTTTTCAAGCCATGGAACCACCATTCATTCGCATCCCCTTCCAAATGCAAAATGGCCATTTTTAATGCATCCTCTTCCAACATAGGATTCAGCTGAAAATACACATCCAATTTTTGCACCCAAGTGTTAGCAGAATTTTGAGAAGAACCATCAAAAGTAGGAAGTGACATTTCACCAATAGAAATATTTAATTCTTTGTTTTGGAAAGGACTCCTATTGTCTTCCCTCCTTTTCATTTTTTGTATAACATCAATGTAGTCACTGAGTGGCACACCTCTTTTACACTCTTCATTCAAATCATTTCAATCATTGACTAGTTTCTTATAATCCACCTCAATATTGGGCTCTTCTTTGGATGTGAGAAATTTAGGTGCAGTATGCCTTTGTGTGCTTTGGAATTCATCAGGTCTATTATGTGGTCCTGCGCTTGAAAAAATATGCTCGCTCCCTTTTATCTTTTCCCCTGAATGTGAACCACTGTTATCTCCTATCATCCCTTTGGCTAAAAGTTGGCTACCCAACAATTCGAAATTTTTCATCATTTGTTTATTTATCTCTAGCATAACCATTGTAATTCCATCAAAACATGGTTTTAAGGCTTCAATAAATTCCTCCTTATGTCTTAATTTTTCCTCCTCCTCTCTACCCATTGTTTTAGAAAAAAACTCTTTTTCTGCTACTATCTCTTCTTCAACCAAAACTTCTTCAACTACTGATTCAAAGGGTGGTGGTTTATTTGTTTGGCTTCTTGTAAATACCATCAGGTGCCAAGACCATGCTCTGATACCACTTGTAATGACCCTTTTCAAAATTTATTAAAATGCCCAATTTTCCACTTTTTTACCAATTTCGACCTTTGACTAGTTTTACTGTTTTGACCTCCAAATCAACCCAAACGTTTCCAAATCTTCTATATGAGTGTATGAATGATATTTAGACTTGAATATTAGGTTCAGGAATGTTTTATGGTCCTCCAAAGACTTCTGAAAACTTGATTTATATTCTGACCAATATATGCAATTTTGACTAGTAATTTGTGCATCAAACCCCCCCGGGGTAACACTGGAAAGGGCCTCCCAAATGCCTCTAAACTCCCTCAATATTATGAACAGAAGTATGGAATGTGTTAAGTATGTTATTAAGGTCTCATATGGACCATTAATGGATTATTACAATTGTTCTTACCCTCTCCCATTCAACTGCAAAAATCCCCAATTCGACCCTTGGGGAAATGGCACTATTTCACCTCCCAATACAACTAAACTGAGTAAATATGCTTCAAATGCTCAAGTACAGTACATGAAACTTGTAGAAGACATCCATGGCAGTATATTGATCACAAATATATCAGAGAATCATCCATCCATTCGAAATAATCAACATTATAGTGTCATACATCAATGCATTGGGGAAATGGACATTGTTTGCTCATTAATCAATATTTTTGCATACAACCAGTGGGTATTTCGACCTGAGACTTTCTGAATATTAAGAACAGAGGATATGAAGCTATTACAATCAGAAATATATAATGAGAAGCTCTCCCAAGAAGCACAAGAGCTCACCAAAAACGCCCTCCATCAAGAAGCATGAATATGCCTTCAAAACTGGAAACGGTGGAGAGAAAGTGCTGCACTAAACCAAACCATGAAACTTCCTGTAGCTGCTACCTAAAAATACAAACTCCATTAAAGCACCAAGAAAGACCTGAGTGGCCTCTCCAAACACCAACTTGGATGAGAATCTTTCACCCTCGAAATTGGCTAAGGCAAGAAACTAGTCATCCACTAGCTCTCTCTTCACTAATGCAATTTTTCTCAAATCATCAAAAGCCATTCTCATACTTCATTTCTACATTTTAACCAACACTAGCCTTCTAAGGGTCGAAATCCTCTCAATAGATTCAATAGATTTCCATTTAGGAAATATTCCACATTTGCCACTTGTCTCCTAGTTCCAACCTTCCATCTTCTCCCAAATTCGATTTTGAGTCTCTTTGGCTTCTCCAACTCCCATGAGCGCCTTCCTTGAGCTTATTTTTGGGGCTGACATGTCATAGTGGTCAGATGTTAGAGGCAAGGTCTGCAATTTGTCATAGTTGTCATAGATGCTCCATCATTGGTGTCATAGGGGCTAGGGAATCTAGCCCAAGTGTCCACAAACTTCCAATTTGACTCTTTATCTTCCATGGAGGTTACCAATCCTTCCCAATTCGACCTAAGATGCTCAATGACATGTATTATGACTTACCAACTCACCCAAGAGTGTTCACCATCCCATTAATTCAAATTTGCAAGAGAGAGATACCATGTATTATGAAAAATCAAGCTAATGTGGGTCCCACATCCTCCATATGTCTCCAAAACCATTTGCCACCTAGGATTTCTCTTGAATTTCTTTATTCACTCTATTTATTAAATACTTGAACCCTTCTAATGTCTAAACATCATTTATTAGCTTCCTTATAACCATTAAACATGTACCCATCCAACCTAGGAAACTAGTAGGATTGATGGGATTGTCGTACTAGGAAATTATTTGAATGGGGGCATTACAGTACTCCCCACCCAAGATTGCTTGCCCTCAAGCAATCTCAATTTACCATGCTGCAAACTTGTCCCTCCTCTATCAGGTGGCCTTCCATGAGTAATGTCTCCCAAAATCTTTCTATTCCGGTGCTTCATGCTATGGGAATAAACTACCTGATTCGGATAGGTGTGTTGCCCTCTCACAATCCTTAGTACTCCTTTTGAATCTTGGAATTTAATTTCAAGAATTTTATAATTTACTGTATGCTCTCCTATTGGATACAACCATTGCACTCCCAAAACAACATTAGTATCAGCAATATCAACCACATAAAAACTATAGACAAAAGTATAGTTACCTACGGTGACTTGCAGCTGTGGAGTCCATGTTTTGCACTCCATTGTGTTGTGACCGGGAATGAAAACTGTGAAGCCATCGAATGGTTCAATAGGTATCTTTCTTTTCTCCACCATCTCTGGATCAATGAAGTTATGGATGGCTCCTCCGTTTACCAAAACTGAAGTTCTTTGTCCTTGTACCATACCCTTGCATCGGATAGTATGATAGCGAGGTACTGCTGAAAGTACTGCCATTGTTACTTTGGTGGGTGATGGATGCTTCACCTCTGGTTTCCCTTCTTCTGTTGTAGTATATCCTTCTTCTTGGGCTGAATTATGTCCTTCTTCCTCCATGCCCCCTTCATATCCCTCATCACAAAATACTTCAATGAATTTAGCGTTTCCTTTAGCACAATTATGTCAAGTACCCACGGTTGGAAGCATGAGTAACACAATTTCTTCCTTCTGAGCTCTTCCCTGCTTAGTTCCTCTTTCTTATCCTTTCCATATTCATCTTCTTGCCATGGCTTCTTATCAGGTCCATCTCTTTGCCAAGGTTTCTTTTCAATTCTGAGGTCAGGCTTAGGAGGAAATCTCGTTCTAGGAAGCACATTTTGGAGATCCCTATTCAAGTTCATTGCATCTTTTAATGTAGTTAGCTTGTGGGCTTTAACCAAACCTTTTAAGGGTTCAACCAAACCTCCAGTGAACAGCAATACCAACCTTCCCATAGATACATCAACCACCTTGACTGATAATTTTTGATAGTCCAACATATATTCAGTAGGGGTCTCAATTTGCTTCAATTGAGCTAATTCCTTGAAAGGCAATTCTGGATCTTTTTGTTCAAATCTCTCTAGTACCCTGTCAACAAATTCTCCATATGTTTTAACTTGATCATGACCCAAGGTTTTCATGCCATAGAACTACCATTCATTCGCATCCCCTTCCAAATGCAAAATGGCCATTTTTAATGCATCCTCTTCCAACGTAGGATTCAACTGAAAATACACATCCAATTTTAGCACCCAAGTGTTAGCAGAATTTTGAGAAGAACCATCAAAAGTAGGAGGTGACATTTTACCAATAGCAATATTTAATTCTTTATTTTGGAATGGACTCCTATTGTCTTCCCTCCTTTTCATTTTTTGTATAGCATCAATGTAGTCACTGAGTGGTACACCTCTTTTACACTCTTCATTCAAATCATTCCAATCATTGACTAGTTTCTTATAATCCACCTCAATATTGGGCTCTTCTTTGGGTGTGAGAAATTTAGGTGCAGTATGCCTTTGTTTGCTTTGGAATTCATCAGGTCTATTATGTGGTCCTTTGCTTGAAAAAGTATGCTCACTCCCTTTTATCTTTTCCCCTGAATGTGAACCAATCACTAAACCAAACCATGAAACTTCCTGTAGCTGCTACCTGAAAATAAAAACTCCATTAAAACACCATGAAAGACCTGAGTGGCCTCTCCAAACACCAACTTGGATGGGAATCTTTCACCCTCGAAATTGGTTAAGGCAAGAAACTAGTCATCAACTAGCTCTCTCTTCACTAATGCAATTTTTCTCAAATCATCAAAAGCCATTCTCATACTTCATTTCTACATTTTTTAACCAACATTAGCCTTCTAAGGGTCGAAATCCTCTCAATAGATTCAATAGATTTCCATTTAGGAAATATTCCACATTTGCCACTTATCTCCTAGTTCCAACCTTCCATCTTCTCCCAAATTCGATTTTGAGTCTCTTTGGCTTCTCCAACCCCCATGAGCGCCTTCCTTGAGCCTATTTTTGGGGCTGACATGTCATAGTGGTCAGATGTCAGAGGTCAGGTCTGCAATTTGTCATAGTTGTCATAGATGCTCCATCATTGGTGTCATAGGGGCTAGGGAATCTAGCCCAAGTGTCCACAAACTTCCAATTTGATTCTTTATCTTCCATGGAGGTTACCAATCCTTCCCAATTCGACCTAAGATGCTCAATGACATGTGTTATGACTTACCAACTCACCCAAGAGTGTTCACCTTCCCATTAATTCGAATTTGCAAGAGAGAGATACCATGTATTATGAAAAATCAAGCTAGTGTGGGTCCCACATCCTCCATATGTCTCCAAAACCATTTGCCACCTAGGATTTCTCCTGAATTTCTTTATTCACTCTATTTATTAAATACTTGAACCCTTCTAATGTCTAAACATCATTTATTAGCTTCCTTATTACCATTCCACATGTGCCCATCCAACTTAGGAAACTAGTAGGATTGATGGGATTGTCTTCCTAGGAAATTATTTGAATGGGGACATTACATTACACCATCCTTGTTATATTCCAAATGATTGATAAATTTCCTTAAGGAGGTGACTTGGAATCAATTTGACCCTAGCATTAGCTTCCCAAGACCTTAAGTTAATTCAACTATTGAGCCTTTTGCTTGAATCGAGTTGAGCAAATCACACTTAGCTGACCACCTAGCCAATCCACATAATTATAGCTCACTAGTCATTTTGTTAAGTCGGGGAAGCCACCTTTAGGGTATCTTTGTCTAATTCAAGTGTCAATCTTTGCAAGTACCTTGTAGCCTAAAAAGGGGTCTAGCTTTCCAGCTGGGCTCGAGACACCTCCCGTGGCTGGTCTGTTTCACCTTGAGTGGATCAGGAAGCCTAAAGAGAGGAAAAGTCTATCCGGTGTGACAACCAACATCTTGTGGGGGGTAGGATTCTTTAAGTATCACGTTCATGGTGACTGTACCTCTCTACCTTCCAAGATAGGATCACACTTTAGAGGTCACCACAGAAATTGTGATAACAGTAACATTGGCAACCAATCCAAGGTTGCATTTGGCTTGCACCCACGTGTTGGGACCTTTTCCACATAGGTATAAGCTGAGAGGTAACAAGTACCATCCTCGAAACAAGGGGAAGTGCCCAGTGGGTTCCCTGGTGTCACCCCACTAGTTGCATGGGTATACGGATAAATTTTGAAGTCATAACAGGCCTCACTAGATATTCTGGGCACTGTTGAACATTACTGGGTTGTTTGTGTTACCAATTCTGAGCATAGTAACTACAGCTGAAACAATTATGGCAATGAATATCAATTCTGGAGATTATAACTACAGCAAAGAGACAAATTGGAACTTGTATTTTTGGGCACACTAAATGGTTGAACCAGCAGTCAACGTCTTTGAATACATAGCCTTCATCATCTCTGGTAGCAGTGATGAGATAGCCTTATATTTCAGTTCTGTGGAGATATGGATGCTTGCCAAATGGAAGCTCTTTTAATGAAGTCGAGTTATAATAAGAAAAATGAAGAGGTAAGCACTATGCTTATGTTCCTGAGCTGTTTCAGTTTTAGCTTTTAACCTTATATCAGTTGCAAAGGAGCTGCAGCCTTGAAAGAGGATGACCGTCCCCATTTTTTAGCCCTGTAGCATCAGTTCAAGGTGTTGTTTGGAGACTACTACTCTGTGCGGAGGGATGTCTCAATTCTAAATTTTGAGGGTTATTTCATTTGTGATGCAAACTTTTAATGGCATGACACAAGTGGTTTCCTTGTGAAGCTCTCTTTCCTGCAATTTTCTAATGATTTACAGCAGTAGCAAACTCTTGGCAAACCTGATGGTCTTTTGTTTAAGGGTCACTACTGTAATATAGCTAAGCGTGCTGCAGGGATTCACTATGTATTTATTGGAAAACCATTTGAATCAAAGACCTAGGTATCAAATTCTTGGTATCTTCCTCTTGATTCACTGGGAAATGAACTCACAGCTGCAGGCAGAATCAAAGGACAAAGGACAGTATGTTGATGATCATAGAAGACCCTCAATCTTTCATGATTCAAGATCAAAGGAAGGAAACAGAATAGAAAACCCTTCTGTAGAAGATTATGACAAAGTTGGATTAATGGAAGCAGAAGCTGGAGTCTTGGCAAACTTGGTTATGAGAAGCCTTGGAGATCTCCTGGTACAACAGCCTTACTGCACCAGTGTTGTTTAGGCTTGACATACCATAGTAAAACTGCAGATGTCTGGGCATCGAATGTGACACTTATTTGTATGGTGCTGGTTTTCACTTTAGGTTTTCTGATGTGCCCTCGTGATTGGTTAGTATGCCATTCGTTGCTGTGAAAAGAAATTTTATGAAAAGGATGCAATGAAAAGCAAATGTGTTGCTTTACATAAACATATGGTCATAACCCTCAAACTGGATCCATTACCTCTACTATTTAGTTCCGGCTTGGAAGTGATGGAGAGGAGGAGTGTGTTCCCACTCACCCCATTATCACTTTTCTGCCCATCATTATCATGCAAGACCCTTACTAATAACAAGCCAAGTCATCAAGAAGTGTATGGCTAGTTTTGCTTTGGCTGAGCCGCCGTTTGAGCCCATGCTCTGGTCGAGACATCGTTTGAGCCCACGAGCCGCCATTTTGATTGAAAAGTTTCACGGCTCCTACCCCCGTCGGCCCTGGTGCCCATGTCTTACCCTAAGCCTGCCGTCAATTGTGAGCCTGCAAAGACTATCGAGCCACTGCTTGAGCCCACGAGCCTATAACTGGGCGGCCGAGGGCCGCGAAGCGGCCGAAGGCCGCACAGGCCCGCGAGCCACCATTTTGATTGAAAAGTTTCACGTCTCCTACCCCTGTCAGCCCTGGCGCCCATGTGTTCACCTAAGCCTACCGTCTATTGTGAGCTCGCAAAGACTGTCGAGACGCTACTTAAGCCCGCGAGCCTGTAACTGAGCGGCCGTAGACTGCAAAGCGGCCAAAGGCCGCGCAGCAGCCAAAGGCCACACACCGGTGGCTCCTACCCCATCGGCCCTAGCGCCTGTGTGTTCACCTAAGCCTGCCGTCGATTGTGAGCCCACAAAGACTGTCGAGCCACTGTTTGGGCCTGCAAGACTATAACCTGAGCCTATCGTCAAGCACACAGTTTGCGAAGGTGTGTCGCCATTTGAGAGACTGTTGAGCTACCATTTGAGAGCTCGCAAACACATCGATCTGTTGATCCCACCGTCGAGGTGTTTGATTGAGCCCGACGTGGGAACTTCACCATTTTATTTATTGGCTCCTGCCCTTGTCAACCTTGGCACTCATGTGTTAACCTGATCCTGCCATCGATTGAGATCCCACAGAGACTATTGAGCCATCGATCTGTTTGCCCTTGCCGAAAGGGTATCAACGACCTTCATCGATCCACCAAGTGACAACTTGCACGAGCATAGGAACAAACTGTGGTAATTTTGTGGGTTGTGGGGGGGTCGATGGAATCTACCCAGTCAACAGAATCTACCCAGCCAACGAACATGGAGCCTGGTGAATTCTGTAACGGAGACCACCATGAGTACTTCAACAGCTACAACAAGAACCAAGGATAAATCTACAACCCCATAGACATTGCTTTGGAGTCAGACTTCTCGTTCTGGACCTCCCAAATAAAAAATCTACTAAAAAGGACAAAATTCTTGGAAATCAAAAACCACAAGTGTCACTCTGACCTACAACAGGCTAAACAAGAAATACTTACCCTTTCAAACCAAGTATCTGAAGTAGAACTGGAAAACCTCACCCTCAAGAAATTACAAGATAATCGAAAAGCATATGAAAACCTCCAACCCCCAAACGATGCCTTACAAGCTAAAATCCTCGACCTTCAAAACAAACATGATAAGATGCACCAACAAAAGGTTACTCTCAAACAAGAGAAAGAAACACACATGAAATCTTGGGCAGGGGTTGTCACGGGAGGGGATAAAACCCCTCTTGTTGCAATCGAAAAAGTTGTCCAGTTCAAGCTACTTGAATAGTGTAATCGGCGGGCTCGTGAATTGAATTTGAAGGTCAAAGGGCTTCCCTTACCCTCTCCTTCTCAAGATTCCATACAGGTTGGTGCCATGTTTCTCCGAGATTACCTCGAGCTGACAAATATTCCTCTTGAGAGAGCTTGGTTTGGTCATGATTCTACATTGTTTACCCAATTTAGATCAGCGGGTGACCTTCTTCATGCTCTTCGAGCTAAGCGAAGGTTGTTCTCTCTCCCTACTAAGATTTACTAGGTCCTGGGTGGCGGAGCTAAAACGCTCCAAGGAGCTCGTTGTCGCAGCTCAACAGGCAGGAAAATGGGCAGTCATTCAAGACCTTCGAACCATCATTCGAGATTCCCCGCCTCTTGGTTACTCTTGGCCTGGGTTCTCTAAATGACTAGCTAGATGGAGGAGATGGTATGGAGGTGGGATTTCAGTGGGATGTTGGAATGGTAATGGGTCTCTTTGCTTTCATCAAGCATGCTACAAGATGCTCTTGGTTCTTCTTATCTCCTTTTTATTATTGAGACCAATGAGAGTCTAGTTAGGCCACTTCCAGATATTGGAGGTTAACACTAGTTATCTGCTTGTCGTCAGGAAATCTAGTCTTCTGGTGGGGTCTATTAAGTTTAGCATAAAATTCACAACAAGAGCATAATAAGGATCACTAAAAGAAACACAATCACAAGATAGACACAGATTTATCCTGGGAAACACTCATGGGGTAGAAAACCCAGCAAAGCTTCCTCAATATAGATGACCAACAAATACAAAGATGTAATCCCCAAACAAGAGCTCCTTCTCCTCCTTCGCAGATCTCTCTCTCTCCTATGCACAATTCACAAGTGAGTGTGTGTTCAAATGAGGAACACACCTCCTCTATTTATACATTACTTCACTTGACTTTTAACCCTAACTAGGCCGACTTCTCCTAGGAGAGTCTAATAACCCCTAAACACTTAACTCAGGGCCGACCCCACTAGGGAAGTTTAATAACCCTAGTTACAACATCCCGACGGAGGAATGAAACATCTCCAGATAATAAAGTACAAATAGAATATTCTTAGAAGTTACAATATTTCAACACTGTCCGTGGATCTAGTGGTGTGGCATGCTTAGTGCAAGAGTCTCTCTGGGGTAGAGTCTCTCATCTTGGAGACTACCCTTCAAACCTACCCCCACTCTACTCAATCCACCTCCCCTCCCCCAAAAGTCTGGATGATACCCCATGAACCAGTGGTATGACGATTACTGCAAGTAGCTCCACACCCAACTTCAACATGCCTTCAAACATGGTAACCCCTCCTACCCAGCTCTCAAAGCTTCCTTTCGTCGTCTCCTCGGCCACAAGAAATGCCTCTTTATCTCCCGTAGGTGGTGAGAGCTGAGTACATCTCTTATTCATTCCCCAAAACATTTCTAGCGCACCATCTTCCCTCGCCACTCCCATCTTCCACCTGATCTTGATCCAAAAGCGATGTTCTCCAACACCTCTTCCCTCTATGACATCCAGGGGCAACCCCGTATCCATGTTACCTCTCCCCCCCCTCTTGTTATTTATTCACCCCCAATGATGTTCGAGAGGCTGTTTGGGCCATGAGTTACCTCTCCCCCCCCCTCTTGTTATTTATTCACCCCCAATGATGTTCAAGAGGTTGTTTGGGCCATGAGTTCTAGCAAAGCAGTGAATGAGGAAGTGTTCCAAGTTGAACTCTTCAAACATGGTCTTTAGGCACTTGATTGTCACTTGGCTTATATGTTTAACCACGTGGTTTGTACAGGCTTCCTTGAGTTTTGGTTGCATCATATTATTCACCTGATCCATAACTTGAGCCCTAATACCGATCCTAATAACTACAGAACGATCATGGTCGACCACGCCTTCTCTAAGCTTTAAGCTACAGTCCTCCATATGCAGCTTTTTTAGGAGCTTGAGAGGAAACAACTCAAAGCCAGAGGATAAGCGATCTTCAGACCAGCACACCTAATACCGATCCTAATAACTACAGAACGATCATGGTCGACCATGCCTTCTCTAAGCTTTAAGCTACAGTCCTCCATATGCAGCTTTTTTAGGAGCTTGAGAGGAAACAACTCAAAGCCAGAGGATAAGCGATCTTCAGACCAGCACACCAAACCATTGATCACATTCTTACGCTATGTGCCATCATTGAGGAGGCACATCACCGCTCCTTGAAAGTTTATTGTTGCTTTGTAGACTTCCAGAAGGCGTTCAACTCTGTCCCTAAAGTGGCATTGTTCGAGAGACTTCGAGACAATGGCATTTTCGAGACCCTTATGACTGCCATTATGAGATTATATGAGTTAGTCTCTGGTCGTCTATGCATGGCCCACGATATTTCAGATTTCATCAAGAGTACAATTGGGGTTAACCAAGGGTGTCCACTCTCCTCCACTCTATTTGGGATTTACATCTATGAGCTAGAGTCTTTCTTACAGGAGCACATCCAAGATGGTGATGGGTGCCTTCTCCACCAGATCTTGATTTCTATTCTGCTCTTTACAGACGACGTGGTCCTTTTGGCCTCATCTCTGAAGGGTTTGCAGAGACAGTTAGATGCCTTGGCCCTCTTTTGCAATCTTCGTCAATTGACGATCAACTTAGGTAAAACCAAGGTTATGATCTTCAACGGATCAAAGAGGCTACTCATTGATCTTCATTTCTTCTTCAGAGGGGAAGGGGTCGATATCACTAGCACCTACACCTATTTGGGGGTTCAGTTCACAAGTCCTTGTTTTAGCCTATGACATGCTCTTCAACCCCGAGTTAATAAAGGATACGGCTCCCTAGCCCTTTTAGAGAGACAGTGCTTCAGACACCATTTTCAAGACATCTCATCCAAGATGTCTCTCGTGGATAATCTCATCTGACCACAATCCTCTATGGCTCTGAGGTGTGGGGGCCATGCCTACTTGACTGTGATTGGGCCTCAGCAAATAGAGTACAAAACCTCCTCCATCGCACCATCAGATGCAAATAGACAGTTCATCGACCCATCGTGCTCGCTGAGTTTAGCGCTCAACCTCTTCGGCTTGAGGCTATGTTTAATCTTGTCACTCTTTTAGGCCGCCTTCCGAGCTTCGCAGACATGATGAAGGGGCGTGATCGATACCCATACTTGGCCTATCTCTCTTCAAAGGCCATCGCCTCAGCCAGCCCTTCAGGTCGTTCTAGATGTTGGTTTGTGGGCGTTGCAGACCTTTTAGCATGTGTCGGTATTGCAATGGACTGACTTCCTCCCTTTGAGTATTCTTTGAAAGTGCCTAGCGGCCTCTTACCTACTAGACAGGAGTTGAACAAAATCACTAGAGATGACATTTATAGGTAGTTTGTGCAGGTCACTTGGATTACACATTCCGCCATTGGGCACACGCTCTGCGTATTCCTTTAGGCCAGTTCAGAGTGAGCTCTCACAGTCTTTGGGTAGAGACAGATCACCAACTCGACCGAATAGACAGGATCTGCTAGATGTCACCTTCGAGAGGTTGAGACTGAGAAGCACTTGACCTTTCGATGTCCTATTTACTACAAGATCCGCGGGCGATTTTATTGTATTTTCAAGGACCTTCTCACAGAGCTCCAAACTTTGTCTAGATTCTTCAGATACCCCTATCAGAGATGTCGAGCCTTATACTTGCATGAGGCCCTTCGGCTTCCCTCCTTCACCCTTCAAGAACATTCTTAGTCGGGACCAAGCTCAATTCAACATATTACTTCCTTCTTTCCAGTGCTTCCTTCCTCTAGGGGCACCAAGAGACAAGCGAATGGTGGCACAGACCTTGACCGCTTAGATAGGACACGACAGACTACCTCTACCTACACCCAACACCAAAGACAGGACAGTTTCAGCCCCATCGCCCCAGACGAACGACTTCTTCTAGGGTGCAGCAACAAGCACCCTCCTCTAGGCAGCGACGCACTACTCATTACAGTTCCTCTTTTAGCTCTTCCTCCAGACAGAGCCCTCTTTTGAGCTTCCTCAAAGGGTAGGAGAGATACTTCCAGTGCTTCCAATGTTTCTAGTGCTTTTTGTGGGCCATGACAGTTTCAACATCACCGTCTTTGCATCACAGTTCTTGGACCCACTTTCCTTCCTTTGATCAGTTCTCTTCATATCTCTCCTTTCATATATGTTTCTTTGAGATTGGCCATCCATTTATAGGACTAGGGTGTTTGGTTTGAGTTCTATTTTTATCTTTTTATCGGAGCTACTTTTACTCTCCCACTTTGTAATGATATCATGGTTCTGCATAGTCCCATTGACCTACTTTTGTGGTCATTTGTCGAACATTATTAAAATTATCTAATCTTATCTTATTATCTGGCATATATTGAATGTTCTATCTTCTATATAGACTTCCACTAAATTTGAAGTGGTTCCGTGACATTGTAACCCTCAAACAATTCCCTAAAAATCTTAGACCTTGATCTTAATAAATGCAGTAACAGTAAAGCAGGATTTTGGTAAGGTCTGGACGGTTTTGAAGCATGAAAAACAATATTTACTAAGAAATGGAGTATGGAGATCAAATTTCAGATCCATTCTTAAGCACCATGATGTAATCCTGTAATAGCTTTCATCAATTGGAAGACATGAATAGCACGTAGCAAAATGAGCCATAGCCCTTACCTTTGATCCTCAGTTTGTTCTCTCAAGCACCCAGGTTTTGAGAGAGACGCACAGAGCACCTGCTAGTCGTTGGACATATATCATTGAACTTTCATTGTGACATATCGATCTAGCATACTCATGGATGATGTTCTCATGTGTTTCAAAACACTTCCAATTTTTTTTCTAAGGAGCATCGATCTTATGAAGAGGCCCACGCATCATTTTTTGTGCCATATGGCATTCCGTGTGGAGGGTCATATACACTTTCAATCCTAGCTTTGATGAAGTGGCTCAGACACCATTTTGTGATATGGTTAGGCTCATTCCGCCTTTGTGGCTAGCGCATGGTCTTTTCATACTTTGAGCTAGAGCCCTTTGTTGTAGATGGTGAACTCACTTCATGGATACTTTGGTTACTTGGTTTATTTCTTTATGGAGCTATACGTTGGAGCTAGGCCACATCATCACTTAAAGAGTGGACCAATTTGGTTGATTTGGCTGGGGCGTCACCTTCTATAGGACCCTTTTCTAGTTTGGAGAAGAGTACTTCTTATGCAATGGGTTAAAAAAGGGTATCATTATTTTATTGTTATTTGCTAAGGAGGTAAAGTGGTCCAAACCACTTTTGGGGGATATTTGTTAAAGGGGTTTATAAAGAGCATAAGGGGGCCTTTAGCACCTTATATTATATACTTATGGCATTTTATCACTATTTTATGCAATTTGTTAGAAGATGGTTAGAGATTAGTTAGGAGTTCGTTGGCTTAGTGGCATTTTTGTCATATTTTACCCCACCCTAGGTCAAATCTAGGGTTTTAAAACTATTTTATTGTAAAATGAGATAAGGCTACAACCTATATAAGAGTTGGCCTTCTCATTCATTTGTCATGGTTGGATTGTGAAATCCCTCTCAACTTTTAAAGCCTCATTGTCATATATTTTATGAAGCATATTGAAGTTTAAAGATCTTCTTCTCTTTGGTTTTGACTTGGTGGATCTAATTGAGTAATTTTGTAAGTTCCTACGATTGTCATGTTTACCTACTTGTTCTTAAGAAGGGTTGTATAACTCCATGGTTTTATCATATTACAATTTATGTTGCTGGTTTGAGATAGTAAGCTTCCATAGGGAAGGTATCCAACCAGTAGCATAGGTTTGTTTATTAAATAAGCAAGTAAGAAGGAAGTGTATGTGAATTTGGCATTCACCTCGATAGGGTTTTCTAAATGAATCAATTGCTTGCATAAAATCTTTGCCATGCCATTTGTGGGGGGGTTTATCAAGCACTTTTAAACAAGGCCTAAGGTGGAACTATCCATAGACTCCACATGCCTTGAAATTGGCACTAGTCTTTAAAGTCTTCCCATCACCCATTGATTTATACTACAAAGACCTCAAGTTTTGCTAGTGCTAACTCTTCAAATACCTTTGTGCCCTCATTGCCATAGCCTATCAATCCTATGCCAGGGAAGCCCCCCTCGAATTGGAGAAGAGCCAACCAAAAGTACAAAGAGGTGTTATCGAGGTGATAGTGGGTAACACCTCTAGGTTGCAGCTAGGCTATCCTGTTCTTTGGGGCTTTAATCACACATGCTGATTCGAGCTATAGCACCAAGGATATGTATTTTGCAAAAAATGATAATATTAATTAAGAATGAATGATTCAATGATGATTTAAACTTAGTCAAGAAGACTCCTTCTATAGTGCCCAAGAGAGGCATACATGTTAAGGGAGAATGCTTAGGTCATAATTACTTTAGGGTTTATGTAACCACTAATATTAGTTCCCTATAAGCCTTTAAACTATGGCCTTATTACATATATTTGTGACAAAATATATATGCTCTTAGACTCTTTAATGCCATAGATAGAATATACCCTCATTAACTTCTTTGGCCTGTGTGTTTCATTTATAAACTCTATCAAATTAGATACAAATAGAACATATTAACAGAAGACAAAATAGAATTGAGGGAGATATAGATTAAAGGTTTACACACTTGAAAAGAATTCTTTCAAATTTCTTACTACATATTGATGAAGTAAAGGATTTTTATGGTCATCAGAAAACCTGATTCAAAAAAAGAAAGTGATCCTCGTAAATTAACATTCAAAAATGAAGGGTACACCTTAATCAAATTATAGAACACAAAATATCCACTTGATGCTTCTATATGTTAACATGCTTTACAAAAGTATGCTATTGTTTTCACATCCAACAAAATGTACCTTCTAAGAGAAAAGAAAAAAAAAGATGGTTCACCATAGAAAAACATGATATTTCTATGCACCTTCTAAGAATAAGAGCCAAATGGTTCACCATTGAATGATAGCATATTTCCTCACCTGTGAGAATCTCTGATATAAATTGTTAAATTATATTACTAATCTATACATGGTTACATTGAAACTCGACATGTAAATCAGAAATAATGTCAAATCCCTACTTACACTCGAAGGGTTTTTGATTCGTTGAGCTTCATCAATGATCGTATAACGCCATTGAATATGAGAAAGAAAGTGTGCATCCAAAACTACCAAGTCATATGTTGTTAGGAAAACATCAAAGGGTAGAGGTTGATCATGCTGCCAAAACAAACATTATCAAAACCATATCAGCCAATGAGTACAAGGCAAAAAACAAACAAGATAAGTGATCAATTTCAAATATAAGTTCACTCCAATGGTATGACACTCAAATAAGGTTACATCTCAATCAGTTAAATGCATAGTTACCGGGCATAGTTACCAGATTCGGCCCTAGGCCTAACCGCACCCAAATCGGATTCTCGGATTCTTCCACCTCATTTTGACAAATCTAAAGCTGTTTACGTAGGATAAATGTAGGATAATTAGGGTTAATTAGGGTTAGGGTTCTGAATCCCCGATTCCTAATTTTGGGGTGAGTGCCGCACCCGTATCGGATTCTTCAGCCGATTCCGATCACACCCACGGTTCGTGTAACCTTGGTTAAATGCCAAAATAAGTGACAAGGCTTTCCCCTACTCATTTTTCAGACGATAGTATTTAACTAATATTTTCCAATTAGGAGAAAAAAGATTGTCATGAACTAAACTCATTTAGCAAGATTTCATCAAAACTAAGGCTAAAAATCCATTTCCTCTTTGTTTCATGATGTCGAAATTTCATGAATTGAGGTTTCTTTTGAAAATGCAGACAGTTTACCTCTTTAAAGGTTTCACAGATCTAATGCTGGTGAATTATCAGCCTTAGGGCTGAACTGAAAAGCAAATTACATCAGCAAACAGCATACAATATTTCACTTCACATCAACCCTAATACACTAGTCAATCCAAGAAAATATACCAAATACAACAAGTTTTAGCCCTTTAGGGCATACTTCCCCATGCATAGAACAGATCTGAAATAGCTTTATTACAGCACAATTCACAGAAGTAAATCTGCCCCCCATATCTTCAAGATACATGTTAAATCACTTAACAATTTCAGCCTTAACTTATTATGTCAAATCAGCAGGACATATGAGTGTTGGAAATTACTAAACCATGAAGACAATGATACCTGAAAATCAAATCTGCAATAAGACAATTTTGAACAGCTAAAAACTTTGTATATATGGATAAGAGATGAAGTTTAAGCATATACTTTCAGCTTATCACATGCTAGTAAAACCTCCAAGCTCTTCAAAACCCTAGCTAGGAAAAACCAAGAAAAACCCAAACTCCAAAAATACTCCAAGAAGCTAGAATCACCACCAGCAAGTCCTCTTTTGCCTCATGCAAGGCATCTCCTCTTATCTTCCTCATCAACAAGCACAACTTAGAGTTTATGTTGTTGATATTTTATGTAGCTTCAGAAGATATTCTTATGTCGGCCCAGAAGATTCCGGAAAGTTCTAGAAAGGAAATCCCCGGAAAGTTCTAGAAAGGAAACCCCCGAAAAGTTCTAGAAAGCCCCGGAAAGCATGGAAATAGAAATGAAGGTATAAATAAGAAGGACACCTACCTCATTTGCACATCAAGCAAGTTCGCATCAAGTCAGTGAGACTAGTGCACAAGCGCGAGAAGCAGCAGCTGGAGGAAGACTAATATCTCGGGTTTTATCTTATCTCTGTATCTGGGGTATCTTTCTATGAGAGAGCTTTAGCCCTTCATTGTATTGACATTGTACTTTGTTGATGAATCTATACTGAAGAAGTTCTACTGGGTTTTCTTCTCCAAGAGGGTTTCCCAAGATAAATCTTTGTGTATGTTGTGAATGTCTTTCTTTCAATGATCCTTAAGCATGTAGTTATTATGATATAGTAAAATTGAATTAAAGTCTAACGAATTCTGAATAACATAACTACTTAAGTAAAATCTCAACATGGTATCAGAGCAGTGGTGAAAGAAGTCATTGCAACAGCTGCAACTACCGAAAGTTGGAAACTAGGGCTTCTAGTTTTTTACTGTTCTGTCCAAAGATCTGATTGAAAAGACGGTTTGTTCAACTCACCTTGGGAGGGTGCATCTTCTCCGTGGATTAGATTCTCGTCTCCAGATTCAAAGTTTGAAAAAATTAGGGTTTCCTCATAAAACCCTAGGCTGGACATTGAGCAATTTTCAGGTCGACATTGGAGCTGATTTTCGCTTGTGGAGATCACCTTGGCATAGCGCATTGACTGGTAAATCCAAATTCCATTTCTGAAAACTTTCATCACTGTCATATTTTCAAGCTTGGACAAAATGACAAACAACACCAAGCTCGATGAGAAGCTTGAAGGGGCTGATAACTTCCGAGATGGAAGTTTAGGGTGCTTCTCATTCTAGAAGAGAATGATTTGGAAAAATATGTTGAAGAAAGGGTTCATGAGCCAAAGGAAGATGAAGCTAAGGCAATGCACAAGAAGAACATGATTAGGGCAAAGAGAATCATTTTAGGTTATGTTAAAGATCACTTGATCTCTCATGTCTCATCATTGAAGACTCCAAAGCAGATGTTTGATGCCTTGTCCCTGTTGTTTGAAGGCAAGAATATCAACCGGAAGATGACATTGAGGACACAGCTCAAGAATGTGAAAATGCAGAATTCAAAAACCATTCAATCCTACTTCACAAGGGCATCCCAAATCAAAGAACAGCTTGAAGCCATTGGAGAAACAGTTGATGAAGCTGAGATAGTGGTGACTGCATTGAATGGTCTCCCAAGGTTTTGGGAATCATTTATTCAGGGAATTTGTTCCAGAAGGAAGCTAACAAAGTTCAGCAGGCTATGGGAAGAGTGCACACAAGAAGAAGCTAGATTGGTAGTAAGAGAAGATGATTCAAGTGAAGAATGTGTGTTAATATCAGCTCTTACAGGGACAGTCACTCATGGAAGTGATACATGGCTTGTTGATAGTGGTGCTTCTAAGCACATGACCGGTTACAAGAATTCTCTCACAAATTTGGTCCAAAAGGATTCACCTCATAAGGTGAAGCTCGATGATGATTATCAGTATCCCATAAAAGGGGTAGGAGAAGCCTCCTACAGGTTGGATTCCGGAGAGCCTATGAAGATGAAAGATGTATTGTATGTACCCGATTTGAAGATGAATCTCCTCTCCATCTCAGCATTAGAGGAACGTGGATATAGAGTTGCTTTCGTTGATGGCCAAGTTCTCATGTGGCCAAAGGGAAAGACTATTGAAGATGCTATCGTGATTGATGTTCAAGAGGGAGGCCTGTACAAGCTGAAGGGACAATCAGATCAAGCATTGGTACATATCACTGTGAAATCAAGTGAGCTATGGCATAGAAGAGCTCACATACATTAAAAAGCATTGCCGATCATAAGCAAGATGGTTACAGGTCTACCAAAGATTCAGGTGAATCATGATCGTATATGCAAGGGATGTGCACAAGGCAAGAACGTGAAGAGTCTGTTTCCAAGCAGTGACAGCAAAGCAAAAGGAGATCTTGGATCCAGTGCATGAGGACCAAGGATGAAGACTTCAACAAGTTCTGGACTAGACGAAGAAGAAGATCAAGGTCTTCAGAATCAGACAATAGAGCAGAGTACGCTTCCAAAAACTCCAGTGACTTCTGCAAGGAGGCAGAAATCAAGAGTGAGCCTACAAAACACATGAAAGATAAGTATTTACTGTCATTTGAGCTATTCCTTAAATTCCTGAGTATTTTGAAGGATATTGCTCATAACAGTTATATGTAGATCTGTGATACAATTTTCTTTTATGCATTTATATATGACTGAGACTGACTCCGCCCCGGTGGATATGTTGCTCCTACCCTTTCCCTGAACCTAATTTTTAAGAGTTTCACGATGGATCTCAGCTTCTTGTTTAAACAAAGGCCTGTTGATAACGAAATTCGTCCTGCTTGTTCTTGGGATGAAAGATTTCTGCATGAAGGGAATCCCCTAAAGACTGAAGAGATTCCTAGTTCTCGGTATCCTTGAACTATTGTTTTAAGATCAAGCTCTCAGATTCAATTTCCACTACTCTATTTGTAAGTTTACAGACATTTATCTGTAATGCCATGTTTAATGATTCCACTAGTTTCAATCTATTAAACAGCTCTTGAATAATGCTGTTGTTGCCACTATCTCTAGAGTCCTGTTTCTCTGAACTAGATCCCCTGCAATTAATTTAGTGCTATCCCAACATGAGGAAGAGGGCATTTCACAATGTAAATAAAAAATTACTTATACCCTACATGCATGTTCTTGTAATAATAACTGTTATAATGTAAAAAACTGTAAGCAAATAACCATAACAATAAAATTTATATTAGCTTCTGTTAACTATAAATGAATTTATAAATGAAAGTCAGACTGTTCTCAACATATTTGGTAAACCCATAATGATGGTAAAAAAAAAATTCAAAATACCAAAAAGGCCTATTACTAGTAATGGAATTTCGGAAACCAACCTTACAGGTACAGAGTTAAAAGGTTACCCAACATAGACACATACATCTGATCTAGATGTCTGTTGGCTCACATGCTCAAATATGGACTTGCGCATCTGCATTCTCCGTTCTTTGTCACCAACATAGCTAAGAACCCTTAGCCTTGGGCAAAACTTAGAAAACTCAGTTGCCCAGCCATCTGTTACGCTTAATGGACACAATACCACTGTCCAATGAAAGTGTTTGTAAGACAAAAGAACAAATTCCATAAAAATAGAATGTAGCATACATAAATAAAGGATAGATCTTTCCACAGATTATTCATAATTAGTACCTAAATAGAGGGCAACGAGATACTTAAATCCAAATTCACAATCTCTATAGCATTTAATAATAACAAACTGTATCCAGATAAAAGTTTACTATAAGATGTGAAATCTTACAAAATGGCCCTGGGCAGTTTCGTTGAACTTTCAAGTAAGCCAACAAACTTATAGCCTGCAATGTTTTCCCAAGTCCCATCTGCAAATCAATTATAGCAACAAGGTAAGATAATTTATTAAGATTTATAAATTTACTTGTTACATCTACCAAAAGAAAATTTTAAGTGAAAAAAATTGCAAAAATATAATACCATTCACATGATTTGGCACTATGTCAAAGAGGACATAACTTGATCTTGCATTCTAGTTTAAAAGCTAAAGAATATATAAATGCCACTCGAAACATAAATTTTCTTTTTGTAAAAATATTTCTTATATTCACATAAACATATTTACAACAAAGAAAGAAAACATATAGCAAAAGATTATATACAATAGTATTGACATCCTCTTCCTCAAAGCAACAAGTACAAAAACAGAATCTGAATAAGCAATAGAATCTAACAATTTGACATCCTTGATCAACAGAAATCCTTTTGCCAAAATCTGCACACATACCTCCTCTCTCCACATATGACAAAAGGCAGACAAAGAGTTAACATTGTTCTTAAAAACATATTTGCACCAAAGCTTCCAGAAAATAAACATAGCTGAAATTCTCAAATGACACTAGGAGACAAGCAGACTAAGGATCTAGAGTTCCCCAACAAAACTGCACACCTATGCAAACTCCCCTGAAGAATAATTCCCTGCTTTGTCTGAACATGATCCCAACAAGACCTAACAAAAGGACAATCCCAACCTAACTTGGCATCTTCACTCAAAACATAGCTTGTCATGGGCATTAGATTGATGAGCACAAAAGTATCCCCCACAACCTATTACAAATTATCCATTGACTAGAGTTATACAATTTCAATTCACGGACTCCATCGATCCTCCTAAGAAATGCACTCCACTAGGTCAACTAATCCTTGCAAGAACATTGTCAAAACCCTGGGCATCACCGAGTCATCTCCAATTCTCCGAATAGGAATCCAAGTTGCCACCTACCCTCTAGGGCTAGAAGCCCTCCATGATGTAAAACACTCATCATCCCAAGTAGGATGCTCTCTAAACAAGTGGTTCTTCCATGTGGCCATCATGAAGGGCATCCACCAATCAGCAAGAGAACTCC
Source organism: Larix kaempferi (assembly GCA_027924585.1). Classification (NCBI taxonomy): domain Eukaryota; kingdom Viridiplantae; phylum Streptophyta; class Pinopsida; order Pinales; family Pinaceae; genus Larix; species Larix kaempferi. The sequence continues at coordinate 4,867,746 of BSBM01001334.1, forward strand.
AATGCATAAGGGAAGAATACCAAGCTAGCACCATCCTAAGGTCAAGTATCCAATGAGAAAGCAATCTCAACTATGCACATCCATCATCGACCATCTCTCATGCTACAATCCATCTCGGACCATCTAGGGGCTGAACATACACCATTTAGCCCGAATCTCATGAAGCACTGCCAAACATGGTAAACACTTTTGAATTAACTTGAAAATCTAACACTCCCTCTTTACAAGGAAGCATTTACACCAACACCTGTTAGCTCCCTCTACATCTCTACCAAATCTGTTGTCAGCAAATCAGTATCGGCTACAGTCCCGGAATCAACCACTATCATTTGCAACAAATTTGTAATCCATGCTATCATAGCAACTCAACCATCCAATGAATAATGACCATCTATGAATATGACGGAATATCTCCCTAAAGCAACAACAACCTACCAACCTCTATCATCCTCCAAGTCAACATCACAGGGCATAATCAAGGGACATCATATTAAAAGGTCCCTAGGAGGCTAGGATAACCCGCAAAGATAGGCATATTTCCATGTGAGATCAAGACAAATGTATCACATATATCAAAGTCACAAAGATAGATATCCATACAAGTCATCTCCTTGATCCTAAAATACCAAGCTCATGGTATAGGTAATAACCTATGCAAGGTCATCAATAGCCTGTCCACATGGGAATCTCTCTCATGCACCTCAAATCCTCTCACAATTGAATCAACCTGAACTAGGTCACTTTCCTCATCTCAAAAGAATCTTGAAATAACAATAACATCAAGAAAAACTCCGTTTGTTGGAGAGAATCCAGAATCCCTAGCTTTGTACTCTATAATACTCCCATCAACTAGAACTCTAGAATCAATCTCAACAACATTCTCCATCAAGGCATCACACATCTCCTTGAATGAACAAATAGAAGGCTCATGGATGAAGTCAATCTCATCATCACACCTCTCCTTTGTACAACCAGAAGTCTAATAGATGGAAGAAACCAATGTTGTATGACTAGCATATCTCCTAGGAGGTACACTCGCTCCAATATGCTATTGAGCCTTTAAATCTGGAACAACATGAACAAACTCCACATTCTCCTCGACTACCGAAGGATAACCCTTCACAAGGAGAGATCTCATATCCTCATCAACATAAGATGCAATCAAAGTATCTACAACCAAAGTTGTACCTAACTCTATGACCTCTTGCTATGCATGCTGTAATATCTGAGTAAGCCATCTCAACCTCCTAAATCTATAGTAGGTGAGAGCATATCCATAAGTCAATATCACCTTAACTCCCTCTAAACCCGACTCATCTCGAATCTCTAAATTTGATTCATCTCGAGCCTCTAAATCTGATTCATCTCGAATCTCTAAATCAATCTCTAGAACAACAGACTCTATGCTTCCTCAATCACTGAAGACTTTGAACTAGAAGATGTCACATCCTCATCAAATCACATCTCAATCTCTAGAACAACAGACTCTATGCTTCCTCAATCACTGAAGACTTTGAACTAGAAGATGTCACATCCTCATCAAATCACATCTTTGCTCACTAGTCTCCCACATGTTGAAATATCAATCTTATACTTTGTAGAGGTATCATTGTATCCATCACAAGATGTAATCACAACATCTCAAATCCTAGAATCAATCACTAAATTTATCATAGGTTCTAAACCTATCTCCATGGCATCCTAACATGCATGTGCCTCCCGAGAACTAGAAGGCCCTACCAACCTCTCACTGGAATGTGCAAGTGCCACCAGATTAGCAAATAACTTGTAAAGGCCACCCTCTCTCACCACTCTAGCCATGGTTTTCAAACTAGCTATACTACAATCACTGATGGTGTGTTGTTTCCCTCAAAGCAACTACCCATTATACATTTGTCATACATGACACTAAAAGAAGATGCTTCTTCAAACTAGGAACAAACAAAATGCAATCCAACTCAAGAACATCACCTGAAGGCATCTGACTTCACTCACAAAATAAGTGGCATAATCAGCAAGCTCCACAACCATGCCTCCCTCTAGCTCCTGAAATCTATTGAACAATGATATATCATATGTCATATGTCTCAAAGCTCCCTTGTCCAAAACAAACCAACACTAGACACAGCATTAGAAGACAAGCAAGAGACCAAAGCTATATCCATATTCCATCCTAGAAAATATGCAATATGAAGAAGATCCTCCACCTATCACAAGTGAAAAACAAACTAGCATCTACTAGATAATTCAACCACCTATCACAAGTCCTCTAGAGTATCTCACACACCAAAACTAAAACCATGCCAGTCAATAATCACATAGATCTACCATCTATCACTAGAAACCATTGGAACAAATCAGCCAGCTATCGCAGGTCATCCTAGGCATCACAACAACTGAAAATACATCCATATCAGCCATCAATGTAATAGATCCATCATCTCTCATTACAAGAGAAACCCGTCAAGACATATCACAAGTACAAGTGCTCATCTCAAGCACAAATCATCAATAAGTGAAGAAGAAACAACCCTTCCCAAGGTCAAAGTGCTTCTCTCAAGCAACCTAAGGTTTTTCATCCAATGACCTCAACTAGGTCAAGTACCTATCCCAAGTAAACTCCCGTTGAAATACAAATGCCCTCTTATCAAGAGTGATCTCAGCCAAAACAAGCTATGATACCATGTCGAAATTTTATGCACTCCATCCCACAGGGTGCGGAGTAATTGGTAATGTGTAAATGAGATGAGAAGTTGTAAATGGAAGTGTTATCACACCATAGTAGTTGGGCTACTATATTTGCTGAGCAGATATCTGCACTTTCTAGAGCTTTGCCTTTACAGAGATCAATTATGATGCGCGGATTTATTTGAGATCACTTACAGATCAGAGCAGTGTATATCAGACATTTAGTAGACCTTGTGCCAAGGCTGAGCCTTGAGAGCTTAGATTTGATGACCGATATGACCTTTTATTCCATACAGTTTCAATTCAGTGCCTAGAATTTCAGATGTTATTATTGCAGCAATGTTTCATTGATATTGGTTGATGATATGACCTATGGACTTGTGATTGTTAACATTGATTATTACCTCCTTGTTTTAGTCATCTTCATAGCATTAACTTGGTATATAACTCATGATGTGGCAGTATTATTTAATAAATGAAATGAACTATCTTGGTTGGATTTAAATAATGAATTGGATGTATTACTTGCACATAAAGGTTCACTGACTATACTCATTGGTTTCACTACCCTCCTATTAGCATGGACATGGTCTTCCCTGACATTTATGTTTGCTAACCTAGGCACCACATTCACTTGACTCCATCCATCCATGGCCTTCCCTATTTTGCCTTTCTCCTTGACTTGCCTTCTTGACTTTTGATATGGAGGATTTCCCTACTCTTGCCTCTGTGTTGGATAGCATCCATGTTTGTTTTGTGTCTCGGCTCTGAGTTGGTGACAGAACTTGCCTTTGGCGAGTTGGATTTTATGCCTAGATCATTCTAGTCGGTTGCCCCGATGTATGGCTTAGTGCGGAATTCCCCCTAGTCACCATGAGATGTTGGCTAAAACTTGAAGCACATGTACTACTTATGGAAATTATTGGAAATCTCTCTTATGAAAGCCCATTGAAATTAAATTCTAGAATGTGTTTCTAAACACACGATGAATACAGGGCTAAAGCAATGAAATGCTAAAGTACCCCATGAAGGGTCCAAAAAGGTCTAAAAAAACAATGAATAAATAAATGCTAAATCTAAAGATTGTTGACCTCATAAATGTAAATATACACTGGATGCAAGCTGCGATTAGTTGTGCTTTTAAGCGCATGCAAAATCCCAGAGGGGTCATATAGGCCTAAAAAGCAGTGGTTAAATGTATGCCAAATCTAAAGACTGTTGACCATGGAAATGAAATGAATGATCCTAATGAACTTGGATCAACTTGATGTAGACATGATGCCAAGGTTGAATAAGCACTCTCTAAACAACTTACCCATTTGTGAGGCACTGCCATCCCCTTTGTTATCATATCCAGCACATGCTTGAGTGTGTAGCACCCTTTCCCTTATCCAAAGTATTACTTAGTTAAGTTGGTCAAGTCATCCCTTCTTCCTAGCCTTGTCCTTAGCCTTCAACCTATGCTAACAGTTAGGCCATGTCCATTGAATGAAGTATGTCTGTAAAGCTTTGGTGCAAGTAAGTTATAAATAACATTCTAAGTCACATGACACTGCGACACGAGACACGGAGGACACGAAAATACGAGTATTCGACACGCGACACGACGACCCCGAAAACAGGACACGGGGGGACACGTTTTATATATATATATATATTAAAAACATACATAAAGATCCACATTTTTTAAAAACTAAAATACTAAAAGTCTATACATCAATCTGAATCATAATATCAATCAAATTTTCAATGAATCAATTGAAATTTCCAATTTTACAATGAATCATGAATCCATGATGAATCAATAATAAAATTAACAATGAAAAATGAACAATAACATTAAAAATTAAAATTTAACATTGAATCATGAACTTTGAGTTTGAACCATAAACTGCATGTTTGATATTTCATATTAAACCATCAAAATCTGAAAATCATAATGTATTACATAGATGATAGATATCGAGAGAATGCCACTGGCAAATACAAAATGGAGTAGATACTACTACAGACTACATTCTAGTATCTACAAGACTACAACACTATAGATGCAAAATGCGAATACCACATAGTAAATACTAGATCACTATCAGTATCAGTGGTACTAGCCACTATCAATCGACCTCCTGCTGCTCCATGTCAAAATCAGCATCACTGTCGTTGCTCTCTCCACTCTCCTCCTCCTCCTCCTCCTCCTCCTCCTCCTCTATACCCAATCCAAGATTGGATGATGCATCTGCTGGTGTGGAGGATGACCCCTCAAGCTCATCATCAAAAGTCACCGGCTCTAACACTGGGTCAGTAAGATCCAAGTTGGCCAATGCCAACTCTATATTGTTATCCAAACCCATATCATCAGGAAATACATCCCGCATCTTTGTTCGACCCTTCAACTACTCTTGCCTCTTCTTATAAATAAGACGAAGGTTGGTGTGCACATACACCATTGCCTCTGCCCTGGACTGCTCAAGTCTGCTCTTTTTCAAACTGTACAAATTTCTGTATGTGCTCCAATTCCTCTCGCAACAAGAGGATGAAGTAACCTGGGAAAGGATCCTCATGGCTAACTATTGTAGAATAGGGCATGCTGCCCCATGAGTTGCCCACCAAACCATGGGCCTTCTTGACCCCCATGTCTCCAAGCATATCATACCCTCCAAATCTCCCCATGCCAGTGGAGAACTCTATGAAGCCCTCCTCCACCTCCTGAAGGGATGCACTATCCTAAAATATCCTCCTAAATGCTAACTTCCTCCCATTTGATATGTCTATATCCATGTGAGGAGCAAATCTGCGTGAGGGCCCACCACTAAGCCATTCCTGACTGTAGAACTTGGGATTCAATGAATGTGTCAAGCAATGCAAAGGTGTGCAATTCTTATCCCACCTGGAGATAAGAATGTCCTGTATGGTGGACCATAAGCTCTCTGATGATGTCCCATAATCAGAGAAATCATTCTGCATAACAATGTTCTTCATGGACTCAATCATGGAATCCCACCCCTCATAAACATCTCCTAAGATGGGTTGGTCTGTGTCTGCAAACCGCAACAAGGAAATGATAGGCTCCATGATCTCAATGACAACAGTTACCTTCTCCCACCAAACATCATCTAACACTGTTTCCTTTACTTTTCTTGAAGCAACTTGATCCGTCTTTCTCCAAAAAGACCAAAGATCTGAAATAACCATGGCCCCAAGAGCGGCCTTGACCTCCCTCAACCTCTTAAGCATGATGAATGAGAAAGCAAAACCGAGTATCCGCAACCTTCAACAATGATAAATGTGTGTACTCTTTATATATTGTGAGGGCATTGGTATGGTTTTGTACAAAAATGCGGATATAACGTGCATCCTCAGTAACATTGCCAATCCATATCACCTCTGAAGCAATAGATTTAATTGCTAAATTCAAGGAGTGAACAATGCACGGTGTCCAAAATATTTGTGGATATTTAGTTTCCACAATCATGCCAGCAACTTTACAAACAGGTGCATTATCAGTGATGATTTGCACACAATTATCAACACCTACTTCAATAACTTTAATGAACAAATCACCCATATATTGTGCATCCTTGTATTTTCCGAGAGCATCCACTGCTTTCAAGAAGACCAGTCCATTGTGGGAAGACACCATGAAATTAATGAGTGGATGGCGTGCTGAATCTGTCCATCCATCAGAAACAATACTAACCTCGGATGAAATCCATGATTTTTTGACAGGTTGTCGGATTTTGTCCACCTCGTTCTTTGCCTTAACCAATAGCGTGGTTCTAAGCTTCTTTGAGCTTGGAGGCACATACCCTCTTGGAGCCTTTTCAACTAAAGCTCGACACATCTCAATGAACAAAGGAGACCGTGCAACATTGAATGATATGAAGTTGAGATAGAAATAGAATGCAACAATAAGATCTACCTCATCTCGAGTCTCTTTTTGATCAATTTTGTCCATTGGACCATAATTTTGGGCTGCCCTTTTTTTTGTTGGCTGAAATTCATCCCCACTCCCAAACTTGTTAGATGTATTCCTCAAGAATGGAAGAGGATCATCTTTTTTTGACATTTGTTTGCTTGCTGCCACCACATTCCCCAACCCAACTGCATCCTCCTTTTCCAACTGTCTTCTTTGGTTGGCAGTGATCCCTCTGCATGGTCCGAGTCCACAAGGAAGAGCCAACAAGTGGCCCTTAACTCTGAAGTAAGTGCTCTTGAATGCACCGTTGCAGAAATTGCAAGACCAAGAAATATTTCCTCCTGCAGCCCTCTTTGTTCCACTTCCAGGTTCTTCTTTCTTGGTTACGTACTTCCATAGGGGGTATTTTTTTTCCTGTCCCTGTTGTTTTGCTAAAGCAGCAAGGTTATGTGAGGGCCCTGAGGGCATAGTAGCTCCCAAAACATCACTCGAAACACTTGGAGCACTGCCACCAGCTGACATAGAAATATTTCTGCTCTTTCTTTGAGTTTGACCTCTGCCTGCTGCCTTGGAAGATTGAGCCATCGAATTTCCTTCACACAGAGGCTGGCAGCTGCCTGAAATCCAATAAATAACACTCTTAAATGGTTGATTTTTAATATTTATTGAAAATTTATAAATTATTAAACTTAAAGAGTTGAAACTAAAGCTTACACATGCATCAGAAATGTCAAATGCCATTAGGAATCTTCAACAGTTTCCTAATCCTAGATTACAATTGCTGTGCAGTTCTTACTTCTTTTAAAAATTTAAAATTTTAATGTGAAGTTAATAACTCGTGAACTGTGAAGTTTATGAATAATTTATAAAAACATAAATAAGCTGCGTCTGCTGGGCATTGAATACAAAATGAGAATATGCATTGCAATTTGCAATTTACTGATTTAGTAAAAAGTTAAAAACTAAAAACTAAAATTAATTTAATTTCTCACCTGAATAGTGAACCGAACAGTGAACAGGGACAGTGAAGCACTGAAGTTGGAACTCCTTCGTTCGTTGCTGGCAGCTGCTACACAGAGCCGCGGCCTTGTCCCTCCACTCCACCGGCTTCAACAAATGGGAAACCCCACATGATCTCTGCTGCGGCACTGCCTTGAGCAGCAACTGTTGGGGGTGTTGCGTGCCCTCAACTCCACTCCACCGGCGTCCACAAAGGGGCAACCCTGCGTGCCCTCAACTCCACTCCACCGGCGTCAACAAAGGGGAAACCCTCCACTCCAACTGGCAACCCTCAACTCCACGTGATCTCTGTAGTGTTGCTGCGATGAAAACTACGAGCTAATGAGCGAGCTCTCTCCTCCACGAGCGATCAAATCGAAATGAAGATGGGCCCCAGCTCTGCCCACATCTTTTAACCCGCGGAATGACAATTTTTTAACCCACGAAATTGCCTAATTGACAGGACACGTGTCCCAAAATCGTGACACAATCATGGCACGTGCCGAATCGTGTCACGATTTTGGGACACGCTCATTTTCGTGTCACGGCCGTATTAGGGCTCGTGTCGTGTCCGACACGCAAAATACGTGACATGGAGGCTATTTGGACGTGTCATGTTTCTTAGATAACATTGAATATCTATGTATTAACTACCACTTGATTGATGTTTATACTTTAAGTTAAGCTATGAATATGGTTAAAGGAACATGTCTTAGTCATTTGTTATAATCTAGTCTTTGGTTGTATTTTGACCTAGTCAAACATGGTTTGACCATGGTCATTCTTGTGATCCGTGATGAGATGGACCACTTAAGCTTTATGATGTTGATTTATGGTCCCACATGCACCTATTCATGATTCCAAATGTTGGACACATGCTCCAGATGATGATTGATGCAGTTGGTCATTTTTATTATTATTTCCAGATCATCATATTTTACATTGTTCGAGTATGGTGGACCTTACAGATGATTATACAGGTTATCATGAGGTGTATGAGTACTCATCTCTAGTGGATTTGGGTCTTTTGGATCCATTAAGAGTCGAGACACTTATCTTTCAGTTTCAGGCACTCTTGGGCATGATATTAGCGGTTTTCCACCTGTTGACCAGTTTGGGCATGCTGATGAGGCCTGTCAAGCAGGAGCATTGGAGGCAAGTTGTTGCTTAGGGCGCTACAGAGGAAGGGGGTGGTCCAGCAACTTGTTTTTACCATATTACCCCCCTTCCAGACATGATGGTACACTCAGTTTGACAACGCAGGGACCCTAGAGGCAGTTTTGGGCAATTTCAGGGTTTTCAGGAGGACTAAAAAATGGAATAAAAGGGTCTTTGAGGAATTCGATTTGGGCAATTGACACAAGGTTTTGGCACTTGGTCTGCTCATAGGTCATCCATGGTATATCCCCCTTCTTCCATATCAGTTGGCATCAGTCAGTGGGGTCCACATGGGCTACAGGAGCACTTTTATTGCATATCTCTCTCTGACTATGGGGACGGGATTTGATGATTTGTATACTTGGACATGTCATTGAGTCATATTTTATATTATTGTGCCATGGGGACATGCTAGTGAAGGGGCATAATACCTCCTAGCCCCACCATGTGCTCCTAGTCACTTGTCCATGTCTTTATGTTGTGGCTCCTATGTTATTAGCCACCCCCATGTATGACGTTACAATTCCTAGAGGCTTTTTAGCCATGGCGTCATCCTCTATTTGAGTGATCCATGTCTATTGTTATGTTGGCTCATCTTAGCCGTTGATTACATTGTTATATCTTTTGATCTCAAGCACTAGTTTTCAAAAGTGGTTTAGGGTTTTGGTCTTCCTATCCTATAAAAGGAAGAGACCCTCTCATTGTAAAAGGAATCTAGAGATTTTTGGCTCTTGGCTATTGGAATAAAATATTTTTCTTAGGCATCTTGGATCATGAAGTTGAATGCTTGTTTGTGGTGATTGTAAATGCTTCTTCCTCTGCACTGACAGACATTGGTGGCCATCTTGGATTTTATCTTCACTAACACGATTTACAGGCAAAGAGGACGTTTTGGAGGAGTGCGTATTGGTGGGGAGGCAGGCCTACCCTACTATCTTCATCAAGACGTTTTGGGTCTACAGGGAGTTGTTTTGTCTTTGCACCAACAATTTCATGTTTATTCATCCTTTGTTTGCATCTACCTCCATTTCTCTTGACTGATTGATCTTTGTGTCCTTGGTTGACAGGAAGAGGAGGGCGAATTGGTTGAAGGGGGGAAAAACACATAACAAGAAGGGCTTCATCAAGTTTGGCATTTGATCTTTGTGGGAAATAATCCTCGTCACAAGCTACATTCTTCTTCATTTTCCAGGTACGCTCAAGGAGCTATGTTATTTTTCTACCTTGTCCATCTATTCTCTTAGATCTACAAACCCTCATTGTTAAAACCCTCATTTTACATTTTTTTTAGATCTATTTGGATCTAGCAAGCTTTTGGGGATAAAATTTAAAACCCACCTTAATAATATTCATGGCAATCTTGATCTATAGTTTGGTGGTGTTTGGACTCCATTTGGTCCATTTCCCAAGGCACATTGGTCTCTCCAAGGGAAGTCGCATTCCTTGAGGGAGGCTTTTTGCTAGGTTCTAGTATGTGGGTAGTTGAGTTTGTTGCTTCATTGGATAGATCATCCCTCAAAACCTACCCCTAGTGCTTTACCCCATTGATTTTCACCTTGTGGACCCCATTCCTTATTTTAAGGGAAGAGCTCCACTTGGGTCATTGGGTAATGCATTAGCTCATTCTTAGATCTACTTGCTTAACTTCATAAGTGACCTTAATCAAACACTTGGTTGGCTCATATGTCCATTTGCTTAAGCCTCTCAACTAAGCCCTAACCACATTGGGTCCACTTACTCTTTCTAGATCTAAAATCTTGCACCATTGATATCCTTGCATAACTTTACACATTTCCCTATGAATATTTGGGTTAGCTAGTCTTCATAGATTGGCTAGGGTCTCCCCCTTGATCTTGATTCTTCTTGATCTAAAGTGAAGGTTGCCTTGGTTATCGTGACACCCACTTGCATTGGGAACCGTGGCAAGCCTTGGGTCACCTCTTTAGTTGTCCAACACCTCTACCATCCTGGATGGGATACCTTTAGTGACAACTACTGGTTGTGTGATAACAGGAAGGTCACAAGTTCAAATTCCCGTGGGTACTAGCTTACAAAAAAAAGAATTTTATGCACTCCGACAATTAATGCAAAACTGAAATTTCACTTTCTTCCAAAAACATTTCTTGGATCTTAGCCCTAGAATTTTCAGCCTTGGGACTATTGTAAATTAAAATATGAAACAACAGCATTAAGATCACAATAATTCACTTCTAGCGGCCCCAAACTTAACAACAATTCAAGGAGAAAAGATAACAAACAAAGATAAGTTTCAGCCCCTTCTACCAATAACCAAATCTACAAATGTACTTTTACATCAGTATAACAACAATAAAATCAGCCCCTTATATTCTTCATTAGATGTTAATATACTTAACAATTTGCCCCTTTACTTATGTCAAATCAACAAGACAAACAATTGTAAATTGCAATGCATAATGAACATATATAGTTGAAATCTAAGTTGCACTGAAGCGGATACGGAAACGGATACGGATACGGGGGGGGACACGGATACGACAAATTTTCAAAAAATCCAGATACGATACGGCGGGGAAACGGCATATATATATATATATATATATATATATATATATATATATCGCCATCATCATAAATATTATCATTGTCATCATAACCATTATAATATTATCATTGTACAACATCATCATCACCTAAGACTACTATCAAATATCATTAATCATACATGTAACATGATACTATGAAAACTTTTAACTAATATCATCTGAATCCTCATGCTCAGAGTGAGAGTCATCATCTATGTCCTCAACAAAAGTAGACCGAAAATAGGGATCCTGAACCTGGTTTGATTCCCCTGGGCTTGAAGGCACTATGTTCATATTCTCGAGCTATGGAAGTGGGTCGAAGTCCATTTAAGACAGAGGAGTTCAACAATCAACACCACCAACATCAAGGTACATAGAGGGGTTGATGTGCTTGATTGAATCCAGTGGCAACGTTGCAATCCTGAAATCTTGAAAACTGTTAAGTCTGTTGAATTTTGAATGGGATTAAAAATTCTACTTTTTGCATATGCAGTCCGATGAGGTTGGAACCACTCTCAAACATCCTGAAACAATTAATGGTAATGTTAAAAATTTAAGTAAAAGTGACATTGTCACTTTTACTTTAAGAATTTAATATTACCATTTAATATCCTTTATAGCTTCCATGGAGAGGTAGTGGGTCCTTCAGGGTTTCAATGTAGACCAGGGAAACAATTAAAAATTCGACTTCAGGAATAAAAAACCGTTAGAAACGTGGCCCTCTCTCTCTGATACGTTTCAGAATTCCCCTGAAACGTATCCAAAACCCTTGAAACGTATCTGTACCACTATGATACGTTTCAATGACGTTTCAGGGCCGTATCCCCTCCGTTTCAGGATCCGAAACGGGGAACGGCGTTTCACCAAGGCTAATAGGACGTTTCCGGTAACTTAGGTTGAAATTCAAATATGGAAATTGCACAATATATGGACGGATGGAAACTTCACTTATTAGCTCAAGATGAAGTACAAGTACATACCATAGCCTTCTCTCAAGGCTAGTACAAAAACTTCAACTATCCAAAAAGCCCTAGCTAGGGTAAATCATCACACCCTATCTCAACCATGAAGATACACGTACAAGAATCCTTCCAGCACAACTCCAAGGCAAGTCGTCCTCCTCCTCTCTTCTTCTTCACAAATCCACCCAAGGGTTTCTCGCAAAACCCTAATCTCCAATCTCCAAGGAGTAAACCTTAACCCTAGAACTCCAAGAAACACCAATGCCTTAAGAGAGAGAGATAAAAAGTACAAGTGAAGATCCAAAGGAGAGAGAGCCAAGATAATCTCCAACATCTCCTCCTCAAAAGAAAACCTTAGTCACAAGAGAAAACTCCACATGAAGACATCCCCTCTAGATTTCATATCTCCACCTAGGTTTCATGAAGAAACCCTAATGACTTCTTCCCATAAGCTAAGTTACAAATGATGATATGAATGGAAAGGCTCTCTCCATCCTCTATTTATATGAGAGGTAAGAGAGGCCAACAATACTATGTGGACAGAAGCCCTTACAAGCAGCCTCTAGTGAGCACTTGTAGGCCAACACAAGTGAGGCATCCACTTTAAAGTACACGTGTCATGCTCCAGAGTGATGTAGCACACAATAAGGGCTCCAAGATCATATAGCTACATAAGGTAAGTCCAGATGCCTCCATCACAAGCCTCCACAGACTCCATCGATACTCTTAAGCAATATACTCCATTGGGTCAACTACCCCCTACAAGAACACTATCAAATCCCTAGGTATCCTCGAGCCATCTCCAATTCTCCAAACAAGAATCCACGTTGCCACATGCCATCTAGGGCTAGATGCCCTCGTTAATGATGCAAAATACTCATCTCAGGTAGGGTGCTCGCCAAGCAAGTGGTTCCTCCATGTGGTCATCATGAAGCGCGTCCACAAATCAAACAAGAGAACTCCAACACCTAAGGGAGAACACCAAGCCAACACCATCCTAAGGTCAAGCATCCACTAAGCAAGCAATCTCAATTGTGCATGTCCATTGCGGACCATCTATCATGCTACAATCTATCTCAGACTATCCAGGGGCTGAACATACACCATGTATCCCAAATCTCAACAAGTGCCCCCAAACATGGTGTAAATACTTTTGAAGTAACCCGAAAATCTAACATTTCACTATCACTATTGTTATCATGCTCATTTTCCTTGATTCCTTTTATGCTTTGAAGGAGAAAAATCATACTTCTTGTTCCTATAATCCTTTTCACAGTGACTAAGTTTTCCACAATAACAACCCCCGCCTTTGTTACCTTGGGTGGTATTACACTTCTTTAAAGCTTCATGCTTGAAATCACATTGTTTTGGCTTGCCCTCTAGTACTTTTGCTTGTCAAAACTTTGCCTTCCTTTGCATTATGATTTATCGTAACCACATGCTCTTAATGGCATTCATTGTAGAAGTGCTTATTTCTTTGTTCTTTTTGCAAAAGCAATCCTCCTAGCTCATCAAATGTCAAAGGAATAGTTCCCATTGATGAGCTAAGACTTGTTACACGCACTTGAAATGATTGAGAAAAAACTACTCAGGTTTGTAGAAACAAAATCCTTGCTCTCTATCTTTTCACCCGCTACAATAAATTGATCTCTTACATTTTGGGGTTTAGTAAGATAATATGTGATTGAATCACCTTCGAACTATACATTTTTCTCAAATAGAGAACTTGGGTTTAATTAGAGAAGTCTTCTGCAAAGCTTTCATTGTATCCCAAGCCTTTTGAGAAGTCTTTGCATCTTGCTGAGCATGTATAATTTCATTTGTGCTTACCATACTAATGATTGCAAGAGCTTCCATGTCTCTATTCTCATAAGCTTTTGTTCATCCACATTATTTGCCCCTTCCCATCTATACTGCTCCAAAACTGTTTTTGATCATAAGAATGCTTCTAGCTTTTCTATCACTGAGGTAAATTGTCTATTTTTAAAAACTAAAGAGAATGAGAACCAGCTCAAATTCTTAGGGAAGGTCAAAACCCTCAAAAATGCCTTGAGAAGCAGATGGCAGATTAAAAAACAATCAAATCCGACACCTTACTTGAGCTATCTGGAAGGTAGATGTTCCTATTGGTAGATTGAAGGAAGAAATACTTTCAGTTTCTGCGACTACTTTCACTTACCGTAGTAAACATAACCAAGGTAAGGTCACTTGTGCTCTGTCTCAGGTTAGTGATAACCTTACCTGCTTGAGCTATGCAAAGATCAATTTATTGAACATAGCAAAGGTAGCGTCACTTGCGCTCTGTCTCAGGTTAGTGATAACCTTACCCACCTGAGCTATGCAAAGGTCAATTTACCTTTCAAGAACTTCGAGCGCATAGCTCGGTGAACATAGCAAAGTCACTCGTTCTCATGTATGCGATAACCTTAACTACTTGAGCAATAAAAGGTGGATTTACCTACCTAGGCTATGCATGTGAAGGTCCTGAAAGGTCAACCTGGTTAGCTACTGGTCTGACTGTCAAGCCCTGAAAGATCAATATAGACCCTGATCAATCCTCCATTGAATAAAGAAAGGCAAAGTCAACCCCCTCTTTGTTAGTTAAGGGTTGATACGAAGATATAATTTCCAGGCCTTGATTCTCGAAGTATCTACTACTAACGACCAATCTAATAGAACCTCTAACTCGAGAACCAGGAGAGAATGGTCATAAGTTTCCTCTAACTCAAATCTTTTTTAAATCTTTAGTAGAACTGAAATTCATTTCAATCGAACTAGGAATAGATCGTATCGCAGCCATTTTCAACTGCTAGATAAATAAAGGTGAGATTTATCTAATTACCGTCCTGTCATGACATTAAAGCAATTCTCTTAAGCCAAAATAAAATTGAAGTTTGATATAAATTACTGCCATCGACCGATGAGGGTTAGTAGAACAGCCTGTTAAACGCTGTGTGAATAAAATAAACTGCGGGGTGTAGAATGGCAGAGAAAATAACCTCGTCCCCTGCACGCACACACACAAAAAATCAAATCAATTAATTTTTCTCAGACAAAGGGCAGGAAGAAGGAAAATTGACACAAAATGCACTTAGTCCTCCACAAATAACATTCAGCTTTAACATAACCGTCTCTTACAGTGAAGACTACATCAGGAAAATTGACACAAAATGCACTTAGTCCTCCACAAATAACATTCAGCTTTAACATAACCATCTCTTACAGTAAAGACTACATCAGGGCTCTGCGAATTAAAGGCGGGGTCACATAAAAGACAGGTGACTGACCGAGTATAACATTGACGCCACGGGCATATCGGCGTATAAGCCATGAGAGTCCTTGGGCCTGGTGAGCCTTCAGCTGTGCAGTGACTCCCCATTCTGAGCATTTCTCGGCGACTTCTTCAGCGCTGGGAATGCCAAATTCTTTGGCAGCCGTGGTGTCCAGGTCGTCGGCCAGCCGTGCCGCTGCTATGAGTCTCTGCTCGTAATTCATCTCTGCCGCCATTTTCGTTTTCCTTCTTAACCTCTAAATTTGGGTTGTTCAAATCAGCGAGTCGTCCTGTTCTTCTTCTTATGGGAGTTTGTCGGTTAAGTGGGAAGCTATGGTGGAGTGGGTTGTGTGTCTCCGGGAAATTAAGAGTGAATGTTGAGGTGTGGCGACTAGAAAAGCTTCAAGGTTATCAAGTGCAGGAATGTTACCATCGCAACAGGAACAGAAACAGGAAGGAAGGAAATATTTTAACGTCTCCGAGGCTAAAAATAGCTTATGGTACAGACCACTTTACATGTTGTTTTCTGCAACTCAATTCTTTGCCTGTTTATCTTGATGATGAGCACCCCCAATTTGTCTACAGTCCCTCGTTGAATAAATTATCCCAAGATTTATATGCCAAGACACTTGCTTACTTGTCCCTACTGTCCTTGAAGGCTTCACACTCCAAAATGAAAAAAATGCCAAGACAACATAATTGCTTTACAAAAAATGCTACCTAGTCTGTAAATTGATAGTTTATTCATAAGAAAATGGAAGAATTGGTTATCATTGATCTAGTGAGTAAGAATAAAACAATTAATAACAAATAAAATTTCAAAGTTTATTTAGTAGTAAGTGACTTACAAATTGTGGGATAGAATTTGGGGAAGACAAGATGGATGGTAATGGGTCAAATATGTTTTGTCAATTTAAGTTGTGAGATATTAATAACACTGGTATAGAATAGTCTCATATTCTCCATGAGGGGGCGATGGAAATTATGTCAAATTGTCATTATAAAAGCAATCGATGAACCAGATATGAAATAAGTGAAAATATCAATTAATTACAATAGGTTGGAGATTATGGATATTAGATAGTAAAACTAGGATTATGACTTTATATATGCATAAGCATGTTAATATTTATAAATAATTCACTAGCATTTGCAAAGTACAAGAAAACTTAAGAGTGATTGCAGATAAGCTTATGGATAGTAAACAATAGTCATTTGTTTATAGTGGTTAGATGGTATGAAAATTAATACAAATTTAAGTTAAGCCTCTCCAAGAGTGTTTATACTTCCATTGTTTCACTTTCCCCTATAGAGGTATTGTTGCCTCATACTTGTAACTTTGTAAGGTTGTACTCCAATGTAGCTTTATAATGTTGTATGTACTCCAATGGCCCCTTATGGCATTGAAGGATGAAGACAAACGCATTGAAGGTTCAAGAGTGCTCATTGGTTCTTAGGAGGAATTGAGCAAGTTTGTATGGCTTGGAAGATATCTCTGAGAGACCGTAGAAAAAGATTACACCAAGTAGCTTTCAACATTTTTTTCTCGTCATTGCCTAATTATTCAAGCATTTTTAGTTTTATAATGTTGTACCTTCCCAACCATTTTCCATTTATCTACATCTACAATATGATATTTGAGGAGTTGTGTACCTTCCCAATTGTTGGCTTTCTATTATCCCCCTTCCTAATTTTATCACACTAGGTTCCCCAAGATCCCAAGAGCTTTCTCTCATCTTTAATGATTGTGTCATCTTCAAGAGGGGTTGGAGTCTATATTACTCTATTTGTCGCTATGTTGTCAACATTGTCCAAACAAGTAGAAAATTTGTTGAGAGCTATTAGATAAGTCATTTGCCCTTTAATAGTACCAAATTCAACATGCAAAGAAATGCAAGAAGCAAAAAAGATGAACATGTTATGGACTTACTCTTGTTAAGTTTTGAAAGTGCTCGCATGATAATGGCAATCTTTCCTTGTACTTTTGAATTACATTTATCCATGAGCATTGCTAGTTTCTCTACTACTCCAAGTTGAAAAATAAGCCTCTTTATGTTGTTTTTCATGGACAAAACAATGTTTGGTGAAAGTAGAACTTGGGAGGTGTTGTTGGTCATTTGACCAATTTAATGTTTTGGTCACATACTTGTTTTTGTCATAGGATTTGCTTTATAAGTTTATGAAATGAAATGTAGAGAAAAAATGTCAATTCAATCATAAGAACAAACCAATGGTTTGTGTTTGATTTGCCAAGTGCATATCAAAACATCTCAAAAAGTTCAAAGTTTCAAATTGCCTAATATATGTCAATGCCCATCATATTACACAATTATTTTTTAAGTAGAGATCATAAACATTTAGAATAAAAAACTATAAAAACGTTACTAGTTAATAAAAGATTAAAGTGGTTGGTTACATAGTGAACTTGAAATTAAAGTGGTTGGTTACGTAGTGAACTTGAAATTAAAGTGGATGACCAAATATTGAAGCTTGTAGCCTTGAATGAGAATAGTTGCATATTGCATTTCACTAAGTGATGGGATTTTTTTATTGAATGTAGTGAACACTTATTATAGCTTTCATTTATCCACCAATGAATGGCCATATAGATTAAGCTCAATAATGAAATAGGAAGTAACATTTGTTGTATTTGTAGATTGGGTGAAAAAAAAGGGGCAATTCCCACTTTCAATGAAATGTGGATTTCACTATATTAATTTCAAGTTGAATCTCAGATGTAAGACAAAATGTTATAAAAGGAAGCATAAGACAAAATGTTATAAAAGGAAGCATAAGAAGAATCTTCACCTCTTGAACAACAATACTCAAGTTTAAATCTCCCTTTACAAATCATGGTTATATGACAAATTCATGTTCTCAAGTGCCATCACTTGTTCACTTGCTATGCAGATTAAATCCATCCAAACCCACACCGTAAATGTATAAAATTTATATCAATATTTTATTTATATTATAAATCTATATATAAGTTTGAACAAGGACAAATAAATTTCTTATAGACAACCTTTTCAAGGCCATCCCTAGGGTTCTAGGAATTCTCAAATATTAATCAATTAGTGAGTACCAAAATCACATTAATCTTGCATCATTATTAGTTCCATTGTCATTTTCTTGTTCTCCTTTATTAAGATGAGGTCATTTGACACCAATAATAATAAAAATTATTATTATTATTATTAAAAAAAAAACTAACATGCAATATTAAAATGTAGATGTCAAATACCATCAAATTAAGGGTAATGTTGATTTTAGAATGTCACATTAAAATTTCTTCACCAGCAAGGTAGGACGTCAAGGTAGGTCCCTCTTTTGCAGGTAGATCCCTCTTTTGCTTGTGATTATTATTCATGTAATGTATGACAAGGTATTTTTACAATGGCATATTATCCCTACGTTGGTATTTTTTTCCACATTATTAATTAGTTTATTATTGTCATGTGTGTGTTGGGTGTGTATGTTGTGCATTGTCCCTTTGTATGTAACATTAGTAAGATGGTGGTGTTCTATGATGCATTCTCTACAACAATAATGAATCGATTACAGGTAGGATTAGGGCCAAGATACTATCTGGTGTTAAGCCTATGGGAGACATGTCAATCAACATGGGTTGAGTCATGTTAAACCAAGGCACCATGATGAGCACAATTGAAAGAGTATGATGGTGAGGGAAACTCTTATAAATAACAATTGATCAATGGAAGTGATGATCTAACAATGAAAGTGTGGAAGCAATTTAAGAGTGCAATTGAGGATTGACCAATATTCCAAAGTTAGACTATGAATCATATAAAGTGAGCTAGTGAACTTACAATATTGAGTGCTTAAGCATCAACACGTAACAATCCAACTAATAAATACGTGAACAACCCAAACTATATACTGCAAACCATAATACTAAAACTTACTCTATTATACAATACTTTGGAGGTATACATTAGATATATAACATTGACAAGGACCGGAACATTATAATAAGTGTTGTGACTCTATCACATATGGGAGTAACTTGAATGTCTTCATCCTTGCAAATAATACAATCAAATAGGAACTAAATGTTTGGAACCCATTTACAAGTGTAAGATATATGTGTGTGCAGATACAAGTTTTATGAGGATCACATGTATTAATGCAGGTAGTCCTTGATGTTCAACATCATGCACAGAGAGAGGAAGGGGATGATTTCTCCCTTCATTTCAAGAATCAAGTCAACTAGGATGTACATTAGCTTGGTCTAATTTGATCACTAATGTGGATCCTACATAATTAACCTAATTATTTCCATCACCCAATTGGTCAAGTGTGTTGATCCTTTACGCCGTGACGTGTCACTAAGATAGATTGATGAACTACCACTTAGGTGGTGTATTGCATCACTTATTAATCTATATGTTGAGTCAATGGATCTTATTTGGAGTTGGATCTTAGGTTTGTTGGAAATAAAGTAGTGATCATGTGTGTAACATAGAGATCAATAAGGAATAGGTGCGAGTTGCACAAAAGTTTGACACGATTAGCATCGAAGTTTGGTCACATTGTCATTTTGATGTGTTGAAGGCTTAAAAGACTCAGTGCAAACTAAAAGTGTGCTAATGTACAAATTACATGGTCTATAGAAGTGTTAGTCTCCTTGTGTCAAAATGCTTTGCAGAGGAAGAAACTCCATGGTGTTATTCAATAGGCAAGGAAACTTCTATCACCCTTGCTCAAATTTGAAAAACTTGCCCTATGCAAGTTATTGACGTGCAAAAAAATATATAAAAAGTTTTATATTGCTTAAGTGATTATTTCGCATCACCTATCAATGACCTAATTAGAAGATGTCAATACACTAGGTTATGGATTGACGTTGATTGGATGCTCTAGTTGTGTTGTGTTTGCTTGGTTTTGGAGGAATATAATGCCATAACATTCCACACGTAAAGCTAGATTAATACCAAGGTAATATGGAAAATCAAGCTTAAAGACATTATCACCACATTACATGATGATAGCGTATGAATTGTATCAAAGAACCATGAGTTTACAATGTCGGTCTCGTATCTTTCCTTTTAGATACATGACCAAAGCTTGTCCTCCATTGAAAATTTGTGTGGGGTGTGGTGTTTGTCACGGTGATGTTTATGCTTCTTCAAGAACTATTGTAGAATACCATCAACATGGCATTGGACATTTTAGATTTGCTTGATAAAGTAGGTTGCTTTGTTAATTTATTTTAGTGTATAGGTTTCCCTATTGTTGGAGAAGTTAAAAAGATCATGTTCATAAGCATTTCATGTTGAATTCTAGAGAAAAATTCAAATGGACTATGTTGTGCCACCATGTGTTCAACACAATTGTGATTATGTTGTATAAAATCCATTTTTTCATCTCAAGTGTGCAAGTGTCGGTGATTATAAATGCGCTGCGGATGCACAAGAGTCCATTTCATAACCTTTGTCCATCAATTTATGGATGAAATGTCAAGTTGTAGTGAGCATGCCCAAAAACACACCTAGAGGTTGGAGATGAATTTAGGATCCTCACATTGATAATGGATATAAGCAGCGTAAAGTTGACTTGCATGTAAGAAAAAAAATTGTTTCATTATGTTATGTATTGAGACAATTGTTCTTACAAGGCATAAGAATCACCGTCTTCAAGAAAATATCAACAACAATAAATACCATATCATGATTATGGCAAGTGGTTATGAGGCATGTGGTGTGTGGTTAGGAGGAAAAGGTGTGTACAACCTCCACTTCACATACCTTGGTTTTGCAATGGCATGAGAAACACAACCCTGTATACGCTTCTCCATATTTATTCATAAATTAGGCTAATAAAAATATATTTGCAATGTTGCAAGAGTTTTGTGGATGCCAAAATGACCTATTGGCTTGGAGTAATAGCTTGTCACACTGATGTACAACCATAACATAGTTCGTTTTAGGTGAAATAGTAAGTTGTAGCATAGTTATAAAAAAACATGCAACTGTTGGAGTAGTTGCATACAAAATACCTGTACGTACTCAATTTGTTACTACTCAACCCATATAGAATCAAAGAGCTATTTCTGTACGGATGGTCCATACTACAGATCAACAATATGCCACTTTGGTTTTCTTAGCCATCTCTCCAAGATCGAAGAGTTATATACTCCTACTTCACAATGTTGTTGTGAATCTCATGTATGGTGTCCACAAGTCACCAAAATAGTCAATAAAGTATGAATCAAAGGTTAAGTCAAGCAATTAGAAATGTAGTTTGAAGTGTCACGCTTATCCTTTAATAACTCATCCACTTCAACTGGTGCATGCTCTATAATGTGCTATGTCTGCAAAATTTGTAAAGGCTTATGGTCATGATGTATAACAATTTCCTTACACAAGATGTAATTCCACCAATGTTTAATAACTTTGATAAGTACTTAAACTTCTATTGTGTACATTACATAATTCACAACGACATCATTGAGTGGTTAGGATGTAAAAGTTGTGATATAAAACTAAAGGGTCGTTACTTTTCAATATTGGACCTTATACACTATTTAAAGATGATTCGTTTGGATTGGAGGGGGGCATTGGAGGATGTTTGCCATAAGGAAGAGAGTGGGGTTAAGGGAGAGGCCATGTACGCGAGGGGTATTTTTCCATGCTGGGCACATGCGGGGTTTACCACGTACATGAGGTCAGGGTGAGCTCAAGACCTAACATGTCGTGGGAAGCAACCACATGATTTTCCTCTCTTCCAAGTGAACCAGTGTAACCTCCAGCAAGCCAACACGCATGACTATATCATATAAGTTTTCGGTAACTTCTTTGTTCTTAAAATAAATATTGAGAATATAAATATTATTGGAATAAAATAAATAATAAGTGAATATTAATGTTTATATTTAGGAAAATATTATTTATCTCATTTTCTTCCTACAAATGAATAAAAATGGTTATAATTATGAAATAAGTGACAAATACTTAAATAGGGAAATTTGAGCTTGATAATGGGCATTGTGGATCACTGAAATCAGGGCGTTTGTACGAGGTCTATGAGCACCGGTGCTTGGGCGAGTGGTTGGACACATGGAAGAAATGTAAAAATGGATTTTTTCAGTTTAGTAATTTTTTAACCTTGTGGTGGTGCGCTTAGTGACAATGAAATGCACCAGGGTATGTCAGATTTGGAGCATTGATAGACGTTTTATTTTTTAAATAAAATCGATATTTTGTTTTGATAACAATAGCAGTTTTCGGTGCTCTTCAATAGATACGCATTGGTGTAGTTGTATGGTTTGTGCACATCGGTGTGTTTAGTGTGCCAATATGATATTACATTTTGTATTGACCAAGACACTTTAAATAAAACTATATTTTGTTATTTTATAATAAAACGGTTAGCGGTGCTTGTGTTTTTGCGCATGGTGCATCATGATTCATATTGCACTAGTGTAGTTATTTTTTCTTTTTAAAATTAAAATTTTGAATTAATAGTTATGTTTTAACACGACTGGTGTGTATTTGCAATGTCCACCGATGCACTCGATTTGTTGGAGAGCATCGAAACACATGTTATATTTTTAAAATTAAAATCAATAATTCCATATTTTAGAAGCATAATTGAGTTTAGTGTGTCATACATGTTATGCAGTGGTGTGTTTTGTATATAAGCGCACTGGTGCTTTTATATTTATTTTAGGTGCACCCTTGTGAAAACCACTGACCACCCTCCTTCGCTACCAACCTCCGCTATAAACAGAGAAGGGAAAACTTTTTGGGGGAAGTTTCGCAAAAACCTATGCTACAAGGTGTTCTCCTTGTAATGAATTTTGCCACTGCGCTTTACAAATTAATGCTTACACTTAACGACTTTTTGCGATATCTTTTTGTTTAAATATTGTGGCATCTATTTGAAATCTTAATTTTGCAATGTGTTTTTTATTGAATTCCCTCCAAAGGTGACCCATCAAACTTTTCAAAACCCACCTCAAAGTTACAAAACAACCTTCAAAGTTCATTATCTTAAAAACCTCTTTACTCTTTTGAAGACATAAAATCCAAAGCAAAGGTAGCGGGTTATATGTCAAACTTAAAACCTTTAGCATTTCATTTAAACATGCCTAAAAAAACATCAAGTCACAGAAAAACCACTACATATTATACTAACTTACGATTGTTGCACAGTTACGCAACTCACGTAATGGCATAAGTTTAAAAGAAGTTATGCAGTGAGTTTTTAAAAATCGTTGCAAACCTTTTGGAATGGAATTATTTTCAAAGTTTTGCAGTTGTTTATTTTAAGTTTTATTGGAGAAAGTTAGAAAGTATCACCGCAAGCAAGATGGAGAACTCATTGCAACAAACAACCATGAGTTTTTTGAAACACACTGGAAATGTCACGGACATTGAATGACTACTTTAAAGTTCTTGTGGATATTTCTTCCAATATTCATCAGGGAAAGTTTTCAAATATTACTGTAGACAAGCTTTGAAAACTTGTCGCAACACATAATTTTGAGTTCTTAGGTCTTGCTATAAATCATCATCACTAGCTATTAATGTCAAATCATGGCTTTTATTGCCAACTCTTTTGTGATTAGTGGAAAGTATCCAAACCTCTAACTCCAACCATTAATCCTTTATGGAGTTTTATATAAAACATAGTGGTCCTTTCTGATCACATCAAGATGGTTACAATCTAACATTTCCACTCTAATACATTAATATCTTCCTTATCATACTCTATGTTCTCTTACTTAGCTTTTCATGTATTGACTACTCCATTTGTATTCAATGATATGTTCTTGAAAAATGAAGGGGACAATAAACCCCAACCACAACCATTGACTCGCCTTTGAGTCAACGCTAATGCTCTTCAAACCCTTCAAACAAAGGGTCCAACTCTGGTACTATCTCCAATGCTTTGTTGCACAACTCTTTGAAAATGGAAACTTGAGTCTTCCACTTGCCTAACAAAAGTGTAGCACAGACAATAGTCTTGTCTTTCTCCACAGTGGCCCATTCATGGTCTGCAAAAGATTTCAACTGTTGCAACATAATGTTTGTCGACTGGGATTGTTATAGGTCAAATTTGCACTTCTTTCGTCCGTGATCACATCCCCTTTGCACTTCTCTACAGCTGATAAAATCCTCTTTTTTACCTACCTTTAGGGGAAAACGCTGCTCTGCTTCATTAGAGGGGCGTTTGCCTCCAAAAATATTCAGCTCTGCTTCATTAAAGGGGCGTTTGCCTTCAAAAATATGCAGCTCTGCTTCATAAAAGTAGCGTTTGCCTTCAAAAAAAGCCTGTAAACGCCTGTTGCAAGCATCAAAGTCGCATGTTGAACGCTACTCCACTTAATAAAAGTTGCGTACACCTTAAAAAGTAATCAAAAATATATTAAATTGACAAATTGGGATTAGTTGAAGTTGGTTTTGCAACTTCCCCAACCTCCCAATCAAACTACCTCTCGATCTAAATTGCCTACCTTGTCCCATAAATACAAGGGAGATGCATGAGAGAGGGACCTAGAAATTATGCATTAAGGGTTGTTACACTGGAGGAATTCCAAAGTTAGTGTGAAGAGCAGGAGCCTAGGATCCGGTTGCACAAGCACTCTGAATGATTAGGTATACATTGTACTGATTATTTGCTTTTGACAATAAAGGTTGAAATGTCCTTCCTATCCCAATCAAATGTCTAATGGATTGCATGTTTGTTTGGATTAAATGCTTGATTGTATTTGATGTTTGAATTATATTTCAATTTCATCATTATTATATCAGTCAAGATACGCTGATGAAGGTACCTTTGTATTGCAGGTCTGTCAAACGGAAGATCAAGTGGAGGATCGATCGAAGGAGCAAGTGAAAGCTAGGATCGAACATCGTGAATAAGGTATGCCTTCATAAAACTTGATCCCTTTCCTTTTGTAGAAGTCTATGTAATATGATTTATGCATTTACTTGTCACCCCAGAAGTTGGTAGTGTCCATCTCCTCGCTATAGGATAGATTTCCCGAACAACAGACTGGCGACTCCACTGGGGACCACATGGTAGACCAAAACCTGGACCACATGCTGACGACATTGTAGGTTCAGTTGATTCTATAGCTTTCGAAGCATTAACTAAACTGGTTCATGCCTTATCGGTCAAACAATCGACTGCAGAAGCGACTTCCGTCACAACCTCTCCTTCTACTACTGAATCTGTACAACAGGTTCAGACTAATCAAAAGGGCCCTCGGCAGCCCAACAACAAAAAGAAGCGAAAGAAAGGAGAGGGGAACCAACCAAAGCCCAAAAACAAAGAAAATGCCGAGGAGGGTAACAGAGAAAAGAAAAAGGTTAAGTTCCCTTGCAAACTTTGCAAGCAGGATCACCTCACTCACCAACGCCCTCTGATCAAAGAATCCCAGAAGCTGCTTCAAGAAAAGAAACCTGCCGTCCTAAAGGATCCATTCCCCAAAGGGCATGGCTCAACTTCTAGCACCTCCAATGCTGGGGCCACCACCCATGCTTTAGTTGATCAAACTTTCAATAATATGGTTAACTCGGACGCTCTTTCACAAACGCGGGCAAGAAATTATACCCCGGATACACAGTATAAGGATAAAGATATTCCCGAATCTTCCACTCCTCTCCACATACCTGTGGATTCACTGCCCAAGATCCCGAAAGGTGTCTCGAAACGGGCTTCGCACAATCCCAACGCATGGGCTGCTGCAAACTACAATGTGATGGAAGATCTAGCCCAGTCCCCTTGTGCCATGTCCACCTTAGAAGTTTTGCAAAGTTGTCCATTACAACGAAATGCACTTCTAGCAGCGATTGGAAGTATGGAATCATCCAACATGACTGCTCGATTTGATATGAATGATATCAAATACCGGTTGCCGTACCACGTTGCTCTTCAGATAGAGGTGAGTCATGGTCCTAAGACCATTAGATGAGCCGTCGTAGATGAGGGCGCGTCTACGTGCGTAATGTCAATTTCTTGTTGGAAAGCCTTGGGTTCTCCTGAGTTAGCCCCCTCTGACACTTTGCTTACTGCATTTGATGGCAGAACTTTTCGTCCACACGGAGTCTTGCCATCATTTGACTGTACACTTACCGGTAAGACAGTTGTTGTAGAGGTTGAAGTTCTGGACGCTCCGCTTGATTACAATATGTTGTTAGGTAGGAGCTGGACGTATGCCATGTGAGCTATCCCATCAGCAGTTTTCCAAGTTGTAATGTTCCCGCATGAAGGCAATATCGTTACGATCGATCAAATTTCGTTCTCTCGGCAAAACAACCAAACTTCATCGGAATCCACAATTCCTTTAATTGATCAATCTGCCCCAGCAAGTGAGAGTTTAGGAGCAAGACTTTATGGGTCATTAATGGGCACTTTTGACCTACTTGCTCCCGTTATGTTTATGCGTTCTGGTGAAGGTACATCTACTGAAACCTTCATGGTCGGTTTAAGGACTGATCCGTGGATCCTTCCCACTGTATCAGAACCGTCAGTGCCCTTATCCGTTGCAGAAGTAGCATACATGGAAGCACAGCATGCTGCAACGGAACATATCATGACTCCACCAGTCTCTGCTGAGTTGTATATGGACTATGCTTCGGCATGGTCAGTAGACTCGATCCACTCTTTTGATTGTTTAGACACAATTTTGCCTTCTGACGAAGCCATTTTGGAAGCCATGATGGGCCTGGACGAACCTTGGGAACACCTACACCACAGGTCTTACCTACTTCCAAATCTAGATAGGATAGAGAGAAGAGAGTTTCTTATGAGATCTGGTGGGAATGTTGATTTGTCCTCTATTCCTTCCACTTCAAGTGCTGTTTACGCTGAAGGGAATATGGCTAATATATCGAGAACCATTCTGATTAACATTTCCACCAAACCTGGGTTCATGGAAAATATTTTTATTGGAGCAGATTGTTCTCCAGAGGAGATCGCCCTATATACCAAACTGTTTAAAGAATTCCGTGATATCTTTGCCTGGTCTTATGAGGAGATGCTAGGCATCGATCCTGCCATTGTAGAGCATGTCATCACAACGTATCCTAACGCGAAACCTATGAGACAAAATCTCCGTCCAGTGAATCCTCGAAAAGCAACCGCCATTAAGGCAGAGATTGAAAAATTGCTTAAAGTCGGATTTATCTACCTGATCGACATGACGAAATGGGTTTCAAATCCTGTTCCGGTTGATAAAAAGAAAGGTACCATTCGAGTCTGTACGGATTTCCAGGATCTGAACAAAGCTTGCCCGAAAGATAACTACCCCACACCATTTATCGATCAAATCATAGATGTGTGTGCAGGGCACGAGATGTTTTCTTTCATGGACGGATTTTCTGGATATAATCAAATTCAAATCAAACCCGAAGATCAACACAAAACATCTTTTATTTTCCCATGGGGAACCTTTGCTTATCGGAAGATGTCGTTTGGCTTAAAGAATGCTGGAGCTACGTTCCAGCGAGCAATGAATTTTGCTTTTCACGATATTAAACACATAGTTGAACCTTACTTGGATGATCTCCCGGCGTGATCTCGCAAGAGATGGGATCATCCAGCTCATTTGAGACTTGTGTTTAAACGGTGCAGACAATACAAAATCTGATTGAATCCCAACAAATGTGTATTCTGCGTCGAGTCTGGACGACTATTGGGTTTTATTGTATCCAGTCGTGGGATAATGGTAGACCTGTTAAAAGTTGAGACGATTGTAAATTTGCCTCCTCCTCGCACCTTGAGACAACTCCAAAGTTTGCAAGGCATGTCTAACTTCCTGCGACGTTTCATTGTAAATTATGCCAAAATTACAAAGGGTTTCATGAGACTGCTTAAACAAGATACCTACTTTTTGTGGGATGAGGCTGCTCAACAATCGTTTGAGGCCTTGAAAAAGGCATTACTATCAGCCCCCTTGTTAAGCCCGCCTGATTATACAAAGGATTTCCTCTTATACCTGGCGGCGTCTGTATACACAATTGGCATAGTACTAGTTCAGGAGGACGATACGCTCCAAGAGCACATCGTTTATTATATCTCGCGCGCATTGATAGCTCCTGAGATTAAATATTCACACGTTGAGAAGTTAGCACTAGCTGCGGTCTATGCGGTGCAGAGGATTCGTCACTACATCCTTTTACGAACCACTACTGTGATTGCGGAGGTCAATCCTTTCCAATATGTTCTCACTCGACGCATCATCGGTGGGAAATATAATAAATGGATTGTAATCTTGCAGGAGTTTGATTTGGTTTTCCAGTCTGCCAAGTCGAAGAAATCACTAGTGTTCGTTGAATTAATTTCAGAATTCCTGAGTGACTTAGCACATGTTGAGGAAGAGGCATCATTCCCGGATGAACATATCTTCCTTATTGCCTCCTCTGACCCATGGTACGGGGATATTTTAGTATATCTCCAGACTTTGAGGTGTCTTAGCACTTTTTCTAGAGAAGAACGACGCAAACTGAAAAGTCATGCGAAAAACTATCTCATCATCTCTGATACTTTGTACAAACGTGGGATAGATTCCATTTTATGGCGTTGTTTGACTTTAGAAGAAGTAGAGTCAGTATTGAATGATGCTCACAGTGGAGCTTGTGGGGGTCATCTTTCTGGGTTGGAAACAGCCCAGAAAATACTACGTGCCGGATATTTTTGGCCTACAATATTTAAAGATTGTGTGGAAGCTGTGAAACGCTGTCGTCCGTGTCATTTTTTCACCAAGAAAATGAGAGCACATCCAGCTCCTCTTCATTCTGTGATCACAGCAGGCCCCTTCACCAAATGGGGGGTTGATTATATGACTTGTAATCCAGTTTCGGCTGGAGGCAATCGTTATATTATCATTGCCGTTGACTACTTTACAAAGTGGGCCGAGGCAATGCCTACTGTTAAAGAGGATGGAGAAACCGCCGCGATTATCACAAGGTTCGACATACCCAAACTGATCGTGACAAACCACGGTCGCCATTTTCAGAACAGCATGATGACTGAGCTTTATACCATGCTAGGTTTTCGTCAGGAGCATTCGTCCTCATTCTATCCGCAGGAGAATGGTCAAGTCGAAGCAGTTAACAAAACTCTGAAGACAATTCTACAAAGAACCGTTAATGCCAGTCGTAATAACTGGCACATCATGTTGTATCCTGCTCTTTGGGCTTACCGAGCAAACATAAAGACTGCTATCGGGTTCTCTCCTTTCCAACTTGTGCATGGGATATAGGAAATCGTTTCGATTGAATGTGAGATTCCCTCTTTGAAGTTGGTTGTCCAACTGTTACCATAAACTTCAGTACTAGAAGAACGTTTGCTACATTTAGAACATCTAGACGAGCAGCATCGCGATGCGCTCACAGCAAACGAAACTCATAAGAAATGAGTCAAAGGACAATACGATAAGTCTGCCAGACCTAGAGTTTTTCTTGAAGGAGACCTGGTCCTACTTTGGGACCAGGACAAGGAACCTTTAGGGGCTGGCAAGTTCAAGTCCATGTGGCTCGGTCCTTACATAATCTCGAAGGTACTGAAGAAAGGTGCTTACAAGCTAACAGACTACGAGGGTAATAAGTTTCCCAAGCCTAGAAATTGGCTCTACATGAAGAAGTACTACGCTTAGGCACTTGTGCTTTTTCATGTATTATAGTTGTACATTTTGTAGAACTAGTTTTTGCTTATGATCGTTAGTTGACCTTATGAGTGTTTTCTCACTTCGTGTTTCAGATGTCAACTGAACACTTTTTAGGATTTGCTGATGGCGCCAGTCGCCACACCCGACTGTTGGCTTCAGCAGCTTGGGTCATTTACTCATCAACTGTCCAACTAGTTTCTTCGGGGGGGGGGGGGGGGGTTGTTTGGGCCCCACAATGAATAATGTAGCTGAATACAGTGAGGTCATAGAACTTCTCCGAGATGCTCTTGTCCAAGACATTTCACATTTGGAGGTAAGAATTGATTCACAATTAGTTGTATTTTAGTTAATGGGTGTTTACTAGACTAGAGATCCTGTTTTGCTACAACAGTTTTTGCGAGTTAATTTATTGAAAAGACAGTTTGATTCCATCATATATCAACATATTTCGAGAAATTTGAATGCATTAGCTGACTCATTTGCAAATTATGTTTTAGATTGGCATTTGTATCATACACGTCCATAAATAAACATTCACACATAAAGTTAAACACACACATGTAAATATAAGCCGATACTGTATATATATCCGATACTGTATCAAAAAAAAAATAGTATGAGTTTGGAACACAAGTCTATCACATATTCATGTCATAAGATACAAAATCGGGCTTGAGGGACTCAAAATATACATAAAATATCTTTCTCTTATGGAGAAGGTGGGGCCTCGTCCACTGCCTCTCGGTAGCATATGACCAGCCTAGCTACCTTCCATAGCAACCTAATCTAGGCTGGGGGCACACCGATCACATCCTCCTGCATGTCGACGAGCATTCGCTCAATGCGATATGTAGGAATGTCTTGAGTCAACCGACTCATCTTCCTCTCTATAGTCCCTAGCGTAGCATCAGCTGCACCCACATCAACAGGCCTCACGAAGATAGTAGGATGTCCATATGGACGAATTGGTCCAAAATCTGCACATGACACGTTGTTTTAGTATTTTCAAACTCACCATAAAAACTATATATTTCAAATTGAAAAAATTAAATATTTTTCAAAACAAAACATACCTATATCTCCCTAGGCACCACCTGGAGGAAGTACCAGCTCCGGATCACGACGGAAGTCCAAACCAACATATGGAAACTGCTCAAATGCCTGTACCTGTCTCTCCCACCATCCCTAGAAATCATCTGTGTGATAGCAGAAATGGATTTCACCACCACCCTGGCGGAGAAAAATGTCACTCCAATGGCTCAATCTTGGCTCACGAGGGTCGAATGGAGGCAAAGGCATACCCAAGCTAAGAGCAGGTACCCTCTCAAAGAAGAAGGTACAAAGGATGCTGCCATATCCAAAGTTCTTCATTCTCCCGGTCTTACACCCCGAGAGTTGAAGCTTCATGTTTGCCAAAAGACTTGTGCACCAATCATAGACATGACCTTGCAAACATTCAATACCAATGTACATGTAGTGCTTGGAGGCTAAGTGTTGTGTGGCACTCCCTCCCATTCGGTTCAAAATACTGATAATAACCTTCAAAGGGAGGCTTGCAATAGTAGAAATGAGAATTTGACTTCCACATTTCTCAGTACCTTCCACACAATAAGCATTCACATAATCTTGCACGGACATGGCACCAACATTTCTTGAAGTCCCTTTCAAGTTTACAGGATCTCCCCTCCTAGAGAGCCCTGTAATGAAGTATATGTCGTCAACTGTGAGCTCGAAGGTCTCTCCTCGAATATTAAACACATTTGCATCGGCATCCCAACACTGAATGAGTTTTTGCAATAAGCGGTTAGTCACGTTTGGACGCTACTCTATAGCCATATAGTAGCGTTTACCTTGAAAAATACACTACTTTACATACTAGACAGCAGCATACACGAATTGGACGAGTTGAGCATGGCTAGGTAAGTGATTCTAAGCATGAAAATTGACAAATGAACTATCAAAATGCAAGTTGGGATGAAAATAACTTACTTGGAAGAAGAATGAAGTCAAATGGTGACCCGGTTTGATCGCTATGAACGGATGAAGATCAAGGGTTTGCTCCAAAACTTGCTCTACAATTCCAAATGTGATATTTGAGTTTTCAAAATGAAATTACATATATGAATTTGAATTTGATTTTCTACCCACTTTTTTGAAAAGTCTATAGTTTCAAATTTCATAAAAAAGGGTTCTATTTAATCATTTATACCTCTAAATGTTGATGAATTGAATCTAACCTATGCGCCTCAAATTTTCACTAAAATTTTCATAGCATCAATCTATTATGACTTAATTTCTTTAGTGGCAGACCTCATTAAGTACTTTATGGATGAAATTTATGTCATTGAAGATTTTTTCGTCATTAATACTAACATGATTGTAGAGATCCTAGTCTTTGGCAGGTGTTAAGATCCTAGTGGGCGGCCTTCACTAACACCTCAAGGTTTGGGTGTAACGGTTCGTATCATTTGGTATCAGAGCCTCCACCCAGGTTCAAGTCACAGAGCGGGTGGCAACGTCGGCATTGCAGTGTTCACTCGATGCTCGTACAGCTCAAAGGGGACACCACCGTATGGGCGCACATCCAGCCCAGAGTCTGGACTGCAGAGCATGGTGGGATGTTAAGATCCTAGTGGGCGGCCTTCACTAACATCTCGAGGTTTTGGTGTAACGGTTCGTATCATTTGGTATCAAAGCCTCCACCCAGGTTCAAGTCACAGAGCGGGTGGCAACGTCAGCATTGCAGTGTTCGTCCGGGGCTCGTACGACTCAAAGGGGACACCACCGTACGGGCGCACATCCAGCCGAGAGTCTGGACTGCGAAGCATGGTGGGATGTTAAGATCCTAGTGGGTGGCCTTCACTAACACCTCAAGGTTTTGGTGTAACGGTTCGTATCAGCAGGTCATGAGCGGTGATCCTAGTAGCTATCACTTAAGTCATTTTAAGCTCTTGTTTGGACTATTTAAACCTAAACAATATTGCCGAGCAAACTCGTCCTCTTCAAGCTTGTTAAAGGAACTGAAGGCCCATCCGCTCAAGTATAGAATTACCCCTTTTCTGGGCCTTGGTGGATAATTTATGGAAAATGTATACTCTAGGTGTACTCTGGTATGCACTAGAAGAGTTCTTCTTCCATTGTTTTACACTTTTTTGGGGAAGGAGACTAACTTTACGAA
Organism: Larix kaempferi; assembly: GCA_027924585.1. Lineage (NCBI taxonomy): Eukaryota > Viridiplantae > Streptophyta > Pinopsida > Pinales > Pinaceae > Larix > Larix kaempferi. Next base: position 4,901,123 of record BSBM01001334.1, read on the forward strand.
AAAAGGACCTTTTGGAGTCTTCTTTAAGGTTTTCAGGCTCTCTAAATATGAAAACACTAAGTGAGCACTCACCTACTCGGACTCAATGTGAAATCCACGAGAAGGTGTATAGAGGATTGTTTAAGTTTTTCAGACTCTATAAACAAGAAAACACTGGCGAGCATTAACCTACTTGGGCTCAATATTAAAATCCACGAGTAGGTGAATGGAGTTATTGTTTAAGTTTTTCAGACTCCTTAAAATTGAAAACACCGGCGAGCAAGAACAGATCTCGGCTCGATATTAAAATCCAAAGATTAGTACTATAGAGTAATCTTCTATCTCTTCTTCGAACTCTGTAAACAATGAAGAAGGTCCTGAGTCTTCCTCCCATGGGCTCGTTAAACTCTTTACATGGTTGGATCTATTGAGTTTTCATTCTTTCTTGGACTCATTAAAACAACAAGAAAGGTATTCTTTTATCTAAAAAGAATAAGGGATAAGAAGGGTATATCACATCTTACAGTTTCAAAGGCAGTTCAGTCAGTCAAGTCCTTGAACACAGCACCTACTTGAGTCTATCATTTCAGTTGGGTTTAGTTTTTGACCTTAAGGTGACCCTGATCTCCGAGTTATTACTCCTCCGGTTGGTTATTCTTCCAACCATATGGCGGGTCTGTCATGTCTCCTACATTTCAGACTTATATCATTTTCCCCATTATGTTGAAAAATGTCTAAGTCACTTTGTGTCGTGCTCACTGTTCAAGGATACAGCCCGTGTCAGCCATTCTGCAGTTTACCTTGACCTCATGTGTCGGCCATCCTAGTGTCAGTCTTGTTACTTGTACTACTCCACATTTGCTCATACCTTTGAGTGTTCCTCGTGTTGGATGATGGAGGATGCCTTAAGGCCTCCCTTCCAACGAACTTCTTCCCATCGACATCAACTCATTTTGCTATGGGAACGAAGTTTAGAGTGTCGGTTAGTAGCTTGGGGATTGCAGTCATCAGTGGAAGTTTCCCTTGCTGTTGAATTATGAAAATACATCAATGTCTCTTATTTGACAGGTTCCTCAAGTGTTCGACTTCAAGTCCACTTATTCACACTTGTTGGATCATACTAGGTACCTTGGGCCCCATTATCATTATCGGTGGAAGCCCTCGCGTTTGTTAACGGTATACATCAATGATCGGTAATCAAATGATACCCCCCATGTTTGACTATCAGCTCATTTATTCACATGGTTAGGGATTGTACCTTGGGGTTGTTTGGATGAATACCTTGGGGTTTTGATAGCATTACTTCATCATGTTATCACCCAAGTTGCGCAAGATTGAGCCTCACTCATTTTTGGCTCCCCATGAGACATAGATCTAGTTTGTTGTTATGGCTATGATCTCTCATTGTGACATGGATCCACGTTTGTATTTCAGTGGCCATGCTATATGTACATCTCCTAGTTATGTATCGGAGATCATGTTGTATCATACTACACATCTGTATGATGTCAAGATTGTAATTGCTCGCTGACCTTGATCATTATTTCAGGTACTTTTGTGACTTGGTCCTGTGGTTTCTTGCTCCTCCACTAATTTGGAATTATAATGTATTTCGGCCATCGTTTCCCTCTGACCTCACACATTAGGGGGCATCTGTTATAGGTGAAATTTGCACTTCTCCGTCCGTGATCACATCTAGTTGCTGATCACACAAAAGGACAACCTGGATGGAAGAGCAAGATGACCTTAGATGATGAATGGTTAAGACTTACCCCTCTGCAACTGATAAAATCCTCTTTTTTACCTACTTTTAGGGGCAAAACGTTGCTCTGCTTCATTAGAGGGGCGTTTGCCTCCAAAAATATGCAGCTCTGCTTCATTAAAGGGGCGTTTGCCTTCAAAAATATGCAACTTTGCTTCATAAAAGTAGCGTTTGCCTTCAAAAAAAGCCTGTAAACGCCTGTTGCAAGCATCAAAGTTGCATGTTGAACGCTACTCCACTTAATAAAAGTAGCGTACACCTTAAAAAGTAATAAAAAATATATTAAATTGACAAATTGGGATTAGTTGAAGTTGGTTTTGCAACTTCCCCAACCTCCCATTCAAACTACCTCTCGATCTAAACTGCCTACCTTGTCCCATAAATACAAGGGAGACGCATGAGAGAGGGACCTAGAAATTATGCATTAAGGATTGTTACACTGGAGGAATTCCAAAGTTAGTGTGAAGAGCAGGAGCCCAGGATCTGGTTGCACAAGCACGCTGAATGATCAGGTATACATTGTACTGATTATTTGCTTTTGACAATAAAGGTTGAAATGTCCTTCCTGTCCCAATCAAATGTCTAATGGATTGCATGTTTGTTTGGATTAAATGCATGATTGTATTTGATGTTTGAATTATATTTCAATTTCATCATTATTATATCAGTCAAGACACGCTGAGGAAGGTACCTTTGTATTGCAGGTCTGTCAAACGGAAGATCAAGTGGAGGATCGATCGAAGGAGCAAGTGAAAGCTAGGATCGAACATCGTGAATAAGGTATGCCTTCATAAAAATTGATCCCTTTCCTTTTGTAGAAGTCTATGTAATATGATTTATGCATTTACCTGTTACCCCATAAGTTGGTAGTTTCCATCTCCTCGCTATAGGGTAGATTTCCCGAACAACAGGGATGTTGTTATAATCATTTTAAAACATAAGGATGCTTACACTCTTTGATATCCTTTGCACATTATGAAATAGTGTAAATTCCTTCAAACAAGTATATTTTGGCATGCATACACTTACCCTTTAGCAACAAGCATACCATGTATGAGTTACCCTTTGACAACATGCGTACACATCTGAAGTGACAACAAATAAAAAATAGCACTTGTTTCCACACATGCTCAAGTGGCTATAGGTGGTTATCAAATTGGTTGGGCTTGGTTATACCCGATTCAACTCCTTCAACCAATCAATCTTTGTACAAAAGCAAGTTTAATGAATGAAGGAAGAGAGAACACCATGATTATGACCTCATGCTAAATATTTGGAGTTAAGATTGTCAAAGGTTTCTAAAGTGCCACCCTCATTATAATTTAAGTGTGATTGCCCTTTACCATATATGTGTTAGGATCTTGATCATCCTTGATCGTCCTTCCCTTTGAAGATTAAGAGACAGTATTAGGAGTGGAATCCTATTAGTGATCTAAGCAAGAAGAATCCAAACTCTAGTGAAGAAGGTTTGAAAGAAGGAACTTAGGTATAGTTTTAAATTGTATCTTGTTGCTAACCTTTTGAAATAATATAGGAGATATGTCTTCTCTCCCCTCCCCAAATATTTGCATTTCATATGTATTAATGTAATTGTGTTATGATTTGGGATAATAGATTATGATTTGATAATTATATTGCTTTATTACTCATGAATTTTATGTTAATTCTTGAATATTTTATTTAAAAGGTTGATTTGCTTTGAGAAAGGTATTGTCCCGGTGTTGTGTGCAGGTTAGATACAAGTGGAATTGGATTGAAGATCAAGTTGAATACTAGCAAACCTCAACTAGAAAGGACAAAAGTCAATATCCTAGTATGCAATTTCACCTTTTCATATTGAATTCATGTTTGTATTGTATGAGTTGGGATTGGGAATAGGTTATCTCCAAACCGATTTGTGATGACTTGAACCTTGGTCATTTAGGATAATTTTCCATATAACAGATATGGCGACTCCTCCAGGGAACACCTATTAGGAGTAATTCCTTTAAGGGTTCTCAACTTTTCTTTAGTTTATGGGTAGAATTAGTTGGTATATTTCTCTTTTAAACTTTCTATTAGATAGATCCCCCTTATGCTAAGAAACAAAATTACTTTTCTTGCCTTCCTTAATCATGTATATTTCCATACACGTGGCTATTTGCACACAGGGGTGGACTTATGTGTGTTTTTTTCTATACAATAGCGTATGTACATTGTTTTTTTTGTGTACAAGTTGTGTATATACATGAGTTGCTTCATAGAAACTAGCGTATACCCTCCCTTGAGTGGAATTTGTTGAGCTATAGGTGGTTGAGGTGAATTATTTGGTTGTCTTTCAAAGGTTTTTTGATATATTTAGTTGGCATGACTCTTGATTTTTTGCTTTTGCAATCATATATAAGAGATTATTGCACTTTGTGATCCTTGACTTGTTTTCAAAATCGATATGAAATTTATTGGTTATTGTCATATTGTAGATCAAGTTGAACTTCTTGTGTTTGCATTGTAGTTAAAATATTCAATGTGCATTTGCTTTTTGTAGGAGCATTTGTGCAAGTGATTTGATAACATCTAGGTGTAGGTTTGATTTTTTTCATTTTTCATATTTTGGAATTGAGAATAGAAAAACAAAGTAGTGAATTTCATTGATTGTTTGATTAGGTGATTGTGCTTGTCTTACACAAAGTTGATGAGATACAATTATAGTGAAGAATGAAAAAATGAACACTGGCTAAATATTCTTAATCTTGAATCTTGTGAACAATTTACTTTTCTTGAATTTTCCTAAATCAAAAGTGAATTTATATTTGAAAAGTTATTCAAGTAAAAAGAACTAGGCTCATTATTTTTTAGAAATCAATAGTAGTCTAGCTCTTAGGGCCTTGGTTGTAGGATTGGAGAGTGAACTCTCCAAAGCTAAAAAAGGAAAACCATGATTTGATTAAAGAGTGTTAAAATCCATTAGTCGCAAGAAGTACTTACTGGGAAAGCACATCTAACACATGCATTAAGCATGAGATCAAGCTAGGTGTTTTTGAGAGATTATCCCCTCTTCGTGCATTTAGAGAATTTTTGCGTGTCTGGGGGTTTCATTTGGATTGGAAAGTCCTCAAGGTGACACCAATTCAACAGAGGCTTTGGGTCTAGGACTTATGTTCTACGTTCCCTGCCCATACGTGAGAGTTCGACCCATGACTGTTCCACTTAGATACCATGCTTAGTTGCCTATCCCAGGATCTACCTAGGTGACTACAAGTGGGAAGTGCTTGTGGTACCTACCATAGATGCATAATATATGCCTCAACTCCCATGGAGTGTGTCTATCTTCACGAGATCACTTGTACCTTGGGTGATTATTGCATGAAGGTTACTCTATCTTTCTCCCTGACCTTCGTTGGTTGCACCTGAGCCTTTATCATCCCAGAATGACCTCCAGAAGCCCATGCTCCATTTCTTCATTGACTTGCCTTTGAGAGAGCAGTTTGCTTGATTATTTCTTATAGGAATTATTTTTCTAATGGTGTATGTTGGATTCATTAATGCATTGTAAGGTTCTTTTTATTTTGATTCAAGGTGGTCGACCAACCTCTCCATAGGTCCAAAAGTACTAGAGGCCTCTCGCCTGAGAGGGCGAAGTTGCTTCCAAAGAGGCACAGGATGGATAATCCATAACCCAACCCTTAGGAGCTTAGCGAAGCTAACCCATCAATCCCAAACAACCATATATAAGAGAAAATAGAAGAATGACTTAGCAGTTTAGACAAATCATCACAGGGAAGGTCTCTAAGTGATTCTGAAGGTCATACTGAGATTCCATATAGGGAGCCATCTCCCCCATATTTGAAAACCTTGGTCCAACTGAGATTGAGGATTTGATCGACCCTACAATTTTAGCAGATTTTGATGAGCCTACTACAAGTTATGCAAGTTTTCCACCCTTCTAAACACGTGGTTTTGACATTCGAAGTCACATTGCATGGTCATCTCCAGTATACCAAGTTGTGCATATGAGCGACATTGGTGGTAGTTCAAGGGATATGAGCACCTCATATCCTATTTCTAACACTCCCATGGGAGGAGTGAACCCTATATTGTCTAGCGTTCTAGCACATAATATTTTCCACTTGTGTCAGGAGTAGTTGTCAGAGGGACAACTGCCTCATCTGCTACTCCTAGCAGTAGTGTAGGAACCGCGACATCCATCCCTCAGGGTAGAAGTCCTTTGGTTTTGGGATTTCATTAGTTGGAATGCCCCACATGGATGTTAGCAATCCTTTTGGGGTAGATTATAACATGTCAGTGAGAAAGACATCGATTCCATTCAATGCATTCCCATTTGGAGGAGGACATATTCCCTTATTGGTCCCCTCAACAAAGACTACAACTTTCCCAAGTCCTAGTATTCTGCAAGGGAGCATGTCTTTCCCTAGTTTGGGGGGCATGATGAATGGAGCATTTTTGCCATACATTCGAGTCCCTCCCGACCACACCCATATAGCTGGTTTGCAAACCAATTCATCGTTTATGCTTGGTAATGCCTTTGTGCCAGGTAACTCTTTCATCAACCAACCTATAGGAAACACACCTAGGTGTTGGAATTCCCTTACACATACCAAGTTTTCATTCTTGGCAATACTAAATCTCCCGGATCTAACCAGTCTCACCAATGATTCGGTTATTTATAATATGAGTTGACCTCCTATTCCAACAAAGTTTCCTTGTGACATTCCTAAGTTTGAGGGAAAATCTAGAAAAGACCCAAACACTCACATAATGCTATTCCATTTGTGGTGCTCATCCAACTCATTGATGGATGATAGTATCGGGCTGAGACTTTTCCAAATAACTTTGACTAGATTTGCAGTGATGTGGTACATAGAACTTCCTAGAGCTTCATTTCAAATTCTTGATGCCTTGGCTATGACATTTTAAAACCACTTCTAGTTACATGTTTGCTATGAAACATGAACTAAGTTACCAATGTCATTCCGATAGGATAAGTCCATGCATATCTCTAATCACATTCGTGAGTGGTGTGGGTTCCATCGTCTGATTAAAGCTCAGATTCCTGATGAATTTCTAGTAGATTGGTTCATTAAGTTTTTGAAACCTTATATTGCAAAAGATGTCACGCTATTAGGAGTCATGACCGAAGAACATGCAGTTATCAAAGCCCAACAATTGGACTTGGTATATTCTCAATCACATATGTTATATGATATTTTGCCTATGATTCCTAGGGTAGAGATTGACCCAACCCAAGTCCAACCAGGGCCACACGCTAATGGTGTGATTAGATCTATACAGTATGTTGTATTTGCTCATGTGACAACTCAAATGGGAAAAATGTCCTTAAATGCCAATGTACCCGTAGATGCCCAAACCACCACCAGTGCTCCCAACCTCACTCAACCCTCCAATGTACTATTAATACAAACAACAAACAAGAAGAAGAACCAACAACTTAGGGAAAAATAAGGGTAAAAACAAAAGAAATGGGAATGGGGGAAATAATGCTAGTAATAATAATGTCGGAGAGGGAAACAAATAAAAGAAGAAGGTCAAGTTTCCTTGCAAGGATTATAGTGAATACCATCTTACTTACTTGTGCCCCAAGTTCAAGGCCGATCAATGACTATTAGCACAATAGGAAGCATTGAAGCAACCTATTGTTCTCACCAATCCATTTCCTCCTCAAAACCAACAAATGGTTGTTGGAGCCCCGATTAACCCTATACCTCTGCAAGGAGGCAATTGGGGAGCCTCCTCACAAGGGTGAAACACATTAAATGCAAACATTTATATGTGTGAGTGAGAGATTAATTTCCAAGCTAGATCTTGTAATTACAAGGCACCTATGTCTAGATCCAAGGGAAAAGAACTTTCTAGCTCTGAGTTTCCAAACCCTCCACACATTGAAAATCCGACAAATGACACGATGCCTCATATACTATTCAAGTGGTCCATGTATAATCATAATGCATGAGCCGCACAAATCTATAGCATTGTCGAATATCTGGCCCAAGCGCCTTGCACGATGTATAGGTTAAAGATACTTTAAAGCTGCCCCACAAAGCGAAAGACTTTATTGTCGACAATCAGGATCGTTGATCCCTTAGACTCTCAATTAATAACATTTGAATTGGACAACTGGAAACCGTGTCTTCCTTGTTCTACCACTTTCTAGAAACAAGTATCGACTAGAGGGTCAAATATTTTCAAGACCATAATAGATGAAGGGGTTTCCACCTTTGTTATGTCTTTGTCATGTTGGAAAGTTATAGGCTTGCTTGAGATAATACCTTCACCAACCATGTTAAAAACAATTGATGGTCACTTGTTCAGGCCTCGTGGAATTATTCTTGCTCTCCCAATAGAGTAAGGACGGGGAATTGTAGCTGTAGAGGTAGAGGTCATTGACACTCCTTTGGATCACAATCTCCTTTTAGGCCACAGTTGGATTTATGCATGATGGCAATGGTGCCTTTGATGTTCCATGTTATTCGTTTTCAACATGAAGGAAAGATTGTTACTACAGACCAACTATCTTACTAGAAATCATATTCCATTTCCACAACAAGACCTAATGTCCCATTAGCTGTCCATTCTGTGAGAGCCTGTGAAAATGTTCGATTGGGAATGTACCCTACCATCATGGGGACTTTTAATCTCCCCCCACCGAACCCACACAAAAACATTTCCCCAATACATGCGATCTCATTAATCGCCACTAATTCCATGGTGAGGGTATGCAACTTCAAAATATCTTATTTTGAATATCCACGGAGAGTGTCGGACTCCTATGTTACCTCACATGAGGCTAGGTATAGTAGGCCCCCAATTCATTTGTCTGCAACTGATATAGCTTATCAAGTTATTTAGTTAAACACAACAGGCAACGATCATGATTCTACATCTGTTAAAAAATGTGATCAATACATTATGCTTGTTTGGGCCATCAAATCCTCACCCAGTCAAGACCTCCTAGATATGGTCCTACCATTTGATGAAGCTATTTTGGAAGCCATGTTGATGATGGAGAGGCCTTGGAAGGACATGCACTAATGTGCATCCTTTTTTCCTGCCATGAATGGATTGAGGATTGATGAGAATGGGATTATAAGACCTGGAAACATGGAATGGTATAACAACCTCATCATATGATCTGTATGTAGAAGGGAACATGGTGAACATATCTAAAGCCATGCCAATTGACATTTCCAATATTCCCAGTGTTGTTGAGAATGTTGTCATAGGTGCAGGTTGTTCCTTTGAGGAAGTTGACAATGATACTTCACCATTTAAAGAGTATCGCAACATATTCACTTAGTCTTATGAAGAGATGTCAAGAATTGACCTAGTATTATGGAAGACATATCCCAATGTGAAATATGTTCGACAAAGGATGTGAATGATTAATACATGAAAGGATGATGTTGTTAAAGCGAAGGTGGAAAAAATTCTTCATGTAGATTTTATCTACCTAATGCTCCTTACCGAATGGATGTCTAATTTGGTACTCGTTGATAAGAAGCAAGGAAATATCATAATTTGTATTGAATTTAGGGACCTGAACCTATCTTGTCCAAAAGACAACTATCCTAACCTCTTTATCGACCAAATTATCGACGAATGTGTGGGGAATGAGATGTTGTCACTCGTGGATGGATTTTCAGGTTATAATCATTTATAGATCCGTCCCAAAGATCAACACAAAACCACATTTAAATGTCCTTGGGGCACATCTGCGTATATAAAAATTCCTTTCAGTATAAAGAATGTTGGAGCCACTTTTCAATAAGCCATGTCATATGCATTTCATGACATAAAAAGCATTGTCAAAGCTTCCTTGATGACTCAATGGCTCGATCACCCTAATCACCTCGAGGCAATTTTTGACATATGCCGTTACTATAACATTCCCTTGAATTCTCATAAGTTCATATTTTGTGTCATATTTGGGTGATTACTTGGTTCCACTGTGTCCAAACATGGGATTCTGGTGGATCCATTTAAGGTTGAATCGATAGTCAAATTGCCTCCACCACTTAACGTTCATCAACTGCAAAGACTCCAAGGTAAAGCTAGTTTCTTGCGTCATTTGATTAACAACAAAGTAATAAAAGGATTAATTAGGCTTTTGAAGAAAGGGGTCCCTTTCATTTGGGTTGATCACACTCAACGTGTTGAAAATGGAATTATTGTATGCCCCTCTATTAAGTCATCCATACTATAGTAAGGATTTTCTATTATACTTAGAAACATATGAATCAATCATTGGTATGGTCTTGGTTCAGGAGGATGAATTGCATCATGAGCATGTGGTTTACTATTTGAGCAAGTACTTGGTTAGTCCTAAGATGAGGGACTCGCATGTTGAAAATATGGCGCTAGCAACTGTTCATGATGGCCAAATATTTCAACATTATATTATCTTGAGACGAACTACAATAATTACAGATTTCAATCCTTTCAACATATATTGTCCTGAAACATAATTGGAGGCAAGTATAATAAGATTGTTATTTTATAAGAGCTTGACTTAGAATCCATGTAAGCTAAGTAAAAAAAAGGCATTGGCATTTGTTGAGCTAATGTTGGAGCTTCCAAGAGAAGATGAGGAACCAGTTGAAAAGGAATCGTTGCCCAATGAACAAGTTTTCCCTGTTGACTCAAATGACCCCTAGTATGGAAATATCATGTTGTACGTACAGACTCAGAGGGTCCCATCTCACTTCTCTCATGAAGGCCGATAGTGCATTCGGCATCATGCAAAGCATTATCTTATCATTGGTGACACCTTGTATCGTCAGGGGGTTGATTTGATCTTTAGAAGATGTTTAAATCATGAACAAGACAAGAGGGTGTTGAATGATTGCCATGTGGAGCATGTGGTAGTCATTTATTAGGGTTGGTGATAACCCAAAAGATATTGCATGTAGGTTACTTTCGGCCTTTTATCTTTAAATATTGTATCGAAGCAGTGAATAAGTGTTTCCTATTCCATATATTCACCAGAAAAAATGCGTGCACATCCTTCTCCATTGTATCCTATTATCATTGTTGGGCCCTTCAAGAAGTGGGGGATGGATTATACAACTTGTTACCCAACATCGACAAAAGGTCATAACTACATTATTGTGTCCATGGACTACTTTACTAGGTGGGTCGAATCCATGCCTACTTTTACTTGTGATGGAGAAATAACTATGCACTTAATATTCAATTAGATTATTACTAGATTTGGTAGTCACCGATAATGACAGTCAATTTCAAAATAAAATTATGATAGAACTAGAAGCCAAGCTTGGATTCTGGGAGGATTACTCCTTGCTTTACTACCCTTGAGTGAATGGACAAGTAGAGGCTGTCAACAAGTCCTTGAAAACCATTTTGCAACGGATGGTTAGCAATAGCAAAGCAGCTGGCATATTGTGCTATACCCAACACTTTGGGAATGTCAGACTTTAGTCAAGGATACCATAGGATTCACTCTGTTCCAACTTGTCTATGGAGTTGAAGCCATCCTACTGATTGAATGTGAGATCCCATCTCTCAAGTGATCCATTAAGCTCCTGACTAACACTAGTCCCTCATAATAACGTTTAATGTTCCTGGAAAACCTAGGTGAGCATTAAAGAGATGTAGTGACTACAAATGAGGCACATAAAAGGCGTGGAAATGATTAGTGCGATAAGTCGGTCCATCCCCGTGTCTTCTCTGAAGGAGGCATGATACTAATTTATGACCAAGACAACAACAAGTTAGGGTTATGAAAATTTAATTCAATGCGGCCCGGTCCTTACATTGCGAGGCGAGTCCTTAGAAAAGGGGCCTATGAGTTAGAATATTTTGAAGGGAATGTACTTGATGGGTCGAGAAATGTCTCTACCTTAAGAGGTATTATGCCTAGGCGACAATGCCTGGGAAATTCCTTAGACCAGTTTTATTATAGTTAGATAGATTGTTTTTCCTTTATTAGTTTTTATTTTCTTTTAACCCATGCTCATCATGCTTTGTGCTCAAAGTACAGATGAAGTTGAAAGCACCTGTATTTGTAGCCCATGCGGATGGTGCTAGCCACCACACTCAAAACCTCACCTCTGTTTCCTGGTTGATCTACTCGCCCACATGTCAACTAGTGTGTTCAGGTGGAGTATGTCTTGGTTTGAAAACCAATAACATTGTCGAACACAATGCAGTAATCAAACTCTTGTTGGATGCCATATCATATGGAATCCAAAGTTTGGTGGTCCACTTGGACTCTCAATTGGTAGTGTCGTAGCTTAATGGCCTATACCATGTTTGTGACCCTATTCTCTTATGAATATTGTTACGGGTGCGACTTCAACATTTTGAATTTAATTCATACATTCATGTTCCTAGAAGGTTCAATTTTGTATCTGATGCATTGTCTAACTATGTATTAGATTGACATTTGTCACATCAATAATCAAGCACATGAAGTAGATAAGTGAGGAAACTTTTTTGTACATAAAAAGAGACTGATAGTTTTCATTAATCATCATAGGATTTACATCAAGTCCCAAAACCCAAAAAATGTGAAGCTATCAAGCTTATGAGTCATATACAAAATAGGACATTGAGGCATTTAGATATACAAAAATACATCAAAATAGAATTATGCCCCAGGTCTCGACTCGGCATGCACATGTCGGTATGAGACCACTAGAGAAGCCACTCATCGAAGAAGATGAACCCAGACACCATGAACCCCTGCCATCTTCCTTTGCATTCGCTTTGGCAGGTTCTCTATTTGGGCCATAGGGACCTGGGTTTTCAATCCCTCTAGGTTCCTCTAGACGTCCAGGTAACTATGGATGCTTCGTCTTCTTTTGGATGCTCCTTTCTAGGCCTCCTCTTGTGTCATGGTCCCTCAGATTGAATCAGACCTAGGTCTATATCATAAAAATATTTTGTTAAAAACTTCACACATAAAAATTATATATCTTTAAAACACAAAAAAAATACCTTTAAAAAACAAAAACAAATTAAAAGATAAAAAACTTAATTTTTTTTAATACCTATGTTGCCCTAAAGCATTGTTGGAGGAAGTGGTAACTAAGAATCGTTCCTGTAATCCATGAATCGATATGGGTAATAATCTATAGAAATCACCTGTCTTTGCCACCAATAAAATAAGTTGTCATTAAATGCATTGAAAACACATCCTCCTCCAAGCCTCCACATAATGTCTCCCTAGATATTCATGCAAGGCTCCTAAGGATTATTAGGGGGCATAATGGCACGAGGGCGCATGGCAGGGCCTCTCTCCATTAAAAAGGAGACTAAGAGAGACCCATAACCAAACATCTTTAGTCCACATGTTAGCACCTATTCAATTGTGATTTCATATTGCTCAACAAGGTTGAGCACAATCATATATAGTCAGTTATATGCATTTAATTGCATAATACATATACACGGTGAATTTAAGTGCATGAAGGTGACCCGACAATCATAGCAATAGTCAAAACAATGATTTTGAGGCCAAGTTCGATGGTTTTGTCTACCAATACTTGTGTTCCAACTTTCTATGCATTAGTGCTACAGTAAGCATCCATGTACTCTTCTACTTAAAGGCCTCCACGGGGCCCTCCCTTGAGGTTAATGATCTCAACTCAATGAGATAACCCGATAAGAAAATGTATGCCCTCCATCTCGATGGTAAGGATGCCTTCATCAATCACAAAAGGTTCTCGACCAGGTTCCCATTATTGTATTAGCAAGTTGAGTAGTTGAGGTTGGGTCCACATGTTTTCACTTTGAAAGAATTTCAACATTCCACATTGTTGGAGTGCTCTCTCTCTCTCTCTCTCATCCATTATGATCCCTCTAAGATCAAATTTTGATGAGTCAATACTCATTAAAACATTTAACAAAAAAAAAATTAACACCCCCATGATCCCTCTAAGATCAAATTTGATGAGTCAATACTCATTAAAACATTTAACAAAAAAAAATTCAACACCCCCATAGGTGTACGTGATCCAAATTCAACACTCCCATAGGTGTACGCGATCCAAATTCAACACCCCCATAGGTGTACGCGATCCATGTTCTAAATAGTCATGTATAGGGCTTGGTATACGTGAGTTATGGTCTCACCATGTGCATATATACGCTACCCGTGAGACTATGACTCGCATATGCCTAAAGGCATATTTTAAAAGGGTCACACCCATGCAAAAATGCACCAAATTTTGAATTGGAAACATGAAAATGAAAGAGGAGGGAATAATAAGAAATCTACTGGTGACGGATTTCAATTTCAAATGTTGAAGCTCCCGCAATTTGGATTTGAAACCTTGAGGTAATTTGGTAATTGTTTAGTAAGTTTGTGGTGGAAAAATAAATTTTGGTCAAAATGGCTCATTTTATCACTTTTTAACCCAAATAATTTACTAAAAGTGCCTACAAACTTTAAGCTAGCATTTTTTGGGGACTTCCACTAATGAAACTTTTTGTAGAATCACTTTTGAATGTATTTAGGGTGGTGAAATGCAGAGAACTGGTTAGATGACATATTTTATATGGAAATTGAGGTAGTGATGCCCCAAATTGGCATGTGGCATAGGTCCATTTCGCCATTGCATATGCACTATAAGATTTTGTTACATTATTCGCATTAGGATCCATCTTCATTAAATTGTGACATTAACTTTCTATAATTACAGTGTCGTAATTTGTGAGTTGGAGCCTACCTAAACATGGGTAGCCTAGTTAGAACCCTCAATGTTTATTGGTGTCCATGCCATGGTTCTCTCCTAAGCTCGGGAATCCCTCTTAGTCCTGCTATGACTATGCGTTGAAGCCACATAACTTCTCCTTAATCTTTTTGTTGGTCATTTCTTACAGGAGACTCCCAAAAACATTGTTTCAATTTGCGTTGTTTCATGGCATACAACTCCTTGCTCTTTTGATTTCAATGCCCAATGTTGTTTTCCATTTTCTACTTACTTCTCATGCATTCTCCTAAGCTGCTTGCCTTATCAATTATTGTGGCCACATCTTGGAACCTTCACCAGAAGAGACATGCCAAAAGGGTGTCCACATCCTACACATCCCCTTTTTGCATTTTTTGCATAGGTATGCTATGTTTGCTTGGAATGTAATTTTGCACCATGTGACACTCATCTCTTCAACAGTAATGTAGCATTCTTTATTATTTTTTTTCCAGCCTTTCTAATACACAAAAGTGTTGTTGTAAATGTAACTTCGAAAGATATTCATTTGTATTTTATATTGATATTATTATTGTATTTTACTTGTACCTCTGACGGAGATGTTTTTCCTCTGTTCAGGGATGTCATTATTATGTTTGGTCATGCTAGGTCATTGAGGTAAAACCTCCATTGTAAGTCGGGGAAATAACACCCCAAAGAATGAATGTAAAATATATTATTGAGTGTCCCTAGGACAGATTGGCCCGGTCAAGTTAGTCAAGCCGACCTAATTAGGAGTTAGGTCGCCCAAACATAAAGTATAAATATAGAGCTAGCTCTCTCATTTGGATACACCTCTCACTCACTCAAGTTCGCATAAGCAAGAGAGAGGAGATAAGTTCGCTGAGGAGAAAGAAGAAAGAGTTGCAGAATACTTCCTATTTTTGGGTTTTCCATTTCATGATATTGTATTAGTGACAAATCTATCTTTGAGGAAGTTGTAGGGTTTTCTCCGAATGGTTTCCCCGAGGAAAACTATTGTGTCTATTGTGTTTTGATGTGCTTGTTATTCTTCCAGTTAAAGATCCTAGTTAAATTGAATTAAAGTGCAAACTCTAACATGGTATCAGAGGCAACCTAAAAAGAAGCCATTGTGCAGCAGTGGGAAACTAGGGCTTCCTAGTTCAAGGTCTTCTCTCCACAGATCATCTGAAAAAGAGGGCTAGGATAACTCGCCCTAGGAGGGTGCATCTTTTGGAGGCAACATAATCAAATTCCAAGAATTTTCATTTTTGGCACTGCCACTGTTGCCGGGAGGAAAACTAGGGCATCAAGGTTTTAGGGTGTTTCTCCATCAATTTGGAAAAATGAGTACATTGGACAACTCACCTTGATGAGGCGCATCTTCTTGTCCAATCAGAAGTTCAAAATTCCAACTTTGGAAAATTAGGGTTTCTCTAACAAACCCTAGGCTAGCCAGCCCCAGAACCAGATTGGGCATCTCAAATTGGTAAGACCTCAATCTATGCTATTTCCATTTGAGGTTCTCATTTCAAAATGACTCACCACACCAAGCATGAGGATAAGCTTGAGGGAGTTGATAACTTCCGAGCATGGAAGTATAGGATTGGTCTTGTCCTTGAAGAAAATGATTTGGAAAAATATGTTAGTGAGGAGGTTCCAACACCAGAGGGAGATGAGGCTAAGCTTATCCACAAGAAGAACTTGGTCAAAAACAAGAGAATTATTGCATACTCCATTAAATATCATCTCACCCCCCATGTGTCATCCTTGAAGACACCCAAGGAGATGTTCGATGCTTTGATGAAATTATTCGAAGGGAAGAACATCATTCAGAAGATGACGTTAATGAACCAGATCAAGAATGTGAAGATCCTAAACTCAGAGACCATGCAATCCTACTTCACAAGGGTCTCTCAAATCAAGGAACAACTTGAAGCAGTTGAAGAAAAGGTAGAAGAAGGAGAGATCATTATGACCACCTTGAATGGTCTCCCAAGATCATGGGATTCATTCATTCAAGGTATATGTGCCAGAAAGAAGTTGATCACTTTCAGTAGACTATGGAAAGAATGCACTCAAGAAGAAGCTCGGCTAATAGCAAGAGAAGAAAAGATGTGAGAAAATGATGATCAATCTCTCACAGTTCACGCTAGAGGAAATCATAATAAGAGGGAGAACCGCCATCATGGAAGACAAAGGAGACCCGGAAGAGATCTATCTAGTGTTAGATGTTACACATGTGATGAGAAGGGACACTACTCCAGATATTGTCCCAGAAACAAAGGTTCCTCCAACAAGAAGACTAACAAGAAGAGACATCATGCTCACACCGCTGAAGACGATGAACTAGTAAGAAAAAGAACAGAGAAGAAAGAGACGATTCTTCAAGTGATGAAGAATATGTCCTAATCTCAACACTCACGGGCACCATCACACACGGGAGCAATGATTGGCTTGTAGATAGTGGAGCATACAAGCACATGACGGGATACAAAGAATCCTTCGTTAATCTATCTGAGCATGAGTCACCTCACAAGGTGAAACTTGGGGATGATTATCAATATCCCATCAAAGGAAGTGGAGAAGCTTCCTACAAACTAGACTCCGACAAATCTTTGAAGATGAAAGATGTCCTATATTTTCTAGGACTAAAGAAGAGTCTTCTCTCCATCTCAACACTAGATGCTAAAGGAATGAGGGTTGCATTTGTCGATGGCCAAGTCCTAATGTGGCCAAAAGGAAAGGAAATAGATGATGCAACAATAATTGGAGAGCAAGAGGGAGGTTTGTACAAATTGAAGGGACAACCTGAACAAGCATTGTTTCATGATTCCATGGAACCAAGTGAACTATGGCATGAAAGGCTTGCACATGTGCAGTATAGAGCACTACCTATTGCAAGCAAAGCAGTTTCGGGACTACAAGAAATCTAGACAAAACACAAAGGCATTTGCAAGGGATGTGTGTAAGGAAAGAATGTAAAGTGGGCATTTCCCAACAATGAAAGCAAAGAAAAAGGAATATTGGATATAATCCACACATATGTATGCGGTCCCATGTCATCCATCTCACTAAGAGGGTATGTATATTATGTTTCTTTTATAGATGAATTTTCCCATAAGACTTGGATTTATTTCTTGAAAAGTAAAGATGAGGTATTTAGCAAGTTCAAGGAATTTAAAGCCTTGATCGAGAGTCACACTAAGAAAAATATTAAGACCCTTCGATCGGATAATTGCGGAGAATTCACTTCGGAAGAATTCAAGAACCTATGTAGAGAATCTGGGATTAAGAGGGAGTTGAGCATTCCTTACAATCCTCAACAGAATGGCGTTGCAGAACGAAAGAACATAATGATAATGGAAGCAGCAAAAGCAATGCTACATGACCAGGATCTTCTGATGCACTTATGGGCAGAAGCAACAAGAACAGTTGCATATGTACAAAACCGTACACCTTATCGAGTATTAAGAAACAAGACTCCCGAAGAAGTTTTCTCAGGTGAGAAACCCGAAGTTAGCCATTTCAGGATATTTGGCTGCCTAGTGTACATACACATCCCGAAGGAAAAGAGAACCAAGCTAGATCGTTCAAGAAAGAAGGGAATATTCATGGGATATAGTGACACTTCAAAATCCTACTGAATATACTTCCCAGGATTCAAGAAGATCGACATCAGCAGAGATGTAACATTCGACGAAGACTCATCATACAACAAATCAAGAAAACTACCTATTGAAGAGAATGAAGAACCTGAAGGAACCAGAGTCAGAGACACATCAATGGAAAAAGCGATTCCAGAAGATCATGAAAACTGCGACATGGAAGAACCACAAGAACCTGTAGAACCACCTCGTGAGAAGAACTCCCACAAGAGAAGACCAGCATGGGTATGAGAAGCAATACAAGATGCATAAAGTATGGCGCTCCAGAGGGGAGGCACATAGAAAGCAAGAGACACAGACTATACTCCAGCTATGTGGCCCTGCTATGTGACATCATCGATAAAGAAGCTTCCAAATACGAAGAAGCAGAAAAGAAGAAAGAATGGAAGGATGTTGTGATTGAGGAGTACCAGTCGATTATGAAGAATGATGTCTGGGAGATAGTTCCGAGACCAGAAGGGAAGTCTGTTGTGACTTCGAAGTGGATCTACAAGATCAAGCATGTTGTAGATGGTAGCATTGAAAAACACAAGGCAAGGTTTGTGGCACATGGCTTCTCCTAGAAGGATGTCATAGACTACAAGGAGACATTTGCACCTGTAGCAAGATACACTTCCATCAGATCTATACTTGCATTGGCTGCAGTAATGAAATGGAAGGTACACTAGATGGACGTCAAGACAATGTTCTTGAATGGTGTAGTAGAAGAGGAAGTGTACGTGGAGAAGCCACTGGGATTTGAGACACATGACATACAGACTCATGTGTGCAAGTTAAAGAAAGCCTTGTACGGATTGAAATGGGAACCCCGGACGTGGTACGACAGGATGGACAGTTTCCTGATGAGCTAGGCTTTACCAAGAGTAGAGCAGATTTCAACCTTTACTTCAAGGTTGAGGTCGGAAGACTAGTTATACTTCTGCTATATGTAGATGACCTGTTTTTGACAGGTGAGGATGAGCTTATTGCAGATGCAAAGAGGAGGCTTGCCGCAGAGTTCAAGATGAAGGACCTAGGGATGATGCATTATTTCTGAGGCATGGAGGTGTGGAAGAGTGCCGATGGAATCTTCCTTGGTCAAGGAAAGTATGCAGTAGATATTATGAAGAGATTCAGAATGATGGACTACAAGGAAATGGCCACATCAATGGCATTGAATCTATTCGTCATAAGGAGTTCTACAGAGCCAACATGAAAAAAGGGTTGGCTTTGTATAAATTCTTATGACGGATAGATTCGATAGATGTCACTAATCAATGATCGACAAAATGAGGATTACGACAGCAATGATGATGATGATCGAGTGTTGATGATGATGATCAAGTATTGATGATGATGTTCCAACATTGATGATGTTCCAACAATGATGACGTTGTCCAGAATGGATGATGACTGTGGCGAGAGAATACCTTCCTAGTTAAGAGGGAGTGTTGTTGTAAATGCAACTTCAAAAGATATTCATTTGTATTTTATATTGATATTATTATTGTATTTTACTTGTACCTCAGACGAAGATGTTTTTCCTCCGTTCGGGGATGTCATTATTATGTTTGGTCATGCTAGGTCATTGAGGTAAAACCTCCATTGTAAGTCAGGGCAATAACACCCAAAAGAATGAATGTAAAATATATTATTGAGTCTCCCTAGGACAGGTCGGCCCAGTCAAGTTACTCAATCCGACCTAATTAGGAATTAGGTTGCCCAAACATAAAATATAAATAGAGAGCTAGCTCTCTTGTTTGGATACACCTCTCACTCACTCAAGTTCACATAAGCAAGAGACATAAGACAATTTCGCTAAGGAGAAAGAAGAGAGAGTTGCAGAAGACTTCCTATTTTGGGGTTTTCCATTTCGTGATATTGTATTAGTGATGAATATATCTTTGAGGAAGTTGCGGGGTTTTCTCCTTTATGGTTTCCCCGAGGAAAACTATTGTGTCTATTGTGTTTTGTTGTGATTTTTATTCTTTCAGTTAAAGATCCTAGTTAAATTGAATTAAAGTGCAAACTCTAACAAAAAGACACAAAAAATCAAATATTTATAAAATGAGAGGGGGCGAGGAAGAATTTGGGTGTCATATCATATATTTGGAGCAAAATAAATTATGTCGGATTTGAACAAAGCACTCGTGTCATCTCTATCTTCATTGATTGGGTTGTTGTATTGGCCTTAGAAACCGAACCCAGATACGAGTCTATAACTTCTCGGAGCAGTCTTCAATGCCTCTTCAATTTTTCATTTTATATCATTGTTCTATCCATGGGTCCTAACTGCTGCTCAAGTCAGAAAATGTGTCATAATTTTGTTTAAAGGAAGTTCAAACCTGAGTTTCCCATTCCTCATATCGCTATACTTTGCATGTCAGACTTCCCTATGGTCAAAGTGTTCTCAGTTTGTATAATCAAAACCGATGTTTGTACTCGTGCTTATGAAGAAGGTCACATTGACTTTTTGCTGGTAGGTCACTTCTCATTGACTATGACACATTGCTATGAGAAGTTGATCTAGAGTAACAACACCTTAGCCCCGTTTTCATCATTGACAAGTAACCTTGCACTCAATGGATTACAACTCATCATTGGTCGCTTATTGAGTGGTTTCCCATTATGTTTGATGACAATACATTTATTCACATTTTGGTATTCATGTAGTACCTTGGATTCCATTTTCGTCATTGGTGGAATTCTTTATCTCCGACATTAACTTTCATCATCAATTGTGCTCAGAGAGTCTCTTTCATGTGCTATTCACATCTGGTGCATACGAGATGCGTACTTAGTAGTGTCCTCCTACATAAATTCGTTTGAGACTTTTCCAAAAGAAAATCATTTACTGATACTTTCTCATGTTGGTTGATGGGGGGTGTCTCAATGCCTCCCTTCCAACGGATCTCTTCCCATCGACTTCAACTCATCTTTCTTTGGGATTGAGACTTAGAGAATGTTATTACCTTGGGGACTACATCATTGTCCTCTAATTGATAATGGAACTACATCATTGTCCCTTGATTGCTAGATTCTACAAGTGTTCGATGCCAACTCATTTATTCACACTTACTAGGATGTATTGGATACACTGACTCCCATTATCATTATTGGTGGGTTGTCTTGCATTTGTTAATGGTATACAACAATGATCAACAATTAAATGGTGTTCCCCATGTTTGACCTCAGTTCATTTATTCACATGGTAAGAACACGTGCATATCAGTGGTTTATACATAATACGTTGGGTTTTAGTAGCACACCCACATTTGCTATTGATTGAGTTGCGCAAGACCGTACCATAACTTATACAACATTGGTACTATATGGAGAACTAGTTGACAATCACTACAGTTCTAGTTGTTCTCTTGGTATATACCAAGACATAGATACACATTGTATTTGCTTGTGGCTATGATCTATTTTCACATGGATCCACAGTGTATTTTTGGTGTCCATTTGTAATGTCCCCATTCAAATAAATTTCAAGAAGAGAAAATTCCACCAATCTACTAGTTTCCTAGGTTGGGGTGGAAACATTAGATTTGGAATAAGGAGACTATAAAACCGCCAAATGGACATTAGCTTGACAAAATATATTAAACGAGGAATAAATAAATATTTAAGATAGGAAAATAAGGTGGCACTTGGTCATGAGGGCACATGGGAGGTGTGGGGCCCACTTAAGCAAGGTTCCCCATGCCACATGGCATTCGACTCTCACCCATTCGAATCCAAGGTGGAGTCCAATGTTCTTGGGGGATTTGGAAGGGCATAATAATTGGCATGACTCAATGAGTTCGAAATGGGGAGGAAGAGTAACTCCCATGGAAGAGGAAGAGGCATTTTGGAGCTATTGGGACACTTGGGCTAGATTCCCTAGCTTCTATGACAACAATGATGAAGATGCTCTGACACTTATGACACAAATCAGATCTGATTGCTGAAATATGACATATATGACATTTTAGGGCTAAAAATAGCCTCCAAGAGGGCGCTCAAGGGAGTTAGGGCAACCAAATAGTCACCCATTCGAATTGAGTGAAGGAGGAGGCTAGGAATGGAGGGACAAGTAGCACACATTGGAATCTCTTCCCAATTCGAGTTGGCATGAAGCTCATGGATGGAATTCGAGTTAAGGAAGCCTTTGGAAGTTTATAAAAGTCAATAACAAAGAAGGAGACCAACTTTTGATCATTTCTCATTTTGTATATTGGAGAGCATAGCTTGTCCATGCTTGTGGAGTGTTTACTCTACTTGCCTTAGTACCAATTTCGAGGGTGAAAGATTCCCATCCTAATTGGAAATTGGAGAGGCCATTCAGACCTTTCATTTGGAGCTACAATGGATTCATTTGTTTCGGGTTGAAGCTGCGTGGCTGCTCGTGGCATTCTCATCCTCAACTTGCTTCCACACCTTTCTCACTTTTCTCTTCATATTTTGGCTCTCAGGGGAAGGGCGCACTTGGTGAGATGCTGTTCACTTTGGGGGGGCTCTTGTGGCCTCATTTATTTGTAATATGATGTATTTAATGTGTAAATGGTGCCATTTTCCTCATATCTTGTTATGAAATCTTGAAGTTGATTTATTTCGACTTGTATCAGCTCATATCTGTGATTTTTACGATGTATGGAGAGTAGTTAATGTCTTGAAGAAGTTTCATATACATTGCATAAGCCTTTGGAACATAATTCTCGAATTTCATGGCAAATGGTGAAGTTTCGTATCATTTCCCCCTATGTGAAGATAAGTCCACAAACCTTTGATTTATGGGAGTTGCATAAGCCAATAGAAACTGATTGATGATGCATTGGGGAACCCATTTAAATCCTTTAACAATACCATGTCTCTGTTCTGAAATTTTGAAAGGTTGTACAACATTTTGAAAGCCATTTTGTCACCTACCCTTGGGGGTTTTGAACCTCTATTTGACTAGTAAATTTCCCTATCCTTCCCTGATTGTAAATGAATGTTGTAGAAGCCTTTTGAGAGTGTCCAAGCATACATCAGCCTCATTTTTATGTCTTAACACCTTCCAAACACATTCATACCTAATTCAGAAGCATTTGGAGCCATTTCGGAGCATTGGAGTCATTACTAGTCTAAGGGTCGAATCGGCCAAAAATTGCAAATTTTTCTAATTTTTACAAATTCATTAAAATGGAAACTACAAGTGGTATCATAGCATGATCCTTGCACCTAATTTGGTTTACCATTCATGAGGACAAGAATTCAGGGACCACCCTTATAAGACGAACCTAAAAGTACTTTTGTTGAAGAGGAAGAAGTAGGAAAAGAAGTGCATTTTGTTGAAACTATGGCTAGGGATGAGAAGGGAACCTAAGAGGAGTTTAGGAAATTCATGAATCCATTCTTTAAAGACATGAAAAAACAGATGATGAAAGGGTTCGAATTGTTGGCTAGTCAACTTGGAAGCAAAGGGGCAATAAGAGGCATCAGTAGTTCTCCTTTCGAGGAAAAGAAGGCAATGAGTGAAAGTATTTTCTCAAAGACAGGACCTCATAATTGACCTCATGAATTTCAAAGTTCACCAAGGCCTACTACACCTAAATTTATTGAGGCCAAAGAAGAACCTAACACCCAATATGACATGCAAGAAGTTATAACAGAATGTCAAAAGTTGAGTGAAGATTGTAGAAGGACTCTACCATTTGATCAATACTTTACAGTCTCAAACAAACTCAAAATGAGGGAAGGTAATAGGACTCCCTTTCAGAATAAAGAATTGAATTATGCCATAGGTAAAATGTCCCTTCCTACTTTTGATGGCTCATCTCAAATTTCTACAAATACTTGGGTACAAAAACTAGATGTGTATTTTCAGTTGAATCCAATGGTTGAAGAGGATGCTCTAAAAATGGCTATTTTGCATCTCGAAGGAGAAGCCAATGATTGGTGGTTCCATGGAATTAAAACTTTGGGACATGATCAGGTTACAACATATGGAGAATTTGTTGACAGGGTATTAGAAAGATTTGAGCAAAAAGACCCAGAAATGCCTTTCAAAGAACTAGCCCAATTGAAGCAAGTTGGAATCCCTGCTGAGTATATGTTGGAATTCCAAAAACTAGCAGTTAAGGTGGCTGATATATCTATGGTCAGATTAGTATTTCTCTTTACTGAAGGTTTGGCTCAACCTTTGAAGGGTTTAGTTAAGGCCCACAAACCTACCTCATGGAAAGATGCCATGAACTTGACAAGAGACCTGCAAAATGTGCTTCCCAAGACAAGGTTTCCTCCCAAGCCTAATTTTCCTTCCAAGTTTAGATTTGAAAAGAAGTCATGCCAAAAAGATACATTTGGAAAGGATAAAAAAGAGGGACCAAACAAGGAAGAACTCGTAAGAAATAAACTATGTTACACATGCTTCAAACCATGAGTACCAGGGCATAAATGTGCAAAGGGAAAAGCATAATTCATTGAAGTATTTTTTGATGATGATGAGTATGAAGGGGTTATGGAGGAAGAAGGACATATTTCAGACCAAGAAGAGGGATATGACACAACAGAAAAAGAGAAACAATAATAATATCATCCATTACCTGACAAAGGGAGAATGGCAGTACTTTCAGGAGTGCCTCGTTTTCACACTATTCGATGCAAGGGAGTAGTACAAGGACAAAGGGTTTTAGTATTGGTAGATGGAGGAGCCACACATAACTTCATTGATGCAGCCATGGTGGAGAGGAGAAAGCTACATATTGAACCATTCGATTGCTTCACAGTCATCATTCCGGGTCACAATACTATGGAGTGCAAAACATGGATTCCAAATCTACAACTCACCATAGGTAATTACACTTTTTTTTATAGCTTTTATGTGGTTGATGTTGCTGATACTAATGTGGTCTTAGGAGTGCAATGGATGTAATCTATAGGGGAACATACAATGAACTATGAAATTCCTGAAATGAGATTCAAAGATTCAGAAGGAAAACAAAGGGTTGTGAGAGGAATGGACACCTATCCGAATCAAGTAGTGTCCTACCACAGTATGAGGTCCATATTGAGGCATGGAGATATTGAATGGGCTGCTGAATGTTGCATCACTTCACCCAAACCAAAAATAAAGATTTTAGAACATCCAAAGGAGATAAGGCAGCTAGCCATTGTATATTTTTGTTGTTGCAATGTATCTAACATTTTATATTCTTCATGGATTCATAGGGTATTTGATTTTGCAGCCATGCTTATCCATGTCAAAGCTTGTATTGGTATGCCTAGGGAATAGGGTCTTCTATTGCTTGGTTTATCGCATACATATACCTTTCCGTTCTAGTTTTGGTGCATTCCACCTGGATTCACTTACTAGATTGGCATTCCTTTTATAATATATTTTGGCCATAAGACATTCTTTTGATCTCATATATTAGGGGGCATCTGTTATAATCATTTCAAAGCTTAAGGATACTTATACTCTTTGATATCCATTTCACATTATGAAATAGTGTCAAATGCTTCAAAAAATTAAATTTTGGCTTGCATAAACGTGTTACCCTTTAGCAACAAGCATACCATACACGAGTTACCCTTTGACAACATGCGTACACATATGAAGCGATGACAAATTAAAAAGAGCACGTGTTTCCACACGTGCTTAGGTGGTTATTAGATTGGTTGGGCTCGGTTATACCCGATTCAACTCCTTCAACCAATCAATCTTTGTATAAAATCAAGTCTAATGAATGAATGAGGAGAGAACACCATGATTATGCCCTGGTGCTAAAGATTTGGAATTAAAAGCATATAAGGTTTTTACCGTACCACCCACAGAGTCATTTATGTCTAATTTCCCTTTCCCATAATTGTGTTAGGATTTTGATTATCCTTGATCATTCTTCCCTTTGAATATTGAGAGAGAGTATTATGAATGGAATCCTATTAGTGATATGGGTAGGGAGAATCCAAACTCCGGAGAATATGGTTTGCAGTAAGGAAATCAGGTATGGCTTTACATTGTATCTTGTTGCTGGTTGTTTGAAACAATATAGGAGATCCATCTTCTCTTTCCTCCCTAATTCTTTGTGTTTCATATGTGTTAATGTGATGAATGTTCTAATTTATGATAATAGATTCTAATTTGATAATTAGATTGCTTTATTGCTCATGAATTTTTTAAAAGGCTGATTTTCTTTGAGGAAGGTATTGTTTTGATGTTGTGTGTAGGTCAGAGACAAGAGGAATTGGATTGAAGGATTGAGTCAAAGACTAGCAAACCTCAAATAGCAAGGACAATCTGGCTACATGGGGGACTAGTTGAATGTATATAAACTAAATGATTTGCATGGTGGACTTGGATTGAATCCCAACTTGATGTACCTGTCCACTAGTTACCAGGCAATTCAATGGTTGTCCACTCGTAATAGATGAGTCAAACCGACAAGAGGTTTGTGCCTCTATTTTTGCTTGAGGGTGTGTTGGCTTATGTTGTTGCGAAATTCTAGCCTGTTTCCACACTTAGGAATGGTACATCAATATGCTCTTGGCAGATCCTCAACATCACATGGCATCTCTATATGTTCTATCCCAGTTGCTGCAACTCCGCCATCATTGAAAGATTGTCCAATGGTGATGAAGAGTGAGGGGAACTGATAGGAGCATTTTTAGTGAGTTCCTCCCCTTTTGCTTATTCCATCTCAAAGTTTATAAGGCCACCTACATACCCTTCACATTGGTTTGAAATATGGGGTTCATGTGGAGGCTCTTCACCGCCACTATTGCATGTTGGCTCACCACCTTCTTCCATCTACTGCTCATTTATAAACACTTAAGCACTTCCAAAATTTTCTCTTGTAGTCATCTCTTGGGCTATCTCCTAAGGAATATATGCTTTCTATTCAGAACTAGCAGCCACCCTCTTGATAGCTTCAATCTGCACTAGAACCCTAGGAACATCCTATAGAGACCTTGACTGGTGACCATCAATCGTAATGATGGGGACAAAGGTTTTGGTCCTCTCAAAGCCTTGGAAAGACTTAATAGTTTCATCAACCAAATCCAAATCATGCTTAAGAACAAAGAACTTAAGCTCTTGCAAGAATATTTGATGTGTGAATAATAGTGGCAAAAGGTGTAGTCTATGAGGGACCAATTGTCTATGTTGTGATCTAAACTAGATGCCTACTCAAAGGTCTTACCACTTGGGGATTCTTTATAGTACTTCTCTTTAAGAAGTGTTCCATTGAGCCTAGGTAGTCTTTGAGTTCCTCCCTAGTGAGTTGCATTGATTTAGGAATAGGCGTGGTAAGTACAACGAGCAACTCTAGCAAAGAGGAAGGTTCCTATTTTTGCATTTGGACCAAACACAATTTCTTCTGTTAAACCCCTTCCTTGGTAACAATTTGCTTCATTCACAAAACTCTAGTGGTTTTCTCGTGAAAAATATATGATGTGCCCTGAGTAAGCTTGAACTTGTTCACATTAAACCAGTGAGATAGCTCACAAACAAAATTCCACTCAGTCCAATAATAAGGTAATGTGATAGCTTTAAAATGCTTTGTGTCATAGGCGTGTGGACGAACAAAGGTGTGATCTGTAGACATCCCAAACCAAATATTACATGCATGCACATCTAGCAGGGTCCGAGGAATTCTCAAGATGAGGGTGGTGACCACAATCAATCGACCATACCACCTTCTAAATGAAATATAACTGAATGCAATGTTTTGGGAATCACTTCGGCTCTTCTAAAGGTCGAATTACAAATCCAATAGTCACCAATCCAGGGTAGGTTGAAGTTCCCTAACCTTTGGGGTTGCCATTACCACATAGTGAATACTACTATGAGGTACCCAAAAATAAAATACGAAGATGTGTTGTGAGCATCCTTGCAAGATTGGAGCAACTCATCTAAGAGAAATTTTCACTAGTTCAACTTAATGCCCCATATACAAAATTTCACCACTAAGAGTGCATCTAGAGTACACTCACCCTTTGTGTACTTCCTCATCAATCGACAGGTGATCAATTGGCATGATAACTTGACTCGCAAGCTATTGATTAGATAAATGACTACACCCCATGTCAGAGATATGGATCTAGCTAAACTAGCTTACCTATCTATGCAAACAATAACATATGACAGTAAATACTAACAGAAAGAGAACAAGAGAAAAGAGTACACCAGATATACGTGGTTCACCCAATTGGGCTACATCCACGGGAAGGTAGTCTTCTATTATCTACAGAATATCTCCTCAAGCTTACATAGTGCCATGCCAATAACCCCAATACAATATAGCAATACTTGTGAAAGTATAGATCATGATGAGTGATGTGACTATCCCTTGACTCTATTATATACTAAGAGATGAGGAGGAATTAATCTCACATATTACATGTGGGATAATATAATTCTCTATAATAACATCTATTTATATAATAATGAATATCAAGAGTATATTTTACCATAATGAATATGGGATAAATGTATTACTCTTTTACATAAGATTGTGGATATCTTCCGAAATAATACAAAGACATTATTACCTTCAAAGGAATATAAAATATTCCAACACTACCCCTTAATAATGGCTGGGAGAAAATTCCACTAACAAAGGAAGGAACGAAGATGCACATACTTCGTTGTTGTTAAGGATTTGGTGAAGATATCAGCTGCTTGTTGCTCAACAGGACAATACTCAAGAGAAAGAACACCATTTGCAACGAGACCTCGAATGTAATGAGCATCAAGATCGAGATGCTTTGTCTTGGAGTGATATACCGGATTATAAGCAAGCTGAATTGCACCATGATTGTCACATTTCAACAGAGTGGACGATTTCGGAACTAGACCAAGCTTAGTGAGAACATGCCGTAACCAAACTGCTTCTTTTGCTGCTTCTTTGGCCGCTCTATACTCTGCTTCACACGAAGATAAAGAAAGATTTGTCATGTCCCAAATTTGGTATTGGGTCACAATGGCCTAATCACATTGGCCCTATTCATTAGAGTTTATCAAATTGATGCAAAAGGTCAAATAATTGCCAAGGAGGAAAATTACTAGTTTCCTAGGTTCGGGGTGGAAGATTTGGGATTTGGAATAATGGTGATAATAAATGATGTTTGAACATTAGAATGGCATAAATATTTAATAAAGGAGCTAAATAAATATATACAAGTGAAAATCAAAGTGGCATTTCATCATGAAGACACATGGAGGAAGTGAGACCCACATATGGCTAGATTTCCCCACTACACTTGACATCATTCTCTCACCAATTCGAATTCAAGGTGAATGGTAACATACTTGGGGGAGTCCAAAAGGTATTATTCATGGCATGAATCATCAAAGGTCGAAATATAGAGGAAGAGTAACTCCCATGGAAGAGGAAGAGGCAATTTGGAGCTAGTGAGACACTTGGGCTAGATTCCCTAGCTCTATGACAACAATGATGAAGATGCTATGACACCTATGACACAAATCAGACCTGAAGGTTGACATATGACATATATGACATGTCAGGGATAAAAATAGACTCCAAGAGGGTGCTCAAAGGTGTTAGGGCAGCTAAGATGCTTCCACATGTGATTTGGTGGAAGTGGGAAACTAGGAATTGTTGTACAAGTGGCGTTCTTTGGAATCTCTTCCCAACTTGAGTTGGCATGAGTCTCTTGGAAGAAATTCGACCCATGGAGGACATTAGAACTTTATAAATGTCAATAACAAAGAATTAAACCAGCTTTTTGATCATTTGTAGAATTTGCAATTGCATTTGTGAAGAGGGAGAGCTAGTGGATTACTAGTTTCTTGCCTTAGCCAATTTCGAGGGTGAAAGATTCCCATCCAAGTTGGTAATTGGAAAGGCCATTCAGACCTTTTATTTGGAGCTTTAATGGAGTCTTTATTTGCAGGTGTAAGCTACAGGGCAGCTCATGGTTTCTTCTATTGCAGCTCACTCCTTCAACCATTTCCAGTTTTGATGGCATATTATTGATCCTTGAGGGAGGGCATTTTTGGTGAGCTATTGTACTCTTTGGGGAAGCTTTTAATGCCCCATTTATTTTTTAATATGAATTAAATTCTCTATTCTTCATCTCCAAAAAGTTTCAGGTCGAAATTCCAAGTAGAAATGTATAAATCTCATTTTTAATGGAAGAACAATGCCATTTCCCCACTACCTTGTTGTGAACCAATGTATTGATGATGATTTCGAATGAATGGATGATTCTCTGATATATTTGTGATAAATATACTTCCATGGATGTCTTCTACAAGTTTCATGTACTTTACTTGAGCATTTGAAGCATTTTTACTCAGTTTAGTTGTATTAGGAGGTGAAATAGTGCCATTTCCCCAAGGGTTGAATTGGGGATTTTTGCAGTTGAATGGGAGAGGGTGAGAACAGTTGTAATAATCCATTAATGGTGCATATGAGACTTTAATAAAATAATTAACACATTACATACCTCTTTTCATAAATTTGAGTGGGTTTGGAGGCATTTGGGAAGCCATTTTCAGTACTTACCCCAGCGGGATTTGAACCCCAAATCACTAGTAAAATTGCATAATTGGTCCAGAATATTAAGAGAGTTTGCAGAGATATTTTGGTGGACATATGTCATCCATAAAAATCATATTCAAGTTATAATATCATTCATACACCTTCCTTGAAGATTTGAAGGAATTTGGAGTCAATTTGAGACCTAGGGGCCAATACTAGTCAAAGGAAAATCAGTAGTAAAGTTACCTACATTGATCAGAATTGAAAGAGGATTTGTAGAAGTATTTTAAAGGTCCAAAGGCATCCCTGAAACACATATTTATGTTCTAATATCATTCATATACCTTCTCAGAAGATTCGGGATCATTTGGGGCAAATTTGGGACCTAGAGATCAAAACTAGTCAAAGGTCGAACTAGGGAAAAAAAAGTGGAAAATTGCAATTTTAATAAAATTCCTAATAAGGGACATTACAAGAGTCTTCACCTTTTTGCTGGACCAAGAAATTAGACATGAACCAAGTTGAAATATATAACCAGCAGTTGACCGTCGATCAGAACTGTCACCTGCCCAGTCAGAATCTGTATAACCGGAAAGCGAAACTGTAGTACTGCTTGAATAAAAAACACCATAGTACAATGTCCCCTGTAAATATATCAGAATCCTCTTTGTTGCTTGCCAATGACTCTCATAAGGTTGTTGCATGAACCGTGAAACCATACTGACGACAAAAGAGAGATATGGTCTGCTATGAGTTAAATATATCAAACTGCCAACAAGCTGACGATAAAGAGTAGCATCAACAAGAGGAGTAGTACACTCAACAATTAACTTTATACCGAACTGAAAAGATGTAGGAGTAGGTTTACAATCACTCATGTGGAAACGAGTCAATAAATCTGTAGCATACTTCGGTTGAGAGAGAAAAATACCATCTGCCAGATGCGAAATTTGAAGACCCAAGAAATAGTGCAATATACCGAGATCAGTCATTTCAAACTGCTCGTGAAGGTCACTTTTCATACTTTGAATGAGAACAGGTTGGCTGCCAGTGATAATAAGATCATCCACATATAAAACAATAACAATGATATTATCATCAACATGCTTAACATACAGGTTAGGGTCAGATATACAACGCGTAAAACCATTATTTAAGAAACATGCATCAATTTTATCATACCAAGCTCTAGGTGCTTGTTTAAGACCATATAAAGACTTGTATAATTTACATACTAAACTTGATGATTCAACATTAATAAAACAGGAGGTTGTTGCATATAAATATCTTCATTAAGATCACCATTTAAAAAAACACTTTTAACATCCATTTGGTGTATTTCCCATTTATAAGATGAAGCAATAGATAAAATGGTTCGTATTGTATTCATTTTAGCAACATGAGCAAAAGTTTCGTTATAATCTATACCTTCAAGTTGATTAAAACCTTTTGCAATTAATCTAGATTTATACTTTTCAATCTGTCCTTCTGCAGTAAATTTAGTTTTATAAACCCATTTACAACCAACTAAATTCTTTCCCGAAGGAAGAAGAACAAGAGACCGTGTCTTGTTCTTCATAAGAGAATCATACTCAGCAGTCATAGCTTGCTCCCAATGAGGTTTACCCTTAGTTTGAGCATAAGAGGTAGGATCATCTATGGCCAAAACTTTGGTCATAAGAGCAAACTTAGATCTAGTTCTACGAGTATCGGAAGGGATTCCGATATCACTTCCTGCAGATTCAAGTGTTTTCTGGGCCCAAATAAGAAGGTTAGAAGGGACAGAAGTCACTTCAGGAGCTTCGAGACATTCAGGTGGAATACTTGAAGAATAAGAAGAAGATGAACTAATATCAGTCACATAACGGGAAGGAGTAATCGAGATAGGAGTAACAGGTGATAAGGGAATATTCAGAGTAACATGAGGCTCAACAGACTTAGGTGGTGGAGAGACTTCAATAAATTGAACATCTCTTCTAATGATGACACTTTGATTAGAATGATCAAACAACCTACAAGCCTTAGAATCATCAGAATAACCAATGAATATACACTTGTGAGACTTGGGTTCTAACTTTTTCCGTTTTTCATCAGAAATATGAGCCCAACATTCACAACCAAACACTTTAAAGTTACTAATATCCGGTTTTATAACATTCCATTTTTCCTTAGGGGTAACATGCCTAACAGCTTTTGTAGGAACTCTATTTAAAATAAAGTTAGCACAACTTATGGCTTCGGCCCAAAATTTCTTATGTAATCCTTTAGAATAAAGCATACATCTAACCATTTCAACTAAAGTTCTGTTTTTCCTTTCAGCAACACCATTTTGTTGAGGTGTGTAAGGAACAGTCTTTTGATGTTGAATGCCCTGCTTAGATAAAAGAACTTCAAATTCTTTCTTAATGAATTCCCCCCCATTATCAATTCTTAAAATCTTAATCTTTTTACTAGATTCGTTTTCAACCAAGGATTTAAATACTTGAAATTTAGAAAAAGTTTATCTTTTATGTTTCAAAAAATAAACCCATGAGTTTCTACTAAAGTCATCAATAAAAGTAAGAAAATAAACTGCATTGGAGATAGAAGGAACTTCAAGAGGACCACAAATGTCACTATGAATTAATTGCAAAGATTCTTTAGCATGCCAAGCTTTACCTTTATCAAACGTTTCTCTATGATGTTTACCAAGAACACAACCTTCACAAACACCGTTGGTAGACGAAACATTAGGCAAGACAAATACTATTTTAGTTAACATTTTCATTTTACCATAATTCAAATGACATAATCTTTCATGCCATACTCTACTTAGTTCATCATCATGAGCAATATATGAATAAAAAGGTTGTCTTTTAGTTGAATTAAAACCAACAAATTTATATAAACCAACAGTATGATCAACAGGACCAGAAGAAACTACTTTGAAATTTTGATTGATATCTTTAAGAACATATTTATCAGGCCAAGCTTCAAATTTAAATCCTTTTTGACATGCACGATAAATAGAAAGCAAATTGATAGGCATATTTTCAACATGAAAAATACCTTCCAATTGACCATTAACAACCTTAACATTACCAGAACCAATTACGGAAAGTTTTTTACCATCACCTATAGATACTTTCTGAGATGTGTTTTTATTATTGTCATAGGATGAAAATAAAGAAGCATTACCAGTCATATGTTTAGAAGCACCATAATCCATTATCCATTCCACATTAGAAGAAGAATTACTAGAAGAAACAACATAAGCACACAAAGCTACTTGTGATTCATCAGAACCATTCTTTTTAGCTTTAGCTTTTAAACGTTTCAATTTAAAACAATTCTTTTCAGGATGATTAGTTTTACCATAATGCTTACAAGGATCATACACTTTCTTCTTCTTACTATTGTCATGATGTGCATTAGAAGCATTACCAGAGTTACTAGTAGGATTTGAAGGGTGTTAATTAGAACCTTTAACATTATTAAAACTTTTCTTAGGAGTCTTATTATGTGTCATAAGAGCCTTATTAGGTGTTAGTTGTTCTGAAACAATTACCTTTGTTACTCATTAATCAATCATTTACAAAAATCATCAAAAATAGGTTTCGTGGTATTTGAAGACAATTCAAGAGCTCTATTCCTAGTTTGAATAAACATATCAAAACAAATGACAATTTTTGTTCTACAAAAATTATAAGATCAGTGTCTGTTTTCTTGTAATCTTTACCACAATTATTTAATTTTTCATTTAAGGTTTTCACTTCAGCAAGATATAATTCTACTCTATCAAAGTTAGTATGATCTAGCTCATAAATCTTCTTTTCAAGGTAATAAGCATAAACATCATCAGATTTATCAAATAAGGAAGCAAGAATTTTCCATACCTCAACGGGGCTGTCTTCTGCCTCTATACTTACATGAAGACTATCTGCAACTGTTTGACCAATGAGCCCTCTTGTTTGATCACATTTATCTTCCCATAAAATCTTGAGCATCAATAGGTTTCGTGTGTTCACCATTAACAATCCTCCATAGTTTTTTACTCCTGAGAACATCAATCATTTGTCTCTTCCATTCAAGATAGTTAGGATCAACAAGTTCAGGAACATAAGCTACTTCTGAAGTCATAATGATAGAAATTTTGACTAGAAACACAAATGCTATAAATGACAAGAGAAAGACAATGAATAACAAAAAATTGAAAAAAACACTTTATCGTACTGATCTAAATCTGCAAAAAAAAAAGTTAGAAAAAAACAGTAAAGGAAAGAGAAACTTTTACTTACAACCCTTTGATTGAGTGCCCGGACTTGCCCAGAATTCTGGTTTGTCTGCATAAATATATCCAGAACAGCTTTTCCAGTTCCAAAAATAGGTTATAATAAAAATTTTGATAAAACTTGTCAGAGTTATGAGATCGAAAACAGTGCTGAATCTGCCGAAGACAGAAACCTGCACAAAGTCTACCAAACTTGGATGAAATTTGCCGTTTTGGCAACCCGAAGGCCCATAATTCTGTTTTGTTCACGTTGGTGGATCCATAACAACTTTTCCAGTTCCAAAAACATGTTATAATAAAAATTCCGATACATATTGACCGAGTTATGGGGTCGAAAACAGTGTCAAATCTGCCGAAGACGGAAACCTGCACAAAGTCTACCAAACTTGGACAAAAATTGCCGTTTTGACATCCAGAAGATAGATCTCCTTGAGGAGAATAAAAAAATCATATAGATCTACAAAAACAACATCAAGAAACCCTTGAAAAATTTCTGCAAAAATTTACACAACAAGGTTAGGGTCAGAAATAAAAAACTGCAGAAATATGCCCAGATCTGAAGAGAATCCTAATGGCTACTAGATAGAAAGCAAATCTACAAGAAATAATCAATGCCCAAATGATAAAATATTGTTTGAAAGCAATAGAAGGTGCTAGATCATAGCAACAAGCTCTGATACCATGTCAAAGATATGGATCTAACTAAACTTACTTATCTATCTATGCAAATAATAACATATCACAGTAAATAAGAACATAAATAGAACAAGAGAAAATAGTACACCAGATATACGTGGTTCACCCAATTGGGCTACGTCCACAGGAAGGTAGTCTTCTATTATCTACAGAATATCTCATCAAGCTTAGAGAGAGCAATGCCAATAACCCCATACTAAGAGATGAGGAGGAATTACTCTCACATATTATATACTAAGAGATGAGGAGGAATTACTCTCACATATTACATATGGGATAATATAATTCTCCATAATAACATCTATTTATATAATAATGAATATCAAGAGTATATTTTACCATAATGAATATGGGATAAATATATTACTCTTTTACATAAGATTGTGGATATCTTTCGAAATAATACAAAGACATTATTACCTTCCAAGGAATATAAAATATTCCAACACCCCATACACCTCTTCTCATGCCATACCTGTCATATAGGCTTCACTCATCCTTCTTTAGCCCATGCTTGCTTGCACCCTAGAAGGCATTAGAGACATCCTCATATTCTATGGAAAGGCCTATCAATAGGTGGATATCATTATTGTGAATCAGGTAGGCAGGATATAACCACTAAGTATGCCCATAAACTCAACTAATCAAGAACTTCTTGCATTCAAGCACTTCTCTACTTGTATCGAAGACTAGAAGATCTTTAAGTACAACTAACATCGTCTGACGTATAGGTTCAAATGAGGGTTTCCAGATAGTGTTTATCTCTCTAGACTCTAATGGGATAAAATCAAGGTGTACTTCCATCCTCATATATGGAAATAGGTTTCCATATGAAAAATCATTGTCAACGAGCATGGTTTGCTCATATTTTCCTTGCAATTCACCCATAACTTGCTCTCATGGGTCATAGAAATCTATCGACACAACCTACTTGGACTAGGGAGAGGCTTCATAAGCTGAAGCTTTGCTATTAGAATATTTACTCATATTTGTTGATCTTCGCTGATACACAAACTAGATCTCTAGTTGGGGTTGTGGACTGAAGACTCGACTGCACACTTTGGGAATCTTGATAGGTTCCAACATGACTGATAACTAAAACACAAGAGCAAAGTGAACACTTGGACTAAGTTAATGGGATTTTAACAACTCCTATTTCGTTAAATGAACAAATTTATTGTTGTATTCTTTGGAGCATGTGAAAGATATCACGTTATCGAGACTTAATTCACGAAACGCTTTATAGTTATTTGATGGATGATGGCATTTAAACACACTTAATGGAATCTTAAAGACTCTTAATAATCTTTATATTACACTCATTCGGATTTGAACCTAGACATCATCTTTGGGACAAACAACTGAGACCTCAATTTGATAGACCAGAGGAACACAATGACCTTCCCTACTATAATACCCAAAAGTAGATTTAAACACTAACTAGAGAGAATGAGAAATTTTCAATAGACCTGTGGCCCTCGACCACATGTGTTTTGCTTATTTAAACCCAAAAATTCACGACACCATAAACAAAAATCACCATCATTTTTTACATGTCATTCAAGCACATTGAACTAACTAAACTAAGTTCACTGACTCAACTAACTAAAATAACTCTTGGCACAACTAAAAATAAAATTGAAACCTATAAAACCTACCCTATCTCACTTCCTATAATAGGAGTACTACACAATATTCTTTAGTGGGCTCTAACATAGAGTTTTAGGCAAGCACCATTCACCCATTCTGGCCCGAAGACACCATCAAGTTTAGCCAATCGGAAATCACATAAATCACTCAATTTTGTAACTATAAAATAATCCAACCAATGCATTTGTAGTTTTCCTATATCCTTGAGGTACTTGTGGTCAGATAGAAGAACAAAATCACCCTTAGAAAAATGCTTGGTATTGATGTGGCAATCATGCCATGCTTTTTGCCTTGATTTTTCCTCCATTTCATGAAAGTCCGCTAAAAAATTGGACTCTTCCAACTGTAGTAACTTTGCTAGTCAATCCACAATTGATTCCTCATCTAACATTTGAGTTGTGTTAGGGGCATCCAAATCGAGTTATAATATTTTCAAATATAAAATGAGTTGTAGTGTCTACAGAACAATTGTTCACAAACTCAACTTTAACTGACCTGGTTAGATAAATGGTTGTGGTAGGAATGGCTTGCAAGAGAGTTGATAGTACCAATGAAATCCACAAACCACTTTTTAAATGGTTGCAAAGCTCGAATAGGGAGTAAAGGAAGTTCATGTCGCTTGAACGGTTTCCCAACTCTTTTGCATACATCATAAGCTCCAATATATTCCTTAGAATGCTTAAAAATGGTCAACCACCATAATTCGACTTGCATGATTTTCCTAGCTATAGATTTTACTCCAAGATGACCTCCTGCAACACCTGTGTGACATTCCCATAAGATATCCCATCATTCATGATCCATCACACACCTACACAAGATCCCATCAATGCCTCACTCATATAATTGTCCTGTAATCAACTATTAATATTCCATAGCTTGAACAACAAGGTGGCATCTCAGTTGCAGGATAATCCTCTAGTGTTAAACCTATGACAAAAAACAAGGCAATTTCCGCTAGGTAGTCTAGAACAACTTCAACCTTGAATA
The DNA here is from genome assembly GCA_027924585.1 of Larix kaempferi. Classification (NCBI taxonomy): domain Eukaryota; kingdom Viridiplantae; phylum Streptophyta; class Pinopsida; order Pinales; family Pinaceae; genus Larix; species Larix kaempferi. The sequence continues at coordinate 4,939,276 of BSBM01001334.1, forward strand.
AATCTTCATTAGGCAACTGATCATTAATCACACCCCCTAACTGCCCTAATTGCAATTGTGAAAGGTGATTAGGTCCCACATTTTTCTTTCCAGGTTTAACCATGACATAAAAAGGGAATTCCTGGAACAACAACAACCATCTGGAAATTTGTCTTTCCATCATAGGTTTGTTAACCATTACCTTAAAAAAAATGATCAGTGAAGAACTTAGAATCGCCACCCAATAGATAGTGCCAAAACGTCTGTAATTCATATATGATAGCTAGCGCTTACCACTAAGTAATGGTATACTTGCGTTCAACCTGTGATAATTTCTGACTAGCAAAGTATATAGGATAATCAAGGTTAAGATGGGATATCTTCTTGTATATAGAGAACAATGGGTTATTGTGGACATACGTATAAAACTTGTTGCTATGTTGCAAGATGACTGGGATAATATGGAAAAAAGAAAGAAGTACGATTTGACTTTGCTTATCAGATTTAGTGTTGTTGAATTTATTTGGAGAAGAAAGAGCAAGTTGTGGGATAAGTTAGGGAGTTTGTATCAGGCAAAGTCTCTGGTAAACAAGTTGTTTCTTTGAAGGAATTTGTGTCATCTTAGGATGGTTGATGGTGACTCAGTTACAAATCATCTAAATGTCTTCAATACTCTGGTAGGTCAAATTTTCTTTGTTGGTCTTAAGATGAGGAAGAAGATAAGTGTATAACCTTGTTATGTTCTTTGTCAGACTCTTGGGATAATATGCTTGTAGCAATTGCTAGTGCTACTCAAACTACATCAAAGTTTGAGGAAATTGTGGCATCTTTGTTATAAGAGGAAATGAGGTGGAAGACCATGAATATTTAGAGCATGGATGCCTTGTTTGTGAGAGTTCGTCCCCATGATAGAAATAAAAATAAGTCTTGGGGGGGGGGCATCTAAATATCCAAGAAAATCATTGAGGAAACGATGGAAACATGGTAAAACTAGGCCTTATAAGAAGGATTGCAGATATAAAGATGTTGAAAAAGGGAACGGATCTGTTGATGCCCCTTCCACAGAGGTTAAGAACTCCTTAAAAGAAGGGGATGTGTACTTGGCTTCTACAAGTACCCCCTCAAATTTTGATGTTTGACTAATTGATTTAGGTGCTTATTTTCATATGACTCAACACGAAGAGTGGTTTCGTGAATATGAGAAGTATAATGGAGGTGATTTTGTCCTAGGATATGACTCAACAAAAAGAATCATAGGGTGTTGAAGAGTTAAGTTGTTGTTCAAGGATGGAAGTATTATAACTCTCCTTTGGATTTTGCACATCTTGAGCTAGCTAGAAACTTGATATCCATTAGTAAGACAAGTGCTTGCACTGAGAGTAATGAGGTGCTCTACATCCCAGTATGGGGGAGATGTTGTCACGTCATGTAATGTAACATTATATTACCAAAAACAAAAAGTAATTACAAAAATTAATGTCGGCTCATAAAATAAAAAACTAAATCAAATGAAAAGTAATTAAAACTCCATATCGGCTCATAAAATAAAAATTTAAAACCAAATAAAAAGTTATTAAAAAAATCCATGTTGGCTCATAAAAAAAAAAAAACCAACATGGATCCATCTTAAACATGGATCTATCAAGCACCATGAGGGATCCAATTTTTCGAGGTGTAAATTTTTTATGGACGTGTAAAAAATTTAAGATTAAAAAAAAATTACACGTCAAGAAATTGGATCCCTCTCGGTATTTGATAGATCCAAGTTGAATATGGATCTATGCTAGTGTAGGCATACAAACTATGTTTGGAAAAGAAACATGAAACATGGTTCAAGGAGCAATGGTCTTAATGAGGGGATTTGACAATGTAACCTGTACAATATGTAGGGAAGCACTATCACTGATCGGTGCAACCCTTCTGTTGTTCCTAAGGATGGAAATAAAGAGACAAAACCCTTGTGTCTCTAGATAAATGACAATGCTATGGCATCAAAGACTGGGACATATTGGAGAGAAGGACCTTCGAGCATTATATGGTAAAGTATAGTTAAAGAAATGTTTGATTACACACTAAATTCTGACTTATTGTGAGCATTGCATATATGGTAAACATAATTGGGTAAGATTCATGGCTAGTGCTACAAGAGAAAAGTGAATCTTATAGTTAATACACAACAATGTGTTTGGACATGTGCTTGTTCCATCATTAGATAAATCTATGTATTATTTTTCATTTATAGATGATTTCTCAAGGAACACATGGATTTATATCCTCTTAAAGAAATCATAGGTTTTTGATAAATTTAAAGAGTTTAAGTTTATTGTAGAGATCCAACAAAGAAGAAAATAAAATTGTTGAGCATACATAATGGTGGAGAGTTCTACAAAAATTAATTTGAAGAATTATGTAAGAAGTGTGGAATAACAAGGTAGAAGACTACTCCATAAACATCTCAATAGAATGGAGTTGTGGAAAGAATGAATAAGAAGTTGATGGAAAAGGCAAGGAGCATGTTCATTGGTGTTAAGTTAGGACAAGAATTATGCATAGATTTAATAGATAATGCATGTTACTCTGTAAATTGATCACCCACGTCAGGATTGGTTGACAAAACTCTGCATGTGGTATTGATTAGTAAGAAACCCCCTCTTAAACATTAATTTTTTTTGGGTGTGATGCTTATGTACATATTCCAAAGGAAAAAAAGGAGTAAGCTGGATAATAAAGTTGAAAAATGTATCTTTATTGGTTATAAAGATGGTGTGAAAGGTTTTAAAATTTGGAACTTGGTAATTAAGAAGACTGTTTACAGTCAAGATGTTTTTTTAGAGAGGTTAAATATGTTCCCAAACAAGCATTCCTTCCAAGGGGAAAGGAACCCAGAGAAAATAGTGTTTGATTTGGAGAGTGAAGAATTTGATTCAACAAAAGAAGATGTATTAGAAGAAGAACATAATACTCCAGTTATAAGGAGATCATCTCGAGAAATAAGGCAACCAAAAATGTATCCCCCACATGATTTTATTTCTTGTCTTGCTTTATCTATTACTGATGATGATCCTAGAACTATTTAGAGGACAATAAAGTATAGAAGAAGGGCATGGCTAAAAATCCTATAATTCAATGTTTTCATTTTAAAAATCTAGGAGAGATCGAATAGTATTGATGCTGGAGGAGATCCACAACCTCGTGACAGTACCATGATTGTATAATTATCATATTTATGAGATATTAAATTTTAAGATTAAATTTTGTATAATTACAACTTTCATTTTGATTTAGGGGCAGAGGTTGTAGGTGAGCAAACAAGGAGAGAAGAAGAGATGAGTATGCCTTAGACCATGGCCTCTCCACATCAAGAAGGTAAAAAAGGTTGATTTAATATATATTAACACTAAAAAATTATTAAATGTTGATTTAATATTAACACTGGACATTTATTATGAATATTAATTTATACATTTTAACTTTTTTTATAGTGGATGTTGTTCCGACTCAACCTATACATGACCAGAGATGTATGTTGTGTCCCCATGTTAGGCAGCCATAATCAACAGAGTTGGACCAACAACGTCCACCAAACACAATAGAAGACGACGTGCCTCTTATGAATTTGTTTAAGAATAATAAAGTGTGTAAAAATCGATGTACAATGAACATTTTTGACATAATACATTTTGTACTTGGATTTTTGTATAATGAACTTTGTTGATATAATACATTTGGTACTATTTTGTAAATGATATTTCTCATGGAATCTACATGTTTAATTATTTGATGTTAATTTACTTTCTTTCGCACTAGTAGATAGATGGGATATGGGGAATTAAGAGTGATGTGAAGGTGGGAGGGGCCATATGAGCTTTCACCTTTATGTGGTTGGCCTTGTTCAATAGAGAATTAATTATTCTCAAAATCAAGCAAATCTCAAGCAATTATGTACTTTTGCATCTTCCGTTTTTAATTTTATTGATAAGATACAAACTTAGTTCTTTATTTATTTTTAACTGAATGTTATGTATCTAGTATATATTTTTTGTTGACTATACATCTTATGTGTCCATGTGCAGATAATACATTTTGATGTTCCAACAATGTTGTATACCTTATGTGTTGTGGTCACCAACTCTACAGATGTTTGGATGATGGCAGGTATTGATAATTTCCATTGAATATTTTCTCATTAAAAAATTTAGTTATTTCTTTATTGTTAACTAAATTTATGTATCTAGTATAAAATTTTAGCGAAATATACATCTTATGCACCCTTGTGTAGATGATACATTTTGATGTTCCAATAGTGTTGTAGACCTTATGAACTGTAGTCGCTAGATCTATGGATGTTTGGATGATACATGTATTGAGAATTTCTATTGAATATTTTCTCGTTGAAAAATTTAGTTATTTATTTATTTTAAATTGAATATTATGTTTCTAGTATATATAGTTTAGGATTTATTGTCCATCTAGAGAGTGCAAAAAAATGTATACCAAAAGTGTTTCAACATTATTCCACAGATGTAAGTTCGTAATATGAAGATGTTAGATTTGCACCATAAGGACTGAAGGAGATGAACAATCAGTTCTCAAGTGCTTTACTCACACAATGTTTCATGGAAAATTCAAATGAATGCCATGAGAGTGACCTCCAATGCTCAATTATAAACTTGTTTCAATAACTTGTCATGAAATAAAATGGAAGGAAGAATGGAGACAAATCAAGAATGAGAAGACTAAAGAATGCCAATAAAAAAGCATCTCTCACCTCTCCATTTCTTATATAGTGATCATGGGAGTGTACATAGATAATTTATTATAATATAATGAGTGAAAATGATAAGAATAGAATGAAGGTGCCCTTATTCGTACATAATAAAATAAGGATAGAAAAATATTTCCAATACAAGACACTCTAGGTGAGGTGCATCAATGGGCTACCAATAGTAAATGAAATCTATTGAAAATAACCATCAATGCATCCAATATAACTCTTCCAATGTGGGCACCCTCAGGTGCTAACAATAAATCGTGTGAATGGAATAAAATAGCTTGTAGGTGGAGCACTTCCTTTTGTTAAATTTGGCATTAGAGAGGGTTTGAAGACTCACTCCCCAGGTCTAAAGATAGGCACAAATCACACTACGAAAATACCCACGTGGTGGTTGAGAAAAAACATTATAGAAGCACATAAGACTCAATATGGCACTTTAACTCTTGTATATAACTTCTCAAGTAGTGCATCTTGAATGATCGTATACAAGCTTGCAATTCCTATTTAATAATGGTGAATTTCAATGCAAAAGGTAACTATTTTCCTTCATAACAACAACAAACCTCTATCTAGTAACAACTACCTCAAATCATTATGTGTAACTCCATCAATGGCCGCACCAACATTCTTTAAGAATCGTGTCGTATAAAGCATGTATGTAAGAGTTTAAGAAAAATCAAAGTCGAATCTTTGGCCCATAATAGATGACAAGGAAAAAAATCCAATGCTTTGAAACAAGAGTCCCTATGATGTGAAGCGATCCAACCTATCCTCATTACATGAAGTATTTTGCGCATTCATTCTTGATTGACTCATTTTCTTCAAGTAGTGCATCTTGAATGATTGTATACAAGCTTGCAATTCCTATTTAATAGTGGTGAATTTTAATGCAAAAGGTAACTATTTTCATTCATAACACCAACAAACCTCTATCTAGTAACACTACCACAAATAAATATGTGTAACTCCCTCAATGGCCACACCAACATTCTTTAAGAATCGTGTAGTATAAAGCATGGATGTAAGAGTTTAAGAAACATCAGGGTCAAATCTTTGGCCCATAACAGATGACAAGAAAAAGAATCCAATGCTTTGAAACAAGAGTCCCTATGATGTGAAGCGATCCAACCTATCCTCATTACATGAAGTAGTTTGCACATTCATTCTTGACTGACTCATTTTATTCATTTTGATTACATGATATGTTGACTCTAATCCATATACTTATATGTCTACCATGTAAGATTATCATGTAAGCACTGATTTTAGTTTTGAAGGAAACACTTTCCCGCATATCTGACCTAGACTAAAAGGAACACCCTCCAATTTTTTTTTATGATTCTCGGACCTTGCCTATAATAAAATGTTGAATGCATGGTCATCACCTTTTGCAATGTGATGGAATTGGATGTTATACAAGAGCACGAGATTTCATGTATGTATGAAGTGCTATTGTTGGATTATTGAGGCATTGATTTATAAACAACACTAACAAGCCTCGATACATGAACACTATTCCTTCTTCATTTCATCTTGATAAAGGCACTATTAATAACTTAGATCAAACTATCTTAAGAACACAATAAGGTCCATAAAAGTATGGACATCCCATAAAGGTAGGGCCCGCCCATGCTAGATTGGAGGAAGAACACAGACACATATAATATACATAACTCTACTTCTACTTATCACTATGTGAATATTTGTTATTTATGGCTAAAAGAATTTTTAAGTGACAAATAGTTTGAGACCTATCATTCCTTCGAAGTACCGTTGATCATGTAACTTTTGTTGATCCAATGTTTAAATTTGTTGTGCATTTTGCTTCCTCTGCTTGGGTTGTCTTATCTATGTATGGTTTATTCCTTTATAGATATTTGCCTTCTCTCAAGACTATTGAAGCCGTTATTTCCTATATTCTAACCACAATCAATTGATTTTCTCTATTATTTATCTGTTCAAATAGAACATAAGGTGACAATGTTTTACATTAGAAAGAATTAGACATTATCATACAAATATGGAGATATATTGTTATTATTTTACCAACTTCCTAACATGTAATTTATTTGCACAACAATTGTAAAATTTGTCATCAAATGTGTTTCAACATGATAGGACCAAGTGAATGGTTCTTGACTAAAATTTCAACAATGGTTTCCATTAAGGACCAAGCAAACACCTATATTTCTCAATAGTTGTGAAAGTAGATCGTGATAATGTTGGATCCTTAGTAAACTCTACTATGACACATCACAATATTATTTTTTCACTAGATTTATTTCCTAGTCATGTCGAGTTACCTTTCCTTTGTTTTTGGAAAAGTTGCAAAAAACAAATCTTTGATCTTGAATTTTTCTACATGTATTCATTTTTTTTTCATGCATAAATGTTTGAAAACTACAGGGTATAAATGCTTTTACTCTTACCTGCTTTTGTAAGAAACTATAGTCTTGTCCTGGTAACTACCATCTTCCAAAATTTAGTTTAGCATTAACATTTTCCTAAAGTTTGGGTTGTTCTTGTGCTTTGAGTTTGGTCTTGACTCTAACTCAATGTCAATAGTATTATGTCTCAACATTGGTATGTAAATTAGAATTGTAGCTTCTAAATCATGAACATCATAGATAAGGCTTCTACGAATGTCTTGGCTTTGTTGCCAATGATTTGACTCCCCACTTGTTGTCCAGTATTAGTTGGCCGCTAGATAACATTCTAGCATTTTTACTTTTGAAATTGTAGCAATTACTCTCTTAGCTGTGAACGTCTTACATTTGGTAGCTTTGAAAGTCTTACATTTTGGTTTCTTCTAAATTAATGGAAAAATCAACCAAACTTGTATAACTTATTGATGGAAATTGTTTTGCCACTTACTAATGGTATAGTTGCAGGGGTAGGATTCTTCTTATGTACTAGCTTGTACAATAATTTGGTCAAATATTGACTACGGTTGATTGCCCCTTGTAAACATCAAGATTGTATTTATTGCTCAGGTTGAACCCATCCTTTTTAAGTTTAGTGTCCAAGAAAATCCATATTTTATCCAAGGTTAGAAGTTAGAGGACTTGAAACTTGCAAAGGTGATCGATGTATCATCTTTGCGGGAAAGTGCATGTATGATAAGAGAAGTTGAAGGATATTGATAGATATGTACCAACAACTCATGTGTAAGTAATGATAATGAGGAATTTTCCATTCTCATTACTTACACATAAGTTGTTAGTACATATTCGACAACTTATGTTTAATTAAATGAGAATGGGGGGTGATCTTGTTCTCATGTCATTACTTACACATGGGTTGGTGGTCAAATCCAACAATATCTGATAAATTCTCTTAGCATGCATGCACTTTCCCCAAGGATGATACATCGATCACCTTTGCAAGCTCCATGTCCTCTAACTTCCAACCTTGGACAAAATCTAGATCGTCTTGGACACTAAGCTTCCAAAGGACGGGTGCAACGTGAGCAATAAATCTAATATTGATGTCGGTGAGGGGAAGTCAACAATAGTCAATATTTGATCATAGGATGTATGTTAGAATTCCAATGTCCTAGCGACATAAGTGCAAGTACACTGACGAACTATGTTGTCGGTCGGTCGAATCCATTACAATGTCCTTATACCGACATACGTGCAACTGTATTGACGAACTATGTTGTTGGCCCATCGTTGATCGTACGACGTCATAGTGACATACATGCAAATTTATCGACGAACAATATTGTCACCAGGTCGTCAAAATTATGACATAAAAGCAACATATGCTCAAAGTATGGACAGAGACATTATGTCGAAACGGCGTGGGAATTTCGACGTTCCTAATGTTACACTTAAAATCTTCCCATCATGAGATTCAGTGTATACACCCCTGGAGTAACCCTGATTGAGTGATTGACCTGGAAGGATTTGTACCCAGTTGTACTAGGTTTTGAAAGGTCATCGCAGGTTGTTCTGCTGCAACATGTGACGTCGCACCTTGCTCCATTACAGGGTGCGACGAAGTCAGTTAGAAGGAAAAAATAGCTTCTTCCAGCTCCTTCTCGAAGCTTGCTGACTTAGATCCCTATCCCTGATCTGTTGGGGGAGCCGGCCTTCTGTTCCTAACCTATTGGGAGGATCCCCTATCTCTCTCCTACCATATCTCAACCTATCCTATCCATACCCCATCCACTTAGTCCTATTTAAGTGAAGTTCTACCCCTCTCCAAAGGGAGGAAGTCTATGGTGTCTACATGCTAGTGAAATAACTCTTGAGAGATCTCTACTCATCCTTGAGAGACTCAAGCTTCCTTGGGAGGAAATGGAAAATGGCTTGGATGGAGAAGGGCTGCATCGTTAAGCCTTGGTTGTAGTTCTATGTATCTACCATGTATTTCCCTATTTACAGTAATACAAATGCTTTCCGCCAATATTGTTGATGTGTAATGATATTGAGTAGTTCACTTGCTTAACTGTTTACTTAGATCTCTTATTGTATAGATTCTCTTTACTCGCTTGTGTTTGTTCTTGTGTCTTGACAGGTCTTGCAGCTGAGATCTAACGATCGCGGGATGTGGAGCAACATTTAGGAGAAAGGATTTGTGAAGTAAAAGGTAGGACATCCAGCACTTGATCCTTAAGTAGATCTAGGAAATCCATTTGTAGTCTGTTCTATTTGTTCTAGACTCACATTGAGCTAGGGAGATCCGGCTCGCGTCCGCTCGAGTGGATTGTCCGATAACAAATCTGGCGACCATACTGGGGAAAATACTTGTCTCTTTTTGTAGTTGTCAATCTGAGAGTCATTTTCAGTTGATTGCTTGACACAAGCCTTTTGTTTGTCATTTGCTTCTTGAGTTGATTTCACTATCAGATCTTCATCTCGAAGACTCTGATCTACTTCCTCTGAGTTTATACTACTCATTCCCAAACCATCTCATGGTCCATTGCTTGGAAATTTGATCCATTTTTGAACTTAGATCTCACCTGTCGCACCTGGTTAGTGAATACAGAGTGACACTGTGTCATTTCTGGTCTTTGTTCTTTGTCTGTTAGTCACTCGTCGCAGTCCTTTCATTATTAAACTGCAACAACGTTGCACCCCCTGCATTGGTAAAGTGTGACGTCGCATTGTGTACAAGCATAGAGTGCACCGATTTGTCAAGTTTGGCATGCAGGCATATCCTCTCCATCTGTCAATCTGAGTTTTGGTTTGCTATATGAACTCCCTCTGTGCTGCAAGATCCAGCCAGAGATCTCATCCTTGCATTGTGTGTTGAATGTTTGGGTTTGCTTAGATTGATTTTGGGTTCCGTCTTGGACAAGTCTGAGAACTGGTAGTGGTGGACGCTCGTGTTTCCTCCACCTTCATCCACTCACCCTTGTATTCCCTCCTCTCCTTGACTGATCTGAGTACTGTATTAGATCAGCTTCCAGACCTCATTCACATTATTTTTTGAGCTTTGCTTGCTTTTCTGATTTTGAGTCTTGTGTGTCTTTCAATTTGACTGAGTGCTTGTCTTTTCTTGAGTTTTATGAGTGTGCTGCAAGTAGTGTTTTCTTTTCAGTCATTCACATCTGAAAGCATAGTTGTTATCAAGTTAATATTTTGATGCATCCATTGAAAAGTTAAAAGTGCTTCTTTCCCATCGTTTCTCGAGCTTTGTTGAAGGAAATTGTTTGCGCATTGGAACGCTTTGCTTGTACATATTTTGGAAAAATTGAATGAATATGTGATCAATTGTGTTTTTCTTGGATTATGAATCGCTCATCTTCTTGAAAGACTCAAAGTCTACTTCAATTTTTACAAAATCGTTTCCATGCTAAGGAAAGATACATGCATTTTTAATTCCTATTGCTTTTAGGTCATTGAAAGTGAAATTGAAAAGCTTGCATACTCCATTTTAGAATTCTCTCTTTTAATTTCTTAGCATCATTTTCATTTTGGAAAGGAAAAAGAAAAGAAAAAATGTCGTGATTTGGATTAGTAGTGTTGTGACTTTTGTGTTTCGTACAAAAATGAAAAGAATGCTTTTATAGTCAAACTTGTTTGAACTGGGAATCATTGCATTTGCTTTGGTGAAATTATTGGAAAGAAAAAGTTTTCTCCCTCTCATAGGTAGCATTCATCGAAAGAAAATAATATTTCATGAATGTAGCTAGGACTTGCATTATGTTTCCGATCATGTACTCACCTCATGCATTCACCTAACCGTCCAGATAAAATTAATGGTAGAACTAGGTAAAATTTTAGCAACTTGTGTGTAAGTTAGAGACGTGTTCCAGCGTCGTTAAGCGTGGCAGCTGTCGTTATTTGCCAGCACTGTATCCCGGGGGTATTGTAGTCTTCCACGTACTTATCGGTATATCGAGCTCCTTCACGTACCCACCAAGTACCATAATCCGTACTTGGTGTATATTGAAGGGTGTATCATGTACTTAGTAGTATATCGGAATGTCTCTTGCCGAATGGTTGTGCATTAGACAACACCACTACGGATTTGAGCTCCCACGTACCTTGCGTATATCGGGAGACACCACTAGGATTCCTGAAACCAACTGAGTTAACCATTTGGCGGTCTTGGCAAAGCAATACACCAAGAACAACACTCGGGGAGATTAGCACGCACGTATTGTCCAGGTAATTGGGTATGAAGGCAAGGGTACGGTCCCAATCCTCCTTGTCGCATCATATTGTTGGACCCTACAGTATATAGCGGTTTGCGATGCCTTGATAATCCCGTGAGGTTCCAGACTTTGAATCCACTCTGTCACATAAGTCTGCTTGTTGCCTTAGTTTGAGTAGGTTTTTCTGGACTGCTTTTCTTTTGTAGCATACACTTAGGAGAAACTTTTTTTTTCAGTCACTCTCGCTGACTTTCCTTGGAGAAGGTCCTGTAGAATCCAAAACTTACCACCCAAATATCCCCTTAACCAGGAGGTAATTTCGAGGGCAAGGATGGATCCTCAAGCTAGGGTTGGGTCACAAGAAGTGGAAAACCCCACTTTGAATATTGGAGGAAATTTGTTTCCACATACTCCTCTAGATTGACCTGCCTCTCATCCCCCACTAGATGAAGAAGCACATATCCCCACTTCACAAGACCTATCTCCTGTCGCACAGGGAGAACCTGGTTCATTGGAATGGATAAATCAACCCCAGGACGACCCCACAGCAGCTATTGGCTGTTGGTCCTTCAGCAGCTTATTGGACATCTTCTACCGACCACCTAGTGGCCTATTTTGCCATTGCACCCCCACCCAGTCAGGCTAGTCTTGACGACCGCTTGACACCTTATCGCGAGCAGTTGGCTCATTTACGTGCCATGGGTGAGGAGTTTTGACGTCGAAAATTTCAAATAAGCTTCGACGACCATCCAATCCCAGTTCATCCGATATCTTTTGGTTCACCCAAACCACCCCTCCATAACTTGACCATTAATGAGACTGGTCAACCCTCGCAAGAGTCTAGTCCTGCACTTCAAGTGAACCAACCGGTTGAAGGACAACAGTCCAAGACACTCGTTACTACCGCAGTTACCTTACCAGTTCCTCCACCACCTCAAAATTTGAGGGGGGGATACTCCATTCCCCTAGATTATCTTATTGGTAATGTTATTACTACGGTAGCTAGCCAACAACCTATGTTAATTCAACCTTTGTTTAGTGGTCAACCTGTTGTGTCTGGGTGGAAACCCCCATTTCCTAACCAAAACATTGGCAGTGGAATCCACAATGGACCTCCTGTTTGACCTTCCCAACCCGCTAGACCATCCACCATGGGATTATCTCATGTTGGGGGGCCATCCAATGTAACTCAACCCTCATGGATTCAAGCGTATCCAGGTTCCTTCAACCCTGCGCCGGGTCAACCTAATCCCGAAAATGCACCATACGGGATAACTTATCCTAGAAATACTTACACTCTATGGGGGCAACAACCTGTTTTACAACATGGACCCCAACCAACTATCCCTCAAGCACCACCACCCCCAATCGGCCCTTCCCCACCTCCTGCAGGAGGCGGCGAGACCCCACCTAATTTTGAAGGAGGCGGACCCCTCCCCTCTGGTGGAGGTCCAACTCATCCTACCAACAATGGCCCCCACCCTTCCGGCGGTAGTGGGAATGGTCCACCACCCCCTTTGGGCGGAGGAGGTGGAGGACCACCTTATTATGGTGGGGGAGGACATTTCCCTTTGGGCAGTGGAGGTGGTCCACCACCTCCTCCAGGCAGAGGCGATGGTGGATCTAATTATTATGGTGGTGGTGGTGGTGGATACCCTCATCCTTCCGACGGTGAAGGTGGTGGGAGCCCCCACCCTTCTGGCGGTGGAGGTGGCTCACCACCCCCTCCAGGCGGAGGCGGTGGTGGGCCACCTTATTATGGTTATGGACCCCATCTCCCCCCGACGGTGGCGACGAACCTCCACCTGCCCCCAGTGGTGGAGGTGGAATCCCACCTTATTGGAATGGACCACCTTATGGTGGCAAACCCCCTTATGGTCTGGGAGGAACACCCCCCCTACGGTTAGTTTCCTCCGTGGTCACCCTTTAATCAGTCGATAAGAGGTCCTACCGGTCCTTACATGCCTTATCAGTACTACCAGTACCTGCAGCCTAATCAACAACTGCCCTTTTTGGCTACTTTGGACCTACCTAATCTATCTCGACTGACGAACGACCCCAATTACCACGGCACTAACTGGCCTCTGATTCTGGTGAAACTTCCATCGGATATCCCCAAGTTTGACGGCAAGCCAGACGAGGATCCTAAACATCATGTGATGACATACCATTTATGGTGTTCATCCAACTCTCTGATGGATGACTCGATTCGTCTGATATTATTTCAATGGACACTCACTTGTTCGGCTGCAAAGTGGTACATTGAATTACCACCTCATTCTTTTCACAATTTCAGGTCTCTTGCTATGAACTTTTTGACCCACTTACAACTTCCTATACGGTACGAGACTGGTACAGACCTTCTCTCCTCTCTCCGCCAGAATACTGCTACTCATATCTCTACTCATATACATGAGTGGCGAAGGAGAAGACGTTTGATTAAGGCTCCCATTCCAGACCAACTCCTAGTAGATTGGTTTACAAAGTCTCTCATCCCTCACATAGCTCGAGATGTTTCTATGGGCGGTGCCATCACTGAAGAACAAGCTATCGCTCGTGCCCATTACTTAGACTTGGTCTATGCTCAATCGGGCACATTGTTTGAGATTCTTCCTAACACACCCTACGACACTTATGACCCCACGAAACCTCCTAAGGGACCCCAAACTGATGGCATCATTGGATCCCTTAACACCCAACCTGCTTCTAACAGTGTTGGATCGTCGAACCTTCATGGTTCCTCCTCGTTACCAACTCAGGCTGGCCACAATGCCACCAAATCGACCATTCCTGCTGTAACTGAAGAGGTGAATTCTATCCAATCAACTTCATTTCAGAAGTTCGGCGGGAAGAAGAAGAACAAGGGAAAACCCAAGAAGTCTTCCGCCCAGCAGGAACAAAAGAGCACTCCTGATGATACCAAACAGAAACGGAAACTAAAGTATCCTTGTTTAATGTGTGGAGATGATCACTTTTCTAAAGAGTGCCCCCATAGAGACGAAGTCCAAAATTTTCTTAGGGGTAAACCAACTCCCGCAGTCCTCAATGATCCGTTTCCCACTCAAAATCAGCAAATGATTGCTCAACCTCCCCCAACCCAGGGGGAACCATCCAATACCGCGCATGTTCTCATGATGCGTAATGAAATGATCAATTTGAACACTCGCTTGCGATCATACGACTCAGTCCCTTCGAAGGAACCTTCTGGAAGTAATACTGAAAAAGCTTCCAACTCCTTACCCGATGTCATTGTACCAACAGCTTCTCTCACCATTGAGAAGCCATACTTAGATTCGATATTGTGACTGCCCAAGAGTATGATTCGAAAAGCTGTTTTCAATCCTAATGCTCGGGCAGCACATAATTACAATATCGTCGAGGACTTGGCCCAAGCCCCTTGCGCCATGTGCACCCTGGAAGTTTTGCAGAATTGTCCTAATCAATGAAAAACTCTCCTTGCAGCAATCGGTGCAGTCGACCCTGATTCTTCGAATACCATCATGTTTCGACTTGACTATTTCAAGCCGAGGCTTTGCCACCAGCTCGCATTCCAAGTAACTGCAAACATTACTGGGAAAGTTGTCCATCGTACCCTTTTGGATGAAGGCGCCTCTACTTTTGTCATGTCGATCACCTGCTGGACAGCCATAGGCTCTCCCGAATTGAATTGTTCTCCTACCACATTGAAAGCATTCGACAGGCGTGGCTTTCAACCACATGGGCTCCTACAAGCTCTCGCAGTTGAGTTGGGCGGAAAGACCGTAACCATTAATGTGGAAGTGGTCTCGGCCCCGATAGATTATAATCTCTTGCTTGGTCGCAATTGGTTTTATGCCATGCAGGCGGTAGCCTCTTCAGTCTTCTGCGTAGTACAATTCCCCCATCAAGGACAAATTGTTATTGTTGACCAATTAGATTTTTGCACACCAGACACTACTACTCATCCTAGTGACCATGTTCCTTCCATTGGACAAACGTCAAAACAATATGAGAGTATAGGGGTTGGCCTTTTGAAAGATTCATCTCTCATGGGCATTTTTCCAATTTCAGACCCCCCTAATCATGTTGCCTCGGTGAACGTGATCTCCACAGAGATTTCATCTCACTCCACTGATACTTGGCTTGTACCGGACGAAGCCACTACACACCTGATCGGAAACGCAATGCCTCTTTCACCCGCTGAACGCATTTACGAGGCCATCCAATCAGCACCAGAGGATCACTTGACTATGGCCTCCCCATCCTGTTCTCTACGACGAGCATCATCTCTACATGATCTCTTACTTCGAACTTTTCATTCAGACGAGTCCATCATGGAAGTTATGAATGTTGATGATGGCCCGTGGGATGACCTCCACCACAGGTCATCTTTTCTTCCTCCTTTGGAATACATAGAGGACAACATTAATACCATCTTTTCACCGGATATATACCCGTTCCCTCATTCCCCCATACTCACATGTATGTCAGACATTGAGGGCAACTTGGCCAACATTGAGCCTACCACCCCGGCGGACATTTCGGTAAAACCTGATGTAGTGGAACACATTAGCATAGGCCAGAAGTGTTCCCCTGAAGAAATAACTATTGCTACGGCCTTATTCAAGCGATTTCGAGACTTGTTCGCTTGGTCCTATGAGGAGATTCCTAGGATAGACCCCGTGATTGTTTCTCATGAAATAAAAACCTATCCCTACATCAAACCTGTGTGTCAAAGTTGTGATCGGTGCACACCCGGAAGACTGTAGCGATCAAGGCAGAGATTGAAAAGCTCTTAAAGGCTGGTTTCATCTATCCTGTCCCGTTGATGGATTGGGTCTCAAACGTCGTCCCTGTGAACAAAAAGCAGGGTATTATTTGCGTCTGTGTCGATTATTGGGACCTTAATAAGGCTTGTCCGAAGGATAATTACCCGACCCCATTCATTGACCATATTATCGATAATTGTGCCGGAAGCGTCATCTTTTCATTCATGGATGGATTTTTTGGTTACAACCAGATTGAGATTAACCCAGCCGACCAACAGAAGACGGCTTTCATCTGTCCTTGGGTGACATTTGCATATCGCAAACTCCCGTTTGGCCTTAAAAATGTTGGCGCCACGTTCCAGCGGGCCATGTCGTATGCTTTCCATGACATTAAGGACTTTGTGGAACCTTACCTGGATGATCTCCTTGCTCATTCAAAGCGGCATGAGTTCCACATCGATCATATGACGACCATTTTCCTCAGATGCAGACGGTACAATATCCGTCTGAATCCTCATAAGTGTATCTTTTGCGTTGGGTCCAGACGCCTCTTAGGATTTATTGTCTCGAAGGATGGGATCTGCATTGATCCCTTAAAGGTGGAGGCCATCATCAACCTACCACCTCCAACTGATGTGACAGAACTTCAAAGTCTCCAAGGGAAGGCGACTTATTTAAGGCGTTTTGTTTGTAACTTCGCGGAGAAGACTCAGGGATATATGAAATTGCTTAAGAAGGACGTCCCATTCATTTGGGACGATCAAGCTCAAAAATCCTTCGACAGTATCAAACATGGCATCACGCATGCCCTAGCGCTCCAATTGTCCAATTACTATCGAGATTATATCTTATATCTTGCTGCTTCTGTTACCACTATCGCCATGGTCTTGGTACATGAGGATCAAAACGCCCAGGAACATGTAATATACTATGCGAGTAAGGGTCTCATCGACACTGAAACTATATATTCACATGTCAAAAACTCGCTTTTGCGGCGGTCATCGCCATCCAAAAGTTTTGGCACTATATCTTGCTCCACACCACCACCATCATCACAGACTCGAACCCCATGTATCACGTACTGACACGTCAGGTGCTTGGGGGCAAGTATTCACGCTGGATCATGATAATGCAAGAATTTGATCTTCTTTTCGAGAAAGCCAAGTCGAAAAAGTCCCTGGTGTTTGCTGAGCTTATATGTGATTTTCCCCGTCCTGATGCAGAAGTTGAGCACAATGACTCTTTTCCAGATGAATCATTGTTTCTCATTAGCACGACTGATCCGTGGTATGTAGATATTACATTATATATTCAAACCCAATGCTTCAATCCTCAACTGTCTCGCGACGACCGTTGTAGAATACGTCACCATGCGAAGTATTATCTGATCATCAGTGATACCTTGTACCGTCGTGGCGTTGATTCCATTCTTCGACGTTCTCTAACCCACGATGAGGTTGAACGCGTTCTAAATGACTGTCATGTTGGGGTATGTGGCAATCACCTCTCTGGGATGGCTACATCCTAGAAGATCTTGCGTGCAGGATATTTTTGGGCTACTATCTTCAAAGATTGTATTGAGGCTGTGAAAAAATGTCCTCCATGCCAACACTTCCATGCGAAGAAGCACACCCATCCCGCCCCGTTACACCTGGTTATTTCCGTGGGCCCCTTCACAAAATGGGGCATCGATTTTATGCAATGTAAGCCTACCTTGACCGAGGGGCATAGTTACATCATAGTAGCTGTGGATTAATTTACAAAGTGGGCCGAGGCAATGCCTACATACGAAACAACGACAAAACCGCCGCACTCTTCATGTTCAATCATGTGATAGTGTGGTTCGGAGTTCGTTAGGCGATAGTTATCGATCATGGTTCTCACTTTCAGAACCACATGGTTGATGAACTAAGCGATAGGTTGGGTTTTCACCATGAAAATTCAACACCCTACTACCCGCAGTCCAATGGAAAAGTCGAGGCCATTAACAAAGTCTTGAAAACCATGGTCCAAAGGATGGTAGGTATGCATAAGTCCAATTGGCATAATATGCTCTTTTCAGCATTATGGGCCTACAGAACCTCCGTTAAAACCACCATAGGTTTCACTCCTTTCCAATTGGTGTATGGATTGGAGGCTATCCTACCTATAGAGTGCGAAATCCTGTCTCTACAACTCGCTGTCGAACTTCTTCCTAACACTACTGCCGAGGAAGAACATCTCTTGCACTTAGCAAAACTTGACGAGTCCCGCCGAGATGCTACTATTGCTAATGAATCACATAAGAAACACATCAAAGCCCAATATGACAAGTCTGTTGAACCTCGTACCTTCAACGAGGGTGACCTGGTCCTCACATACGACTAGAAGCATGATAAATTAGGAGTAGGGAAGTTCGAGTCCATGTGGCATGGACCGTATATCGTCAAACATGTTTTGGAAAAGGGAGCTTACGAGCTTGAAGATTATGACAGAATCTCTTTAGGTGAACCCCGTAATGGGCTTTACCTGAAGAGGTACTATGCCTGAACCTATCACGCATAGATTTTCTTGTATATACTGTACATGGCATGTTTTAGTGTTTTTGTGTGGTGTGACACGTTTTATTTTTTGAGTGTCTTTAGATCTTGTTTCCGCTTCTTATACCATGTTCTGTCTGCGTGTGCAGATGGAAACGTGCTATGGATTCGTGGACGACACCAGCCGGCATACCCGTAACCTTGCCTTGGCAGTCTGGGTACTATATTCCCCAACAGGTGAGCTCATTAGCTTGGGAGGGAGTTGCCTTGGATTTGTGACCAATAATGCTGCAAAGTATCAGGTGGTAATTGGAACCCTAACCAGTGCTATTTCCCTGGGTATGAACCACATTGTCATCCACATGGATTCCCAATTAGTGGTTTCCCATCTTAACCGGGTCTATGCTATCCATGATCCTACTCTACTCCATCTCTTTAGGCGAGTGCGTCTCCTGGAAAGGTCATTTGAATCCATTCAATACCTACACATTCCACAAGAGTTAAACACAGTTGCTGACTCGATGGCCAACTTAATTTTGGATTGGTACATCGCACACACATAACACTTATAATATGTAAAAGCATTCACAACATGTAAATAATGTAATGTATAAAAGCAAACATATGAACAAGATCACATCACTCATCATTTTAAAAACACATAATGTATAAATCGCCGAGAATGTCTGTATATATATATCATCAAAAGTAGTGCTGGTACAAAAATCTGAAGCACGAAGGATTTTAGTGAGTCTCTACAAAAATATGAAGCCTCGTAGCTTTTAGTAGTACAAAACCTGAGACCTCTAATCTCTCAGTACAAGTATAATGACGTCATCAGGCCTGACGCCTGGCCCATACACCCTTACGATGGACATCTCTCTGTCGCTCAGTAAGGAAGCAATCCACAGTCCTCGTCACCTTGCGGAGTAAGGCATTGAAGCATACCAATGCTCCAACTCCAAACCTTTGCATAGGTCTCGGTAAGTCATCCACTGCTGGCTCAGGAAAATCTACTGTCAGTTGGGACAGGTTCCTGTACACCTCCTCCATCTCCACGATGGCAGCATGAACACTCGGGGGCAGAATTGCTTCCCACCTCTATCTCTCCTCGCCAGAAGAGAGACTCCTACCGGCCGTATGGGACCCACATCTGCACACACATGTCATATACTTGTCAGCACTACATCAAAAAAATCATAAATATACAAAACTAAAAAGTACAAAGGTTTTGTTCTTACCCATGTCTCCCCATGCTGCACCCTTGGGCAGCACCAAGTCAGGATCCTCTTTGAAATCTGTACCACCGTACGGATAGTCCTCAACCATGAGTAACTGGCCTTCCAGCCAACTGAAGAACTTGGCACCAAAGCTGATGATAGGACCCCCGCCATTGCGGGCCATCACCTCTGCCCATATGAGCATGTGGGGATCCCTGGGATCCCTGTCATCTAGTCGTACCTGTGGACGTAAGTGGGGGATCCACTCCAAGAGGAATGATACCATGATCGATCCATAACCAAACTTCTTGAGCTCTCCCCACTGACACTTGGTCATCTGAGCTCAGAGGTTTGCGAGGAGACCCTCGTACCAGTTGAAGATACTGGGGGACATACAGTCCTCCGCATAAAGCATCTGAGTCCGAGTGGCCATGTGTGGGGCTTGGATCCATGCCACACTAGTGATAGTGAATAATATGGTACGCAGTGGGCGGCTCACAACATCCCTAATAGGAATCTTCCCACTGGAAGATCGAGCAAGAGCAATACAATGCTGTGACACCATGTCATCGACAGTGCGGTCACTAGCTCGTGTGCTGGTGAGAGCTACAATGTCCCCTCTCCGGGACAAACCTGTAAGAAAATAGATGTCCTCCACATCTATGGTGAGAATATGCTCGCCGATCAGAAAGTGTTGTAGGGCCGCATCCCAACACTGAAGCATGTGTGACAGTAGCAAGATTTGGGAACTCATCCCCTGAATCTCAAAGAACTTGAGAAAACCGCAGTTTCTAAAGGCATTCATGCACTTTGGATCATTGGCAGCTTGTACGTATTCTACCTCATGTTCTCTTTCCCACCACTCTAAAACCATGATTTCTTGCTAGCAACCTACCAAAAGGGGCATTTAAACACTGTTAGATCCTACTTCAACCACAACAAGTTCCCTTTCCGAGTTTAATTTGATGTTTGTAAAGTGCTTCTCCACCGCCACACTGTGCTTTTGCACACAGTGCGATGACGTCGCACTCCACTCATTTGGGATTTGTGATGAGGCGGTCTCATCGCAGTTCCCGAAAGGGAAAACTGTGACGAGCCATGAACGCAATAACCCTCCATGAATTCATCAAAAAACCCAAAAATTGAACCTAAAATTAAAATCTAATCCACTAGAAAGTTGCTGGATGAATTTTAGGCTTACTTACTCCAGACGGTGGGTGAAATATCGGATCGTAGCTCCCGGAATCGACAAATGAAGTTTTGGCTCCAAATTGGTACTTCTCCTCCCAAATTGGCAAATGAAACAATGATAACTATTTTTGGCCCATTTTTCTATTTATAAATAAAATAGAATATTCTTTTTCAAATATTTTGATGCTTTTGGGTCATTTATATAGTTTCAACAATTTTTGATCATATTTGGGGTATCGTCGGACTATTTGACCTAGTTTCCGAGTATGCCGGAGTTTTAAGTGGTCTTTCGTGCCGTTTCTAGTGTCACAACGGTCATTTCAGGTATGAACACTCCTTTCAATGTTTTGTCATTATTTTTGCAACAGTTAGATTGTAATTATTGCGTGACGATGAGCTCACTCTTCGTTTGTTCTCGTGCTCTTGAAACTATGAGAATAAGTACCGAGTTGCGATTTATCAATTTTTCGGGCTCGTTAAACTCCCACAGAAAAGGGTACCCCTCGGAGTCTACTGTTAAGCTCTTTTCAGGCTCTCGAAAAACGAAAAAGATTGCCAAGCGAACTTGTCGCATTCACGCTTGTAAAAGAATTTGAATGGTCATCTTCCTGGTGATAGTTTACCCCTTTTTCAGACCAGGGGGCACTAATTACGAAAAAGGTATACTCCAGCCAATCATGACTGGAAGAGTCCTCTCCCGCGTTGTTTTACCCTTTTTCGGGCGATGAGGCTAACTTTACGAAAAAGGACCATTGGAGTCTTCTTTAGTTCTTTTCAGACTCTCTAAACATGAAATGATGACCGAGTTTACCTTCTATGGACTCGTTAAACTTCCACATTGAAGGTCCCGCGTTAAACTTCCACATTGAAGGGCCCGCCATGGGACGAACCCCTCCTATCCTAGGTTCAGAAAATATTTGGGATTGGAATCATCTATGAGATGAGCTATACCGAGCATCTGGTTACCCTCATCAAGCTCGTAAAAAACACATGAGGCACTCATCATTCATGATGGGGAAAAAGGAAAACTTTTGTATTTACACCTTTGTCAGTGGCAGTACAAGGTAATTCTTGAACATGGCACTCATTTGCATTTGCATACAGTACTTGGATCATCTGTTTGTCCTCGAGTCCCGCTTACTTTCTAAGTCTCGTTACTCCTTTGAGTCATTCAAAGAAAGCTTCCATCATTAGTTGTATTAGGAGTTGGTGTCGCACTCGTCAAGTCAATACTTCCAAGTAATGCCATGCCCATGTTCAAAAACATTTTTCACTATTTATCTATTTGCAGTCAATACACCTTCAATCATGTCGGTCTACTCTGAGTCAGTCTTGCATGTTACTATACCATCCGATCTAATCTACACATCTTTTGTCGTGTTTCGTGTCGATGATGGGGGAATCATCATGGCCCTCCTTAGACGGGTTCATCTTTGTCGACTTCAACACATCATCCAAAGATTGAATCTAGAAACCAACCAAGTACCTTGGCCCTGCATGCCTCAATGGCAAGTTACCTCGCTTTCAACATGAGTTTACATCATTGGCTCTTGATTGAAAGATTTCATCTTGCATTCGAATTCAACTCATTTATTCATGCTTGATTATATGTACTGTGATACCTTGGGAATCATTGGCATCCATGGTGATCTCCCTCGCGCTTGTTAACGGTTTACATCAATGACCGGTAATCAAGTGGTTTCTACCATGTTCGACGTCAAGACATTTGTAATCACATGGATAGATTCGTATCATTGCGGGTTCAGCTTGAAGACCCTGGGAAGTCATGTTTGACCCAAGTTGTGATGGAGTTTGTATTGAGTCATATTACACGGATCCACATTTGTATTGGTTGTGGCTGTGTTATCATCTCACCATGGATCTCCGCTTGTGTCTAGTAGCCATGATTGTGTTCAGTCGGTCATTACTACCATGGATCTACATTGTATTGGTCGGCAACCATGTTGTACATCATATGAGATTGCCAGTTCAGAGTCAGTTGTACTGCAGCAATGTCCTTCGTCCGACAAGTCCATTGCCATTCCTTCTGTCAAAGCATTTCACCTATCCAATCTTTCAACAGCTTCATGCTTTGGGGGGCATTTTGTTACACCTAAAATCTTCCCATCATGAGATTCAGTGTATACACCGCTGGAGTAACCCTGATTGAGTGATTGACCAGGAAGGATTTGTACCCAGTTGTACTAGGTTTTGAAAGGTCATCGCAAGTTGTTCTGCTGCAACATGCGATGTCGCACCTTGCTCCATTGTCGGGTGAGATGAAGTCAGTTAGAAGGCAAAAATAACTTCTTCGAGCTCCTTCTCGAAGCTTGCTGAATTATATCCCTATCCCTGATCTATTGGGGGAGCTGGCCTTCAGTTCCTAACCTATTGGGAGGATCCCCTATCTCTCTCCTACCATATCTCAACCTATCCTATCCATACCCCATCCACTTAGTCCTATTTAAGTGAAGTTCTACCCCTCTCCAAAGGGAGGAAGTTTATGGTGTCTACATGCTGGTGAAATAACTCTTGAGATATCTCTACTCATCCTTGAGAGACTCAAGCTTCCTTGGGAGGAAATGGGAAATGGCTTGGATGGAGAAGGGCTGTAGCGTTAAGCCTTGGTTGTAGTTCTATGTCTCTACCATGTATTTCCCTATTTACAGCAATACAAATGCTTTCCGCTAATATTGTTGATGTGTAATGATATTGAGTAGTTCACTTGCTTAACTGTTTACTTAGATCTCTTATTGTATAGATGCTCTTTACTCGCTTGTGTTTGTTCTTGTGTCTTGACAGGTCTTGCAGCTGAGATCTGACAACCGCAAGACGTGGAGCAGCATTCAAGAGAAAGTATTTGTGAAGTAAAAGGTAAGACATCCAGCATTTGATCCTTAAGTAGATCTAGGAAATCCATTTGTAGTCTGTTCTATTTGTTCTAGACTCACATTGAGCTAGGGAGATCCGGCTCGCGTCCGCTCGAGTGGAATGTCCGATAACACCTAATAGTATGTTTTTCGACGTTACTAGTTCTAAAAATGATAGAAGCACATTGTAATAATGTCTATAAGTCATTAGAAGACTATCATCTCTGAGAATATCTTAAACTACCACGTAGTTGGCAGGCACGTCATAACACTGCCATAATAACGATGCTATAGGTTGAAGTTGGATTTACGATGAGAGAATTGTGATGTTCCTAATCTACTGTTTTTCGATGTTGTGATGTCAGATATGTTGTCATAAAATTAGATCTTTTGTAGTAGTGTGGTATCATGGTCTCTCATTAATTGAACCTTGCTTAGTCAGCCTTAGATGCTTATATTAAAATTATTTGAAAATATTTGCAATCTATACCATCATAAATAATGTCTCATGGTATATTGTCTCAAGTATTATGTAAATGTTTAAATCACAAGCATTTAACTAGTAATTCAAAATTTGATAATTAATCGCAAGGCTAATATTTTAGGATATTACATCTCCTCCCCCTTAAAGTAACACCGTCTCGTTGTTTCTTTACTTCCTAAACTTTCATGTCTGAAATAGAAATGGATATGCCTCTCTCATGGCATCCTCCATTTGCCCGATGGTTTCATTTGGATTGAAATGTTTCCACCGTACCTTTACCTAAGTGATTGCTCGACTTTGGAGCAATGTTTCTCTCTGGTCTATTATGCATAAGGGTTCCAACTTGAATTTTATCTCTAGTTTCACATGAAATAACATTCCAATTAATTAAATGATTAGGATCATAAATATACTTCTTAAGTAATGAACATGAAATTCGTTGTGGATTTTGAGGTTAGATGATAATGCAAGTTGGTAGGCCACTGGTCTTGTTATAGCTAAAACCTCAAATGGTTCGTAGTATCTAGGATCAATTTTAGCACACTTCCCCAATTTTAGTGAGCTTATTTTGGTTTTACTTTCAGGTATGCATGGTCCCCAACTCTGAATTCTTTATGTATCCTTTTAAAGTTTGCATAACTCTTTTGCTCGTCTGGAGGTGTCTCTAGGTTCCGCTTGATTTTTTTTGCTTAATGTTCCATTTATTTTAACATATCATGAACAAACATGATCTTATTCATAGAATTATCCCAATTGATAGGAATATTACATTTCCTGCCAAAAAGTATTTCAAATGGACCAAGTTTTGAAGATGATTGATGCCCATTGTTGTAAGCAAATTCTACTAATTGTAGATAGTCTTCCCATTGAGTTGGTTTATCCTTCACATACATGGGAATCATGTCTTCCAAAATCCGATTGATTCTTTCAATTTGTCCATTTCTTTACGGGTGATAGGTTGTACTAAAATTTAGTTGTGTTTCTAATTGTTCAAATAATGCTTTCTAGAAATTTGAGGTAAACTTATAATCACTGTTTGAAATGATGGTTTTTGGCACTCCATGAAGTTTGAACACTTCTTTCATAAAAAATATACAACATTTATGGCTTTAAATATAGATTTAATAGGTATGGCATGAGCAAATTTACTTAGTTTATCGTCTACAACAATGATTTAATCATATTGCTTCTTCGTTTTATGCAAACATGTTATAAAATCCATGGAAATAACTTCCCATTTCCACTTAGGAATTGGTAAGAGTTGTAAACAATCATGTAGGATGCTGATGTTCAATTTTAATTTATTGACATTCATGAAATTTTTCTATGTATTAACCCATGTCTTTCTACATCCCAGGCCAATAATAATGTCGTCTAGTTGTAGTAATCATTTTGGATTTTTATGAAACTCATCCATACTTAACAGGTTCCATTCTGTTGAATTTGGTATATACAATCTACCCTTATATAGTAAAATTCCTCTTTAGTCATCTGGTAGTATTTATGTTTAGTTTATATTTATTTTGTTGTAAATTTATTTTTGTTTGCTCGTAAAATTCATCCTTAATAAGAGCCCTTTTCATCCTACCTTTCAAATCAAATTCACTTTTGCTAACAACTATCATATGAATCATACATATGCTTCTACTTAATGTATCAACTACTCTATTCTATTTTCCTTTTATGTGTTCGATCTCAAAATCACACCCACAAAGGAAAGCCATCCATCTAATCTGTCTAGCACTCATATTCTATCGATTAAATAAGTATTTTAACCTAATATTGTCAGTCTTCAACAAAAATATTCTATTTACTAGGTGGTGTCTCCATATCTTCAAGGCATGAATTATGGAAACTAGTTCAAGGTCATTGGTAGCATAATTTTGTTCATGCTCTTTTAATTTTTGGGACTCATAACATATCACACAATTGTCCTGTAGAAGTACTCCACTTAGTCCTTCCTTATAGGCATCTGTATAGACCACAAAGTCCTTATAGGGATCTGCAATATTCAAAATGGGTATTGTAGTGAGCAAATCTTTTAGCTACTAAATTTTTTTTACACTTCTGTGACCAAAAACACTTTGATAATTTTGAAAATCCTTCTATAAATATCCTATAGTAACATGTAAGGTGTTAGCCTATGGCTTACCTTACCAATCACAAAGTTGAATTGTCACCATTATTTGTATTAATCGTTTAGGATAACAGTGATTTATCCTAAATGACGACTAATAGATTTTGTCAAGATTTCCTAGCCTAATAACCATTCAAGGTGTTAGGATCTAGATCATTTTTCTCATTGGGGTGGCGCTATCGAATGTGCTATATAATTATAACCTTGATGTGAATACATTTGAGTTGGCTAGTGAGTCTTTTCCGTCATTTTGTTGGTCTTGTGAAATTTAACATGGTATCATAACCCCTATAGTTCTTTAGGGTCTAGTAGACTTAAGATCCATGGTAGTTTATTCATGGAGTTTGATTCAGATCTGTGTGTGATTATCTTGTGTTCCTAAACCAAATAATTGATTTAGATATGCATGTGATTGTCTTGTGTTCTTATGGTGAAACCCTCTGTACATCACATAGTGTCGCGGAAGAGGTATCCTCAGTGTGGATCTGCCCACCGGTCAAAGATAATAATATTTTGTATGTGTAGATATTCGTTTGATCTACAATTTTTATATAAGGACTTGATATGTCAATTGTTTGTTGATTACACCGTGGGTTTCCAACTATTTCTGTTGTTGTGTGAAGATTAAACATGATTTGAGGTCAAGTTTATTCCCACAACTCTTCACTTCCAATCCACAGTTTGAGTGCAAGAAATATATATATTGGAAGATCACTCTGATCATTGGAAGTTGTTTTCCATACTATTGTGATCTTAGAGAATTGTGACTATAGTTCAACATGTATTTTCAGCTTAAATCTGGGGATCAATGGAATCATTTAGATCCGTAACTAGTGACTAACAGATTTGTAACGCGTGACCACAGTTAACGACTAGGAAAATCTATACAAAATTAATGAGTGGAGAAAGATGTGTGTTGTGTGCTAAGTGCAGATTTGATCACTTCTTCAAGCACTTGGTTGTCAATTCATCCACCTCATTCTAGTGCTACAATTCCACGAACCAATATGCTTGATTTAGTTCAAGAAGAAGCATTCTATACCCAGGTGATCTCTTATTGGGATACAAATGCAGTGAAATTGAGCCATGGAAAGTGCAGTTGAATCAAACGATCTCTTATTGGGATACAACACCCTTTGTTTTTTAGTCCAACTTCCAATTATTGTGCTTGTCAATCAATCATTGTAATAATCACAAGTTGTGGTGCATTTTTGGTAGTATCCGACACCCTCAACTTTCTGAAACAAAATCAAGCGAGTGTGAAGTGCAAGTGAGTGTGACAAAGCAAGCAAGTGTGGAAAAAGTAATGGATAGAATCATAGAATTGTATTCCTTATTATAAATAATGATTGATATAGTTGATGGCACCTCAATCACAATCCCCACATAAACTTTTCATCTTACCTATTTGCAAGTGATACAAACAAAGCCAATTAAAATTATTGAACACTGAGTTAAGAACAATGAAGAATCATGAGGCAACTAAGAATTTTGAACTAGTTTTGTTCAAAATAATCCTTTCTTTGAAGAAGATGAATTGCATGCAAACGATTCTAAAGCACACATTGATAGAAACATCAATTAACGTGGATTTAAAGAACATAGTAATGAAGGACATCATCAAGTACAACATGATCTTTCCAAGATGATCATTATATCTTGGGAAGAATTACACTTCAATAGGAATTGAAATGGCTTAGGATATGAAAATCATAATAGTTCTCATATTCCAAATTACTCTAAACCACTTTTGTTTGTGAGTGTTGGATTCCTTTAAGAAGATTCAACTTCAAAGGTTGAAGCTCATAATGTTAAGTGCCAACATTGTCATAGATTTGGTCACATGGAGAATTGTGTTTTGATCTCCATTCTTGTCTTCATTGTGGTAAGACAAATAATCATTCAGACAAATGTTGAAATAAGAAGAAAGACAAAGAAAACAATTCATTGTGAATGAATAAGTTCTTGGCGACAGAATACAAAAAATCAAGAAGTTTCATAAGTCTTACCGTCTAGTTCAAATACGGGCCAAGACACATTTGAATGATGAAATTCAGACAACAAATGATACTCCCTTGTACTTGACAAGGGGGAATATAAGTCTAAAGTGGTCCCCTTATGGCATAGCTTTCAAGTATGGCCCTTATGAGATGAGATAACATGTGGTAGTCTCCACATGCCCACATAGAATTGTACACGAATGCAATAAAAATGGTACTTTCTTGTAGCTTAAGGGGGGGAGGTACATTGTGAAGTGAAAATGATTAGTGGTCAACCAAAACCACCACATACAAGGATGCCTCACCTTTCAGTGGACACAAGGGGGAATATTGTTGATGGTTTTCAAACTTTAAGTTTTGGAAACAACAGTATGTAGATGGCAAAATTTGATACATGATAAATGATTGAGATGTTGTTCGACACATAACAATGCCAATATTCAGATAGAACTTCAATGATTCTATTTGTTCACTGATAATAGAGTGGAAATACTACATGTTCACCAATGAGGAGAAGATACCAACCTCTTCTAGCTAAATCACTGGGAAAATGATTGAATTTCCAAGTTAACATGGAATGTTCAGACATTGGCTGTTAACTTCCAGATTTCATCTCTCTTCTAGTTCATTCTAGACGAACCATCTAACATCTAATTTTGATGGTTTTTTAGGCATATTTTTCATTGAACCACAGATCAAGGCTTCTGAAAGATCCAACATATCAACTTCAACATTAGTGTTAATTGCTTAGCTGATACAAATATATAGACTTGTGATTGAGGGAGGGAATGTTAGCCTATGGCTTACCTTACCAATCACAAAGTTGAATTGTCACCATTATTTGTATTAATCATTTAGTATAATAGTGATTTATCCTAAATGATGAATACTATATTTGGTTAAGATTTCCTAGCCTAATCACCATACAAGGCGTTAGGATTTATAGAAATTCTCACATTGAAGTGGCATTATCCAATGCACTATATAATTGCAACCTTGGTGTCAATACATTTGAATTCGCCAGTGAGCCTTTTCCATCATATTGTTGGTCTTGTGAAATTTTTCATAAGGCTCATGAAGGATCTTACATCATTTACATCTTTAAGGGTAGGCCATTACATGATGGATTTTATTCTATCATGATTTACTACTATCCCCTCTCTTTTGTTATTATGTGTCCCAAGTATTGAATATGTTTTTGATAGAAATCACATTTTCTAAACTTCACATATAATTGATGCTCCCTTAATGTTTGCATCAGTAATATGAGTTGTTCTTCATGTTCCTTTTCTATTTTTGAGTATAGAAGTACAACATCAATAAAGACCAACGCAAATTTGTCCAGATATTTACTAAATATGTTGTTCATAAGACACATAAAGGTAGTTGGTGCATTTGTAAGACCAAAAGGTATGACTACAAATTTATAATGGCCATATCATCTCCTAAATGTTTTTTTTATGAATGTCCTCATCCTTAAACCTTACTTGATGATATCCTAACCTTAAATCAATTTTTGAAAACACGTTTTTCCCTCTTGATTAAACATGCCATCTATTATGGGTGGAGGGTACTTGTTCTTTATGACTACTTTATTAACTGTCTATAATCTATGCATAGTCTTAAGGTTCCATCTTTCTTTTTCACAAACAGAATTGGTGCTCCCAAGGAGATACACTAGGTTTAATGTATTTTTTAACTAACAATTCTTGTACTTGCATTTTCAACTCCATCAATTCTGTAGTATTGATCATTCAATAGGGTGATCTAGAGATTGGAACAGATACATGCATAAAATCTATGGCAAAATCTATGTCTCTTTTAGGAGGTAAACTTGGTATTTCTTTTGAAAATACATCTCTGAACTCTTGAAGTACTGCAAAGTATTCAAGTTTTAGTTTGCTATCCTCTACTGAATCTAATACATGAACTGCAAGTTTACACCCTTTTCTAGCGCACATAAATTTTAGAAGCAATCTTAGGGATACTTGCTATGGTTCTAGAATTTCCATCCTCATCTATATAGGTAAATGTCTTATTAAAACAACCTAATACTACTAATTTATGTGCTTCTAACCATTCCATTCCTATTAATACATCATAAGAACCTAAAGGTAAAATATAAAGGTATGCTACAATAGACGCTCCATTCATATCTAATTGACACCCCACTATTAGTTCAATAATTTTTTTTAGGTTTCACATATAGTTGGACTAACCATGCCTCTTATGTTTACTTTTCCTTAACACACATGCTTCAACAATATTGGGAGAAATGTAGCTTTGACTATAACCATGATCAATTATAACAAAAATAGATGATTTATTAACAATTTTACCTTCAACTTCCACCATAGATGACTAGTGGTCTACTTGACGATCTTTCAGTGCAACATAAATTTGAGAAATACTTTTTGCCACATCATCGACTGCTTTAGCCTCTTAAATATTATGGACAATCCTAACATTCTCATTTATGTGTGGAAAATTTCTTAAAAATGTGCTTCACCACATGCCCAACATTTTAGAGGTCCCCAGAAGGATTCATTTGGTTTCCTTCCTATAATACTAGCAAATTGATTTCCACTATCAGTTGGAAAATTCTGCTGAAAATTACTCTTTCTAAAATTTCTAGCTTGAAACCCTTTTGATTGATTTCTAAACTATGGGGGGTTTGTATCTTTTTGTTCTCTGCTCAAGCTTTTACTTTCTTGTCTTTCCAAGCCTTCAGAAATTCAACTCTATGTTTATACCGATCATAATATATTTTAGCTTTTCTTATGGTTTCTTCCAAAGTTTTGGCTTCATGAAACTCAATTCTGTCTCGATATGACTGAGTTAAACAACTCAAGAAACACTGTATCTTCACCTTCTTGCCTATGATATATGGAATATATCTTAATATTTCCAAAAATTTGTTAACTAAATCATCCATAGTCATCTGCCTGAGCTTGAGTTCATGAAATTCCTTAATCTTCTCGTCATAATCCATTTCTGAAAGATATTTTTGTTTAAGGAACCTCTTAAACTGTTTCCAACTAATTTTCTTCTCATTAATTCTTACAAATTTAAGATCTTGCCACCATAATGCTTTACCATTTATGTTAAAATTGCTACTCTTGCTTTCATGTTGCTAGAGTAATCACATATTTAGAAATATTTATTCATGCTCATGAACTAGGCTTCAACTTCCTCTCTTGGCTTCACTACACAATCAAAGGTTGGTGGTCTGATTTTCTTGAATCCCCCTTCAAGTTATCTCCGAAATATATTCTCTTTTTCTTTTCATGAGATAAGACCTTTGAATTGACACTTATTGAACTTGCTGTAATAGTCTTTTCATCATAGAAAGAATCGCAGTACTTTTACCCACAATAATGGAATTTTGTCCTTGTTGTTTTTGGTTCTTTATCTTAGTCAAATTCTGCAACAAAATAATATTTAGTTCTTGTTGTTCTTTTCAGGCCTTAATTAACTTTTCGTTGTCGGATTTAAGACTCTGTAACTCTGCCCGTAAACTCCTCATAGTTTCAATCATATTAGAGGGAATTTCTAGACCCCTCCTTTCATTTGACCCAATTTATGTTCTCAACTTGTTTGCTTTGTTGTTGCTCAAGGATTTGGTATACCTTCCATAGTGAAAAAACTAATATACCCTCCAATATTTACTTCGCATGGTAATGAAATCCTGTAGGCTTCTTCCTCTGTGTGCATGCAGAAATATAATTTATCAATTGACTCATCTTTAAAACATTATTGATTTCTTTTCTTTGAGATTATATTGTCTCATAGTGTTGCAACCTTTCTTTGATACCATATTGTAATGTACCCATTCTAAGACACCATTTATTTGGTAGAATAAACATAACTATTAAAGATTTGGCTCCATTATTATTGCTTAATCAACATTGTTAATAATTATAAGATAGCAGTTAATAATGACATACTAGTAAGTAATAAATGCTTGTTAGGCATTATTATCATTTTAAAGTGATGAACATTAGTATTTAACATTCTCATACGAATATCCGAGTAATTTTGAATATTATACCAATTTATAGAAGCAACAATATAATTTCGTTAAGGCTTTCACAGATTGCAGTTATTTTCAAGGGGAATTGGAGACCTGTGTGGAGTTTTTGTTCTCGACGCGTTTCAGACTCTATAGTCGAGTCCATCTTCAAGAGAAAAGGTATCTCAAATGAAAACTCCACGAATCTACATTTTTATATTGTTTGTTTTTTGTTAATGTTCTTTACGAGAGAGCCGACCTAATTAATTATTTCAATTTATTATTAATTGTTGCTATATTATTATATTCAAACCTATTAATCTAGTTTATTTATGTTTTTAATTATTAACATATTCTTGTTAGGTTTTTTTTATGTTTATTATTATTAATATATTCTTATTATGTTTCTAAATTACAATTATTCTTGTATATATTTATATGTTTGTTTTTATTCTTATTAATATCATAACAAAACTAAATTAAATCTTATATGTTGAATGTTATTAGTTAGTTCTCAAATTTTCTAATATTAATTTTATTTGTTTATCTAATTTTAAAACCTATTTTTTTGTTTTTGTTTTAATTATTATTATTTAAGACTTATATTTTCTTTTTTAAAAGTTTTTTATTTTCATTATTAATATATTTAAATTTAATTCTTTAATGCCTTAAATTTTTATTTTTATTTTTATATTTTTATTGATATTTTTATTTCTATTTTGGAGGGAGTGAATGATTGGTTTCCATGAATCACATAGGATAAGACCATCATCTCTATTGAAGTTTCTTGGGTGTTTCACAATTTCTATTTCTTCACGTATGCGTCTTCTATTGTAGTTATCTTCAAGTGCTATGACTTTTGCTTCTTCAATGCGAACATGGTGGTTTGTCCTTGATGAATGCTCATCCACGACTGATTTCTTAATTCTTTCATGAATAACATCTGCACAATGTTATTTTAACCTTGTCTGAATTGAGTGTCCTGTCTCACCTATGTATACGTCTTCGCATGAACACGGAAATGAATAAACACCTTTCCTTAGTTTTGGGTTGATGGGGTCTTTCGCTCTGTCTAACAAATTTCTTAGGGAGTTAGGAGGGAAGAATATCGTTTTAATCTTCTTTTTCTTTAAAACTTTGGCAATTTTATCTATTGTTCCTTGGATATATGGGAGAAATGTTCTTCTTACGTCTTCTTGTTTATTGTTACGATTTTTATTTTCCATGCCTCTCGCTCTTCTGAATGCTCTGTTGATATCTTTTCTCTTGTAACCATTGTTTTGGAGGGTTTTATCGAGGTGTCCTAATTTGTTGTCCAGCTGTTCCTTATCAGAAATTCTGACAGCTCGTGTAGCGAGTGTGTGCAGTATTCCTAGTTTTTGTGAAGGGTGATGGTGTGAGTTGGCATGTAAGTATGTGTCTGTATGGGTTTTCTTACGATACACCTGGTGAGCTAGGGAACCATCTTCCTTCAGAAGGAAATCCATTACAGTTCTTTGGGAAGGTGGTTGACGATTCAAATGCTTGCCCCATCGTGCATGTATTGTGGACCCAAAATAACTGTTCTTCGTCCCTTCACTGGTTTGTTCTGAGCCCTCATCATCCCAGACACTCCTTTGGAAGGTCATCTATTTGATTTCTTGACATATTTGAGGAACTTTTTAGTGTGTGCTGTTTGATTTTTATTTTTTTAGATTTTCTTCTTAGTGTCTTCTGCGAGCCACCATGGCCGATCAACCTATACGCAGATCCAAAAGGATTCAAGGACTATCTCCTGAATGGAGAGAAGTCCCTGCACTGAGGCGAATACTGGATTATCCTGATCCACCCCCTCAGGGGGGAGAAGAAGAAAACTAGGAACATCAAACAAAACAACTAGTAGAAGAAAACAGTTCTAGGTTAGGTGAGTCTGAGAGACCTTTTGATGAAGGGCACATTAGAAATACTGAGGAGCAGTTTCATAACTCTCCTAGAGTCCATTATCCTTAGATAGAAGAGAATTTAAGTCTCATTGAAATTGAGGACCTCTTAGATCCATCTGGACTTTTGAACCCACCACAAAGTCCTAGTTTAGCTCACTTAGCTGGTATCAACGCTCCTAATCCATTGTCTAGGAAGTTTAATATGGGAAACATAGAACAAGTATTTAATTCAGGGGACATGTCTACTCCAATTAGCAATTTCCATATAGGAGGAGTCACTTTTAATATGGGATCTACAATAGGATTAGGTTGGTTTCCCTCGACCTCAATGGTACTTACTGGTGCTAGTTCGTCAACTCAAGTGAGTTCGAACCCTTTCTCTTTTGGATTCCCTCTTTCAGGTTTTCAACCTATGACTGACTCTATTCCTCCTAGTTCAACTCTGACCATTACTTTAGGTAGTGGCCCATCTATCCCTTTCAATATTATCCCACCCTTCAATGGAAAAATGTTCATGCCTAACCCACCCTTCACTGGAGTTGTTTCTAATGCCACTCTACCCCAGTCAAGCTTACCTTTCCAATTTGTTGGAGGTATGAGTTATGGTCACCCCTTTGGATTCAATGTGTCACAAAATAATCCTATTGTACTAGGGGGCACCAGCATTGGATATTCATGGGGGCATCCTGCCACTCAAGGAAATATCTCCTTATATGGGATGGGGGGTTCTAATATGGATAACCCTGTTATGTCAACTCTCTTACAAGGTAGTCAACCTTTTGGAGGGATGGGGGGATTTTTGGAACAACTAATTCTTCATTTAAACACCAGTTTGGTCAGAACTTTAGACAACCCACTCCACCTTTCACTAATCTTCGAAATTCATATATTCTAGTAAAACCACATGCCAACACCAACCAATGGGAAGCTAATGCTGCTAGAACCTGGAACTAAATGGCTTAGATGAAGCTGCCATTTTTGGCTACTTTGAATTTTCACGAACTTACAAAGTTGACTAATGATCCTGTGTTACATGACCCGAGATGGCCACCCTACCCACTAAAATTCCTTCAAACATTCCTAAGTTTGAAGGTAAACCCAAGGAATACCCAGCTACCCATGTGATGAATTTTCATCTATGGTGTGCATCCAAATCTTATACGGATGATTCTATTCATAAGTTTGTGTATTTTCCAAAGGAATTTAACCAGGGCAACGATGAAATGTTATATAGAGTTACCACGAGCATCTTTTAAAAATTTAACTCAATTGCGATGGTATTTGTTAATCACTTTAAGCTCTTGGTCTGTTATAAAACTAGAACCGAGCTGTTAACATCCTTTCGTCGGGACAAATATACACATATATCCAACCACATTCATGAATGGTGGAGGAGACATAGTTTTATCAAGGCTCAAATCCATGATGAATTCCTTACTGATTGGTTTATCAAGTCATTTCAACCCGTGATTGCAAA
This sequence comes from Larix kaempferi, assembly GCA_027924585.1. NCBI lineage: Eukaryota > Viridiplantae > Streptophyta > Pinopsida > Pinales > Pinaceae > Larix > Larix kaempferi. Next base: position 4,975,219 of record BSBM01001334.1, read on the forward strand.
ATATGTGGCTCTTTCTGGGGTTCAAACCGAGGAGCATGCTATTTTTCAAGCCCAACAATTGGATTTGGTTTAATCCCAATCCAAGATTGTGTATGAAATTTTTCCCAATGCTCCTAGAGAAAAAATTGACCCAACGAAACCTATCCTGACACGTCATGCTGATGGAGTGATTGGTGTAGTTGAGAACAATCCAGTTAGCTTGGGTACCAACTTTTCAAGTCAAAATTCACCGAAAAATGGTCATATTAACACACATAACATTAAAACCAACCCTCCTTCAGATGTTTTGTCAGTATAGAACTCTCGAGGCAACCAACAGCCCATAGGGAAGAAAAATAAGAAAAAGAAATATGGGAATAAGGGGACAAACAATGCAAATAATAACAACAATAATGCTGGTGGGGCTAATGAAAAAGTTAAGACGAAATTCTCTTACTTTTTATGCGGGGAGGATCATCTAATTTACAAATGCCCTAAGATGGAAATGGCACAAAAGCTGTTGGTTGGTGCTCATCAAAACCCTGTAACTTGCCAACGGGGCAACCAGGGAGCCTCCTCTCAAGGGGGAATTTTAGGCTTCGGATAATTTTTCATTTGTGATCGGATTTACATATATAGAATAAGAATAAAGGTAAGTAAGTGTCACGTTCCACGGTCTCCTTGGTGTCCTTTAGAGGCGATGGGAGACCCTCAAACAATTTTTTTCAAACAATTCCTTCCATTTTTACACACAACCGCAATGGCCATCGATCCACAATCCGCATTGGCTTCCGACCCGCAATCCACAATCGAAATTTGGAATTGGATTTCCAAAATGATCCTTTCACAAGAATTTGTGCTCCTGAATTCCACAATCCGCAATGCAGAAGTCAGAAGTCGGAAGTCAAATAACTGCATCGGGAAATTTACCCTTTTGACTACCGCAATCCGCAACCCGCGTTGCGAAAGTCAGAAATCGGAAACCCCATTCTGTAACCCGGGAAAAATTCACCTCTTGCAATCCGCAATTCAAAACCCACCTGCGAGTGCAGAAATGTGGAAATCTAATGCACCAGCCTGCAAAAATCGACCTCCCAACTTCCGCAATTCGCTTTGCGGATGTGGAAAGTCAGAAATCCCACATGCCATCCCGTGGAATTTTCCATTCCAATTCCCGCAATCCGCATCCCGCTTTGCGGATGCAGAAAGGTGAAAGTCTAGCCGCGCAACCCAACGGTCAGTCCCCTACCTCCACAATTCGCAATCCGGATTGTGGATGTGGAAGGTCAGGACCACATACCAATGTCCCAACCAGTCCATCTGCAAACTTCAGAGGGTGATAACTCCTCCATCCTTGGTCTAAATTGAACAAGGCCAGTACCGTTGGAAATATCTTGGAGAGATCTATCCATTGGTATGATCCAATATTCAATATGAGCACTCTAAACCTGTCATTTAACCAACTGAAACTCTGTCCATAAAATCCTCTAGGTGCCTTTACGCTTCTGCAAGGGACTCTGCCTACCTTCTACCATGACTTCCCCCTTTCACTTGAACCACAGAGGGGTTCTGAAACACATTGGGGGTTATCTACTTCTTTCCCCAAGTCCAGGTGAAGCCAAGAAATCCCTATTGAGGGTGAATGCAATGCATAACTAAACACATACTACGAAACCAAAGTTGTTCAATGCATCTATAACCTGCAGGGTTAGCAACATATTAACTAAAGAAAATGATGAAGCACCCAGACATGAACTCAGCCCCATACTCAGGATTACGCATAGATCCCTATTGATCAATTTCATGTAACCATTCATTCAATAACTTGAGCATACCAAGCATACTATAACATAAGGAAAATAACATCATTTTACATCACAGAAGCACTTATATTTGGAATGAAGCTGCCTAAGCAACTGGCTAAATGAGAGCAACTTTCCACCCAACCTTAGGTCTCTGTCCAACCTATACTCTTTCAGCTCAGAGATGGGATGTTTATCCACTAAGGAGGGATAATGGGCTCTCTCTCATAGTCAAGGTTCCATCCCAATGCTAATCCAACCTACAGTTGGGTTTATCAGGCATACAAGGGGAAACATGGAGAATGATGCTAAGCCAGTGAGCTCAACCATAGAGCTACAGGAATCTAAAAAACTCAGCAAACATGGCACCCACATTACCTACCTCACCCAACATAAGGAATGTCCTTTTCTCTGCTGCACAATCCCTCAAGGACCCTTCCCTCCAGTGCTCTTTAGGGTGGGCATAGAAAGGCCCAACTGCTGTTTTCATGAGAATTTTTCCCTCACTGGTTTTATCAAGCAGATCCAAACCTAGGTTGACCTTCTTCTCTGTTATTCAGGTTGGGCTCTTCACAGGGTCACGACCTAAGCTCTAGCCCGTAACTCGGTCCTATGCAAAACAAATTTAAGCGTTCTCACGGCTTCAATAAGATTCTCACACTTTGTAATTTTTCCACAAAATCAGATCCAAAGCTAACCCCATAGTTTTGCTTCCTATGCAGATTTTTCTAAGTGCATTCGGCTCTGTAAGTTCGCTTACACAGAACCATGATTTTCTCTCTTCTTCTCATAGCTGGGTTCTGCAATTCGTGATTTATAAGGTTCGTGGGTAAAAACCGGGATAGGGATCGGGGTGAGCAAATTCCCAGGTGTAGAGTGGCTTAAGGGATAAGTAAAACAAATCCATACCCTGCCATACGATTTTGCAGGGCCGCTCCATACTCCATCGACTTCATTGTTGATGTATTTATAACTTCGAAAGATATTCTTCTATGTATTACATTTATACTTTATTGTATATCCCATAGAGATGTAATATTCCTATGATTGGAAGTGTCGTCATTTGTATTTGCAAGTGTCGCAAGTTACATTGTAAGTGTCGTCATTTGTATTGATGGGTTATTAGACCACCAGTGTGGGGTCGACCCTGATTAGGTCATGTGGTTGGGTTATTAGACTTGAGTAGCAAGTCGACCCCAGTGAATTATTGGCAGGTCAAGTCAGTGTATAAATAGAGAGGTTGTGTCTCTCATTTGATTCATTCACTCACTTCTCAAGCTCACATAACTAAGAGAGAAAGTGCCGCACTTGTGGAGGAGGAGGAGCATCTTTTAGAGACATCTTATTGGGTTTGATCCTTGTGATCTTGTATTTGGGTTTATTCTATCTCTGAGGAAGTTGCGGGGTTTTTCACCTTCTTGGTTTTTCCCCGGTGAAACTCTATGTCTCTTATGTGATTGATTTTGTGTCTATGATTGATATGCTGTACATGTTATTCTCTTGGTGATCCTGAATGATAATGGAATGAAATTATCGAAAAATTAACATTCATGGGCCGATTTTCTCAACCACCTTCTTACAGTCGCATTAATTTCAGCATGGGGAGTCAAATGGGTTCACAAATGGACATGTGGCAGCATGGGTTCCAATCCCACAACACGCTCACCTCTCTCTAGTGGATACACATGGCCCCTTCTCATTGGTTTCCTCCTTAGCTAGTTTTCTTTGGCATTTTATTGCAATAACTAATAATTACATCATTTACAATATCTCATGGCTTAACAACACATGGATTATCAGAATATAAAATACCTGCCTATGCAAATAAACCTTAGCATCCACTAGTGGGGCCTTGGCCTTGAGCTCCACACTAGGGAAAACACACATTGCATTTACACCATTCAATCCTACTTTTCTAAGGTCTCTCAAATCAAGGAACAACTTGAAGTTGTGGATGAAGTAGTGGAGAACGGAGAAATTGTAATAACCACTTTGAATGGCCTACCTAGGTCATGGGACTCCTTCATCCAAGGAATATGTGCAAGAAAGAAACTGATCTCCTTTAGTAGACTATGGGAGGAATGCTCACAAGAAGAAGCTAGGATTGTGGCCCGAGAAGAAAATATGGGAAGTGAAGATCAAGCCCTCATAGCTCACACCAAGAAAGGCATGTTCAAAAGGCAGCTATCTCACCACAAGAAATCTTCTCATTCCTATCATAAAGAGAAGAAAGATATGAGATGTTTCAATTGCAATGAGAAAGGAAACTTTGCTTCAGAATGTCCCAAGAAAAGAAAAGAAGTTAACAACAACTTCAAGAAGAAGAACATCAAGAAGAGGCATCATGCTCATGCTACTGAGGACGATGAACCTCCCAAGAGGAAGACTAGAGCAGAAAGTGATGACTCATCAAGTGAAGATGAATATGTTCTAATCTCTGCTCTCATAGGTACTATCTCTCATGGATGTGATGATTGGATTATTGATAGTGGGGCTTCCAAACACATGACCGGGTTTAAAGAATATTTTGCAGATCTATCTGAACATGAGTCACCTCATAAAGTGAAACTTGGGGATGACTACCAATATCCCATAAAAGGAATTAGTGAAGCCTCCTACAAGTTAGACTCTGGGAAGTCTTTGAAAATGTAAGATGTTCTTTATGTACCTAGACTCAAGAAGAATCTTCTCTCCATATCATCTCTGGATGCAAAGGGAATGAGAGTTGCTTTTATAGATGGCCAAGTACTCATGTGGCCAAAGGGTAAAACTCTAGATGATGCAGTAGTGATTGGAGAGCAAGAGGGAGGATTGTACAAATTAAAGGGACAACCTGAACATGCCATGGTACATGAATCCATGGAGCCAAGTGAACTTTCGCATAGAAGGATTGCTCATGTGCACTATAGGGCACTACCAATTGCAAGCAAAGCAGTAGAAGGTCTTCTTGAAATCCAGTCAAAGCATGAAGGTATTTGCAAAGGATGTGCTAAAGGAAAGAACACAAAGAAGGCATTTCCAAGCAGTGAAAGCAAAGCAAAAGGGATCTTGGAAATTATCCACTTTGATGTATGTGGTCCAATGTCATCTAGTTCTCTAAGTGGGTATGTATACTATGTTTCCTTCGTTGATGATTTCTCTAGGAAGACTTGGGTTTATTTCTTAAAGAACAAAGATGAAGTGTTTGATAAGTTCAAGGAATTCAAAGCCTTGATAGAAAATCAAATTGATAAGAAAATCAAGACCTTCAGATCCGACAATGGCGGGGAATTCACTTCAGGTGATTTCAAGAAGTTATGCAGTGATTCAGGGATTAAGAGGGAGTTGAATACTCCTTACAATCCACAACAAAATGGAGTTGCAGAAAGGAAGAATAGAACTATCATGGAAGCAACATGGGAAATGCTTCATGACCAAGATATGCCTATGTATTTATGGGCAGAAGTAGCTAGGACAGCTGTATATGTGCAGAACAGAACACCTCACAAAATACTTGACAACTAGACACTAGAAGAAGTCTTCTCTGGTAAGAAACTTGAAGTTAGCCATCTCAGGATATTTGGCTGTCCTGTATATACACATATTCCAAAGGAAAAGAGGACAAAGCTAGATCCTTCGGGAAAGAAGGGAATCTTTGTGGGTTACAGTGAAAGCTCGAAGGCTTACAAAATATACTTTCCAGGGTTCAAGAAGATTGATATCAGCAGGGATGTAACATTTGATGAAAAATTAGCATACATAAAATCAAGGAAGACACCTGTTGAAGACAATGAAGAAACAAAGGTCACCAGATTTCAAGACACCACTATGAATGAAGCAATTCCAGAAGAACATCGTGAAACATAAGATCCACAACAACCTATAGATCCACCTCGTGAGAAGAACTCTCAGAAGAGGAAATCTGCATGGGCTAGAGAGCTCATCCAAGATGCAGAAAGATATGGTATTCCAAAAGAGGAACACAGAGAAAGGAAAAGGACAAGGTCACACACTAGTTATATTGCCTTGCTCTGTGACATTATGAACAAAGAACCTTCCAGTTATGAAGAAGCAACAGAAAATAAAGAATGGAAGGATGCCATGGTCGAGGAATACCAGTCGATCATGAAGAATGATGTTTGGGATGTATTCCCAAGACCTAAAGGGAAGTCTGTTGTGACTTCCAAGTGGATCTATAAGATCAAGCATGCTGCATATGGTAGCATAGAGAAATACAAAGCGAGGTTTGTAGCTCGTGGCTTCTCCCAGAAAGAGGGAATAGATTATGAAGAGACTTTTGCTCCTGTAGCCATATAAACTTCCATCAGAACAGTACTTGCTCTGGCTGTAGTGATGAAGTGGAAGATACACTAGATGGATGTTAAGACAGCTTTCTTGAATGGTGTAGTCGAAGAGGAAGTGTATGTGGAGCAACCACTCGATTTTGAGACACATGACAGAGAGTCATATGTGTGCAGGTTGAAGAAAGCCTTGTATGGCTTGAAGCAAGCTCCTAGGACTTGGTATGGTAGGATGGACAGTTTCCTATCCAGTTTGGGCTCTACCAAGGGTAAAGCAGATTCCAACCTATACTACAAGGTTGAGGAAGGAAATCCAGTGATACTACTCCTATATGTGGATGAACTGTTTGTTATAGGTGAAGATGGGTTGATTGCCGACACCAAGATGAAGCTTGTAGCCGAGTTCAAGATGAAGGACTTGGGGATGATGCATTACTTTCTAGGTATGGAGGTGTGGCATAGTGCAGATGGGATCTTCCTTGGACAAGGGAAGTATGCAGTAGAGATCTTGAAGAGGTTCGAGATGATGGAATGCAAGGCCATGGCCACACCTATGGCATTGAACCTGAAATTTTTGTGTGATGCTTCATCTGAGCTGGTTGATGTCACTGTGTATCGTCAGATGATTGGGTCCTTGATGTACCTGACAAACACGAGACCAGATATTTTCTTTGCGGTGAACACATTGAGCCAGTTCCTTACTGATACGAGAAGTGTTCACCTGGTTGCTGTAAAGCATATTCTGAGGTACCTGAAGGGTACAATTGATTATGGGCTCAAGTATGATGCAAATCAAAAGTTTAACCTGGAGGGTTATGTTGATTCAGATTGGGCTGGCAGTGTTGAATATAGGAAGAGAACTTCTAGGTGTTGCTTCAATATGGGATCAGGTGTGATCTCTTGGTTTAGTAGGAAGCAATCCTGCATAGCACTAAGTATAGCCGAAGCAGAGTATGTTGCAGCTTGATCGGCTAGTTGTGAGGCAGTATGGCTTAGGAAGCTACTATCTGAGTTATTTGATCTCCGTTGGATGCTACCTGTATCTATTGTGACAACCAGAGTTGTGTGAAGTTGTCATAGAACCCGGTGTTCCATGACAGGTCAAAGCACATTGAGATCAAATATCACTATATCAGGGATATGGTGCAGAGAGGAGTAGTGAAGCTCCTGTATGTTGCGACAGATGAGCAGGTTGCCGATGTGTTGAAAAAACCACCAGTGAGAGTGAAGTTTGAGTACTTCAGAGAGAGGCTTGGTGTTATTCAGATTGAAGAGACTTCGAGGAAGAAGTGATGGGACACATTTGCAGGAGCCATTCCAAGCATGGTGGTAGGAGGATCCTCCCATGGCTGTGAATGTAAGAGCTGTGTGATGAGCATCAGGACGATGCTCCGGTTACTGCTTTGGCTATGCATCAGGTGGATGCTTTGTATGATTAGTTGGATCATGTATGATGATATGCATCAGGACGATGCAGTGACGGTGATCAGTATGATCATTTGAGATGAGTATCAGGATGATGCTCTGGATGATATGCATGAGGATGATGCAGTGACGGTGATCAGGATGATCATTTGAGATGAGTATTAGGACGATGCTCTGGATGATATGCATTAGGACGATGATCATTTGAGATGAGTATCAGGATGATGTTCTGGTTGATGTGCATCAGGTTGATGTACCGTGCAATGATGATCAATTGGATCATGAGTATCAGGATGATACTTCAAGGTCAGAGATGATATGTGGCAAGTTGTGCAAGTAGCATGTAATCAGTCCTCTGAGATCCCATGGTTTGAGATGTGTGCTCGTAATTAGTCCTAGGATGTTTTTTCGAGGTATTGCTATGGATACATGTAATCAGTCCTAGGATTTTTTTTTGAGGTATTGCTATGGATACATGTAATCAGTCCTGGAGATCCCATGGGTTGAGCTGTGTGCTCATGATCAGTCCCGAGATGCTCTTTAGAGATCTTGCTGGTCGTGTTGCGACACATAAATGTTCCTGGGATGCTCTTTAAAGGTATTGTCTATTCACATGTAATCAGTCCCGGAGATCCCATGGGTTGAGTTGTGTGCTCGTGATCAGTCCCGGGATGCTCTTTAGAGATATTTTCGGTCATGCTGCGGCACATAAATGTTCCTGGGATTCTCTTTAAAGGTATTGTGAAGGAGATGCATGTAATCAGTCCTGAGAGAGATCTTTCCGGTCGTGCTTAGGCACATAAATGTTCCTGGGATACTCTGGTCAGGTATTGCATCCGCACGTAATTAGTCCCGAGAGACCACCTCTATCAAACCGTTCACACAGATGATGAAGACCTACAGGAGTTGGTCCTACACCCAGCATGAAAAAGGGTTGGCTCTGTAGAACTTCCTATGACGAGAAGAATTTTTGACATAGTCCAGTGATCAAGATGTCGAGTACAACTGCAGTGATGATGATGATGCTCCGTGATCCAGTGATGATGATCTAGCTCCAGAATTGAAGACTTGCGCCAATATTTATTGATGACCTGTGTCGACAGAATACCTTCCTAGTTAAGAGGGAGTGTTGATGTATTTGTAACTTTGGAAGATATTCTTCTATGTATTACATTTGTACTTTATTGTATATCCCACAGAGATGTATTATTCCTCTGATTGGAAGTGTCGTCATTTGTATTTGCAACTGTCGCAAGTTACATTGTATGTGTAATCATTTGTATTGATGGGTTATTAGACCACCAGTGTGGGGTCAGCCCTGATTAGGTCATGTGGTTGGGTTATTAGACTTGAGTAGCAAGTCGGCCCCAGTGAATTACTGGCAGGTCAAGTCAGTGTATAAATAGAGAGGTTGTGTCTCTCATTTGATTCATTCACTCACTTCTCAAGCTCGCATAGCTAAGAGAGAAAGTGGCGCACTTGTGGAGGAGGAGGAGCATCTGCTAGAGACATCTTATTGGGTTTGATCCTTGTGATCTTGTATTTGGGTTTATTCTATCTCTGAGGAAGTTGCAGGGTTTTTCACCTTCTTGGTTTTTCCCGGTGAAACTCTGTGTCTCTTGTGTGATTGCTTTTGTGTATATGATTGATATGCTGTACATGTTATTCTCTTAGTGATCCTGAATGATAATGGAATGAAATTATAAAAAAATTAACATTCATGGGCCGATTTTCTCAACCACCTTCTTACAGTCGCATTAATTTCAACATGGGAAGTCAAATGGGTTCACAAATGGACATGTGGTAGCATGGGTTCCAATCCCACAACATCCTCACCTCTCCCTAGTGGATACACATGGCCCCTTCTCATTGGTTTCCTCCTTAGCTAGTTTTCTTCGGTATTTTATTGCAATAATTAATAATTACATCATTTACAATATCTCATGGCTTAACAACGCATGGATTATCAGAATATAAAATACCTGCCTATGAAAATAAACCTTAGCATCCACTAGTGGGGCCTTGGCCTTGATCTCCACACCAGGGAAAACACACATTGTATTTACACAATATTTACATTGAAGCCAATAAACCCTAAGGGTCAAAATAAGGGTATTGCAACTCCCCCCCTAGAACAAAACCGTCCTCAGTGTTCTCAAAATTGAACAAAAATGGGAATGTCTCTCTCATGGCATCCTCCAGCTCCCATGTGTCCTCTTCAGGACTAAGGTGCTTCCATTGTACCTTTACTTGTCCGATGGATATTTTCCAAAGCAAAGTGACCTTCTTGTCTAGGATGCACATAGGATGCACATAGGATCCACTTGGAACTCTCCTTTTGGTTCCACCTGTATAACATTCCATTCAATTATGTGATTAGGATCATGTGCATATTTATTAAGCAAAGAGACATGGAAAAAATTATGAGCTTTCATGTTAGGAGGAAATTAAATCCTATATGCAAATGGTCCTATCCTATCAAGGAATTCAAATGGCCCACAATATCTTGGTTTCAACTTGGCACAAATCCCCAACTTCATGGAAATTTTCCATGGTTTCACTCTCAAGTAAACATGATACCCAATCTGAAATTCCTTATGCACTCTTTTCAGATCTGCATAACTCTTCTGCTTGTCCTGTGTTGTCTTCAAATTCCGCCTGATCTTAACAATATATTGCTCCGTTTCTCTGATCATCTCTGGCCCAAGCACTACCCTGTTCACCGAGTTGTCCCAACTCACTGGAGTTCTGCATCCTTTGTCATACAATAACTCAAAAGGACCCATTCCTAATGATGCTTGATGTCCATTGTTGTATGCAAATTCTACCAAGTGTAGGTAGTCTTCCCACTTGGATGGTTTATCCATCACATACATCCTCAACATGTATTCAAGAATATGATTCACTCTCTCAGTATGACCATCTATTTGAGGATGATATGCTGTACTAAGCTTCAACTGAGTCCCTAATTCTTGGAACAATCCTTTCCAAAAATTGGATGTGAACTTTGTATCATGATCTGAAATTATTGCCTTGGGAAATCCATTCAATATGAATATCTATTTCATGAAGATATTTTCTATGTCATTGGTCTTATGAGTGGACTTGACAGGAATAAAGTGAGCTACCTTTTATATCTTGTCCACCACTACCATGATTGAATCGTGCTTCCTTACTGTCATTGGAAAACCTATTATAAAGTCCATAAAGATTACCTCCCACTTTTATTTTGGAATGGCAAATGGCTGCAACAGTCCTGCTAGATGTTGGTGCCTTACCTTGACTTGTTGGCACTTTTGACACCTATCAATGTACTCTGCTATATCTTTCTTCATTCCATGCCAAAAACAATGCTAATTTCTTGCTGCTGTTATAGTCTTCTGATATCTTGGATGTACAAAATATGGCATTTGATGTATCTCATCCATCACTAGCCTCTTAAAATCTGCACAATTTGGAATGTACAGTAGTCTAGTACCCTGATAGATGAGAACATCACCTTCACCAAGATGATATACTGCATATTTTTTATCCACATTTCCCTGCTTCAAATTCTCTTTGAATTGAAGGTAAGCTTCATCATTGATTTGAGCTTCAATAATTCTTTCCTTCACATCTGATTTACACATACTCATGGCTGCAGCATGAAATTTTATGCTAAGAGCATCAACAAATTTATTCTCCTTACCTTTGACATGCTTAATTTCAAGGTCAAATTCACAAAGAAACTCCATCCATATAGTTTGACTAGCATTCAGATTTGGCTGGTCAAACAAATATTTCAAGCTCATGTGATCTGTCCCGAGCTTAAATATTCTTCCCAAGATATAATGTCTCCATCTCTTGAGAGCATGAACTATGGCTGCTAGCTCTAAATCATGTGTGGCATAATTCTTATCATGATCCTTTAAATTTCTTGACTCATAGAAAATTACAAATCCTTCTTGCATGAGCACTCCACTGAGCCCTTCAATGCAAGCATTTGTGCACACTACAAAATATTTCTTTGGATCTGCAATCTTCAGAAGCACTGACAAGCAATTCCTTTAGCTGCTGAAAGATTTTGTCACATTTTTCAGACCATACAAACTTGATATTATTTCTCTGCAATGAAGTGATTGGGTGAGATATCTTGGAGAAACCTTCAATGAACCTTCTGTAGTAGCCTGCAAGACCCATAAAATATCTCACACCTGCAACATTATTTGGAGTAGGCCAATCCATTATGGCTTCAATCTTTTCTGGATCCACTGCAATTCCTTCTTCTGAGATGACATGACCCATATACTGTACCTTCAGCTGATAGAAATCACACTTGCTCAGTTTTTCATACAGCTGGTGTTCTCTAAGGACTTGAAACACCATTCTTAGATGCTCATTATGGTCTTCTTCATTCTTTGAGTAAACAAGAATTTCATCCAAGAACACAATCACAAAATTATCCAAATACTTGCTGAAGACACTATTCATGAGACACATGAATGTAGCAGGTGCATTGGTAAGACCAAATGGCACTACTGTGAATTCATAATGGCCATACCATGTCCGGAAAGATATCTTGTGAATGTCTTCTTCCTTAATCCTCACTTGATGGTATCCATAACTTAATTCAATCTTTAAAAACACTCTAGCTTCCTTCATTTGATCAAACAAGTCATTAATTATTGGCAATGGATACTTGTTCTTGAATGTCACTTTATTGAGCTGCCAGTAATCAATACACAGCCTAAATGTTCCATCCTTCTTATTGAAAAATAACACTCGTGCTCCCCAAGGAGATACACTAGGTCTGATATATTCCCTATCCATTAATTCTTGCAGCCGCATTTTCAACTCTATCAATTCTGGTGTGCTCATTCTATAAGGAGCTTTGGAAATTGGTGCTGCCCCTGGAACAAGGTTGATGGAAAAATAAATATCTCTCTTGGGTGGCAGTCCTGACACTTCATCTGGAAACACATCTTGGAATTCTTGCAACAACTAAAAGTCTTCTAACCTTTGTCCTTTATCTTCTGATGAATCTGATATGTGAATTGCATATAATTGGAAACCCTTTTTATAAAACTTTCTCAGCTGTAAGGATGAAATTTGCCTTACTGAAACTTGCTTGGGAATACCTTTTACCAACCTTGGCCTTCCCTGTTCATCAATACATTCAAGTTCTTTCTCATAACAGTCTAATTTAGCTTTGTGTTTTTCCAACCAATCCATACCAATTAGGGCATCATAAGATCCTAGTGGTAAGACATTTAAATTTGCACGTGTGAGGAGTCCATTCAACTCTAGGGGGCACTCCATCACTACCTCACTTACTTTTCTCTTGGTTCATGTGGCTAATTGAACTAGCCAAGCCTTACCGTGCTTTGCTTTACTAAGAGAACAACCTTCAACCACCTTAGAAGACACATAACTATGAATAGATCCTAGATCAATCAAAACAAAAATAGATTTATTAGCAATCTTACCTTCAACTTCTACCACTGTTGATTGATGGTCTGCTTCGTGATCATCTAGTGCTGCATAAATCCTAGGTGCTTCCCTTTCCATATCTTCCACTGTAGTTTCTCCTTCTATATTGTGCAAGCTTCTGGGATTTTCATTCCGATGTGGGAATTCTCTAAGCACATGTTTTCCTCCACATCCCCAACAATGAAGTGGCCCTTTTGGTGCCTTTTCTATTGCTACTGTTGGTTTGAATCCTCTCTATGCTTGCTGGCCGTATGGAAAATTTCTGGGCTGATTTCTAAATGGTCGTTGATTCCATTTTTCCTTTGTTCAAACCCCCCTCTAGGATTTCCTCTCCATGCTAGATGAACCTCTATTTTACCTTTCTTCTGTTCATAATAATGCATTTCCATCATAATGGCTTCATCCAAACTTGGTGGATTGACAAACTCAATCCCATCTTTGAAATTTTGTGGTAGACTACCAAGGAAACATTGGATTTTCACTCTTTCATCCTTGATGTAATCTACATACCTCAACAACTCCAAAAACTTGTGGACACGATCATCCATAGAATTCTGCCCTAATTTGAGTTCATTGAACTCTTTCCTTTTGTTATCATAATACCTTGCTGATATGTATTTCTCCTTGAAGTACTTTTTAAACCGCTCCCAGCTGATTCTTCTTTCATTGATCTTCTTCACTTGCATGAGGTGTTCCCACAAAATTGAAGCTCTTCCACTTAGGTTATAAATGGAAACTCTAGCCTTTTCGTTTTTTGAATATTCATGCATTCTGAAATACTTCTTCATTCTAAGAATCCATGCCTCTGCCTCTTGAACTGTTTTGCTTTCACCATCAAAGGTATGAGGCCTTTCCTTCCAAAATTCACCTTGTGGGATCCCTATGAACCTCTTTCCTCCTTCAAACCTGCTGGAAGTGTGTCTTGGACTCCTCAAAAATATCTGGAGTCACATGACCTACTGTAAAGGGATCTTAGAGAGGGCTTTCTATGAATTTTTCTCACATAATTCCTTCTAGGTCTTGGATTCAGTCTCTTAGAACGACCTCAAGAGTGGCTACCTGCATCTATTACTTCTCAACCCTCGTTGCTTGGGTTAGACCCATGATTTATCCTTTGATGCATATTCGTGAGGCTCTGCAAGATGGAGACATTGAGTTGGTGTTTCTCTTCCTGCGCCTTCATCAATCTGTCATTGAATCTCACCATGGTCTTGGCCAAGTTCGGGGGATTTACTTGCCCCCTTCTTCCGTTAGATTCGGTTTCAGTATGCACTTCTTGCACATTCTCACCTAACACGTCATCCTCCTGCTCAAACGGATCCTTGGCATGGTTAATGGTCACCATTTTCTCGCTTTTCTGTATGTTTCCCACTACTGTATGATTCAAATTACCACTGTTGCAATCACTGTGCATCACAAAGGAATTTATTAGACATCATAAGCATGTTTATAAACCTAAAGCATCCATTCAAATCTGCAAATTATTCGTTGGACAATTCAACAACAATAAACGTTTATCAAACCCGCGCCACGCCATGGATTCTTCTCTTCCTATAAATTCATTCACGGCTCGACCCAAACAACCCCAGTGCTGCAACGTGGGCTCTGATACCACTCTGTCACGTTCCCCGGTCTCCTTGGTGTCCTTCAAAGGTGATGGGAGACCCTGATTTTTTTTTTCAAACAATTCCTTTCATTTTTACACACAGTCGCAATGGCCATTGATCCGCAATCCGCACTGGCCTTCGACCTGCAATCCACAATCGAAATCCGGAATCGGATTTCAAAAATGACCCTTCTGCAGAAATTCACGCTCCCAACTTCCGCAATCCGCAATGCAAAAGTCAGAAGTCAGAAGTCAAATCACCGCCCCGAAAAATTTACCCTTTCGACTTCTGCAATCTGCAACCTACGTTGAGGAAGTCAGAAATCAGAAATCCCATTCTGTAACCCAGGAAAAATTCACCTCCTGCAATCCGCAACTGTAATGTCCCCATTCAAATAAGTGCATAGTAAGACAATCCCATCAATCCTACTAGTTTCCTAGGTTGGATGGGCACATGTGGGATGGTAATAAGGAAACTAATAAATGATATCTAGACATTAGAAGGGTTCAAGCATTTAATAAATATGATGAATAAATAAATTCAAGAGAAATTCTAGGTGGCAAGTGGTTTTGGAGACATATAGAGGTGGTGGGACCCACACTAGCTTGATTTTTCAATGACACGTGGCAGCTCTCTCTTGCCAATTCGAATTCATGGGAAGGTGAACACTCTTGGGTGAGTTGGTAAGTCATAACACATGGCATTGAGCATATTAGGTCGAAATGGGAAGGAATAGTAACCTCCATGGGAGAGGAAGAGTCAAATTGGAGACTAGTGGACACATGGGCTAGATTCCCTAGTTTTATGACAACAATAATGAAGCATCTATGACCTTTTATGACAAAATTCAGACCTGACTTCTTACACCTGACCATTATGACATGTCAGCCCCAAAAATAGGCTCAAGAAGGCGCTCATGGAGTTGGAGGAATCTAAAGAGACTCAAATTCGAATTTGGGAGAAGATGGAAGGTTGGAACTAGGAGACAAGTGGCAAATGAGGAATATTTTCTAAATGGAAAATTATTGAATCTATTGAGAGGATTTCGACCCCTTAAAGGCTAATGTTGGTTATAAAATGTAGAAATCAAGTATGAGAATGGCTTTTGATGATTTGAGAAAAATTGCATTTGTGAAGAGAGAGCTAGTGGATGACTAGTTTCTTGCCTTAGCCAATTTCGAGGGTGAAAGATTCCCATCCAAGTTGGTGTTTGGAGAGGCCACTCAGGTATTTCATGGTGCTTTAATGGAGTTTGTATTTGCAGGTAGTATCTATAGGAAGTTTCATGGTTTGGTTTAGTGCAGCACTTTCTCTCCACCGTTTCCAGTTTTGAAGGCATATTCGTGCTCCTTGAGGGAGGGCGTTTTTGGTGAGCACTTGTGCTTCTTGAGAGAGATTCTAATTATATATTTATGATTGTAATAGCTTCATATCCTCTATTATTCATATTCAGAAAGTCTCAGGTCGAAATACCCACTGGTTGTATGCAAAACTATTGATTAATGAGCAAACAATGTCCATTTCCCCAATGCATTGATGTATGACACTATAATGTTGATTATTTCGAATGGATGGATGATTATATGATATATTTGTGATAAATATACTTCCATGGATGTCTTATACAAGTTTCATGTACTGTACTTGAGCATTTGAAGCATTTTTACTCAGTTTAGTTGTATTGGGAGGTGAAATAGTGCCATTTCCCCAAGGGTCGAATTGGGGGTTTTTGCTGTTGAATGTGAGAGAGTTAGAACAGTATTAAAAATCAATTAATGGTGCATATGAGACCTTAATCACATAATTAACACATTATATACCTCTGTTCATAAATTTGTGGGAGTTTGGAGGCATTTGGAAGGCCATTTGCAGTGTTACCCGAGGGGGATTTGATGCACAAATTACTAGTCAAAATTACATATATTAATCAGAATACAAATCAAGTTTGCAGCAGTATTTGGAGGGCCATAAAATATCCCTGAACCTTATATTCAAGTCTAAATACCATTCATACACTCCTACAGAATATTTGGGAGCATTTGGGTTGATTTGGAGGTCAAACAGTAAAACTAGTCAAAGGTCGAAATTGGGAAAAAAAGTGGAAAATTGGGCATTTTAATAAAATTTGAAAAAGGGATATTACAGCAACCCTCATGCGGGTGCAGAAATGTGGAAATCCAATGTGCCAACCCGCATAACTCGACCTCCCGACTTCCGCAATCCC
This sequence comes from Larix kaempferi, assembly GCA_027924585.1. Taxonomy (NCBI): domain Eukaryota; kingdom Viridiplantae; phylum Streptophyta; class Pinopsida; order Pinales; family Pinaceae; genus Larix; species Larix kaempferi. The sequence goes on from BSBM01001334.1 coordinate 4,992,005, forward strand.
CAATCCGCTTTGCGGATGCAGAAAGTCGGAAATCCCACGCGCCATCCCGTGGAATTTTCCATTCCGACTCCTGCAATCCGCATTCCACTTTGTGTATGCGGAAAGGCGTAAGTCTAGCCGCGAAACCCAATGGTTAGTCCTCGACCTACGCAATCCGCAATCTGCGTTGCTGATGCAGAAGGTCAGAACACATACCCCTGTACCAACCACTCCACTTGCAAACTTTAGAGGGTGATAACTCCTCCATCCTTGGTCCAAATTGGACAAGGATGGTACCGTTGGAAATCTCTTGGAGAGCTATATCCATTGGTATGATCCCCTACCCAATATGAGCACTCTAAACCTGTCATTTAACCAACTGAAACTCTGTCCATAACCTCCTCTATGTGGCTTTACCCTTCTGCAAAGAATTCTTCCTACCTTCTGTCATGACTTCCCCCTTTCACCTGACCCACATAGGTGTTTTGAAACACAATAGGGGTTATCTACTTCTTTCCCCAATTCCAGGTGAAGCTAAGAAATCCCTCCTAAGGGTGAATTCAATGCATAACTAAACACATACTGTGAAACCAAAGATATTCAATGCATCTATAACTTGTAGGGTTAGCAACATATTAACTCAAGCAAATGATGAAGCACTCAGACATGAACTCAACCCCATACCCAAGCTTACACATAGCTCCCTATTGATCAATTTCATGTAACCATTCATTCAATAACTTGACCATAACAAGCATACCATAACATAAGTAAAATAACATCATTTTACATCACAGAAGCACTTATCTTTGGAATGAAGCTTCCCAAGCAACTGGCTAAGTGAGAGAAACTTTCCACCCAAGCTTAGGTCTTTGTCCAGCCTATACTATTTCAACTAAGATACCACCCACGAGATGGGTTGTGTATCCACTAAGGAGGGCTAATGGGCTCTCTCTCACAGTTAAGGTTCCATCCCAATGCTAGTCCAACCAACAATTGGGTTTATCAAGCATACAAGGGGAAACAAGGAGAATGTTGCTAAGCCAGTGAACTCAACCACAGAGCTACATGAATCTCAACAACTTAGCAAACATGGCACCCACATTACCTACCTCACCCAACACAAGGAAGGCCCTTTTCTCTGTTGCACAGTCCCTCAAGGCCCCTTCCCTCCAGTGCTCTTAAGGGTGGGCATAGAAAGGTACAACTACTGTTTTCATGAGACTTTTTCCCTCACTGGGTTTATCAAGCAGATAAAAACCTAGGTTGACCTTATTCTCTGTTATTCAGGTTGGGCTCTTCACAGGGTTGCAGCCTAAGCTCTGTGTAACATCCCGAATTTTCATAAAAATTTAAAACTTTTGAAAACGACATTAAATACAAAATTTAGATGCGGAAATAATAATTGTTTGATTACGACAGCTTTAATTAAAAAGTCGTTAGTACTAAATATAATTTAATTTCTGTTTTAGCAGCATTGTGACAATGACAAATTTAATACATAAATTACGAACATGATTATGGTAATAAACGAACTAATAGGTCATTAATGTGATGCGATACTTTTTCTTGAAAAGATACTGATAGTTTGACTTTTGGTGAACTAGGGTGTCCTACAAGGTACCCTGGAGTTTACTTAGCTATGACGCTAACACATTTGAAAATTCTATGTGCAGACGACAGGTAAGAGGTTCAAAAACTGCATAGTTTAAAAATACGCGTGTAATTCAATTCAACGTCAAATAAAAATGTTGTGAATTCTTTTGCGAAAACAAGTATCTTTAGGTATGAAAAGTCTAGTGCTGCTTACTGGTTTTTCAACGCTGTCTTACAATTTATGAATGACGTCTAAAAGGTATACATGCTATTTATGTTTGTTGTCGTAAGCCAATGATGTAGTTCTAGTTTGGCTTTGGTCGTCGTCTTAAGATAACTAATACTTGTAAAGTATTAACGTCATAAATGTATCGCCAACCGTCAAAAGCATTGCATTTGAGAGTTAGGGTATGGAGTACATGGCAATAGCATGGTTTTTATGCTAGTTACAAATCATTGGTCTTGTTGAGAATTCAAAGGTGTAAACTCCTACATTATTATATTTTTACAAATGGAATAATAGAAATTATGATTAATATGTTAACCATATAAATATTATAAATTGCTATCCTATATAATAGTTCTATAATTGCAAAATTATTTGTGATATATGTGAAAGTTCACAATATCGAAATGATATGAAAAATGTACTTAATGCATGGCTAAACTTTAGTCTGAATACCCTAATCACGATCATAAACTTAGAATCTTTAACTATTAACAATGCAATCGAATGTTTTGAGTTTATAAAAGATCTTATATGAAGATTGGTTGTCGTTATAATTGTACTGACATACATTTATGTCAACAGGGTGGCGAGTTGATGGTCATTAAAATGACATAACCCTCGAGCCGTCGTGGAGATCGTAACTTGATCCTGCAGTAAATCTTGAATCGAAACATTCAGCTGACAAGGATTACTAACGATCCATGTAGTATGGTATCAATGTAATAGCCTTTGCAACTGTCACTGTGTAATGGATTTGCGTTTGAAAACACCTCCGAACTGGATGTTGATCGATCCTCTGTGTGCGAAGGTGGCAGTGCTAAGCTTGTACTAAAGAATGAATCATTAAATGCATATGTTGTTCGTCTCGATGCCATCTCACTGGCACTCTTGTGATCGTCGATAGTGATGAATTTGGATTGTCCAATGCAACCCTAACCTTTGCCATCATTTTTGGTTTATGAGATTTGAATGTTGTATATTGTTCTATTGTTTTGGTCTATGTGGCCGACAGGCTGCCGAACTATAGGGTTAGAAAGCTTTGTAAAAGGTTTCAATCTTGTGACCTGTAGGTTAAGCTTGAAGGTTGCAGGTCTCGTCTTGTTGTAATGGCGTTGTATTAAAAGATGGAGTCTTTGGTTTGAGTGGTTATCGAGTTGAAAGTTTCAAGCTTTTCGTTTTCAAGTTCGTATGAAACACACCAAGCTGTAAAATGATAGAGGTATCCTTGTCTCGTCTACAGAAAAGAGCTTCTCGTTTTACTGGTGAATGTAAAGAACTTGGCCGTTGATTGAGAAGGTAAGCGTCCTCGAAAAGAAATAGTGATTCTTTCGTTGAAGTTTTCGATTTTCAGTTTAAAATAAATATTACAGTTGTTCTAATTCTAAAGGTTGTTTTGTCAGTTTCAGGGTTTGAAGAGCGACTTGGGAAAGGGTTTGGAAAGGAAAGGCGAGCTTCCATTCCTGGTAAGCTTCGGGTCTCAAACCCTCGCAGGTGCCTTTCGACTTTGGTTGATGTGGTTTCAAGAGGATGAGTAACAATGTTTCACCATGCCTCGACATTATCTGTTAGTTGAAAAACTTTGAAGACCCTTCTGTTATTCAAACGATGTTTGTACAGGGTTGTGCCCTTCATTTGTTTATATGATACTCGGTCTTAAACTTTGATGCCTAGTTCGTCGAACTGGGAGTTCTAATACTCATCAATGTTGAGGTTTTTTGGACTTGTTTAAAACGTTTAAACTTGGGAATAAACCTGTGCGATTTTCGTTTTGGAAACATGTTGTAATTTTTTTGTTTCTGAGAACATTGGTTTAAACTTGGAGTTGGGATTTGTATTGATTTAATTTTTGAGCACGACCTGTTGGTTTATATTATGAGAAATGAGATACAGAGCCGAGGCTCGTCTACTGTGAATACAATGTTTTCTTCTTGGAAATGAAAATAAATATACTGTTTCGTTCTGTGCTATTCGTTTGTTTGTACGTTTGAAAACTGTAGATTGATAACTCTGTAATGTGTAAATTCGAAATGGATTTCCTTTCGTTTGTAATGGAAACGAACAGGGTCAAACCCTAGTTTGAGTCTTGTCTTTGAAAAATAAATAAGTGTTTGAACATGAAATTTTAAAAAGGTCTTTGAAGCCAAAAACTAGGATTCGATCCATAGTTTGTGTAGATTGTAATTGTTTATGTTGCAAAACGATGGTAATGGGAATCGAAATTCTAACTAGGTTTTGATATGAACCAAGTTTTTGGAAATCAAATATATGCAGTTTATACTATATATAGTTTATAAAATATATGAATAAAATGAAAGAGACGAAATAAGGTTTATCATATTTTCATTACTTGATTGAACTAAATAATCAAAGGCAATGGTTATAGTGGGAAATGAAAACAATGTGTGTATGTGAAATGTGAAAACTATGTAATCACTGTCAGTTGCAGCTTTAATATAATGAACACATTTATTTATTTACAGCATTACTAATTATATTGCAGACATGATAGGATGTATGGAAATTTAAATTTCATTTATTTCTTATGTACATAGTAGAGATAAGAAATTATAATATATTTATACAGGAAGTAAACAATGTTGCTTGTAATGAAACAATGGAATAGTCTATAATATTTACGTATTATGCAGAACTCTCTACTATTATTAACTATAGGGCATAAACTGGTAAACATATAAATTACTATATTTATCTATCGAATCAATGGCAATTTGCCTATCTTTCATCTATACTTAATTTGCGTATCTACACTAGAGTACGATGCATAAAACATCATGTGGAAAAATGTAGATATTGGTTTATCAATTCAAATCATCATTGAAACTTTAACATGTAGACTTTCAAACAGAATCAAAACACATTTCTTCTTCAAAACAAAGATTAATAATTTTACTTAAACAAAACTAATAACTGAAACAAAGTAGAAACTATAAAACCTAGATAAAATATGTAGGGAACAAACAGCCTAAGAAGACTGTTCCCCCCAACCAATTCCTGAAGATAGTCAAGTACTTGCCTTAGGACCCCCGAGCCTGTTCACTGAACCACCATGAGGAAGAAACTTAGGACTTTAGGATCTCTTCTTGCAGTAGCAAATACTGTCTAATCTTCAAGAGCTAGCAGTCCAAGGGATCTACTCCAGCACCTCTGGTTCTCCTTAATAAATGTAGTATGCAAACTTATGATTGCACTCACAGCTAGCCTCCCTATTCGAATCTCTCAGTGATCACCTGATTCACATGAGGAAATATTCCTGCAGAAATATTGTGTAAGAGCTGCTTGCTCAATTCGAATTTGCCTTATGTAGGTTTCCTAGGCCTTTTCAGTTGTTACTTGGTCATTAAATGAGTTGCCTGCTCACTCCCTCCACTTGGGGGATAATGCCACATTTTTAGGGGTAGTTGTCCCATAACCAATAGCTAGTGGTGTGGTGCAATTGCTGCCATCTGTCCCATACCTTCCAATAGCTTCCATTTCTCCTAGTGGGTCAGTGAACACTCATTTAACAGTCCCATTGGGTGTTTGTCTCCTAATTAATTTATTTAAATAATAATAATCAGTAATTAAATTCATCCTTGATCAAATTGATCATAATTACAAAACTTTGTAATTAAATTTAACATAAAGTATTTTGCTAATAAAATAATAATTTCTGAATTTTGGGTAGGTGACACTCTGCCCCATAACTCGGTCCTCTACAAAATAGATTTAAGCATTCTCACGGCTTCAATAAGCTTCTCACACTCTATAATTCATCCACAGAATCAAATCCAAGGCTAACCCCATCGTTTTTTTTCCTTCACATAGTTTTCTAAGTGCATTCGACTCTGTAAATTCGCTTACATAGAATTGCGGTTTTCTCTCTTCTGCTCACAATTGGGTTCTGCAATGTGTGATTTCTAAGGTTCGCGGGTCAACAGTGGGATAGGGATCAATGCGAGCAAATTCCTAGGCGTAGAGTGGATTAAGGGACAAGTAAAACAGATCCATATGCTGCCATACGATTTTGCAGGTCTGCTCCATACTCCATCGACTTCATGGGATGGTTTTATCAACCACCTTATTACAATCGCATTAATGTCAGCATGGTGGGGATTCAAATGGGTTGACACGTGGACATGTGGCAGCATGGGTTCCAATCCCACAACCCCCTCACCTCTCCCTAGTGGATACACATGGCCCCTTCTCATTGGTTGCCTCCTTAGCCTATTTTATTGGGTATTTTATTGCAATAATTAATAATTACATCATTTACAATATATCATGGCTTAACAACACATGGATTATCAGAATATCAAATAATTTCCTATGCAAATAAACCTAAGCATCCACTAGTGGGGCCTTGGCCTTGAGATCCACACTAGGGAAAACACACATTGCATTTAAACAATATTTACATTGAAGCCAATAAACCCTAAGGGTCAAAATAGGGGTATTATAGGAACCTATGAATGTTGATAGTGACAATTATTTGCATATAGAGAAGCCTCCCAATGACACTATGCCTCGAATACTGAAAGGTGTTTTTAAGAAATAAACATTCAATCCTAATGCGCGTGCTACACAAAATTATAACATAGTTGAAGATTTGGCTTAGGATCCTTGTGCGATGTCTATGATTGAGGTTCTCCAGACTTGTCCAAATCAAAGGAAGGCCTTACTTTCAGCTTTAGGGGCTCTCGATCATGTGTATATTCAAGTGGCCTTTTTTATTTTAATAATTGGAAGCCTCGTTTACCCTACCATGCTGCTTTTCAGATTCAAGTTATGTATGGAAACACTAAAATTCATCGGATAGTTGTAAACAAGGGCGCCTACACATGCATCATGTCATTATCATGTTGGAATGATTTAGGATCACCTGATGTAGTTCCTTTAGTGACCATGTTAAAATATTTCGATGACCATCTTTTTAAACCTCAAGGAATTATCCCGACTTTTCCTATGGAGTTAGGGGGAAAAGTAGTCAAAGTGTATGTGGAAGTGGTTGATTCCCCACTTGATTACAATTTATTACTAGAGACAAATTGGACTCAAGCTATGATGGCAGTAGTCTCTTCGATATTTCGTGTCATCAACTTTCCACATGAAGGAAAGATTGTAACAATTGACCAACTACCCTTAGAAAATAATGAGTCCAATCAATATCATGGATTCAATATTCCCTTAGTTTCCCATTTCACGAGGAGTTGTGAAAACATTTGTGTGTGGATCTATCCTTCATTAATGGGAACTTTTAATCTTCCCCCACCTGATTTGCATGCTAATGCATCACCTGTGCACATAATTTCAACAGTTTCCACACCTTCCATAAATAAGGAGTCTCAATTTAAGTCTTCGTACTTTAAGAACCCTTGGAAGTGTTCAACCTCTGAAGTTGGGTGTACTCAGTTCAACCAACCTTTATATCCCTTGGGTACAATTGGTACTGAGAAGAAGCCTTTGAGTTCATGCTTAACTTATTGGGACTCGGTCTTGGTAGTTGAGCAGGTGATACCTCCATTTGAATGTTTGGATATGTGTTCTATCTGGGATGATATACTTCCTTCTGATGAAGTTTTCTTAGAGTCTATAATGAAATTTTCCATTCATTTGGATGTTGACCTAATTGCAGTTATGTCCAGCCCCAATTTGACTTTGGAGTATGATATTACCACTGTTGAGTCTTTGGACTCTCCCATATATCCACAAATCGATGGTCCTGATGAGTTTGATTATGCTTCTAGAATTTTCAACTCTTGAGATGATGAATTTGTTCCTGCAGATTCCATCACGTCCTTCAACTTTGATCTTCATCTTGAAGTTGAACTTGTTGAATGTAGGTCCTCAAGATTTGGCACTATAGAGCCTCCTTTAGATAACTCTGCCTTAATTATGCCTGTTGTTGATAATATTGAAGTTGAAATTATTTCTACCACAGTGACTTGTATCATATCTCTCTTTACATATTTTTTAGATATGATATTGATACTAATGTTTCTTGGAGATATGATTCTTAGCTGGAATTATGCTTGCTTACTGGTCCTTTTCAACACTTTGTTTGATCATGTCAGGTATATTCAGAACCTTACATATAGGTTTAGGCTTCCCCGTTGTTATGATGCATTTGAACCTTTTGTCATCCGAATTTTCCATAGGGTCGAACCTGTTGCACCTTGGTGTGTTATCCATCTCTATATGCATTGTGCACCGGTCCGACAACAGATCCTACCTAACATGGGTCACCCTAGTCAACACCCTTTTTCCATTTTGGTGCCCATGCTGAGTTTTTATCATAGGTTTGGGAGCCTTTGTAGCTTTACCATGACTTTGAGAAGAAGCCTCATGTCTATCTTTCTCATATATTTCTGGCCATTCCTTATAAGGATCCCATTTTTGTGTTTAAGTGGCATATGCATTTTCTTTGATCCCTCTTGCACTTATGAGATTGATGTTGGATTCCACGCTTTAATCTCATTATATAATCCTTCATCTATGATCTCATTTCCATTAAGCCACGTATCATTTTTCCTTTGCGATTTGACACCTTTTACCTAGAGGAGACACTCCCTGAGGGTCCTTATCTTGCACATGTTCCTTGCATTATGCATACTTTTGTTCCATGCGCTTGGAACTAGTCTCTCATGTCCCAAACACTCGTCTCCTCCTGCTACGAGAAGTCTTCCACCTTTCCTTTGAGCTCTTTAAAAAAATTAAGGAGGCTATGAGCATTCTTTCATCTCTCCTTCGAGCTTGTTAAAAACAGTAAGGAGGTCACAAGTTTATTTTTTCGAGCTTGTTAAACCTTTACAGAAAATATTTTTATGGAGTCCTCTTTAAGCTCTTTTCAGAATCCTTAAATATGAAAATATTTCTGAGTTAGCTTTTCTCTTTCATACTCATTAAAGTACTTGAAAGGTCGTCTCTACGGTATAAGTTTAACCATTTTTTGAACTGTTTAGACTATGTACAAAAAAGGAATACTCTAGTCATACTTGGATAGAAGATTTGTCTCTCGTATTGTTTTACCCTTTTTCGGGCGATGAGACTAACTTTATGAAAAAGGACCTTTTGCAGTCTTCTTTAGGATTTTTAGACTCTCGAAATATGAAAACACAAGCGAGCATTTACCAACTCGGGCTCAATGTAAAATCCACGAGTAGGTATATGGATTTTTTGTTTTAGTTTTTCACGATCCTTAAATATGAAAACACCGGCGAGCACAAATAGATCCGGGCTCGATATTAAAATCCATGGATCAGTGCTTTATCAAGTAATATTCTATCTTGTCTTAATACTTGTAAAACAATGAAGAAAGTGTTGAGTTTCCCTTCCATGGACTCATAAAGTTATACATGGTTGGATCCTTATCAAGCATGCTTTAGTTCTTTTTCAAGCTCGTTAAAAAATGAAAAATGTACCTAAAAAGAGAAAAGGGAAGGGAAGACTGTCCAATGTCTTTCACTATAATGGTAGCAAGTCAACTATGTCCTTGAACAAAGCACCCTTTTTTAGTATCTCAAACAATTTGGGTTCTAGTTTTGGCCTTAGGATCAACCCGATCGCAGAGTTTTTACTCTTCCAATTGGTTACTCTTCCAATCATATGGAAAATTTGTTAAAGTCTCCTACATTGCATATTTATATCACGGTCCCTTTATTTTTCAAGATGCCTGAGTCACTATTGTGTCGTGCTCACTATTCAAGGATAAAACCTGTGTCGGCCATTCTGTAGTTTCCTTGACCTCATGTGTCGACCATTCCTTGGTGTTAGTATGTTTCATGATGTACTCAGTCCTACTCCAGATTGTAAGTTTTAAATATGTGTAGAGAATCAAAGCATACATATTCTTTTAAGCAAATCATAGATTACACCAGAACATTCATACATATTACACATAGATTTACCCTGGAAACCCTTAATCGGGAAAACCATCAAACCTTGGAGCCACAACTCCTATTTTTCTCATCCTTCATTATGAATCACTCACAATACAATATAGGTATTCCGCAGCATCCAATACCCTAATCCGTTAACCTAGATTAGTCAATAGACCCCAATCCCTTAACTAGGATTAAATTACATATTTTTAGAAAAATCCCCAAAAATAACTGGCCATTCCGAATGAAAACGACCTAACGACCATTTCCGTGAAGGTGTCAGACGGATTTTCAGATGCATCGCTGACATGCACACTCTCCCCTTCACATACATGCAAAGAATATAACACATACCCAACATTCTCCCACTTGTTGTTTTCTCTGCATAACAATGTGTCATGTACTCATAAAGTCACAGGTTTAGGGCATCAATTTCCATAGATTCTCTACACCAAGAGAACTTATATGTACTGACAGACTTTGTTAATAAGTCTGAAACATTCTTCAAGGTGTCAACCTTCTCCAACAACACCTTCTGGTCTTCAACCATATCTCTCACAAAGTGATATTGCACATCAATATTCTTTGACTTAACATGATAAGCAAGATTCTTTTCCAGGAAGATTGCACTTTGGCTATCACAATCTAACCTTACAATTTTCTGTACAAAACCAACACCTGAACATATTAATCTTTGCCACCATACAACTTCTTTACTTGCATGAGTGGTTGCCATATATTCAGCTTCAGTAGTTGAGAGTGCAACTACATCCCGTCTCTTGCTCATCCAAATGATAGCTCCTCCAAATAGGTTAAACACATACCCACTTGTAGATTTCTATGATCAAGATCTCCAACCGAGTCTGTATCAACAAATCCATGTAAATTTATTACTCTGTCTAGTCCAGGTCTTCCTTGGTGGCAGATTGCATAATCTGTAGTGCCACACAAATATATGAAGACCCTCTTTATAGCAGTCCAATGCTCCTTCCTTGGTTTTGACATATATCTGCTCAATAACCCCACTACATGAGCAATGTTCGGTCTGGTACAGACCATTTCATACATCAAATTGCCAACCGCACTAGAATATGGAACTCGTGCCATATATTCTTCATCTTCCTGTGCCTTGGGACAATGATCTATAACTAACTTTACACCTACATGTATAGGGATCTTGACTGGCTTACTTTCTTGCATTTTAAATATTTGTAGTACTGTCTCAACATATTTTCTTTGATTTAACCAGATCTTCCTGTTTGCATGATCTCTTTTAATCTCCATTCTTAGTATGATGTTTGTAGCACCGAGATCCTTCATGTCAAATTTGGAGGATAGCCGAGACTTCACCTCCTTTATGACATCTTTGTTGTTTCCAATCAGCAACATGTCATCAACATACAGTACTATGTTAATGAAGTGATCGCCAACTTGTTTGGAGTATACACAGTGACCAACCTTGCTTCTCACAAACCCCTATCCAAGTATGTATGTGTTAGAATTTTGGTACCACATCCTTGGATATTGCTTTAAACCATAAAGGGACTTCTTTAGTTTACATACCAGTTATTTCTTTCCCTTTACTGTGAACCCTTCTGGTTGTTTCATGTATATTTATTCTTCTAGATCCCCATGTAAGAACGCTGTCTTCACATCCATATTCTCTACTTCAAGATCAAAGGCAGCAACAATAGAAAAAACAAATCTAATGGAAGTTAATTTTGAAACTGGAGAAAATATTTCACCAAAATCAATTCCCTCTACCTGAGAATATCCCTTTGCTACCAAGCGGGATTTATATTTCTCCACTTTACCTTCTACATTTAACTTCTTTTTAAATAGCCATTTACTGCCAATGGATTTTCTTCCAATAGGTAACTGAACTAGATCCCACGCTTCTTTTTTGTCTAAGGATTCCATTCTTTAAGCATGGTATTCTTCCATAGATCTCTATCCTCTGAATCAACATCTTCCTTCACATTTCTAGGATCATCATTAGTAATAGATAAAGAAAAACTAGATCGAAAATCATGAGGGGAATATCTTTCTGGTTGACTTCTTTCTCGAGATGATCTCCTCAAAATTGGGGTATGAGGTTCTTCTTCTTCTTATTCATCTTCTTTCGTTGAGTTAGATTCTTCATCTTCTAACCCAAGCTCTATCTTCTCTAGTTCCTTTTCCAATGGAGTCACTTCCCGTCGGGGAAGTTCTTTGACCTCTCTAAACACAACATATCGACTGTAGACAATATTCTTAGTTACAAGATTCCAAATATTATAACCTTTCATACCATCTTTATAACCAATAAAGATACATTTTTCAACTTTATTGTCCATCTTACTCCTTTTCTCCTTTGGAACATGTACATAATCATCACAGCCAAAAATTTTTAGATGTTCAATAGAGGGTTTCTTACCAATCCATACCTCTTGTTGAGTTTTTTCAACCAAAGTTGATGTGGGTGATCGATTTACCAAGTAACATGATGTCTCCACTGCCTCTGCCCATAATTCTTGTCTTGACATTGCTTAACATACTTCTTTCCTTTTCCATCAAAGTCCTATGCATCCTTTCAACAACTCCATTCCGTTGAGGTGTGTATGGAGTAGTATTCTTCCTTTCTATACCACACTTTTTACAAAATTCCTTGAATTCATTCCCACAGAACTCTCCACCATTATCTATCCTCAACACCTTTATTTTCTTTTCTGTTTGATTCTCTACAAGAGCCTTAAATTCTTTAAAGTTGACAAATACTTCAGATTTCTTTCGAAGGAAATAAATCCATGTTTTCCTTGATAAATCATCTATAAATGAAACAAATACACAGATCTACCTAGTGATGGAATAGACATAGGTCCAAACACATCACTGTGTATTAAATCTAAAATTCCCTTTGCTCTTGTAGCACCAGATGCAAATCTTACTTGATTCTGGTTTCCATATATGCAATGTTCACAGAAATCAAAATCTAGAGTGCAATCAGTCATACCTTCAACCATAGTTTTACCTTGTAATGCTCGAAGGCCCTTTTCTCCGATATGCCCCAATCTTTGATGCCATAGCATTGTCTTTCCTCCTGATGTAGTCAGGGTTATATCTTATGTATCTCCCCCCTCAGGAACAACAAAACTATTACATTCACCAATCATGGTTCTTCCCAATAGTTTGTACAGAGTTCCATACCGAATTCCGCTAATCAATACCATTGATCCCCTAACCATTTTGCAACCACCATCTCCACATACAGTCTTTACACCTGCAATATCCATATTTCTGACATATATCAAGTTTCTCTCTAGATTTGGAATGTGTAGTACTCCAGGGAGAGTTCTAATCCTTCCGTCCTTAAGTTTCAACTTGACTCTACCACGCCCAATGATACTGGCTGGTGAGTCATCTCCCAAGAACACATATCCTCCATTGTACTCTTCATATTCACATAAGCACTCCCTATGAGGGGTAATATGACATGATGCACTTGAGTCAATCAACCATATATCTGTAAGAATCTGCAAGAGATCTGGTAGCTGTAGCAACTCACAATCAAACTCACAAATATGTTGCAAGAAGAAGAGAAGGAGACACTCAATGATCACTCATAAACACAGTAGAATAGAACATTATCTCAATATTATACAATGAATAAGAAGGTAAGTGAATGAGTACAATAGAATAGTAAGGTGCATAATACAGGATTCGAATAGGCCAAGTAGGACATTCGAATTCCTAACTCAGAGTCTGGCTTGGATAATAGTGGAGTCATCATCCAGTCAATGTATCAATCATCAATGGTAATAGTCAATCAAGTGTGGCTAACTGAGTCTAACTGAGTGTGGTGGGTGTAACTGACACATTTAGGCACTAACTAAATGAAGGAGGCTCAGTGGAGGGTGCATGAGGAGCTAACTGGAGTCAGAATGGGCAGCCTAGTCTCACTGGAGGTCTATCGGAGTGATACAATCAGTTAGGAGTCAATCTAGCCTTAAATCAAGGAAAGACAAGCAACTAACTGAAGTGAACTGAGTGGTAGGTGAGAAAAGGCACCTAACTGGCTGTGGTAGGTGAGAAGGGCGCACTTGTCATGGAGAAGGGTGCATTTGGTAGGTGGGAGGCCCCTTGGGGGTTGTAGACAGGTTGTGAAGAGCTAGAACCAAGCTCTAGGAGCTGGGAGGTCCACCATGATGATGACTGGATGCATGCATGCATGCAAAACTGAAAGATGATGGGGAGAATATTCCAACAATATCATGTTTTGAAGGATTACCAGTAGAATGTAGGTACACATCCCCTCCTTCTTCCGAGGAAGTATTTTCCTTTGTGGTAGAGGTATCCTATGATCCCTTTCCTTTCTCAACATTCTTAGATCGACAATCCTTTTTATACTGCCCAAATTTACTGCATTTCCAACACTTATAAATTTTCCTGGTGATTTAGATCTACCCCCCTTAGATTTAGATCTCCCCCTAGATCCCTTATTTTTGTTTCTCTCCTAGGGGATACCTCTCACAGACAAGGAATCCATGCTATGAGTATCCATGGATTTCCGACTCATATCTTCTAATAGTAGGGGTGATACTATTTCATCAAATTTTAAAGTTGCTTGATTAACACTCCCTATTGCTACAATTAGGTTGTCCCAGGAATCTGGCAAAGAACACAATAATGTAATACATTTATCTTCTTCAGCCATTGTAATGCCAACAAAGGTTATTTGACTTACCAGAGTATTGTAGACATTTAGATGCTCTGTCACTGTGTCATTATCATCCATTCCGAGGTGATACAATTTATTTTACAGAAACAACTTGTTCACAAGAGATTTTGATTGATAGAAACTCCCTAGTTTCCCCCACAGCTTTACCGTAGTAACTTCTCCAGATATATTCAATAACACAGAGTCTGATAAGCACAGTTGAATTGTACTCCTCTCCCTTCTATCTATTTTCTCCCAATCTTCTTTCGACGTTCCAATGTGTTGAGTACCCGGATCCACAACAATACACTGATCCCGATCTACAAGAAGATCCTCCATTTTGAGCTTCCTTAGCTCAAAATTATGGCCGTTAAAATTCTCGATCTCAATTCTTGAACTGCTCTCCATTCTCTTTCAATGCACAAATCCAAGCTGCAAAACTCCCACTGAACCCAGGTTTATCACAGATCCAATATATATCAACCGCATCGAACCCTCAGCAACAGAGGCGTCCCCCTGAAACCAAATAATTGAGCTCTAATACCACATGTAAGTTTTAAACCTATGTAGAGAAGCAAAGCATACAAATTATTTTAAGAAAAATATATATTACACCACAACATTCACATAGATTACATAGAGATTTACCCTAGAAACACTTAACTGGGAAAACCAACAAACCTTGGAGCCACAACTCCTTTAGAGAATATTTTTAATGATTCTCATGTCATTAAAGGATTTGTAACTTATGATGTGGTTGAATACGGGGTCAAAGTGAATGTAGGGTCTATTGAATGCTCAATACTTGTGAAGATCAAGTGTGCTTACACACCCCTTGAGAGAGCAAAAGATTGAAGATTTAATCCAAGAGTACAAGGATGTGTTGCATGGTCATATGATGAGCTCAAACTTGCAACACAAAGGTTATTAAGCATGATATTCCTTTTAAGGAAAAGGCTAAGACCTTCCAACAGAGATAGAGGCATGTGAATATGAAACTTGCCCCAATCATACAAAGTTGCAAAAGTTAATGGAAGGAAATATCATTACTTACATTTAGCATTCACGAATATAAAAATGGTAAGATCACAATTTGCATTGACTTTCACAATTTGAACATCACTTATTTGAATGATAATTATCCATTGTTGAGTATAGACCATGTATTGTAGACCGTTATAGGCTTTGAGATTATGTCCATGTCGGATGGCTTCTCAGAGTACAATCAAGTATTAATCGTTGAGGATGATAGGTATTAAGACAACCTTCACCGCTCCATGGGGAACACATCCTTATGTCTGAATGCCCTTTGGATAAGTGAATGCAGGGGCTAAAATTCAATGTGACATGGACTACGTCTTTGTTGATTTTTTTAATAGATTTATGTGGTTTACTAGGATGATATTACCATGTTTCCTAAATGCAGGAAAGATCACATCAAACATTTGAAGAAATTTTTTGACAGATGTCCTTTGGTATATCATTGAATCCTAATAAATATGTTTTGGGAGTGTTTGAAGGCAAGTTGTTGGAACATCTAGTGTCAAAATATTAGGTCAAAATAGATCCAAGGAACAACAAGAGTCCAAGCTATAAAAGAGATATCGATGCCTTGAAACAAGAAATCCATACAATCAATTTAGGCATATAAATTTTTTAAGGAGTCTTTCTTCGAACTTTGGCGAATTTACTCATCCCATAGCAAACATGTTGATAAAAGGGCAGAATATCACTTGGACATAGGAAACCACGTGCACATTCAATGATATAAAGTAAGTCTCATGCTAAGCCTTAGTATTTGTAACTTTGGATTACAATAATTCCCAAATATTTTCTTTTATTGTTGACTTTACTTTGGCTACTCTCTTATTGCAAAAGAATAGTGAGGGTTTCAAGTGTTAGGATATAAGATATACATTTGTGATAAAAGTCACTTTATGACTTAGTTATGCTTTTGTACTTTCTTTAAAGAAAATATATTTTGCATTCATAAGTGGAAATGATTGCTCCTTGAGTAACCATATATAAGGAGGTGAACTCCTATGTAATAAAAACACCATTTATTCATAATATCATATTGCGTTATTATGCATGTCTATCTCATGTGTTATCTATGTAACTCTAACTAGGGTTTCTAGAATTTGTAATATGATATCAAGTAGAGAACTTGTGTGCTCATGTTTATGAGAAATCATGGGTCTAGAAGTATAATCCATTGCCACGAAATGTCGAGCCACTGATGTGCTCCAAAAATTGTCTCTTTCTGTGGCTTTATTTCACCAATTTAGTAATTCATTTCACCGTAACTTAATACATTCATCTTTAAAAATATTATATTTTAATTTAAATCATTAATTAAGAGAATTAAAAGTAAAAGATGCTATTTTAATGTATTAGATATGTTTTTTTTGATGATGAATTGATTCCTGCACTTATTCCGACACTAGTTTCAGTACCTAGTTCTATACAAGTTTTCCCATCCTAAAACCAGGACACTTGTTGTTTGGGTTTTCACATGGATCATTATTTTGACAAGCTAGGCATTCATTCAAAATCTTTAATAAAACTGTCTGCATAAGAGAATTGCAATGGTGTCCTCTACACTCATCACCACAACATCATTTCTTCACTCCCATTTCAATTGTCAAATCTACAACACACTTGATAGTTTAGTAAAGTTTGATGATTATTAACTTGGAAATGAATCATGTATGGTTAGTGGCGAGGGTTTTTTTACCATTCCGAAAGACTCAAAGGAACTATTTCAACAAGGTAGGGTTGATTTTTCTCCATAGTCCCTTTCAAAAACTAGTGTTGTTATTTTTGCCTCATCGAGTAAAAGGAAAACTACTTCAACGATTTCAATCTCTCTACACTCCGCTGCAACTTATTCTTTTGTTAGTTCTTGGTTCCAAGTTGCTTCTGCAATTCTCGTTACAAGTGTTGTGGACTCTGAACATTAATTGGATGACCCACATATGGACAACCACCACATATATTGCTTTGGATTTCACAAAAATCCAAGGGAAATCAAATGATATCCCAACTTGCTATAGGAAGATGTCGCCTAAGGAAATAATGCAATATCAATGGAAAATCACTTGAAAGGGCTCCTCAAAATTATTAAGGATTTCAAGGTGGAGTATGAATACATCCTTGCTAAGATATTCAGGAAAAATCTTGAAGGTAAGGCGTAGAGTTGTGTTGTAGCCAAAACAGATCCCATCTAATTCAAATACGATGGGAACCCGAATTTCAATCTTGATTGCAGTTAGCTAATTGATTTTTCTTGTTTTTCAAAGTTATTTAATCACTTGTTTAAGGCTTGTTTAGATCTTGCTAAACCACACTTATGCTCATATTTCAAGCAAATTAAGTCTTTTTATACATAATCAGATCATTAGTGTGTTTCATTTAAAGAGTCGGCCAAGTCGGAAGTCTGAGCTAAATTCGTCAAAATTTGTTTCAGCCTCGACTCCCGACACCCAATTTCCCCACTAGCAATTTTTGCGGAAGTCGGGAGTCAGGACGATTGATCCTCATATGCGTTTGCATCCCAGGCTCCCGATCTCTGACTTATTAAAGTGAATAAAGTTGCAGAATTCATAAGTTAGGATGGTTTAATTTTATCTCAAATTTTCACCCCGACTCTTGACTCCCGACTTTTACATGCACACAATGCGGAAGTCGACAATCGGCATGATTTCGCGCTGATCTTATTTTTCATCCCTGACTCCTGATTCCCAACTTTTCACCACCTTGCACAGCGGAAGTTGACAATTAGCAAGTTTTTGATTTCTCACAAGTTATTCACCTTGAATCCCGAATCCCAACTATTTTGTAATCATGCATGCTAAAGTCGATAGTCGGCACATCTTATAGATTTTGAAAACTCCACCCCCTACTCTCGCTCCTGAATTTGCGGGGCCCCAAGTTGGAAAACCAATTCACACGTCGGATGCCAATTGCAATGCACATGCCAAATATCTTAAACTACGTGCCATCCAATCAAAATGATCCATCGTTTAAAAATTAACCATCGGTCCTGTTGGACACCTACTCCAATTAATGCATAATTAATAGTGATCTAACTTAATCTCTACTTAATCAAAATTTGAATTTCCAGCCATTACCGCACAATAAATTCTTGCTTGAGCACACCGGTAGCATTGCATTCAGCGTTCGATCCTTCCCAAGTTAGTTTAATTTGTTCATTCGATTTGTAGGTATGATTTATCTAGTACTATTCGGATAGATTTCATGCATTTATGAGTTACTTATGTTTATTTCCGATTTTGCAGGCATATCTTTTCGAAATGGAAAAGAAAACCAGGTCCAAGGCCGCGACTGAGGAATTGAATTTCAAAGACCCTAACTTCGGGTTCTATTCATACAACATATTCAACGGGGATGACTTCTCTGAATTCAAGGATGATGCCCCATTGTACCAGAATATCAGTAATTCCTAATTGCATGCAATTTCTACATGACCCATAGTAATGCCATTCATGGACCTAGTGAATTGGATGATTGACTACGCGGACATCCCAACCAGCACTTTGAGGTATTCTGACCAGGTCGTGTATTCTTCCTTCAATCCGGATATCTTTTCTAGAATTTATAGCTTAAAGACCCCCCAATAGCTACTCACACAGGACTTCATTAGAGCCTTCGATACCAAGTATGAACTTGACATGCTTCTTAAGTCCTGGATGGTGGACCCGGATACATTTGTTCTCAGAACCAACAAACAATATCCCATTTCTCTCCTCAGGGAGCCTTACAAACTGCTTCCGACCATGCTGTGTCAGTTCTATGGAGATCAGACCTTCCAATACTTCAAACTGGAGTGGGATCCCTTATCAAATTACATCACGGTTACTAGTAAGATCTTCAATTGGGCCCAAATATTCTCTTTCACTTTCTGAGATGCCATTGCGGCTGTGCAGAAAACTCTAGAGGTTTAAAAACCTAGGTTTTTCATGTCTGCATATATGATGGACATCATCTGTTCATCCTTCTCTTATATTGCAATGAAATGGAATTGGACTAGGGAGAAACCCCCTATCCACATCTACTGCTCAATCTTGTGGGAATATGATTATTCCCCCCAAATTTATGATATTTTTGATAAATTCATAAGTGCAGTTTATTATGCAATTTTCAAAAGGGCTTCTCCCATAATCTGATAGGATGCCATCTCTTTAATTTCCACTATAAGATACTGGTATGTGGGAGAATATTTTACTTATATAAGGATTTGTGGAAGTAATTCAGTTCACCTCCTCCCCAGGATTTTCCCAGATAGAATGGTGCTCTCAGAGGTAGCCTTTCAGACTGTGTATGAGGAAGTTCATGTCCATTTCCATTCCTCAAAGAGGAGAGCATGGCCTAAATTTCCAATGTACACTGGACATCTAGCCATTTCAAATGAAACCAATGACATCACCTTAGCCAAGGAAATGGATTGGCTCAAGTTAGGGTTTGCAGTAAAGATAATGCATGACCCAAAGGGTCTTATAGCATAACAACTTGTTTAGGAACATCTTAAGAACTCTTATGTACATGAAGTCAAGCCAGATGAAATCATTTATCATAATGCTCATTATTTTGAAGAAGTGCTTAGAATATTACCTGATGCATACCAAAGTATTTTGATACATGAAGCACATCATCAACATAAATTCAGAGTATTGGAAGAAAGGAATAGGTTCTTCCAAGAACAACATGAGGGTGCTAAGGAAGCCTTGGAAGCTACCAATAAAGCTATAGTTTTGAGTTTGACTATATCTCAATCTAGTACACAACAAGAGTTAGAAAATAAGAAAGGTAAGCAACCTATGGGGCAGGGTCCTTCTACTACTCCCATCCAAAATATCAACCTACTCAAACAAGAGACCCAAGCCATCCAAAGTAAGTACTCTAGTCATGTTCAATCCGTTTATGATGCTTCCTCTGTTCCCAAAATACTTTCTGATATTCATGTCAAGACTGAGAAGTTGACTAAACTAATAGTCAATCCTCCTCTTCACACTTCTACGAATGAAATCATTGATTTAGAAGAAGAGAAACCTATAGAAGTAGTCAATCCAACACCTATGAATCAAGAATACTCACAACCATCTATTGATAATCCCACTCAGTTTGTCAATGGTAATAGCCCTCATCACTCTCAATATACTAGCATGTCAGATACACCCATTATGGATGACCCAATGCAACATGACATATCCACTTCTCCTCATGATCCATCTGACACACTTAACCCTTCTGACACAAGTACACAAGCTTTTGATCCACCCACGAATATAATATTAAATCCTTCAGCTAGTTAGACCACTTCCCACCAACCTACAACCTCTCAACCCAATCTTCCATTAACCTCAAATGTGACTCCTCCATAAAATCAGTCTGATACCCAAGCTGCCATATCTACCATCTCCTCCTCTCCTCAACCTGATCCATTGAATTCCTAGAACCCATCCCAAACCATGGCCTCCACTGTGAATCAGACTGTTCCTGCTTTTCAATCTATTGGGATCTTGAATTCTATAGTAGAGGATACTGCAGATTTTGGTGAAGATGATGTGGTAGTCCTAGGAGATTATTGCTTTAACCAAAGAAGAAAGGCCATATTGAAAAAATCACCCAAAAGTACTTCCTTAGGGCAATTCCAAGTTGGGCTAGCACCAAATCAAGTTATTTGGAAACAAGCCACAGATGATCCTCAAAAGGAGGAAATTGATGTTGCTGCTTCCATGGGAGCTTTTGCTGTAGCCAATTTCGATTTTGTCTCCACTTTAAATGATACATTGGAATAGGAGAAGGATAAAAACTTAGTACTCTAGGAAGAGAAGAAATCCCTACAACAAATTTTGACAAAACAGATGGAATATTTGAAAGCTGAGCATAACACCATTATACAGAATCTTTAGAATCAAATCCATCAACTCATACAATAAAAGAAAATTGTTGAAGAAAAAGTAGTGGAGCAAGCTAATTCTTTGGATGACCTTAATGTTCAATTAGAGAAAACTAAAGAACATAGCTATTTTTCTAGGTTTTTCAAATTGACTGTTCAGGAATTCAAAGATGAAGCTATTTCCAGTAACAAAAAACTCAAGTAGACCCAAACTCGGTATTTTTTGGGCCTCAATGAAATTTAGGATGACTTTAATTCCTTTGAATGTTTGACAGAGCTTCTAGATGACCATGTAGAGAGAAGAAAGAAAGCAAGTTTAGCTTATGAGCAGTTGTGTGAGTGGAAGGAACACTTAAAAAATATCCCATAGACTCTTCCTCACCTTGTTAAGTTAAAATTAATGAGAGTCAGAATTTCCATCAAGTCTTGGGCACTGGTTTGTGAGGAAGTGGCTGAAATGATCGAAAAGGGATAGAAATTTTGTGCTAGACAATGGATGTTGACAGATAATCATATGGAGAATATGGAGATGCCTTTTTTACTGAGTTGGCAGACTCAGTTCCAGATAACTTGAGAGTTACTGAAGTGGAAGACCAGAGCGAGAAAATGGCTCATTCCATAGGTGATGCTACTCAATTGGACATTTCTCTTTTCATATCCTTCATTATGGATCCAAATCAATTGCATATTACTCTACAAAGATTTCTAGATTCACGGTCTAAGATCTACAACAAGGACATTAAATCCTATTTGTGTAAGGCTCAACTGCAAGTTGAGCATGTAGATTATCCTGATGTTTTCCACATGTTGGATGTATACACTGCATGGAAAGTTTACATAACCAATCCAGATCAAGGAAATTAGGTTTGTATCCCTTAGATGTAGGACAATTGGCCTCCTTTTGTGGATCTATGACCCAATTTGTAATTATTTTTATTTTGATCTAGAGGGGGGTGAAAGGGGTTACAGAAGGAGAAGTTGTGGAAGCTCTGATGTAATTTTTGTATCATACCTATTGGGAAAATCTTTCTAAAAAAAACTTGATTGTAATTTTTTGCAAACCGGTCAATGAGAGATGGATCTGGCCTGCATTTGATTTCCACATGGATTGAGATAAAGTTTCCTTTTTTTGATGTTGTTCCTTTTCTTTTATTAAATTATTAAAATCTTGAATGTTAAGATTCATATGGATTTGATCTAAATTTTTACATGGTTGATGTTATGTGGTTGCAGGTTAATAATAATGTTTTATGATCATTTATGTTAATCACATGTTTCCTATTGGATCGATAACACTTTGATATATTGATTTAGTGATTACTAATCCCTTTACTTTGTTTATTAGTTTAAATACTATGTTTTTGTGATATGAAAGCTGGTTTGATAATTTGATGTTTCAGTTGATTTTCATCAATAGGGGTTTCATGAAATAGGGGGATTTTTCTTCCTGTTTTATTTATTTCAAAGATATCATTAGTAACATAACTTAACAATTTAACTAATTTTCTTCAGGAAGTTGTCTCTGTCTGGAAACTGATATTTATCTTCTTCATTCATATATTAGGTTACATATGATCTATTTTTCCTTTATTCTGTGTCTCCCACAAGGAGGAGAATAAAATTAGACAAATCCAATAAAGGCTTAAATCCGTTGGAAGTGGTCATTAAATTACAAGGAAATAGAGGAGCCCTTGCAAAAAGTTCCTGGATCAGATCACTATCCTTAACGTTGACCCCCAATCTATTCCAGCCACCTATGGGGCATCAAAAAATGGTGCTAGAAGGAGGGAAATTTAGATTTTAATGGATAAACCCAATCAGAGTAGACCTCCTCCAACACGTTCTCCAATCGCAACACGTAGTCATACCATCCCACCAGTCACATCCGCTCCTGTCACTTCTTCACAACCCGAGATCATCCCTACGTCACTTCAACAGTTGAATCGACTTGAGACATGAACTGTTGTTCTCACTCCTTTCCATGAACGTCTCGAACTCAGGGAACATATTGAAAATTCACGGCAAATTTTAGCTAGATCACAATCTAGGCTTTCCAGGATCCGCAAAATGCAAGAGCGATTACCCTGACGATTGCAAACCGCTTCGGCTGATAATATTGATCTTGAAACAGATACAGTATCATAAAATGATCCATGGTTGGAACGCCCAAACCAAAGACTTCACGATATATTAATAGGACATGCTTGTCCGGATCCTACTTTGGGACCAAACGACACTTTTTTCTAATATGATCATTAAGTCGTGGAAACCTCATCTCCTAATCATCACATGTCGATTCCTGGGATAGGTAGACCAGGGATACCCCCATCTCCTCCTCATTCTCCATACGACTCATCTGACAATGATAGTTTAGGTGAAAGTTCTTCCGACCACCATTCTAGTGATATCGGTGACCATGGTAGAGAAAATCGACATACGACTAATAATCAGAATAGACCCTGGTTGGATCAGGATGGAATGGTTGTTCCAGGGCGACAACATCCTCTTCCAAAGCATCCTAAAAAGTTTTTGCCTAAGTATGATCCTAACAATAAGCAACCAGCGAAAGATCACATGAAGAAATTCATGTTGTCTATCCGATTGCACAATGTTGAACATGAAGACATAGTTTGCAGACTCTTTCCCTACACTTTTGAGGGTAAAGCTTCAACCTGGTATTTCGCTCAAGAACCTCAAACTATCCACTCATGGGAACAATTTGAGAAACTCTTTCTCGAGAAATTTTATGATGACAAGACACTGGAGGATCTTGTGATGGATTTGTATACCATGAAAATGGAGACTAAAGAGAGAATCAAGGACTTCAATCAAAGGTTTTTAACCTTGAAAAATAAAATTCTTGCTGAGTCCATGCCAACTGAAAATTTGATTATAGCTTACTATGAAAAAATCTTCCCGTTCCTATAACTATGTGGGTCAAACAATCTCACAAGACCACTCTTCATGAAGTATTTAATGAATCCATATTATTTGAGAAAGACATGTTGAGTCTGAAGGGAAATCTGAAGGCTGGAAATGAACAACCAACTACTTCCCACAAGAAACCAAAACCACCTCCCAAACCATTTGTCCCTAAAATGGACCAAGGGACGTTAGACATGGAGAACCTCCAAAAGGTATTACAACAAGTCTCTAATGAAGCCATTGACCTTATGTGCCAAATCAGAATCAGAATATGCCTCCCTACAAGGGATTAAATGTTAAAGATCTCAATTCAATTCTTAAGGCTATGATTAAGGGCCCTTAACCTCCCTCCGAAGAAGGTGAAATTAGTTTTTCCAATAATCAACAATTTCATGAAGAATTCCATGACAACCAAAACCATCAGGACACTATCAATTATTTCTCAGATCTAACGGAAAACTTTTTAGATGATGATTTTGAAACGGTCTATGCCATGCAACATATGTAAAATACCCATGGAAAAGCACAATTAGATTAGGACTCCCCATCTACATCAAACCTGAATAAGAACATGTCTGCAAACCCTAGATCCACACCATTCAGGGATAATATTACGCCCGACATGGCCTACGACCCTATTGAAGATATCAAGAAAACCCCCGCTAACATTTCATTGTTTGATCTAATGAAGATCCTGGCAATCCGCGAAAAAATTCTGAAGAATTTTACATCCAGTGATGCGGTGGACCATAACGCTTTTGAAAATCCAACCACTCATATAAGTCAACAATCATCTACGTCTCCTTACTAGGAAATAATTTAAAGACTCCTCCATTTCTTTTATCATTTGAAATTTTCAATAGAAACGTACATAACTGCATGATAGACTCGGGGGCTTCATCTAATGTGACACCTCTCTATGTATGTAAGAAATTGAATGCACAACTTGAGCCATCATCTACCCAAATTTTCCAGTTAGATCCATCTAAGGTCGAGGTAGTGGGGGAATTGAAACATGTTCTAATTAGGTTGTCTTCAGACCCCCAGATCCACTAGACGATCGACGTAGTCATAGTTGACGTTCCAGAAGCTTATGGAATGTGGCTGAGCCGAGATTGGTCTCATAAACTTAAGGGATACTTCACCACTGTTTGGTCTCACCTGTGGCTCCTCTATAATGATAAACCTAATAAGATCATGGTTGATAAGGAACCTTACCTCAAACAAAAAATCACTGATTTGAACGATCCAAGTGAACCATCCTCAGTCCCCATTCCCCATTTTGGAAATTATACCATGGATATCTTTTTCGGGGATTTACCAGCTGATATATCGCCTTATGTTGGATCTAATAGAAAATCAAAGGTAATGCACTTCGCACAGGTAGAGTCGTCGCAAACCATGTTACATAATGTAAATACTAATTTTCGTTTAGATAAGACTTGTTGGACCTTATTTTTTGATGGTTCCAGGTCCAAAGAAGGAGCTGGATCCGGATGTGTTTTAATCCATCCAACAGGAAATGAAATCATGATAGCTTGTAGATTAGAATTTGAATGCACAAATAATGTAGCTGAGTACAAGGCATGGATTCAAGGTTTAAAAAAGGAAATTGATTTGAATGTTAAAGCCATTAAGGTTTACGGGGACTTAGAAATAATTGTGCGGCAAGTTAGGAATGCGATTCATTGTGTTTCAACTCATTTAAAGAATTATCAACGTGAGGTATGAGATTTGATTAATTATTTTGAATCCTTTAGCATTAATTCTTTCCCTAGGTCTCATAACTTTGATGCAGATCTTCTTTCTAACATTACCTCTAAACTCATGCCCGTAGAAGGGTTTGACCCTAAAGAATTTTCTATAGAACTAATGTACAAACGCTCTATTCCTGATAACATTACCAATTGTAAGGACTTTGATGATGATCGTTATATAGTCAAATTCCTCACCTCCTAGGGTACTTTTAGAGATGTTTCCATTTATGAAGAGAGCCATGATCGATTTCTGTCTTCTCATCAAGATCCTATCCAATCCACTTTAGAAACTTACATACTAGAAATTTTGTATGATCTACATGACAAGTTTAAAAAGGTCACCAATTGTAAAACCAATAGTTCCTGTATGAATTATCAGACAGTGAATCTAGGAACTGAACATAACCCTCAACACATTAATCTTGGTACAGAATGTTCTCCTACTGAGAGAGCTGCATTTATCAAATTATTTAAAGAATTTAGGGACGTCTTCACATGGACCTAAAAACGTTTGATGCAAATATTATGCAACACAACATACCCATGAAGCCAAACACTAAACCTTATCAACAGAAACTGAGAAAAATGCACCCAAGTTTAGAACCTTCAACAAAAAAGAACTTGACAAGATTCTTTAAGCCATAATTATATTTCCTGTTAGGCATACCCAATGGGTTACAAATATCATTCCAGTACGGAAAAAGAATCGGGATATATGTCTCTGTGTTAATTTCTATAATCTGAATAGGGCCTTTGAGAAAGATAATTACCCTTTACCCTTGATGGAACATATATTACAAAATGTGTCTGGATATGAAATGTTTTCATTATTGGATGGTTTTTATGGGTACAACCAGGTATTAGTATCACACCTTGATCAATTAAAAACTGCATAAGGACCCCTTGGGACACTTTCTCTTACAAGAAAATGGCTTTTGTATTAATTAAATTAGGTGCTACTTTTCAAAGGGCGATGGATATCGCTTTCAGGGGTTTGATCCATAATTTTGTTGTAATTTATTTAGATGACATCACAGTCTTTTCTAAAAGAATATTTTATCACCTTACGCATCTCAGGCAAGTTCTCGAAACGATGTAGGAAATACAATATCTCACTCAATCCTAACAAGTCCATCTTTGTTGCAATTGAAGGTAAGTAGTCTCTAAACATAGCATAATGATTGATCCTGAATGAACCAAAGCTATATCCCAGTTAAGTTTTCTCGGTACAAAAAATTATATGCAATCCTTTTTGGGAAAAAATATTTTTGTTAGGATATTTATCCCTAGTTTTGCTCAGATTGTTAAACCAATACATGATATGATTAAAAATGATGCAACATTCAGATGGGATGAATTATAGAAATAATATTTTTGTAGAATTAGGGAAGCAATTGCAGAAGCAACTACATTAATGTGCCCTGATTTCTCAAAATATTTTCTTTTATATACATTTGCTACTGATATTTCATATGCTGCAATCCTTACACAACCGGATATTGAAGGTGATGAGATCCCAATATCCTTCATGAGCTTGAATTTCAAAGGAGTAGAAATTAGTTATCTAGAAGTGGAAAAACAGTTCAGAACATTTTGATTCAGAAAGAGCTATGGGAGAAGTGCACACATTGGATGACAACATTACAGGAATATGATCTAGAAATAAAACATGCTAAGGTTGTTCGTGGACAAGGATTATGCAAGTTATCTGCACTGTCCGCCAGTGAAGTAGAGTAGAATGGTGAAGAAAAGACAGAAGATGACCATATTTGTCTCATTTATGTACTTGTAGACCCCTGGTATGATGATATTAAGTTTTTCCTTACTCACAGGTATGCTCCTATCAACCTAGAACCTAAGAAAAGGAGAGACATGAGATTGAAATTCACTCCTTATTTTCTTTTTAATGATGTTTTATACCGAAAAAGTTTTGATGGAGTTCTATTATGATGTGTTGAGAAAAATGATGCTGAAAAAATATTAATAGAACTTCATGCGGGACCTGCTAGTGGTCACTAGGTGAGACCACAGCCCATAAAATAACTAGGGATGGGTATTATTGGTCGATCCTCTTCATAGATGTGCATGCCTTTGCTCGGAAATGTGAAGACTGTCAGAAAGCTGTTGGGAGAATTAAGAAACATCGAGTCCCACTTCAACCAGTTTCCATGGAAGCTCCATTTCAATAATGGGACCTGGATATAGTCTATCCAATTAACCCTTCGTCCTCCCTACAACGCAAGTATATAATCACTGCTACAGATTATTTCATGAGATGGGTGGAAGCAATTCCTCTCAAGGTGGTTAACACTAGCCAAGTGATCACTTTCCTTGAGAACTACATTATAACCAAGTTTGGTGTATCAAAGTTTTTAGTTTTTGATAATGCATCTTACTTCATGTCTTTAGTTGATCTTACTCAGTATGCATTAGATAAAGGTATTAAAATAAAATATTCAACCAACCATTACCCTCAGGGGAATGTCTTGGCTGAGTCCACCAATAAAAACCCAATAAAAATTCTAAAACAAACTATAGGAAGTAATCATAAGAACCGACACACTAAACAGTTTAATGCTCTCTGGGCGGATAGGGTAACCCCTAAAGCTACCCTTGGTAATTCACCTTATTTCCTTGTGTATGGAAAATAAGCCATCATGGCTTTTGATTTACTCCTTCCTTCACTACAATTATCTAAATATATCCATGAGTATGATTGATCTCCCTTGGAGCATAGGATCAATGAACTTCTCTAGTTGGAAGAGAAAAGAGAAAAGTCTAGTGCCAAATTTCATCAACATCAACAGCTAGTTAAACGATGGCTTGATCATAAATCCTCTTCCCAATGAGATTTTTTAGGTAGGAGACCTTGTTCTCAAATGGGACAAACCCCGCGATGATAAAGGTGAACATACAAAATTTCAATGACTTTGGCTAGGGCCATTCATTATCTCTGAAAAATTAGGCCTAGACAATTTTCAGTTGCAAACACTGGAAGGGTCTCCTGAGACTTATCCGGTGAATGCCCAAGTTCTAAAGAAATACTTTGCTTAGTGACTCTGTTCACTAGTCCTGTACATAGTGTTGATGTATATGTAACTTCGGAATGTATTTCATCTGTGTATTTTATATATATTCATTGTACCCTTATAAGAGATGTGTTATTCCTCTATAAGGAAGTGTCGTCATGTGGATTGACAAGTGTCGCAAGTGTGTGTACTTGCTGATGGGTTATTAGACCACCATGTGGGGTCGGCCCTGAATTATATATAATATAATTTGGATGTATCTAGATAGACAAGTCGGCCCCATAAGGTCACTGGGCAAAAAGGTTAGTATAAATAGAGATCGGAGATCTCTATTTTACTCACTCAGAAAAGTAACTCACTCTCTCTTAGAAAGTGGCGCACTAGTGAGGAGGAGGAGCATATGCTACTAGGAGACTATCTCAGTATTATTTGGTTGTACTTTGGTTGAGCCATTGCTCTCTTTATCTCTGAGGAAGTTGTGGGGTTTTTCACCTTAGGGTTTTCCCCACGGAAACTCTGTGTCTCTTGTCTCTTATGCTTTTGATTCTTGTGATGCTTGTCATATTGTGATTGTCATGCATTGATATACTGTATATGTTATTCTCTCAGCAAAGATCCTAGAGTATAATGAATTAATGCTCAAAATTTAACATGGTATCAGAGCTAACCTGAGAAGAAGACATTTTGCAGTGACAGAAGCTTGAGTTCCTTGTTTATTGGGTTTCTCTCCACAGATTTTTGAAAATCAATATAGTAGATTGACTCTACTCATCAAGGCGCATCTATCTGTCCAATCAGAATTCAATTTCGATCATTTTCATATTTGGCCCTAAAAATTAGGGTTTCCACAAAAATAGGAATTTCTGGAATCTGAAGGCACAACTAGAAGCTCCTTGCAAAAATCGAAACTTAGAGCTTTGGATCGAGATTTTTGGCTGGGTAGATCTTCGGGAAACTCAAACCCTAATTTAGGGCTCTCCCCAGTGAACCTGGGAGGACAAAAAGGCAATTTTGAAGGGCAAGACTTTGCTGATCTCAAATTCTAAATGTACCAGGCTGATCATCTCACCAAGGCACATCTTTCTATCCTTTCAGAAATTTGAAATTCACATTTTGAATTTTTAGGGTTTCTCTAACAAACCCTAATCCGGGACCAGATCCAGTTTTCAACACTTCAAGTGGTAAGACCTAAATCTTTTCTATTTCCATTTGAAGTACTCTTTAAGATGTCTCTCCACACCAAGCTTGAGGATAATCTTGAAGGGGCTGATAACTTTCGAGCCTGGAAGTATAGGATTGGGTTAATCCTGGAAGAAAATGAGTTGGACTCATATGTGAAAGAAGACATCCCTATCCCAGAGGATGAAGAGGCCAAGGAATTGCATAAAAAGAACTTGGTCAAGGCAAAGAGAATCATTGCTGGTTCTATCAAAGACCATCTCATACCCCATGTGTCTTCTCTTAAGACACCCAAAGAAATGTTTGATTCTTTGACCAAGCTATTTGAAGGGAAGAACATAAATCGGAAGATGACCCTGCGGAACCAATTGAAAGGAGTAAAGTTTCAGAATGGAGAAACCATTCAATCTTATTTTTCAAGGGTATCCCAGATCAAGGAACAACTAGAAGCAGTGGATGAAATGGTGGAGAATGGTGAAGTGGTGATGACCACTCTAAATGGCCTACCCAGGTCATGGGATTCCTTTATTCAAGGAATTTGTGCAAGGAAGAAGTTGATCTCCTTCAGTAGATTGCAGGAAGAATGCTCACAAGAAAAAGCAAGGCTTGTGGCTCGAGAAGAAAAGATGGGGAATGAAGATCAAGCTCTCACAGCTCACACCAAGAAAGGAAAGTTCAAGAGAGAGCCATCTCACTCCAAGAAATCTTCACATCACTTCAAAGAAAGAAGAATATGCTTCACCTGTAACGAGAAAGGACATATTGCCATAAATTGTCCCAAGAACAAGAAGGACAACAACATCTCCAACAAGAAGAAGAAGGG
The DNA here is from genome assembly GCA_027924585.1 of Larix kaempferi. Classification (NCBI taxonomy): domain Eukaryota; kingdom Viridiplantae; phylum Streptophyta; class Pinopsida; order Pinales; family Pinaceae; genus Larix; species Larix kaempferi. The sequence goes on from BSBM01001334.1 coordinate 5,023,017, forward strand.
TAGCAAAAGAAGGTTTCATGCTCATGCTGCCAAGGATGATGAACCCCCAAAGAAGAAAGCTAGGTCAGAAAGTGATAGTAATGATGACTCATCAAGTGAAGAAGAGTATGTTCTGATCTCTGCTCTCACAGGTACCATCTCCCATGGTTGTAATGATTGGTTGATTGATAGTGGGGCTTCCAAACACATGACTGGGTTTAAGGAATCTTTTGTGAATCTATCTGAACATGAATCACCCCATAAGGTGAAACTTCGGGATGATTATCAATACCCAATCAAAGGAAGTGGTGAAGCCTCCTACAACCTAGATTTTGGAAAATCCTTGAAGATGAAAGAAGTACTTTATGTACCTGGGCTCAAGAAGAACTTACTCTCCATGTCTGCATTGGATGCAAAAGGCATGAGGGTTGCATTTGTGGATGGACAAGTCCTAATGTGGCCAAAGGGAAAGACCATAGATGATGCAGTAGTGATTGGAGAGCAAGAGGGAGGCTTGTATAAATTGAAGGGACAACCTGAACATGCCATGGTGCATGAATCCATGGAGCCAAGTGAACTTTGGCATAGAAGACTAGCTCATATGCACTATAAAGCACTTCCACTTGCAAGCAAGGCAGTAGAGGGTCTTCCTGAAATCAAGACCAAGCATGAAGGTGTTTGCAAAAGATGTGCAAAAGGTAAGAACATTAAGAAGGCTTTCCCAAGTAGTGAAAGCAAGGCAAAAGACATCCTAGAAATCATCCACTCAGATGTATGTGGCCCTATGTCATCCAGTTCCCTGAGTGGGTATGTTTACTATGTCTCATTTATTGATGACTTCTCCAGGAAGACTTGGGTATACTTCTTGAAGAGCAAAGATGAGGTGCTTGATAAATTCAAGGAATTCAAAACCTTGATGGAGAATCAAACTGACAAGAAGATCAAAACATTCAAATCCGACAATGGTGGAGAATTCACCTCAAGTGACTTCAAGAAGCTTTGTAGTGATTCAGGGATTAAGAGGGAGTTGACTACTCCTTATAATCCTCAACAGAATGGAGTTGCAGAAAGGAAGAACAGAACTATCATGGAAGCAGTAAGGGCAATGCTACATGACCAAGATCTACCTATGCATCTATGGGCAGAAGCAGTTAGAACAGCTGTATATGTGTAGAACAGAACTCCCCACAAGATATTGGACAACAAGACACCAGAAGAGGTATTTTCTGGGTTCAAGAAGATTGATGTCAGCAAGGATGAATATAAGTTCAAGGACAGGTAATCCAGGAAGCAAAGATCAAGAGGGAGCACACTCCAGCAGTTCCTACAAGGATGCATATTTTCAGAGGGAGTTGACCATCTTCCTACATTCCACAACAGAAAGGTGTAGAAGAAGCTACTTCAGCACCTCCTGCCAGGAAGCAAAGACTCAGAGGGAGTCCACCCAACAAACAAACAAAGATAAGTATTTCAATTATCATTTCTTGCCTATTTTGTTTGTTTAAATAATATTATGCTTATGTTCCTAGATTTAGGAGATGTCTTGTGGATATTAGAATGATTGCATTCATGAACAGTATACTACTAATATGCATGTGATGGGTAAGTGGCCTATGGCACTGTACAACATTCCAGTGCTACTTATCTAGAATGAAACCTCTTTGCTGACATGTTGGGAGTAGTGCAAACTCTTAACAATGTTCTAGTAGAGACTGGAAGGCATCTAGAAAGTTGTGGAACATGGATAAATGTTGTATTGAAGCATTGGCTAAGATAACTGCATGATTGCATGACATATTTATTTATGTGTAAAGAATTTGTTCTGAAAATTATGAGATGTTTCTAATCATGCAATTTAACTTGTTTTGTAGGAAAGACCGTATATCTTCACCTACAAAAGGACTACAACATTTGTTCCAGCATCAAAGATATCTATTGAAGATATTGAAGTTCCCAGGATCTGGGATGAAGAAATGGAATGCCATGATCCGTCGATCATGAAGAAGATGTTTGGGATGCAGTCCCAAGACCTGACAGGGAGTCACATGTGTGCAGATTGAAGAAAGCCTTGTATGGCTTGCAACAAGCTCCCAGAACCTGGTATGGTAGGATGGATAGTTTCCTATCTAGTTTGGGCTTTACCAATAGTAAAGCGGATTCCAACCTTTGCTACAAGGTTGAGGAAGGGAATCCTGTGATTCTACTCCTGTATGTGGATGACTTATTTGTAACAGGAGATGACAGACTGATTGCAGATACTAAGAGGAAGCTTGCCGCTGAATTCGATATGAAATATTTGGGAATGATGCACTATTTCCTAGGTATGGAGGTGTGGCAGAGTGCAGGTGGGATCTTCCTTGGTCAAGGGAAGTACACAGTAGATATCCTGAAGAGATTTGGGATGATGGATTACAAGGCCATGGCCACACCTATGGCATCGAATCTGAAGCTTCTATGTGATGCTTCATCTGAGCCTGTTGATGTCTCCATGTATCGTCAGATGATTGGGTCCTTGATGTACCTGACGAACACAAGACCAGACATTTGCTTTGCTGTGAACACATTGAGCCAGTTCCTGACGAATCCGAGGAGTGTTCACCTGATTGATGTAAAGCATGTTCTGAGGTACCTGAAGGGTACAGTGGATTATGGGCTCAAGTATGAAGCGAATCAAAACCTGCAGGGTTATGTTGATTCAGATTGGGTTGGCAGTGCTGCAGATAGGAAGAGCACATCTGGGTGCTACTTCAGTATGGGATCAGGTGTGATCTCTTGGTTTAGCAGGAAGCAGTCTGTGTGGCACTGAGTACAGCTGAGGTAGAGTATGTTGCAGCCTGTTCAACTAGCTGTGAGGCAGTATGGCTACGGAAGCTACTGTCTGAGTTATTTGATCTCCCGTTGGATGCTACTAGTATCTTCTGTGATAACCAGAGTTGTGTGAAGCTGTCCGAGAACCCAGTGTTTCATGACAGGTCGAAACACATTGAGATAAAATATCACTATATCAGGGATATGGTGCAGAGAGGAGCCGTGAAGCTCCTGTATGTTGCGACGGACGAGCAGATTGCAGATGTGTTGACGAAGCCACTAGCCAGGGTGAAGTTCGAGTACTTCAGAGAGAGGCTTGGCGTTCTTCAGATCGAGGACACTTCGAGGAAGAAGTGATGGACACATTTGTTGAAGCCATTCCAAGCATGTTGGAAGGGGGATCCTTCACATGGCGGTGGATGTAAGCGCTGGATGATGAGCATCGGGATGATGTTCTGGTTTCTGCTGGATATGATCAGTTGGATCATTATATGTATATATGTATGCATCATGTTGGATGCTGGATATGATCAGTTGGATCATTTATATGTATGTACGCATCATGTTGGATGCTGGATATGATCGGTTGGATCATGTGTATGTATTTTGTCTACGCATCATGTTGGATGCTGGATATGATCAGTTGGATCATTTATGTATGTATGCATCATGTTGGATGCTGGATATGATCAGTTGGATCATTTATGTATGTACGCATCATGTTGGATGCTGATGGATACATTGTGTGGATCGTTTATCTTTGTATGATCAGGTAGATCATGCATGCTGATGGATACATTGTGTGGATCATGTATCTATGTATGTATCAGGTAGATACATTGTATATGTTGATATGTATCAGGTAGATACTTGGTGTGCATCAGATGGATGCATTGTATGATCAGGATGATCGTGGATGACGAGCTTCTCCAGATGACATGCAGCAGGATGTTGCAGTGATGATGATCAGGATGATCATGTGTACATCAGGATGATGTATGATGAGTCTCAGATGATACTTTGTGGCCGTGGATCAGGTTGTACAGGTAAGCATGTAATTTGTGCCCTGGGAGATTTGCAGATGGTCTTTCGAGGTTTTGCCTATGGCATGTAATTCGGTTCCCTAGGACATCTGAAAAATGCTCTTTCGAGGTTTTGCTTTGGGAGGACATATAATTTGTGCCCTGGGAGATCTGCAGATAGTCTTTCGAGGTTTTTCCTATGGCATGTAATTCGGTGCCCTGGGATATCTGGCAGATGCTCTTTCGAGGTTTTGTCCTATGGCATGTAATTTGCTCCCGGGAGATCTGGATAGGATGAAAAAGGCCTCAGATGCTTCAGCCAGGTTTTGCCATGACCACATGTAATTTGCTCCTGCGATATCTGGATAGGATGAAAAAGGCCTCAAATGCTTCAGCTAGGTTTTGTGGTGAGATCACATGTAATGTGCTCCTGGGATATCCAACAGGTAGAGCCGTGTGCTCGTAACAGCCTAGGATGATTTAGCCAGGTTTTGTGATGGGTCACATGTAATGTGCTCCTGGGAGATCCTACAGGTAGAGCTATGTGCTCGTAATAGCCTGGGATGCTGCAGCCAGGTTTTGTGACGCACGTAATAAGTCCCAAGGATTCCACAGTATGGCCAGTGATGATGAATACCTACAGGTGGTGGGCCTACATCCAGTATGAAAAAGGACTGGCTCTGTAGAACTTCCTATGATGAGAAGAGTCAGAGATTGGTTGAGATAGCAGCAGCAGTGACGATGCATCGATGACGATGATCCAAAGAAGAAGACTTGTCTAGGAGATCTATGTCGAGAAATACCTTCCTAGTTAAGAGGGAGTGTTGATGTATATGTAACTTCGGAATGTATTTCATGTGTGTATTTTATATATATTCATTGTACCCTTATAAGAGATGTGTTATTCCTCTATAAGGAAGTGTCGTCATGTGGATTGACAAGTGTTGCAAGTGTGTGTACTTGCTGATGGGTTATTAGACCACCATGTGGGGTCGGCCCTGAATTATATATAATATAATGTGGATGTATCTAGATTGACAAGTCGGCCCCATAAGGTCACTAGGAAAAAAGGTTAGTATAAATAGAGATCGGAGATCTCTATTTTACTCACTCAGAAAAGTAACTCACTCTCTCTTAGAAAGTGGTGCACTAGTGAGGAGGAGGAGCATCTGCTACTAGGAGACTATCTCAATGTTATTTGGTTGTACTTTGGTTGAGCCATTTCTCTCTCTATCTCTGAGGAAGTTGTGGGGTTTTTCACCTTAGGGTTTTCCCCATGGAAACTCTGTGTCTCTTGTCTCTTATGCTTTTGATTCTTGTGATGCTTTTCATATTGTGATTGTCATGCATTAATATACTGTATATGTTATTGTCTCGGCAAAGATACTAGAGTATAATGAATTAATGCTCAAAATTTAACACATAGTGTGTTTTTTTTCCTTTGTTTGGTGTGTTTTGATTTCTTTTCCGTTCATTGGTTTTTCTTCTCCAAAATAAAGTGGCTTAATCCTCTCATTCGGGACACCTATTTCTCAAACGTCGATAGAATAGAAATGGATTTTAACAAGTTATCGAAAACTTTAGATTTTAGTCACTATTTTTCTTATTGGTCATTCATTCAAAGAAATTCTAAAATATCCTTACCAAGTATCTTCCATAAGGATCATCAGGGAATGGTAACCTTGTTTTTTAATTTAAAAATCGACATAACCTGGGTTATTACGTGTTATCGGTCAAATTAGCACTTCTCCATCCGTGATCACATGGCCTTGTTGATCACACAAAATGACACTATAAATGGAAGAGATTACTTGAACTTGGATGATTTGGAGTTGAATCCTTACTCCTTCATCTTAAAAACTTATTTTTTTCTGACACCTTCACCATAAAACTATGACTCCTATACTTGACACATCGTGAGTCACTTGAGGGTCTCTATACTGACAACCCGTAGGTGTCAATTAAAATCTACACTCGCGAGATTCTGATCCCACATGCTGCGAGTCACTCCCAAGTTTCTAGATGTCATAGTCGCGGGTGTCTTAAGGAAAGTTTGAAAAATATATTAAAAACACGAATTGGGATTAGTTGAGTCAGGTATTCTAACTTCCCCAACTTCCCAATTCAACTTCCTTTCGAAACCAACCCTCCTTTCCTTGCCATAAATGAAAGACGAGGCCATGAGAAAGGGACCAATTAGAGAGAGCTATTGTTATGCTGAATAAATTCCAAGTTAAGAGAGAGGAGCAGGAGCCTAGGTCCTGGTTATGAAGGTGCTTGATGCATAGTCAGGTATAACATTTGTACTTACTGCATTCTTTTGATAATAAAAGATTGAGATACTCTTCCTTCCCTAATAAAGTGTTAATATCTATTGTGTTTTGATTATAATTTGATGTTATTGAATTCATTAATATCAATATTTATTTATATTCAAATTGGTTTGAGGAAGGTCTGTGTGTTTTGCAAGTTTGTTATTGTGAAGATCGAGAGAAAAGCTTGGATCGACCGCCATAAACAAGGTACATTTTATCTAAAACTTGATCTTATTTATTTACAGTAATGTATGCAGAACCCTATGTATCTATTTGTCAACCCCTTGTATGTTGGTAGTATCTATCCCCTACTATAAGGTAAGTTCCCTAACAACAGAACTGGTGACTCCGCTGGGGATCGAACCCAGAATCTCTGATAAGAATGCCCTCAAATGGCATGGGTAAAATTTTGTAAACAATACATATTTAAATCATTTACGTCATTCCTTTCTCATAAGGAGCATGTGGAGTTGCTTCACCATTCACTAAATATTTTATCAAAAACTGAACTTAAATACCTTAGGGAAGGTCACAAAGTGAGGGGTCTCGTCACGAGCCAACTCATCATGCTCATAGGTACTGATGGAATGAAATATCGATATCTGGTTACCATGCCAAGGGATGGATTTAATTTTTATTTTAATTGAGATATGGGAGGTCTTATTACAAGCCGACCCATTCATTATCTGTCAATACTGGTGAATTGCTCTACCATTAGTTGGTCACCAAGTGAGGATAGCGTCTTGTAGTCGTTCCCTTAAAAAATCCTAAAATTGAATCCGAAGGTTGATATAGAGGAAAGGAGGTCTTTTTATAAGCCATCCTAACCATGATCATAAATCCTTGTGGAGTGACATTATTAATATCTGGTCACCAATCCAGGATGATGCCTTTTTCCGAAAGGCAGGGGGTCTCATTACGAGCCATCCTGATCAAATTTTGTGAATGGCATTTCCACTATCTGACCACCAAATCAGGGAAATCTGCTCTAGTCTTCATTTGGAAACAAAAACATCATTCAAATATTCAAACGAATCTTGAAAGTGAATGGAACAAAAGCAACCCTGTGGATTAAAAGGAAACCTCTTCAGGGATTTGGATGCCTGCTGGAAGCAGAGGCAATGTCTTTGATATTGAGATTTTATCTTAAAATGATGTTTTCATCATTTTTCTCATCTTCTGGTCTTGCTCATTCTTACCAAAATCAATTCCCAGTAGTTTCTCCATTTTCATATTTTGTTAATTTTGTATATCCTCTTTCCCTAGCCATCTTTGACTATTTAGTAGTTTACTTGGAAATATTTAATAAGAGGCATTTGGATTTATGATCTTTGAGAAAATTAGTTCTATGTTCAACAAGTAATTCTTGCTAAAATTTGAAAATAACATTTGCACTTTTGGCCGAATAGAGATAACTGGTTCTCCTCATTGAGCCGCCATTTTTTGTAGCCACAAAAGATCCCATCTAATTCAAATAAGATGGGAGCCCCAATTTCAATCTTGATTGCAGTTAGTTACTTGATTTTTCTTGTTTTTCAAATTTATTTAATCACTTGTTTAAGGCTTGTTTAGATCTTGCTAAACCAAACTTATGCTCATATTTAAAGCAAAATATGTCTTTTTATACTTAATCAGATCATTAGTGTGTTTCATTTAAAGAGTCGGCCATGTCAGAAGTCAGATCTAAATTCGTCAAAATTTGTTTCAGCCCCAACTCCTGACACCAAATTCCCCCCTAGCAATTTTTACGGAAGTCGGGAGTTGGGACGGTTGATCCTCATATGCATTTGCATCCCCAATTCCCGACCCTCGACTTCTTAAAATGAATAAAGTTGTAAAAGTTGGGATGGTTTAATTTTATCTCAAATTTTCACCTCAACTCCCGACTCCTGACTTTTACATTCACACAATGCGGAAGTCGACAGTCAGCAGGCTTTCGCGTTGATCTTATTTTTTTTTCCTTACTCATGAATCCTGACTTTTAACCACCTTGCACAATGGAAGTCAAGAGTCAACAAGTTTTTGATTTCTCACAAGTTATTCACCCCGACTCTTGACTCCCGATTATTTTGTAATCATGCATGCAGAAGTCAGTAGTCGACACATCTTACCCATATTGAAAACTCCACCCCCTAATCCCGACTCCCAACTTTGCAGGGACCCAAGTTGGAAAACCAATTCACACGTCGGATGCCAATCGCACTACCCGCGCCAAATATCTTGAACTATGTGCTAACCAATCAGAATGATCGATTGTTTAAAAATTAACTGTCGGTCCTGTTGGCCACCTACTCCAATTAATGCATAATTAATGGTGATCTAACTTAATCTCTACTTAATCAAAATTTGAATTTCCGACCATTACTACATAGTAACTTCTTGCTCCAGCACACCAGTAGCATTGCATTCAATGTTCGATCCTTCTTGAGTTAGTTTAATTTGTTCAATCGATTTGCAACTATGATTTATCTAGTACTGTTCGAATAGATTTCATGCATTTATGAGTTACTTATGTTGCTTTATGATTTTGCAGGCACAATTTTTCAAAATGGAAAAGAGAACCAGGTCCAAGTCCGCGACTGAGGAATTGAATTTCAAAGACCCCAACTTCAATTCCTATTCAGAAACAAATGCCATAGTTTCAGATACCCTCTGTCTGAACTAGTTGAGGATATACAACATCTTTGACGGGGATGACTTCTTCGAATTCAAGGATGACACCCCATTGTACCAGAATATTAGTAATTCCCAATTGCATGCGATTGATGCACAACCTGCAGTAATGCCATTCATGAACCTAGTGAAATGGATGATTGACTACGTACACATCCCAAACAATACTTTCAGATATTCTGACTATGTCGTGTATGCTTCCTTCAAGCTGGATATCTTTGCCAAAATTTATGGCTCAAATACCCCCCAATAGATACTCATGCAAGACTTCATTAGAGCCTTCGATACGAAGTACGAACCTGACATGCTTCGTAAGTCCTGGATGGAGGACCCAGATACATTTTTTCGCAAACCCAATAGACAATATCCAATTTCTCTCCTTAGGGAGCATTACAAACTGCTTGTGGCCAGGCTGTGCCGGTTCTATGGGGCTAAGAACTGCTAATACTTCAAATTGGAGTGGGATCCCTTAGCACATTACATCACGGTTACTGGTAATATCTTCAATTCGAACCAAATATTTTTTGTCACTTTCCGAGATGCCATTACGACAATGCAGAAAACCACAACAGTTAAAAAACCTAGGTTTTTCATGTCTGCCTATATTATGGACACCATATGTGCATCCTTCTCTTATATTGCAATGAATTGGCATTGAACTAGCGAGAAACCCCCTATCCACATATACTACTCAATCTTGTGGGAAGATAATTATGCCCCCCACATTTATGATATTTGTGATAAATTCATCAGTGCAGTTTATTATGCAATTTTCAAAAGGGATTCTCCCAGAATCTTAGAGGACGCCATCTCCTTAATTTCCAATATGGGAGATTGGTATGTGGGAGAATATTTTACTCATATCAGGATTTGGGGAAGTAATTCAGTTCACCTCCTCCCCAGGATTGTCCCACATAGAATGGTGCTCTCATAGGTAGCCTTTCAGACTGTGTATGAGGGATTTCATGGCCACTACCATTCCTCAAAGAGGAGAGCCTAGCCTAAATTTACACTGTACATTGGACATCTGGCCATTTCAAATGGAACCCATGGAATCACCTTAGCCAAGGAAATGCATCAGCTCAAGTTAGGGTTTGCAGTAAAGAGAATGCATGACCCAAAGGGTCTTATAGTAGAACATTTTGTTCAGGAACGTATTAAGAAATCTTACGTACATGAAGTCCAACCAGATGACTTCATTGATCAGAATGCTCATTCTTTTGAAGAAGTTGTTAGCAGATTACCTGATGCATACCAACGGATTTTGATACATGAAGCACAGTAGAAACATAAAGTCAGAGTATTGGAAGAAAGGAATAGGTTCTTCCAACAACAACAGGAGGATGATAAGGAAGCCTTGGAAGCTTCCAATAAAGCTATAGTTTTGAGTTTGATTGATCTCAATCCGTTACACAACAAGATTTGGCAAAGAAGCAAGGAAATAAACCTATGGGGAAGGTTCCTTCTACTACTCCTATCCATAATATCAACCTTCTCATACAAAATACCCAAGCTCTCCAAATTAATTCCTCTATTCATGCTCAATCAGTTTATGATGCTTCCTCTGTTCCCAAAATACTTTCTGATATTCCTGTCAAGATTGAGAAGTCGACTAAACTGATAATCAATCCTCCTCTACACACTTCTACTAGTGAAACCATTGATTTAGAAAAAGAGAAACCTGTAGAAGTAGTTAATCCAACACCTGTGACTCAAGAACCCTCAGAGCCATCTATTGATAATTCCACTCAGGTTGTCAATGGTAATATCCCTCATCAATCTCAAGATACTGGCATGTCAGATACACGCATTGTGGATGAACCAATGCAACAAGACATATCCAGTTCTCCTCATGATACATCTGCCACACTTAACCCTTCTGACACAGCTACACAGTATTTTGATCCACCCACTACTACCACATTGAATCCTTCAGCTGGTCAGATCACTTCCCACCAACCGACAACCACTCAACCCAATCTTCCATTAACCTCAAATGTGATTGATCCACAAAATCAGATTGATACCTAAGCTTCCACACTTCTTCCTTCCACATTATCTGCCATCTTGTCCTCTCCTCAACTTGATCCATTGAATTCCCAAAATCCATCCCAATCCATGGCCTCCACTGTGAGTCAGGATGTTTTTGTTTTGCAATCTACTGGCCTGTTGACTTCTACAACAGAGGATACTGCAGATTTTAGTGAATATGTTGTGGTAGTCCTAGGATATTATTGATTTAACAAAAGAAGAAAGGCCATATTGAAGAAAGCACCAAAAATTACTTCCTCAAGACAAGTCCAAGTTGGGCCAGCACCAAATCAAGTTATTTGGAAACAAGCCATAGACGATCCTCAAAGAGAGGAAATTGATGTAGCTGTTGCCATGGGAGATTTTGATGGAGCTAATTTCGATTCTGTCTCCACTTTAAATACTACATTGGAATAGGAGTAGGCTTAAAAATTAGTACTCCGGGAAGAGAAGAACTCCCTACAACAAAATTTGAAATAACATATGGAAGATTTGAAAGCTGAGCATAACACCATTATACATAATCTTTATAATCAAATCCAACAACTCATACAACAAAAGCAGTTTGCTGAAGAGAAAGTAGTGGAGAAAGCTAATGCTTTGGCTGATCTTAAGGTTCAATTAGAGAAAACTAAAGAACATAGCTCTTTTTATGAGTTTTACAAATTGATTGTTCAAGAATTCAAAGATGAAGATATTCCCTGTAACAACAAACTCAAGCAAACCCAAACTCAATATTTTTTGGGCCTTAATGAAATTCAGGATGAATTTAATGCCTTTGAAGGTTTGATAGACCTTCTAGATGACCATGTAGATAGAAGAAATAAAGCACATTCAACTTATGAGTAGTTGTGTGAGTGGCAGGCACACTTAAAAAAAATCCCACAGACTCTCTCTCGCCTTGATCGGGTAAAATTAATGAGAGTCAGAATTTCCATCAAGTCTTGGGGACTGGTTTGTGAGGAATTGTCTCAAATGATCGAACATGGACATAAAGTGTGTGCTAGAAAATGGATGTTGCAGATAATCATCTAGAGAGTATGGAGATGCATGTTTTTGTTGTTTTGACCAACTTAGTGCTAGCTAACCTTAGACTTGCTGAAGTGGAACACCAGAGGGAGAAAACTACTCAATCCATATGTGATGCTACTCAATTGGACATTTCTCTTTATAGATCCTTCATTCTGGTTTCAAATCAGTTGGAGATTACTCTACAGAGATTGAGATTTCTAGATTCATGGTCTAAGATCCACAATAAGGACATTAAATCCTATTTGTGTAAGGCTCAATTGCAACTTGAGCATGCATATTATCCTAATGTTTCCCACATGATGGATGTATACGATGCATGGAAATATTACATAACCAATCCAGAGAAGGGAAATTAGATTTGTATCCCTTAGATGTGGGATAGTTGGCCTCCTTTTGTGGGTCTATGACCCAATTTGTAATTATATTTATTTTTATCCAGAGGGGGATGAAAGGGGTTACATAAGGAGAAGTTGTGGAAGCTCTGATGTAACTTTTATATCAGTCTTGTTGGGAAAATATTTCTCAAAAAATACTTGATTATAATTTTTTGCAAACCGGTCAATGAGAGATGGATCTGGCCTGCATTTGATTTCCACATGGATCGACATAAAGTTTCCTTTTTATGATGTTCTTCATTTTCTTTTATTTAAATTATTGAAATCTCGAATGTTAAGATTCATAAGGATTTGATCTAAATGTTTACATGGTTGATGTTATGTGGTTGAAGGGTAATAAGAATGTTTTATGATCATTTATGTTAGTCACATGTTCCCTATTGGATCAATAACACTATGATATATTGATTTAGTGTTTACTAATCCCTTTACTTTGTTTATTAGTTTCAATTCTCTGTTTCTGTGATATGAAAGCTGGTTTGATCATTTGATGTTTCAATTGATCTTCATCAACAGGGGTTTCTGAAATAGGGGGATTTTTCTTCCCATTTTATTTATTTTGAAGATATCATTAGTAACACAACTCAACAATTAACTAATTTTCTTCAGGAAGTTGTCTCTATCTAGAAACTGATATTTATCTTCTTCATTCATATATTAGGTTGCATAGGATCGATTTCTCCTTTATTCTAATTCTCCCACAAGGAACAGAATAAAACTTAGACAAAGCCAACCGAGGCTTAAATCCATTGGAAGTGGTAATTTTCAATGACTGGGAAATAAAGGAGCCCTTGCGTAGAGTTCCTGGATCGGATCACTATCCTTAACGTTGACCCACAATCTATTCCAACCACCTCTGGGGCATCAACAAGTTGATATAAGTCTCCAGTGGTAGGGAGTATAAAGGCTTCAAAGGATTTTAGGAGTTTGTGGACAAGTGGGGTGAAATGGTCAGAAATAATGTTTTGTTGGCCAAGAGAACATGCATACATAAGAGGAAAACTGGGAATTCAATGGATAATTTTCAAGGATAATGGAAAGAATCCCCCAAGTTGTAACCTCAAGTGATGGTACTACTATGGTTTTCACATTAATGCATTTACTTTTGATTTTGGATTCTTGCTAAGGGATAAAGACCCCCAAAATTTGGTCAATGCAAAAGATCTTGCTCTGAAGTTGGAGAGAATCTTAATTCATCTGGAAATAAGGAAGCTCCTAAACCATCACATCAACGATATTACAGAGGAAATATACAATGGATTTGACAAAAGCAGAGTTTCGTGAAGACAAATTTAATCATATGCTAAAGGAGTTTGATAGGTTTGTTGATATAATAAAAAATCTGAAAAATGAAGTGATTAATACAGAGATGAATCAATGAGGCATTGCTTCATGATCTCATCCTTTTTCATCCTATGTTGCAACAACAGAGAAGGCCTCCCATGGTAGATAAATGTGGGGAAGATCAAAATACTCTAGTACCATTTAAGACAAAAAAAATTGTTGTTGTTATTACTCCATTTGCTTGGTGCAGGCATAACGAATCAAAGGACGTGTTAAAAATAGTTTGGATGGACAAAGTGCCTAGATCTATGTGCAATCCAACCATAATTTGGGAATGTGTTTGGTTTAAGGACAAATAGTTCACTACATTGAATAATTGTATTACTGACCTTGAAAACATTGTTTTGAAGCATGCAACCCAGTATTCAGAACATGAAATTCAAAAAAAGATGGATTCCATGGTTTCCAAGGTTAAAAAAACCTATAGTAAGAGGAACAGAGTTTTTGATTTAGATCTGATTATGTTTCCCATACTTTGCAAAAGTTACCAACAACTTATTGATTTGCAACAAATATCCTCTTAGGTTTCAGTTTCTATTTTAGATCAAGCACATGAATTGCTAAAGGTTTAAATTTCGGTTCCTCTACCAGAATTATTACAATTGCCTAGCCAAAAGGAGAATGTTTCTAAGATACTTGGTTTGAATGACCTAATTGACTCGACCAATGGAAATCCACATGTATACTGTAATGTCCCCATTCAAATAAATTCATAACAGAGAAATTCCATCAATCCTACTAGTTCCCTAGGTTGGATGGAGACATGAGGATTTGCAATAAGGGAGCTAATAAATGGTGTTTGGACATTAGAATGGAATAAATATTTAATAAAGGATCTAAATAAATAAATGCAAGAGAAAATCAAAGTGGCAATTGATCATGAAGACACATGGAGGATGTGGGACCCACACAAAGCTAGATTCATCATGCCACATGGAATTCTATTCTCACCCATTCGAATCCAAGGTGGAGTCTAATGGTATTGGGTAGTTGGAAGGTCAATATACTTGGAATGACTCATTGCAGGTCGAATTTGAGTGGAAGAGTAACTCCCATGGAAGAGGAAGAGGCATTTTGGAGCTAGTGGGACACTTGGACTAGATTCCCTAGCTCTATGACAACAATGATGAAGATGCTATGACACCTATGACACAAATCAGACCTGAATGATGACATCTGAAATAAATGACATGTCAGGGCTAAAAATAGCCTCCAAGATGGTGCTTAAGGGAGTTAGGGAAGCCAAAAAGACACCTATTCGAATTTGGTGGAAGAGGAGGCTAGAATTGGAGGGACAAGTGGCACACATTGGAATCTCTTCCCAACTTGAGTTGGCATGAATACCTTGGAAGGAATTAGACCCAAGGATGACCTTATAAGTTTATAAAATACAATAACAAAGAAGAAGAATGTCTTTTGACCATTTTGAGAATTTGCATTTGTGAAGAGAGCTAGTGGAATACTAGTCTACTTGCCTCATCCAATTTCGAGGGTGAAAGATTCCCATCCTAGTTGGTGTGTGGAAAGGCCATTCAGACCTTTCATGAGAGATTTAATGGAGTTTTTTTTGTAGGTTTAATATACAGGGAAGGTCGTGTTCACTCTTGGTTCAGCTCATTCCTCCAACCATTTTCAGTTTGCTTGGCATATTCATGATCCTTGAGGGAAGGCGCACTTGGTGAGATATTGCACTCTCTGGGGGAGCTTCTAATGCCCAATTTATTTTTTAATATGAATTAAATTCTCTGTTCTTCAACTTCAGAAAGTTTTAGGTCGATATTCCAAGTGGAAATGTATAAATCTGATCATTAATGAGAAAATGGTGCCTTTTCCCCACTATGTTGATGTTTTCCAATGTTGTGATGATAATTTCGAATGAATAAGTGAAAAAATAATGGAATAATGATATATGGACTGTTAATAATGTGTGATACAAGTTTCATGTTCAATACCTAATCTTTTGGATTCATTTGGTTCAGTTTCATAGCATTTGGAGAAGTTTGCCTATCATTTCCCCCAAGGTCGAAACTAGTATTTTGCTTCTAATTTTGAGAGTGTTTTAGAAGACCAAATTAATAGAATGGATATGTATATGAGACCCTATTGATTTACCCTTGATTTACCCTGACTCTGTTCATAAATTAGAGATGGTTCAGTACCATTTGGAGAGCCATCTTCAGCCCTGACCCTAGGGGGATTTGAAACCCAGATTGCTAGTCAAGTTCCCTACATTGACCAGAATTAAAAGAGGATTTGAAGAAGTATTTTAAAGGTAAAAAAACATCCTTGAACCTCATATTTATGTTCTAAACTCATCCATACAACTTATAAAAATATTTGGAAGCAATTGGATCAATTTGGAGACCAAGACATCATAACTAGTCAAAGGTCGAACTAGGGAAAAAATTGAAATTTTCACTATTTTCATAAAAATAAAAAAAGGGACATTACAAGTGGTATCAGAGCATGGTCCTGGAACCTGATGTGTTTAACCATTCATGAAGACAAGGAGTCAAACAAATAATCCACCACCCTTAGAACCTAAAATTGAAGGTGTTGTTGTTGAAGAGGAGGAAATAGGAGAAGAAGAGTATCTTGTTGAAACTATGACTAAGGGAACTTCAGATGATGGTGAGGAATATATTAAACTCACAAGACCCCTATTAGAATAAATGACTAGGGACATGACCAAGAACATAACCCAACATCTTATGAAAGTATTCGAATTAATGGCTAGCCAACTTGGAAGCATAGGAGTAATAGGAGGTAGCAATAATTCACATTCAGAAGGAAAGAAGATGATGAGTGAGCATATTTTCTCAAGCACAGGACCCCATAATAGACCTAATGAATTTCAGAGCACACCAAGGCCTACTACACCTAATTTTCTTGTTCCAAAAGAAGAACCTAACACCCAACTTGATCTTGATGTAATGGTGAAAGAATGGGAAAAATTGAGTGAAGATTGTAGAAGGACTCTACCATTTGATCAATACTTTGCTGTTTCAAACAAACTCAAAAAGAAGGGAGATAATAGGGCTCTATTCCAGAACAAAAAATTAAATTGTTCTATTGGTAAAATGCCACTTCCCACTTTTGATGGTTCCTCTCAAAGTTTTGCTAACACTTGGGTGCAAAAACTAGATGTGTATTTTCAGCTGAATCCCATGGTGGAAGAGGATGCCTTAAAAATGGCTATTTTGCATCTAGAAGGAGATGCCAATGAATGGTGGTTTCATGGTCTGAAAAATTTGGGACAGGATCAGGTTACTACCTATGGATAATTTGTTGACAGGGTATTAGATAGATTTGAGCAGAAGGACCCATAATTACCTTTCAAAGAACTAGCCCAATTGAAGCAAGTGGGAACCCCCGCTGAGTATATGATGGGATTTCAAAAATTATCAGTCAAGGTGGCTGATATATCTATGGTAAGATTAGTATTTCTGTTCACTGAAGGTTGGCTGAACCCTTTACATTTTTAGTTAAGGCCCACAAACCCAATTCATTGAAGGATGTTATGAGTTTGACAAGGGATTTACAAAATGTACTACCTAGGACAAGGTTTCCTCCCAAGCCCAACTTACTTCCCCAATTTAGATCTGAAAAGAAGCCATAGAAAGAAGATGAATGTGGAAAGGATAAGAAAGAGGAACTAAGTAGTGAAGAACTCAGAAGGAAGAAATTGTGTTACTCATGCTTCCAACCATGGGCACCAGGACATAAGTGTGCTACTAGGACAAAGGACCTCAGTTTTGGTAATGGAGGATCCACTCATAACTTCATTGATGCAGACATGGTGGAAATAAGGAAGATACCTACTGAACCATTTGATGGATTCACAATTTTCATTCCAGGCCACAACACAATGGAGTGCAAAACATGGGTTCCAAAGCTGCAAATCACCATAGGTAACTATACTTTTTCTAATAGTTTTTATGTGGTTGATGTTGCTGATACTAATGTGGTTTTGGGATTGAAATGGTTGTACTCTATAGGGGAGCATACAGTGAACTATCAAATTCATGAAATGAAATTCCAAGATTCGGAAGGAATACTAAGGGTTGTAAGAGGGTAGCACACCTATCCGAATCAGGTAGTTTCCTCCCACAGCATGAAACACAAGAATGGAAAGTTTTGGGAGACATTCCTCATGGAAGTCCACCTGACAGAGGAGGAACAAGTTTGCAGCATGATAAATTGAGATTTCTTGAGGGCAAGCAATCTTGGGTGGGGAGGACTGTAATGTCCCCATTCAAATAAATTCATAATAGGGAAATTCCATCAATCCTACTAGTTCCCTAGGTTGGATGGAGACATGAGCATTTGCAATAAGGGAGATAATAAATGGTGTTTGGAAATTAGAATGGAATAAATATTTAATAAAGGATCTAAATAAATAAATGCAAGAGAAAATCAAAGTGGCAATTGATCATGAAGACACATGGAGGATGTGGGACCCACACAAAGCTAGATTCCTCATGCCCCATGGAATTCTATTCTCACCCATTCGAATACAAGGTGGATTATAATGGTATTGGGTAGTTGAAAGGTCAATATACTTGGCATGAATCATTGCAGGTAGAATTGGAGTGGAATACTAACTCCCATGGAAGAGGAAGAGGCATTTTGGAGCTAGTGGGACACTTGGACTAGATTCCCTAGCTCTATGACAACAATGCTGAATATGCTATGACACCTATGACAAAAATAAGACCTAAAATGCTGACATATGACATAAATGACATGTCATGTCTAAAAATATCCTACAAGAGGACGCTCAAGGGAGTTAGGGAAGCCAAAGAGACACCTATTCGAATTTGGTGGAAGAGGAGGCTAGAATTGGAGGGACAAGCGACACACATTGGAATCTCTTCCCAACTTGAGTTGGCATGAATCCCTTGGAAGGAATTCGACCCAAGGAGGACCTTAGAAGTTTATAAAATACAATAACAAAGAATAAGAATGGATTTTGACCATTTTGAGAATTTGCATTTGTGAAGAGAGCTAGTGGAATACTAGTCTACTTGCCTTAGCCAATTTCGAGGGTGAAAGATTCCCATCCTAGTTGGTGTGTGGAAAGGCCATTCAAAAATTTCATGAGAGATTTAATGGATTTTTTGTTGCAGTTGTAAGCTATAGGGAAGCTTGTGATCACTCTTGGTTCAGCTCATTCCTCCAACCATTTTCAGTTTGCTTGGCATATTCATGATCCTTGAGGGAAGGCGCACTTGGTGAGCTATTGCACTCTTTGGGGGAGCTTATAATGCCCCATTTATTTTGTAATATGAATTAAATGCTATTTTATTCACCTTCAAAAAGTTTCAGGTTGATATTCCAAGTGGAAATGTATAAATCTGATCATTAATGAGAAAATGGTGCCTTTTCCCCACTATGTTGATGTTTGCCAATGTTGTGATGATAATTTCGAATGAATAAGTGAACCAATACTGGAATAATGATATATAGACTGTTAATAATCTGTGTTACAATTTTCATGTTCAGTACCTAATCTTTTGGAGTCATTTTGTTCAGTTTCATAGCATTTGGAGAAGTTTTCCTATCATTTCCCCCAAGGTCTAAACTAGTATTTTGATTTTGATTTTGATTTTGAGAGTGTTGTAGAAGACCAAATTAATTGAATGGAGATGTATATGAGACCCTATTGATTTCCCCTTGATTTCCCCTTGATTTCCCCTTCATCTGTTCATAAATTTGAGAGGGTTCAGTACCATTTGGAGAGC
The DNA here is from genome assembly GCA_027924585.1 of Larix kaempferi. Classification (NCBI taxonomy): domain Eukaryota; kingdom Viridiplantae; phylum Streptophyta; class Pinopsida; order Pinales; family Pinaceae; genus Larix; species Larix kaempferi. The sequence goes on from BSBM01001334.1 coordinate 5,042,360, forward strand.
CATCTTCAACCCTTACCCTAGGGGGATTTGAACCCCAAATTGCTAGTCAAGTTCCCTACATTGACCAGAATTAAAAGAGGATTTGCAGAAGTATTTTAAAGGTCCAAAAGCATCCATGAACCTCATATTTATGTTCTAAACTAATCCATACACCTGCTCAGAATATTTGGAAGCAATTGGAAAAATTTGGAGACCAAAACATCATAACTAGTCAAAGGTTGAACTAGGGAAAAAATTGAAATTTTCACTCTTTTCATAAAAAAAAAAGGGACATTGCATATACTTGGGAATGCAGAAAATATGAGGATATTCTTCCCTTTTCATTTATTTTTTGGTGAATAATTTTTTGTTACATCACCACATGTTAGATTCTAGTGCCCTACCAATTTCATGCCATTGGAAGTAATGATGGAGTTTCACTTAGATATTTCCATACTTTACAAGAATGTTTGTGTTATGGATTCCAGGGAGGTTAAAGTGTGTGATGTTTGGTCAAGTATCTCTAAGTTTCTATGCATGTGTATCTATAGAAAAGGTTGACAATGGATGTGGTGGTCGTTGATTTCCTAGCCAAGTGGGATATGTTGTCAAGAAAGTGCACTACAAATATTGGAGAAAATATTAAGATGGACTAGTCCTACACCAACATTCCGATCAAAGATGGTTTTATGGTTGGATTGAAATGAGAACTATGGTTGTTTTACAATGTTCAAGACCCTAGACAACTAAATAATAAGCCTCTTTATGTTGAGACGATTTGAGTGCATATGTGGTTATGGATTCCACCAAATAATGTTTTACCAAAAAAAATGGTCAGAAGACCCTTTCAAGATGAACTTTGATTGTGCAGGTTCTAGATATGGAGTAGGTTCCAGAGCAATTTTCACTTCTCTAGGTGGTAATTTTTTTCCTTACCCTCTTGACTATAATTTTAATGAGACTAATAATGTGGCCAAATAGAAGGCTTTGTTGTTGGGTTTAAAGCAGGAGAGAGAGATGCGATTCAATCCATTGAAGGTATTGGTATATTTTCATTTAATTATCCATCAAGTTTGAAATATATGTGAAGTAAACAATCCACAAATGAAAAATATTGACAAGCTATTTGGAATGAAATTGATCTCTTTGATTCTTTTTCTATTGTTTTTGTCCCACAAGATGAAAATCAACATGTAGATGCTATGATGGGATCAACTACTAGTTTTGAGCCATGTATGAGAAAACAAGTATCCTTTGCTAAGTATCAAGTTGAGTTTTTTCTGACCATTGGTTTCCAATGATATTAGTCATTGACAAGTATTCAAAGATTATAGACATATTATAATTTTTTTGAATTATTAAGAAGAGTTTGTTTCTTACCAAATTGATCAAGAGCATAAGGGAAACAGTGTGAGGAAACCGATTGTGCAACTTAAGAGAAATAAAATTCCTACAAGTTTCGTTCCTTTAGAGAAACGTTTTAATGATTCTCATGTCATCAAATGATTTGTAACTTCTGATGTGGTTGAATAGGGGTTCAAAGTGAATCTAGGGTCTATTGAATTCTCAAGACTTGTGAAGATCAAGTGTGCTTGCACACCCTTTGAGAGAACAACAGATTGAATATTTAATCCAAGAGTACAAGGATGTGTTACATGGTCATATGATGAGATCAAACTTGCAACACAAAGGTTATTAAACATGATATTCCTTTTAAGGAAAAGGCTAAGACTTTCCAATAGAGATAGAGGAATGTGAATATGAAACTTGCCCCAATCATAAAAAGTTGCAAAATTTATTGCAATGAAATATCATTACTTACATTTAGCATTCACGAAAATAAAAATGGTAAGATCACAATTTGCATTGACTTTCAAAATTTAAACATCGCTTCTTTGAAAGATAATTATCCATTGTTGAGTATAGACCATGTATTGTAGACCGTTATAGGCTTTGAGATTATGTCCATATTGGATGGCTTCTCATGGTACAATCAAGTATTAATCGTTGAGGATGATAGGTATTAAGGAAACCTTCACCTCTCCATGGGTAACACATGCTTATGTCTGGATTCCCTTTGGATAAGTGAATGTAGGGGCTACAATTCAATGTGACATGGAATACATCTTTGTTTATTTTTTTCATAGATTTAAGCGGTTTACCAGGATGATATTACCATGTTTCCTAAATGCAAGAAATACCATATCAAACATTTGAAGGAGTTTTTTGACAGGTGTCCTTTGGTATATCATTGAATCCTAATAAACATGTTTTGGGTGTGCTTGAAGGAAAGTTGTTGTGTAATGTCCCCATTTTGACCCTTAGAACATATTTGGATTTCAATGTAAATATTGTATACATGCGATGTATGTTTTCCTAGCGTGGATCTAAAGGTCAAGGCCCCGCTAGTGGATGCTAGGTTTTTATGAAAAGGCAAGTAGTTTATATTATGTTATCCATGTTCTATCAAGACATGGGACATTGTAAATGATGTAAATATTAACATTGCAATAAAATACCAAATAAATTGGCTATGGAGGCAACTAATGATAAGGGTCCATGTGTATCCACTAGGGATAGGTGAGGGGGTTGTGGGATTGGACCATAGACTTCCAAATGTCACCCTTAGAACCCTTTGAACTTCCTTGATGACATTTAATTCTGCTGCAGAAGGTGGTTGAGGAAACTGTTCATGGAGTTGATGGAGTGTGGGCAAACCCGAAATTAAAATGGCAGGGTACGTGACTCTGTCTGCCTTGTACCACAAGCCACTCTATCTCTTTGGAATTCGTATTCCCTGATACCCATTCCACTAGGAGAAGCAACCAAAGTTTGAACACAGAACATAGAGCCAAGCTGCGAAGGGAAGAGAAATCATGATTCTGAGAAACCCCGATTTTTTAGTGTCAAACTTGCACATAAATTCGTGTGGGAGATTCAATCCAGTAGGGGATCCGTTAGTTGGAACCTAGGGGAAATTGACAGAGCGATATCAGCTCAAAAACCTATGAAGACACCCTGTGTTGATGGCCGAGAACCCAACAGTGGGATAGAGTCGTTTGGCCATAGAAAGTGAGAAAAACCAAGTGGAAATAACAAAAAATTAGGATAGAAGGTAGGGTTGCTTGATACACCCAGTGAAGGCTAGAGTCTCAAGGATCCAGCAGCTTGTACCTTTCTATTCCCACCCTGAAGAGCACTTGAGGGAAGGTATGGACTGAGGGAATGTGTAGCAGTGTAGGAAATACTTTCTTGTGTTGGGTGTGGTAGGTATTGTGGGTGCCAAGACTGTCTGAGTGTGAATTGAGAGGCCTGTATCTCTGAGGTTGAGCTCATTGGATTAGCATCCTCCTCCTTGTCCCTTGCATGCTTGATAAACCCAACTGTATGTTGGATTAGCCTGACTGTTTGTGTGAATCCATGGCTATAAGTGATCCTGTTTATCCCTCCTTAGTGGATACACAAACCAACTTGGGGGTGGTATCTCAGCTAAAAGAGTATAGGATGGAAAGAGACCTATGGCTGGGTGGAAGTTCGCTCTCACATAGCCAGTTTCTTGGACAGTTTCATCTTACAAGATACATCTTTTCTATGGTTCTCAAGGATACTAATTCCTATGTTGTGTTCATTTGTTATTTCAAGTTAATTTCAATGGATTGAGCATATGTAATTAACCAATAGAAATTCTATGTATAAGCCTGAGTATGAGGCTGATTCATGTATGATCTCTTCACCATTTACTTGTGTTAAATGTGCTTCTAATCTTGCATGTTGTAGATGCATGGGATAGATTTAGTTCCAATATACATGTTTTTTATGCATTGCACACACTTCTAAATGGACTGCATTGCATCACTTGGAATTGAGTAAATGAATTAGGCAACCCATGTTGTGTTTCATGATCCCTCTGTGGGTCAGATGAAGGGGGAAGCTATGAAATAATGCAACCAGAACTCCTTGCAGAAAGGTAAAGAGGTTTTGATTGACTTCGAGACAACTTTCTGGTTGGAAAAAGGATCAAGTTCAGATTCCTTAGGTGTGGCATGGGTCCACACCATTGCATAGAGCTCTCCAAGATATTTCCAACGGTACCCAGTTTGCCTAAAATGGTCTAAGGATGAAGAATTTATCCACCTGGGAAGTTGGCAGTAGAAGGGGTATGCGATTCCGACCTTCTGCACCCGCAATGTGGATTGTAGATTGAGGAGGTTGGAAGAACAAACCTTCATATTTATACGTTGTGGACCTGACTTTCCAAATCCGCAAGGCGGATCACGGATTGCGAAATTCGGGAGGTGATTTTTCCCCAGAGTTGTGAACTGAGTTTTCGACTTTCGACTTATGCAACGCGGATTGCAGATTGTGGAATTCAGATGAGTGATTTTCCTGGACTCATGAATTTGAGGTCCTGACTTCTGAGTTACGCAACGCGGATTGCGGATTGCGGACATCGGATAAGTAAATTTCCTGGATTGGATATTCGGCGTTTCGACTTTCCGAATCCCACATTGCAGATTGCAGAAGTCGAAGAGGTGTTTCTTCGACGTCGTGTTTGGCGTTCCGACTTTCCAAATCCCGCATTGTGGATTGTGGAAGTTGGAGAGATGTTATTCGACGATGTGTTTGGTGTTCCGACTTTCCAAATCCCGCATTGTGGATTTCAGATTGCAGAAGTCGGAAAGGTGTTCTCCGACGTTGTGATTTGAGCTTTCCACCCTTCCAACTTCCAATTTGCGGATTGCGGATTGCGGATCAAAGCAATTGCGGCTGTGTAAAAAGAGTAGTGTTGCAGATAAGTTTTGAAAACAAAATTATCAGGCTTGTTCCCCCATCACTCAAAGGGAACTGAAGGGATCGGGGAGGTGACATGTTGGAACATCTAGTGTCCAAATATTAGGTCAAATAGATCCAAAAAGAGTCCAAGCTATAAAATATATATCAATGCCTTGAAACAAGAAGTCTATATAATCAATTTAGGCATATACATTTTTAAGGAGGTTTTATTCGAACTTTGCTGAATTTACTCACCCATAAAAAAACATGTTGATAAAAGGGTAGGATATCCTTTGGACAAAGGAAACCACGTACACATTCAATAATATAAAGTAAGTCTCATGCCAAGCCTTAGTATTTGTAACTTTGTATTACAATAAGTTCCAAATATTTTATTTTTTTGTTGACTTTACTTTGGCTACTATCTTATTGCAAAAGAATAGTGAGGGTTTCAAGTGTTAGGATATAATATATACATTTGTAATAAAAGTCACTTTATGACTTAGTTATGTTTTTGTGCTTTTGTTTAAAGAAAATCTATTATGCATTCATAAGAGGAAATGATTGCTCCTTGAGTAACCATATATAAGGAGGTGAACTCCTATGTAATAAAAACACCATTTATTCATAATATCATATTGCGTTATTGTGCACGTCTCTCTCATGTGTTATCTATGTAACTCTAACTAGGGTTTCTAGCATTTGCAATATGATGTCAAGTAGAGAACTTGTGTGCTCATGTTATGATAAATCACGGGTCTATAAGTCTAAGCCATTTCCATGAAATGTTGATCCACTTTTATCAGATATCACCAACAAAATATATAGGAAGAGTTGTTGCTATCACAAGTCAATGATTTAAGCCATGGTGATCATTTGCATGAGTTTTAATTTGAAGTGTAACATCCACGACCCATCGTTGTATATAAAAGTTTTCATATGGTTATAGACTTATAAAATAGCAAAGGGTGTTTCCATAGCCAATTAAACAAAAAATCACCATGCTAAGTGGAAAGACTTGAATAGAAGAGCTGATCTAAAGCCACCGCTATGTGCCCACATGAGCTAGCTTGAATTTATTAGTGACTCAAAGGAATCACTCATATAGATGGAAACGCCATATGTTACAAGCTTTGAGGTATTGCTTACAATAAAGTAGATCATATCTTAGCTCTTATCACCATAGCCTATTGTGCCAATGTACACTTTTGCAAATCATTATTGTTGTTATTTTAACGTCCAATTTTAGACGGGGTAAATCTAAACATTGAGGTTTATAGTAGTGAATTTATTTTCAAACATTTATATTTCAACATAAATACTCATACATGTTTAAGTTGTAGTGCAAGAAAATGAGTAGTTTTTTTTTTGTTATTTCCCTAATACATTATTAAGCATGGAAATTCCATTAAACAAATACTCTGGTCTCAAATTCCACAACTAGAAAGTGAAAATAAAGATGTAACTAATGAAAAAAATTCCATGGGAAATTGTAAAAGGGATTGCACAATCACCTACAGATCCAAATGAATTATTGGAATGGTAGAGCAGAGATGAAAAAGACAAATCCATTATTTGCCTTTCCCTCTTAGATTCAACATCACATAGATTTGTAAAAATCATCCAAGAATATCCAATATAATCTGAATTCATTGTTTGGAGAAAAAATGATGAATGGAAAATTTTGTTTGAAGCTACAATTATTTAGATTCAAGATGTCTATCAAAGTCAATATCTCTAACCACATAACCATTCTAAGATCTCTCATAAGAAATAAAGTAGAACTCAAAGCTATAATGGATAAAGAGGATGCTAAATCCATCTTGTTAAATATTCTACCTTCTAAATACAACAACATTATTTTCTCTCTCAGTCAAATGTATTCACAAACTTTGGAAGACATGATTGTTTCTCTCTATGAAGAAAATTCAAGCATTGTAGGCGATATAAAATATTATCCTTAACCTAATACTACACTATACTCAAGATATAATTGTACCAATTCAACGAAATACAACAAGGGGAGGTGGAATGTTATTATTGTAAGAAAATGGGTCACACAACTTGGAATTGTAGATTTTGTGCATGTTACAGCTTGCAATAGAATGTATGATCAAATACCAAAAGAACAAAGCTATCCCAACTATATCTTAGAGGGGTCACTCATTGTCTGCTTAATGCCTCCCTCTCTACAGTATATGTTGGATCTTCTCCAACTCAAGGAGGTCTTCCCTAGGGATAGGATTGTTAAATATTTCCAATGAGAAAAAGTTGATATGAAGAGATGGCCTTCTCAAAAAATAATGTATTTTTGTAGTATAGATAGATAAAAAAGGACGATGAGAGGAGCATTAAGACTATGCCAATCCCCAAGGCAAATGGAGTTAAGGGAAGCTAGTCCAACAAAGTGGTTAGTTCACGAAAGGTTATAAAAGTTAGTATTGCATGCACATGCCACAAATAAAACATAACACCTTGAAAAATGAATGTATAAATTAGCTAGGATGTCCCAAGAGTGGTGCCACATCAAACAAATTCCAACTAAGGTGTGCCTCATATAATGGAGTATTACAAGCTCTTAATCTAGAAAGATGATCGGAACAATGTGATATAATCATGCATAAAACATCTAAGGGAGATAGAGGAATACAATTTTCACATAAAACATTTATAACGCGAGAGATTTTCCTTTCTATGGCCCTAATTAACAAGTTATAGGTTATTCTACAATCCATTGGAAAAATTAGAAATAAGAACAAGGATGCCACACTTTGAATGGAGAAGAAACCCCTACACTTCAAGCTACAAGATGAAATATATGTATATTAGGCTCCAAAAAAGAGAGATCTCTCAAAATCCAACGACGAGTAAAAATGAGGAAGAGACTCTCTTATATAGGAGAAGAGACCAACTTCATTTACAATAAAATAACAACAAAATCCTAGATCTAGCCTAGGGTGGAGTAAACAATGAATAAACTCCACTAAAAACCTAACAAGCTCTAACAATATCTGAAATATTAGGTGCTTAATACCACATGTACAATGTATAAGATACATAAGGCCCAAATTAAATGTTCAAGTACATCAAAGATCATGAATAGACTCCAAAACCCTAGAGCACTCCACCAAATATGCCACACATGTGGTCCAAAAGCATCCTCTAAGTGTGATATCTAGCCCCAAAGTCAAGAAAATGGGAGAAAAATACCTCGAACAAGGAATCTATCCATAAAATCAAGTACCAAGTGGATAAAACAACCCAAAGTAGGTTCAACCCCTAATGCCCTCCATCCAAAATCCAAGGAAATTCATCCCAATAGCCACACATGTGGTACAACCCTCCAATAAAGTAATCCAACTTCCTCAAGGAGATTATAGAATATGTCCTGATGGTCCAAGGTGATGAAGAAAGGTATACATGTGTGTTAATCCTCCGTAAGGTCAAACCAACTCCTGGAAATAGCTCCAAAAAGGTGAAAAATGGCCTAACGAATGACCCTAGCACTTAAAAACCTATGAATCTCATTGAGCGTTCTACAAATTTGGAAAGGTATTGAAAATATATATCCAACCATAGATGGAACTTCCTAAACTAAGCTAAGATGAGTGAGATCTACCATCTATAATACATGGTACCAAATTACTGAAAAACTGCCTAGAAACTAGCAAAAATGGCCCATAAAGATGTTTCCATTGCTTCAATGCCTTGAAGAATGAGGTTGAGCGTTATATACCACTGGAAAGAGCTTTCCAACCATATATCATATGCCCTCATTTGAGAAAAGGATTTGGATAACCAAGGGTTTTAAATTTGGGTCCTAATTTGCTCATTTCACCCTTGGATAACCATGAAAACTAGTTGCAAAATGTGAGCAAATTCCAAGAGCTCAACACCATAATGAAAATCATCAATATACCATCCAAACCATCATCAAAATGTCATCCATACTAAATATTGTGATGAAAGTTATAAGTGTGTTGGCCGGATTTTATGACCTGGCTAACTAAGGAAAATCAAACCACACAAGTCACTTACTGCAGCTTCCGGTGTGTTTGGATTAGTTGATTCTCGCAGGTTATGGTCCTACTACCATCTAGGTTTTCACTCTCTTAAAAAGAGCCCTTACTACTTTAATCTAGAGAAAGTAGATCCTAAAATGATTAATAAAAAGGCTAACTTAAATCCTAATTAAAACAACTAAATTAAAATTAACTACTTATCTACAACCTATATTAAACTACAATAAAATTCCTATTTAACAACTAAACAAATGAAATTTAACTATTTAAGCCTAATCTATGTGTTGCTCTCTTAAGGAGAGTCTCAGTTTTGTTTTTTTAAAAGATTTTATCACAAAATTTTTAATAGATGAAATATAACTAACTATAATACAAATTTTAATAATTGTAATTATACAATAGTTGCTAAATTACATAGATTTGGAAGCTATTAAATTGTAGCTTGCAATGATTAAAATAACACTAAAATTTTAATTTAAAACTAAAATTCAACTAATCTATTTCTATCCTATCATTCAGGAGCAAGTTTAAAGATAATCATAAACTTAGTTTGCATTTGGAATTTAAGCATATGATGAATGAATTTGAAGACAAATCTTACAATCAAATTATCACATATTAAATAACTTAAAAACTTCTAAAAATTACCAGAATTAAATCATGAGAAATTGTAAGAAGATTTTAGGTATGCAAATCTAAATCTACAAACTGTCAATAGATCAAATGACAAAGTAATCATAATTTCCAAAATAAACTTCAAGAGATTATGATCTTTAAGAAAAGTAAGTGTACCAAAAACTAACTTCCGACAATTAACTTAATTTCATTGAGAAATAATGATAACCAAATATAAACAGTCAATTTCCATTGCTTTGTAAAATAAAACTTGTACAAATCTTACAAAACTGTTCTGCAAATACATTTGGAGCATCATTTCTTCATAAACATGTTGATCTACATCGTGCTGGTTGGGAGTGCTTCCATGCTGACTTCTTTGAAAGAAACTTTACAAAAGAAAATACAGAGAAGATAAAATTCATCGTCTAGTCTTTGGAGACCCTCCTCCCTCTCTCAGATTTCTGAGGTCGAATTTATAGAAGTGAAGAGCAGTGGGAAAGATAGCATCAAATCCCCAGGTGTCTGGTTCGTTCAACTGGATGCCAAACCGACCGCAACGAATTTCGGGAAAATTCACCTATGTTCGAAACTTTTTTCTCCCAAAATGTTGATATATTTCCAAAACTTCTCGCGGTTAGGAGTAACGGAGCCCATTTGGGAAGTGGGTTTTCAACCGTTTAAGCTAGTTCTTCATGGTTTGCTCACAATCCTCCAAGAAAAAACATCTCTATGACAGGTGGACAATCTGTTTTTTAATTCATCCTTCACGTGACGAAAACAACAAATTAGGGTTTCCATACAACTATTATGAATTAACATTGTAAATAGTGCCTTATGTTTATTATATCAAAATCAATTTAAATAAATAAATCATTAATATTGTCTCTGAATAAACAATAATAATAATTAACAAATATTGAATTTTCAAAAGATATTGCATGAACACTATATTACTTTTAGATCAGAATTAGATCACTGGAAGCAATTAAATACTTCCATATATATAGACATTAATAAGCCATCTAAATAAGAATCAAAATTAGTTTATCAACCAGGAGAGTTAATTATTTTTTGTGCAAAATAATACTTCACTTCATGAATGAGAATCATTGACTCCTTCCATAGTTTCCAAACATGTTCTCTAGGATATAATAGAATTATAAAATAAGCCTTAGGTAAATTATTTAAACTTTGTCCTAAAATTATAACATCTCACAAAAGGACAAGTTTTCATAAAAAATTTAAAGCTAGTAACATTCAATAATCATTTCAAAATTGAAACCAGGGTTAAAGTTGTATTTCTTTAAAATCCAAATTTGTAAGACGAGGATTGAAAATATAAAATTGAGTACTTAATTGAATGATTAAAATCCATCAAAGTATACAATTATTCATTGATACATTTAAGAATCGAAAAGTTTTGCAAGAATATAGAATGATTAAGGTAATTCAACCAAGACAAAATGAAATAAGTACCATGAATAACCTCAAATAAGGACATGGAAGCATCATTAAGTCATCACGAAGCCATAAGACCATTGCAGTAAAGATAAATAAAATCGTCAAATCTCAATTTCATGAAAGATAAGAATTTTAATCAAATGTTAAAGGCTTGCAAAAGTCAATGGATCATTCAAATTCAGAAGTAAGAGCATGGTCCAGTTATTTGATATAAACTCTTTCAAGATGTAAATCAAAATTATTACAATTGAGATTTTAGTTAAGTAATTATGATCTACCAAAATGGTCGTTAATTCGCAAATGCACTAACAAACCAAAATTTGTTACAATTGTCGAAACATCATATAAAACCAACCAAACCAAACCGAAGGATATGATTAGCTCAAATAAGCTCAAGTAAGACTAAGTAGGTGTTGTTCATCAACTAAAGGGCCAAAAGATTCCAACGAAAAAAGATATCCACATCACAAAATCCTTATTCAATGAAAGCCAAGCCAAAGAACAAGCACCGTAGAAAGCGAAGGATCGAAGAAAGAAAGCCAAGCAACCACCTACCAAAGCAAGGAAGATAAGATAAAAGAAAACCAAAAACAAAATATTTACAAAATTTACATGGGGGGCCCCTTGATTTTGAAAAATAAAGGGGAAGTTGTTGGGGTGCCAACAAAGTGGAAACCCATGCAATATGGGGTGTAATAGAGCCCATGATGTTCTCACGGGAAAAGTCAAATCCAAACCACATGTAGCTAATGCAAAGATAAATTGTTTGTTGAGTATGGTAATGATCTTATTGAAGAAAGGGAATTTTATGTATTTTAAGAATCCCACACTTTGAAGATAGGAGGGGATCTAGTGTAGATAAATCTCAACATGGATTCTTTCCCAGATAATTCAAAAGTTTTTGGATCTCGAGAATTATCCCTCATTAGGGTTTTGAGACATGCATGTGGATTGTTGTCCAATAATGATGTTATGATATATGCATGTGGATTTTTGTTTTCCTATAATGAGGTTATGAAACATGCATGTGGATTGCTATCTGGTAATTTAATTAAGGAGATATGTAATTCAAAATTTCAAATAGGTGGAATCCAAGATCTTGGGAGCTACACTTTTACGAGGGTTATGAGGCAACTTGATGGAGTTCTACTGAGCCCAGGAACTATTTTCAAAGAAGAAACTTCTAAAGAATATTTAATTATGATTACCTCTTATATTTTGTTTTTAATTAATGTGTTTGCTTTCAAATAGTTTGGATTTCAATACCATAAGGCTTTAGAAGGGGTGTTAGGATATAAGGGTTACATGTTGTAATAAAAATCACATTATGACTTAGTTACATTTTTCGACTTTTTGTGGAAAGAAAATCTATCCTACATTCATAAACAAAAATGATTTTCTCCATTAGTAACCATATATAAGAAGGTGAACTCCTACATAATAAAAAAAACATTGATTCATAATATCATATTGTGATATTGTGTGTATATCTCTCATGTGTTTTCTAATGTAACTCTATATCTAATGTTTCTAACATTTGTAATATTAAGCAACCCATAGATTTTATGAGCAAGGCACTAAAGGGGGTTGAGATATAGTACATTTCCATGGAGAAATAGACCTATGCATTGGTCCAAGTAGTGAGGTGGTTCAAAGAGTAGATTTGGAATGCAAAAATACTTGTTCATCTTCTACACCCTATGTTAAAGGAGATTTTATCACAACAAGGGTGTTGGGGTAAGAGGCATAGTTGGATTACAAAAAATCAGGGGTATGATCTCGAGTTCATGTTGACAAAACTAGTTAAAGCGCTTGTTTTGACCAAGTTGATGGTTGAGATAAGCCTTATTATGATTGAGAAAGAGACTGAATAGGTAAAAGAAGGTCCCATATAGGTATGTGTTGTTATAACCCAATTTCAATAGCATGAGTGGTATGTTGTTTTTGTGTTCTATATGCAAAAGTTATTGTGTCCTCATCTAGATAAAAAGTAAAAAAGGGTCTCTTAAATTTGCATCTATGAAATATTGTTTGGGATTAGAGTACCATGATGGGGTTAATATGAGATGTGTAGACCCTACATAGGAACATGAATTGATGAAGGAGATGCACACCAATTTTTGTGGAGGCCATTTCACAACAAGGACTAGAGATCATAAGATCATGAGGCCTAATTAATTTTAGCCATGTTTATTTATATATGTGCATAAGTTTGCTTGTTCTTGTGAGGCATGTCAAAAAATTTCAAGACACAAAAGTTTGCTTGCTTTTCCCCTTGATTTGATGATTTGTATATGCCCCTTGCCAACAATGAGGGTTAGATTGTATTGGGGAATTCCACGAAAATTCTAGTAATGGATTTAAATGGATATTGACAACCATATAGTACTTTACCCAATGGGTTGAGGAAAATCCCCTTGGGAATTCTTTTAGTGCATCTATCATTGAGATAATACTTGGGTTGTCAAATTTGTAGAGTTGATCTTCTTTTTTCACAATGTGGTATTTTTACTCTCTTATTTTTCTAACTATTATACGCAAGGAAGTGGCCATACTGAATCAAGAAATGAAATATTCTTGTGGATCATAAGGACCACTGGGGACAACAAAAGGAACTAGGACAACAAGATAAGCTATGTATCTTGGGACGATTGTATACAAAAAACATGCTATTGGTAAAATCCCGTCCAAGATTGTTTATGGTTTGAATGTTTTATTGCCTATTAATTTAGCATTGCCAATGTATAAGTCAATGCAACTATTTACCACTAACTCAAATGTGCTTCAAGTCCATGATAATTGTTTGGTATAGTTATATGAAGATTGCATACATGATTATGACCATTTTCTTGATTAACAGAGTAAAGTTGGGTAGACTTTTGACAAGGGCCAAAGAATTTTGACAAGAAGGGCCAAAACAAGGAATCACAGGTTAGTATGGTGCTATTGGGGGGATAAGACAGAGAATTTAAAGAAACATGGTAATTTAGATAGGCCTCTGGTTGGGCCTATTTTAGATCAATGTTGTTGAGGGGTGAAACACTTTGTACCTAATGGATTCCGATGGTGGGAAAAGGGAGCTACTAGTTAATGGGAAACTTTTGAAGCATTATTTTTAGCAATGGGTATTTAATGTGCCCTTGAAAAAATAAAAGGATAAAAATAAAAATAAAAAAAATAAAAGGAGGGTTTTGTTTTGGGTTGTTGTAGGCTAGTAGGTTTCTTTTTGAGATTTTAGTGGGGTGGTTTTGTCCATTACAAGTTTTGTTATTTTCAGTGGTATTTTCCTATTTTTGCTTCACCTTGAGTTGGTTTTGAGTACTAATAAGTTCTTCTAGAGTGAAATAAGGAGTCTCAAATTTTGATAGGTTTTTGGTTTGGTCTTAGGCTAGGATTTTCATTATATCAAAGTTTGTTTGGGTGTCATGTTTTATAAATAAAGAGTTGAGTTGGGGCCAATTTTTCTTATGTCAAGACTGCATAAGATCAATGGGTTTGATGCTATGATGGTATTTTTAGGCACATGTAGGCCGCTACTATAAACTAGGTTTGTTTGAGTTAATTGCAATACTAGCAATTTTTGTGTTTTCTAGGTCAAGTTATGTTTTGTCAAGATCTTTTCCAACCCTAGGGATATGGTACTAATGATTTGTTTCATTTTTTGGTTATGAAGCTTATTTGGATATAGTTGGGATCTCAACATCCCACATAGGCATGTTGTCCCCTTATGGAGCCATGTTAACATACAATTTTGTCCCCAACCTATTTGATAATAAAGTTTTGAGCATGGGGTATTTTCAAGAAAAAATGTAGGCATAAAGTTCACACAACAAAGGAAATATGAGCACAATGTTCTTGACTATTATCAAAAAATTAAATAAGGTAACAAAGTTGGAACTATGCACTACATAAATAGAGGAATATCTTGGCATTTAGGGAATTCAAGGGGATACCTATCTTTCTTATCATAAATTGATGGAAAACCTTGGGAAATTAAATTCAAGATAAGATAGAAAAAACACATTTATAATGGGCATCGTGAACCAAATCCATCCACTATTTAGGTTAATGATAATAAAATGAAGAGTGATAAAAATCCATCATTCAAGAAAACAAGCAATGAGATGAAGCAAGGAAAATTAGTGCTTGTAAAGTAGGAGTTGTCAATTTGAATGCCTTTCAAAGATACACAAATTCACTAACAAAGGAGGAAAAGTATTCAATTTTCATGCAAGGAAGAGTAGGAAAAGAAATATAAAAGGCCTTTTAGATACATAAAAATAATGGTACTCTATATAATGATCCTAGCAGTGATGTTAAGAGTAATTCCTTCCAACCAGAGGTTAATATGATTAAAGAAAACTCATGGACTATAAATTTTGAATTTGGGATGGAAAATGATTGCTTATGGTAGAGATAGTTGATTCCTAGGATATGGAGTGACATGTAAACTAAAATGAAGAAGAATATGATGTGCCAACAAAGGAGAAACATTGAAATCAATGGACATGAATGAGTCTATAAAAAAGGATAATGAACACAATTAAAGAAAATTTGAATGACAAAAGTTAAGGAGAAAAACAATAAAGGATGAAAATAATTCATGTTTCTACCATGAAAATACTCACTTACTTATGATAAGGCCCTGTTATCACAATTTTTGCAGTGACCCAAATAAATGATCCTATCTAGGATGACAAAGAAATATAGTCACCAAGAATGTGATGCTCAAGAAGTATACCCCCTCAAGATGTTATTGCTTGTCATTTTGGATAGATTTCCTCTCTCTTTAGGCTTCCTATTCCACTTGAGGTGAACTAGACTAGCCACGGGAGGTGTCCCAAGTTGAGATTAAAAGTACCAACCCATTTTAGACCATAGGGTACTTGTGCGAGTTACGACAATTGGAAAATGAGTAGTACCATGATGAGAGCTTCCTAGATTCAATAAAATAACTATTGATTTGTGTTTTAGTGGATTGTCTTAGGATTTATCTAGTTGATTTAGATACAATACAATTCAAGGAATTCTCAATAGTGAGTTAATTTAGGAGATCTAGGAATATAGTGCCAGGGTTTGAAGTGATTCCAAATCACCATCCTTTGATAAATGATAAAACTAATAAGATAAATCAAATACGAGAGATGGAATCAGTTTTTTAAGAAGACCCTATTCACTATATTTTCTTGTTATGTACCAAAGATCACACATTCAACTCTCAACAAGCAAGATGTCACACATGCCAAGCACAATGGGAAGAAAAATCACCTAGGAAGAATAGGGTAGAGACTAGTGCCTTGATTCCTAGGTTATTGGAGTCCTAAAAGATGACACCTAAGGTATAGGTTTGCTCCAAAATTCACTAAGTAAAATAACCAAGTGTTCAAATGCCCAAATAACCAAGCATGCGATCACGAAAAAATTTAAAAGATTTGATTTTATATGTGACAAATGGTTTTCGAGGGTTTGATTAAAAATAATGCAGGTACTTACCTTGATCCGGAGATATGGATAGAGTTTTTCCCCTTTTCCTATTGTGCCCAAATATATATTTTCTTCTTCTCCAACCAAGTCGCAGTTGTAGATCTAGTAAGATTTTACTTACAAAACAAACAAGAAAACTATCAGAAAGGAAAATTGCATTAACTAAAATATAATCTCATTATTTTTCAAATAAAATGATCTAACATAGGAGACAAAATTAAATAGCAAGAGATAGATAGAAAAAACAAATCGATCCCATTCCCAAATAACCCCCTATTAGAGAGAGAGTCTCCCAAAACGCCCAAGTTGTCCCCAAGTTGTCCCGGGGGAGATCACCCTCCTTTTCTTGTAGATGAAATCACCACAAAAAAATTGTCCAAGGAAAGAGAAAAAATGATATAGTGGTAGAAGAGGATTAGTAAGACATAAAATTGATCCATCATCCTAATCACAAGAGAAATGCACCTCAAAAATATTTTTATTATTTTCTCCAAGAGCCAAGAGCCCCTTAGGGGCTCACTCTCTATTATAGCTAAGAGAGGATCTAAATCCCTAAACGATATTTATGGTGATTGTTAAGATTTAAATATACAATGAATAGATCAATGGTGGAGATTCAACCTCACTTTTTAATTTTTTTACAAGATGAAAATTATCGAACTTAGGTGAGGGGGACGAATTACCTCCTATGCCCAAGATAAAAATCATAAGATACATGAGTAATACATCAAATGTCATCATAGGGGGCTCAATTCACCCCTAGGGAATAAAAATCAACTTTTACATAATCAACTAGGTCAACATACAAGTCACCAAAAGAGAAAGTTTCCCTCCCTAGGAGAGAGATGCCCCCCATGGGGGAAATGAAGCACATGACATGATAACATGATAGAATGATAAGAAATTTGTCCAATAAACTCTAGGGGGACATCACATCATAACTCAAATCACCCTTTTCCATTCATTAGTTCTAAGTCATACATCTCAAACCATGGTAATTCTTTTAATTTTTAATTAATTACCTAAAAACCATAACAAA
Organism: Larix kaempferi; assembly: GCA_027924585.1. NCBI lineage: Eukaryota > Viridiplantae > Streptophyta > Pinopsida > Pinales > Pinaceae > Larix > Larix kaempferi. The sequence continues at coordinate 5,059,736 of BSBM01001334.1, forward strand.
TCTCCAATTTGCTCCTCTAACATCCCCAAAATTTCATCAAAAATTTAAAATTTTTCTAAGCAGTTATATTGCAATTAATTACTATGTGGAAAGTATAACTATGAATATTTAACTCTTTATTAATTGCTTAGCTTGTAATTTTAATTGTGACACTTAAATGTTTACAAAACAATCATCAATTATTCAATGTGTCTTAACGACATTAAAATTAGACATGCGATCCTAGGTCTATAGTTAAAAAGGTAACTGTCCATAAAACCAACTTTATACTTGCGGAAATTCTTTTAACTTGTTATTTATATAAATGTCGCATGCATTCATTGATGCTAATCTGATATTCATAAGTTTGACATTTATTTCTCTTATTCTTAAAAGCATCGAATTAGGACTATGGGTCTCTCTTACTGTTTGAGAGTATTTATGATTTCATTTATATCGTCATCTATAATATATTGGAATTTTGGTTATTGGACTTAATAAATTCATAATATAATTACGTTGGCATTCAGTTTGTTGGGAAACAACGCTCACTGTCTTAAAGTCATATTATGTCTAACGTTGACATTTCATTTATCATTCTCATGTCATACTATTTTTATCTTAATATTTGATTATGTTTAAATCCTTTTGTTTGGCAATAGAGATCTGGAGCAACCTTGAGGCTTACTTAGCCTCAAGGTATCTAGGAAACATCAGAAAACTATGATAACATATAAATACAATTTTCAAAAATAGATCAACAGTTTAGAAGTAAATAAATTAAAAACATAGTAGAACCTAATAACTGATAGGGTGGACAAACACCCAAAGAGGACCGTTCCTCCCAACCTTCTCCAGAAAGTAGCCAAGATCACATGCTTTTGGACCCCCGAGGCTGTTCACTGAACCACAAGGAAGAAGATACTGTGTAGAAGAAAGAAAATCTGTTTGTACTTCAACAATTAAGAAGACTTGCATACAAAACACTCTTTTGTACTTCAACAATCATGGAGACTTGCATACAAAACATTCTCTTTGTGTTAAGTTTAGCATAAAATTCACAACAAGAGAATAATAAGGATAACTGAAAGAAACACAATCACAAGATAGACATAGATTTATCCTGGGAAACCCTCATGGGGTAGAAAACCTAGCAAAGCTTTCCTCAATATAGATGAACAACAAATACAAAGATGTAAACCCCAAACAAGATCTCCTTCTCCTCCTTCGCAGAGCTCTCTCTCTCCTATGCGCAATTCACATGTGAGTGAATGAGTGAGTGAGTGTGATAAATGAGGAACACACATCCTCTATTTATACTTTACTTCACTTGACTTTTAACCCTAACTGGGCCGACTTCTCCTAGGAGAGTCTAATAACCCCTAAACACTTAACTCAGGGCCGACCCCACTAGGGAAGTCTAATAGCCCTAGTTACAACATCCCTATGGAGGAATACACATCTCTGGATATATAATAATGTCCCGATGGAGGAATGAAACATCTCCGGATAAAGTACAAATAGAATATTCATAGAAGTTACAATATTTCAACACTCCCCCTTAACGAGAAGGATATTCTAACAACATCTGCAGGAGCAAGGAGTCATCAATATCATACATGATACATCTATAAATAATTGGAAGCTTTCTTCAATCATCATCAGTAACTCAAACAGTTACTGGAACATAATCAATACTGGAACATCAACATCGTCAGTACTGAGTCTTCATCTTTTGCAGCACTCGATCAACTACAAAATAATCATCATCTGGATCTTCCGATCAACAACATCATCTGGATCTCTCGATCAACAACATCATCATCTGGATCTTTCGATCAATAGCATCATCTAGATCTATCGATCAACAGCCTCATCGTCTGGATCTCCCGATCAATAGCATCATCTGGATATCTCGATCAATAGCCTCATCGTCTAGATCTCCCGATCAATAGCATCAACATCTGGATCTTCCGATAAACAGCCTCATCGTCTCGATCTCTTGATCCACAACATCATAATCTGCAACACACATGATCCTTCCTTTCAAAATTACGGGATAGTGGACAGTCCTTCCTTTTGGAATTATGAGACCCTAGTCCAACAACTTTGGTGATCCTTCCTTTCAGAATTATTGGATCATGGACAATCCTTCCTTTCAGAATTACGGGATTCTAGTCCATCAACTCTAGTGATCCTTCCTTTCGGAATTACGGGATTCTAGTCCATCAACTCTAGTGATCCTTCCTTTCGGAATTACGGGATCATGGACAATACTTCCTTTCGAAATTACGGGATTCCAGTCCATCAACTCTGGTGATCCTTCCTTTTGGGATTACGGGTGTTGGTTGTGGAGCCAGATCTTCTAGTCTCATAGATGATATTTTCTTAGCCATGCACCCCGGAGGATTGTACATCCATTCTGCATTTTTTAGGGGTTCGGGGGCCCATGGTTTTGGGTATCCCGTGGTATTTTTCCCATTGTATTTTCCCTATAAAAGAAATACATTTTAATATGGCTAGGGTTGATGTATTAGGTTTTATGCATTGTAAAGATCTCTAAGATCAGGAAGAGAGACTGTGAGACAGTGAAGAGGAAGTGCAGTGGTTTTGCTGCAGGTTGTATCCCTTCACTTTGCTGGACGGAATAATAATAAGGACTGGCAACTTCAGTGTGGACGTAGCCCAAGTTGGGTGAACCACGATATATCTGTGTCTCTCTTGTAATGTGTATGTGTGATTATATTTGCATTTCTGTTTATTGTTATTGCTCTGCGATCCTGTTTTTCTAACAATTGGTATCAGAGCCAAAAGTCTATTTGGTAGATAAACCCGCAGGAAGCTAGGGTTTCTGGTTTGAGTGGGAGCAATGGCAGAAGAAGGAAAGTTTAAGGTCAAGAAGTTTAACAACCAAAACTTCCAGTTATGGAAGATGCAAATGGAGGACTATCTGTACCAGAAGGATCTATTCCTACCATTGGGAGGAAGAGCAAAGCAACCGACGACTATGAAGGACGAAGAATGGGAGGTTCTTGACAGAGAGGCTCTAGGAACAATACGGCTGGGCCTAGCTTCGTCAGTGGCTTTCAATATCTCAAAAGAAACGACAATGGAGGGTTTGATGAGCACATTGGGTAAGCTGTATGAAAAACCCTCGGCCTTCAACAAGGTATTTCTAATGAAGCATTTATTTAATATGAAGATGTTTGAAGGTGGATCTGTTACTAATCATTTAAATGAGTTTAATATGGTTACAAATCAACTAAGTTCTGTAAGTGTGAACTTCGATGATGCGGTTAGGGTTCTTCTAATCTTGTGTTCATTGCCAGAAAGCTGGAATAGCTTGGTCATGGCTGTAAGTAACTCTGTCTCTGGTTCAAACACCTTAAAATTTGATGATGTTATTGGTGTTATTCTTAGCGAGGAAATGCGAAGAAAAAGCACAAGTGAGACATCAGGTAATGCATTGACCATGGAGACCAAGGGAAGACAAAAGGAGAGAGGAAAGAGCCAAGGTAATCATGGGAAGTCTAAAATGGCAGATCCAAATCCAGACTGGGAAAGATAAAGTGCTGGAACTATGGAAAGAAAGGACATCTGAAGAAAGACTGCAGATCTCTAAAGAAGAAAGGAGATGCACAAAAGGAAACTACCTAGGAAGCAAATGTAGCAGGTGATGTGTTACAAGATGCTTTGATTTTTGCATTAGATAATACTAGTGATTATTGGGTAATAGATTCAAGGGCTTCATGTCATGCTACACCCCATAGGAAATACTTTCATGATTATGTTCCAGGCGATTTTGGACATATTTTATTGGGTGATGATGAGCCATGTAAAATTGTTGGAATGGGTAAGGTATGGATAAAAGTTAAAAATGGAACTGACTGGCTGTTAAAAGATGTTAGGCATATTCCTGCTATGAAAAGAAATCTGATCTCAACAGGGAAGTTGGGAGATGGTGGCTGTCTATCTACATTTGGAGAAAAGTGGTGGAAGACCACTAAAGGATCAATGGTGATAGCAAAAGGAGACAAGGTAGGTACGTTGTATTTATGTCCTCATAATACTGACCATTCTATCTATTTAGCTTCCACAGGAATAGATACAACATTGTGGCATCATAGGCTTGGCCACATGAGTGAGAAGGGGATGCAGATTCTCCATTCAAGGAAGTTGCTGCCAGATTTGAAGCAGGTAAGTTTGGAATTCTGTGAGAACTGTGTTTATGGAAAACAGAAGAGAGTCATATTTCTCACGGTAGGGAAACAGAAGAAGAATGAAAAGTTAGAGCTAGTGCATACAGATGTATGGGGACTAGCTCAGGTACAATCTCTTGGTGGCTCTCATTATTATGTTACATTTATTGATGATGCAACTAGGAAAACTTTGGTTTATTGCATTAGACAGAAATCTGATGTGTTTGCTACTTTTAAGAAGTGGAAAGCTTTGGTTGAGAATGAGACAGAAAAAAGATTGAAGTGTCGCAGATCTGATAATGGAGGTGAGTACTGTGGCAAGGAGTTTGATAGTTAATGTTCATACCATGGGATTCGTAAAGAGAAGATAGTCCCAGGAACACCACAAGAAAATGGTGTGTTGGAAAGGATGAACAGAATGATCATGGAGCGTGCAAGGTGTATGAGACTGCATGCATGGTTTCCCTTATAGTTTTGGGCGGATGCTGTAAATACTGTTGTTTATTTAATAAACAGAGGACCTTCAAGTGCTTTGGATGGTGGTATTCCAGAGGAGGCATGGACAAATAAAAAGGTAAACTACTCATTTTTTAGAACATTTGGTTGTGAATCATTTGCCCATATTGATAAAGAAAATAGAATAAAGCTTGAAGCTAAATCCAAGAAATGTACCTTTATTGGATATGGGGTTGATGATTTTAGTTATCGTTTATGGGATTATGAAAATCACAAAATCATTAGAAGTAGAGATGTCATATTCAATGAAAAGGTCATGTATAAAGATCAGTTGCAGGGAAAGAAACAGGAAAAGGAAAACACAGAGTACACGTACTTGATGAAATTCAAGAAAATAAAGTTCCAAAGGTGCAGGAAAATCAAGAACAACATCAAGTACTTGAAACTCCTGCAACTGCAAGAAGATCTACCAGGTTAAGTAGACTCCCTGAACGATACTCTCCTTCAATGTATTATTTGTTGATGACTGATGCTGGTGAACCAGAATGTTATGAAGAAGCAATGCAGGTGGAAACTAGAAAGAAGTGGGAGCAAGGCATGAATGAGGAGATGGACTCATTGGTAGGAAACCAGACTTGGGATTTGGTTCAGTTTCCTACTAGTAAAAGAGCATTGCAAAACAAATGGATTTACAGGTTGAAGGAAGAAGAAGGAGGTAAGAAGCGGTACAAGGCCAGACTTGTTGTAAAGGGGTTTGCACAGAAGAAAGGTATTGATTTTGATGAAATATTTTCTCCTGTTGTTAAGATGACTTCAATTAGGACTATCTTAAGTCTAGTGGTGGTAGAAGATTTTCATCTTGAACAGTTAGATGTAAAAACAACCTTTCTCCATGGGGATTTGGAGGAAGAGATATATATGCAGCAACCACAAGGGTATGAGGTCAAAGGGAAGAAGGATTTGGTATGCAGGTTGAAAAAGAGCTTGTATGGCTTGAAGCAAGCTCCAAGGCAGTGGTATCTAAAATTTGATAGGTTTATGACAGAACAAGGTTATAGTAGATGTCATTCTGACCATTGTGTTTATTTCAAGAAGCTAGACAATGAAAGATATATTATCTTGTTATTGTATGTGGATGACATGCTTGTTGTAGGGTCTGACATGCATGATATAAATGTACTAAAAAGGAAGCTAGCTAATTCATTTGCGATGAAGGATTTGGGTCCTACAAAGCAAATCTTTGGTATGAGAATAACAAGAGACAGGAAAAATCGCAAATTGACATTGTCTCAGGGTGAGTACATACAAAAGGTGTTGGAGAGGTTTAGAATGCAGAATGCAAAACCAGTAAGTACACCTTTGGCCAGCCATTTCAATCTAAGTAAGGAAATGTGTCCCAAGACACAGGAAGAGACTGATTACATGTCCAAGATTCCCTATCAATCATCAGTTGGTAGCTTGATGTATGCTATGGTGTGCACAAGACCAGATATTGCACATGCAGTGGGAGTTGTGAGAAGATATATGAATAATCCAGGTAAAGAACATTGGAAGGCAGTACAGTGGATTCTTAGGTATTTGAGAGGTACTACCACTCAGGCATTATGTTTTGGAGGTTCAGACACTGTTCTACAAGGATATGTTGATGCAGATATGGCAGGTGACAAGGATAGCAGGAGGAGCACCATAGAGTATGTGTTTACTGTAGGTGGAACATCAGTAAGCTGGATTTCGAAACTGCAGAAGGTTGTTGCACTTTCAACAATGGAAGCAGAGTATGTTGCTATTACAGAGACTAGTAAAGAGATGATTTGGTTGCATAGGTTTATGGAGGAAGTGGGTACGAAGCAGAAGGATAGCAGGTTGTATACTGACAGCCAGAGTGCCATTCATCTTGCAAAGAACTCAGCATTCCATTCCAGGACTAAACATATATAGCTCAAGTACCATTTCATACGCTCTGTTATGGAAGATGAATTGTTGAAGCTGGAAAAGATACATACGAGCCAGAATCCTGCAGACATGTTCACAAAGGTAGTGACTAGAGAGAAACTGAGTTCTTGCTCGGTTTCAGTTGGACTTCTAGCATGAAGGTGAAGAGGAGAAATTTGCCACATCCAAGTCCAATAAGTGCAGCAGCGGTGGAGTTGTTGTGATCAATCTCCAAGTGGGAGATTGTTGGTTGTGGAGCCAAATCTTCCAGTCTCATAGATGATATTGTCTTAGCCATGCACCCCAGAGGACTATACACCCATTCTGCATTTTTTGGGGGTTGTTTTCGTCAGCTGTTTTGCGGGCCCATGGTTTTGGGTATCCCGTGGTATTTTTCCCATTGTATTTTCCCTATAAAAGAAAGACATTGTAATACGGCTAGGGTTGATGTATAGGTTTTATGCATTGTAAAGATCTCTGAGATCAGGAAGAGAGACTGTGAGACAATGAAGAGGAAGTGCAGCGGTTGTGCTGCAGGTTGTATCCCTTCACTTTGCTGGACAGAATAATAATAAGGACTGGCAACTTCAGTGTGGATGTAGCCCAAGTTGGGTGAACCACGATATATCTGTGTCTCTCTTGTAATGTGTATGTGTGATTATATTTGCATTTCTATTTATTGTTATTGCTCTGCGATCTTGTTTTTGTAACAACGGGATCATGGACAATACTTCCTTTCAGAATTATGGGACTCTAGTCCATCAACATTGGTGGTGCTTAGACAATCCTTCCTTTCGGAATTATGGGATCCTTTTCCACTACTCACATCTTAGACAATCCTTCCTTTAGGAATTAAGGGATTATAGTATAAGGATCAATATTTAAGACTATCTTTCCTTTCAGAATTACGGGATCACTGTTGATGTATATGTAACTTCGAAATGTATTTCATTTATATATTTATTGTACTCCTATAGAGATGTATTATTCCTTTATACGGAAGTGTCGTCATTTTTATTGACAAGTGTTGCAAGTGTGTTAACTTGACGATGGGTTATTAGACCACCTTGTAATGGGTTGGCCCGATATAATTTAATATGAAGTTATTGTACCTAGCTAGACAAGTCGGCCCCATAAGGTTATTGGGCAAACAGGACAAGTATAAATAGAGATCTGGAGATCTCTATTTGGATCACTCAGAACTCATTCTTCCTTCACTCGGAAAGTGGCGCACATGTGAGGAGGAGGATCATCTGCTAGTAGAAGACTATCTTTGTGTATTTGGTTGTACTTTGGTTGAGCTATTTCTCTATCTATCTCTGAGGAAGTTGTGGGGTTTTTCACCTTAGGGTTTTCCCCACGGAAACTCTGTGTGTCTATTGTCTCTCATGCTTTTGCTTCTTGGGATGATTGACATGCTTGTTATGATTGATATGCATTGATATACTGTACATGTTATTGTCTTAGTAAAGATCCTAGAGTATTGTGAATTAATGCTCAAAATTTAACATGGTATCAGAGCTAACCTGAGAAGAAGACATTGTGTAGTGACGAAAACTAGGGTTTCTTGTTTATTGGGTTTCTCTCCACAGATTTTGGAAAAGCACTATAGTATATTGACTCTACTCATCAAGGATAATCTATTTGTCCAATTAGAATTCAATTCTGAGCATTTTCAGATTTTGCCCTAAAAATTAGGGTTTCCACAAAAATAGGAATTTCTGAAATCTGAAGACATAGCTGGAAGCTCCTTGGAATATTCAACGTTTAGAGCTTTGGATCGAAACTTTTGGCTGGGTAAATCTTCGAGAAACTCAAACCCTAATTCAGGGTCCTCCCTAGTGAACCCGGGAAGACTAAAAGGCATTTCTGAAGGGTGAAGCTTTGCATATCTCAAATTCTGAATACACCAGGCTGATCAGATCATCAAGGCGCATCTTTCTATCCTTTCAGAAAGTTGAAATTCACATTTTGAATTTTTAGGGTTTTCCGACAAACCCTAATCCAAGACTAGATCCAGTTTTCAGCAAAGCAAGTGGTAAGACCTAAATATTTTCTATTTCCATTTGAAGTACTCTTTAAGATGTCTCACCACACCAAGCTTGAGGATAAGCTTGAAGGGGCTGATAACTTTTGAGCCTGGAAGTATAGGATTGGGTTAATCCTGGAAGAAAATGAATTGGACTCCTACATCAGCTCTCAGGTCCCTATCCCATAGGATGAAGAGGCTAAGTTTTGCATAAGAAGAACTTGGTCAAGGCAAAGAGAATCGTTGCTGACTCTATCAAAGACCATCTCATACCACATGTGTCATCTCTAAAGACACCCAAGGAGATGTTTGACTCCCTGACCAAGTTATTTGAAGGGAAGAACATAAATCGGAAGATGACTCAGTGGAATCAATTGAAAGGGGTCAAGATGTTGAATGGAGAGACCATTCAATATTACTTCTCCAAGGTCTCTCAGATCAAGGAACAACTTGAAGCTGTGGATGAAGTAGTGGATAATGGAGAAATTGTGATGACCACTCTGAATGGCCTACCTAGGTCATGGGACTCCTTTATTCAAGGAATCTGTGCAAGAAAGAAATTGATCTCTTTCAGTAGACTGTGGGAGGAATTCTCTCAAGAAGAAGCTAGGCTTGTAGCCTGAGAAGAAAAGATGGGATGTGAAGATCAAGATCTCATAGCTCACACCAAAAGAAGTAAGCCCAAGAAGGAGCACTCTCATTATAAGAGATCCTATCACAACCAACAAAAGAATAAGAAAGATCTAAGATGTTTCACATGCAATGAGAAAGGTCACTTTGCTTCAGATTGTCCCAAGAACAAAAGGGATAACAACAACAACTTCAACAACAAGAAGAAGGGAAACAAAAGAAGGTACTATGCTCATGCTGTCAAGGATGATGAACCTCCAAAGAAGAAGGCTAGGACAAAAAGTGATGATGACTCATCAAATGAAGAAGAGTATGTTCTAATCTCTGCTCTCACAGGTACTATCTCTCATGGTTGTAATGATTGGCTTATTGACAGTGGGGCTTCCAAACACATGACTGGGTTTAAAGAATCTTTTGTAAACCTATCTGAACATGAATCACCCCATAAGGTGAAACTTGGGGATGATTATCAATACCCTATCAAAGGAAGTGGTGAAGCCTCCTACAACCTAGATTCTAGAAAGTCTTTGAAGATGAAAGAAGTTCTTTATGTACCTGGGCTCAAGAAGAATCTTCTCTCCATATCTGCATTGGATGCAAAAGGCATGGGGGTTGCATTTGTAGATGGCCAAGTCGTAATGTGGCCAAAGGGTAATACTATTGATGATGCAGTGGTGATTGGAGAGCAAGAGGGAGGTTTGTATAAATTGAAGGGACAACCTGAACATGCCATGGTACATGATTCCATGGAGCCAAGTGAACTTTTGCATAGAAGACTTGCACATATGCACTACAGAGCATTACCAATTGCAATTAAGGTTGTAGAAGGCCTTCCTGAAATTAAGACCAAGCATGAAGGTGTTTGCAAAGGATGTGCAAAAGGAAAGAACATTAAGAAGGCATTTCCAAGCAGTGAAAGCAAGGAAAAAGGTATCTTGGACATCATCCACTCCAATGTATGCGGTCCTATGTCATCCAGTTTTCTGAGTGGGTATGTTTACTATGTCTCTTTCATTGATGACTTCTCCAGGAAGACTTGGGTTTACTTCTTGAAGAACAAATATGAAGTGTTGGATAAGTTCAAGGAATTCAAAACCTTGATGGAGAACCAAACTGATAAGAAGATCAAAACATTTAGATCCGACAATGGTGGAGAATTCACCTCAGGTGACTTTAAGAAGCTAGGCAGTGTTTCGGGGATTAAGAGGGAGTTGACTGCTCCTTACAATCCACAACAGAATGGAGTTGCAGAAAGAAAGAACATAACAATCATGGAAGCAGCAAGGGCAATGCTGCATGACTAGGATCTACCTATGCATTTATGGGCAGAAGCAGCTAGGACAACTGTATATGTGCAGAACAGAACACCCCACAAGATATTGGACAACAAGACACCAGAAGAGGTCTTCTCTGGTAAGAAACCTGAAGTCAGGCATTTCAGAATATTTGGTTGTCCAGTATATACTCTTGTGCCAAAGGAAAAGAGGACTAAGCTAGATCCTTCAAGAAAGAAGGGTATATTTGTGGGTTACAGTGAAAGCTCGAAGGCTTACAAAATATACTTTCCAGGGTTCAAGAAAATTGATGTCAGCATGGATGTAACATTTGATGAAAATTCAGCATTCATCAAATCAAGGAAGACACCTGTTGAAGTTTATGAAGAACCCAAGGAAACTAGATTTCAAGACACTACCATGACTAAAGCAATTCCAAATGTTGATCGTGAAATTGAAGATCTGCTACAACCTGTAGATACACTCCATGAGGATAACTCTCACAAGAGAAAACTTGCATGGGCTAGAGAGCTCATTCAAGATGCAGAAAGATATGGCATTCCAGAAGAAGAACACAGAGCAAAGAAGAGAACTAGATTACATACCAGCTATGTTGCTTTACTCTGTGATATCATGAACAAAGAACTTTCTAGTTATGAAGAAGCAGCGGAAAAGAAAGAATGGGAGGATTCCATGGTCGAAGAATACCAATCAATAATGAAGAATGATGTTTGGGATGTTGTCCCAAGACCTGAAGGGAAGTCTGTTGTGACTTCTAAGTGGATCTACAAGATCAAGCATGTTGCAGATGGCAGCATAGAGAAATACAAGGAAAGATTCGTAGCTCGTGGCTTCTCTCAGAAAGAGGGAATAGACTATGAAGAAACCTTTGCTCCTGTAGCCAGGTACACTTCCATCAGATCAGTGCTTTCCCTGGCTGCAGCAATGAAATGGAAGATACACCAGATGGATGTCAAGACTGCCTTCTTGAATGGTGTAGTTGAAGAGGAAGTGTATGTGGAGCAGCCACTCGGTTTTGAAACACATGACAGGGAGTCATATGTGTGTAGATTGAAGAAAGCCTTGTATGGCTTAAAACAAGCTCCTAGAACTTGGTATGGTAGGATGGACAATTTTCTATCTAGTTTGGGCTTTACCAAGAGTAAAGCGGATTCCAACCTTTACTACAAGGTTGAGGAAGGAAATCCTGTGATTCTACTCCTGTATGTAGATGACCTATTTGTAATAGGATATGACAGATTGATTGTCGATACAAAGAGGAAGCTTGCTGCCGATTTTGATATGAAGGACTTGGGGATGATGCACTATTTTCTATGTATGGAGGTGTGGCAGAGTGCAGATGGGATCTTCCTTGGACAAGGGAAGTATACAGTAGATATCCTGAAGAGGTTCGGGATGATGGATTGTAAGGCCATGGCCACACCTATGGCATCGAATCTGAAGCTTCTATGTGATGCTTCATCTGAGCTGGTTGATGTCTCTATGTATCGTCAGATGATTGGGTCCTTGATGTACCTGACGAACACGAGACCAGATATTTGCTTTGCGGTGAACACATTGAGCCAGTTCCTGATGGATCCGAGGAGTGTTCACCTGGTTGTTGTAAAGCATATTCTAAGGTACTTGAAGGGTACAGTTGATTATGGGCTCAAGTATGAAGTGAATCAAAATTTTAACCTGTAGGGTTATGTTGATTCAGATTGGGCAGGCAGTGTTGCAGATAGGAAGAGCACATCTAGGTGCTGCTTCAGTATGGGATCAGGTGTGATCTCTTGGTTTAGTAGGAAGCAGTCTTGCGTAGCACTGAGTACAGCTGAGGCAAAGTATGTTGTAGCCTGTTCGGCTAGTTGTGAGGCAGTATGGCTTCGGAAGCTACTGTCTGAGTTGTTTGATCTCCCGTTAGAGGCTACTGGTATCTTTTGTGACAACCAAAGTTGTGTGAAGCTATCTGAGAACTCGGTGTTCCATGACAGGTCGAAACACATAGACATCAAATATCACTATATCAGGGATATGGTGCAGAGAGGAGCAGTGAAGCTTCTGTATGTTGCGACAGATGAGCAGATTGCAGATGTACTGATGAAGCCATTAGCCAGAGTGAAGTTTGAATACTTCAGGGAGAGGCTTGGTGTTCTTCAGATCGACGACACTTCGAAGAAGAAGTGATGGAGACATTTGCTGAATCCATTCCAAGCATATTGGAAGGAGGATCCTTCACATGGCTGTGGATGTAAGCACTGGATGATGAGCATCAGGATGATGCGCCAGTTACTGTTTTGTATGCATCATGTTGGATGTTGGATATGATCAGTTGGATCATTTATATGTATGTATGTATGCATCATGTTGATGCTAGATATGATCAGTTGGATCTTTATATGTATGTATGTACGCATCATGTTGATGTTGGATATGATCAAGTAGATCATGTATTTGTATATGTATCAGGTGGATACTTGTATGATCAGTGTGATCATGTACTTATGTATGTATCCGGTGGATACTTGTATTATCAGTTTGATCATGTACTTATGTGTGTATCAGGTGGATGCCTTATGTATATCAGATGGATGCATTGTATGATCAGGTAGATCATGTATGATATGTATCAGGTAGATACTGTGTATGCATCAAGATGATGCTATGATGATCGGGATGATCACAGATGATGAGCTTCAGGATGTCGCTCCATATTATAAGCCCTAGGTTGATGCTATGGTGATGATTAGGTTGATCATGTGATGATGTACATCAGGATGATGTATGATGAGTATCAGTTTGATACTTTGTGGCCGTGGACAGGTTGTGCAGGTAGCATAGAAAAGATCCCGGGAGATCCTATAGTCTGCACTAGGATGCTCTTTCGAGGTTTTGCTACAAGTAGCATAGAAAAGATCCTTTAAAAACTGGACAGGTAGAGCAGTGTGCTCGTAACATCCTGGGTTTCTCTATCAAGATCCTATAGTCTACACTAGGATGCTCCGAGTAGGTTTTGATACAGTTTCGCATAGAAAAGATCCTTTAAAAATCGGACAGGTAGAGCGGTGTGCTTGTAACATCCTCAGTTGCTCTATCGAGATCCGGACAGGTAGAGTGGTGTGCACGTAACATCCTGGGATTCTCTGAGTAGGTTTTGTGAAAGTTCACATAGAAAAGATCCTTTAAAATCTGTATAGGTAGAGTAGTGTGCTCGTAACATCCTATGCTCTATCGAGATCCAGACAGGTAGAGCGGTGTGCTTGTAACATCCTGGGATGATCTGAGTAGGTTTTGTGAAGGTCAACATGTAAAAGAACCTATAGTCTGCGCTAGGTTTTGTTGACGCACGTAATCAGTCCTGGGATCCACAGTATGGCCATTGATGATGAAGACCTGCAGGTGGTGGGCCTACATCCAATATGAAAAAGGACTGGCTCTGTAGAACTTCCTATGACGAGTAGATTCAGAGATTGGTTGAGATAGCAGCAGCAGTGACGATGACAATGATTCATGCATCGATGATGATGATCTAGAGAAGAAGACTTGTGCTAGCAGATCTGTGTCGAGAAATACCTTCCTAGTTAAGAGGGAGTGTTGATGTATATGTAACGTCGGAATGTATTTCATTTATATACTTATTGTACTCCTATAGAGATGTATTATTCCACTATACGGAAGTGTCGTCATTTGTATTGACAAGTGTCGCAAGTGTGTTAACTTGTTGAAGGGTTATTAGACCACCTTGTAATGCGTCGGCCCGATATAATGTAATATGAAGTTATTGTACCTAGCTAGACAAGTCGTCCCCATAAGGTTATTGGGAAAACAGGACAAGTATAAATAGAGATCGGGAGATCTCTATTTGGATCACTCAGAACTCATTCTTCCTTCACTCGGAAAGTGGCGCACATGTGAGGAGGAGGATCATCTGCTAGTAGAAGACTATCTCTGTGTATTTGGTTGTACTTTGGTTGAGCTATTTCTCTATCTATCTCTGAGGAAGTTGTGGGGTTTTTCACCTTTAGGTTTTCCCCATGGAAACTCTGTGTGTCTATTGTCTCTCATGCTTTTTCTTCTTGTGATGATTGACATGCTTGTTATGATTGATATGCATTGATATACTGTACATGTTATTCTCTTAGTAAAGATCCTAGAGTATTGTGAATTAATGCTCAAAATTTAACAATCACTGTCTAGGGATGATTAATCCCACCACAATCCAAGGATCAACATTTAAGACTATCCTTCCTTTCGAAATTACGGGATCACTGTATTAAGGATGATCAATCCCACCAGTCCTCTTAGACAAAGTTTAAGTACCACTTCATCGACCTCATCGTTAGTACATGCATCCTCATCATCGACCTCATCGTCGGAACATGTAACCTCATCATCGATACAAGTATCCTCATCATCGATACAAGTATCCACATCATCAATATAGGTATCCTCATCATCGACCTTACCATCAGTATAGGCAACCTCATCATCGATACATGTATCCACATCGATACTAGTATCCAAATATCATCATCAACCATATCACTCCCCCTTTCGAGGAGGGTCCTTCTGAACTACACCAAGCTTGTCTCGAAAATACTCAAACTTTACTCGAGACAGAGGTTTGGTCAATACATCAGAAACTTGCTCATCAGTGCTCACATACTCGAGCTTTATAGATCCTTTCTGCACCATATCCCGTATATAAAAATATTGTATCTCTATGTGCTTTAACTTATCATGGAATACTAGATTCTTTGTCATCTTGATACAACTCTAGTTGTCACACAGGATCACAGTGGGGTCCATCTCTAAGTCAAATAGTCCTAATAGCAACTTCCGAAGCCATATGGCTTCACAACTAGCAGAGCAAGCTGCTATATATATTACACTTCAGCTGTGTTGAGATCCACACTAGACTACTTCCTGCTAAACCACGAGATCATATCATATTCCAGACAATAACATCCACCCAATGCTCTTTCTGTCTGAGACACTTCCAACCCAATTTGAATCTGTATAACCATACAAGCTGAAATCATTATCTCCAATATAATATAAACCAAAGTCTATCGTACCTTTTAGGTACCTCATCACATGCTTTGTAGAAATTAAGTGAACACGTCTAGGGTCAAATAGATACTGACTCAGGGTGTTCACAACAAAGCATACATCTAGCCTGGTATTCGGCAGATACATCAGCGACCCAATAAACTATTTGTACTGATTCATATCCACTAATTCCGACGATTCATCATCCAACAACTTCAAGTTGGTATCCATGGGAGTGGCCATGGCCTTACATTCCAACATATCAAATATTTTCAATATTTCCACAGCATACTTTACCTAATTAAGAAAGATTCCTTATGGGCCTTGCCATACTTCCAGACCTAGGAAGTAATGCATCAATCCGAGATATTTCATCTCAAATTTTGTAGCTAGATTCTTCTTGCTTTCCATGATCTATTTCTCATTTCATGTCAAAAATAGATCATCCACATACAGTAATAGTATGACAGGTTCATCATCCATAACCTTAAGGCAAATGTTAGGATCAGCTTTACTTTTGGTAAAGCCCAAGCTTGTCAAGAAGCTATCAATTCTTCTGTACCAAGCTCTAGGAGCTTGTTTCAACCTGTACAGAGATTTCTTCAACTTACATACGTGAGTTCTTCTATCTTCAACCTCAAATCCTTGTGGTTGTTCTATGTACACTTCTTCCTCAATCACACCATTCCAGAAGGCTATCTTCACATCCATATGGTGTAATCTCCACTTCATCATGGATGCAAGTGCCATGATGGTTCTAATGGAAGTGTACCTTGCAACTGGTGCAAATGTTTCTTCATAGTCAATTCCCTCTTTCCGAGAGAATCCTCTGGCCACAAACCTTGCCTTATACTTTTCAATACTACCATCCGCAGCATGCTTTATCTTGTATATCCACTTGGAGGATACCACAATTTTGTCTTTTGGTTTGGGAACTACATCTCAAACATCATTATTCATTATTGATTGGTATTCCTCCATCATTTCTTATACCCATTCTTTCTTATGAACTGCTTCTTCATAATTGGTAGGTTCTTGATCTACAATATCACACATCTAAGCCACATAGTTGGAAAATGGCTTTGGTTTCTTGCTTGCTCTAGTGGAGCCTTCTCGAGCTCCATATCTTTCTGCTTCTTGTATAATTTCTCTTGCCCATACTGGCTTTCTCTTCCATGATATGTTCATAGGTGGGGGTTCTTGAGGTTCTATCATATCATGGTATTCTGGTGTTTCTTCTTCAGGGACGGAAACTACTTCTGTATTTCTAGGAGGTATATCTTCTTCATATACTTCTTCACACTGGCTCTTTCTAGATCTTTTGAGAGCAGCTTCTTCATCAAATGTTACATCTCTACTAATTTCCATGTGATGGAATCATGGGATGTATATTCTGAATGCTTTGGATGCTTCACAATACCCAACAAATATTCCCTTCTTTCTGGAAGGATCCAGCTTAGTTCTCTTCTCTTTTGGTATGTGAACATATACAGGGCACCCAAATATTTTGAGGTGGCTTACCTCAGGCTTCTTCCCTGTGAACATTTCCTTTGGATTCTTGAATCCAAGGGCACTATGAGACAATATATTTTGTACATAGACTGCGGTCCTTGATGCTTCAGCCCATAGATGCATAGGAAGATGTTGATCATGTATCATTGTCTTCACTGCTTCCATGATGGTTCTATTCTTTCTTTTTGCAACACCATTTTGTTGATGATTGTAGGGAGTGGTTAGTTCCCTCTTGATTCCAGCTTCTTTACAAAAGACTTCAAAATCCTTTGAAGTATATTCTCCACCATTATCTATCTTGAGTGTTTTGATTTTCTTTTCTGAGTGATTTTGTATCAAGGCTTTGAATTCCTTGAATTTTCCAAATACTTCATCTTTTCCTTTCAGGAAATATATCCAAGTCTTTCTTGAATAGTAATCAATAAATGTAAGGTAGTATTCATATCCACTCAAGGATGTGGAGGGCATTGGACCACATACATCTGAATGAATCAATTCCAAAGTACTTATAGTCTTTGTTTCACTCTTTGGAAATGGATTCTTGATATTCTTCCCTTTTGCGCATCCTTTGCAAGTGCCTTCATGATCAACCTTCAAATATGGTAATCTTGTTACTACTTTGCTGACATAGGGTAATGCTTTGTAGTTGATGTGAGCAATCCTTCTATGCCATAGCTCACTTGGGCTACTGGCTTCATGAACAAGGGCTTCTTCTAAATGTCCCTTTAGTTTATATAGCCCTCCTTCCTCTTCACCAATAACAATTGCATCCTCAATTGATTTTCCTTTGGGCCACATGAGTACTTGTCCATCTATGAATGCAACCCTATAGCCTTTCTTATCTAATGCTGAGATAGAAAGTAGGTTCTTCTTCAAACTTGGTACATATAAAACTTCCTTCATTTTCATGGGGGTTCCAAAATCAAGCTTGTAGCTTGCTTCACCAATTCCTTTGATAGGATATTGATAGTCATTTCCTAATGATACTTTCTATGGAGAGGTCTTCTGTTGAAGTCTTGAAAGAGTTTTCTTTTGTCTCGTCATGTGCTTTGAAGCACCACTATCAATAAGCCATGTCTCTTCTCCAAGTGTTACAGACCCAGAGAGTCCAGAGAATAGAACATACTCTTCTGCATCTTCTTCTTCTACTTTAGCTCTTTTCCTTTGAGGTCTTTCCTCCTCTTCATCTTCACTATCATCTTCTGCTAGATGTTCTTGATGTCTTTTGTGGTGGAAACTCTTCTTCTTCTTCCTTGAAGGACAATCCCTAGCAATGTGTCCTATTTTGTGACAAATTAAACATTGGAATGAAGAGTAATTTATTTCTGGAATGGTTCTTCTTTTCTTTTGAAACCGTTGTGTAGGTTGAGACTCCTTGTGACTTTCATTCTTGAATTTGGATTGATTCCTTTTTCTTTTGGTATGGGTGGCTAATGCTTGATTATATTCTTTGAGTAGGGCCTCTCTATTGGCTACTCTATCCTCTTCTTGAATGCAATCCTCCCATACAATATCAAACTTCATGCTTTCCTTTCTGGCACACATAGTCTGGATGAATGAATCCCAAGGTCTAGTGAGACCATTGAGAGCAGTCATGACTAGTTCATCTTCATCAAGGTTGTCTCCAATGGCTTCTATTTGTTCCTTTAACTGGGAGACCCTTGTGAAGTAATCTTGAATAGATTCTCCTTGATTCATCTTAGTGCTCTTCAATTGAGCTCTCAAGTTTATCTTCCTATTGATGTTCCTCCCTTCATACATTTTGGCTAGGGAATCATACATTTCCTTTGGAGTCTTCTTGGATGACAATTGGGTAATCAAGTGGTCTTTGATAGAATCAGCAATGATTCTATTTTCCCTAATCATATCCTTCTTGTACTTCTCTTTAGCTTTATCTTCCTAAGGTTCTGCAACCTCATCTTTGATGTATTGGGAAAGATCATTTTCTTCAAGAATGAGACCAATCCTATATTTTCATGCCCAGAAATTCTCTATATCCTCTAGCTTGTCCTCAAGCTTAGTGCTTGGGGCCACCTTATCTAGGAGGTCACCAAAAATTGAAAATTCTTAAAATTCAAAACAGACCTTACCAGGAGATGTGCTTGACTGAATTGAGTTGAATGGTGTACTTGACATCTGAAAACTTCAACTTTTCACCCTTCAAAATTGACTAGCGAAATTTGGATATGCAACAGGTTTTCTGGTTTACTGGTTCATTGGTTCACTGGTGTGCAACTTTTCTAGTTTACTGATGCACAGTTTCACAGCTTTTCTGGTTCACTGGTGCATAGGTTTGCAGTTTTTCTAGTTTACTGGTTTTCTGGTCCAGAAGTCAAACTAGGGTTTGACTTTCCCGGAGATATACCCACTCAAAAATTTTGATCTAGGGCTCAAAATTTCACTTTTGAGGAGGAGCATCCAACCATGCTCTTAGATTCCAAAAATTCCAACTTTTGCAAAAACCCTTATTTTCGCCGGAGGAGGAGAGAGAGGTATTTCACCTTGTGAAAGATGTCCTATTTGGGATAGCTCTGATACCATGTTAAGTTTAGCATAAAATTCACAACAAGAGCATAATAAGGATCATTGAAAGAAACACAATCACAAGATAAACACATATTTATCCTGGGAAACCCTCATGGGCTAGAAAACCCAACAAAGCTTTGCTCAATATAGATGACCAACAAATAAAAAGATTTAAACCCCAAACAATAGCTCCTTCTCCTCCTTCGCAGATCTCTCTCTCCTATGTGCAATTCACAAGTGAGTGAATGAGTGAGTGAGTGTGATAAATGAGGAACACACATCCTCTATTTGTACTTTACTTCACTTGAATTTTAACCCTAATTGGGCCGACTTATCCTAGGAGAGTCTTATAACCCCTAAACATTTAACTCAGGGCCGTCTAATAACCCTAGTTACAACATCCCGAAAGAGGAATAAACATCTCTGGATATATAATAATGTCCTGATGGAGGAATGAAACATCTCTGGATAAAGTACAAATAGAATATTCTTAGAAGTTACAATATTTCAACACTTTGTACTTTAGCAATCATGAAGACTTGCATACAAATCATTCTCTTTGCAACTCAGCAGCATAATACAGTCTCACTATGCAACTCATTAGCTAGCATCCCCTCATCGAATCTCTTGTGTGCCCAACATAGTAGTTTTCCAACCAACACAAGGAAAATGTTGTGAGCCCCCTGCTCAATTCGATGGATATAAAGATTGCCTAGGTCCTTTGGGTCAGTTTCACATTTAATGAGCCACCTGCTCAGTTCCTTCATCCTTGGGGAACATGACCACAGTTTTAGGGAAGTTTCCCCCTACAACAACTAGTAAGTGAGTGCATATGCTGCCACTTGTCCATTTTCTTCTACACCAGTTTCATTCCTCCTAGTGGGTTAGTGAACACTCTTCAACAGTCTTCTTTAGATGAGTGTCTCCTATTTTAATTTATTAAATAATAATAATATTCAATTACAGTCATCCTTGACCATCCTTGGTCAATAATATAAAACTTTACAAGAAAATTTAGAGTAATGTTTTTCCACAATCATAAAATGTTTCAAGTACTAGGTAGGTTACAAACACCCACTCTTAAGTTCAACATCGTCCTTGATGTTGCTTATTCATCATTAGAGTCTTCCTGGAACATAATTGGATATGATGCCCGCATATGACTCTCCAATTCCCAGGTTGCTTCATCTGGATTAAGGTGCTTCCATTCCACCTTTACCTGTCCAATGGTGCGATTCCAGAGTCAAATTTCTCTCCCGTCGAGGATACAATCCGGTTCCACTTGAAAATGTCCTTCTAGTTCCACCTGTATGTCATTCCAATCGATTACATGAGTAGCATCATGTACATACTTTTTCAAAATAGAAATATGAAATACATTATGTATTTTCAGATTAGGTGGAAAAGCTAACTGATAATCCATTGGTCCAATTCTTGATAGTATTTCAAATGCTCCACAATACCTAGGTGCTAATTTAGCACAACTCCCAAACTTAAAAGAGCTTTTCTTAGGTTTTACCTTGACAAAAACATGCTCACCTACTTGGAATTATTTCTCAGTTCTTTTTAGATCTGCATGACTCTTTTGTCTGTCTTGTGCAATTTTCAAATTGCTTTGTACCTCCTTCACTGTTAGTTCCATCTCTTTCAATAATTCAGGTCCTAACATCAATCTATAAACTGGATTACTCCATGAGATAGGAGTATTACACTTCCTACCATACAGAATTTCAAAAGGACTAACTTTAGCTGAAGCTTGATAGTGATTATTATAAGCAAATTCAACTAGGTGCAAACATTCTTCCCATTTAGTTGGCCAATCTTTTACATACATTCTTAACATATCCTCTCAAATCTAATTCACTCTTTCCGTTTATCCATCCGTTTGCGGATGAAAATATGTGCTGAAATTTAATTTAGTATCCAAACATTTAAACAATGATTTCCAAACATTTAAACAATGATTTCCAAACATTTCCAGTAAATTTAGAATCTCAATAAGAAATTATTACCTTAGGAATTCCATGCAAACAAAAAACTTGCTTCATAAACACATCAGCAATGTTAGTAGCCTTAAAAGTAGTTTTGACAGGTATAAAATAAGTCGCTTTACTAATCTTATCTACTACTACCATTGTCGAATCATTCTGCTTTTGATTTTTAGGCAAGCCAGTTATAAAATCAATGCTGATAATTTTCCACTTCCACTCTGGAATTGGTAATGGCTGTAATAAACTAGCTGGGTGTTGATGCTCAGCTTTAACTTGTTGACATTCAAAGCACCTAGCTATGTATTCAGCCACCTCATTCTTCATATTTGGACAAAAATAATCTTTTCTTAACATCGTTATCATCTTTTGGTAACCAGGGTGTCCTGGATAAGGAATTTTATGTACTTAATTTAAAATCAACAACTTAATTTCAGGTACATTTGGTACATACAGTCTATTTTTATATAACATTAAACCCTTTTCACTTAAACTGTAATCTGTTATTAAATTTTCAGAATTATTTTCTGCAACTTTTTCCTGTAATTTTTGATAATTTTTATCCAGTTTTATTCCTTCTTCAAGTTGATTTTCTAAATCTGTTTTATAAGTATTGATTGCTGCCATAAAATTTAATTTTGCATTCCTACTTAACACATCAGCCACCTTATTTTCTTTACCTTTTATGTGTTGAATCTCGAAATCATATTCGCTAAGGAAAGCTAACCACCTAACTTGCCTTGCGTTCATATTTGATTGATCCAACAAATATTTTAGACCTTTATTATCTCTCATTAATGAAAAATTTCTACCGATTAGATGATGGCGCCACATCTTTAAAGCATGTATCACGGCAGCCAACTCTAAATTGTAGGTAGCATAGTTATTTTTATGAATTTTTAACTTTCTTAACTCATATGCTATTACGTGACCTTCTTGTGTTAAGACTCCACCAAGGCCATCATTGCATGCATCAGTGCATACAACGAAGTCCTTGTTTGGATATGCAATTTTTAGAATAGGTGCAGTAGCTAACAATTCTTTTAACTTCTTAAAACTTTCTTCACACTTTGATCCCAAACAAATTTCTTTCTCTTTTTCTGCAACAATGTTATGGGATTTGCAATTCTTGAGAATCCTTCTATAAACTTCCGTTAGTAACCTGTGATTCCCATGAACGATCGTACATATGTTACATATTTAGGGATAGGCCATTCGTTAATTGCTCTTATTTTATCAGGGTTAACTGATATTCCATCCTTGGATATCACATGGCCTAAATACTGTATTTTATTTTTAAAAAATTCATACTTACTAAATTTAGCGTAAAGTTGATGTTCTCTTAAGACTTGTAATATTATTTGTAAGTGTTCATCGTGTTCTTCCTTAGTCTTTGAATAAATTAAAATGTCGTCAATGAAAACAATTATGAACATATCCAAATACTTATGTAAAACATTATTCATTAGACACATGAAAACTGCTGGAGCATTAGTTAGCCCAAAAGGCATAACTACAAATTCATAGTGCCCATAATGTGTTCTAAAAGAAGTTTTAAAGATATCTTCGTCTTTAATTCTGACTTGATGATATCCATATCGCAAGTCTATTTTCAAAAATATCATTGCTCTGCATACCCGATCAACAGATCATCTATGCGAGGAAATGAATATTTGCTTTTAATCGTCATTTTATTTAACTGACGATAGTCTATGCATAAACACAAGGTACCATCTTTCTTCTTAACAAAAATGACAAGTGCTCCCCAAGGAGACACACTTGGTCTTATGTAATTTTTATCAATTAATTCTTTTAACTGTGATTTTAATTCGTTAAGCTCTAGGATGTTCATCCGGTAAGGATCTTTTGTGTTGGGTACCGCACTAGGTACTAACTCAATGGTGAAGTCCAATTCTCTTTTCAGAGGTAATCCTGGAATTTCTTCCAGGAATATGTTTGAAAAGTCTCTTAGGATTGGTATATCTTCAAGTTTTAGTTTATCTTCTTTAGTAGTATGTTCATCATTTATTACATTTACAACAAATACTCTACATCCTTTACGTGCAACCTTTTTCATTTGCAATACAAAAATCTGTTTAACTGAAGTTTTTCTAGGGATTCCTTTTACTGTTACTATTTCTCCTTTATCATTCAAGCATGTAAATGTCTTTTCAAACCAATTCAGAATTAGCCTATGCTTTTTCAGCCAATCCATTCCGATTAGAACATCATAAGACCCTAACAGTAGTACATTCATCTTTACTTGTGTCCTAAACTGATTCGTAAACAAATCACAATTTTTAACAAAATCAACTACCTTCCTTTTGGTTCCTATAGCTAACTGAACCAACCAAAAATTTTCAAACTTTTCTACTTTCAATTTACATATTTTAACTATATCAGGTGATACATAACTCAAACTAGCACCTGGGTCAATTAAAATAGACATGGGTCTGTTCTGTAGCATACCTTGGATTTCGACCATTGAGGTTTGATGAACAACCTGTCGATTTTCCAAGGCTGCATTGATCCTGGGAATTTCCCTCGCTAAGTCACCTGTTGTTGGCTCTTCTTGCACTGTATGGATGTTGCTGACAGTTCTTTTCTTGTTAGGACAGTTTATTGAATAATGTGGTCTTTAACATTCATAACATTTTATAGGTGCCTTTTGTTCATTATTTCTAGCATAATGATTAGCCATGTTTCTTGCAGCTGTAAAATTTTGTGGTGTATTGCTTTTAAAATGATTTCCTTGAATGTTTCTGCTAGTGAAATTTCGCTTGTTATTTCCAGCATTCCTATTAAATTTAAAAGTTTTCCTTCTTTGTTCGAAATTACTTGGTTATTACTCTTCCAGCTAGATACACCTTCTCTTTTTTTGTTCCGTTCAAAACAAAAGTTTGCCTTTCTCATAACTTCCTCAAGAGTCTTAGGGTTGTCGTACTCAATTCTGTCTTTGATATTAAAAGGTAAGCAACTCATAAATCTTTGTATTTTAGGTTTCTCGTCCACAATGTAAGGTACATATCTTAACAGACTTAAGAATTTACTGCTTAATTCTTTCATGTTCATAGAGCTTAGTTTTAAATCATAGAACTCTTTTTCTTTTTCTTCGTAGTACTGTTCAGACATAAACTTATTAAAATATTTCTTAAATGTACCCCAAGTTACACTCCTTTCTTTACTACCCTTTACTCTTTTTATATCTTGCCACCAAATATCTGCTTTCCTAGTCAGATTATAAATGACCATCTTAGATTTAAGCTTATTTGAATAATCATAAATGTGAGTATTTCTTCATACCGGAAAGCCATGCTTCGACTGCTTCTCCCTTTTCATTTACACAGTTAAAAATTGGGGGTTTTATCTTCTTTAATTCCCCTGAAATCTCTTCATATGGTTTGCAATTCCTCCTTTTAGGACTGCAGTCACTACCACTGCTATCACTAGAGTACTTATGTTTCTTTCTATGTGTTTTAACTTTATATTCGGATGAAAAATCACTTTCGTCGTTAGAGAATTTTAACTTCTTACCTTTGTGTTGATAAGACATGGTTCTAGATTCAGAATTAAATTCTGTTTTTTTGTCTTTTCCCTCGTTATGAAATTTATCTAGTAATATTTGATTCAGCTCTTCCCGTGCCTTCAAAATTCTTTCATTTTCTTCCTTAACAAATTTCATTTCAACTTTTAAATCTTTAACTGTGCGAAGAAGTTCAAATGAATTATAATTTAATTCTATGTAAATATTTTCTTCGTTAACATGTTCATGTTCATTATTATTTTGATCATTATGATGGGATCTGTCCTCAGCAGATTCTTCAGGTCCTTCCATTACCTGCAAATTAGATACCAAATGTTCTGTACAGAAACAAAAATCAGTAACTATGTTTTTCTGTTTTCAATTTCAATTGCGCACGTTGAGCCACTTTCAAGCCTAGTGTTTGAACTTGCGCTCTGATACCACATGTAACATCAATTATATTGCAATTAATTACTATGCGGAAAGTAACTATGAATATTTAACTCTTTATTAATTGCTTAGCTTGTAATTTTAATTGTGACACTTAAATGTTTACAAAACAATCGTCAACTATTCAATGTGTCTTAACGACATTAAAATTAGACATGCGATCCTATGTCTATAGTTAAAAAGGTAATTGTCCATAAAACCAGCTTTATACTTGCGGAAATTCTTTTAACTTGTTATTTATATAAATTTCGCATGCATTCATTGATGCTAATATGATATTCATAAGTTTGACATTTATTTCTCTTATTATTAAAATCATCGAAGTAGCACTATGGGTCTCTCTTACTGTTTGAGAGTATTTATGATTTCATTTATATCGTCATCTATAATATATTGGCCATTTGGTTATTGGACTTAATAAATTCATAATATAATTATATTGACATTCAGTTTGTCAGGAAACAACGCTCACTATCTTAAAGTCATATTTTGTCTAACGTTGACATTTCATTTATCATTCACATGTCGTACTATTTTTATCTTAATATTTGCTTATGTTTAAATCCTTTTGTTTGGCAATAGAGATCTGGAGCAGTCGTGAGGCTTACTTAGCTATTAAAGCTAATGCATGTTAACGTTACTTTGTCCAGGTTACAGGTAGGACTTTCATGCATGAATTGGCTAATGTTTTCATAGATTTTAAAGGCTAAGGTTATAACCTAGATATATAATTATTTGCAAGGAAAATAAACAACATAACCCTAACTAAGAGGGTGGTTTGTTCTAGCCCTAAATGATTCTAACCAAGGTGATGGCATAACAAGGTTTAGCATTAATGTTATACGTTATCATATAAAAAATAGCCAAAGTCTTTGGGCACATTAAGAATTGAAGTTCGATGGCTAACAACGTGTTATAACTATATGGTTGTGGGTAAATATCGAAAGTGTAGTGGGAGCCAACCAAGCTCATTTATGAGACCACGTGAAAGTTGGTGAAGAGCTACCACGTATGGGGACAATACCCTAGCTCTTTGTTGAACTTGGAATTGTTACTTGTTGCTTGCTCGAGGGTTTGGAGAGCCGAGCTCTCTCGGTCGCAATAGCCTTCTGGCACACCCTGCACAATTTTTAAGTGGTAAACTTACTCACAGAGATGGTCCACAGGGTTGTAAGGTTGTCTTCGTGGTGTTATTTAATTTGGATTTGGTCGTAAGGAGGAGCAACGCTCTCTGCTACAACTTCTTGTCTTGTTCAAGGTATGAAACCGACATCACTGTATATTTAACTAAACTTTTATTAAACTCTTTCATTTCATATTTTGACTACTCGTTTTTATTTTAAATGGCAGGAGGGTTCCAATTATTCTTTGGTATGTTCTTGTGTCCTCGGCTACATCAATGCTGGAGAAATGGAAACCCTAGTGGTTTGAATACCACGGTAAGCCCTCAGTTTCTCCACGACGTCTCCTCTGTCAACATATTGATTTCACTGTCAGCGTTGATGTTTATATTACCGTAAGAATTTTGGCATTGAAAGGATTTGTAGCTTGTAAGGATTTTGAGTTGCGTTTGACCAACGTTTCTAAATAAAAATCTACAGCGTTAAGCTTCTTTCAGTTTGCATCTATGTATCTGTTGAGACTATTACTACTTGTCTCTTGGTTATTCAATATGTTAATGTTTGGGTAAATGTTGTAGGTTGAGATTCAGTCTTTTAAATTATAATGTTTTAGGCTTGAAGCCTTATGTTGGAATTCGTTAATGAAATGAATATATGGAAATGATTACTATGTGGTGAAAATTCATAAGCTATCCAAAACATTTTTTTGGGTTTTTAGTTTTTAGGTTTGAAAATAATGACTCTATTTCAGTATAAGCATTCCGGCAATATCATTCTTGGATACGAATTGTAATAGGGTTGTCTTGGCAAATTGATTAATTCGATAGTTAAATTAAATGATGAATGTGTAACTGGTTTGGCCAAGCCCTAACTTAATTCTGCGTTTAGCTTGTTAATGTATTGGTTCTGAGTTGTAATGTTAATAGGTTTGGTTGCTATAAGGTTTAAACCCTAAACCCTGCCTGTTCGTAAACGATGTATATAAATGAATGCAGGGATGAGCTCTCTCGAGAATTGAACCCTTGAATTGTATTGAGCTAGTTTAACTTAATTGTTTATTATATAAATTTTGACTTGATGGCATAGAGCTTTAACCCATTAAGTGTAAATATTTTACTGTAATATAATTATGTCTGTCAACTGTATAACGTTTTGATCATGTGGCCCAATAGTGGAAAAGATTGCATTCTTCTAGAATATTCTTTGTGTAATACTCTCTGTTTGTATTAAGGGTTTTATATTTGGTTTACAGCCGGTAATGGCGAAACTCTGTTATAAAATATTTTGTTTATTAAAGATTATTTGGGCATAGCCCCGAGCCTATGTATGCTCAAAATCGATTGTTTGAGATAACCCTAATTGTGATCATAATTATTTATATGTTTTGGATTAATGTTATATATATAGAATAGACATTTTATAAAGGAATGACATTTCTAAACCTTATAACTTCCGACTCCATTCTGGAACAATACTGAATTATTTTATGTTTCTAATTATTCAATGTCGTATTCATTTGAAATTGATGTGAGTTCTGTCTGAGTTACTTATGCTTGTTTATTTATAAGAATTTCATATTGATTCTGCATAGCTCGATAGGTTTGTCATTAGTAATATAATACTTTTGTTTATATGATTGTAACTTCCTTAATATAAGTTTTTTCTATTATATGTTGTTTAATAATTTACCTATGTATAAATGGTAATAGTAGGGCTATTCCTTGTATCGTATTCTCTGATATAATAACAGTTTTACAGAGCATAATATATTTATGTATATATTATACCTAGGTTCTGGTTATACTCAACATTCTTTTGTTTAAGTCATAGATATTTATTCTTATGTTCGTATGAACAGAATGAACCCAAGAAATTATGAACTATAAATATCTAGGTTATTTCCATACTTTCTGTAAATAAATAACTAGACTTTCACATGTTTTCATCTGATATTCTAAGTCTACATAACCTTTTGCCTATGATATCGAGATCACTTAATACTTATTGAATCACATTTTAACAAATCTCTATACTAGAGTACATCACGAAAGTTAAAGGAAAAATACAGAGATATTTTATTCATCATGCTATATTTATCAAATTCTATTTATAATCATTCATGCAGAAATAATTATCAGTTAAATAAACTATCATTTATAACAGCTAACTAGTACCTAGGAAACATTAGAAAACTATGATAACATATAAATATAGTTTTCAGAAATAGATCAATAGTTTAGAAGTAAATAAATTAAAAACATAGTAGAACTTGATAACTGATAGGATGGAAAAACACCCAAAGAGGACCGTTCCTCCCAACCTTCTCCAGAAAGCAGCCAAGATCACTTGCTTTTGGACCCTCCAGCTTGTTCACTAAACCACCAGGATGAAGATACTGTGTAGAAGCAAGACAATTTGTTTTTACTTCAGCAATCAACAAGACTTGCATGCAAAACACTCTTTTGTACTTCAACAATCATGGAGACTTGCATACAAAATACTCTCTTTGTACTTCAACAATCATGAAGACTTGCATACAAATCATTCTCTCTGCAACTCAGTAGCATAAGACAGTCTCACTCTGCAACTCATTAGCTAGCATCCCCTCATTGAATCTCTTGTGTGCCCAACATAGTAGTTTTCCAGCCAACACAAGGAAAAATTTGTGAGCCCCCTACTCAATTCGATGGATATAAAGATTGCCTAGGTCTTTTGTGTTAAATTTTGAGCATTAATTCACAATACTCTTGGATTTTTACTGAGAGAATAACATATACATTATATCAATGCATAACAATCACAATAAGCATGACAAGCATCACAAGAATCAAAAGCATGAGAGACAAGAGACACAGAGTTTCCGTGGGGAAAACCCTAAGGTGAAAAACCCCACAACTTCCTCAGAGATAGAGAGAGAAATGGCTCAACCAAAGTACAACCAAAATACACTTGAGATAGTCTCCTAGTACCAGATGATCCTCCTCCTCACTAGTATGCCACTTTCTGGGTGAGAGAAGTGTGACTTTCTGAATGATGAAAATAGAGATCTCCCGATCTCTATTTATACTAACTTGTTTTCCCAGTTACACTATGGGGCCGACTTGTCTAGCTAGGTACATCCACAATATAATATATATTTCAGGGCCGACCCCACACATGGTGGTCTAATAACCTGTCACCAAGTACACACACTTGCGACACTTGTCAATCCACATGACAACACTTCCTTATAGAGGAATAACACATATCTAATAAGGGTACAATAAATATATATGAAATACATAGATGAAATACATTGTGAAGTTACATATACATCAACACTCCCTCTTAACTAGGAAGGTATTTCTCGACACAGTTCTGCTAGACAAGTCTTCTTCTTGGGATCATCGTCATCGATGCATCGTCATCATCATTGTCACTGCTGCGGCTATCTCAACCAATCTCTGACTCTACTCGTCATAGGAAGTTCTACAGACCCAGTCCTTTTTCATACTAGATGTAGTCCCACCACCTGCAGGTCTTCATCATCACTGGCCATACTATGGAATCCTCAGGACTTATTACGTGCATCACAAAACCTGGCTGCAGCATCCCAGGCTATTACAAGCACACAGCTCTACCTGTCGGATCTCTCAGGAGCACATTACATGTGACCCATCACAAAACCTGGCTGAAGCATCCCAGGCTGTTACGAGCACACAACTCTACCTGTTGGATCTCCCAGGAGCACATTACATGTGATCTCACAACAAAACCTGGATAAAGCATCCCAAGTTGTTACGAGCACACAGCTCTACCTATCGGATCTCCCAGGAGCACATTACATGTGGTCCCCTACAAAACTTGGTTGAAGCATCTGAGGCCTTTTTCATCCTGTCCAGATCTCCCGGGAGCAAATTACGTGTGGTCATGGCAAAACCGGCTGAAGCATCTGAGGCCTTTTTCATCCTGTCCAGATCTCCCAAGAGCAAATTACATGCCATAGGACAAAACCTCGCAAGAGCATCTCAGGATGTTACGGGTACACAACTTCGACCTGAAAATCTCCCAAGGAACAAATTACATGTCCTCTCAGAGCAATGTCTCGAAAGAGCATCCCAAGTTGTTACGGGTACACAACTCCGACCTATAGGATCTCCCAGACATGCTCATCTGCACAACCTGATCCACGGCCACAAAGTATCATCTGATACTCACCATACATCATCCTGATGTACACATGATCATCCTGATCATCATCACTGCAACATCCTGATGCATGTCATCTAGAGAAGCTCATCATCCACGATCACCCTGATCATACAATGCATCCATCTGATGCACACCAAGTATCTACTTGATACATATCATCATACATAGTGTATCCACCTGATACATAGATACATGATCCACACAATGCATCCATCAACATACATGATCTACCTGATCATACAATGTATCCACCTGATACATATACATATACATGGTCCAAGTATCCAACATGATGCATATACAAAATACATACAAATGATCCAACCGATCATATCCATCATCCAACATGATGAGTACATACATATAAATGATCCAACTGATCATATCCAGCATCCAACATGATGCGTACATACATATAAATGATCCAACTGATCATATATAGCATCCAACATGATGCGTACATACATATAAATGATCCAACTGATCATACAAAGCAGAAACTAGAACATCATCCTAATGCTCATCATCCAATGCTTACATCCACAGCCATGTGAAGGATCCTCCTTCCAACATGCTTGGAATGGCTTCAGCAAATGTGTCCATCACTTCTTCCTTGAAGTGTCCTCGATCTGAAGAACACCAAGCCTCTCCCTGAAGCACTCGAACTTCACCCTGGCTAGTGGCTTCGTCAGCACATCTGCAATCTGCTCATCCCTCGCAACATATAGGAGCTTCACAGCTCCTCTCTGCACCATATCCCTGATATAGTGATATTTGATCTCTATGTGTTTCGACCTGTCATGAAACACTGGGTTCTCGGACAGCTTCACACAACTCTGGTTATCACAAAAGCTACCAGTAGCATCCAACGGGAGATCAAATAACTCAGACAGTAACTTTCGTAGCCATACTGCCTCACAACTAGCTAAATAGGCTGCAACATACTCTGCCTTAGCTGTACTCAGTGCTACATAGGACTGCTTCCTACTAAACCAAGAGATCACACCTGATCCCATACTGAAGCATCACCCAGATGTTCTCTTCCTATCTACAACACTGCCTGCCCAATCTGAATCAACATAACTCTGCAGGTTAAACTTTTGATTCGCTTCATTCTTGAGCCCATAATCCATTGTACCCTTCAGGTACCTCAGAACATGCTTTACAGCAACCAGGTGAACACTCCCAGGATCTGTCAGGAACTGACTCAATGTGTTCACAGCAAAGCAAATATCTGGCCTCGTATTCGTCAGGTACATCAAGGACCCAATCATCTGATGATACATAGAAACATCAATCGGCTCAGATGAAGCATCACACAGAAGCTTCAGATTCGATGCCATAGGTGTGGTCATGGCCTTGCAATCCATCATCCCGAATCTCTTCAGGATATCTACTGTGTACTTCCCTTGACCAAGGAAGATCCCACTTGCACTCTGCCACACCTCCATACCTAGGAAATAATGCATCATTCCCAAATCTTTCATATCGAATTCAGCAGCGAGCTTCCTCTTTGTATCACACCAAGTGCTGGGAGCTTGCTACAAGCCATACAAGGCTTTCTTCAATCTGCACACATGTGACTCCCTGTCAGGTCTTGGGAATGCATCCCAAACATCTTCTTCATGATCGATGGATCATGGCATTCCATTTCTTCATCCCAAATCCTGGGAACTTCAATATCTTCAATAGATATCTTTGTAGCTGGAACAAATGTTGTAGTCCTTCTTTTATAGGTGAAGATATATGGTCTTTCCTACAAAACAAGTTAAATTGCATGATTAGAAACATCTCATAATTTTCATAACAAATTCTTTACACATAAAGAAATATGTCATGTAGTTATCTTAGCCAATGCTTCAATACAACATTTATCCATGTTCCACAACTTTCTATATGCCTTCCAATCTCTACCAGAACATTGTGAAGAGTTTGCACTACTCCCAACATGTCAGCAAAGAGGTTTCATTCTAGATAAGTAGCACTGGAATGTTGTACAGTTCCATAGGCCACTTACCCATCACATGCATATTAGTAGTATCCTATTCATTAATGCAATCATTCTAATATGCACAATACATCTCCTAAGCATATTATTTAAATAAAAATAGGCAAGAAATGATAATTGAAATACTTATATTTGTTTGTTTGTTGGGTGGACTCCCTCTGAATCTTTGCTTCCTGGCAGGAGCTGTTGAAGTAGCTTCTTCTACACCTTTCTGTTGTGGAATGTAGGAAGATGGTCAACTCCCTCTGAAAATCTGCATCCTTACAGGAGTTGTTGGAGTGTGCTCCCTCTTGATCTTTGCTTCCTGGATTACCTTTCCTTGAACTTATATTCATCCTTGCTGACATCAATCTTCTTGAACCCCGGAAAGTATAATCTGTAAGCCCTTCGAGCTTTCACTGTAACCCACAAAGATGCCCTTCTTTCCTGAAGGATCTAGTTTAGTCCTCTTTTCCTTTGGGACATGAGTGTATACTGGACAACCAAATATTCTGAGATGGCTGACTTCAGGTTTCTTACCAGAAAGGACCTCTTCTGGTATCTTGATGTCTAATATCTTGTGGGGTGTTCTTTTCTACACATATACAGCTGTTCTAACTGCTTTTGGCCATAGATGCATAGGTAGATCCTGGTCATGCAGCATTGCCCTTGCTGCTTCCATGATTGTTCTGTTCTTCCTTTCTGCAACTCCATTCTGTTGAGGATTATAAGGAGCAGTTATAGCTAGGGTTTTCACCCTAGCTTGTGCAAATGAGCACCTACTAAGGAGAATGGACTCCTTAGTAGCAGTTCAATAAACAATAAATGAAAGACAATACATTAAAATGGAAATTATTCTAAACATGTGCATGAAAAATAAAAGACAAGAAATAGAAATGGTTTTTTGTATTAAAGATTATACCTCCAATGTGAAGGTTGGTGAATTTCTTGCAATGGTCCAAGAGGATTGCTCCAAACTCCAGCTTTGCTCCTTCTCTTTCTCCAAAGGGTGGAAATGGGCCAAAAGGGGCACTCAATGGTGAAAGTAGCTCAAGGGTGAGCTAGGGTTTCGAGAGTGATTTTGGCAGAGTAAGGGTGTATTTGATTGTGGATATGAAATGAGGGGTCTCCATCACCTATTTATAGGTTTTTAGTGGTGGAGTGCTGGCCCATGGTTTTGGGAACCATATGGTTTAGGTCAGCTGTATAGGGTTTTCCCTCATTTTTCCCTCTTTTTCCTCTTTTTTTATATTTTTTATTCCCTTTTTAGAGGGTTTTTTCTATTTTGGAGGAATTTTGGATTATTTTGGGGGGAAAAGAGGTTTTTTGGCCTTTTGGAGGCTTTTTAATGGGATTTTAAGGTTCTGGAGGTAAATATGGTAGGAAATATGGACAAATGAGTCATGTAATGGGGTAGATGAGGTAGTGAGCACTTTTTGGGTGTTAACAACAGTCAACTCCCTCTTAATCCCTGAATCACTGCAAAGCTTCTTGAAGTCACCTGAGGTGAATTCTCCACCATTGTCGGATCTGAATGTTTTGATCTTCTTGTCAGTTTGATTCTCCATCAAGGTTTTGAATTCCTTGAACTTATCAAGTACCTCATCTTTTTTCTTCAAGAAGTAGACCCAAGTCTTCCTGGAGAAGTCATCAATAAATGAGACATAGTAAACATACCAACTTAGAGAATTGGATGACATAGGACCACATACATCTGAGTGGATGATTTCCAGGATATCCTTTTCCTTGCTTTTATTGCTTGGGAAAGCCTTCTTAATGTTCTTACCTGTTGCACATCCTTTGCAAACACCTTCATGTTTGGTCTTGATTTCAAGAAGACCCTCTACAGCCTTGCTTGCAATTGGAAGTGCCCTATAGTGCATATGAGCAAGTCTTCTATGCCAAAGTTCACTTGGCTCCATGGATTCATGCACCATGGCATGTTCAGGTTGTCCCTTCAATTTATACAAACCTCCCTCTTGCTCTCCAATCACTACTGCATCATCTATGGTATTTCCCTTTGGCCACATTAGGACTTGGCCATCCACAAATGCAACCCTCATACCTTTTGCATCCAATGCAGAGATGGAGAGTAAGTTCTTCTTGAGCCCAGGTACATAAAGGACTTCTTTCATCTTCAAAGATTTTCCAGAATCTAGGTTGTAGGAGGCTTCACCACTTCCTTTGATTGGGTATTGATAATCATCCCCAAGTTTCACCTTATGGGGTGATTCATGTTCAGATAGGTTCACAAAAGATTCCTTAAACCCAGTCATGTGTTTGGAAGCCCCACTGTCAATTAACCAATCATTACAACCATGGGAGATAGTACATGTGAGAGCAGAGATTAGAACATACTCTTCTTTACTTGATGAGTCATCATTACTAGCATCACTTTCTACCCTAGCCTTCTTCTTGGGTGGTTCATCATCCTCGGCAGCATGAGCATGAAACCTTCTTTTGCTGCCCTTCTTCTTCTTGTTGAAGTTGTTGTCGTCCTTCTTGTTCTTGGGACAATTTATGGCAATATGTCCTTTTTCATTACAGGTGAAGCATATTCTTCTTTCTTTGAAGTGATGTGAAGATTTCTTGGAGTGAGATGGCTCTCTCTTGGACTTCCCTTTCTTGGTGTGAGCTGTGAGAGCTTGATCTTCATTCCCCATCTTTTCTTCTCATGCCACAAGCCTTGCTTCTTCTTGTGAGCATTCTTCTCGTAGTCTATTGAAGGAAATCAACTTCTTTCTTGCACAGATTCCTTGAATGAAGGAGTCCCATGACCTAGGTAAGCCATTCAGAGTGGTCATGACAACTTCACCATTCTCCACCATTTCATCCACTGCTTCTAGTTGTTCCTTGATCTGGGAGACCCTTGAAAAATAAGATTGAATGGTTTTTCCATTCTGAAACTTTACCCCTTTCAATTGGTTCCGCAGGGTCATCTTCTGATTTATGTTCTTCCCTTCAAATAGCTTGGTCAAAGAGTCAAACATCTCTTTGGGTGTCTTTAGAGAAGACACATGGGGTATAAGATGGTCTTTGATAGAATCAACAATGATTCTCTTTTCCTTGACCAAGTTCTTCTTATGCAATACTTTAGCCTCTTCATCCTCTGGGATAGGGATGTCTTCTTTTATATATGAGTCCAACTCATTCTCTTCCAGGATTAACCCAATCCTATACTTCCAAGCTTGGAAGTTATTAGCCCCTTCAAGCTTATCCTCAAGCTTGGGGTGGTGAGACATCTTAAAGAGTACTTCAAATGGAAATAGAAAATATTTAGGTCTTACCACTTGAAATGCTGAAAACTGGATCTGGTCTCGGATTAGGGTTTGTCGAAAAAACCCTAAAAATTCAAAATGTGAATTTCAACTTTCTGAAAGGATAGAAAGATGTACCTTGATGAGCTG
This sequence comes from Larix kaempferi, assembly GCA_027924585.1. Taxonomy (NCBI): domain Eukaryota; kingdom Viridiplantae; phylum Streptophyta; class Pinopsida; order Pinales; family Pinaceae; genus Larix; species Larix kaempferi. The sequence continues at coordinate 5,095,992 of BSBM01001334.1, forward strand.
ATCATCCTAGTGTATTCAGAATTTGAGATCAACAAAGCTTTACCCTTCAGATTTGCCTTTTTGTCCTCCCGGGTTCACTAGGGAGAGCCCTGAATTAGGGTTTGAGTTTCCCGGAGATCTACCTAGCCAAAAATCTCGATCCAAAGCTCTAAACTTCGATTTTTGCAAGGCGCTTCTAGCTATGTCTTCAGATTTCATAAATTCCTATTTTTGTGGAAACCCTAATTTGTAGGGCCAAATCTGAAAATGCTCAGAATTGAATTCTGATTGGACAGATGGATTCTCCTTGATGAGTAGAGTCAATATACTATACTTCTTTTCCAAAATCTGTGGACATAAACCCAATAAACAAGAAACTCAAGTTTCTGTCACTGCAAAATGTCTTCTTCTCAGGTTAGCTCTGATACCATGTTAAATTTTGAGCATTCATTCACAATACTCTTGGATCTTTAATGAGAGAACAAACATATATAGTATATCAATGCATAACAATCATAATAAGCATGACAAGCATCACAAGAATCAAAAGCATGAGAGACAAGAGACACAGAGTTTCCGTGGGGAAAACCCTAAGGTGAAAATCCCCACAACTTCCTCAGAGATAGAGAGAGCAATGGCTCAACCAAAGTACAACCAAAATACACTTGAGATAGTCTCCTAGTAGAAGATGATCCTCCTCCTCACTAGTTAGCCACTTTCTGAGTGAGAGAAGTGTGACTTTCCGAATGATGAAAATACAGATCTCTCGATCTCTAATTATACTAACCTGTTTGCCCAGTTACAATATGGGGCCAACTTGTCTAGCTAGGTACATCCACAATCTAATATATATTTCAGGGCCGACCCCACACATGGCGGTCTAATAACCCGTCGCCAAGTACACACACTTGCGACACTTGTCAATCCACATGACGACACTTCCTTATAGAGGAATAACACATCTCTAATAAGGGTACAATAAATATAGATGAAATACATTCCGAAGTTACATATACATCAACATTTTGGGTCAGTTTCACATTTAATGAGCCACCTGCTCAGTTCCACCATTCTTGGGGAACATGACCACATTTTTAGGGAATTTGCCCCCTGTAACAGCTAGTAAGTGAGTGCAGATACTGCCACTTGTCCATTGCCTTCTACACCAGTTTCATTCCTCCTAGTGGGTCAGTGAACACTCTTCAACAATATTCTTTGGATGAGTGTCTCCTATTTTAATTTATTAAATAATAATAATATTCAATTACAATCATCCTTGACCATTCTTGGTCAATAATATAAAACTTTACACTAAAATTTAGAGTAATGTTTTTCCACAAACATAAAATGTTTCAAGTACTAGGTAGGTTACAACTCCAAACTGGATATTTCCTTGACCAAAATGTCAATCTGAGTGCACAGATGGATCGAGAAACATAAAAAATAATGGGATCCACTACTCACATTCCCCCATCTAAACTATAGTTATCTATGTCAAGCAAACTCCAAATGTTTTAATAAAAATAGGTTTAATTATTTTCCGCAACTATTAAAAAAAAATGAATTAAGCATTTATTCAACAACTGATACTTGGAGGGGTCCAATTGACCTCGAAAGGAAATTATATGAACAATGATAAGCTGTAGTGGGGTCTTGTTGTTGATTTGAACCATTGACCAAGTCAAACAATCAACATATGGTCAAAAATTGACCAAATCTCAAAATAAGCATACAATTAATATTGATGCCTGCAAGAGGTGTTAATACTCTTTTCATGATTAATATTTTTATTGGAAAATGAATAAATGTTATATTATGCCATACAAGTGGTGATCAATACAACAACATAAGCTAGAACATAATTAAATGCGACACAAGGAAAAATAAGCAGTTCTACATGCATACTCGTATTCACATTAATTACAATGTAATCTATAGATCAATCCTCCCTCTCTTGGGTGATATGGAATGAATAATGGTCATAGGTTTGGTCAAAGTGAAGTTGACTATAGGATAGACATGATTTACCTTTGGAGACGAGGGATTTTAGGGCCTCTTTGACATTTGTTGGAATGAAAAACACTAAGGAAGCACAATGTATCACAAATGGATGAAGTGCTTGGAAGGAACCCTTTCGAATCTAGCAAGCCCCCCTTTATTTCATAATTTCAAATTTTGTATTTTGTTTCATTTGACTTTCATCAAATTTCTCATTTTTCACCTTTTCATTTCTTTGTATATTTCATTGAAGCTCACTTTGCATTTAAAATTCCATTAGTTAGCTAGTCTCCAAAGGTACCAACCCTGGACAGCCTTCTGGGCCCCAGTTCTCACACGGCATTAGCTCTGCTACTAGTGGGAATCCATATCCCCAACAAAGATGCCTTAGTATTCTCCTTTTATAGACAAGTAAGAAAAACATCATACAAAGGATGAATACCTACTCCCTTGGCCACTAGCTAGTTTCAAGGATGAGAACACTTGTTTCGAGTCTAAAGGATACACTTTCGGTGACATAAGCCTACCTAACTGCACTCGATCATCCTAGGTGCAAGAAGAAAAATATCAATCGGTCTATAAACAAATCACTACAGAGCCAAGACACCAGGGAAAAAACATGGATATCACCCAATCAAAGAGGTCACAAAGGGGAAGGTCCTCAAGATGATCATTCAAGTCCAAGTCAAAGGATAACATAGCAAGCATATGATATGGATAACATGGAAAAGGATAAGCATGGAACCAAGAGCGATGGAACTGATATATTTATTATATAGAATTAACCCAGAACAAACATGTATATGAAACTATAGCTAGCGCACTTACATCGTTCCAAGTATAATTCCTACTGATAATCAACCAAACCATATCATGATCACCAATGTACTGTAGTGTGTAACATAGTCAAAATACCAATAAAAACTATGAAATACATAATATGCCTATGCCATATACTTGCTCTGAGTTGCATCTACAAACTGACTCATCCACCTATGTTGACACTGCTACCTATGAATTCCAAGGAAATATAAGATCCAACTATACTACTCATCTCCACTTAACCAAGGCTCAAAATGTATGACAAGGGAGGTCATGAAGAGAGATCAAAGTGAAAAGGGTGGCCCCTCTGCCTCTACCTCTGAATAATCCAGCTCAGGGAAATTTTTAGGGGCGAAATTTCGCCAATTGTCTATTTTCTGGGTCATTTTTAGTCTCTAATATCGCCTATATTTACATAAAATATGTTTTTTTTTATCATAATATTCGCCAAAATTTACACATTTCAGTAGCAAATTGTATGTTTCATATTTAATATTCGCCTACCAATCTATACATATGTTTTTTTGAATCGAAAATAATCGCCTAGAATACTATACTTAAGTATACTATTATAATCCTTAAAAAATACCCTGAGATTCCAGCTACTCATATGATGATATAGATCATCCATCACTGATATCCTATGATAAATACTTCCTCAAGAGTAAGGACTGGGATCATGACTCTCAACTGATCTGCGGAAATAAGTAGTAGCTCCCAACTACTAAGAATGTGGAACAGGCCCTAAATAAAAATTACTACCTTGGAGGAACTCAAAGTGGTTTCCCGTTATCACCATAGTAGTACCCTCTTTCACTTTAAGTCGACTCTCTTTTTACACAAGGGGGTATCTCTAGAATACTATTACTTAAGGTATGGAATGAAAGTTCAAGGTAAAATCAAGATTTAATCTTTAGCAAAACAAAAAAAAAATGTAATATGTTTTTTTATGAATAATCAATAAGGCGATGGGTGGACAAAGACTAGTATCAATCTATTGGGAAAGTGGTGTTAATGGAAAACTTCAAAGGGAGACAACTATGAGCTTCTTTCGATTGATATTGTTAGAGAAATATTACACCTAGGACCTTAGTCATTAGTCATAATAGTGATTAATTGGTCCTAAACTAGTTAATAATTGCATCCTAAGGTGTGAACAAGGTTGTTAGAAGTTAGTTAGGCTCAATTGAGACTTATCCACAAAGTATGGGCCAAAGGTGGTCAAATTCCTGTAAGGCGCCCTCATTATGATCACCTCATGCATTTATTGCACCTATTTAGCCTATGTCGCCATGTTTCCTTGTTTTAAGGAAATTTTCTTGACCAAAGGTGCCCATACATTGTATCTAGTCATATAGGCCCAAATTATCTAATTTTGGCCTCCCCTTGGATACCTAACCACCCACCAACCACCTCCCTCACATGTGTGAGCCTCAGGTGAGTCTTCCAAAGCATGCCCAATGTTCACATGAGAAATTCATAAGGGTTTGAGGTGATTTGGGAGCTCCTTAGTCAACCTAGGGGGGATTGGGGTCAAATCCAAGCTAGCCACATGTCAAGCCTCCTAAGGCATTTGATTTCTTCCCATTCCTATATAAGGATGATCCAAACTCATTGTAATTATGGACAATTAATAAAATCTGAGATTTGATGATTTCTATTATTGGTGGTTGATCATTTGTATTACTGGTGGCTGATCATTTGTATTACTGGTGGTTAATCATTTATATTACTGGTGGTTGATCATTTATATTAATGGTTTTTTATCATTTATATTCCATAATTCCTTTTGCACTTATATCTTGCATAGTAAGTTAAATATTTCAATTGTGAGGCATCTATAATAGCTAGATCCTACTGTGATAGAGATTTTACATGGTATCAAAGCTCTTTGATCTATTATTCGAACCAATAGACTATTTTAGTGGTGTTCCAGAAGCAATGGAGAAACCACAGAAGTACCTGGAACCATTGCATTGAAGCAATTGGAGAAATCCATTGGAGTCTATCCAGGGTGTGATTCTCTCCCAAATGCACCTACTATAAAACATGGTTCGAATCTGTTAGTGTAGATCCCCTCCTGAGTGATTGAGAGTTTTCTATTGCAGGTACAACAAATTATACATGGATTGAAAATTTCCTCTTCTTACTCCATTCATTTATGCAAAGTGGAAGCCTAAAATGCGTGCATATCTTAGGAGATAAGGTCTCTATGATTTTTCCATTGGTGCCAAGAGTGAACCAGAGTCTTATGAAGAGAAAAATCATTGGCTAAATGATTGTGACATATCATTCGGAGCTATGTGTCTATCCATGTCTCCATGCATGCACTACTTGATTGGTTCTACACACCATCCATTTGAGCTATGGTCCAACTTGGACAAGGCTTTTGATAAGTGTTATCGGACAATCTACCAAGAGCTGATTCAAGGCGTGATATCCCTAGCTTAATGCAAGACTAGAACAAATGAGACAGAATATGAAATAACTTTCCTAGATCTAATTAGAGATTGAGTGACTAGATGCATTACCTTTCAGATTGCGGATCCTTTCTCCTTGATTGTTGTTCCAAGCTTTGTGGTCTTCAGATATCAGCTGCAAAACCTGTCAAGACATACAGAACAACACAAGTAGTAAAATGCATCTAAACAATAACAGATCTAAGTAAGCAGTTAAGCAGGCAAACTACACAAACATCATCAATGCAACAACATTTGGTGGAAAGCATTTATATTGTTGTATAAAAAGGGAAAGTACATAGAAGGAAGTGATTACAACCAAGGCTTAACATCGCAATCCTTCTCCAAACAAACCAATTCCAAAGCATCCAAAGGAAGTATAGATCTCCCAAGGGATGAATAGAGATATCCTAAGCTAATTTCACCAGCATGTAAGTACTACAGACTTCCTCCCTTTGGAGTGAAGAGGAGCCTCATATAAATAGGACTGGGAGGATAGAAATGAGTTGAGTATTAGTGGGAGAGGACTAAGGGATCTTCCCAATGATGGAGTAACCGAAGGACAGCTCAACCTATAGGATAGGGATAGAGATCCAAGTCATCCTCCTAGAAATTGCTCGAAGCATCCTTTTATCCATATTAACTGACATTGTCGCAGGTTGTAATAGGGAAACAAGCGATAGGTGAAGTCGTCACAGGCTATATAAGGACAACATGCTACATCGTCGCACTCTATCAAGGAGGGAACTATGATTATCCTGGTCGTCGCGAGCTGGAAGAGATCAAGTTGCGATGATACACCTATATTCTTAGGATAAAGGATCAACAACTCTTTCAAATTGAATTCCTAGTCATGGATACTTCAAGGGTATATACACTAAGTCTCATGATGGTAAGATTTAGGTGTAATAGAATGCCCCCCAAAGCATGAAGTTGTTGAAACGGGACAAGTGAAATGCTTTGACAGAAGGAATGGCAATGGATTTTCGGATAGGAAATGCTGCTGCAGTACAACTGATTCTGAGAATACATTCCCGTATGACTCACAACATGGATGCCGACCAATACAATGCAGATCCATGGTAGTAATGACCAAATGAACACAATCATGGCTACTAGATACAAGCATAGATCCATGATGAGATGATAACACAGCCATGACCAATACAAATGTGGATCTGTGTAATATGACTCAAAAACAATCTCCATCGCAACCTAGGTAAAACATGACTCCCCAGGGTCTTCAAACCAAACCCGCAATTATACGAATCTATCCATGTGATTACAAATGTCTTGACATAGAACATGGTAGAAACCACTCAATTATCAGTCATTGATGTATACTGTTAACAAGCGCGAGGGAAATCACCATTAATGTTAATGATCCCCAAGGTATCATAGTACATATCATCAAGCACGAATAAATGAGTTGAAGTCGAAGGCCAGATGAAATCTCTCAATCAAGAGTCAATGATGTGAACTCATGTCGGGAGTGAGGTAACCTGCCATTGAGGCATGCAGGTCCAAGGTACTCGATTGGTTTCTAGATTCAATCCTCGGATGATGTGTTGAAGTCGACAAGGATGAATTTGTCAAAGGGCCATGATGAATCCCCCATCATCGACACAAAACACGACAAAGGATGTTTTGAACAGATCATATGGTACAATAACATACAAGACTGACTCAGAGTAGACCGACATGGTGGTAGGTGTACTGACTGCAAATGATGAGTGGTGAAAGTATTCTTGAACATGGGCATGGCATGACTTGGCAGTATCGACATGATGAGAATGACTCCAATTCCTAATGCAACTGATGATGGAAGTATTTATTTGGATGACCCAAAGGAGTAACAAGACTCAGGAAGTGGGTAAAAATCGAGGACAAACGGATGACCCAAGCATGGTATGCAAATGCAAATGAGTGCCATGTTCAAGAATGACTAGGTACTGCCATAGGTAAAAAGTGTAACATAAAAGCTTTCCTTTTTCCCCATCATGACTGATGAGTGCCTCATGTGTTTTTTATGAGCTTGATGAGGGTAACCAGATGCTCGGTATATCTCATCTCATATATGAGTCCAATCCCAAATATTAGGGGTTCATCCCATAGTGGGTCCTTCAATGTTAAATTTTAACGAGTCCATAGAAGGTAAACTCGGTCGTCATTTCATCTTAAGAGAGTGTGAAAAGAACTAAAGAAGACTCCAACGGTCCTTTTTCGTAAGGTTAGCCTCTTCGCCCGAAAAAGGGTAAAACAACACGAGAGAGGACTCTTCCAGTCATGATTGGCTGGAGTATTCCTTTTTCATAAGTAGTGCCCCCTGGTCCGAAAAAGGGGTAAACTATCACCGGGAAGAATACCATTCAAATTCTTTAACAAGCGTGAATGCGACAAGTTCGCTTGGCAATCTTTTCGTATTTCAAGATCCTGAAAAGAGCTTAAAGATAGACTCCAGGGGGGTTCCTTTTACATAGGATTTTAACGATCCCGGGAAAGTGATAAATCATAACTCAATGACTTATTCTCATGGTTTTACAAGCATGAGAAAGAACAAATAGTTAGCTCGTCATCATTAAATAACCAAATTCTAACAGGAAAAAATAACAACAAAAATATTCAATGGGTTGTTCATACCTGACAACATTTATGAGACGATCGCTAAGATGCGAGAATGGCGCAAATGAAACACTTAACGTCTCCTGAATGCTTGAAAACTAGGTGAAATAGTCAACCAGGTATTAAAATGCAGAAAATAATCCAAACTATAGCAAATAACCCATAAAGCATCTAAATTTGAAAAAGAATATTCCCTTTTTGTTTATAAAATAGGAAAAATGACCAAAAATAGTTACCATTTTCATTTGCCAAGTTTGGGGAGAAGAAAGTGCCATTTGGAGCAGATTTTCATTCATCGATTACCAGAGCTACGATTGACCATTTCACAAACCGTCAGGAGTAGTTAAGACTAGACCTCAACCAGCAACTTTCTAGTGGTTTACAATTTTTTTTTGTTCATTTTTTAGGTTTTTGGGTTGATTTATGAGGGGATTTTGCTCCCTCGGGTTGTCGCAAGTCTCCTTTACGGGAACTATGATGAACCCGAGTCATCGCAAAACCCGTAAGGGCTCCTTGCGACGACGTCGCCCTGCCAGCAATGACGGGGTGCGACAGTGGAAACGTCCAATTTCAACTCAAAACCTAGCCCACAAGAAAAGTTTTCAATGGTTTGGATGAGTTCTAATAGTGTTTAAATGCTTCCTTTAACAGGTTTGCGACCATCACCATGGTTCTTGAATGGCGTGAACATGAACATGAGGTAGAAGATATACAAGCAGCAAATGATCCATTGCGTGTGGATGTATTGAGAAACTATGGACTATTGAAGTACTTCAAGGTTCAGGGCATGAGGGCCCAAGTCCCATTACTGGAGCACATGATACGGAGTTGGGATCTAGTGCAGCAGTACTTCATGATTGGGGAACACGTGCTGAATATATATGTTGAAGACATCTATTTCTTGACAAGATTATCTCGGAGGGAGGATGTCGTGTCTCTCACCGAATCACGAGGGAGTGACCGGACGGTGGATGATTTGATCGCTCAGCATTGTACTCCAGATGTCGTTGCCTCTAGTGGGAAAATTCCCATTAAAGAGGTTCGAGAACATCCATTGCGTGTCATACTCTTCACTGTAGTGAGGGATCCAAGCGGCTCATCTGGTTACCAAGTCCCAAATGTTATATGCTGAGGAGTGTATGTCTCCTAAGGTGTTTAACTGGTGTGAGGGACTCCTCACCAACCTTCGAGCTCAGCTGACCAAGTGTTGGCATGGTGGACTCAAGTAGTTCGGTTACGGATTAGTAGTGATCTCTTTATTGCTGGAGCGGGTACCTCTCTTACGCCCACAGGTGACCTTGGATGATAGGGATGCCAAGGATCCTCATATGGACTAATGGACGGATGTGATGGCCTACCATGGTGGTGGGGGTCCGATCTTAGGATATGGTTCTAGATTCTTCACCTAGATGGAAGGCCAGCTGCTCATGATCGAGGACTATCTGTACAGTGGTACGGACTTCAAAGAGGATCCAGACCTGGTGTTTCCTGAGGGAGCAGAGTGGGGAGATATTGGTAAGAACAATGACCATTTTACTTTTCATTTTGTGTATTTATAGTGCTGATGAGTTAATAAAATGTTTGTGCAGATGTGGGTCCTTCACGACCAGTCATAGTTTCACTTCTTGCGAGGATGGGAGAGGCACCAGCTATAGCCCCAACCATGGATGATGCCATTATAGAGATGGAATATGTCTATGAGAACCTCACTAGGTTGAATTTAGACGTTCCAGAGCCGGCAGTGCATGAGTTACCACATCCCATGCAAAGGTACACGGTTGGTGTGGCCTTGCGTTTCAGTGTGCTGCTCCGCAAGGTAGCGAGGGCAGTTGATTGTTTCCACGGCCAGCAGGCGAGGGCTACGAGACCCAAGGGTGCACAGGCCAGACATTAGGCCTTATGTTATTATGTATGTACTAAGAGCTTGTGAGCCTCAGATTTTGTACTACTGAAAGATATCAGGATTCATATTTTGTATAGACTCACTGAAATCCATCGTGCTTCAGATTTTGCATTAGCACTACTTTATCTCAATTTATATATACAAAAATTTTGGCAGCTTTATACATTTATGTTCCTTATGAGATCTTGTTTACATGTTTACTTATGTGATGAGTTATTTACAATGTTATGTCTGCTTTTACAGTTCATGAATATGTTATGTGTGTGCAATGTACCAATCTAAGATGAAGTTGGCCATCGAGTCGGCAACTGTGTTCATGTCTCGTGGAATGTGCAGGTACTGAATGGATTCGAATGACCTTTCCAGAAGACGAACTCATTGGAAAAGATGGAGTAGGATAGGGTCGCAGATGGCGTAAACCCGATTGAGATGAGAGACCACCAGTTGAGAGACCAAATGGATGACAACGTGGTCCATACCCAAAGCAATAGCATCGGCTAGGGTTCCAATGACTGCCTGGTATTCCGTGACATTATTGGTTGCGAATCCCAAACAAGTTCCCCCTGAGATGATAAGCTCGCCGGTGGGTGATTATAACACCCAGGCTGCCGAGGCAAGATTGCGGGTATGTCGGCTAGCGTCGTCAGCGAATCCATAGCAAGTTTCCATCTCCACATGCAAACAAAACATGGTATAAGTAACGAAAAAGACCTAAGCACGCAAAAAATCAAAGCGTCACACCACACAAAACACACTTGCCATGTACAGTATATACAACGTACTTATGCATGAAATACTCAGGCATAGTACCACTTGTTGGCTCGGTTTTGCAACCAAGCTTAGTGCTATGGGCACCTGCTAACTAGTAGCAGCAGTTTCAATAGAAATAAAAACAATAAACTAAATAAACAATACTTTTCATGGATCTAAGCAAGAATCTAATCAAATAATTTAAATATTTCAAAAATCAAGAACAAGAAACATAAGAAATAATTTTTGTATTGAAAAGTGGGGGGCAAGCAAGTGCTTGCGATATTACCTTCAATGGTGAAGGTTGATGTTGAGCAACTCCCAAGATGAGTAGCTCCAAACTCCAATAGGTCTCTTTCTCCAAGGTTGCTTCAATGGCTAAAAGTGCTCAGGGGAGATTTCAGCAGCATAAGGATGAGATAATGGAAGGATCTGAAATGAGGAGCCTCTACCACCTTTTTATAGGTTTTGGTGGTGAGGAATACCATTTGTGGTTTTGTGGAAACCAATGGTATTGACCAACATAGTTTAGGTAATTTTCCCTCCTTTTTCCTTTTTTGAATAAAAATAATATTTTAATTCCCTTTTTAATATTTTTGGGAATTTGGACCCTTTTTGAGGGTTTTTTATGATTTTCTTGGAAAAATAATCTTTTTTAATGGAAAAAGGGGTGTACTAAGGTCTTTTGGTGACCTTTTGTTGGTTTCAGAGGCTCAGATGGTGGAAAAGTGGACAAATGGGTCATGTGAGTAAGGGAATGAGCTAGTGAGCACTTTTTAGGTGTTAACACCACTTCAGGTAAATCCCATTGCGGGGCTCACCTAAAGATATCCCATCATAGACTTCAAGTTCGTAGGCTCCCTTCTCCAAAACGCGCTTCACTATCTAGGGCCCATGCCACATTGACTCAAAATTTCCTGCCCCCAGCTTATCGTGTCTTTGGTCGTATGAAAGGACCAAATCACCCTCGCTATAGATGCGAGGTTCTACCGACTTGTCATACTGCGCTTTGATGCATTTCTTATGAGCTTCGTTGGAAAGAGCGGAATTGCAGTGAGTCTCGTCGAGTTTTTCTAGGTAGAGGAAACGATCTTCCTCAGCAGTAGTGTTAGGGAGAAGTTCAACTGCGAATTTGAGGGATGAAATCTCACACTCTATCTGTAGGACAACCTCCAATCCATAAACTAATTGGAAGGAGGTAAATCCAGTGGCGGTCTTGATGGAAGTTCGATAATCCCATAGTGCGGAAAAGAGGATGTTGTTCCAATTGGACTTGTGCGTACCCACCATGCATTGGATCATGGTTTTCAAGACCTTTTTAATGGCCTCTACTTGTCCATTGGACTGTGGGTAGTACGGTGTTGATTTTTCATGGAGAAAACCCAATCTAGTGCTCAATTTGTCAACCATGTGGTTCATGAAGTGAGAACCATGGTCGGTAACTATAGCTTGAGGAACTCCGAACCGCGCTATAATATGATTGAACATGAAGAGTGTAGTGGTTTTTCCGTATTCCGTGTATGTAGGCATAGCCTCGACCCACTTTGTAAAGTAATCCATGGCTACTATGATGTAACCATGCACCCTGGATAAGGTAGGCTTACAGTGCATGAAGTCAATGCCCCATTTAGCGAAGGGGCCAATGGAAATAACCGGGTGTAACGGGGCTGGGTGGGTGCGCTTTTTAGTTTAAAAGTGCTAGCATGGAGGACATTTTTTTACGACCTCAATACAATCTTTAAAGATAGATGGCCAATAATATCATGCGCGAAGTATCTTCTGGGTTGTAGCCATCCCAGAGAGATGACCGCCACACGCCCCAGTGTGACAGTCATTTAAGACGTGTTCAACCTCTTCATGAGTGAGACAACGTCGAAGAATAGAACCGATACCACGACGGTACAAGGTATCCCTGATGATCAGGTAATACTTTGCATGGTGGCATATTCGACAGCGGTTGTCCCGAGAAAGTTGGGGGCTGAAACGTTGGGTTTGAAGATATAAAGTGATATCTCCATACCACAGATCAGACATGCTGTTGAGGAACAATGATTCGTCTGGGAGAGAATCATTGGGCTCAAATTCGACATCAGTACAGGGAAGATCACAGATCAGCTCAACAAACACCAAAGACTTTTTAGACTTAGCCTTTTCGAATAGGAGGTCAAATTCCTACAGTATCACGGTCCAGCGTGAATACTTGCCCCCAAGCACCTGACGTGTCAAAACGTGGTACATGGGGTTTGAATCAACAATGATGGTGGTGGTGTGAAGCAAGATGTAATGGAAGAACTTTTGGACGACAATAATTGCCGCGAGAGCGAGTTTCTCAACATGTGAGTAACGAGTTTCAGAGTCAATGAGAGCCTTACTTAGGTAGTATATCACATGTTCCTGGGCGCTAGCGTCTTCTTGAACCAAAACCATGGTGATCGTGGTGGAAGAAGCAGCAAGATACAGGATGTAATCCTTGTATTAATTGGGCGGTTGGAGCACAAGGGCATGCATGATAGCATGTTTTAGGCTTTCAAAAGATCATTGACCTTGGTCATCCCATATGAATGGGACATCCTTCTTCATCAATCTCATGTAGTCCTACATCTTTTGTGCAAAATTACAGACAAAATGCCTTAAATAAGTTGCTTTCCCTTGCAAACTTTGAAGTTTCGTAATGTCAGTGGGAGGTGGGAGGGCAACGATGGCTGCCACCTTTAAGGGATCAATGCGGATCCCATATTTCGAGACAATGAAACCGAGGAGGCATCCAGACTCAACACAGAAGATACACTTGTGAGGGTTCAGGCGGATGTAATACCGCCTGCATTTGAGTAATACCGTCATCATATGGTCAATGTGGTACTCGCACTGTCGTGAATGAGCAGGGAGATCATCCAAGTAGGGTTCCACAAAGTCCTTCATGTCATGAAAGGAATACGACATGGCCCGCTGGAATGTGGCACCAACATTTTTAAGGCCAAAAGGGAGCTTGTGATAAGCAAATGTACCCCAAGGACAGATGAAAGTTGTCTTGTGCTGATCAGCCAGGTGAATCTCAATCTGGTTGTAGATGGAAAAGCCATCCATAAAAGAGAAAATGACACTTCCAGCACAATTGTTAATGATCTGGTCGATAAAGGGAGTCAGGTAATTGTCCTTAGGACAAGCCTTATTGAGATCCCGATAATTGATGCAGACACAAATGGTACCCTGCTTTTTAGCTACAGGGATGACGTTCGAGACCCATTCTGTCAACGAGACAGAGTAGATAAAACCATCTTTCAAGAGCTTTTCAATCTCTGCCTTGATTGCCACAGTCTTTCGGGGGTGTACCGGTCGCAACTTTTGCCAGATTGGTTTAGTATCAGGATAGGTTTGAATCGTGTGTGAAACAATAGCGGGGTCTATCCCGAGCATCTCCTCGTAGGTCCAAGCAAACACGTCTCGAAATTGCTTGAGCAAGGCCGTGAATGTTGTAATCTCTTCAGGGGAACACTTCTGGCCTAAACAAATGTGTTCCACTACATTAGGAGTAACCGATATGTCGACTGAAACGGTAGGCTCAATGTTGGCCAAGTTTCCTTCAGAGGCCATTTGACACTTAAGTATCGAGGACTGAGAGCCAGGGTAGAAATCTAGTGTAAAGATGGTGGTGATGCTATTCTCCATAGTATCCAATGAGGGAAGGAAAGATGATAAATGATGGAGGTCTTCCCACGGAGGGTCATCTGCACTCATGATTTCCATAATGGACTCGTCAGAATGAAAAGTCCAGAGCAGAGGATCGGGTAGGGATGATGTCTGCTGTAGAGAACAAGAGGTATAGGCCACAACTAAGTGGTCCTCTGGTGCTGACTAGATAGCCTCGTAAGTGAGTTTAGTGGGTGAAATAGGCATAGTGTCTCCAATCAAACGTGTGGTGGCTTCATCAGGTACAAGCCATTGATTAGTAGAGTTGGGGATAGATGAACTCTAAGAGGAGATCATGTTCACCATGGCAACATTATTTGGGGGGTTCGAGGTTGGAAAAACGCCCATAAGGGATGAGTCCTTGATGAGGCCAACCCCCACGCTCTCATAAGGATGTGAAGATTGTCCAAGTAATGGAACATCATCACCCGGATGAGTAGTGGTGTCAAGTGTACAAAAATCCAGTTGGTCGATAGTAACAATTCAGCCTTGATGGGGGAATTGTACTAGGCAGAAGACAGATGATGCGACCGTAGTCATGGCGTAAAACCAATTATGACTAAGCAAAATATTATAATCTAACAGGGCAGTGACCATTTCCATGTTAATGGTTGCGTTCTTTCCCCCCAACTCGACTGCTAAGGCTTGTAACATCCCATGAGGTTGAAAGCCACGTCTGTCGAATGCTTTCAAGGTGGTGGGAGAACGATTCAACTCGGGAGAGCCAATGGCTCTCCAACATGAAATCGACATGACTGAAGCAGATGCACCTTCGTCCAAGATGGTATGATGGATTGTTTTCCCATCAATGTTTTTGGAAACTTGAAATGCCAACTGATGGGAAATCCTCAGCTTAAAGTATTCTAGTCGGAACATGATGGTATTCGAAGAATCTGGATCAACCGCACCGATGGAAGCGAGGAGAGTCTTGCGCTGGTTAGGACAGTTCTGCAAGACCTCAAGCGTCGACATAGCACAAGGAGCTTGTGCCAGGTCCTCTACAATATTTTAGTTCTGAGAATCCTGAGAATTGGGATTGAAAACAACTTTTTGAATCGTGCTCTTGGGAGGACGCAACACTGACTCTAAAGAGGGCTTCTCAATGGTGAGAGAAGCGTGCAATAAGGTGACGTCGGGAATCGAAGTGGAAGATTTTTCAATATTACTTCCAATGGGTTCCTTCGGCGGGGTGGAGTCATATGAACAAGAATGTGTGTTCAAGTTGACGGTCTCACTACGCATCATGAGAACATGCGCAGTGGAGGATGCTTCTCCTTGGGAAGGAGAGGTGTGTGCAATTAGTTGTTGGTTTTGAGTGGGGAAGGGATCGTTGAGAACTATAGTAGTATATTTTCCCTTAAGAAAATTCTGAACTTCGTCTCGGTGGGGACATTCCTTTGAGAAATGGTCTTCGCCGCACAAAAAACAAGGATAGTTCAAATTCCTCTTCTATTTGGTGTCTTCAAGAGTGGGATTGGGCTCTTGTTGGTTAGAAGATTTCTTAGGTTTCCCTTTGTTCTTCTTCTTACCACCGGACTTCTGAGATGAAGTTGATTGCATAGAATTCACCTCTTCGGTGGGGACAGGAGTGGTGGACTTGGTAGTGTTGTTGTCTTCCATTTCTGCCATACAGGCACCCTTTCTCCATTTCTGTTTTGAGTTTGGTTTGTGTGTAGACTCCCTCTGTATCGTAAGACCCAATCAGAGACCCCGTTTTGATTTTGTGTGTTGAAAGTGTTTGGTATTTTGTGTGGATTTGTATTGGGTCCCATTTTAACAAGTTTAAGCTTGGTAGTGGTGGATACCTTGGTTCCCCCACCTTCATCCACTTAACCTTGTTATCCCTCCTCTCCTCACCTGATCTAATCTTTGCACTAGATCTTATCCCAAACTTCTTTTTTGCACTTGTCATTCAGCATTGTTTGCATTTGGTTTGCTTGTGTTGATTTTTGGGTCTTTTTGAGATTTGGATCCATGTTTGGCCCCTTGATTAAAAACTGTTTTACTTGCAGAGGCATGTTCTTTCATCTTCTGTGAATTGCATTGGTTCTTGTAGTGACCAAACTTTCTGCACTTATGATATGTCCTTCTTCTTCCTTTGATCAAGATTAGGATTTGATCTTATGACTTTGTCTTTTCGTAAAAAGTTCCTCTTTCCTTTCTTCTTGGTATGTGCAACAAGGGCTTGATCTTCTTCATGAGGGGCTTGTATTTTTCCTCTAACGACAAGTCTGGTTTCTTCTTGTGTACAATCTACCCATAGTCTTTCAAACTTTGGTAGTTCTGATCTTCCTGATATGCTTCGGATGAAAGGTTCCCAATATTGAGGGAAACCATTCAAGGTTATCATGACCAACTCTCTGTTTGCAATAATTTCACCAATTGTTGCCAATTTATCTTTATCTCTGTGATATTCATGAAGTATGAAGCTATGGTGTCTGATCTAGACATCTTGATGCTTGAGAGTTTTTGCCTCAGGGAAAGAGCCTTATTATTGCTTGTATTCTCAAACAATTTCTTCAATGAATCAAAAATTGCCTTTGTTGTCTTCTTTTGAGAAATATGAGGAATCAAATTATCCTTAACTCAATCTATTAGTATCCTCCTTGCCTTGGCATCATTCTTCTTCCATTGAGTCTTCTTTGAATCTCCTTCAGGTTCTAACACTCCTTTTGTAACAAAGTTTAGTAGATCATTTTCTTCTAGAGAAATAAGCACTCTAGAATTCCATGAGTAGTAATTTGATGCTCCATCAAGCCTATCTTCAACCTTGATGCTTGACATTTTGACTGGGTAGCAAATCTGCAGTCTGGATCAGAAACCCTAACAGGAGCTTGGTCAAAATTGAATTTTGGATTTTTGGAAAACTACTTCCACAGATGAATTCACCCTCCTAAGGCGAGTTGAATAAACCTTATTTTCTTCCTGATCTGTGGTCAAAACACTGAGAACCAACAAACCCTAATTCTTGAAAATTAGGTCAAAAATGAAAATTGTCAGAATGAAAATCTGTTTGCACAGAAAAATTCGCCTTGCTGACGCGAGCTGAATGAAGGTAAAATTGAACCAATTTGATGGTTGGAACTTGAAGAAACTCCAAACCCTAGTTCTATGGCAATAACCACTTTTAGTATAGCTTTTATACCATGTTAATGTTTTTACTTGTAGCAGCATACTTTCAATATAGAAGCAATAAAAGGATCACTGAAAGAACAACTATGCAGATAAAAGATAGACACAACACTTTACCCTGGGAAAACCCTAACTCTGGAAAAACCCAACAACCCTTTCTTACTCTGAGATTTAGTACAATGAAGATAAAAGTACAAAATGAGTCAATGTCCAAGAAATCAACTACACTTGTCTTCTAGTACCCGGAAAATGCGAACTACTTCACTTGAGCGAACTTGCTTGAGTTGAATCATGAAATGAGGGAGCCAACACTTCTATTTATACATTATTTTTTGTAAAATTCCCTTACTGGACCGACTTGTCCTTTTGCAATATAAAAAATACATTTGTTGATTGTTTTACATATGTAGGTCGGCTGGGCTAGTGAGGATGCCTTACATAGCTATAACAACAACATTAACATGGTATTGGAGTGGCACATATGAAATTTTCCAAGATTTTGTGAATGGATAGGGTTGCTACTTGTGAGAGGGAATTGTTAGAGGATTTTAGTGAATGTGATGCCATTACTTCAATGATTAAAGCGATCTAGACCGATGATAGGTTGTAGGATGTGATGCTTTAAGTGCTCTAGTGATTGAAGAGATGACTTGCACCTATGGAAGATTGTTGATTTATTTTTTGATCAACTTATTTATTTGAGGTGTGCTCTAAAGGTTGCAAATATGATGAGTTTCAATATAAAAAAGTGATCGTCTAGCAAGGGCTTCCAAACTTACACCATGGAAGTTCAAACCTGGAATGCTACTAGAGGAGGTTGACCATTGAAGTTTCATTGAGACAAAGGTTGTAACACTTATTGGCATTTCTCTTTTGGCAAAACAAAATAAGAAGATATCGAAGATTAAGTGAATCATCTTTTGATTTGGTGAAGGACCACTCAATCTTGCGCATTGCAAAGAAGAAGACAATGAATGTGATGTATGATGCCTTAGCCACTTTGTACTAAAGTGTGAGCATATCTTGCAAGATGATTCTAATTAACAAACTTACTAATACTTGTATGAGTGACATGGATATGGTGGCTAGCTATTTGATGAAGATCACCAAGTTGAGATATCAACTTGTTGCAATTCAAGAAAATATCAGGAGTGAGGAGTTGGTTCCTATTACCACCCAGACCTACACTAAAGATATTCAAAGTCTCTAAACCAAGTGCAACCCTAATGACGATAAGGAAGGTTGTCCATTGTCATCACCACAACTCTTCCTCTCAATTGAGGTCACCTTTCCTCTGGAAAAAAAGGGGGGTGTTACCTCCTGATCGTGCACTTCAAATGTGTAAAAGTCCCAAACACAAAGTGCAAACCCCCAAGGGTAACTTATAGGGGTTACCCATTGTCACCTCAATAACTCCCTCTCCTACTTTAAGTTGGCTCTTGTCCAACACAAGGGAGGTATCCCTAAGACAGGATTGCTAAGACTATGAAAAGGAGGCTCAAGGTGATGTGAATAGATAGCTTAGCAAAACATTGATTTTTTGTAGTATAGAAAATAGAGTGATGGAAGAGAAGGAACTAGTGCCTATTCAATATAGGCCAAATGGAGTTTAGGGCCTACATGAAGAGAGAAATGTGTAAATGATTGAGACACGAACTATGCCACAATATGCCTTAATGTATCATTAAATAATGAAGAAATGAATTTAGAGGGGCCCTAAAGTTCCCACACTCAAACAACGCTATGAGGTGTGTCCTATAATGAAGTGTTTAATCCAACAATAACTCCCAATATATGATAGATGTAAGATAACACATTCAACAATAAGATATCAAAGGGAGAGAAGAGGGAAATTTTGGTTAGGATATTTAGACACTTAGAAGTTAGTTAAGATCAACTTGGTCTAATATATTTTTAGTTAAAGCGTGTTTCTTTAGTTTGCATTGATATGCATTTGTACGTATGTAATCTGACAATCATGATAAGTTCTAGACATAAAGTGATCCAACGTTCATTTTCCCCTTGATCGTAACAACTATATTGATTCGTGGCTTAATGCATGATTGGTCTGAACTGCATTACAGATCATTTGTTAATGATTGATAGTGAGAAACTCATTAGAAATATTTTTCCTTTGCAATAAAATATTGCCTCAAGTGGTTGCTTGACTTGGGTCATGAATTGTTTCCCTATTTGAAGATTTTAACCATGTAATATATTAGTGTGTTGATTTGTAGTTTGTTTGTGTGGGTGGTTGCTTAAGGTGTTTGATCTATGTGGAAATACTTTATTTTGATTGAATATGGTATTAGAGTGCTCATGAAGACTTGTTCATGTTGTTGATTGAGATATTGAACCTTTATAGTTGCACTTTTCAAAACATTTATAGATTCTATTATTTTTATGCATTTTGGGGTTGAGAGGTGTTTCATTGTATCCAAAGCATTGCTTTCAGTTGGAAACGCTTTTTGATTCACTTGAAAATGTTTCCATTTTTTCAAGATACAACCATTTTTTAGATCTAGAGGTATATTGATTACAATTATGGATTCTTTTAAAATATTTCTCATATTGATTCATATTTCAATTTGATTTTTTGTTTCATTATCGATTTGATTCATTTTCAATCTGCATATGCTCTTTGTTGTATGCCTTATGAAAAATCGACAAACAAGAAACATAGCATAAAGGGTTTTGTTGACTTTGTATGATTGTTACACCAAAATGTCGTCACCCTTGTGCAAGTGTCGCAAGTGTTGCAAGTGTCGTCATCATGACCTAGTGTCATCACCATGACAATTGCAATTGTCGTCATTATGACAAAGTGTCGTCATCATGACCAAGTGTCGTCATCATGACCGTTGTGATAATGTCTCCATCTTGATCATTGTGTAAACTCTTTGCTCTGACCCCTGAACTCATTCTGGGATAAAACACATCTAATTGAGATATTTCCCTGCCTAGTTCACCTCTTTGAGTAGGCTGTCGCACTTCTTCTTCAACTAGGGTGCGACGTCGCAGTTTCTGGTCATCTAGGGTGAGACATTGTCGCACTTTATCTTCATATAGGGTGTGATGACCCCCTCTGTCGCTCTGTGTCCTCTACCAGGGTGCGACGAGGTTGGTTAAAGGCTATTTTGGGGAGTCTCGAGGTCTTTTTAGAAATTTTTTGAGGTGGAGACCTATCCCTAGGCTCTAGGTGAGGTGGCATTTCGGTTCCTAACCTAATGGGAGGATCCCTTAACCATCTCCCCCTAATCCTCAACCTACCCTATCTCTTTAGCCCTATATAAACATCCACTCTCTCCATGGGAGGGGGCGAAGGTCTATGGTACCCTTATGCTGGTAGAACCCATATTGGTGATTGGAAAGCTTGCACCACCTTGGAGGCTTGGCTTGGACATGTTGGATGGAGGATACGACATTGAGGCTTTGGTTGTAGCTTCATCCTTTCTATGTATTCCCACCTTTTAATACAGTTAATATAATCTCTTTCCATAAATGTTGTCTCATTGATAATGTTTAGAACTTTCTTCCTCAACTATTAGTTTAAATCAGTTATTGTTTAGATACATTGTACTGCTTGTATCGTTTCCATATTGTCTTGACAGGTCTTGAAGCTGGATATCTGACGACCATAAGACTTGGAGCAACGTCAACAAGGAGAAGGATCCGCGATCTGAAAGGTATGATATCTAAGTACTTGATCTGTAACTAGGTCTAGGAAATGAGTCTTATATTCTATTCTATTTGTTCTAGACTCACATTGAGCTAGGGAGATCCGGTTCGCGTCCGCTCGAGTGGATTTTCCATCAAACAAATCTGGCGACTCCGCTAGGGAGAGAACATTGTTTTCTAGTTTTCATTTGAATGTTGTTTTCAGTTGATTTCTTGCCAAGCCTTTCTATTTTGTCATTTACTTCTTTAGTGGGTTTTACCATCAGATCTTCACTGTGAAGAGTTTGATTACCTTCCTCTGAGTTTGCACATCTCATTTGCAGACCTTTTTAGGCTCATTACCTGGAGAATTGGTTCATTTTTTAACTTAGATCTCTCCTGTCGCACCTGGTCAATGTATCCAAAGCAACACTGTGTTATTTTTTATCCATGTTCTTTGCATGTTAGTCTGTCATCGCAGCCATTCCATTGGTATATTGTGACGTCGTCACACTTCCCGCATTGGTGAACTGGGACGTTGCACTGTGTACAAGCACAAAGTGCGTCGATCTTTCATTTCTTCCATACAGGCACCCTTTCTCCATTTCTATTTTGAGTTTGGTTTGTGTGTAGACTCCCTCTGTACTATAAGACCCAGTCAAAGACCCCGTTTTGATTTTGTGTGTTGAAAGTGTTTGGTATTTTGTGTGGATTTGTATTGGGTCCCATTTTAACAAGTTTAATCTTGGTAGTGGTGGATACCTTGGTTCCCCCACCTTCATCCACTTAAACTTGTTATCCCTCCTCTCCTCACCTAATCTGATCTTTGCACTAGATCTGATCCCAAACTTATTTTTTGCACTTGTCATTCAGCATTGTTTGCATTTGGTTTGCTTGTGTTGATTTTTTGGTCTTTTTGAGATTTGGATCCATGTTTGGCCCCTTGAGTAAAAACTAGTGTGATTGGCTTGTTTTAAAGACTTGAAAAGTGTTGGATATCCATGTCTTTTTTAGCCTCTTTTTCTTGGGCTATGCATCTTGTTTCCTTTACATGCTAAGCTATCTAATGATTATTGGAAAGATTGATTCTTTGTCTCCACTTTAGTTCAAAAAAAAGCTTGATTTTGTCACTCTTTTTCTATATTCATGAAATTGGAAAACATGAGTATTCTTCTTGCTTTAATTTGATCATTTGAAATTCTTGGTCTCACACTCATAAGAAGAAGAAAGGTTCGTTTCATATTTGTATGCATTTGAGTTAGATAAGATTGTTGAGTGCTTTCTTTGTCTTGCATTTAATTGGAAACATTTGTGGAAACTTTCTTCCCGTAGCTTAGATGTGTCTTTTTCAAGTGTAAAAAGATAGGAAATAGATTAGAATTATTGCATTTGGTAGACTTTGAGAATTTCTTGAGTGCCTTTTAATTGTTTGGGTGCTTGTCATTTTTTGGGGGGAATTTCTGAACAATTAGAGTGCTGTAGATATTCTCTCATTTTCTGTATATAGATATGACAAGCGTTTAGCTATCAAATTCCATTTTTGGTACATGCATTTGAAAATTGAAAGTGCTTCATTATTTTGTCTTATACATTGTTAAGATTAGTTGCATCTTTCATTTTCTTTGCGCTTTTTAGCTGATTATTACAGAAAGTTAGAATTATTGCACTCTAGGAAGGAATTCTTCTTTTCGCCACTAGTTAAGTATTTTTGGTTTGAAAGAAAGAAAAATCTCTCCTTACCTTAAGTAGTTTTCATAGAAAAGGAAAGGAAAATGTGCATTATCATGTAGTTGAGGATTGCATTATGTTTACATTTATGTACTCACCTCATGCATCCCAACACTGTATCCCAGGGGTATTGTAGTCTTCCACGTACTTATCAGTATATCGAATCCCTTTCACGTACCCACCAAGTCCCTTAAGTACTTGGCGTATATCGAAAGGTGTTTCACATACTCGGTAGTATGTAGGAAGGTCTCATGCCGTACAGTTGTGCATTAGATAGCATCACTATGGATTTGAGCTCCCACGTAACTTGAGTATATTGGAAGACACCATTAGGATTCTTGTGACCAACTGAGTTAACCATTTGGCCGTCTTGGCATTGCAATACACCGAGAACAACACTTGGGGAGATTACTACACACGTGTCGTCCAGGTATTCGGGTATTCAAGCAAGGGTACGGACCCAATCCTCCTTGTCGCATTTTACTATTGGACCCTGCGGTATATAGCGAGTTGCAAAGCCTTGATAATCCTATGAGGATCCTGACTTTGAATCCACTCCCATTCACACAGTTTGCTTGTTACTTTTAGACTTGAGTAGTGTTTGATTTGTGTGGTACTTTAGAGACTCTTAGGAAGCTTAGTTATGGAAGATTCTTCCAGGATTACCAACCAGGAAACCCCTTTCCAGGGTATGCCATTTTTTATTTCCCCTTGTGGAACTGTTGGTCCTCCCTTTATGACTACGTTGAGTCTTCCTGGATTGACGATAGCATTACCAATATGGTTATTCTCCAATTCGGTTACACCAATTGCACCAGTTGTGTTGAACCTAGGTCCTTCATCACATGAGCATCAATCTCATGGTGACCATTCTCCTTCTTCATCGAAAGTTGAATCGGCTTCCGTCTCTTCTTCTTCTGCTACTGAAAACTCTGATGTTAGTAAGAAGGCGGGTGAGAAGAAGAAGAATAAAAGGAATATTAAGAAGAAGAAGGATAAGAAAGAGACCACGCGTCAACCATCTGCCTCTGATGGCACTCATTCTATGAGAATGCCTCGTAAGCCCAAGTTCCCTTGCCAGCTTTATAAGGGTGATCACCTTCTCAAGTATTGTCCTGGTCTTTCCCGAGTGTTAGAAGTGTGGTCTAAAAACCCCAAACCGCTTGTATTGTCAACCTATGACCATCATGTTGATGATACTCCCTCGACTAATGACCCATTGGTGAAGGTTCGAAAGGGTAGAGATGCAGACCCTTGCTGGATATGCAAGGGCATGCATTGTACTTACCTTTGTCCAAGCATGGATGAAGCTTCATGGTGGTTGGAAGATATTACTAGTTCTCAACAGGTGCTTCCATGTAATGTCCCCATTCAAATAAGTGCATAGTAAGACAATCCCATCAATCCTACTAGTTTCCTAGGTTGGATGGGCACATGTGGGATGGTAATAAGGAAACTAATAAATGATATTTAGACATTAGAAGGGTTCAAGCATTTAATAAATATGATGAATAAATAAATTCAAGAGAAATTCTAGGTGGCAAGTGGTTTTGGAGACATATGGAGGTGGTGGGACCCACACTAGCTTGATTTTTCAATGACACATGGCAGCTCTCTCTTGCCAATTCGAATTCATGGGAAGGTGAACACTCTTGGGTGAGTTTTTAAGTCATAACACATGGCATTGATCATATTAGGTCGAAATGGGAAGGAATAGTAACCTCCATGGGAGAGGAAGAGTCAAATTGGAGACTAGTGGACACATGGGCTAGATTCCCTAGTTTTATGACAACAATAATGAAGCATCTATGACATTTTATGACAAAATTCAGACCTGACTTCTTACACCTGACCATTATGACATGTCAGCCCCAAAAATAGGCTCAATAAGGCGCTCATGGAGTTGGAGGAATCTAAAGAGACTCAAATTCGAATTTGGGAGAAGATGGAAGGTTGGAACTAGGAGACAAGTGGCAAATGAGGAATATTTTCTAAATGGAAAATTATTGAATATATTGAGAGGATTTCGACCCCTTGAAGGCTAATGTTGGTTATAAAATGTAGAAATCAATTATGAGAATGGCTTTTGATGATTTGAGAAAAATTGCATTTGTGAAGAGAGAGCTAGTGGATGACTAGTTTCTTGCCTTAGCCAATTTCGAGGGTGAAAGATTCCCATCCAAGTTGGTGTTTGGAGAGGCCACTCAGGTCTTTCATGGTGCTTTAATGGATTTTGTATTTGCAGGTAGCAGCTACAGGAATTTTCATGGTTTGGTTTAGTGCAGCACTTTCTCTCCACCGTTTCCAGTTTTGAAGGCATATTCGTGCTCCTTGAGGGAGGGAATTTTTGGTGAGAACTGTGCTTCTTGAGAGAGATTCTCATTATATATTTATGATTGTAATAGATTCATATCCTCTGTTACTCATATTCAGAAAGTCTCAGGTCGAAATACCCACTGGTTGTATGCAAAACTATTGATTAATGAGCAAACAATGTCCATTTCCCCAATGCATTGATGTATGACACTATAATGTTGATTATTTCGAATGGATGGATGATTCTCTGATATATTTGTGATAAATATACTGCCATGGATGTCTTCTACAAGTTTCATGTACTGTACTTGAGCATTTGAAGCATTTTTACTCAGTTTAGTTGTATTGGGAGGTGAAATAGTGCCATTTCCCCAAGGGTCGAATTGGGGGTTTTTGCTGTTGAATGTGAGAGAGTTAGAACAGTATTAAAAATCAATTAATGGTGCATATGAGACCTTAATAACATACTTAACACATTATATACCTCTTTTCATAAATTTGTGGGAGTTTGGAGGCATTTGGAAGGCCATTTGCAGTGTTACCCGAGGGGGATTTGATGCACAAATTACTAGTCAAAATTACATATATTGATCAGAATACAAATCAAGTTTGCAGCAGTATTTGGAGGGTCATAAAACATCCCTGAACCTTATATTCAAGTCTAAATACCATTCATACACTCCTATAGAATATTTGGGAGCATTTGGGTTGATTTGGAGATCAAAACAGTAAAACTAGTCAAAGGTCGAAATTGGGAAAAAAGTGGAAAATTGGGCATTTTAATAAAATTTGAAAAAGGGATATTACATTCCAACAAGCGATAGTAAGTTGTCCCTCCACCCCCCACTGGTTGACCAAGTGATCGATTCAGTTTCATCTGTAATCGATCCCACTCTTCCTTCTGAGAGTGAAGTGATCGAGTCAATGTCATCTCCACTCAATCCCGCTCTTTCATTGGAGAAAGTCCAGATTGAAGCAGTCACCATGACACAATCTTCGTCTCATTCTTATCTTCCAAGTGAGAGTGAATTGGAAACTGCTGATGTTTTCCTAGTCAGTTCAGAATGTCCTAGGCAAGGGGAAACCCTGTCCATTCCTATAGGACCCCCCCCAAGTACTGAGGTCATTTCCTTTTATTGGAATGGTCTAACAGAATCTCGTCTTCCTTCGAGTATTCATTTTCAAATATTTGTAGGAGATTTTGATAAAGAAATATTTCATACGATAGTTGATGAGGGAGCTTCTGTTAGTATTTTATCCTCAACTGCTTGGCAATCTATAGGTTTCCCTCAGCTTGTGCCAGTAATTGACCAGATTTTGGCTTTTAATAGAAGGCCTACCGGACCTTTAGGGATTCTCCCGTAGTTACCTATCACGTTGAGAGGTGAAACTGTTTATGTTGATGTCATGGTTGTCCAAGGTCCTTTAGATTTCAATCTACTCCTTGGACATGATTATGTCTATGCTATGAAAGTCGTTGTGTCCACACTCTTTCGAGTGATGTATTTTCCCTATGATGGGAGGATTGTGACCGTTGATCAACTTTCCTTCGTGACACTCAATCATTGCATGAATGCCAATCATCAGACTTCCCTGAATGTTCTACACGTTTTAGTGGTTTCTTCCCCCTAAGGATGGGGGGTACAAGCATGGTTTATGTGATGTTTCAAGCTCGTTAAAAAATGAAACCGAACACTCTAGCATAGTTTACCTTTGGTTTCAAGCTTCCATAAAAATGAAACCATCCACTGGAGCATAGTTTTATTCTATTTCAAGCTCGTTAAAAATGAAATAGACCCCTCTAAGCATAGTTTACCTTTGGTTTCAAGCTTCATAAAAATGAAACCATCCACTCGAGCATAGTTTTATTCCATTTCAAGCTCATTAAAAAATAAGATGGGCCCCCTCAAGCATAGTTATTGTCTATTTCAATCTTGTGTAAAAATGAAATAGATCTCCCTCCCATCGATTCGAGTCTCTCACTAGAGATAGAACTTGAACCTTCATTTCCTATGATTCTTGTTTCCCCCCCTTGGTGAACATTTTCATATTAGTAGCCAGGTTTTCAGTTGGGTAAGGCATAAGAGTAGTCAGACGAAACGAAGTTGAGGGGCATGTTAAGCCGTGCCGCTAGCAATAATGATGGGGGCATTTACCAACCTCTGGGTATCATGTTGGGAAGGAACCCGTCAATGGTCCTTAACTACGAGCATGGTTTATGTTATGTTTCAAGCTCATTAAAAAATGAAACCAAACACTCTAGCATAGTTTCCCTTTGGTTTCAAGCTTGCATATAAATGAAACCAATCCAATAGAGCGTAGTTTTATTCTATTTTAAGCTCGTTAAAAAATGAAATAGACCCCTCTAAGCATAGTTTACCTTTGGTTTCAAGCTTGCATAAAAATGAAACCATCCCCTCGAGCATAGTTTTATTCCATTTCAAGCTTGTTAAAAAATAAGATGGGCCCCCTCAAGCATAGTTATTGTCTATTTTAAGCTTGTGTAAAAATGAAATAGATCTCCCTCCCATCGGTTCGAGTCTCTCGTTAGAGTTAGAACTTGAACCTTCATTTCATCTAATTCTCATTTCCCCCCCTTGGTGAACATTTTCATATTAGTATCCAGGTTGGTAGTTGGGTTAGCAAGCAGCATTTTCAGATGAAATGAAGCTTGGGGGGCATGCCACATGTCGTATCGTCAACAATCATGTTGAGGGAACACTACCATGTTAAGCCGCTAGCAATCATGCTGGGGGCATTTACCAACCCGTCAATGGGCCTTAACCATGAGCATAGTTCCCATTCTATGTCAAGCTCGTTAAAAAATGAAATAGGTTCCCATGAGCATAGTTCCCATTCTATGTCAAGTTCGTTAAAAAATGAAATATGTTCCCACAAGCATAGTTCCCATTCTATGTCAAGCTCGTTAAAAAATGAAATAGGTTCCCGCGAGCATGGTTCTATTCTTGTGTCAAGCTCATTAAAAAATGAAACAACTCCTTTCCCTTTGAGTCGAGTCTTCTCGTACTTAGTACCTAAACCTTCTTTTCATCCGCCTATGCCTTAGGCAAATGAAATGAATCTTGGGGGGCATGTCTTCAACCTCTGGATGTTGTGTTGAAGTCAACTTGATCGCCTCTCACATCATGTTGGAGCTAAGTCACTTACTTCTAGCAATCATGTTGGGGGCATGTACCAAACCTTGGTTTTCATGATGGGAAGAGTCCACCAATGGGAATATTTTCGATCATACTTCCCTTTTTGGTTTTTGAGCTCGTTAAACAACGAAACAGTACCTCTAGAAATCATACTAGAAGTAAGCCGTCAGTTTCTTGCACTGGGGAAAAAATTTCCAACCATCATGTTGGGAATAACATCATGAGCATTCTTCCAACCTATCTTCGAGCTCGTTAAAAACAGTAAGATAGTATTTGAGCTTACTTTTCACTCTTTTTTCGTGCTCTGGTTAAAACATGAAAAGTGGTTTGAGCTTAGTTTTTACTTTTTCGTGCTCTAGTTCAACTATGAAAAAGATTCCAAGTGCTTTTGATACCATTATCGTGCTCGTTAAAAATTTGAGTAAAAAGGTGTGTCTACTGAGTATAGGTTTATCACTTTATCCAGCCTTGCTAGACTATTTACGGAAAAGGAACTGTGCTGAGTTTACTTTTTTTGTCATACTCGGTTATCAACCATGACAAAGTTGTTCATGGAGTCCTTTTTAAGCTCTTTTCAGACTCCTAAAATAGGAAAAGATGGCCAAGCGAAATTGATTCGTTCACGGTTGTAAAAGGATTTGAATAATCATCTCCCTGGTGATAGTTTACCCCTTTTTCGGACTAGGGGGCACTACTTACGAAAAAGGAATACTCCAGCCAATCATGACTGGAAGATTCTTCTCCCGCGTTGTTTTACCATTTTTCAGGCAAAGATGCTAACCTTACGAAAAAGGACCGTTGGAGTCTCCTTTAGTTCTTTTCAGACTCTCTAAACATGAAATGACGCCGAGTTTTCCTTCTATGGACTCGTTAAAAGTCAGCATTGAAGGGCTCGCCATGGGATGAACCCCTCCTTTCCCAGGTTCAGAAAATATTTGGGATTGGACTCATCTATGCGATGAGCTATACCGAGCATCTGGTTACCCTCATCAAGCTCATAAAAAACACATGAGGTACTCATCAATCATGATGGGGAAAAATGGAATATTTTGTGTTACATCTTAATTATGGCAGTACGTAGTCACTCTTGAACATGGAACCAGTTTGGATTTTGCATTCAGTACTTGGGTAATCTATTTGTCTTCGAGTCTTGTCAATTCCATGAGTCTTGTCACTCCTTTGGATCATCCAAAGAATGCTTCCATCATCAATTGCATTAGGGGTTGGGATCATTATGGTCAAGACAATACTGCTAAGTCATGCCATGCCCATGTTCAAGAGACGTTTGTTCCTCATTATCTGCAGTCAGTACATCTTCAATCATGTTGGTCTACCCTGAGTCATTTTTGCACATCATTCTATCGTCCGATCTACTCCAAACATCTATTATCGAGTTTCGTGTCGATGATGGGGGATTCATAATGGCCCTCCTTCGACGGATTCATCCTTGTCAACTTCAAATCATCATCCAGGGATTGAATCTAGAAACCAATCGAGTACCTTGGACCTGCATGCCTCAATGGCAGGTTACCTTGCTTTCGACATGAGTTTAGATCATTGACTCTTGATTGAAATATTTCATCATGCGTTCGAATTCAACTCATTTATTCACGCTTGGTGATATGTACTATGATACCTTGGGAATCATTGACATCAATGGTGATTTCTCTCACGCTTGTTAACGGTATACATTAATGACCGGTAATCAAGTGGTTTCTACCATGTTCGACTCCAAAACATTATAATCACATGGATAGATTCGTATCATTGTGGGTTCGATTTGAAGACCCTAGGGAAGTCATATTATACCCAGGTTGCGATGGAGATTGTTTGAGCTATATTTCATGGATCCACTTTGTATTGGTCGTGGTTTTTTTATCATCTCATCATGGATCTACGATTGTGTCCAGTAGCCATGATTGTGTTCAGTCGATCTTTACTATCATGGATCTGCAGTGTATTGGTCGGCAACCATGTTTTGTGTTGTATGAGACCTGTGGATCTCAGGTCATTTATGTAGCAACTCCTTCCAGTCAGCAATTCCTTGCCATTTTTCTTACTACAAAGCATTTCACCTATCTCATTCCATCATCTTCATGCTTTGGGGGGCATTCTGTTACACCAAAATGTCGTCACCCTTGTGCAAGTGTCGCAAGTGTCGTCATCATGACCTAGTGTCGTCACCATGACCGTTGCAATTGTTGTCATTATGACCAAGTGTCATCATCATGACCATTGTGATAATGTCGCCATCTTGACCATTGTGTAAACTCTTTTCTCTGACCCCTAAACTCATTCTGGGCTAAAACACATCCAACTAAGATATTTCCTTGCCTAGTTGACCTCTTTGAGTAGGATGTCGCACTTCTTCTTCATCTAGGGTGCGACGTCACAGTTTCTGGTCAGCTAGGGTGAGATACTGTTGCACTTTGTCTTGCTACATAGTGTGACGACCCCCTCTGTCGCTCTATGTCCTCTACCAGGGTGCGACGAGGTTGGTTAAAGGCTATTTTGGGGAGTCTCGTGGTATTTCTAGAAGTTTGTTGAGGTGGAGACCTATCCCTAGGCTCTAGGCAAGGTGGCATTTCGGTTCCTAACCTAATGGGAGGATCCCTTAACCATCTCCCCCTAATCCTCAACCTACCCTATCTCTTTAGCCCTATATAAACATCCACTCTCTCCATGGGAGGGGGGGGAGGTCTATGGTACCCTTATGCTGATAGAACCCATATTGGTGATTGGGAATCTTGTACCACCTTGGAGGCTTGGCTTGGACATGTTGGATGGAGGATGCGACGTTGAGGATTTGGTTGTAGCTTCATCCTTTCTATGTATTCCCACCTTTTAATACAGTTAATATAATCTCTTTCCATAAATGTTGTCTCATTGATAATGTTTAGAAATTTCTTCCTCAACTGTTAGTTTAGATCAATTATTGTTTAGATATATTGTACTGCTTGTATCGTTTCCATATTGCCTTGATAGGTCTTGAAGCTGGAGATCTGATGACCACGAGACTTGGAGCAACGTCAACAAGGAGAAGGATATGCGATCTGAAAGGTACGATATCTAAGTACTCAATCTGTAACTAGATCTAGGAAATGAGTCTTATATTCTGTTCTATTTGTTCTAGACTCACATTGAGCTAGGGAGATCCGGCTCGTGTCCACTAGAGTGGATTGTCCGTCAAACAATGATCTTTGTCATGTGCCTTGTGCGAACTTAGTAAACCATAAACATAGAGAAAACTTACATTTTTCGAGTAAACTAACCAAGATCTAACCTCAAACTTGAAAAGTTTTGGTTTTGAAATTTCATTTGTTGTTTGTGTGTGGTTGTACAAAAGTGTTTTGCGGGCCAAAAGCAATGTATTTTGGGTAGGCATGCTCTCCCAGAAGGACACCCCAAATCTCTGTAATTACATTACTATATGTTTTGTTTAGCTCACTTAGTTGAAAGTTACTTTATTAAGTAAGGTGTTTTTACTGGGTTATTTTTTGAAAATGATTATGCAACTTTAATTTATAAAGTAACTTCATTGTAAAAGTGTTTCTCACTTGTTTTATAAATGTGGATCACATATTTCAAAAAATAGTTTATTTGTAAAAGCGAGCTTATAGGCAAAGTTAGTGAAGGGAGGGAACTATTTATTACTCAACGACCTTATTGTCCACCCATCACCACGTGAATCAACTTTTGCTTGCCATGTGGCTCCTTAGTTCCATTTTATGCATTTCTTCAAAAATACAACTTACATATGGAATCCATTTTCAGTTTTTTTTTTAATTGCTTTTTTTTTAGAGCTTTTCATCTAGACCATCAATTTGTGTTTTTGAATCCATGTTATTTTCAGATTATAATGTGGCTAATACAAGTGATCTTTCTCTCGTCGACACCAACTTCTTCTCATGGAAATCCTATATGGAGGATTTACTACAAAGTAAGGGACTATACCAAGTTATCTTGGGAAAACATACATTGTCCATCTAAATGCATTGAAGAAATCCAAATGGGATAGCAAAATGGAAAAGCATATGGATTAATCAAAATTTCAATCTCTAGTGTTCTTCAATTTCACCTTTGGGGAATTGAGACCCCATATGCAACATGGAAAAAGTTGGAAAAATGTTTGGTAATCGTAATGGAATTCGAGCCATCCAATTTGACAACCAACTGATTGTTTTAAATCCATGTGATTTCTCTTGCATTGAATATTTTCTAAGTTCAAAACACCTACAGAATGTAAAATAACGAAGAGAGATGAACAACTCATACATGATATTCTTACTAAGCTTGGCATTACTTATTATGTTTTTATATCTACTTTTCACTCCACAATGGAAGTTCTTATCAGTCAAGGGGCTACTTATTAAATTCCCTATTTTTAAACATTTTCTAATTCTTTGATTAGAGAGCAAGATAAGTGCTTGCCTCTTAGAGTGATCAACACTATAGGAACATATAATAAATCCTTAATAGCACAACAGAAAGATAAATCCAAACTAGGGTCCCAAACCCTCTCATCCAACTCTCAAAGGTGACAAGGGAACCAAATCAAGAGGCAAGAGACAAGAAGATTGAGAGATTTTAATTTTTGTGGGAAAGATGGTCATCTGGAGTCTAAATGTTTCAAGAAAATGGAAGTTTTAGAAGCAACAATAAAGAAGCACAACATCAATATTAATTCTTCTTATAACTTTTCTTCTCATGGACATGCATCTTTTGCCTTTGGTTTTTCATTCAGTGCATCATCTACTTGTTCTAATGAGTGGTTCGCTCATTATGGAACATCTTATCATATGGCTAAGAATAAAAACATTTTTTTCTATTATGAATGAATGTAACGTCAAACAAATATTTGTTGGTGATATGACCCAAGGTGGGCCATATTTTGGGTCAAATATATATAGTATGATCCAAGGGGGGCATATATGGGGCAAAATGCATGTGTAGTAGAGTTTGTTGAATGAAGAGATCTCATGTGCAATGAGTGGATATGTATACATAAAGGTAATGTAGTCATTGTTAAGGAACATGTGAAATGATTATGTGAATGGCTTGAGGTGTTTGGAGAATCATCTCTTATTCTTTAAGGATTTATTGTGTAACTCATATCACTTATATATATTGGAGTTGTGCTCCAATTTTACATGAGTGTACATAACGTATACTCTTGTCTCTTATCCTATCTTAAGGATATTTGTTCATAACATTTAGTATCAGAGCTTGGAATGCTTCCAAAACAAGTAATTTCATATGTCCCTTAACAATGACTACATTACCTTTTATATGTACATATCCCCTAATTTCACATGAGGCCTCTTCATTAGGCCAACCCTATTACACATGCATTTAGCCCCATATATGCCCCCCTTTGGTCATATTATATACATTTAACCCCATATATGAACCCCCTTGGGTCATATCAGTTGGTGATGATAGATCTCTTAGTGTTGTTTGGTTGGAAGAGTTGAACTAGTGATTTCAAAGATAAATTATGTGTTTTAAGTTTTTTTTGCATTTTTTATTAATCGAATTAATCATTCATTCAGGTTGTTATTTCTCAAAATAACACCCTAGATCAAGGCCATAAATCTTGGTGCAACGAGTGGTATGCATGGAAGAAGCTAGTGTCCACTGTCACCATAGCCTAGATTCTAAACACTCTAGGTTAACTCCTAAGACCAAGGATGAGTCCCTATATTTTAATGGTGAACGATATCTGCAATTGCTTAAACACCACACACACCTTTCCCAAGAAACCTCTCAACGAAGATCGGTGCCTTGTGGAGTCAAAATATGAAAGTAATAAAAAGATTAAGTGAGAGGTAGAAGTTACAACACTTTCACATATTCCAAGAAAAATAACTTCAATATGTTACTGTTTTTACGAAGTTGCAGCAATGAAAACACTTAAGAAAACTTGATAGAAATTTATCAAAACAATTCCAACATACCATATGATATGTACCATGTATAGTGGGGAAAGCCTTTGAAGGGTGAAGGGAAACACTAAATTATGTCTGAAAATGTAAAATTAGATATTTTATGTGTCATAAAGCAACCCTCAAATAGATAGTGGTTCCACTTATAATGCTTCCCAACAAGTGTCCAACCCCCCAAGTGTCAACCTAGGCCCAAATCCTTGTTTTTTAGGCCTTCAAACTTGTCTAAAATGATCAATATACTTGTTGCACCTACTATAACAAATTTGCAAAACAAAACCGCAGCATCAATAGGTCACAAAAAACTTCAGAAACCAACCATGGGAAGAGGGTTCCCTTTAAAATCTAACATAAAATTAACTAGGGTGCACTTTTCCAGCAAAGCATAATTTCCAAATTCTAAATATTTTTTGTGATAGGAATTTTTCTAATTTTTAGGGGTCTTCCAATATTATAGTTTTTTGGTATTTTACAATAAATATATAATAGAATTTTGATAAAAATGTAAAGAAAAAGGGTTATGACTTTAGTCCTCAGGTTTAGGGAAATTAGAGATCGAGGTCAACATCCCTACTTGATTTGGCTATTCAAGATTTACCAATTAAAGCAAAGGATAGTATCATGGTACTAGGTCGAAGTAGTCAAACCATAGTTAGGGAAAATAGTGAATCCTAAGTCCCACAATGGAGAGCTCCTTCAAGAGGAAATTATCCTTAGAAAAGATTGACAATATGTCAATAAAACCCTAATTTACCTTGCTTGAGGTGCAAAAACAACATCAAACAAAAAAATGGATAGATCTTACCAACATCTACCAAGGAAAGAGCAATAGAAAGAGTTATTTGCTCCTCCTTGGCCATGGGTTATTACAACTATTCTTTGAATCAATCTTGCAAGATAGTAAACCCTAGAAATGCCACTATTCAACCTTCAACACAAGAGAAGTATACCAAAAAGAGAAGTGTACCTTGCTCAAATGCTCCAATATATCAAGAGAAAAATAAATAAGTACACGTAAAACACTTGTCTTGTTTTTAAATGAATGCTAGGAGCCTTTATTTATATGATGTGTCCTATCCTTTTCTAACTTTAGAGCCTACCTTGCTAAAAAGATTGAAAATAATGATAAAATGATGTAGATGGTTTCATCCAAGTGAGGTGATGAGCTGAAGGAGGAGGACATGCCCCAACTAACCCAATGATGTAGATGATTCCTCAATGTCTTCCCCTTTAGTAAGGTAAGGCAATGTCATCATGAATTTTGTATATGTAGATCAAGAGGAAGGGTACTACATGAAAGAGAAGGTCCAAGTGGGCATAAATGAGGTGTGTTAAGGTGGGTATGACAACTTGTACACTCACAATCACCTCCTACATAGCATAAACATAAGTGTGGTCGGGATTCCCTAAGCAATGTGTCATAGTGGGTCCATCCCAAAAAACACCAAAGCAACAACCTAGGGCACAAAATCCTAACATGATGGGGGACTTGCGCTTATCAAGAGGTAGTCAACAAATCCACTAAGATAATACTCCTTACAATGAAAACCAAGAGGACCTGCCATGACCAAACCATGGGTCTTGAGTGTCGCTAGACCAATACTTTCACATAAACAAGCCTAGAATTGGCCTTATATAATGGGGAAAAAAACCTTTCACTTTGGTATATCTTGAAAGACATGCTACAGACAATCTGGGGTGTAACAACTGACTCCAATTGTAGGACATGCTCTCTAGACTTCTTATGAGTGTATGAGAACCCATAGAATATCTTGGAACCTGTAGACTTACGTACACATCTTACAACTATGTTGAATGCATCAGAGGAAGACACTTACGTCTTGCCTTGTTCAAATCAAATTTAAATGCAATAAACAACAAGTACAATGCATGGGTAAAAGTAAATGATGAAAACAAATGAAACTCAAGCAGGAGATTATGCAACCTACCTACTCTAAGCATGGTGAGAGAGATGAGTCAAGCGAAATCATACCACTAGTGAAGCCTAGAATTGGCCTTATATAATGGGAAAAAAAACCTTTCACTTTGGTATATCTTGAAAGACATGCTGCAGACAATCTGGGGTGTAACAACTGACTCCAATTGTAGGACATGCTCTCTTCTTATGAGTGTGTTAGAACCCCTAGAATCTCAGCCTGGAACCTGTAGACTTACGTACACATATAGCAACTATGTTGAATGCATCAAAGGAAGACACTTACGTCTTTCCTTGTTCAAATCAAATTTAAATGCAATAAACAAGAAGTACAATGCATGGGTAAAAGTAAATGATGAAAACAATTGAAACTCAAGTAGGAGATTATGCAGCCTACCTATGTTGATGGACAATCCACTCGACCGGAGATGAGCCGGATCTCCCTAGCTCAATGCGAGTCTAGAACAAATAAAACAGACTACAAATGTGTTTCCTAGATCTACTTAAGGATCAAGTGCTAGATGTCTTACCTCCTTGATTCGCTATCCTTTCTCCCGCTATGTTGCTCCATGTCCCACGGTCATCATATCCAAGCTGCAAGACCTGCCAAGACATAGAAAAGAGAAACAAGTAAAGAGCATCTAGACAATAAGAGATCTATGTAAACAATTAAGCAGGTAAACAACACAACATCATCATACATAAGAGACAATATTGGTGGAAAGCATTTGTATTACTACAAATAGAGGAGTACATGATAGAGATATAGAACTACAACCAATGACTTAACGTAGCAGCCCTTCTCCACACAAGCCAATTGCCAAGCCCTTCCCAGGAAGCATGAGAGTCTCCAAGAGGTGAGGGAAAGTGTCCAAGAGATATTTCACCAGCATGTTGGTGCCATAGTCTTCCTCCCTTTGGTATGGGAGTGAGCCTCACATATATAGGACTAAGTGGATGAGGTTATGGATAGGATAGTATGAGAGATGGTAGGAGAGAGATAGGGGATCTTCCTAATAGGTTAGGGGTCGAGTAACAGCTCTCCAAGAGATCAGGGATAAGCCCCCAAATGGGAAAGCTTCGAGAAAGATCTCGAAATGGCTATTTTGTCCATTAACAGACCTCGTCGCACCTTGCTAAAGAGAAACCTGCGACGTCGCATGTTGCTAGTGTGCAACCTGCGACGACCTCTCAAAAGGTTGTGCAAACTGAGCACCAATCCTCCCAAATGATCAATCAATCCAAGTGACTTCAGGGATGTATACACAATGGTCAAGATGACTACATTATCACAACGGTCATGATGACAACACTTGGTCATAATGACGGTACTTGCAACGGTCATGATGACGACACTTGCAACACTTGTGACACTTGCACAAGGGTGACAACATTTTGGTGTAACAGAATGCCCCCCAAAGCATAAAGCTGACGGAATGAGACAGGTGAAATGCTTTGATAGAAAAAATGGCAAAATACTTTTTGGATGAAGGACGCTGCTACAGTACAACTGACTCTGAATTGACAATATAATATGTAGTACAACATGGCTGCCGATCAATACATTGCAGATCCATGGGAGTAATGACCGACTGAACACAATCATGGCTACTAGACACAAGCGTAGATCCATGATGATATGATAACACAACCACAACCAATACAAAAGTGGATCTGTTTAATATGACTCAATACAAACTCCATCGCAGCCTGGGTAAAACATGACTCCCCAGGGTCTTCAAGCTGAACTCGCAATGATACGAATCTATCCATGTGATTACAAATGTCTTGACGTCGAACATGGTATAAACCACTTGATTACCGATCATTGATGTAAACCGTTAACAAGTGAGAGGGAGATCACCATTAATGTCAATGATTCCCAAGGTATCACAGTACATATCATCGAGCATGAATAAATGATTTGACGTCGAACGCAAGATGAAATCTCTCAATCAAGAGTCAATGATGTAAACTCATGATGAAAGCGAGGTGACCTGCCATTGAGGCATGCAGGACCAAGGTACTTGACTGGTTTCTAGATTCAATCCTTGGATGATGAGTTGAAGTCGACAAGGATGAATCTGTCGAAGGAGGGCCATAATGAATCCCCCATCAATCGACACGAAACACGACAAAAGACGTGTAGAGTGGATCGGATGGTACAATAACGTGTGAGACTGACTCAAAGTAACAACGGCATGACGACGTGCGTACTGACTGAAAATGATGAGTGATGAATGTGTTCTTGAACATGGGCATGGCATGACTTGGTAGTATTGACATGAGAATGAGGCAAACTTCTAATGCAACTGATAGTGGAAGGTTTCTCCGAATGACTCAGAGGAGTAACAGGACTCAGAAAGTAAGCGAGAACTCATAGACAAATAGATGACCCAAGTATCAGTATGCAAATGCAGATGAGTGCCATGTTCAAGAACGACTATATACTGCCACTAAGGTATGTAACACAAACACTTTCCTTTTTCCCCATCATGAATGATGAGTGCCTCACTTGTTTTTTAACAAGCTTGATGAGGGTAACCAGATGCTCGGTATAGCTCATCTCATAGATGAGTCCAATCCCACATGTTTTACGAACCTAGGAAAGGAGGGGTTCGTCCCATAATGGGCCCTTCAATGTTTAAAATTTAACGAGTCCAAAGAAGGAAAACTCGGCGTCGTTTCATGTTTAGAGAGTCTGAAAAGAACTAAAGGAGACTCCAATGGTCCTTTTTTGTAAAGTTAGCCTCATCGCCCGAAAAAGGGTAAAACAATGCGAGAGAGGACTCTTCCAGCCATGGTTGGTTGGAGTATTCCTTTTTCATAAATAGTGCTTCCTGGTCCGAAAAAGGGGTAAACTATCACTAGAAAGACGATCATTCAAATGCTTTTACAAGCGTGAAAGCTTCAAGTTCGCTTGGCAATCTTTTCCTATTTAGGGAGTCTAAAAATAGCTTAAAAAGGACTCCATGAACAACTTTGTCATGGTTGATAACCGAGTATGACAAAGGAAAAAGTAAACTCAGCACAGTTCCTTTTCCATAAATAGTCTAGCAAGGCCGGATAAAGTGATAAACCTATACTCGTTAGACACACCTTTTTAACTCAAATTTTTAACGAGCACGAGAATGGTATCAAAAGCACTCGGAATCTTTTTCATGTTTGAACCAGAGCATGAAAAAGTAAAAACTAAGCTCAAACCACTTTTCATGTTTCAACCAGAGCACGAAAAAAGTGAAAAGTAAGATCAAAACATTTTTCATGTTTTAACCAGAGCACGAAAAAAGTGAAAAGTAAACTCAAATACTATCTTATTGTTTTTAACAAGCTCGAAGATATGTTGGAAGAATGCTCATGATGTCTGCTTCATTTTTTAATGAGCTTGTAGCATAAAATGAACTATTCTCGGGATAATTTTCATGGTTTAATGATCTTGAAACCTAAAAAGGAAAGTATGCTCGAAAATGTTCCCAATGGTGAACTTTTTCCCAACATGGCATCCAGAGGTTGGTGGGTGCCCCCAGCATGATTGCTAGAAGTAAGTCACCTAGCTCCAACGTGGTGTGGAGAGGCGATCAAGTTGACTTCAACGTAACTTCCAGAGGTTGAAGACATGCCCTCAAGCTTCATTTCATTCACCTAAGGGTATAGGCGGGTGAAAAGAAGGTTCAGGTACTAAGTCTACAAGGAGACTTGACTCAAAGGGAAAGGATACGTTTCATTTTTTATGGAGCTTGACACGGGAATAGAACCATGCTCTCATAGTGGAAACCTATTTCATTTTTTAATGAGCTTGACATAGAATGGAAACTATGCTTAGGGGAACCTATTTCATTTTTTAACGAGCTTGACATAGAACGGGAACTATGCTCAAGATTAAGGACCATTGACGGGTTCCTTCCCAACATGATGCCCAGAGGTTGGTAAATTCCCCCAGCATGATTGCTAGTGGCTTAACATGGTAGTGCTCCCTCAACATGATTGTTGATGGTACGACATGTGGCATGCCCCCCAAGCTTCATTTCATCTGAAAATGATGCTTGCTAACCCAACTACCAACCTAGCTACTAATATGAAAATGTTCGCCAAGGGGGGGGAAACGAGAATCAAATGAAATGAAGGTTCAAGTTCTAACTCTAGCGAGAGACTCAAACTGAAGGGAGGGAGATCTATTTCATTTTTACACAAGCTTGAAATAGATAATAACTATGCTTGAGGGGGGCCATCTTATTTTTTTAACGAGCTTGAAATGGAATAAAACTATGCTCGAGTGGATGGTTTCATTTTTATGCAAGCTTGAAACCAAAGGGAAACTACGCTAGGGTGGTTGGTTTCATTTTTTAACAAGCTTGAAACATAACATAAACCGTGCTCGTAGGGTCGGTTTCATTTTTATGTAAGCTTGAAACCAAAGGTAAACCATGCTTAAGGGTCGGTTTTATTTTTTAATGAGCTTGAAACAGGAAAATAAACTATGCTTGTAGGAACCTATTACATTTTTTAACGAGCTTGACATAGAACGGGAACTATGCTCATGTGAAATGGTTTCATTTTTATGCAAGCTTGAAATCAAAGAGAAACTTTGCTTGAAGGTTGGTTTATTTTTTTAATGAGCTTGAAACATAACATAAACTGTGCTCGTGGGAACCTATTCTCAAGGGGAAGAAACCACTAAGACATGTGGAACATTTAGGGAAGTCTGATGACTAGGAGTCATATGATGAGTGGGTGTCACGAAGGAAAGCTGATCAACGGTCACAATCCTCCCATCGTAGGGAAAATACATCACTCGAAAGAGTGTGGACACGACGGCTTTCATAGCATAGACATAATCACGTCCAAGGAGTAGATTGAAATCTAAAGGACCTTGGACAACCATGACATCAACATAAATAGTTTTACCTCTCAACATGACAGGTAACTGCGGGAGAATCCCTAAAGGTCCAGTAGGCCTTCTATTAAAAGCCAAAATGTGGTCAGTGACTGGCACAAGCTGAGGAGAACCTATAGCTTGCCAAGCAGTTGAGGATAAAATACTAATAGAAGCTCCCTCATCAACTATCGTACGAAAGATTTCTTTATCGGAAACTCCTACAGATATTTGAAAAGGAACACTCGAAGGAAGACGAGATTCTGTTAGACCATTCCAATCAAAGGAAATGACCTCGGTACTTGGGGGGGGTCCTGTCAGAATGGACAGGGTTTCCCCTTGCCTAGGACATTCTGAACTGACTAGGAAAACATCAGCAGTTTCCAATTCACTCTCACTTGGAAGATAAGAATGAGACGAAGATTGTGTCATGGTGACTGCTTCAGTCTGGACTTTCTCCAATGAAAGAGCGGGATTGAGTGGAGATGACAGCGACTCGATCACTTCACTCTCAGAAGGAAGAGTGGGATCAATTATAGATGAAACTGAATTGATCACTTGGTCAACCAGCGGGGGATCGAGGGACAACTTACTATTGCTTGTTGGAAGCACTTGTTGAGAACTAGTAATATCTTCCAACCACCATGAAGCTTCATCCATGCTTGGACAAAGGAAAGTACGGTGCATACCCTTGCATATCAAACAGGGATACAGGACTTTACCCTTTCGACCCTTCAACAATGGGTCACTGGTTGAGGGAGTGTCATCAACATGATGGTCAAAGGTTGACGATATAAGCGGTTTGGGGTTTTTAGACCACACTTCTGACACACGGGGAAGACGAGGACAATTCTTGAGAAGGTGATCACCCTTGCAAAGTATGCAAGGGAACTTTGGCTTATGAGGTGTTCTCATAGAATGAGTGCCATCAGAGGCAGATGGTTGACATGTGGTCTGTTTCTTAACCTTCTTCTTCTTCACACCCGCCTTCTTACTAACATCAGAGTTTTCAGTAGGAGAAGAGGAAGAGATGGAAGCTGATTCAACTTTCGACAGAGAAGGAGAAGGGTCACCATGAGATCGATGCTCATGTGGTGAAGGACCTAGGTTCAACATAATTGGTGCACTTGGTGTAACCGGATTGGAGAATAACGATACTGGTAATCCTATCATCAATCCAGGAAGACTCAACGTATCCATAAAGGGAGGACCAAAATTTTCCACAAGGGGGAATAACAAATGGCATACCTTGGAAAGGTGCCTCCTGGTTGGTAGTCCCAGAAGAGTCTCCCATATCTAGACTTCCTAAGAGTCTCTAAAGTACCATACAAGTCAAGCACTACTCAAATCTAAAAGCAACAAGCAAACTGTGTGAATAGGAGTGGATTCAAAGTCTGGAACCTCGCAGGATTATCAAGGCATTGCAAACCGCGATATACTGTAGGGTCCAACAATATGACGTGACAAGGAGGATTGGGACCGTACCCTTGCCTGCATACCCGATTACCTGGACAGTACGTGCGTGCTAATCTCCCGGATTGTTGTTCTCGGTGTATTTCTTTGCCAAGACGGCCAAATGGTTAACTCGGTTGGTTTCAGGAATCCTAATGGTGTCTCCCGATATACGCAAGGTACGTGGGAGCTCAAATCCGTAGTGGTGTTGTCTAATGCACAGCCGTTGGCACGAGACCTTTCGATATACGTGTCGAGTACGTGATACACCCTTCGATATACGCCAATTACGAATTATGGTACTTGGTGGGTACGTGAAGGAGCTCGATATACCGATGTACGTGGAAGACTACAATACCCCCAGACTACAGTGCTGGAAAATAATGACAGCTACCACGCTTAAAGATACCGGAACACGTCTCTAACTTACACACAGTTGCGAAATGATTTTACCCTAAGCTAGCGTTAATTTTATCTTGTACGGTTAGGTGGATGCATGAGGTGAGTACATAAATGTAAACATAAGGCAATCCTCAACTACATGATAATGCACATTTTCCTTTCCTTTTCAATGAAAACTACTTAAGGTAAGGAGAGATTTTTCTTTCTTTCAAACCAAAAATACTTAAGTAGTAGC
This sequence comes from Larix kaempferi, assembly GCA_027924585.1. Classification (NCBI taxonomy): domain Eukaryota; kingdom Viridiplantae; phylum Streptophyta; class Pinopsida; order Pinales; family Pinaceae; genus Larix; species Larix kaempferi. The sequence goes on from BSBM01001334.1 coordinate 5,139,046, forward strand.
AAAAAGAAGAATTCCTTCCTAGAGTGCAATAATTCTAACTTTCTGCAATAATCAGCTAAAAAGCGCAAAGAAAATGAAAGATGCAACCAATATTAACAATGTATAAGACGAAAAATAATGAAGCACTTTCACTTTTCAAATGCATGTATCAAAAATAGAATTTGATAACTAAATGCTTTTCATATCTATATACAGAAAGTGAGAAGATATCTACAGCACTCTAATCTTTCAGAAATTCCCAAAGAAAAATGGCAAGCACCCAAACAACTCAAAGGCGCTCAAGAAAGGCTCAAAATCTACCAAATGCAATAATAATAACTCATTTCCTATCTTTTTACACTTGAAAAAGACACATCTAAGCTACGGAAAGAAGGATTCCACAAACGTTTCCAGTCAAATGAAAGACAAAGGAAAGCATTTAACAATCTTATCTAACTCAAATGCATACAAATATGAAATGAATCTTTCTTCTTCTTATGAGTGTGAGACCAATAATTTCAAATGATCAAATTAAAGCAAGAAGAATACTTATGTTTTCCAATTTCATGAATAAAGCAAAAGAGTGACAAAATCAAGCTTTCTTTGAACTAAAGCGGAGACAAAGAATCAATCTTTCCCAAAAATGATTAGATAGCTTAACATGTAAAGGAAACAAGATGCATAACCCAAGAAAAAGAGGCTCAAAAATACATGGATATCCAACACTCTTCAAGTCTTTAAAACAAGCCAAACACGCCAAACCAAAAATGATCTCAAAACCTTGAGATGGGTCAAAATGACTGAAGAACCCATTTCGCTTAAAAATGCAAGCAAAACACTAGTTTTTACTCAAGGGGCCAAACATGAATCCAAAACTCAAAAGACCCAAAAAACCAATACAAATAAGCCAAACAAAACACTGTTGGACAAAAGGGTCTCTGCCTGGAAGGTACAGTGCAGAGGAGTCTGTACACAAACCAAAACTCAAATCAGAAATGGAGAAAAGGTGCTTGTATGGAAAAAATGGCAGATCGACGCACTCTGTGCTTATGCACAGTGCGACGTCACAGTTCACTAATGCGGGAAGTGCGACGACGTCGCAGTATACCAATGGAAGGGATGCAACGACAGACTAACAGGCAAAGAACAGAGATCAAAAACACATAGTGTCGCTCTGTTTTCACTACCCAGGTGCGATAGGCAAGTTCTAGATTCAAAAATGAATCAGATCTCTTGATAATGAACCACCAACAAGTTTGAGATTGAGTTGTACAAACTCAAAGGAAGAAGATCAGGATCTTCAATGTGAAGATCTGACAATGGAATCACTCCAAAGAAGGAAAAATGACAAAAATGGTAACAAGGCTTGTGTCAAGCAATCAACTGAAAATGACTCAGATTAACGACTACTAGACAAAGAAACTCCCTAGTATGGTCACCAGATTTGTTGACGGACAATCCACTCGACCGAAGGTGAACCGAATCTCCCTAGCTCAATGCGAGTCTAGAACAAATAAAACAGACTACAAATGTGTTTCCAAGATCTACTTAAGGATCAAGTGCTAGATGTCTTACCTCTTTGATTCGCTATCCTTTCTCCTGCTATGTTGCTCCATGTCCCACAGTCGTCAGATCCAAGCTGCAAGACCTGTCAAGACACAGAAAAGAGAAACGAGTAAAGAGAATCTATACAATAAGAGATCTATGTAAACAGTTAAGTAAGTAAACAACACAACATCATCATACATAACAGACAATATTGGTTGAAATCATTTGTATTACTGCAAATAGAGGATTACATCATAGAGATATAGAACTACAACCAATGACTTAACGTAGCAGCCCTTCTCCACACAAGCCAATTGCCAAGCCCTTCCAAGGAAGCATGAGAGTCTCCAAGAGGTGAGGGAAAGTGTCCAAGAGAGATTTCACCAGCGTGTAGATACCATAGTCTTCCTCCCTTTGGTATGGGAGTGAGCCTCACATATATAGGACTAAGTGGATGAGGTTATGGATAGGATAGGATGAGAGATGGTAGGAGAGAGATCGGGGATCTTCCCAATAGGTTAGGGGTCGAGTACCAACTCTCCAAGAGATCAGGGATAAGCCCCTAAATGGGAAAGCTTCGAGAAAGATCTCGAAATGGCTATTTTTTCCCATTAACAGACCTCGTCACACCTTGCTAAAGAGCAACCTGCGACGTCACATGTTGCTAGTGTGCAACCTGCGACGACCTCTCACAAGGTTGTGCAAACTGAGCACCAATCCTCCCAAATGATCAATTAGTCCAAGTGACTTCAGGGATGTATACACAATGTTCAAGATGACGACATTATCACAACGGTCATGATGACAACACTTGGTCATAATGACGGTACTTGCAATGGTCATGATGATGACACTTGTGACACTTGCACAAGGGTGACGACATTTTGGTGTAACAACCTACTCTAAGCATGGTGAGAGAGATGAGTCAAGCGAAATCATACCACTAGTGAAGCCACCTTAGCATATCATTCTTATTAGGGCTTCTTCCTTTGTTTTTGGCTTGTCCAAGGCAAAACCACGTCAATGGTGAGCTGAGTAGATGTCATTACCTTCATCGAAATGGGGTTGGAACAATGGAGGGGATCACGAAATTGAATGCATTTAAATACCTATCAAGAAGAAGGGCCCCTTTCACAAGCCTCATCTATCCAAGTTTGGACAAGAATCAAGTACAAACTACCATCATCATAAGCCTGCTCACTAATCTCTATTTGTTGCCCCAAATGACCCTCAAAACCTTCAAGGAACCGTGCATAATAAAGCTAATTGTTTTTTGTCATGTTGTTCATAAACTTATGTATCTGCTTGTTGTCATAAAAAAATTGACAATCCTCAAGGTTATTAAGAACTGAAGATTTGAAAACTACTTGCACTTTTCTCGATTCTTGAATGGCCTTGCAAGGGTAAAGAACATACGGATATACTTCCAGGGAATCAACTAGCTGATTTGGAGCTTTGGGAATCACTTGTAAAGATGAGGCATTGAAAGTTTTTGTGGCTAGTTGCACTGCATTCCTATACTTTTTCAACCTTTAATTTTTACATTCAAACTTTTATTTGACTTGCATCACAATTAGATCAAGGCCGCCAATAATCTCTAAAACCCTAATACCATAATTTTTAGCTACTCAAGGCCATGCAAGAGAGTTTCATACTCAGCCACATTGTTCGTACCTTGAAATTCTACGTGAAAAGAGAAGCGACATTTTTTCAGCACAAGGAGAAGTTAATACAATACTTGTACCCATAGCTGACTAAGACTTGACCCCATCGAAGTTCATCTATGAAGAACCTACAACAATTAATTAATGAGAATATGCAAAATAGCAGGAATAACAGAACTCATAATCACTTTTATTAATCACAGGCACTTCAAGGGAGCATGCTCAATACAAATAACTTCACGGTGCCTTCATAGGCCTCAACACACACTTATATACTAAGTCTAGGCGCTAATACTATGGGTCAAAACCATGGGCCACTACAAACTATGGATCAACAATACTACGGGCGACTAACAAAGCATATGCGCCAACAACAATAACACAAACTATGGATCAACAAATACTACAGGACGACTTACAAATCATATGCGTCCAACAAAAATATACTAACAAAGTAAAGACATGGGTTCTTAACATCCCCTCCCCCTTAAAAAAAGATTTGTCCTCAAAGCTTTAGATGTGGAAATTGTTGTTGAATCTGAAGGAGTGGTTCCCATGTAGCATCCTCTGGTTGCATGTCATGCCACTGAATTAAGACCTCTGTGATAGAGCGAGAGCGAAGTCGACGAGTGCGTCGATTGAGGATGGCCTCTGGCTCCAAAAGGATGGATCCTTCATTATCCAGTTCGGGTAAAATAGTTTGTCCACTGATGTTGATGCCAAGAACTTTCTTCAGACAAGAGACATGAAATACTGGATGAATGCAGGAAGAAGGAGGATGTTCCAATTTATAAGCAACAGACCCAATCTTCTGAATAATCCGATATGGCCCATAGAACTTTGGAGCAAGCTTATGACGCCCTTGAGTTTCAGGGAGGATTTCTTGTACGGCTGGAGACAAAGAAAAACCATATCGCCTGCTTGAAAAGTGCGCTCAAAACGGTGTTAATCGGCTTGTTGCTTCATGCGATTTCTTGCCATGTGAAGATTGTCCCACAAAATGCGAAGAATCTGATCGTGGTTTCGAAGGACCATGTCAACTTCCTGAACTGCTGAACTGTTGGGGGTGTATGGAAGAAGAACTGGAGGTGCCTAACCATAGACTGCTTCATATGGGGTCATTTTAGAGGCAGTGTGGTAAGAGGTATTGTACCACCATTCAGCAAGAGGGAGCCACTTTGCCCACTGATGTTCTTGTTCAGAGGTGAAGCAACGAAGATAAGTTTCCAAGCATTTATTGATAATTTCAGTCTGACCATCTGTTTGTGGGTGATACCCTGAACTCATCTTCAGTTTGTTGCCAGTGTGGCAAAATAGTTCTATCCAAAAATGACTGGTGAAAGTCGCATCACGATCTGAGACAATGGAAGAAGGGATGCCATGAAGACGAAAGATCTAGTCCAGGAAAATTTGAGCGACTGAGGAGGATATATAGGGATGGCTAAGAGCACAAAAATGACTATATTTGGAGAGGTGATCAACCACAACAAGAATCACTATCTTCCTACTAGATTTAGGGAGCCCTTCAATGAAATCCATAGAAACATCTGTCCAAATCCGTGTAGGTATGGGAAACGGTTCGAGCAATCCTGGAAGGAGTTTCGTTTCACCCTTATTGCGCTGGCAGGTATCACATTCAACCACCATTTGTTGAATTGTCCTTTTCATGCCTTTCCCAAAGAAGTTACGTCGTGCCCTTTCATACGTTTTGAGGAACCCAGAGTACCATGTCGATGGAGAAGCATGGAGTTCATAGAAGACAGCCTGTTGAAGATCGATGCTCTGGAGAAGCACCAGACGACCCTTGTATCTCAAGGAAGCACCATCCCAAGAGTAATGTGGTATAGCAGAAGGGTTGTTGGTCAATCGTTGGATGATTTGAGATAAGGAAGAGTCATTGACATAACCCTGTTGAGCAGATTGCAACCAATTTGGAACAGGCATAGAAATAGCTTAAAGAGAACCTTGGGAATCAAATGTGCGAGAAAGAGCATCTGCCACAATATTGTCCTTACCCTTCTTGTAAGTGATCTCTTAGTCATAACCCATGAGTTTGCTAACCCATTTTTGTTATGCTGGGGAGGAGACACATTGTTCCAAGAAATGATTCCCTAATAGGTATGGTCACCACTTCTGTACTGCATGAAAAATAGCCATCATTTCCTTCTCATATGTAGAGGCAGCTAAATTATTACCTGAAAGGGATTTGCTGGTGAACGCAATGGGGTGTTCATCTTGAAGGAGAACAACACCAAGTCCATTGCCGCAAGCATCACTCTCAATAGTGAAGGGCTTGGAAAAACTAGGCATAGCTAGAACAGGTGTAGTACACATAGCTTGTTTTAGTTTGTCAAATGCACTCTGAGTAGCATGTGTCCATGTAAAAACATCCTTTTTCAATAGAGCAGTTAATGGAGCTGCAATCTTCCCATAATCCTTGACAAACTTACGGTAGTAGCCAGTCAACCCCAAAAAACCATGAAGGCTCTTGAGTGTCTGAGGATGCGGCCAATTGTTCATGGCATCGATTTTGACAGGATCCACGTGAACCCCTTGTGCTGAGATAATGTGCCCGAGATACTCAACTTCCTTCTGTCCAAAAACACATTTAGACTATTTGGCGTGGAGATGATGGTCAGAGAAAAGTTGCATGACAAGATCCAGATGCTGGAGATGTTCAGCCCATGTTTTACTGTAGATGAGGATATCATCAAAGAATACCAGAATGAATTTCCGCAAGTAGGGCTGAAATATTTTATTCATTAAGGCCTGGAATGTGGAAGGAGCATTAGTGAGGCCAAAGGGCATGACCAAAAACTCATAATGGCCATCATGTGTGCAGAAAGCTGTTTTAGGGATATCATCCTCATGAACCCGAATTTGATGATACCCAGAACGAAGATCCAACTTGGAGAAAAATTGAGCCCCATGAAGCTCATCAAGAAGCTCATCAACAACAGGAATTGGAAACTTAGCCTTGATGGTGAGGTGATTAAGTGCTTGGAATTCAATGCAGAGGCGCCATGACCCATCTCTTTTGCAAACAAGAAGAACTAGAGAAGAAAAGGAACTAGTGCTTGGGCAAATAATACCTTGCTTCAATAAGTCCCGAACGATCATTTCAATCTCCATTTTCTGGTGAAATGGGTAGCGATAGGGCCTGATGTTGGGAGGAACGCTGCCAGGAAGGAGCTGAATATGATGGTCTTCTAGTCTTGAAGGTGGCAATCCCACTGGTTCAGCAAAGACACATGTATATCGATCCATAATTTGTTGTAGATCCAAAGGAGTAGTGGAGACCGTTGATGGTTGCATCTGAATGGAATGGATCTGAGCGATGACACCATGTGAATTCTTCTTGAGGAGTTTTTCCATGCGATGTGAACTGATGATGCTGAGAGACCCGGATTGTAATCCCGTCAATGTGTGTTTTTGGCCATTGAGGGAAAACTGCATCCAAAGTTCAGCAAAATCCCATAAGATAGGGCCAAGTGTGCGTGGCCTTTGAACGCCCAAAACCACATCACATCCGCCTAAGGTCAAGGTAAACATGTTAGAGCGCAAGGTATAATCTCCCATAGAGATACGCGCATTTCGACACTTCCCTTTGCAAGGTAAGGTGGCCCCATTGGAAACCATGACTTCAAAGTTGGAGCAAGGATGGATAAAACAATTAGCTTGTTTGGCGATCCGAGGGTCAATGAAATTATGATTGCTACCAGAATCAATGAGTATTGTAAAAGGAAGCTTCTTGAAGTAATCCCTGACCCGCATTGTTTGGGGGGTGGTGATTCCAGCTAAAGCATGGAGAGATATCTCTGGCTAGTCATCCTGAGACGAAGGGTCAGTAGGCGGTTCCTGAATGTCGACCTGAGCATCCATTGTATCTGGATCTTCGTCACCAATTTCAGAGGCAGGCGAAGAATCCACATCCAAGAGATAGAGCTTTTACTGAACACATCTATGTCCCCGAGTGAATTTCTCATCACAAATATAGCAAATCCCCTTTTCTCTGCGTGCTTGCATCTCTGTTTCAGACAAATGCTTGATAGGAGTTGGTCGAGGAGCCTACAGTATGGGTGGTCGTTAAGAACCCATATTTCAGAAGGGAACAAAAGTGGGCTTGGAGCATTGTTGGGCTGCAATCTTGTCTTCGGCCAACTTAGCCAACCCCAGTTCTTCCATCATTGTGTTGGGACAGAACATTTTTACCTCAGAGCAGATGGCATCCTTTAGACCACTGATAAAACAACTCCGGTAAAATTCATCAGACAATCCTTCAGTGTGGTTGGCTAGTTTCTCAAATTCATTTTGATACTCTCTCACAGTGCCAATTTGGCGAAATTTAGTGAGGGATCCTGTGAAGTCATCAAAAGCACTAGGACCAAATCGTTGCAAAAGGAGCTGGAAAATTTTTGGCCATTTGGCTCTTCATGAGCCTTGATGTACCAACGGTACCATTGAAGAGCTTCCTGTTCCAAATGAAAGGATGCAAGTGGAACTTTGTTGACATCAAAAGTATTATGCACACTGAAATATTGTTCTGCATGATAGATCCATCCAGTTGGATCAGTACCATTGAAGCGAGGAAAATCAAGCTTCGGACCATGGAAATTGCTGGAAGAAGAGAACCCACTGTCTGATGAAGACTCAGACTGTCGTTTGTTATTCATGGCTGAATGTTCAAGATGGAGGCCAAGAAATTTTTCATCCTGATCCTGGAGTTTGGCTTGGATGGATGCAAGTGCTTCTTCCATGGTTTTTGCTCCTGTGCGGGTGACAACCATAACCAGGAGTTTTTTTTGGTTTTTTTTTTTGACTGGGTAGAAAACAAAAACAGAAACTACTTCAGTAAAGGAAAATCTGGATTTGGGAAAAAATCTGAAGGGTAATTGGGGTTTGACTAGGTTTTGGACACTGTCAAATGGACAGGGAAGCAAAAAAGGAGGATTTCATAAGTGGGGTGAAATAATGGGAAAATTTGGCAGAGAGAGACAAAGAAGCAGAATTAGGAAAGGAACTCTGTGGTAAAATTTGAAGGTGATTGGGTGAAATCCGAGGAAGTTATGGCAAACCCTAAAAATAGACAAATGTGGGATTTCGGGCTTTGCGAAGTGGAATTGAGGATAGGGTCCTCAGGAATGAAATATGCAGAATGGGATTACAAGGGTTCTCGGGAAGTTTCAAGGGAAATGGAGTGAAAACAAGGGAGATATGGAACGGCTACGGCTCAGAAGGGATCTGAAATAGATAGATCTACAATGGCCCAGAAGTGAGCGGAAACAGAGGGATCTGAAACAGCGCCGAATGGATTGAAAATGGATGGATTTGAAATAGATCTGAAACGGTCTGATCTGGAACGAATTTCAGAATGGATCTGAACGGCTGGATCTGAAATGGCGCAGCAGTGATCGACAATAGTTCAGTTGAAAATAGATATGGACCCCAGGTATGTGTGGCTTCCTAACAGTTCAGGGGTTTCACTCGACCACCAATGTTGTCTGATCGCTTGCGTATTGGGGCAGTACCCCTCACTCCACGGCTCAGGTAAAACCGATAACCACTTTTCCACAAACGATAGCTCTTGGTTTACCTCATGGGTGGGAACTAGTCAATCAGGTAGGGGTCGTTTCCCTTTTCACTAGCAAGTCCTCTCAATGGGCTAGCTACTTTGGGGTTCCTATGGTACTCCTCACAATGAGTTTTAGGTATTATGCCCAAGTACTTCCCACAGTTAAGAGGATAGGGATTATTCCCAAATCCGAACCTGCAACAGATGCGAAAAAAAAAATTGGCAGAAATTTCACCCAGCGAGCCCAAGAAAGTGCTCTGATACCAGATGTGAAGAACCTGCAACAATTAATTAATGAGAATATGCGAAATAACAGGAATAATAGAACTCATAATCACTTTTATTGATCGCATGCCACTTCAAGGGGGAAACCTCCTTTGAGCAAGCTCAATACAAATAACTTCATGGTGCCTTCATAGGCCTCAACACACACTTATATACTAAGTCTAGGCACCAATACTATGGGTCAAAACCATGGGCCACTACAAACTATGGATCAACAATACTACGGGCGACTTACAAAGCATATGCGCCAACAACAATAACACAAAATATGGATCAACAAATACTACAGGACGACTTACAAATCATATGCGTCCAACAACAATATACTAACAAAGTAAAGACATGGGTTCCTAACATCATCATCCAAAACTTCTCAGTATCTTCTTCATTATCTTCATGGATTTCGTCAACAAAATCTATTTCATGTTCTTCTATGTCCATGACAATATTTTCTTGGATTCCCATGGGGGGTAGAGCAATTGGTAATGATTAATTGAGTTGAGAAGTTTTAAATGGAAGGTCATGAGTTCAAATTCCCATGGATACTTTCTAAAAAAAATATATCCTTGGAAATGCTCATCAATGTGATCAACTTTTCCTTAGACCTCTTCAAGGTTTTCTCCAAGGTCTTCGTCATAAGGGGAACAAGGGGAAGCATCGACTACATCTTCATTGACCATGTTTTCGACACCCTTTTCAATCAAACATGGTTCATTAAGAGCTTCTTCATTTTCTTCTCAATCTTCTTGAAAACATTTTTTATGTTGTTCAATGCTTGCATAAAAACCTGGCTTTCTTTACCTGATCCAAATCAAGAATCTCTTTGCTTTTGTATAGCGGGAAAAAATAATGGACATCTTCTTTGGAACATCTGTGCCTCGAAAGATCAAGTACAACTCTCTTGGCCCTTGAAGATTCATGGATGGGAGGGCCAAGAAACCTCTAATAATTATCACTTTCTTTGTCACACAATGGAATCTTTCCATTTTCCAAAAGGCCCAAGATATTATAAGAATCTTTAAAACAATAGTAAGGAAAACTCATCATTTCTTCAATTAGGGCTTCTTGGTCTTCATGTCTAAAAGTACCATACTTTTTTAGCATAGGGCTAGAGTTGTCATCTTCCTTGGCTTCTTCAAAATTCTGAACGATGTATTCTTCCACAAAATCTCACAGGGGATTCACCTTGTTGTCCATTATCTTATCATGTTCATTCATAAAGGGGGGTTTTAAATTGTGAAGAATAAGGTCAATATATTATGGTATATATTGGGGGGTAGGGAGTAGGGTATGGGGGTTTTATAGGTATTTGGGGGTATAAAAAGGGGTATATAGTAAAAACGTGGAATATATCATAAAAATAAGGTTTTTTTAATTGGAAATATGTACTGGGAGGGGGGTGCAACAAAATGATTTTGGTAGGTATTTATCAATATCTAGTGAAATTAGGGGTATTCGTTAATAACCCATGAACGAAGGCGCTATGGCATAATTTAACTGAGTGAAGACCCCGTGCAAAATTTTCCTCGTGTCCTTCCATATCTGTAACAACCAGTGGCTGGAAACCTTCTAGGATTTCTTGTTGGACATGTTCTTCTTTTAAATATGTTTCCTCTTGAAGCTCCTCTCGATCTTCATCATGGATTTCCGCAATTTCTTGGACAAAATCATCGACCAAAGGTTCTTCAACAATGGCTTCTTCATCTTCAAGTGATGTTCTAGAAGTGTCATTTTCAATGAAACGATTAAGATCCTCCATGAGACTAGGATCCCATCTCTTGCTAAATATCTTGAATTTTTTTTCAAGTGAGGATATTTCCTTAGGAAGTCAATGATACCAATTCCATACATCCTTATTTTTCAAGTTAGGAGACATCACAAACCTCTTCATTTTAACATTTTCATGTACCACATCTAATATTGAGAGAATTTCATAAATAAAATAATATGCATTGCAACAGTATCCTTATGTCCACAAAATTTTGGGATGTTTTTATTCCAATCCTTGCTATCAAAACGATTTGGATATCTCGAGATGTTCGAGACATCCAATGGATCAAACAGATTGATGAATGATTGGAGCCAAAGAAACTCCATGTCACTTTCCATTCTTCAAATTTGAACACACATGAAATCATACCTCAATTCAGAATCAAAATGGTGGAGTTTCCCAGATATGCTATTATGCTTAACTGACAGATGTGCTCACCTTTGGACCAGAGAATATTGTCAATAGCTAAGGATTTTGTCTTGAAGAGTACTTTTCTTGTATTTTTCTTCAGTGGATCGCCAGATAAGACCTGCAAGGTTAGTCCTTAACAATAATCTTATCAAAGTACCAAAACAAAACTACCTAAAATTTCTTGCCAAATTTGTCGTTATTTCCCGGGGATAAAAACTTTGTCCTAAGCAACACGCCCTAATTGTCATGCAACAATATTTCAGCGTGCTCGACAACGGTGTCAAAAATGGTACTGCTCAAAATAACACCCTTTATCAAGGTCCTGAATCTCAGTGTAATGAGTGGCAAACACGGAAGAAGCTAGTGCCCAATGTCACAACAGCCTAGCTTCTAAACACTTTAGGTCAACTCTTAAGACCAAGGAGGAGTCCCTATATTTTGGTGAATGATATATGTAATTGCTTAAACAACACACAAACACATTTCCTAAGAAACCTCTCAGTGAATATTAGTGCCTTATGGAGTCAAGATATGAAAGTAATAATAACACTAAGTGAGACGTAGAAGTTACAATATTTTGTCACTTATTCTAAGAAAAATAACTCCAATATGCTATTGTTTTTTACGAAGTTGCAGTAGTCAAGACACTTTATAAAACTTGATAAAAATATATCAAAACAATGCTAACATACCATATGAGATGTACCTTGTATAATGGGACAAGGGGAAGGATTCCAAAGGTTGAAGGGAAACACTAAATCAGATTTGAATCTGTAAAATGAGATCTGGAATGTGCCTTAAAACAACCCTCAAATAGACGGTGGTCCTACTTATAACGCTTCACAACATGTGTCCAAACCCCCAGGGGTCAATCTAGGCCCAAATCCTTGCTTTTTAGGCCTTCAATCTTGGATGAAATGATCAATATACATGTTATACCTGCTATAACAGATCTGCAAAACAAACTCTAGTATGCACAGGTCACGAAAAACCTTACAAACCAACCATGTGAAGAGGGTGCTCTTGAAAATCTACCATAAAATCAACTAGGGTGCACTTTTCTAGCGAAGCAGAAGTTCCAAATTCCAAATATTTTTTGAGATTTGAATATTTTTAATTTTAATATACAAGATAATTTTTTGGTATTTTTACAATAAATATACAACATAATTTTGATAAAAATGTGAAGACAAGGGGTTCTGACCTTAGTCCTCAACCCTAGGGAAATTAGAGATTGAGGTCAACATCCCTACTCGATTTGGCTATTCAAGTTTTACAAATTAAAGCAAGGGTTAGTAACTCGATACTAGGATGAAGTAGCTAAACCTTAATTAGGGCAAACAGTGAATCCCAAGGCCCACAATGGAGAGCTCGTTCAAGAGGAAAGTCTCCTCAGACAAGACTGATGAGATGCCAATAAAACCCTAATTTACCTTGCTTAAGGTGCAAAAGCAACGTTAAAGAAGAAAATGGATAGATCTTACTAACATCTACCGACGAAAGAGCAAGAGAAAGAGTTCTCAGGTCCTCTTTAGCCACGAGTTACTATAACTATTCAATCAATCTTGCAAGATAGTAAACCCTAGAAATTTCACCATCCAACCTTCAACACAAGAGAAGTATGCCAAAAAGAGAGGTGCAACTAGCTTGAATGCTCCAATATACCAAGAGAAAAAGAAATAAGTACATATTAGAAATCTTGTCTTGTTTTCAAATGAATGTTAGGAGCCTTTATTTATGAGGCATCCTAGTCTTTTCTAACTTTAGAGCCTACCTTGCTAAAAAGTAGAATAACGTAAATTTAGGGTTTGTCACCCACGAGTCGATCACTAAACACAAAAAACTGAAAATAATGATAAAATGATGTAAATGGCTTCATCCAAGTTACGTGATGAGCTAAAGGAGGATGACATACCCTAACTACCCCAACAGTGTAGAAGATCCCGCAACGTCCTCCCCTTTAGCAAGGTAAGGCCTTCTTCAAGAAGTTGATGTCATTATGGATTTTGCACATGTAGACCAAGAGGAGGGGTAATACATGAAAGAGAAGTTCCAAGTGGGAATAAATGGGGTGTGTTGAGGTGGGCATGACAACCCTTACTCCCGCAATCACCTCTTACATAACATAAACATAAGTGTGGCTAGGAGCTTCTAAGCCATGTGTCCTAGTGGGTCCATCCCAAGAAGCACCGGAGGACCAACCTCGGGCACAGAAGCCCAACATGATGGGGGACTTGCGTACGTTAAGGGGTATTCAACAAAGCCACTAATCCAATTCTTCTTATAATGAAAACCAAGAGGACTTTCCATGACTAGACCATGGGTCTTGAACCCCGCTAGACCAACACTTTTACATAAACAAGCCCAGACGTGGCCTTTTACAACGGAAATACCCCTTCACTCTGGTACATTCTGAAAAGCACATTGCAGACAATCTAGGTTGTAACACAGGTGAAGGTAACACTATAGAGTTTTTACCTTATCAAGTTGTAATGAAGGATATAAAAGATCCTAAGAATACCATTAGTTTATATGCAACGTTTCTTACTTGACTCATACCAATCCTGGTATTTCATTTATTGTTGATATTGTTCTTGGTATATGGAAATGCTACATGAAATTCATTGGAAAGCAACAAAAATGATACTAAAGTATATCTAGGGTACAGTTCAATTTGGGATTCATCATAGTTTAGCGGGGACTCTTTTGTTTGTTGGTTTCACTGATTTTGATTCGACTGGCAACCCTAATGATTAGAACTCTAGTATTGGTTATGTTTTTATTATTGGTTTTAGACCTGTCACTTGGGCTTGTAAGAAACAACAAGCTCTTACTCTTTCTTCAACACAAGTAGAGTATCGAGCCATAGTTAATGCAAATTAAGAAATTGTTTGGCTTCAGAAGATCCTTTTAGAGATTGGATTTCAGCAATAGCATCTGACTACCCTCTAGTTTGGCAATTAGAATTCCATCAAGCTTGCCAAAAATCCAATTCAACATCAATTTAGCAAACACATTGAACTACACATGTACTACATCAAAAAGATTATTCAGGACCATGTTCTTGAAGTGTTATTTTTCCCTACAGATAATCAAGTTGAGATTTTCACAAAGTCTCTTATCGGAGCAAAATTTTCCAAACTCTGATCTATGTTAGGAGTTTTGGAAGTTGTTATTAAGGGGGGATATGCTCAAATGCCTCATTTTTTCTCTTGTTGTGTCACCTTTGTAGATCCTTCAATCCTATCCCAAGTTGTTTTTAAGGCATGTCCCTTTTGTAAATCTTTCAATCCTATCCCAATTATTTTTAAGGGGGGATGTTAGGATATTTAGATACTTAGGAGTATCCGAGATGTTAGGATATTCAACCACATGAGTAGTCAATGTGTATATATATCGTCATGGAGGTCATTGCAATCATTTTATATCATATTTTTATTCATTTGTGTTTATTGTTTACTATTTAATATTTTTGTTTGTTATTCTTCTAATGTTGGATGTTTGCTAGTAAATGAATTGTTGTTCATTTCATTCGTTATCAAATCCATGCTTTTCATTTAGCTTTTGACCACCCAATTTTTTTATAAATTTTTTGATCACCAAGTCTTTAACAATAATTTGACTTATGGCCATGCATTTACTAAAATTTCTTTGATCTTGGTTTTTTAACCGCAAACTGGCCTTTGGCCATTTATAAGTTAGAGGTTCGTAAAAAAAGAGTATTCCACTATCAAATATTTGTTTCAAGCAGCGTAACAACACAGAGAGTTGAGTGATTGTAAAAAATGGAAACATTTTGGGTGGTTTGTCGACTTTCACTACAAATGTGAAGAACAAATCTATATATAAATAAAAGAAAAAAAATCAAATTAGAGGCCACAGACCAAATATATATATATATATATATATGGGAGAGATGCCAATAGTGGTGCGGGAACCAGTAGTAGTCATAGTGCTCGTCACCTCAACCACCCAATACATGAACATACAATATACCATTAAATTGCACCAAGGATTATATTAATAGATATATATTATTTAAATTAAGTACAAAAACTTCCCATTAACTTACTAAGCCAACAACTGTCACCAATTAGTCTTTTTACAGACAAAAGTACAAACCATATTGTCCCACTAACATCCAGGCATGTTCTGACATAAATATCCAGCAAAACTGTAAAATATCCTATGCTACCTAAACTACAGATACTTAATGCCCATCACTTCAAACCCCACTAATGGCCATTGGAGCAGCCTTGCTCATCACTCCAACACCCATGAATGACCTTTGGGGAAACCTCATTCAACCAGCAAACCATTGTATCCCATCACATATAAACACCTCGAGAGAGCAAGGGTGAAATATGTCAGCTTCCCAAACTAGTTTTTTCAACAATTCAAGCCACCCATATCAATAAATGACACCTTTCAACATGAACTCATCAAATCAACAATAAAACACATCAAAAGCACAAGGCCACCTAGCTAAGCCCATCAAATCATCCATTAATCATGTTCAAAGCACAAGGAACAACAATACCATATTTCCAGCCACTAGATCAAAGCTAAAGCAATCCACCTACCCAAATAAACTCATCAAATCAACAATTAAACACATTGAAAGCACAAGGCCAACCAAATAAACACATAAAATCATCAATCAATCATATTCAAAGCACAAGGATCAACAATGCCAAATTTCTAGTCGTTGGATCAAAGCCAAAGCAATACTACACATTCATTTTTATATTTTAGTTTTTAATCCATGTCAATCCCAAATATCAATCCAGGTGAACAACAAATAAATATAAAACAATCTCAACCTGCCTACAATCGACTCTATTTGCATTTAGGGGATTCACATAGTGCATCAACACTATTAACAATTTTCCTACAATCCACTCGACTTGCCTTTTAGACATGACAACATTGCATCAACACTATCAACAGGAAGACATTCAACCAGTGCATCCGTGCATCAACACTATTAGTAGTTTTCCTACAATCCACACGACTTTCCTTTCAAACATACAAGCAATGCATCAAGACTATCAACAAGTAGACATTTAACTAGTGCATTAACACTATCAACAGAGGATCGGTGTGCCATAGTGGTTTAGGTATTGACATTCGAGATTTATTCATTTTATGTTAAGAGTATTATCTATGTTTCCAGGTTCCATGCTTGCAATTCATAAGTGTTTACATATATACCTGTAGTGCAATTCATAAATGTGTGTATATTGAATACTACATTTCCTGCATGCATTTGAATTCATGGTTGTTTATTTAGTGGTTGAAGGAGCTGAAACTGAATGCTAGTCACCCTAATCCTACTATGAATGTAAGATAAACAATATAAAAAAAATGGTATTGTTTTAAGTGTCAAACAACCCTTATTGTTTAACTAAGTTGTCTAACTACTTTATGTTTCAATGTAACATTTGTATTCAATGCATGCATGTGTAATAATTGTGCAGGTTGCCTCAACCATGCCAAGAATCAATGATGTTGCTCGTACTAGGAAAACAAGGAAGCGAGTTGCTAGGGGTGCTTAGCTACATTTCACTTCATCAGATGAGGACATCGCCCAGGATGTGAACAACAACGATGCTCCTATAAATGCCAAAGAAGATCGTGTGGCAGAGGCAGATGGGTGCAACACAATGCCACCATCAACCATAATTCAAGGAGCTAGTTCATCAAAGAAAATCAGTGCTATTAGAGGGTGGACATAACAAGACATGTTGGTTGTAATTGACGACACTGAATTCCATGGATATTTTATTAGATCAACTGCCAAAAAACATGGGATTGCACCCACATAAATACATTGCTGGATAAATGGCCTAACCAATACAAAGCAGAGGGGGCCCCTTACAGTTCTGATTGGACAAGAGGAGGGCGAGGTGATTATGTGGTGTAAGGAGATGGCTCAACTGGGACATGACTTGAAGTTGATACAGTTGAAATCCATTGTTTCTCAAATCAATCAAGGGAGTCCAAAGCCATTCAAAGATGGGTGAGGTGATTATGTGGTGTAAGAAGATGGCTCAACTGGGACATGGCTTGAAGTTGGTACAGTTGAAATTCATTGTTGCTCAAATCAATCAGGGGAGTCCAAACCCATTCAAATATGGGTTTCCAAGTAAATCATGGTGGGTTGGGTTTAAAATAAGGCATCCAGAACTTGTCTTGCGAACTACCGAGGGCCTTGATAGAGACATGCCACTAAAACTTGGCCCTACAATTGTGTCCAGGTTCTGTGACACACTTTCTATAGCATACGAGAAACACCATGACACTCTAGACCATATATGGTGTTGATGTTTCTCTAGGTTGCAGCATCGGGAAAATATTTTGCAGGCATTCTCCTAGAGGGATCTTGTGTGTTAACCAATTCCTAGTGGAGAATGGCCATGGCATAGGCTTGACTAGTCATGTGTGTTGACTAAGAGTGAATAAGGCTCGAGGTGGTTTGCCTTGATTAGTCATATGTGTTGACTAAGAGTGAATAAGGCTAGATATCACATTGCCTGCTCCATGATGGAGTGACCTATTATATATTAGAGTGAGTTGACTTGTTTATTTGATAGGGGATTTCATCCCCTTATGGAATATACAAGTCTAATCTAATGTTGAATTTGGAATAGGCTCTAAGAAGTGTCCTGGAATTCTTAGAGTGGGATCAAATCATCATTAGAGCTCTATGGTTGAATAGGCGTGAATGTTAGGATATGAACATCAACAAGGACAACTTTTCTATGATCAAGAAATAACCAAGAAGTCAATTCAATCATTGAAGAAGTCCCAGATAGCATTGAAGAAGTCCCAAGGAAAGATTGAAGACAAAAAGCAAGTCGGCTCTGAAGATAAAATAAAATATGAAGATCAAAAGCAAGTCGGCCCCACTAGTGAAAAATTCAAGTGAACTGAAGAATATAAATAAAGTGCTCCAACATTTCATTTTCACAGTGATCATCAAACATTTTCTCTGCTACATTGGTGCGCACTTTCCAAGAGGGCATAGAAAATGTCCAAGGAGTAATTATTGAGGTTATCTTATTGTCTCTAAAAGTTCTCTACCCTTGATAGGGTTTCTTGTGAAGAAGGGCACACCTTTCCATGTGCTAATGTTTCTCTTCATGATTGGTATTATACTTGAATTAGATTGATTTCTTCTAAGAAAAGTTGGCTAGGTTTTTTCCCTTTTGGGTTTTCCAAGATAAAAATATTTGTCTCTTGTGCATGGCTATCTTTCTATGATCCTTTCTTTCTATTCCAATTTAAGTTGAAATTTCCAATGTGCAATTATTCAATGAAACCGTGGAATGAAATGAATGCTTGAAATCATTGCGAAATAATTGTCAAGACATGGAAATAGATTAAAATTCAACATGGTCATAGCACAAAATTGCCAAAAAAAAGGGCCGAAAAATTAGGGTCCAAAAAAGTATGCTTGAAAAATTAGGGTCCGAAAAAATAGGCCCAAAAAATTAGGGTCTAAAAAGTAGGCCTGGAAAAATTAAGGTTTGAAAAAATAGGCCCCTAAAATTAGGGTCTGAAAAAATAGTCCTGAAAATATAGGATCTGAAAAAAAAGCAGGTCTAAGAAATTAGGGCTTCCAATTTTGGACCTTTCCAGCCTAAGTTTAGACTTGAATTCAGTTTCCTTCGAAGAAAGGAAAAGGAAGAATAAATTTTGGAAAGAAAAATACAAGTGAAGGATCAACTCCAGTTCAAGAACAGAAGAAGGATCTTTCAAAGATCAAATGCTACAATTGTCATAAACATGGTCATTATGCTTCTCAGTGTCCTCGAAAGAAAAGGAAGAGAAAGCAACATGCATAAACAATTGATAATGATGAGAATCCACCACATAATAAGACAAAACTTGATGTTGAAATGTCTTGATTGATAAATAAGAAGAAGTCTTGCAAAGAAAACATGTCTACACTTGCATACCAGCTATCACAAAGAGGTCTTCTAGAGCTTCAAGTAGAGCTTGAAGATATTAGTAGGGGTTGTACACTTGGAAACAATGCCAAGGGATTGATGGACACAATGGCTCACTGAGAGGGGGGGTGAATCAGTGAGCTTGCACTTAATTCCAATTTTCAACTTCTTCTAACCCTAACATTTATCATTTACAATTCCATTTTAACATTCATACAGAGATCATCATTCATACTAATCTGTACATCAATAAACATTAAGCAAGTAATCCATATCATTGACACATCACAAGAGACACAAGATATAAGCTTTGTAATATTTTTATATTTCTTCAATTGGCTACAATTGGGGGGTTTTATCAGCTAGAACTGAAGCAGAAGCACCAACTTCTATTCCAAGACTTAGCTTGGTCTCTTTCTCAGATCCAACTAAGAAAAATAGTACAAGGCCCAGCTTTACATACAAAAAAAATTTACATATCACTTTGTCTACAAGTACATTATCACTCTTTCCATAAGCATACATTCATCATACAGTATATTATTATGTTTACCAACATATCCTCATTCTGTCCACAAACTGATCCATAACCATGTCACCAATCTATCCTCAAACAAAACTATCATCTGTCATTGCTTCCAATCACATGTCGATGTCTTCATCAATATGTTGCTTCCTCAGTGAAGCCCAAAAATCAGAGAGATAAACATGAATTTTTTCACTGCTAATGCTGCTAGCCTTTGAAATTTTCCTCAAGCATCCTCACCGAAAATCAGAGCTTATCCTCTCCTCATCCGAATTCACCCCAAAACATAAAGACTTTTCCTCTTTATTTATACTTTTCTTTTCAATCAATCTAGGAGGCCGACATGTCAATTTATTTTTATTTTTGTTATTAAATAATTGTAGTCACTCCTTCAATCAAGGAGATAATACTTCAACCTCCGCAGTCCACATGTCTTTTGATTGTTGACAGCCATGTCATCATTTATTAGGTTCAAGGTGTAAAGTGTTTGGCATGTCATGAACTATCCTTCCAATGTGCCCACAAAGCTGTCCCATAGATGCCCGCAATGCTTCCAAATATACCCGCAAGGCCTTGTCTAAAACTTGCTAAGGATGCCCGCAACACCACATAAAAAATGCCCGCATGGGCTTCAAAGAAATTCCCACACAAGCCACTTTTAAAATGCCTGCAAGGGCTCATGGCATATGCTCGCAGGTTGTCTTTTGAAATGCCCACAAGGTCCTTTTACATATGCCCGCAGTGCCTTCTAGAAATGCCCGTGGGGGGGGGGGGGGGAATAAAATGCCTGCAAGTGGGTTTTGAAGAAGCCCGTAAGGGATTCTAAAATGCCCGCAACACTTCTTCAAAATGCCCGCAGCAAGGGCATATAAAAATGCCTGTAAGTATTCATAAAAGATGCCCACAGGATGCTTAAAAAATGTCGGCAGGGACACAAGGAAATGCCCACAGGGCTACATATAATGCCTGCACATGGCTCTTCGAATGCCCGCAAGCCCCATGCTTGCTTGTCATATGATTCTAAGTCCTTTTCCAGTCCTCAAGCCATGTCATCATCTCCATGTGTCATTGTCCTTGTCATCAAGCATGTCCTCCTTGTCATGTTCGTTTTCATCATGCTTGCTGGCATTGCCATGTCCTCAAGCCAACTTGTGCTTGCTAAGTCTTGTCCTCCTTTTCCATGTCATCCATGCTTTCCTAGTCACCAACAACTTCACATATGCCTTGTCATGCTGGCCTTATCATCTTGCCATGCTTGCTTGATCTTTTCCATGTGTTTGTCTTCCTATTAACCTTGTCATTAAGCCATGTCACCAAGTCATCTTTGTCATGTCATTGTCTCCATGTCCTTGTCCTCCATTGTCACCTTTGCCATTTTTCATACTATCAATGGTTGTCCTTTGTCATCATGTCCTTCATGTCACCAATTTAGCCTTTGTCATTAATGTATTGTCATCAATGAAAATTATATTCATCAGGGATCTTTTCGAGTAGTGATGGTAGATCTAAGGGGATCTTGGATCTAGTGCATTTATATCAGGTTCCAAGAGTTCAAGGCTCGGGCAAAGAGCTTGACAAAGAAGAAGATCAAGGTTTTGGAGGTGAGTATACCTCTAACGATTTCAGTCACTTCTGCAAGGAGGCAGGGATCAAGAGGGAGTAAAAAATGAAGATAAGTATTTAATGCTTTAAGCAATGAGTTTTACTTAAATTGAATTGATATTTTATGGGCATTGACATCCAGTGCGACAGTTTATCCTCTCAAGAGTGAGTCATATCTCTTGTGAGTGACAGAAGTGATTCATATATTCTGTAAGTCGAGAGTGATTCATATCTCTTGGATGGAAAAGAGTGAGTCATATCTCATGTGAGTGACAGAAGTGAGTAATATCTTATGTAAGTCAAGAGTGAGTCATTGACTCACTCTTGAATGGATAAGAGTGAGTCATATCTCTTGTGAGTGACATAAGTGATTCATATCTTTTGTAAGTCAAGAGTGATTCATATCTTTTAAATAGACAAGAGTGAATCATATTTCTTGTGAGTGACAGAAGTGAGTCATATCTTATGAAAGTCAGGAATGAGTTATATCTCTTGTGGTGGCCAGTACACAGTGAGAGTCAAGAGTCAAAGATCTGAGAGTCATATCTAGAATCCTTTCGGGATGCAGAGAGGTAACTCCCAGTGATACTTTCAGGGAGATAGTTCTGAGACCAAAGGGGAAGTTAGTGGAGACTTCCAAGTGGATCTATAAGATCAGACATGTAGTTCAGCTTAGCATTAGTTCAGCTAGTTTGTGGGATACTTAGATACAAAGAAAATAGAATGTCCAGATGTAGATGGAGCAGGATACTCAAGTGTAGAGGGAGTAGGGTGATCCTACACACAGAGAGTACTTGTTGCACATGTTATTGATGATATGTTCCTTACAAGGGTAGATAGGCTCACTAATGAGTGAAAGAGGAAGTTGGCCTCAAAGTTTGAGGATAATGGCTTGATTTCTTTGAATTGAAGATGTAGTTGAGATCGAGTAATATCTTCCTCATTCAAGGGAAGAACACAGATGAGATCTTGAGCAGATTTTGTATGATGGACTGAAAGTCCATGACTACACCTATGAAGACAAATCTAAAGAGGTTGAGTGATTCTGCTTCAGTATAAGATTTGATGGATTCCACTATATGAAAGCAGACAAATTTAAAGAGGCTGAGTGATTCTGCTTCAGTATCAGATTTGGTGGATCCCACTTTGTACAGATAGTTGATTGGATCCTTGAGGTACTTGGTTAACACCAAGCTAGATATTTGCTTTGCAGTGACCACTTTGAACCAATGTATGGTTGAACTGAGGCATGTGCATTGGGTTACCAATGTGATACAGATTAATATGGTATGATATATATCTCAAGTGGTGAAGTGAGATTGCAGTGATATACAGATTCTGATTGGGCAGGAAGTGGAGTGGATAGATAAGAGAACCTCGCATTGTTGCTTCAGCTTGAGATCAGCTATGATATTCCGGTTTAGCAAGAAGAAGACATCTGTTGCACTCAGTACAATAGATATATCATAACCATCGTAGATTCCGAAGTAGTATGTCTTCATAAGCTTCCAAGACATGGGAAGAAGAGAGCAGTGAAACTCCAGTACATATCCACAGATGAGCAGATAGCTGACATTCTCACCAAGCCTATTTCCAAGACAAAGTTTGTATACTTCAGGGACATACTTGGCGTGGTGGATAATGTATCCCTCAGTAAGAGAGAGTGTTGATGATCCTACAGACGAGTAGGCAGACATTCCATGAATTCAATAGCCTAGACACCGTGATGGTTCTACATATGAGCAGTATGGGGTAGACATTCACTCAAAGGAAATGGCCATATGATTTGGCTAGTGGTGAATGGCTCAGGCACACTATTTTCTCCAGATAGCCATAATGATTTGGCTAGGAATGGAAGACTCAAGATGCAAAGTGAGGATATTCTCACCAAGCAAGCTTGGTAGTGATGTAGAATGTCTCCCATTGACATTTTCACCAAGTGTAATTCTTGGCAGTGATGCAGAATGTTGCCCTTGCTAAGAGGGAGTGTTAATGTTTCTCCAAGTTGCAACATTGGGAAAACATTTTCCAGACATTCTCCTACATGGATCATGTGTGTTGATCAATGGCTAGTGGAGAATGGCCCCGGCGTAGTCTTGGTTAGTCATGTGTGTTGACTAAGAGTGAATAAGGCTCGAGGTGCTTAGCCTTGATTAGTCATATGTGTTGACTAAGAGTGAATAAGGCTATAGTTCACATTTCCTGCTCCATGATGGAGTGATCTATTCTATATTAGAGTGAGTCGACTTGTTTATTTGATAGGGGATTCGATCCCCTTGTGGAATATACAAGTCTATTCTAATGTTGAATTTGACATAGGATCTAAAAAGTGTTCGAGACTTTTTAGAGTGGAGTCAAATCAACATTAGATCTCTATGGGTAAATAGATATGCATGTGAGGAGATGAACATCAACAAGGACGATTTTTCTATGATGAAGAAATAACCAAGAATTCAAGTCAACCATTAAAGAAGTCCCACATAGCATTGAAGAAGTCCCAAGGAAATATTGAAGACAAAAATAAATTCGGCCTTGAAAATAAAATAAAATATGAAGATCAAAATAGCAAGTTGGCCCCAACAAGAAGACAAGTCGAACCCACTGGTGAAACAGTCAAGTGAACTAAATAATATAAATAAAGTTATCCAACATTTCATTTTCACGCTCATTATCCAACATATTATCTACTACATTGGTGCACACTTTCCAAGAGGGCATAGAAAATGTCCAAGCCGTAATGATTGAGGTTATCTTATTGTCTCTAAAATTACACTACCCTTACTGGGGTTTCTTGTGAAGAATGGCTCACCTTTCCATGTGCTAGGGTTTCTCTTCATGATTAGTATTGTACTTGAATTGGACTAATTTCTTTTAAGAAAAGTTGGCTAGGTTTTCTCCCTTTTGGGTTTCCCAAGATAAAAATATTTGTGTCTCTTGTGCATGGATATCTTTCTATGATCCTTTGTTTATGCTGCAATTTAAGTTGAAATTTTCAGCATGCAATTATCCAATGAAACTATGGAATGAAATGAATGCTTGAGGTCATTGTGAAATAATTGTCAAGATCTGGAAATAGATTAAAATTCAACATATGGAACTGTGATGAAAAAGGGTTAGATATGGGAAGGAATTGTGGCATGCAGGTAATCACCAAGATAGGGAGTTAGAATGTCCCAAAGATTCTTCCCAAGTGCAGGGAGAGGATCACCATTATTTGATGTGTGAATGTGTAACATACCCAACCCTGGAACACCACACCGAGGTTGGCTACACAACTCTTATCAAAAGGGGAAGGATGAATATAAGCTAAGCACAACAGAATAATACTCTTTAAGGTTAGGCTAATCATGCCAAACAAATTAAAACTTCAAAAACATTCAACCATTAAGGAAGATTGCCCTTCCAATGCAACCTAGTTCCCCATTCTACATGCAATACAGTGTAATGACACAAGAATACATTCAGACTAGAACCTCTTCACATGTTAACTAATTGTCATTACACTTATGGGAAGCTTCCCATATCCTTCTAATCAACTAAATAATTTAGACTTACATTCTTTCATGGAACTCCATTTATGATAGTAAACATTCAACATTTCAACATTCTAAAGAGGCAGAGTTTAAAAGCCTAAACATAACAAGTCTTATAGCAATAAAATTCAGACTTCCAATCCCCTCTCGGATATGATCCAGTACAGCCATACATGGCCGTATAGTCTTCCCTAAAGATCAGTCTGTCCCATGAACATAATTCTACAAAAGACTAGTTTCTAACATCACAGTAAAATCAACGTTACTATCTTTCCTTAAAACACATTTATACATTAATGCATATCAGATTTAATACATGAAATTATCAATCCATAAACCCATGTGGGACCTTATACGGTACATCCATATACAACCATATGGATTGTCCAAATATCATACCCATAAATGTTCATAACCCACAAGCAAATAGCCTTCTAAAACATCCATTAAATCATCAGTCTATTCTACCTTAAATAACATATTTATAACACTACTTTAGATCATATTTTTCATCATTCCTGACAACCATAATCCCATGGATGATCTGATCTAGAACAGCCAGCCATAAATCCCATGGATGATCTAATCCAGAACATCCATACACAGCCATATGGACTACCCTAAATCAAACCTCCTAATAATCATAAAATTTCATAATCAAACTAGCTACTAACAACTAGTCTAACACATCAACATACCTGCCCATGAGATGCCAATTTATCAACATATAGTTAGACATTCACCATGAGCATATATACAATTTAAAAACATGTAATGACAAAGATATATCAACCTCCACGAGCACATGTATAGTAGCATACATAAAGAGTGTAAATGACATAATTACTTATCTTTTATAGTGGTGCAACTAGCATCAATCAGACAACTTTTCGTCCAGCCTTAGACATTGTCAAGCAAAACCACTTGTGCAGGTCACCCCCGAGCTGAGGTCTTATAGTTCACATGAGAGGGTCTCTTCTAACTCAATCTCTAAGGATAAAACTAAGTCCCACAACCCAAGCGACACAACCATGGGAATTTATTCCATGGGGTTTTCTCCCTCTCTACCCACTTACTCCTCCACCCCACTACTAGGTGAAATGGTAATCTCTTCACCTACTAGGTCCCACAGGACATCGCCATTCACCATCAGTATTTATGTGCAGGATCAGGACAGAGACATGTGGTAGACACCATGGAATTACATCGTACTCAATAAAATATCAGTTTCAGAAGCCACTGCTCAATCCCTCACCACCTACTTACTCCACCCCACTACCAGGTGAAATGGTAATCCCTTCACCTCCTAGGTCCCTTAGGACACCACCATTCACCATCAAGATTTATGTGCAAGATCAGGATAGATACAAGCGGTGGACATGGAGAAACTATACCATAGTTCATTAGGCTTACTCCAAACACAACCAATATCCATGTGCTCCAAGCACACGATTCACACACAAAGCAGAGCATACATGGGCTCCCAAGCTTACAATCTTACCCAGCTCTCAACAATCATGTCGTGAACAACTCACCTTCCCTCAATGAATGAAGGAATGAATAATCAAGAATTCTACTCATAGGATCTCCATTCCTTGCAAGACAATTGGTGTAAAAATGTGTGCACAGTATCATGCCAAAATCCCTTTGGAATTTGCATTCTTGTCAAAGCAAGCCTCTGCACTCCTCAACAAACTCAACAATGAAATAATCTATGACCTATGGATCAATCTGAATCCATGTATACCCATTCAAATTTCCTCCAAGAGATTGAATCCAAACCACTGAGAAGCAACTCCAAATCACCGAGGCTTCTCAAAACCCACTAAATGACCCATTCAAGTTCTCCATAGAGTAACTCAAATCCACTAAGACTGACTCTAAACCACTGGTAAAAACACTCCCAGCCACTGGCTAACTTGAATCACTAAGGCCGACTCAAACCTACCACAACTAACTTGAATTCACCCATGATTACCTCCATGCACTAGAGACAACTTGAATTCACAAGGACTAACTCCAATTCGCCCAAGATCACTCCCATGCACTGAAGGCAACTTGAACTAACTCAATTTAACTAAAAATAGCTAAATTAAACTTAAATTAACTGACATTAACTCAATTTAGCTGAAATTAACTCAATATTAATTGACACTAACTCAATTAAACTCAATTTAACTAAAATTAACTGACATTAACTCAATTTAATTGAAAATTACTCAAATTCACTTAAGATAACTTCAAATTAGCCAAACAGGCGCACAAGAAAAGAGTGCAGTAAAAGTGGGCTCCACTATTGTCCAGATAAGGAATATTCTCTCCAGTGAGGGTGCAATAGGGCATGCA
Source organism: Larix kaempferi (assembly GCA_027924585.1). NCBI lineage: Eukaryota > Viridiplantae > Streptophyta > Pinopsida > Pinales > Pinaceae > Larix > Larix kaempferi. The sequence goes on from BSBM01001334.1 coordinate 5,166,238, forward strand.
AATCATTAATTAAGCAAAATAGGACCACCATGGTCCAATAACATCAAAATTAGGAAGACTAGAGTAATGTTAGGGGGAGCCACTGTTAATGTTATTGTAACTGCGGAATATATTCACTTGTATTTTTTATTGGAATTATTATTGTATTTTATTTGTACCTTCGACATAGATGTTTATTCCTCTGGTCGGGGATGTAATTATTACATTTGGTCATGTAAATTCATTGAGGTAAATCCTCCCTTGCAAGTCGGGGCAATAGATCCCTCTATAGTCAAATGTAAAGGGGTTTTTAAGTCCTTTAGAGGAGTCGGCCCAGTTAGAATTAGTTGTGGCTAACATGTCAAGTGGTAAAGTTAAAGTGGAAGTGAATGTATAAATAGAGGACAAGTTCGCATTAGTGAGAAGGAGGACAAGTTCGCACAAGTGAAGAAGAGAGAAGCTATGGAAGACCATCCCTATTTTTGGGGTTTACTTTTGTGACATTGTTTTGGTGATCATTCTATCTCTGAGGAAGTTGTGGGGTTTTCTCCTTTATGGTTTCCCCGAGGAAAATATTTGTGTCTCTTGTGTTTATGTTGTTCTTGTTATTCTCTCAAGAATATCCTAAACAATATTGAGTTAAATTGTGAAAATATAACATGGTTTCATAGCTAACCTGAGAAGAAGACATTGTGCAGTTGCGGGAAGCTAGGGTTTCCATTTTCAGAAACTAGTCATCTTGGAATTTTCGCTATAAATCACTTTTGGCAAAGTTTCAGGATCTAAAACTTGAACATGCCTAAGATGAAATGTTCATGTACCTTGTGTCTGAGTTTCAGCCTCAGATTCGTTGTACTATGTGAGATATGATCCATACAAGTTAGGGTTCTACCTCTTCCAGAATGCATCCCTAAGCAGGTGACCTAGGAAACAATGTCATATCTTGGGCTAGGAAGCTCCAAATGGAATTCCGTAAAATGTGACAGTTAGGGCACGGACTGTAGTTTCATAGGTCCGAATATCAGAGGCTGAAGTTGAAAAAATTATACGTGGCACGTTGTACAAGTTCGCTATGTTGTTTCATCCCATAAACAGGTCATGTTGGGAAACTTAGCATATCTCTCTCATGGAGAATCCAATGAATCTCAAATATGTGGGGTTGGAAAGATGAAAGGTCATTCTACCATAGTTCTAAGTTTCAGACCTTGAGGATCCAAAATTTCAGAGATACACCAGAAACAATACGGCACATATGAAATGGTTCAATGGAGGAAATAAAAGAAGAGGAGGAAGAAGTTCTCACTTAGGGTTTTCAGTTTTTTAGGTATGGAAGGACCTGATACATTGTTGGAGACACCTGATGAAACATTGGAAACTTTGAAAATGGATTTGGAATCCCTTCATCATAGATATTAATCTTCCATCAAAATGTTGCGGGAGGAAGGAGATTGAAAATTAGGGTTTCCAGGTTCTATAAGTAAGAAGAAACCCTAGCAAAGTTGGGAGACTCATAGGGAAGCAATGAAGGAGGTTTAAATGGTACTGATATTCTATAATCCTAGCACCATGAATCTATATAAGATGTTTACAAGTGGTCTACCTTGGACAATTAGGGTTTACCCTTATAGAGAAGACTACAAGCAATCTCGACAAGTACATGAAGAAATACAAATCAAGTTCTAGATCAAGAATATATGACCATGATGACATGAAGACAAAGACTCGTCCATATTATTTGATCACATAGAAGCTCTACTTACGATTTATGTATGATTTGGTTCTACTGTGCTTAACTTATGAGATATGCAGTTTACTAGCACAGGACTCTAAATCATTGAAGAGAACAAAGAAGATATTGTTTGGGTATGTTAGACATAACTAGCAAGCATGCTAATCCAAGTATGTTTTCCTTTATTGAGTTAGAATCGTACTTTGTGTTAGGATCTTAGATAACTATACTTTCATATGGTTGATAATGATTATTCCTGAAGATAGACTTTAGCTAATCAAGGCTTTATGCATATTGTGTTTCTTATTTTGATTAATGATATGACAAACTAGAAGAGTCCTATGGTCAAATCTGAATATGCATGAGTAAAAGGCGTACTCCATGAAACCTTGAATATTAACGCTCGTGATAAATTACCTGTGTATGAAATGATTATGACCGTACTTGTTTAATATTATTTAGGGTTATAATGTTTTTATCTTATTGAGATTATACTAATGAATGTGTGATTATGTATGAGATCTTGAGGATGACACAATGATGAAACTAGTGCACACTTAAGGGTGCATAGTGCTATAGGATGGATAAAAGCTCAAAGACACAAAATCATGATACTATCATGACATGGAAGGGAAGTAGAGATCCAGAGGGAGGCAACCTCCAAGCAAAGATTAAGAGGGAGGCAATCTCAAGGAAGCAAAGATCCAGAGGGAGGTAACCCCACAAAACATAAAAAGATAAGTATTTGAATTACTTCTTGAACTATGAATAGTTAATGATATTAATAAGTGTATGCATATTTGTATTCCTAGAATCGGGAAATGTATCATGCATAGGGTAAGCATTCATATAGAATTGAATAGTGTACTACTAATATGCATATGATGGGTAAGTAACCAATAGTGTTGGACAACATTCCATTGTTGCTTGTCTAGAATGAAACCTCTTTGCTAACATGCTGGGAGCAGTGCATGCTCTTGATAGTATGTTTTGGTAGAGATGGAAGGCATCTAGATAGTCATTGTATGCATACAGAATATGGAAAAGTGTTGTGCCAAAGCATTGGCCAAGATAGTTTCATAACTATGTAAATCATATCAGTATGCATAAAAGGTTATCATTGAAATGATTTGATGATTATGAAATGTTACTGTTTGATGGACAATCCACTCGAGCGGACGTGAGCCGGATCTTCCTAGCTCAAAGTGAGTCTAGAAAAAATAATACAGACTATAAACCACTTTCCTAGATCTGATTAAGTTTCGAGTCACTAGATGTCTTACCTTAAAATTGAAGTCCTTTCTCCTAGATGTTGCTCCACGTCTCGCGGTCGTCATATCTCAGCTACAAGACCTGTTGAGGCACATAGAACAATGCAAACAAGTAAAGAGCATCTATACAATAACAGATCTAAGTAAACAGTTAAGCAGGTAAGCTACGCAATATAATCAACACGGCAATATTGGTGGAAAGCATTTATATTACTGTAAATCGGGAAAGTACATAGTAAAGAATAGACTACAACCAAGGCTTAACGCTGCAGTCCTTCTCCATCCAATCCAAATTCCATATCCTCCCAAGGAAGTGTGAGTCTCTCAATGATGATTTCACCAGCATGTAGACACTATAGACTTCCTCCCTTTGGAGAGGGGTAGAGATTCACTTATATAGGACTAAGTGGATAGGGTATGGATAGGGTAGGTTGAGATATGGTAGGAGATAGATAGGGGATCCTTCCAAGAGGTTAGGAACCGAGTGCCAGCTCTCCCAAGAGGTCAGGGATAAGGATCCAAGTCAGCAAGCTTCAATAATGGGCTCGAAGGACCTATTTTTGTCTATTAACTGACTTCGTTGCACCATGCAATAGAGCAAGTTGTGACGTCGCAGGTTGCATGAGTGTAGCCTGCGACAACCTCTCAAAACCTAGCGTGAATGCAGTGGTATCTCTTTCAGGTTAATGACATAGCCAATGGAACTTTAGGGATGTATACACTGAATCTCATGATGGTAGGATTTTAGGCGTAATAGTTACTAATCTTGTAATTGAATTTGATTTGTAGGAAAAATCGTGTGCTATGATCTACAAGAGAAGGATGGTGAACACTTGTTCTGAAGAACAAGTGATGATTGTTAAGAAGTCTTACAAATCAAACAATCTACAGAGGTACAAGGAAAGGTTTGTGGCTTGCAGTTTCTCACATGAAGAGGGAATTGGATACACTTCTACTAGATCTATACTCATGATAGCCACAACAATAATAAAAGTTACATCAGGAGAACATGAAGGAAACTTTCATGGATGATGAAGTGTATGTGGATCAGCCACTAATATTTGAGGCACATACATGTGTGAGGCCTTGGACAGACACCCTAGACATGGGACGACATATGGACTTGTTTCCCAGCCGATAAGGAGAATATATTGGAAGAAATATTCTAACTCCCAGTGACATTGTGAAAGACCAATGATGTGGATAAATTCTTACAGAAGATTAAAGAAGGCTTTGAACGAGTTCAACAGGCACCCAGAACCATTAGTTATTTGATGAGTTTGATGATCACCATGGGTGATGCAGATTTCAACCTTTTCTACAAGGTTGAGGATGGTTTCTATATATACACATAGCTTGATTCTCGCAGAAGCTCACAGATAGATGTAGAGAGTGCATGATGTTAGACACAGAGGGAGGACTCCACCTCAGAGGGAGAAGATCTCAGAGTTCAAGAATCTTGGCATGATTCTTACGATTAGACATGTGGCTGAGATCAGATGATATTTTCCTTATCGAAGGAAAATATGCAGATGAGATCCTAAAGGGATTCAGGATGATGGACAGTGGCTTCCATAGGCTATAGACAGGTTATTGGTTTGTTGATGTACTTGACAAACACGAGATCGAACATATGCTTTGCTGTGAACACTTTGAACCAGTTCTGGATGGATCCGAGACAAGTTCACCTGGTTACTGCAAAGCATATAATGAGTTAACTGAAGGGTACAATGGATTATGGGCTCAGATATGAAGCGAATCAAAATTTTAACCTATAGGGTTATGTTGATTCGGATTGGGAAGGCAGTGATGCAGATATGAAGATCACTTCGGGGTGCTGCTTCAGTTTGGAATCAGGTATGATCTCCTGGTTCAGCAGGAAGCAATCCTGCGTGGCCCTGAGTACAGCCGAAGCAGAGCATGTTGCAACTTGTTCGTATAGTTTTGAGACAGTATGGCTTAGGAAGCTACTGTCTAATTTGTTTGATCTCCAATTAGAGGCGACTTGTATATTTCGTGACAACCAGAGTTGTGTGAATTTGTCCAAGAACCCAGTGTTCCATGACAAGTCGAAGCATATTGAGATCAAGTATCACTATATCAGGGATATGGTGCAAAGAGTAGCAGTGAAGCTCCAGTATGTTGTGATAGACAAGCAGATAGTCGATGTGTTGACCAAGCCACTAGCCATAGTGAAGTTTGAGTAATTCAAAGAGAAGCTTCGTGTTCTTTAGATCGAGGGTCCTTCCAAGGGGAAGTGATGAGTCTGGAAGACATCAATGCACACGAGCCTTTCTGGCATGGTGGTAGGTTGGTCCTCCCATGGTCGTTGATGTAAGTGTTGAGCCTTTTTGGCATGGTGGTAGGTTGATCCTCCCATGGCCGTTGATGTAAGTGTTGTGCCTTTCCGACATGGTGGTAGGCTTGTCCTCCCATGGTCGTTGATGTAAGTGCAGTGCCCTTCCGACATGGTGGTAGGTTTGTCCTCCCATGGTCGTTTATGTAAGTGTGTTACACCTAAATCTTGCATCATGAGACTCAGTGTAAACATCCCTAAAGTTTCCATGGCTAAGTCATTAACTTGGAATAGATGCAAACCCTTTTATACTAGGTTTTGAGAGGTCGTTGTTGGTTTTCCTCATGCAACCTGCGACGTCGCAGCTTGTCCTATTACAGACTGCAGTGATGTCAGTTAATGGACTAAAATAGCTTCTTAGAGCCTATTCTCAAAGCTAGCTGATGTGTATCCCTATCTCTAGCCTTTGGGGAAGCTAAAATTCGGTTCCTAGCCTCTTGGAAGGATCCCCTATCTCTCTCCTACCATATCTCAACCTACCCTATCCACTTAGTCCTATATAAGTGAATCTCACTCCCATTCCAAAGGGAGGAAGTCTATGGTATCTAATTGCTGGTGAAATTAGCTTAGGAGATATCTCTACTCATCCCTTGAGAGATCCATCATCCCTTTGGACACTTTGGCATTGGCTTGATCGGAGAAGGACTATTACGTTAAGTCATTGGTTGTAATCTCTTCATCCTATGTATTTCCCTTTTAATATAGTAATATAAGTGCTTTCCACCAAATCTCATTGTGTTGATGATATATTGTGTAGTTCGCTTACTTAACTACTTACTTAGATCTATTATTGTGTAGGTGCATTTTACTGCTTGTTTTTTGTGTTGTCTTGACAGGTTTTGTAGCTGAGATCTGAAGACCATCAAGCTTGGAGCAACATCCAAGGAGAAAGGATTAGCGATCTGAGAAGCTAAGAGCATCTAGTTCCTTGATCTCTAATTAGATCTAGGAGAGTTATTTATGTTCTGTCTCTATTTGTTCTCAACTCACTTTGAGCTAGGGATATTAGGCCTTGAGTCTGCTCTCGGTAGATTTTCCGTCAAACAAATCTGGCGACCATACTGGGGAATTACATTCTTTAGTTTTCATTTGATTTCTTTTTCAAGCCATCTAAGCTACCTCCTAAGTCTTTTTCACCGTCAAATCTTCTCTTTGAAGAGTCTATAGTCCTCCTATGAGTCTGTACTCACTATCATTAAACCATTTTATTGCTCATTATTTGGAGACTTGTTCATTTTTCAACTTGGATCTCGCCCGTTGCACCTGGGCAGTGCAACCAGAGCGTTGATTGACCTCTGTTCTCTGTTCTTTTGTCCTGTCATCGCAACCCATGCACTGGTATACTACGACATCGTTGCAATTCCCGTACTAGTAACCTGCGACAATCACTCTGTGTATACACACAAACTGCGTCGATCTGTCAAAATTTGTATAAAGGCATCCCCTCTCCATTTTTTGATTTGAGTCTTGGTTTGATGTGCAGACCCTATCTGTGTTGCAGGATTCAGTCAGAGACTTTGCTCTTGATTCATGTGTCGAAAGTGTTTCATTGTGTGGATTTGTATTGGGTGACATTCTTGATGAGCTTAAGCTTGGTAGTGCCGGACACTTTGAGTTCCCCATCTTCATCCACTTAACTTTCTCATCCCTCCTCTCCTCACCTGATCTCATCCTTGCATTGGATTTGATCCATGCTTCCTTTTTACACTTGTCATTAAGCTTTGTTTGCATTCAATTGTTTGTTTTCAGTATTTTGACTGTTTTGAAGTGTTTTCAGTCCATTTGAGTGCTTGTCTTTTGCTTGAGATTTCCAGAGTGTTTAGAGTGCTGCAAATTAACTTTCTTTTCAGTTATCAATGCTTAAAAGTATCATTGTTATCAAGTCGTAATCTTGGCATATCATTGGAAATCGAAAGTGCATAATTTTTACTGTTTTTCAAGTGCATTTGGAAATCATTGTAGAAATTGATTCATGCATTGGAATTATCATTCAATTATCTTTTGGAAAGTTTGAAGAAAAATTAGTCATTTGTGCTTTTCGAGAACTATGAATCATTCATTTCTTGAAGAATTCAAATGAGATCAAGTTTTTGCAAAAGTGATTCCATGCTTGAGAAAATTGTATGCATTTTTTGGTTTTTAGTGTTGTTAAGCTATCATAGTGAAATTGAAAAGTTAGAGTGCTCTAGATAGGAATTTTCTCTCTTTTCATCTCTTAAGTTTTGATTCAAAAAGACAAAAGAAAAATGTTTGGATTTGGTTATCATGCTTGTTGATTTTTAGAGTTTTGCTTGGAAAAACAGAAAAGCGAAAAGAGTATTTTTATCAAATTGGGTAGATTTTGGGATTGTGTTGCTTTGGCAAAATCACTTGGAAAGAAGTTTCTCCCTCCCATACATAGATTTCATCAAAAGAAAAGTACATTTTTTGCATGTAGTTAGGGCTTTCATTCTGTTTACGATTATATACTCACCTCATGCATTCACCTAACCGTCCAAGATAAAATTAACGGTAGAACTAGGGTAAAATTTTTAGTAACTTGTGTGTAAGTTAGAGATGTGTTCCGGCAACGTAAAACGTGGTAGTTGTCGTTACTTTCCAACCTTGTATTTCGGGGGTATTGTATTCTTCCACGTACTTATCGGTATATCGAAGCTCTTTCACGTACCAACCAGGTATATCGAAGCTCTTTCATGTACCCACCAAGCACCTAGTGTGCTTGGTGTATATCGAAAGGCGTTTCACATACTTGTCATATATAGAAACGTGTTTCACGTACTCGGTAGTATATAGGAAGGTCTCGTGCCGTACGGTTGTGCATTAGACATCACCACTACAGATTTGAGCTCCCACATACCTTGCGTATATCATGAGACAACATTAGGATTCCTGAGACCAACTGAGTTAACCTTTTGGCCGTCTTGGAAGAGCAATACACCGAGAACAGCACTCGGGGAGATTACTACGCATGTACCGTCCAGGTAATCGGGAATTTAGGCAAGGGTACAGTCCCAATCCTCCTTGTCATGTTTTAATGTTGGACCCTGCAGTATATAGCAATTTGCGAAGCCTTGACAATCCTGTGAGGTTCCAGACTGTTTAATCCACTCTTATCACATAAGTTTGCTTGTGGCCTTAGTTTGCGTAGAGTTTTGTCTGGACTACTTTTCTTTTGTTTAGCTTTCCTCAGGAGAAACTTTTGTTTCAATCACTCTAGCTGAATTTCCTTGGAGAAGGTCCCGTAGGATTCATAACTTACCACCCGAGTATCCCCTTAACCAGGAGGTAATTTCAAGGGTAAGGATGGACCCATAAGCCACGGTTGTGTCAACTGAAGTGGAAAACCCCACTTTGAATATTGGAGCACGTTTGTTCCCTCCAACCCCTCCAGATTCACCTACCTCCAACCCCCCACATGGTGAAGAGGCACAAAATTCTACTTCACAAGACCTACCTTCCGTTTTACCGGGAGAGCTTGGATCGGTGGAATGGTTAAATTCACCCCAGGACGGCCCTACAGTAGCTGTTTGTCCAACATCAGCTTATTGGACATCCTCTCTAGGCCACCCAGTGGCTCATTGTGTTGTTGCATCCCCACTTAGTTAGGATACTCCCGACGACCGTTGAGCACCTTATCATGAACAGTTGAATCGATTACATGCCATGGGTGAGTAGTTTCGAAGACAAAGTCTTCTACGAAGGATTGAAGGCCCGACGTTACCTCCTTATCACAATCGCTACTCTTATGATTCACCAAAATCATCCACACAACACGTGACCACTTCTGAGGTTGGTCAACCATCAACTCCTGCACATGCATCTCCTAGACAGGAGACCAGTCCTATACCCCAGGTGACCCAACCTGTTGAAAGACAACAGTCCAACACACCTGTGACTACTACGGTTACATTACACATTCCTTCCTCACCTCAAAACTCACGGGGAGGATACTCTTTACATCCTACTTTCCTTATGGGTAATGCTAATCCTACAGTAGATAATTAGCAACCCATGTTGGGTCAACCTTTACTTAGTGGTCAACAAGTTGTTGCTGGGGGGAAACCCCTGTCTGTTTACCATAATACTGCAGGAGGAGTTCCCATCGGTCCTTCCGTTGGAAATTCCTTACCTCCTGGACCTTCCACTATGGGATTATCTCATGTTGGGGGACCTTCCAACGTAATTCAACCACCATCGAGTCAAGCATATCCAGGTTATCTTAACCCTGTGTCGGGACAACTCAATCCCGAAAATGCACTCTACGGGGTACCCTACCCCGAAAATCCATACACTCTATGGGGGAAGAAAAATGTTTTACAACATGGACCCCACCTACAATCCTTCCACCCCCATTTGGTCCACCCCCACCTCCCATTGGAGGCAACGGGCCCCCACACAACTCCTGAGGTGGTGGACCTCTACCTTCTGGAGGAGGACCACCCCATTCCGTCCATCATGGCCCAACCACTCCTGGAGGCGGAGTTGGAGGCCCTCCCCCTTCGAGTGGAGGTGGAGGACCATCCCATCCTAGTGACGATGGTGGTGGTGGACCATCCCATCCTAGTGGTGGTGGTGGTGGCGGACCATCCCATCCTAGTGGTGGTGGTGGTGGAGGACCGCCCTACTATGGTGGTGGTAGTGGCGGACTACCCTACTATGGTGGTGGTGGCGGAGGGCCACCCTGCTATGGTGGAGGTGGAGGAGGAAGCCCTTACCCTTTCGGTGGCGGTGGTGGACCACCACCTCCTCCTAGCGGAGGCGGTGGAGGCCCACCCTATTCCAGCAGCGGCGGTGGACCACCACCTCCTCCTGGCGGAGGCGGTAGAGGTATATCCTATCCTGGCGGTAGTGGTGGACCCCCACCATTGGACGGAGGCTGACCCCCTCCCGACGGCGGAGGCGGGCCCCCACCTTATGGTAATGGGCCACCTTATTATGGTACCACCGTTTTACGGTGGTGGACCTACTTACGGTCCAAGCGGCACACCCCCTTACAGCCAGTTTCCTCTGGGAACACCTTACAATCAATCGATTGAAGGTCCTACCAGTCCATACATGCCTTATCAGTACTATCAGTACCCTCAACTAAACCAATAGCTTCCCTTTTTGGCTACTTTGGACTTACCCGATTTGTCTTGACTGACGAATGACCCCATCTTTCACGGGCATAACTGACCACCCATTCTGGTTAAGTTACCACCTAATATCCCCAAATTTGATTGCAAACCTGGAGAGGATCCTAACAACCATGTGATGACCTACCATTTATGATGTTCATCCAACTCCTTGATGGATAACTCGATCCGTCTTAGGTTATTTCAATGGACTCTCACCGGCCCAGCTTCCAAGTGGTACATTAAGCTACCACCCAATTCTTTTCCCGATTTTCGATCTCTCGCTATGTCGTTTTTGACACACTTCCAGTTACCCATTCGCTATGAGACTGGTATGGACTTATTGACCTCTCTTCACCAGAACACTGCCACTCATATTTTCAATCATATTCATGAATGGCGGCAAAGACGACGTCTCATTAAGGCTCATATTCCCGACCAACTCTTAGCTGACTGGTTTAAAAAGTCACTTTTACCTGTCGTAGCTCGAGACGTGGCTATGGGATTAGTTGTCATTGAGGAACAGGCTATTGCCCATGCCCATTACTTAGACTTGGTCTATGCTCAATCTGGCACTTTATATGAAATTGTTCCTCTCACACCTCACCCCATGTACGATCCCGCAAAGCCACCCAAGGGACCACCAACTGATGGAATCATTGGTTCCCTTACCTCCCAACCTTCTATTGAAACTGGTGGTTCATCGAACCCCCAAGGTTCTTCCCCATCACCACCATAGGCTAGCAATAGCACCGCCAAATCCACCACTCCTGCTTCCACTGAAGAGGTGAATTCTGTGCAATCAACTTCATCTCATAAATTCGGTGGTAAGAAGAAGAATAAAGGGGAACCTAAGAAATATTCTAACCAACAGGATCCCAAGCCCACTCAGGAAGACACCAAACAGAAGAGGAAGTTAAAGTATCCTTGTTTGTTGTGTGGTGGAGACCATTTCTCTAAGGAATGTCCCCACCGAGACGAAGTTCAGAAGTTTCTCAAGGGAAACTCCACTACCGCAGTACTCAATGATCCCTTCCCCACTCAAAACCAACAACTTATTGCACACACCTATCCTTCCCAAGGAGAAGCATCCTCCATCGCGCATGTTCTCATGATGCGTAGTGAGACCATCAACTTGAACACTCGTTCTCGTTCGTATGACTCCGTCCCGACGAAAGAACCCGTTGGAATTAATACTGAAAAAGCTTCCACTTCGATTCTTGACGTCACTGTACCACCCGTTGATCTCACCATTGAGAAGCCCTCTTTTGAGTCAGTGTTGCGTCCACCCAAAAGCACGATTAGAAAATATTTTTTCAATCCTAATGCTCGGGCCGCTTAGAACTACAACATCGTAGAGGACCTAGCACAAGCTCCTTGTGCTATGTAAATGCTTGAAGTCTTGTAGAACTGTCCTAACCAGTGCAAGACTCTCCTCGTTGCCATCGGCACGGTTGATCCAGATGCGTCTAATACCATCATGTTCTGGCTAGAAGACTTTAAATCGAGGCTCTCCCATCAGTTGGCATTTCAAGTTGCCACAAACATTGCTGGGAAGACAATCCATCGTACCGACTTGAACGAAGGTGTCTCTACGTCAGTCATGTCGATCTCAAGTTGGAGAGCCATTGGCTCTCCTGAGTTGAACCGTTCTCCTACCACTTTGAAATCATTCGACGGACGTGGCTTTCAACCTCATGGGCTGTTACAAGCTTTAGCAGTCGAGTTGGGGGGTAAGACCGCAACCATTAACGTAAAAGTGGTCGTTTCCCCGTTAGATTATAACATTCTACTTGGTCGTAATTGGTTTTACGCCATGACTGTTGTCGCATCATCTGTCTTCCGCATAGTACAATTCCCCCATCAAGGCCGAATTGTTACTGTCAACCAACTAGATTTCTGTACACCTGACACCGCTACTCATCCGAGCGATAACGTTCCATTACTTGGACAATATTTGCATCCTTATGAGAGCGTGGGGTTTGGCCTCATTAAGGACTCATCCCTTATGGGCGTCTTTCCAACTACGGATCCCCCAAATCATGTTGCCACTATGAACATGATCTCCTCTCAAATTTCATCCATCCCCAACTATACTGATCCATGGCTTGTACCTGACGAAGCCACAACACACCTGGATGGAGACACTATGCCCTTTCACCCGCCTAAATCACATACGAGGCTATCCAGTCAGCACCGGAGGACCACTTAGTTGTGGCCTCCACCTCGTGTTCTCTACAGCGGGCATCATCCCTGCCTGATCTTCTGCTACGGACTTTTCATTCTGATGAGTCCATTATGGAAATCATGAGTGCGGATGATCATTCGTGGGAAGACCTCCACCATCGGTCATCTTTTCTTCCTTCAATGGATACTTTGGAGAATAACATTAGCACCATATTTACGCTGAATGTCTGCCCTGGTTCTCAGTCCTCGATACTCACTGTAACGAATATTAAATAATAAATACACGTAATAATTAATAATAGTAAATAGGTATTAATGAGAAGTTACAACTCCTCAAGTTAAGCCCAATCTATATTTAAGCGGACCAATTCATTGTATATTCATCATCTATCATATATATTATTATTTTATCTTCAATCATGAAAGGTGGACTCACTTCTTAACTCCACAACCGAATACGGTTGTTGCATTTGGTATCAAAGCTTTTGCTCCTCCCCTCAGAGCTCGGATTTGGCTCCTCTTCCACCACGCTCCTCATCTTTCACCTCTCCACACGTCCACGTCTCCATTCGCACTTCACTCCCGCATTCGCTCCCCCCACGCCTTCTCTCCTTCATCCGCTACCATACTCAATGCACCTCCCCACCTTCCCAAGCTCTCTCACCTGCCATTCTCCACTACCATGTCTAACTACCTCCCTCCATTCCTTCACACCTCCGCTCCTGCTCGCACCACCTCACGTCTATCCCCACTCCTCCACACTTCCCTGCACGCATCGATTCCCCCACCCCTCCACTTCCCTGCTCACCTCTTTCTCCGCCATCCCGCCATCTCTCTGCCAATCCACTCGCGTGACCCCCATCACTCCCCATCGTGCCTCTGCTCCCTGTGTCTCGCCATCTCCCTTCTACCTACACCACACGTCTACTCCTCCTCTACGTTGCTACACCCCACACTACCACCACCTCCCTCTGCCAAACACGAATCCCTCCACGTCTGTCGCCACTACCTTCCTCCTCTCCTCCCAACCTCCTGCACACCCTTTCACTGTGCTTGCCTCCCCACTCCACGTTCCATCTCTCCATTAGCACAGATCCATCACACAACATCCCATCTACCAATACACAAACACCTGCGCCTCTCCTGCTCTCACACATAATCACCTCATGCCCCCACCCCCGCATCCTCCTTCTGCCATAGACCTCCTCTCTACTCCCCACCCTCGCACCTGCAACTTCTTCCACTTCCTCCAATCACCTTCCCTTCCCCGCTTCGCCTGCACCTTCACCACTCACCCGCCTTCCACTTCCACAGTCCTGCATCCTTCCATCCCTCCACCCTGCTATGCGATCCTCCCCCGCACGTCTTCCTCCTCTCACTCCCTCCGCTTGGGATCTACCATCGCCACCTCCATCTATGCTCTATATGCGTAAAACCCTACACAACACAAAACAAAAACAAAGTTTAATAAATAAAAATTAATAATAATAATAATATTGTTATTATTATATAATATTATTTTTTTATTAAAGTTTTTTATCCAAATTTTAAAATCAAAATATATATAATATAATATAATAATAATATTTTTATATTTTTCCTTCACTACATGAGCAAAATTTCTTCATTATACAAGATCCATAGTGTCATTCAATAAAGAATTGACAATGCTTCTTAAGCAACTCAAGAAGGAGAGAGATGAAATGGTCACTCCAAATCCACCCACACTTGATGATGACGATGAAAGTTATGAGGAGAAGAGATTGAAGGCCATTCTCTCTCACATAATTAGAATGGGTAGAGATGACCTTAATGAGAGTCAAGCTAGTGTTTATGATAAGTATCCAAAATATTGGGTTGCTCTTTATGATGACGATGACAATTTTGAGGAGAAAAGATTTAATACCTATGTCTCCCATGGAATTGGCATAGGAAGAGATAACCTCGATGAGAGTCAAGCTAGTGTTGTTGATATGTATCCAAGAGAAAACACATGCACAGAAGATGAGGAAGATAAAATAAAGAAAACCATGATAAAGAATGAAGAAAAAGACAACAACAATAAGGAGCAAGAAAAAACACTTGCACATCATGCCCAATCAGCTTTGTCAAATCAATATGTGAATAACAAGTTTCGGCGTCAACGAGACCCTTACTTGCGTAGTATATCACATGTTCCTGGGTGTTGTTGTCTTCTAGAACCAAGACCATGGCAATTGTGGTGGCAGAAGCAGCAAGATAAAGGATATAATCCTTGTAGTAATTGGGCGGCTGGAGCACAGGGGCATGCATGATAGCATGTTTTAGACTTTCAAAATATTGTTGAGCTTGGTCGTCCCATATGAACGTGACATCTTTCTTCATCTATCTCATGTAGCCCTGCGTCTTTTGTGCGAAATTACAGACAAAACGCCTTAAATAAGTTGCCTTCCCTTGCAATCTTTGAAGTTCCGTTATGTCGGTGGGAGGTGGGAGAGCGACAATGGCTGCCACCTTCAGGGGATCAATGCGGATCCCATCTTTTGAGACAATGAAGCCGAGGAGGCATCCAGACTCGACACAAAAAATGCACTTGTGAGGGTTCAGGCGGATGTTATACCGCCTACATCTGAGGAATACCGCCGTCAGATGGTCAATGTGGTACTCGTGCTGCCGTGAATGGGCAGGTAAATCGTCCAAGTAAGGTTCCACAAAGTCCTTCACGTTGTGAAAGGCGTACGACATGGCCCGCTGGAATGTAGCACCAACATTTTTAAGACCGAAAGGGAGCTTGCGATAGGCAAACATACCCCAAGGAAAGATGAAATTTGTCTTGTGCTGATCAACCGGGTGGATCTCGATCTGGTTGTATCCGGAAAAGCCATCCATAAATGAGAAAATGACACTTCCAGCACAATTATCAATGATCTGGTCTATAAAGGGAGTCAGGTAATTGTCCTTGGGACAAGTCTTGTTGAGATCCCGATAATCGACGCAGACACGAATGGTACCCTGCTTTTTAGCTACAGGGACGACGTTCGAGACCCATTCTGTCAATGGGACAGGGTAAATAAAACCAGCTTTCAAGAGCTTTTCAATCTCTGCCTTGATTGTCGCAGTATTTTTGGGGTGCATCGGTCACAACGTTTGTCGGATTGGTTTTGCGTCGGGATAGGTTTGAATCGTGTGCGAAACAATAGTGGGGTCTATCCTAGGCATCTCCTCGTAAGTCCAAGCAAACACGTCTCGAAATTTCTTGAACAAGGCCGTAAACATTGTGATTTCGTCAAGGGAACACTTCTGGCCTAAACGAATGTGTTCCACTACACCAGGTGTGACCGAAATGGTAGGCTCAATGTTGGCTAAGTTGCCTTCAAAGTCTGTTTGACACATGAGTGTAGCAACCGTATCCGGTTGTGGAGTTAAGAAGCAAGTCCGCCTTTCATGATTGAAGATAAAAGAATAATATATATGATAGATGATGAATATACAATGAATTGGCCCGCTTAAATATAGCTTGGGCTTAACTTGAGGAGTCGTAACTTATCATTAATACCTATTTACTATTATTAACTATTATTAATTATTATGTGTATTTATTATTTAATATTCGTTACATTGCCACCCCCTTTAAGGGAAGATTTGTCCTCAAAGCTGATTTTATTGATATTGACTTGATTATGGATTTGTGTTGAAGCGTTGACTTGAGATGTGTATTCTAGATTGTTTCCTCTCTCTAGATGCGATCTCGGACCTTCGTGTTGTAATCCTTTCTGCTTGAGTGGTGAGTTTTTGAAACAATACAACTTGTAATTATTTGTTTTCCATATCGTCTTTTGGATTCCATTTATGAGAAATTGTGGATCTTCATTACCAACACATTTGTGTTGTATCAATTCTTTCATGACAATTGCTTTTAAGGCTAAAGGGCTATGTTCATGCTCTTCCTTTCCAAAAGAGAATTCAATTATATTACTTCCGCCTTTTGTGCTGGTGGAGAGTCCAACATTGGATGTCATAATAATGGAGGCATTTTTAAGGGATACCCTTTGATCTTGGAATTCAAGGTGATGGTCATTCTTGAGTGTTTGGAGTTTGAAGACATCAATGTGATCCTTCTCACTTTCATCAAGCCATATTATTGCATATGTCTTAATCCATCTTACCGCCTTAGTGATTGTGCACTTTAATTCTAACAATTTCAAGGATGTGTGACAATTTTCATAGATATGATGCACATCTAAACCGACATCAACTTGACCAAAAATATCTAGGTATTGTACTAGTTTTCTCTGAATCATAGCTTCCATGGTTTCTTCATCGAAATGAATTTTAAGAGCCTTCATTCTTGATTCCCACATGACTGCGTCCAAAGTGTCAATTCGAGAGCAACATAAATGTTGTTCATTTGTACTGACTGTTACACCTAAAATCTTCCCATCATGAGGTTCAGTGTATACACCCCTTGAGTTACCTTGACTGAGTGATTGACCTATAAGTATTTGTACCCATTTGTACTAGGTTTTGAGAGGTCGTCGCAGGTTGCACTCATGCAGCATGCGACGTCGCAGCTTGCTCTATTGCAGGGTGCGTCGATGTCAGTTAATAGATAAAAATATCCCTTCGAGCCCCTTCTCGAAGATTGCTGACTTGGGACCCTATCCCTGACCTCTTGGGAGAGCTGGCACTCGGTTCTTGACACCTTGGAAAGATCCCCTAAGCCTCTCCTCTCATATCTCAACCTATCCTATCCTTACCCTATCCACTTAGCCCTATTTAAATGAAGCTCACTCCCATCTCAAGGGGAGGAAGTCTATGGTATTCTTATGCCGGTGAAATCAATCCTAATAGATCTAACACTCTAGCTTGGGGAACATTCACTTATCTCTAGGAGCTTTGGCATGGCTTGTCGAAAGGAGCTTGCAGCGTTAAGGCTATGGTTGTAATCCTCTTTTCTATTGTACTCCTCACTCTTCAATACAGTAAATATAATTGCTTTCCATAAATGTTGTCTCCTTGATGATGTTTAGAGTTTTCCTCCTTAACTATTAACTTAGATCTATCATATGAGATATATGCTTTCACTTCTCGTGGTCTGTTACATGTTCGACAGGGTTTAGCTACTTGCAATCTGGTAGCGCTGGAGCATTGGATCAACGAAGGAGAAAGGGATCTACAAATCTAAGGTAAACAATCTACTCTTACATTTGTATTTCTATACGATCTAGGAAAGTACTTTATGTTCTGTCTTATTTGTTCTAGACTTACATTAAGCTAGGGATGGCAGAGGGGGAGGAGGGGGCAAGGTTTGATTTGAATTGTTTTTTTAATTTATTTTTTTATTATTGTTTATATAGTTTGTTTCAATTTATTTTTTTATAAATTATATAGTTTTTGTTTTGGGTTTAATTTTTATTTTTATTTTTTTAAATTATATAGTTTTTGTTTTGGGTTTAGGTTTTTTATTTTTTTATTTTTTATTTTTAAATTATATAGTGTTTGTTTTAAGTTTAGGTTTTAATTTTTTTTTTAATTTGTTTGCAAAAATTTCTATATATAATGTTTTTCATATGTGTTTTATAAATATATGGTATAGTTTTTCTTGAATTTGTGTGAATTGTCACTTTTCTGAAAATAATATGAAATAGTATCATCTTTATACAAAAAATTTCTGAAAATTCATTGAAAATGGTTTTAAATGTCTTTATTTTCTAGAATTTTTTACAATTTTGTCAATAAAAATGTCTTATTTTGTCCATAAAAATGCCTTATTTTATAGAAAAATTTGCAAAATGAATATGTTTTTCATTATAAATTGCTTATAAATGTATGTTATTTTGTTAAATTTCTAAAAACACACTTGAAAATAGAAATAAAAAATATTTTACGACAAAGATAATTCAAAGGCCCCCAAAAATGCCTCAAAATGAAAATGTGTGATACCAGTATCAACCCTTTTTGAAACGGAGCTAAAAATAGCTACTAAACTTAGGAGAGAGAAAAATGAGAACTGTGTCGAGTTCTCGTTTCATAGTATAAGTGGTTGGATATGGATAAATTCATCCACTAGACGATTTAAGTAACAAAATATTAGATATTGCACCATCAGAGAACTTTTTTCCATTGGGAATCTTCCAAGATAAGTATTTTGAAGAGCTAAATTTCCCTACACTTTTCTATGGATTTAGCAGACTTGAAGACATTTTGGATCGCTTTGCCTATCAACAAATAGCACATTGGGAGCTATAACATGATACCACAAATTTTGAAATGCATAGCACGAACACTTTCTTTAAAGCAATTAAAGTGATTATAAAACAAATATAGGCAATGAAAGCACAATATGGACTGTTTATCTAGTGGACATTTGTTGCATGTTTAAAAGAGCATTTCCAAGTTTGCATATTGTTTCAATTCTTCTATTGTTATCCAGAAGACACTAGTCCTTGATTTTGTTAAAAGCAGTTGTCATAGTTCTCTCTATCTTGGTTATGTAGTAGCTAACATACTTTTTTTTTTCACAAAAGCGGTTGAAGAGCTTTAATTAAAAAAGAAAGAAGCAAGGATTACATAGAAAGGTTGATGGATTGTTCCCATAACAGGAATGCATCCGTCACTCCTTGTTCATCTTTGACAGGCTTGTAACTGTAATGAAATTTCCCTAACCTATGGGTGCTATAGCACCTTACATATTGGCCAAGAAGAAATGAGCAAAAAAAATACATATCTCTGATCTATACTGTCACAAAAATTATATATCTGGTCATTCCTATATGCCAAAAAAATTCCAGAAAACGCAGAGTTGTCCAAACTTAAAGGAACAATAACTGCATAAAATATCAGAGTATTAATTCGGGTCTTCATGAGCACGAGCTTTCCATCTAATTTATTGATGTGCATACTAGCTTGCACCGAGTCATTCTTGATCTTTGTATTGTTGTCCTCAAAGCCCTGAATTGAGCTTTCCTTTTGAGAGTTAATCAAGCCAGAAGAGCATTCCAAACTTAAGGTGAAAAAAACGCAGACACTACAACAAAGGATAGATAGGGATTTCCAGCAGTTTTCAACAAGATTGGGATGGAATTCATATCCTTCGTTATTTGTGGCAACATCCTCTCTGCACAATCTAGCCACCGAGCAATGAAAATCCTGGCGTTTTTATTGAGCTTTGATACAGAGTTCATAATTAAATCCTGTAGATGGTTTTGTTGGAATATATCGAGGCCATTGATAGAGTGCCAGAAATATGATAACACCTTAGAATTTTGAACTGATCTGATCCCACGTAGATCAAACTTAATAAACCAAAGAGTTTTCAATAGTGTCATGGTCACATTCCAAAGTTCCATATCTTAGTTGCACACCCTGACTTGCCATAGTATCAGCTTGTTCATTGAAATCTCTCAATATATGATAAAATTGATATCTTTGAACTCATTGACAAGGATGAGAAGCAGATATTGGATTTTGAAGGAGGGGCTCTTTTTTTTGTTGGTTAATGATCTTGCTTCCCTGATGATGATGAGGGAGTCTCCAACAATAGTCAATGAATCAATCTCCATATCTATGGCAAGTTCTAGTCCTTTTATGAGTCCTAACCATTCAGCTTCATTATTTGTTTTCCTTCTGATTCCCCATGAGAATGTTCTTTGCTTATTACCCAAAGAATCAAGGATAACTCCACCCGCACCGGCCATCCCGGGGTTTCCCTTCGAGGCTCCATCGAAGAAGAGGATTCTACAATCCAAATTAACTCTCAAGTTCTGGAAATCATCCCTGCTCATTCTCAGCTGCCACGTCATAGATCTCAAATTATTTGTAGGATTGATCCTCATACTTGAATGGGAAGGAATGAGAAAATCAAACATCCAAACTCTTTCTTCAACTGTTAAAGGTTCTTTGTGAATATTCTGCATACCTCTCGAGGATAATGTTTAAATCCAAAGATCTCTGGCTGAGGCAAAGACCCTTCCAGGAGTAAGGTGGATTCCTTCGAAAATATCTTTATTTCTGCTAGTCCAGATTTTCCAGCATACAAACCTTGGGAGGGCTTCCCATGCTCTGGAGAAATCCGGCTTGTGATAAAATGAGCCATGATAATAATTCTTCCAGTTCTTAAACAGATCGATCCAATTTGTGGGCATGATTATAGGAGAGTTAAGACTACGGAGGGCAAGATTCCAGACCTCCAGATAAAAGGGACATTCAAGAAATATGTGATCCATGGACTCCTCAGAATTTTTGCAGAGGGTACACCACATGGGGCCAATGTTCCCACACTTCCTCAAATTCTCAACAGTTAGAATTTTCCTGTGTGCAAGAATCCAATAAAAGGAATTAATCTTAGGCAGGCCATCCATGTTCCAGACCTTTTTCCAAATGGAGTCTTTGACATTTCTATGCTTACTGTTGTAGAGATGCTGATATCCTTCTTTAACAGTATAGCTTCCTGTCTTACCCCAACCCCGACAGTCTTTGATATTTTTATGAATAGGACTCTTCTCCTGTAGCAGAGAGAGAAATACCAAGAATTCTGGAAGCAAAAGATCCGGGGGTTTGAGGTTCTTCCATTCGATCCATCTTCCAGAAGAGTTCCACATCAATAATTCATACAAAGTATAGATATTATTATTATCAAGCCAGTCCTTTAATTCTCTTAGTTCCATCTGAAATTTTGCAAGGGAATTTATCCCAAAATTATCATACCGGATTTTAATTTGCTTGCCATTCCCGGCAATCCAATGGAGCTTCTCCTAGATTACGTGTATTGCTTTCTTGCAAAGGTCCCAGATCGGAGACCCTTTTTTATTGTTATCAATTCCCTCAATGCATCTAAGTCTGGAACCAACCATGTATTTTTCTTGAAGAATTATTTTCCACCAAGCACTCTCCCCAGAAGATAATCTCCATAATATCTTTGCTCCAAGAGCAAGATTCATGATTAAAGGGTCTCTCAAACCAGCTCCTCCATTGCATTTAGGGATGCAAACGGTTTCCCAATTGATCAGATGGTATTTCCTAGTGTTGTTAGTATTCCCACCTTGCCAAAGAAAATTTCTAATTTCTCTGCTAAACTCATGGATGACATAAAAAGGGGCCAAGGATATTGAGCAAGCATAAATCGGATAGGCTGCCAAGATAGACTTAATGAGGATCAACTTGCCAGCGGGGTTTAGCCACCTAAAACCCGATAGGAAATTTTCTTTTTTATTTTATCTATCAAGCCTTGCCAGTCAGACTTTTTCTTTTTTCCTTTGAAGATAGGGACCCCCAAATAAGAAAAGGAGTTCCAGCTTGTGACTCCCTTGAACCCAAGAATTCTTGCAATTCTGGCCATAACTCTAGGAGGACAGTTCCACCCATAGATCTTTGATTTATTGTCATTGATCTTCCCATCCATGGATTTTTGGAAGGTGGAAAGAACTCCTTTGAATCTTCCAGCGATGATAGAAGATTCACCCCCCAATAGGATGGTATCATTAGCAAATTGAGAATTGTTTGCAGCACGGACACCTCTGGATATCGCCAAACCTTTAAGTTCCCCATTGTCTTGGAGAGACTGAATCTTTCTACTCAACGTGTCAGTGACTAGAATATACAGGAAGGGAGAGAGAGGGCAGCCCTGACGTATTCCCCTTGAAGCCTGAAAAAATTTAGTAGGTCTTCCATTGACCAAAGGAGCGATCCAAGGGCTGTTGATGCATTCCTTAATCCACCTTACAAATCTTTTAGAAAACCAAAATTTTGACATAACTTCAAATAGGAAGAAATGATTGACCCTATCAAAAGCATTTTCCATATCGAGTTTAATAGCCATACCTTGCTCCTTACGCTCCAAACTGGAATGAATGGCCTCTTGAACTATAATGATATTGTCTATGATATGCCGCCCGGCTATGAATCCACCTTGAGTTTCTGAGATGAGGTGACCCATAAATTTTTTCATTCTATTTGCTAGAATTTTAGAAAGAATTTTGTAAGATGTGTTGCAAAGCGAGATAGGTCTAAAGCGGTCAATAGCTCGGGGATTTTTTTCCTTAGGAATGAGAGCAAGGAAGGTGGAGTTGGTGGCCCCTCCGACTTTATCCTTTTTTCTCGTCCAATTGAGCATATTTTTCAGATCATCTTTGATGATATCCCACGCAGCCCTATAAAAATTGATGGTAAATCCATCCGGTCCAGGAGCCTTGTCCACTTGCAAGGACCAAATGGAATTTTTAATTTCGAACTCTAGGATAGGTTTGGCAAGGTCTCTATTTTCGTAATCGGAAATGAGAGAAGGAATTCCATGCAGCAGATCGGCTTGTGCTAAGGGATCAGTGTCCCCAGAATCATAAAAGAGCTCTTCGAAATGTTGAAAAATATGAGACTTAATCTCCTCCTGTTTAGTTATTCCCAAACCATCATTATTTTTTATTTCCTTTATCATATTATGACTGTTTCTGATTTTTGTTTGCTTGTGAAAGTAGCTTGAATTACTGTCCCCTTCTTTTAACCATGGCTGCCTTGATTTAATTCTCCATTCCGCTTCTTCATTTCTTCTAGCATTTAGAATTTTCCTTCTAAGTTCATGTTCTTGCCAAATGAGTGATGCGGAAATCTCAGAGGTTTCCATATTAGCTTGCAGATTTGAGGGATCAGATTGTAATTGCTTTTTCAAGTGACCTGGTTTTTAAATTCCAGCTTTGCCCAACTTTTGAGGGAATATCTCACATTTCTGAGCTTGCATTCCCATCTATAGCTCGGCGAACCAAAATAGGGAATGCTTCAAGCAGATTTGATAAGGTCAATAACTTTAGCATCTAGAAGCTAGATGGGATTAAAGCGGAAGGGAATGGGGCCTAAATTTGCAGGTGGAGAGAGAGACAAGGTGATGGGTTTATGATCAGATATAGCCGAAGGGACAACGAAGACAGAAGGAATAATGTCTTTCAACAGAAAAGAAGAACTGACCAGAAAGTAGTCAAGCCTAGCAGCAATATGGCCAACGCCCATTCTCCGATTGTTCCACGTGTATTCCCCATTCTTAGGAGCCGGATCCAGGAGATCTAAATCGGAGATCAAATCCATAAGATTCTCCCCGAAGGGATCCCTTACATTGTTGCCACCCCTTTTTTCATTTTGAGCCTTGGTGACATTAAAATCTCCAGCGATAATGACGTCCTTTCCTTCTAGAGATTCTTTCTGAGCTAAAAGGCTATTCCAAAAAGCATGTTTGTCTTTGTAATGAGTTGCGCCATAGACATTACATATATAAAAGAGATTCGGATCATCATTTTCATGGAATTCAATCAGAGTCCAGTTTTGACATTCTTTAACAACTTTAGAATCATACTTACTTGAGAAAAAGGTAGCAATTCCCCTAGAGGCTCCCCTAGAGCTAATCGTTGAGCCATGGTAGGTCTTCCAAAAGAAATGTGAGAGCACTGTGAGAGGGCCATGACCTCCACATCACTCATTTTTGTCTCTTGGATTAGAAGGATGTCTGGTCTTTCAATTTTGACGATGTCTTTCATAGCTTCAACTCTATGTGCTCCACCTAGACCCCTGCAGTTCCAAGGGACCAGTTTCATTACTTCTTGCCGGATTGAAGGGATGCCCTAGCCCTGCCTTCTACTTTCCCTGAATTCTTAGAGTTTTGAAGAAATTTAGTCTCTTCGATACTTCTCTATCTTCCTAGCTCCATTTCCCTTTATGCTTCTTGTTCACGGTCGAATCTATGTGACTTTCTTCCTCTAGTATTTGGTGAGGGACCGATATCAGGAGGTTCTTGGGATTCTTTGGAAGAAGATTCAGGTGTCAAGGAGTGGGAAGGAGCTTTACTTTGCTTAACCATTTCTGCCCATGAGGAGCTTCCTGGGGGAGGGGAACCCATAAAAGCTATAACCGAGCTTCCTTCGCCGAAGGTTGGGGGAATGGGGTTGGGGATTAAAGTGATTTGGGGGTCTGAACCTGGGTCGGCCAGAGGGGGATCCGGTTCATTAATTTCACCTTCTTCCATAATCAAAGTGGAAAACTGATTGTTGGTGTTGGTTTCCTTTTCTGTTTGAGATTGAGCTTTACCTCGATATTGTTGAGGTTCCTTTGGTTCCAAATTTGCAGTGTTCATTCTTCTTCCTTTTTTCACCTGTTGCCATTCCTCCTCTTGGGGTTTCTACTAGGTCTCCTGGATTGCTTTAGGGCAATTTTTGACAAAGTGACCGTACTTGTGGCACTTCTTGCATTTGAAAGGTAACTGTTTGTAGTCGACTTTCTAAATATGTTCCCATCCGTCCATACATAGGTTGACTATCTCCGGTAACCCCTTCTCTAGATCAACCTCAACACAGATTATGGCACATGAGAATAATGGGCCTTTTGGCTCGACTTTATCAATATATTTCCCAAATGAATTCCTAATTAGCTAGAGGGATTCATCATTCCAACAATGCAAAGGAAGGTGGGGCAAACGAACCCAAACAGGAACAACATATGGGACGTCCCTTTCAGGGTCAAAAGATAGCGTCCACCGGTTGAGATAAAGCCCCCCCGGACCCATGAAATAGGGGCCACTACGAAAAATCAAATCACGATCTTCTTTATTTTCAAATAGGAAGGTGAAAAATCCTTTTCCACAGAAGCAATGCTGCAACCCGCCTGAAATCAGTGGCATCCAATTCGTCTTTACCCAGTTGTCCATTGTCTTCGGTGATGGCCAAATCCCCGTGAACTAACCGATTAAACCCTTTTCACTCAATGAGAGAGCTTTTAGGAGAGAAGCAGCCGACATGATTTGGATCTTAGGAGCTTCAACTCTTTTGATAAACACATCGCCAGAGGAAGCTGTCGTTTGTGGAGGAGGGGGTGAGGCAACCACAAGGGCGCGGAATTCCTCATCCAACAGAATCCTATGAGCCTCCGGACTCAGGTCCGGAGGGGGATCCATCTCTGGAGAAAAACGAGAGAGCCCTAGACGTGCAGAGGCACGCAAGCTCAGGTAGAATTTTGCGACTACTAACATACTTTGTTGTTGCATAGGAATCTAACATATATTGTGCATTTGTATTTGCTTGCCATAAAGCTGGCATGGATTTTGCAAATGGGTTTATCCAAATATCAGAAGCATCTCTTTTTAGTATCAAAGTTGGGGGATCAAGTAGACATCGCCGAAGCAAAATGTACTCATATTTGCTTACGCTAAGTTCTTGTAGAAGCATTGGGGTGATTCCATGAAGATGGGTAACTATTTTTGGCCAAATATGACGATGAAAAACGGAAATTTTACCCATGTATTAAATTGAAGCCCTCGAAACTCATATTTGCCACATGAATTTTGACATGTGGTTAAAAAACGAAATGTAGAGAATTATGTTGGATTTCCATTGATATTTTTTTCGAAATATACCAATGTCATTTATCGTGTCAAATTTTCATTTAATGAAACGTTTGTACTTAAAAATTTGAAGAGAAATTAACAAGTAGTTTGTGTGTATGCACAATAATTTAATGTTAAAGTAATAATTTTAAAAAATGAAATATGTGAACATGATCTAGACAGAATGCACTAGTGCTTACATATTTTTCTTTTAATTTTTCTCAAAAAATTATATTTATTATTATTATTTGAAACTGACCAATGAATATTTCAGCCGCATTTTGTACATGTGTGTGTGTGCACCAAATCTTTTGATTGTTTACATAATTTGCAAAACTAAAAATACCCTTTTGAAGAGGACGCACTTATCTAGTGCTTGTATATTTTTTCAATTTTTTTGGATGTGTAATTTGAATGTTGTTGATTTATCGTTGAGCTCAATCGAAGTTGTCAGCAGGGTTTTTTAGGGCAAGTTTTAGTAGAAATTTAAAAACAAGACATACGAAAATAAAAATTCGTAAATTTTATGTATATGGATAGAGGATTCATTGATGAATCCAATGGCATCAAGTCCGCCCATTAATGTGAATTTAATGACATAGTTTAAGCCTCTGAAAGGCAGACAAAACTTTCTTTCTGCAGTGAAAAGGGCTCTCGGCCTATTTTTTAGACCCTCGATCGAGGGCCAAAAAACAAGTCGCGGGCCTTTTTTAATTTTTTTCAAAAGCTAGATCGAACTTTTGTTTCAACCCTCGATCGAGGTCTTGTTTCAAACCTTGATCAAGGTCTTTTAAATCCCTCAATCAAGGTCTTTTAAAACCCTCGATCGAGGTCTTTTAAAACCCTCAATCGAGGTCTTTTAAAGACCTCGATCAAGGGTCCGCAACACAAATTTTTAGTACTTTGCTCGCCAAAAATCGTGAACCAGCTTCATGGATCAACCCCTCTTCATTCATCTTTAAGAAAAGCAATTTTCATTAACACAGCTCCAGATGATAAGCAAACAGTTGTTTTGAAAAGACCTTCGCTTCTAGAGAAAGAGCCTGATGATTCAGAAGACATAACCTCTGTTTCGATTTTGGACAAGTACATTCCATGGCCTCTTGAACTTGCAAATATTTCATTGGTGGAATATGCGTCTTCCTATTCTTGTTTCCATGGAACAACAACAAAAAGAACTAGACCATGTATCATACGATTCATTCGCTAAAACAAAGAAAAAGACCCAAAGAACTTTTCGCGAGAAAAAATGATTCTCTATGTACCACACAGAGACAAGTGCAAATTTCATAAAGCAAAGTTCAAGACATGGTTTGAAACATTTCTAGCTTACAAAGAACAAATAGAATCTATAGAGCAAAAGTTTGTAGCAAATACATTCTACAAAATGGGGTGATATCGATGTTGCAGCCGAAACAATTGCAACTGAGCCCATAGATATATTTGAATCCCCTACATTTCCCAACAAAATTGTTACTATGCCTTTGTTTGAGCAATATGACATTCAACATGAACTTTTTCACAAAAATTTCAATCATTAAGCCAAATAAAATGACACTTGAAAACTGACAGAAAAACCATTCCTATTGGGCATAGATCAATACCATTTTCTTATAAGAACACTGAATAATGAACGAGAATCAATAGCAAAAGAAATTATCGCAAGAAAAAGAAACCATCCTTCAATCCTGATATATCTCTTCTTGACAGGAGGTGCAGGAACAAGAAAAATGCATACTACAAAAATAATATATCATGGTTTATTACATTGATATGACAAAGATATTGAAAGTGATCCTTTGAAAAAAAAAATTGATACTTGCATTTACCGGGAAAGTTGTATACAATGTAGATGGTGTTACATTCCATTCTGCTATAAAACTGCCATTAGGGTCTTCAAACATGCTCCCCCTAAATTATGATACGCTTGACCTATTGACAAAAGAATATGGACAACTACAAGTCTTGTTAATTGAAGAAGTATGTTTGATTGGATCCCGAATGTTATATGACGTAGACAAAAGACTAGGAGAGATTCTGCATGCTCCAACAAAGCCATTTGGAGGGATTGATGTCATATTTTGTAGAGACCTTTGTCAGGCGTGGCCTGTGCATGATTCTTGGATTTTTGAGCAGCCAACATTTCAAAAACGAACATTCCAATATAGCTTTTGTCTGGCAATATTAAGTCCTATGAATTAAAACAGGTTGTCAAACAAAATAACAAAGATTTTATATATGTATTAAACAGAATCACGGACGATAGATGACATTAACTACCTTAACAAATCTTGTTACAAACAACCTCCTACAGACCCCAACACTCCCGTATCTATTTTATAGTAACAAGGACGTTTAGGAACATAATTCAAAGATGTTGGCACTTGTTGATACAAAAGAATTTATACTCGTAGCACAAGATACCAAAATTGATACACTTGACAAAACCACAAATGTGCAAAAGACAACGCCATTGCATGTTACAATAACCTTGAAAAAAGACATGCTTGTTGGACTCGTAACAGGAAACTACTCAATACAGGATGGCTTGGTAAATGGAGCAGAAGATTTGTTTATACATTATTTAGAAGAGAATGCTGATGTTGTTTGGATTGAATTTGCAAACGAAAAAGTCGTCATAGAAAAGAGAAGCAAAATGCAACATCTTTTTCCATCCAGAATCAAAAGCAACTGGACACCAATCAAAAGAATCGCATTGCAAATGGAAACTGAAAATAGGAAAAATATCATTCGAACACAATTCCATTTCAACTAGCATGTGCACGAACAATTCAAGGGCATTGCAAATGGAAACTGAAAATAGAAAAAATATCATTCGAACACAATTCCATTTCAACTAGCATGTGCACGAACAATTCATGGGTCACGGGGCTTGACAATGGAAAAACTTGCCTGATCCAAAGGGAGTTAGAAAACATGGTCTTGTATACACAGCACTCTCTTGTGTGAAAGACATCAATTCACTATAGCTTTTAAACAAATTAGAAAAAAAAAATCACTCTGCCCAAAAGTAATGACCGAAATGACAAGATTGCAAAATCATGGAGCTTGGCAATTTCATTCAATATGGCCTGAATTCAATGCCAAATGTTCAACATTTGCTTGTTTGCTCATTAAACACACGAAGTTTCTTGTTGCTTGTTGAAGATATCACAAATTATCATGAACTAATGCAATCAGACATTTTATGTCTACAAGAAACACATCTAAAAACCATATAATCAAACACTTGCAAAAAACTACAACTGCCTATTTGCATTTTCAATACATGGAATCCTTACATTAATTAAAAAAAAGCATTGCCATAATTAACACAAAAAACTATACACAAAAATCATGTGAAATAATGTTCAATGGAAATGTCCTAGAGATTATAAACATATATAGTAGACAACGTGCTATGGTCAATACTCTTTCCTGCATATTGGACCGCATCTTGTCAAATATCAAAGTCGGCACACAAATTCTGATAGTTGGTGACTTCAACATTGACATGCTGCGAGAAACATCATCAAAAATGAAATTGCAATCGTTTATGCAAATAAGAGGCTTATTGATAAAAACAACAAAACCAACAACCACTTCCAGCTCTATGCTGTTAGTTTTTGTACCTAGGGAAGTGTTCCCCTAGTGACTTTTGCCTAAGTCACTTAGAAAGGGGGAAAAAGTCACCCTCACATTAAATGACTTGTGAAAAGCATTTAATGAGACTTTATAAACATAGTCACTTTTAATAAATTTAAGTGGGTGAGTGAAATTAACATTTATGGGAAATAAATGGAGCATTTAATTTCAACCGTCGATCTAAATCTATCTCATCCATTGGATTAAAATTACCCTAGGGTTTGATCAAAAAGAGAAGGGAGGCATTTCATTTACTCGCTTTTTGAGAGATTCAAGAGAAGAGAAGGGTTTTTGAGAGAGAGGAGACCAGCACGATTTCCTAGGAGAGATTCTGCACAGAAATCGAGGAGATTTTTCCAACATTTATTTCAGGGCACATTTCCCAAGGCTGTCATAAAGCATGGATCAGGGCACACATATTGAGGAACATTTTTGGGCACTCATCCCGAGTTGCAGCACGGTTTTCAAGGAGGAATTTCTGGGCACAAAACCCAAAAAATTTAGGCACACATTTCGAGGTGTTGACTGGGCACAAAACCTGAGACTGCTGCACAGATTTCAAGGTGTAATACTGGGCACATTTCTCGATACAGTTTGCACGTGTTTCAAGAAGGTACAGCATGGATTTCGAGGAGTGAATCAGGACAAAAATCAAGGTACAGATTTCTGATTTACTTTAGCACATTTTTCAAGGTGGCTTACTGCACACAAACCAAGAACCGTACAGGTGGTACGAACTGTGTTTTTCCAACACAGAAACCGAGGTTCTGTTTGCACACATTTCAAGGCTGCTAGCTCAAAAATCGAGATTCAGTTTGTTGCACATATTTCGAGAAATATTCTGGTTGGTGGAGATAAGTTATATTTTCATTGTAGTGTTGTTATGATATTTTTGTTAATGAAATAAATCTCTCTCTCTCTCTGACTGGTTTTCCTCGTGGGGGTTTTTCCAGGGCTATTGGCCAAAAATTCTGAGTCTGATTTTTTAATGGTGTGCATGTTTAAATTAAATTTCTGCCTGTCAAAGTGATTTTACAGCGTGTTTAATTGTCTGACAATTTTCATAAGTAATTTCCAGCCTATGCAAAACCGGCTGGGGATGAAAACCCCTGAGATGTTGATATAAACCAGCAAGCTGAAAACGCAGAAAAATTTACATGGTATCAAAGCTTGGGGGTAGAAAACAGTAATATTTTGCAGACACACAGAAATTTCCATAACTCAGTAATTTCCGTAATTTTCTTTTGTTAGTGAACAACACTTTGTTGGGTTGAAGTAGAGATGGCTACAGGACTTAGGTTGGAGGATAGGCTAGATGGGACAGGTAACTTTGTGCCATGGAAGGCTAGGATTCTGCTGATATTAGAGTAGAATGAACTATGGGAGGAGGTAGTTAGAAACACTACAGCAAACCCTGTTCAGATTCTCGCACCTACAGATGCAGCAGCATTATCAGCCTTCAACAAGAAGAACTGTAAAGCTAGAAGAATAATCCTTGATGTCGTTAAAGACCATATCATCCCTCACATTTCAGGAAAAGCTAGGGCACATTTGATGTGAACTGCTTTGACCAATTTGTATGAGAGTACCAATGAGAACTGGAAGATGGTTCTCAAGGAGAAACTCAAGAGTATAAAGATGAATGGAAGAGAGGGAGTGACAGCTTGCCTTACCAAGATATCTGCAGTTAGAGATGAGCTAGCAGGAGTGGGGAGGTGGTCACTACTACTAAGCTTGTGCGTACAGCGATGAATGGGGCTTCAAAGCCCTGGGGTGCATTTGTGCAAGCTATAGTGGGCAGAGAGAACCTACCTTCTTGGGAGAGACTATGGGATGACTTTGTGCAGGAGGAGACCAGGAGAGGTCTCGTACAGGGCAGTTCGTCACAGGGTGGGGTAGATGAGGAGAACGTGGCTTTGACAGCAAAGGGGAAGAAGAAGAAGGGTCCCAAGAAGGGTGGGGCCAAGCAGCAGCAGCAGCAGTAGGGTGGGAAGAAGAAGGACTTGAGTAAAATCAAGTGTTATGGTTGTCAGACATTTTGGCACTATGCTTCACAGTGTCCAAACAAGAAGAAGAAGAAGGGACAGCAGATTGCAGCTTCAGCGGAGGTTGATGATTTTGGAGATAGATTTCAGAGGGAGTTTTCCCTATGTGCTGGACAGATTGAGAGAGAGAGAGCCTCTTTAGTTACCAGCACTGATGTGGATATGGAGATGGAGAATTCCTTGTTGGCAGGCCATCAGACGAGTGCATCCACCACTGGTACTTGGTATATTGACAGCGGAGCTTCGAGCCACATGACAGGTGCTCGAGAGATGTTCTCCGAGCTTTCATAGACAGGTACATATGTGGAGGTTGTACTAGGTGATGACACCATTGTTAGAGCAGTTGATCGGGGGACCATTACATTTCAGAGGGAGTCTATGAGTCCCGTGACTCTGAGGGATGTGTTATATGTCCCTGGGCTGAAGAAGAACCTTGTATCAGTTTCTACCATTGAGGACATGGGTCTTGGGGTATGTTTCTCAGATGGGAGAGTACAGGTATTCCCCATGACTACAGGAGTATCTACCTCCATGGACATTGGGGTTAGATGTGGAAAGTTGTACAAGCTCTTGTTTCAGCCGCAGCACGCTCTAGCACATAGCAACAGCAGTGAGCTATGTGAGATATGGCATCGGAGGATGGCCCACTTACATCACCCAACTCTGAGATTGTTGAGGAGCATGGTTACAGGTTTACCCGAGTTCAACACTGAGCAGAGTGATGTGTGCAGGGGGTGTGCTTTGGGAAAGTACACCAAGATTGCTTTTCCAAGCAGTGACACCAGAGCAACAGGAGTGCTTGACTTGATCCATTCTGATATTTGTGGTCCTATGTCATCAGTCTCTTTGACTGGTTTTGAGTACTATATCATATTCATTGATGACTACTCCAAGAAGATCTGGATCTACTTCTTGAGGAGCAAGAATTCACCCTTAGTATTGAGATTCTTCCAAGGGTTCAAGCCCTTGTGGAGAAGCAGACAGGGAGGAAGATTCGGATGTTGAGATCGGACAATGGGGGTGAGTATACCTCCAAGGAGTTCAATGGATTTTGCAGACAGGAGGGTATACAGATACAGCTGACAGTTCCCTACACTCCTGAGCATAATGGAGTAGCAGAGAGGAAGAACAGGTCGATTGTGGGAGCAGTGAGAGTGATGCTCCATGATCATGGGTTACCATTATTTCTATGAGCAGAGGCATGTAGCACTGCAGTTTATCTGCAGAACAGGAGTCCTCACCGTGCTTTGGGGAGGAAAACTCATGAGGAGATGTATATAGGAAAGAAGCCTGAGGTGAGCCACTTTTGTATATTTGGTTCTTTGACTTACTCTCATGTCCCTTTTGAGAAGAGGACGAAGTTTGATCCCACTGTAGAGAGAGGCATCTTTGTGGGATATGATGAGACTTCAAAGGCTTATCGGCTTTATCTTCCTGGCCAGAAGAGAGTTGTAGTGAGGTGGGAAGTGAAGTTTTATGAGGAGAGAGCCTTCAGGAAGTCCAGAGAGTTAGAGCAGAGGGAACCACCAGCTCCCACACCTCAGTTGACACAGGCTTCTTTGATACAGGTTTCAGGTCCACAGGTTTCCGGAGTGACTGGATCACAGAGTACAGGCACAACTCCTACAAGTTCAGTGGTTCAAGTGACAGGTACTTCAAGGACAGGTTCAGGTTCTGGTTCACAGGTTACAGGTTCTTCAGGGACTGGTTCATCAGTCACTAGTCCTCGGGGTGTTGGACCTTCTGCTTCTGGGAGTTCTTCAGATGAGGATAGACCAATATGGGAGGAGCCTTCAAGGAAGAGGAAGCCTAAATGGCTTCAAGACACCTTGAAGGAAGCAGAGGCATTTGGTAGACCCCAGGAGGAGATCAAGACAGTAGTGATGCCGGATAGACTGGTTATGGCTCTTGTTGCGAGTCTTCGTGATTCAAAGCCTTCCACATTTGAGGAGGCTTCTCAACATCAGGTTTGGAGAGATGCCATGATGGAAGAGTACCATTCCATCATGAAGAATGATGCTTGGGAGATAGTGTCGAGACCAGAGGGGAAGTCAGTTGTGACTTCCAAGTGGCTTTACAAGATAAAGCATGCTGCAGATGGCAGTGTGGAGAAGTACAAGGCTCGGTTTATGGCTCAAGGATTTTCACAGGGTGAGGGAGTTGACTATGATGAGACTTTTGCACCAGTTGCTCGGTATTCTTCTCTCAGAGCAGTGATTTCTATAGCAGCGGAGATGGGTTGGAAGATCCACCAAATGGATGTGAAGACCGCATTTCTCAATGGTCTTCTGCAGGAGGAGGTGTACTTAGAGCAGCCATAGGGATTCGAGATGCATGGGAGAGATTCTCATGTATGCAGGCTGAGGAAAGCCTTGTATGGACTGAAGCAAGCTCCTAGAGCTTGGTACTTCGGGATCGATACATACTTGACATCGATGGGTTTTCAGAAGAGTGAGGCTGATCCCAACCTATACTACATTGTGGTTGGTGGAGATCCTCTCATTCTTTCATTATATGTTGATGACTTGTTTATCACAGGTGATGAGCGTCTCATTGCACATTGCAAGAGAGATCTTACTACGGAGTACGAGATGACTGACATTGGGTTGATGCATTATTATCTAGGGATGGAGGTTTGGCAGGAGCCTGAACATATTTTCCTAGGACAGGGGAAGTATGCAGTTGATATTCTGAGGATATTCTCGATGGAGGACTGTAGGCCGATGTCTACACATATGATCACCAACTGGAAGCAACTTCATGCTTCTAAGGGTAAGTTGGTGGATCCTACACTTTACCATCAGCTCATTGGATTGTTGATGTATCTAGTCAACACCAGGCTAGACTTGTGTTTTGTGGTGAACACTCTTATCCAGTTCATGGTGGAGCCTAGGAGTGTACATTGGACTACCGCAAAACATGTGCTGAGATACCTAGCAGGTACAGTGGACTATGGTTTGGACTACAAGGGTTCGGGTGGAGTCAGTTTGGTTGGTTTCACAGATTCAGACTGGGCAGGTAGTGTGAGGGATCGAAAGAGCACTTCCGGTTGTTGTTTCAGTTTGGGCTTGGCAGCAGTGTTGTGGTTCAGTCGGAAACAGAAGTTCATTGCATTGAGTTCTACCGAGGCTGAGTATATGGCAGCCAATCAGGCTACTTGAGAGGCATTGTGGCTTCGTAAGTTGTTGGTAGATTTATTTGATCAGGAGCTTAGGCCTACGGTGATCTACTATGACAATCGGAGTTGCATTCAACTCTCTGATAATCCAATTTTCCATGACAGGTCAAAGCACATTGAGATCAGGTACCATTTCATCCATGACTACGTCCAGAGAGGAGCAGTTGAGTTGCAGTATATTTCGACCGATAAGCAGGTAGCAGATATCCTCACGAAATATTTGGGGAGAGGGAAGTTTATCTTCTTCAGAGACAAGTTGGGAGTGGTGCAGAACACCTTCCTCGGTAAGAGGGAGTGTTAGTTTTTGTACCTAGAGAAGTGTTCCCCTAGTGACTTTTGCCTAAGTCACTTAGAAATGGGGAAAAAGTGACCCTCACATTAAATGACTTGTGAAAAGCATTTAATGAGACTTTATAAACATAAAGTCACTTTTTGATCAATTTAAGTGGGTGAGTGGAATTAACATTTATGGGAAATAAATGGAGCATTTAATTTCAACCGTCGAGCTAAATCTATCTCATCCATTGGATTAAAAGGGCCCTAGGGTTTGATCAAAAAGAGAAGGGAGGCATTTCATTTACTCACTTTTTGAGAGATTCAAGAGAAGAGAAGGGTTTTGAGAGAGAGGAGACCAGCACAATTTCCTAGGAGATATTCTGCACATAAATCGAGGAGATTTTTCTAGCATTTATTTCAGGGCACATTTCCCAAGGCTGTCGTACAACACGGATCGGGGCACACATATCGAGGAACATTTCTGGGCACTCATCCCGAGTTGCAACACATTTTTCAAGGAGGAATTTATGGGCACAAAACCCAAAAATTTTAGGCACACATTTCGAGGTGTTGATTGGGCACACAACCCAAGACTGCTGCGCAAATTTCAAGGTGTAATACTAGGTACATTTCCTGATACAGTCTGCACATATTTCAAAAAAGGTATAGCACGGATTTCAAGGAGTGAATCAGCACAAAAATCAAGGTACAGATTTCTGATTTACTTCAGCACATTTTTCTAGGTGGCTTACTGCACACAAACCAAGAACCCTATAGGTGGTACGAACTATGTTTTTCCAGCATAGAAACCGAGGTTTTGTTTGCACACATTTCAAGGCTGCTAGCACAAAAATCGAGATTCAGTTTGTTGCACATATTTCGAGAAAGATTTTGGGTGGTGGAGATAAGTTATATTTTCATTATAGTGTTGTTATGATATTTTTACTGATGAAATAAATCTCTCTCTCTCTCTGACTGGTTTTCCCCGTGGGGTTTTTCCAGGGCTATTGGCCGAAAATTCTGAGTCTGATTTTTTAATGGTGTGCATGTTTAAATTAAATTTATGCCTGTCAAAGTGATTTTACAACGTGTTTAATTGTCTGAGAATTTTCATAAGTAATTTCCAGCCTGTACAAAACCGGTTGGGGATGAAAACCACTAAAATATTGATATAAACCAGCAAGCTGAAAACACAGAAAAATTTACATATGCTTGATCACTTTTGGACAAATTTGTAGAACAAATACATTGCTTTCAATGTTTCATATGCTTATTGGACTGACCACAACGCCAATTTTTTGTTGGTCCCTTGCAGAAACAGTTAATAAGTTTTTCATTTACAATCCAAATATGCATAGAAAACATTTATTGTTTCTAGAAACGTTGTCAATAAAAAAAGTGTTATTGTTTTCTTGCAAATGAGAAAGCTCCCTCTCGAAAATAGCACGAACAATAACAAATCCATTGTTGTTGCCAGTGGCTTCTAAACAATTTTACAGGATCATTGACTTCTTTGCAATGCTTTGGCTCTCTATATTGCCCACCAAAGTCACGGTTTCTTTTTTGTCCATGCAAGGTGTGCCTAGTCTACTTTCTCAATACTCAAGACTAGGAAAAAAAATATTTATATTCATGCTATTTTGAACAGTAACAAAAAAAAACCTTCGCAATTTACAATTTGCTCTTTTCTTCCCATATTTCTGGGAGAAAACGAAAAAAAAAAATCCCTAACAAAAAAAAACAGAATGCAGCAAAAAAGAAAACAATGCTATGATTTTAGCGTGTGCCAATAATTAGATAGCAATGCAAAAAGAAATGAATCAAAATAGAATATGCAATGACATAAGGGAAAAAAAATTGGCTTTGCACAAAAAAATTGGTTTTTTTGCACCTGCCTTTCTTATCTGCAAGTTGGCATGGATGCAGTTCACGCTAGCTATATCCAAGTTCTTGAAAAATAGTTGCAAAACAAAGAAAAAAAAATTCCACCTGCTGCAAAATAGGATGAACACAACATCGCAGACTAGTAGCCCAGAAGCAGGGATAGTATCAAAACCAAAGAGCCCAAGAACTAAGAAAGTGTCTAATACTGACAACATAAAGAGGTTGTTGCTAAAAAAATTGCTTCTTGTTCTTTGCTTTGCAATAAACTTAATTTGATTCAAATTTATTCCAAAAACCTTCCTTTCTGTTGTTTGCTAATTTTCCATTGTCCATGCTTCTTTTTTTGTAATGAACGGATTAAAACAAACACCATTGAAATTTTCCACTTCATCCAGCTTTGTACAACATCTGCGATTGTCTTTGAAGGAGATATTTTGGTAGTCTATGGACCTGCGTAGAGTAAAAACCAAAATTCCCCAATTAAGACAAATATTTCGCATGCAGAACTAGTAGACAGAGATGGACAAATGACCATTACAACCAGTGTGAATGACAATTTGATTAAACAATTTGGAACTTTCCTTCAGCCTGGAAAAAGCACTCGGATCAGAAAGTTTGGGCTTAAAAAAAGGGCCATTATGAGCGAGGCAATGCTAAATACTCGATTGTCATTTTAGCTAATACCACAATTGAATCAATTGATCGAGTGTGCAAAATGCCTAAATTGCCTCAAGACATGACAATCAACGAACTTCTATCATCAAACGAGAATTATGTTGTTGGCTCTATTGCTGCAATAGTTGTTGCAAGTTGCAACACAATACATCAACAGTGAACAGACAATTTGATTTCTATATCAAAGACGATGAAACAGCGAATGACCATGCAACTGTACATATCTTTCCTTTTAATAAGCATTTGTTGCCTGCCAAAATATTGGCATCTTTTTTTTCCCATATATTTTTTTATTTCAAGTAGCAAAATTAGAAGCAAATATATTTCTCCATTTACAATTGCTATCAAAGCTAATGTTTGTTTGCTGAAATTGTTTCAACTATAGATTGGCGAAGCATACAAAGATATTTTCCTGCAAGTGCAAGAACAGCTTGCATCTGACGATCCGCCATTTTATCTATTCAAAAACATTGTCAGAAATGGATCTAAAGGAGTGCATCTGATACGAACCTCAATAGCTACATTTATTGATCCTTTGAATGATGAATATGCAATTCAAAATCTGCTACCAGTTTCCGAAGCAAAAACACAGGTTTGCTAATACCATTGTGTTCTTGTTGTATTTCCCTGCCATGTAGAATTGTGAATTGACTAATCAACACCCAGAAATTTTCAATAGGCGAAGACTTTGTTTTCTATGATTCTGTATCATTGCAAAAAAACTAGCGATAGTCTATAGTTTTCCCCTGATCTAACTGCTTTTTTTACTAACTTGCTTCGACAAATACATGGAATGCTTCGAGCAAAACGTGCATTTGCTCCTCCTTTTCATTCTATATACAACAAATGCAACTTGCCAAAGGTGCTGAATTTTTTGCTCTGCACATATTGCAAAGATCAAACAGAAACAAGATATGAACATTATCTCGAGTGCAATATAGAGATAAAAGAAGGACTCATAGAATGCAGCTTACATGGTGCATTGCTCAATCAATGATGTCCAGCAGTTACATCTGTCTCGTATGAAGAATATTGCAATAGTGTTTCTTCAACAGTGTTTAACCTACGGAGATTCTCTCAAGAAGGCATGTTCACCTTGGCAATGGACAATAGAGTCATTGATTTAAGAAGAGCGTAAAAAACAATGAACAAAATGAAGGCACCAATATAGCATAAAGGTAAACTTAACAGTTTGTTCTTCCACCACTATCTTGTTTTCTTCGACAATAGAAACAATGCCATAGATTGACAATAGTCTCCTACCTTTTGGATCTGGAATTTGTTACAATTTCTGATAATTGAATTGTAATAAGTGAGCTCTAGACAAACAACATCAACCAAAAATAAATGCAATCAAGTACAGTATTGTTACGGAAAAAACTTCCTATGGCTTGGGGTAGACCACAACAAACAGCTGACTACCAGAAAATAACTCAATTCTCAATGCCATACTATATAAATGACAATGCTAAGATAATGGAGAATATAACCAACCTCGATCCGGATGGTCGATGTAGATCCCCGTTGAAGCTTTCAATTCGTGCACTTGAACATGCAAATTAATCTTGACAGCCAATATACAACAAGTGCATATAATATATGAAAGACATTAACGTTATCAATAGCAATGGTCCATGATATCATAAGTAAATGCAACCCAATGTAATATAAACAACATTCACAACATTAATGGACGAGAATATGAGTATTTCTATTAATGAATAACAATAACTACAATGTGATACGACCTCTTGTCGGCAACCAATCTGAACCAAGAACTGGGTCTCTCCACTTGTGCCTCCACCACTTCAATCCTCCATGGAATGGCAAACTCAAACTATGAAAGGAGTTTGGAAGGCGAACATAAGGGGTTCACAACAACAAGGATCAATGAGTGTAGACTCAAGATACGGCAAAAATCCACTAAGTTATCTTGCTCTCTCTTTCCCCCCCCCCCCTTCCATATGCCATATGCGCTTAATATACCTTCCAATGGTAAGTGAAAGGACACATCGAAGCATTTCGGAGCAAATGGAGGGCCAAAGGTCACCCTAAGACTACTTTTTGGAAGTAAAAAGTAATTTTCTAGTGACTTTTACCAATTTACTTGATACCCGCGGGCTATAGTGGAACAGCTCGTGGGTACGCTGACTAAAATGTAACAGTTAGTGTACAGGAAGAAAAAATAGGGAAACAGTGTGTTCTGAAGGACATAAAGTACATATGAGTCAGTGAAATGGATCCTGAAGGCCAAGGAGTGTTGATGCTCACAGGGTGGAAAATTACGTTGTAGCATATGCCCCCTAATGTGTGAGGTCAGACACCGATGCTATGATGGCCGAAATACATTATAAATATCAGAAGTGGACTGATGGAGACACAAGTGGAAGGATCAACTCACTCGTCATAATACAATAATATCTCTGAATACATGTCAGTATAATAAAACAATCGGATACAATGGCCATGAATAAGCAGTACATAATGAATACATGTCATAAGTGATCATAGCCATGATCCCTCTATAGTAAGATATGGTCTCCTGCTGAAAAGAAAACAATTGGTGCAAACTGGAGGTACAAACTGCTGATATCTGAGAGATGATATCTCAGATGTAAAGTCACGATCATAAGTAGCATACCGAATGCCACTGTCGCCTGGGGTCTTCTACACAAATCACCTACGGTGCAAGTCCCATCAAGTGAATAAAGGAGTTGAGGTCGAACCTGATGAAACATCGTCTGATTACCGGTCAATGATGTATACCGTTAACAAACGCGAGATAACCCACCGATAATGAAAATGGGCATCAAGGAACAGAGTACAATCATCAAAGTGTGAATAGATGTGGTGAAGTCGAACACTAAGATGAATCCATCGATTAGGGGACATTGATGTATTCCCAAAATTGTCGATGGAGAAAGAACCTACCACTAATGACTGCAAGCCTCAAGGTACTCAACCGA
Source organism: Larix kaempferi (assembly GCA_027924585.1). Taxonomy (NCBI): domain Eukaryota; kingdom Viridiplantae; phylum Streptophyta; class Pinopsida; order Pinales; family Pinaceae; genus Larix; species Larix kaempferi. The sequence goes on from BSBM01001334.1 coordinate 5,206,876, forward strand.
ACTCTAAGTCTCAAATTCCGGAATAAATGGGTTGAAGTCGATGGAACGAAACTCACTGAAAGGAAGGCATTAAGGCATTTCCCATCAACCAGCACAAGGTACCAGCTACGCTGAAAGATTTGGAAGAACTTAGGTGAAACGGACTGACTCAATAAGGATGGCCGACATGCATTAGCCAAGAGATCTGAGAAGTGGCCAACTCTAGTTTCGGGACTTCCTTTGAACAAGAGCATGAGCAGATGGATAGACTCAAGCAGCATAGACTCGATATAGACTGTGCGATGCAGGAGGCATCAACAAAGGGCTCCATAGTGACTGGAAGCTTAACCAATCGGTGGAGTAAACTGAGAAACAAGTACAACTCCTAAGGTCCAACTATAGTCCCGACCCATAATGTATGGAGTGGAATGAATGCTCTGTTAAAAGGCGACACAACAGCTGCCAACTAGAAGTAGTAACCATAATCCCATCCGGCTTTTTGGAAAAGCTTGAAAAATAATGAAATTGTTTATAGTACAACAAGGGAGGGAACGAGTGTCAAATAGCGAGTAGACTAGTCCCAAGCAGTGGAACATACCTATGATCAATGCAAGGAAGCATGTGCAGGATGTGGACACTCGGGGGGGTGTTCCCTTAGGGTCAAAAGGTCATCAAATTGAAAAGGGCAAATGTAAGCTCTGTAGGGCTCGACAGGGAAAGTGCTCAGGCACCAGGCTAACAATTGAGTAAGCGGGAGCCGGCACAAGGCTCAAGCGAAAAGCAGGATGATGCAATGCAATCACAACTTGATATAACTAGGGGAGTTCTTATGGGAGATGGCCAGCATAAGACAAAGTAGAGTATGAGTCTTTATTGCAAATTCATGACATAACTACAAGGGACTCCTGATCTTAAGAACAAACAACGGCATGGGCACCAAAATGCAAAATGGGTTCTAACTAGGGTACCCATGTTCGGAAAGGCCCTACCGCCACATAACGACACTTCTATAACAGTGTGAAGGTTCCGTGTCAGTTAAGAAGCGGAGTCGCACCTTGGGTTTATGTAAATGGTCAAAATGTCAAATGCATAATGTATGTGAAAATGACATCTAACATATATTCCAGGTGTGAAAAATATCTGTCGTAGGCGCAAAACGATCGAAAACAACTCTTGCCGAAGAAATATGGTCAAAAAATGCTACTCCAAGACATTATATTAGTCCAAAACAACTTAAAATGGAAAAAACTATAGACAAGTGGATTTTCAAAATTATAAATAGTAACAAAAAATTACAATTTACAATTCATTTTCACTATTCACCCAAATTGGAATTTTAGTTAGTTTTCACCTCGAAGTTCAATTGCTGATTATGGGAGCTACAAGCATCCGTTCGTCGAGTCGTCTGGAGCAAGTTATTTGTCTCATCCATACCTTTCATTTGATTGTTTTTCTTTGAATTTTCAGTGGTCCAATTTTTTAAATAGCCAAGCCCTAAATGGTCACGGTGGTACCCTTGGGCTACTAGCATACGGGTAGCGAGTAGGGCAAGGTAACTGCGGTCAACGCATACGTTGACCGCGGGTACCCGCCTCTGTGAGCTAATTAGCTCGCGGGTACGGCCATGGAGTTCGTTTTTTAAATAAAAATGGCTAAAATCTTGCTTTCTCTTCCTCCGGGATGGTTGTAGAATGGAGAGAAAGGGAACATGACCTTGTGGATGAGGTCGTCCGCAATGAATTTTCTGCACAGCAAGCACTACAAGCATGTGGAATTTACAAATTTTGGAACATAGGGGGTTTGAGGGCCCAAAACCTATTGCTCCGCCATTTGATAGAGTATTGGGACATAGATGCATAGAACTTCAACCTAGACGGGCAAATACTCTCCTTGGAGGTGGATGATATCTACTTCATTACTAGTTTGTCCCGTCGAGGTGAAGTGGCAAGCCTTCGATCTCATTCTGTGGGTGGTGGGATTACCATTCCCGACTACATCGAGCGGTACTATGTTCCCAATACTCGGATAGTGGGTAGCCACTATAACCTTCATGCTCAGATCGATTATAGCTCTGATGGGCACCACTTCAATCCTCCATGGAATGGAAAACTCAAAATATGAAAGGAGTTTGGAAGGTGAACATAAGGGGTTCACAACAACAAGGATCAATGAGTGTAGACTCAAGATACGGAAAAAATCCACTAGAGTTATCTTGCTCTCTCTTTCCCCCCCCTTCCATATGCCATATGTGCTCAATATATAACCTTCTAGAGGTAAGTGAAAGGACACATTGAGGCGTTTCGGGGCAAATGGAGGGCCAAAGGTCACCCTAAGACCGCTTTTTGGGAGTAAAAAGTAATTTTCTAGTGACTTTTACCATTTTACTTGACACCTGCGGGCTATAGTGGAATAGCTCGCGGGTACGCTAGCTAAAATGTAACAACTAGCATACAGGAAGAAAAATACGGAAATAGTGTGTTCTGAAGGACATAAAGTACATTTGAGTCAGTGAAATGGATCCTGAAGCCCAAGGAGTGTTGATGCTCACAGGGTGAAAAATTACGTTGTAATAGATGCCCCCTAATGTGTGAGGTCAGAGACTGATGCTATGATGGCCGAAATACATTATAAATCTCAGAAGTGGACTGATGGAGACACAAGTGGAAGGAGCATCTCACTCATCATAATAAAATAATAAAACAATCTGATACAATGGCCATGAATAGGCAGTACATAATGAATACATGTCATAAGTGATCATAGCCATGATCCCTCTACAGTAAGATATGGTCTCCTGCTGGAAAGGAAACAACTGGTGTAAACTGGATGTACAAACTGTTGATATCTAAGAGATGATATCTCAAATGTAAAGTCGCAATCATAGGTAGCATACTGAATGCCACTATCGCTTGGGGTCTTCTACACAAATCACCTACAGTGCAAGTCCCATCAAGTGAATAAAGTGAGGTCGAACCTGATGTGACATCGTCTGATTACCGGTCAATGATGTATACCGTTAACAGACACAAGATAACCCACCAATAATGAAAATGGGCGTCAAGGCACAGAGTACAATCATCAAAGTGTGAATAGATGTGTTGAAGTCAAACACTAAGATGAATCCATCGATCAGGGGACATTGATGTATTCCCAAAATTGTCGATGGCGAGAAAACCTACCATTAATGACTGCAAGCCTCAAGGTACTCAACCGAACTCTAAGTCTCAAATTCTGGAATAAATGGATTGAAGTCGATGGAATGAAACTCGTTGGAAGGAGGGCATTAAGGCATCCCCCATCAACCAGCATGAGGTACCAGCTACGCTGAAAGATTTGGAAGAACTCGGGTGAAACGGACCGACTCAATAAGGATGGCCGACATGCAATAGTCAAGAGATCTGAGGAGTGGCCGACTCTGGTTTCAGGACTTCCTTTGAACAAGAGCATGAGCAGATGGATAGACTCAGGCAGCATAGACTCGATATAGACTGTGCAATGCAAGAAGCATCAAAAAAGGGTTCCATAGTGACTGGAAGCTTAACCAATCAGTGGAGTGAACCGAGAAACAAGTACAGCTCCTAAGGTCCAACTATAGTCCCGACTCATAATGTATGGAGTGGAATGAACGCTCTGTTCAAAGGCGACACAACAGCTGCCAACTAGAAGTAGTAACCATAATCCCGTCCGTCTTTTTGGAATATCTGATTTTTTTTGTCTTTTTCATATTTGGAAAATCTTGAAAAAAAATAAAATTGCTTATGGTACAACAAGTGAGACAACGAGTGTCAAATGGCAAGCAAACTAGTCCCAAGCAGTGGAACATACCTATGATCAATGCAAGGAAGCATGTGCAGGATGTGGACACTCGGGGGGGGTGTTCCCTCAGGCTCATAAGGTCATCAAATTGCAAAAGGAAAATGGAAGCTCTGCAGGGCTCGACAGGAAAAGTGCTTAGGCACCAGGCTAACAATTGAGTAAGCGGGAGCCGGCACAAGGCTCAAGCGGCAAGCAAGATGATGCAATGCAATCACAACTTGATATAACTGGGGGAGTCCTTATGGGAGATGGCCAGCATAAGACAAAGTAGAGTATGAGTCTTTATTGCAAAGTCATGATGTAACTACAAGGGACTCCCGATCTTAAGGACAAACAACAGCATAGGCACCAAAATGCAAAAGGGGTTCTAACTAGGGTACCCATGTTCGGAAAGGCCCTACCGCCACATAACGACACTTCTATAATAGTGTGAATGTTTCGTGTCGGTTAAGAAGCGGGGTCGCACCTAGGGTTTATGTAAATGGTCAAAAGGTCAAATCCATAATGCATGTGAAAATGACATCTAACCTATATGCAAAGTATGAAATATACCTGTCGTAGGCGCGAAACGATCGAAAACAACTCTCGCCGAAGAAATCTGGTCAAAAAATGCTACTCCAAGACATTATATTAGTCCAAAACAGCTTAAAATGGCAAAAACTATAGACAAGTGGGTTTTTAAAACTATAAATAGTAATAAAAAATCACTATTTACAATTCATTTTCACTATTCACCCAAATTGGATCTTTTGGTTAGTTTTCACCTCAAAGTTCAATTGTTGATTCTGGGAGCTACGGGCATCCGTTCATCGAGTCGTCTAGAGCAGGTTAGTTGTCTCACCCATACCTTTCATTTGATTGTTTTTCTTTGAATTTTCAGTGGTCCAATTTTTTAAATAGCCAAGCCCTAAATGGTCACAGCGGTACCCTTGGGCTACTAGCATACGGGTAGCGGGTAGGGAAATGTAACCACGGTCAACGGATGCATTGACCGCAGGTACCCACCTCTGTGAGCTAGTTATCTCGCGGGTACGATCGTGGAGTTTGTTTTTTAAATAAAAATGGCTAAACTCTTGCTTTCTCTTCCTCCGGGATGGTTCTAGAATGGAGAGAAAGGGAACATGACCTTGTGGATGAGGTCGTCCGCAATGATTTTCCTGCACAGCAAGCACTACAAACATGTGGGATTTACAAATTTTGGAACATAGGGGGTTTGAGGGCCCAAAACCTATTGCTCCGCCGTTTGATAGACTACTGGGACATAGATGCACAAAACTTCAACTTAGATGGGCAAATACTTTCCTTGGAGGTCAATGATATCTATTTCATTACTGGTTTTTCCCGTCGAGGTGAAGTGGCAAGCCTTCAATCTCGTCCTGTGGGTGGTGGGATTACCATTCCCGACTATATCAAGCAATACTGTGTTCCCAATACTCGGACAGTGGAGAGTCAGGTTCCCATCAGATCCATAGTCGATCTGAGCATGAAGGTTATAGTGGCTACCCTTGTGCGGATTACAAGTTCAGCAGCGCTTCACCAGGCTTCAAGGCTGGTGATGTTCTATGCCTCACAGTGTATGCGGCCCATGGTATATGACTAGTGCATAACGTTAATGGGGTCCATGAAGACCCAGTTAACGGAGTGCAAGCGTGGGGAGGCAAAAAACTTTGAATACGGCAGTATCTTATGCATTTTCTTCTTTAAGTGAGTTCAAGGGCTCAGTCCGAGGGTTGAAGTCCCTCTTCATAGTCTCTGCGACCCATCCCTGATCTGGTGGGCAGAGGTCTTGACGTGACAGGGTGGTGGCCGACAGGCATCACCATACGCAGATGAGTTCTTTCATTGGTGGGACAAACATGTCATAGCTATAGATGACTACCCCTATGCAAGGATAGACTTCCGTCAGGATCGTGACATGTCGCTTCCACCAAGAGAAGCGTTTGGAGACGTTGGTGAGTTAATCTTTTTATGTTTTTTGGTGTATTAAATTTTCATGGATTTTTTATTATGAATGTAAATGCAAAAATCTTTTTTGGGGTAGTATCACATATTAATATTTCACTGTTTGCTCACAAACAAGGGTCCAGTTAGACCCCAGGGCTTCCCAAGACATTGTCGAAGGGACAGGGGTGATGAAGTAATGGGTGTTGTAGCAGAGCGTACACAACAGACTGTGCGGGTCAACCTATCATGGATGATCAATAGGGTACCAGGTATAGAGATAGCGCAGCTACCAAAGGATATGCAGCGCCATGTTGTGACAGGTACCGACCAACTGGGTGCGACTACTGCAGCGTATAGCTAACGCAGTACATTATTACTGTCATACGCATCCTGTCGAGGCGGCAGCTAGGCCTCCTCGTAGGGCTTAGACATCTCAGAGTCTCATTTTTGTATCGATATGTATATTTTTGAGAGCTACGGACTCCAGTTTTGTATTATGACACTACCATTTTGGACATGTTATTTCTAAAAAACTATGGTTCTCCGGTTCTACTATATGTGTGTATGTACAAATGTATGAATGTATGTTTATTTTTGTGCTTCATTAAGAATGTGACAAATGCCAATCTAGGACATAGTTAGCATATGCATCATATATATGATTAAAACTTCTTGGAGCATGAATGTATGTAATGGAAACAAAATGTCGTTCCAAGAGTCTTATCCTTAAGAATCTCCGTAATAAAGTATGATCCCTCACACGGTACTGACCATTCAATTAAGACACAACTAGTTGTGAATCCAGGCAGACTTCTAAAAACTGGATACCATGTGAAATAGCATCCCGAAGTAGCTCAATTACAGCATTGTACTCAGCCAAATTGTTAGATGTAGGACCGAGGCAAGCACCTCCTGAAGACACAACTAGTTGGTCAGGTGAATAAATAACCCAAGCAGCAGAAGCAAGCTGCTACGTATGACGGCTAGCACCATCCACAAACCCTAAGAACGTAGGAGATTCCGCTGACATCTGTCAATCAAACGGAAGCGAATCAGCAGACCCGAAAACCAAAAGAAATCTAAACTATGTACAAAAGCAACTATACAATAGTATACAAAAGTATTAGCTCAAACTAGAAGTTCAAGCATAATACCGCTTGAGATAGAGCCCATTTCTAGGCTCCTTCAAGACGTTCCCCTCATAATCTTCTAATTCATAGGCTCCTTTTTCCAGGACACACCTCACGATGTAAGGACCGTGCCACATGGGGTTAAACTTGCCTGCCCCCAGGGGTTTTTTAGCTTGGTCATATAAGACGACCAAGTCACCTTCAGCATATTTTCGGGGACGGATAGACCTATCGTACTGAACCTTGACACAATGTTTATTGGCATCTATAGCCACGGCGGCATCTCGACGCTATTCGTCAAGCTGCTCAAGGTGGATTAAACGTTGCTCAATACCTGACGTATTAGGGAGGAGCTCTATGGCTATTTTTAGAGAAGGGATTTCGCATTCAATCAGTAAAATTGACTCCACACTGTGTACCAGCTGAAAAGGTGAGAACCCGGTGGCAGTCTTGATTGCGGTTCAATACGCCCACAAAGCAGGATATAACATAATATGCCAGTTGTTCTTGTTTTGTTGGATGATACGTTGGAGTCTTTAAATACTTATTGACTGCTTCAACCTGACCATTCGCTTGGGGGTAGTAAGAAGATGAGTGTTCTTGATGAAACCCAAGCTTGAGTGACAAAACCTCCATCATTTTGTTCTGAAAGTGACTTCCATGGTCAGTGACAATCTCTTTCGGAATACCGAACCGAGTAATAATTTGATTGAATACGAAATGGGTTGTTGTAGCACCATCGTCGTTTACGGTAGGCATGGCCTCAGCCCATTTGGAAAAGTAGTCCACGGCCACTATGATATGGTGATGCCCCCCAACTGAAGCAGGTTTTCAATCCATGAAATCCACCCCCCACTTGGTGAAGGGACCGACGGTGACGACTGGATGAAGGGGCGTTGGATGCGAGTGTATATTCCAAGAAAAGACCTATCAAGGGTGACATCTCTTCACAGCGTTTACACAATATTTAAAGATTGAAGGCCAAAATTAACCAGCTAATGCGTTGGGTTGTAGCAAGCCCGGATAAATGACCGCCACACGCCCCAGCATGGCAATCATTAAGCACACGCTCCGCTTCTTCGTGAGTCAAACAACGACGGAGAATAGAATCATTTCCTCGACGATACAAAGTGTCGCCGACGATGGTATAATATTTGGCATGATGTTTCACATGTTGTCGTTCATCTCGCGATTAGTTTGGAGATATACAATGACATCCCCATACCAAGGGTCCTCTGATGAGATAAGAAATAAGTGTTCATCCACAAAGGAATCTTCATGGACAACATCCTCATCAAGTCTCAGAAGGTCCGACATAAGCTTAGCAAAAACCAAGGATTTCACCGACTTCGCCGAAGCAAAATCGAGATCAAACTCCTGAAGGATCACAATCCATTTATTATACTTCCCCCCTATAAGACGTCGTGATAGCACGAACTAAAACAGATTGATATGCGCTATGACTGTGGTTCTCCTAAGCATGATATAGTGTTGTACCCGTTGGACTGCATGTACAGTCGCAAGTGCCAACTTTTCCACGTGAGTATATCTCAGCTCAGCGTCTACTAGATTTCGACTAAGGTGATAGATCACATGCTCCACAAGCACATCATCGACCTGAACTAAGACCATGCCAATCGTATCTTGAGACGCAGCCACATAAAATATAAAATCTCTAGCAAAGTTGGGTGGACTAAGCAAAGGGGTTGATACCAAATCTTTCTTAAGAGCATCGAAAGACAGCTAGGCTCGCTCATCCCAGATAAACGGTGTGTCTTTCTTCAACAAGCATGCAAAACCTTTGGTAAGACTAGCATAATTCACTACAAAGCGGCGTAGAAAAGTAGCTCTCCCTTGGAGGCTCTGAAGTTGTAAAAAGCTGCGCGGAGGAGGCAACCAAAGTATTGCCTCAACTTTAAGAGGATCGACTCTGATACCCTCTTTCGAAACTATGAATCCTAGAAGGCGACATGTCCTCACAGCAAAGATGCATTTATTGGGATTCAATCGAATTTTGTAGCGTATATATCATTTGAGAATCAAACAGAAATGCTTGGGGTGGTCCGCTCTCTTGCGAGAATGGACAGCAAAAACATCCAAGAAATGCATAGGTCATCGCACGTTGAAACGTAGCTCCGGCATTTTTAAGGCCAAAGGGCATTTTTCGATATGCAAACGTACCCCAAGGACAAATGAAAGCAGTCTTATGTTGGTCCTCGAGTTTGATTTGAATCTGATTATACCCCGAAAAGTCGTCCATGAACAAAAACATTTCACTTCCCGCGCAAGCATCCAAGATATGATCAATGAATGGAGTGGGGAAATTGTCCTCCGGACATGCACAGTTCAAGTCTCTAAAATCAGTGCATACACGGATCGTTCCATGCTTCTTATCCATAGGAATGGGGTTTGACACCCATTCGGTAAGGGGAACGGGGTAGATAAAACTAGCCTTGAGCAGTTTCTCCACCTCTACCTTGATAGCGGCTGCCTTCCTAGGGTTAACAGCACAAAGACGTTGTCGAACCGGTTTAGCATGAGCATACATTCTAATCTTGTGTTCGACAATACTGGGGTCTATTCCTAGCATCTCCTCATATGAACAGGCGAAAGCTTTCCGAAGTTCTGTAAACAATTCGATGTAAATGGCAACCTCCTCGGAAGAGCAATCATCACCAATGTAAACGTTCTTAATCTTTCCGGGAGTGCGAGAGATGTTGATCGGTATAGTCGGGGAAATATTAGCCATGTTCCCCTCCGTGTAAATCACATGTGAGCCCGAAAGAGCCACAGGGTGACCAACCATCTCGACAAGAATCATCATAAACTCTTCTTGCTCGGTGAGATCAAGGTTGGGAAGGAAATAAGAGCAATGATGCATATCCTCCCAAGGTCTCTCACTACCACACATGGCCTCGATAATAGCTTCATCCAAAGGTAAATTACCATCAAGGCAATCGTGCAAACAAGACGAGTTGGATGCCCGAACCGACAGCATAATGGGATCTTCCTCCTCTGTCCATGAAGAGGGGAAATCCGGCTCTACAGTGGCTTGTTGAATATCCTAATAAGCAAGCTCAGCAGCAAACAATGGCATAGACATCCCGACGTGCGCAATGTCTCCGGACGTGGAACACGTGGATGGTAAAGTCCATGGATCATCAAAATATTAAGTCTGAAATGTTACATTATGCAATGGAGGAGACGCAACGTCGGAAATGGTTCCAATAAAATTAATGGGTGAAGGGAAATCATAAGATCCCATCAATGCGGGGTACAATCCGACACCCATGTTCCCAGTTTCCAGCTGAGAATCTATAACTTGGGGGACCACTGATCCTATGGATGTTGTGGGAGAAGGACTAACGAAATCCAGCTGATCAATTGTCACAATCTTGCCTTCGTGTGGAAAGCAAATAACTCTAAATACAGTAGACGCGACAGATTTCATAGCGTACATCAAATTCCTACCCAGGAGAAGGTTGTAGTCGATGGACGCATCAACCACCTTGACTTCAATAGCCACAGGTTTACCTCCCAAGCGGACAACAAGGGAAGGGATAATCTCATGCGACTTAAATGACCGACCGTCAAATGCAGTGAGCATGGTCCTAGACGTGAGTAGAGGAGGAGAGCCAAGAGCTTTCGAACAAGATAAAGACATCACTGATGCAGAAGCACCTTCATCAACCACCGTTCTCTTGATGAAATTCTGAAGGAACTCCACATGGATTTGAAAAGCCACATGGTAAGGTAAGCGAGGTTGAACATCAGTAGTGTAAAACTTGATAACGTTTGGACTTGCCCCATCCTGAACTCCTAATGCACACAAAAGGGCATGCCTTTGACAAGGACATGCTTGTAAGACTTCAAGAGCCTACATGGCACACGGAGTTTGGCCCAAATCTTCTACAATAGAGGAGTTTTGGGCGGCTCAAGCATTGGGATTATGCGTAGAGCGCTTAAGAACACCTTTCGGTATCCGCGGCATAATAGAGGGCTTCTCGATATGTAAAGAGTTATCAAGAGGAGGGGGAGACTCATTCCCCAAATTCGGTTGTGGTGCACCATAATCGCGTTGACGAGTAGCAACACTAACCTCTGATTGGACCATATGGAAAAAATCCACTAGAGTTATCTTGCTCTCTCTTCCCCCCCCCCCCTTCCATATGCCATATGTGCTCAATATATAACCTTCCAAAGGTAAGTGAAAGGACACATCGAGGCGTTTCGGGGCAAATAGAGGGCCAAAGGTCACCCTAAGACCACTTTTTGGGAGTAAAAAGTAATTTTCTAGTGACTTTTACCATTTTACTTGACACCCGTGTGTTAGTTTTTGTACCTAGGGAAGTGTTCCCCAAGTGACCTTTTGCCTAAAGTCACTTAGAAGGAGGGAAAAAGGTGACCCTCACATTAAATGACTTAGTAAAAGCATTTAATGAGACTTTATAAACTCAAAGTCACTTTTTGATAAATTTAAGTGGGTGAGGGAAATTAATATTTATAAAAAGTAAATGGAGCATTTAATTTCCACCGTTGATCTCATTCAATCTCATCCATTGGATTTAGAGAAACCCTAGGGTTTGATCAAAAATCATAAGGGAGGCATTTTACTTCACTTTTGTTGATTGAAGTGAAGAGAAAGAGCAAGAGAGAGAGCTAGAGCATCGGCACGATTTCCAAGGTAGGGTTTGAGGAAGTTTCCAGCTGCACAGAAATCGAGACAGCAGCATCATTTCAGCTTGGCACAAATCCCGAGGCAGTCTTAGTTAGCACAGAATTTGAGGAAACGTACAGCAGCATTTAATGTTGTCCATACAGCATGGTTTTCGAGGAGTTAGTTCGGCACATATCCCAAGGAATGAGGCATATATTTCTGCACAAAAATTTGGGCACGAATTCCAAGAAAGTTTTGGCACAGATTTCTAGAATCCGTACAGTCTGTAATTTTCTGCATAGTTTTCGAGGCATTCTACTGCACAGTTTTCGAGAAGTTTGGCACAGTTATTGAGGTGTTGTTTAGGCACAGAAATCGAGACAATGAGGTACAAAAATAGAGATACAGTCTGGCACAGAAATCGAGGCAGAACTATGGGTGACCTTGGTTGGTCAGATAAGTACAATTTTTTACTGTAATATTTGCTGAAGAAATATAATCTCTCTCTCTCTCTCCAACTGGTTTTCCCCATGGGGGTTTTTCCAGGGCACAGTTGCCAAAAATTCTGAGTCTCAAATTTTATGGTGTGCATGTTAAAATTTAATTTCTTCCTGTTAGTATGATTTTATAGCGTGTTTAATTGTTGAATTTTTTCATAAGTAGTTTCCAACCTATGCAAAACCAGCTAGGAATGAAAACCACCAAAACATTGACATAAATAAACCAGCAAGCTGCAAACTCAGAAACTTTACATGGTATCAGAGCTTGGGGACAGAAAATAGTGATATTTTGCAAACACACAAAAATTTCCAGAACTCAGTTTTTTCAGTATTTTCTTATGTTAAGTGGGCAGCACTTTGTTGGGTTGAAGTAGAGATGGCTACATGACTTAGGTTGGAGGATAGGCTGAATGGGATAGTGAACTTTGTGCCATGGAAGGCAAGAATTTTGTTGATATTAGAGGAGAATGAACTATGGGAGGAGGTGGTTAGGAATACTACAGCAAACCCCGTTCAGATTCCGGCTGCTACAGATGCAGCAGCATTATCAGCCTTCAAAAGGATTGTAAGGCTAGAAGAATAATCGTTGATGCAGTTAAAGACCACATAATCCCTCACATTTCAGGCAAGGCTAGGGCACACTTGATGTGGACTGCTTTGACCAGTTTGTATGAGAGTACCAATGAGAACCGGAAGATGGTTCTCAAATAGAAACTCAAGAATATAAAGATGAATGGTGGAGAGGGAGTGACAGCATACCTTACCAGGATATCTGCAGTTCGAGATGAACTGGCAGCAGTTGGGGAGATGCTATCTACTACTAAGCTTGTACGTACAGCAGTGAATGGGGCTTCAAAGCCCTGGGGTGCATTTGTGCAGGCCATAGTGGGTAGAGAGAACCTACCTTCTTGGGGGAGACTGTGGGATGACTTTGTGCAGGAGGAGACCAGGAGAGGTCTCATACAAGGAATTTCATCACAGGGTGGGGTAGATGAGGAGAACGTGGCCTTGACAGCAAAGGGGAAGAAGAAGAAGGGTGGGGCCAAGCAGTAGCAGCAGCAGGGTGGGCAAAAGAAGGACTTGAGTAAAATCAAGTGTTATGGTTGTCAGATGTTTGGGCACTATGCTTCACAGTGTCCAAACAAGAAGAAGAAGAAGGGACAGCAGACTGCAGCCTCAACGGAGGTTGATGACTTTTGAGACAGGTTTCAGAGGGATTTTTCCCTATGTGCTGGATAGATTGAGAGAGAGAGAGTCTCTTTAGCCACTTGCACAGATGTGGAGATGGAGATGGAGCATTCATTGTTGGCAGGCCATCAAACAAGTCCATCCACCACTAGTACTTGGTACATTGACAGCGGAGCCTCGAGCCACATGACAGGTGCTCGAGAGTTGTTCTTCGAGCTATCACAGACAGGTACGGATGTGGAGGTTGTACTAGGTGATGATACCATTGTTAGAGCAGTTGGTCGGGAGACCATTACATTTCAAAGGGAGTCTATGAGTCCCATGACTCTGAGGGATGTGTTATATGTCCCTGGGATGAAGAAGAACTTTGTTTCAGTTTCCACCATTGAGGACAAGGATCTTGGGGTATGTTTATCAGATGGGAGAGTTCAGGTATTCCCCAGGACTACAGGAGTATCTACCCCCATGGACATTGGTGTTAGATGTGGAAAGTTTTACAAGCTCTTATTTCAGCCGCAGCACGCTCTAGCACACAGCAGCAGCAGTGAGCTATGTGAGCTATGGCATCAGAGGATGGCCCACCTACATCACCCAGCTCTGAGATTGTTGAGGAGCATGGTTACAGGTTTACCCAAGTTCAGCACTGAGCAGAGTGATGTGTGCAGGGGGTGTGCTTTGGGAAAGTACACCAAAACTTCTTTTCCAAGCAGTGACACCAGAGCAGCAGGAGTGTTTGACTTGATCCATTGTGATATTTGTGGTCCTATGTCATCAGTCTCATTGACTGGTTTTGAGTACTATATCATATTCATTAATGACTACTCCAGGAAGACCTGGATCTACTTCTTGAGGAGCAAGAAGTCACCCTTATTTTTGAGTGTATTCCAAGGGTTCAAAGCCCTTGTGGAGAAGCAGGCAGGGAAGAAGATTCGGATGTTGAGATCGGATAATGGGGGTGAGTATACCTCCAAGGAGTTCGATGCTTCTTGCAGACAGGAGGGTATACAGAGACAGCTGACAGTTCCCTACACTCCTGAGCAGAATGGAGTAGCAAAGAGGAAGAACAAGTCGATTTTGGGAGCAGCGAGAGCGATGCTCCATGATCAGGGGTTACCGTTCTTTCTATGGGCAGAGGCATGCAACACTACAGTTTATTTGCAGAACAGGAGTCCTCACCATGCTTTGGGGATGAAGACTCCTGAGGAGATGTACACAGGCAAGAAGCCTGAGGTGAGCCACTTCTGCATATTTGACTCTTTGAATTACTCTCACGTCCCTTCTGAGAAGAGGACGAAGTTTGAGCCCACTGCAGAGAGAGGCATCTTTGTGGGATATGATGAGACTACAAAGGCCTATCGGCTTTACATTCTTGGCCAGAAGAGAGTTGTTGTCAAAACCCAAAAATTTCCGTAAAATTTAAAAAAATTTAAGATAGCAATAAATGTTATTAATTGCAATCCTTGATCTGTTTGTTTTAGTTAAGTGATCATAATTATGTCTAAATGATCTGTTATTGTACTTAAATTTTAATGTGAGTTTTTAATTGCAGTTATTGATTGTTTTCTGATCTCTAACCTCAAGGGGAGAAATTGCCATAACCGACTGGGCTTACTTAGCTTCCGAGCTAATGCATCGATATGTCTTTTTTTTACAGATATACAGGTACTGTACGAGTTTCTAGATTTAAATCTTTAAAGTATAAAAGTCAGTTAGCTGTACCACTTCCTTCAGTAACAGCCGAAGCATACTAGACAGGTTATCAGGTAGCATTCGTCCTATGATATCTTCAAGGTCTTACAAATTAATAATTATAAGTTAGTTAGAGATTATGACAGCTATGTTTCCTTGAGCTCAAAAAGAAGTAAAACTCTATGAAGTAATTCACTCTGATGGTATTATCGATACGCAAGATATAATTTATAGTTAATACAGTGTATACTGCAACTGGTTTCCCAATGACAGCTATTCTTCAGCTTTTGTGTCTGTATTGTTTGTACTTCCTTTATAAAGGATCTGGAATATTTCCTCATGTACATTACTTATTTCTAGCATTATTTCTAACCTTTTATAGTTGATATTTCATCATTATTTTTATAACTTTTATAATGCAATATGCTTGTTCCATGCCTAGAATACTTTGTTCCTTTGTTTTCGAACAACGTTCGTTTGTATGGAAAATAAGCTAAGTTTATATCCATATATTACAAGAATTATAGGTATTGTCCCTATGGTTGATTGTTAAAGAGATGTTATGAGAACTATACTCTTAAAAACTTTATGGACAAATTATGCATCGAACTATATTACCCATGATAAGAATTTAATTCTACAAACAATGATGAATCCTCAAAGTAAATTGAACATTATTGACTATCCAAAATTCTATTTGTTTGTAGGGCAAAGTTTTATGTCCACTAGGCAACTTTGAAGGCGTTGTTTTCACATGCATTATATGGTGGTTAAATATGGGGCCTCGACCATATGGGAATATCCAAGCCATGATTATGTTTTATTCATTTGATGATTTTAATTCGAAATACCAATAATTGAAACACATCATAAACTTTGGATCGTCGACCCATAGCAAGTTGAAATATTTAAAGGATGCGTGGATAGTTCTGGTCCTTGTGTTTGATGATATAAATGATTTGTCTGAAACCCTACTTGGCCATTCCCTCTGCCTTCGAGCTCGGTTGCCTAAGAATACCCTTCTGGTCTGAGTTTCTCGTTGTGGCACTGTAAGTTGCAGCTCTCATGCGGCTACAGTCATGGAGTGTGTCCCTTGTGTTGTTTGTGAGTCAGTGAACTCTGCTAATGGCGTTCTATAAGTTTATTGGGCGTCTCGGGTTATCTTTCTGCTGTTACTGATGGCTATCAGTTCCTAGGCTTCTCCCAGCCCTCATACTTATCCCTTGTATTGCTTTAGACTCGAGGTATTCCTGTTGTCGGTATTCATGAAGTGGTTGTGACCTGGGGTTTATATTCGTGCTTCCAATACTAGTCTATCCATGGCGTGAGGGTATCGTTCTGAATGTTTCCTGGTCACGGCTTCCATTGCGGAGAGAATTCTTGGAGTTTCCTAGCCCATTCTTCGAGTGATCAGGGTGGGGTTTTCCACTTAGCTCAACTTGTGACTACAGGGTCATTCACTGTGTTTTTGCTTCCTCCAAAATCGCTGGTATGATATAACATTTGTCTCGTGATTTTCAATTAAAAGGGATTGTTTATTTTAATAAAAATTTGCAACTAACTCGTTAACTTGTACTGTGCAGGCGTTGATTTCTCCTGAAGGTGTACGAGGCACAACCTCAGGTGCTTGGCTCCTACCGGGTAAGCCTAGTTACACCATGGCTGTTTCTCCCTTTGATGGTTAGGATGGTTAGGGTTTGGTCAGGGAAGACCACCTTTGTGATTGTTTGTTATCACGTTTACGAACATGGTTGACCCTATGATGGGTGTGGTATTATATGATTGCGATCATATGTAATGTATTCGTTTTTCTTATAGTAGTTAGGGTTTGTATAAGAATTAATATATAAAAGGAATAGGTTGTGGCTTGTTCTAACGTGACGGCCTTGGGGTTTTGTTTGTCACTGTATTTTGGAAAAGATTAGGGTAATCATCCAGTTCTGTGGAAGTTAAAATATAATGAAAGGTTACCTGTAAGATGGCTTGTATAATGTCTGTGTCTCTTTTAAATTGATACTATGTACAGTAGTAGGAATGTTTTATGTTTCTAAGACACTTTTTGAGATAAAGATAACTCGGTTGTAGGTGATGACATGGTATTATTTCTCAGCGTTTTTTTTTTGTGTGCTAAATGATAACGATAGGGTTCAATTAAATCTTACAGTTGTAGGCTATTAATGTATTGATAACTCTGTCAAGTTGGGGATTCTCACCGGTTGGATTATTATAGCCTATGAAATTGCATTCTTGCTCCGTTGATTGTTGTAAAGCATACCTAGATAGATTCTATGTTTAACATTCTAATAAGTAGTGAAAATGAGCTACGGCTGTGCGTGAGTCGTTGTAAAAACTCTTCAATGTTTACATGCCTGTAACGTCTAGCATACCAGGGTCTAATCCGAAAGCACAGTAATGAATTTAGTTAAATGATGGTTCGGTAGTTATAATGCTTTATTGTTGGTACTTCGGGAAACAAAAAGAAAGATTTTATAAAGGAAACTCGATAGTGAGCTGGAAACTAATCTGTCGGTTTCGTTTTTGTATGTGGTTTTAACAGCTAGGTTTTTATCTGATGAAAAACTCTAAATGTTGAGAACTGGAGTGATAGGGTTCACTGAATCCTCCATTTGAAATGTCTTTCTGTTACTTTGGTCTCAACTCTGTTATTACTTGAATGTGATAAGAAAAGATGATATCTTCCCACTGTTGTGCTCGATAGATGAATTAAACTTCTGTTCTGCTGTTGCTTGGGTTGTAAAAACCGTAGATGGAAACCTGGTCCTAAACCCTAGCGTTTATATTAATAATAAAAACTGAAAATGATAGGGTTTAAATAGTGTAAAAGTTACAGTCTGGACTCTGTCCCGTTGCTTGGTCTATCATGTTTGGTTAAGGTTCTGATTTTAGTAATACTGTAGGGTTTGTGAATCCTAGAAAATGGTAGTCGAACTCCACAGTCATGATTTGGTTTAGTTGCTTCTCCTATGGTTTCGAATTCAACTCTGCTGCTATTTAAGATTTACAAAAGGAAGAAGAAAAATAATACAAAGTTATTTGAGCTCGATAGATGAGCTAAAGATAAAAAGAGACGGTTCTGTGGTTCGATTTATGACTCTGTTGATACAAATAAACTCGATGTCGAGCTATTCTTGGTGCTGTTATCTCACCTGTGTTTAAACCATGAAATTTTGTTAACTGTAGTCAAATGCTTGTGTCGATCTTCTATTAAGTTTTCTGTACCATTGTTTGGTTTGATAGTTAATCATTGTAGCAGTTGTTTCTAGCATTATTTGTAACCAATCTGAAAGGCATTGATAATTAGTATAAATACTGTGATTTAAATGGCTATGTTTATTACAGTTCCTATGGTTGTTTAATGAGTTGTAGTACCAAAAAAAAAAAAAAAAAAAAATATATATATATATATATATATATATATATATAACTTGTACCCTTAAACCCTACGTACCTATTTCTGTGTTATTATAAATAAACTAAGTTTAACAATTACAACAATTGCTATTACTTACAGTACTACTACTGTTTATTATGCATTGTAAATATTTTATCCATAAGATAATAATAATATAAAGGAAATCTTAACACAGTAACTATTATTAAATCTACTACTGATATTCAGGGATTTCGAATTTCTTACTGAATTAATTAATACTCAGTCATAATGAAGATAAACATAACATGCATTCATTTATAATTAATAAATAAACAGGAGTAAGTGGCAGAACCTGTTTCAAGCAGTGGACAACAACAGCATTGGGAGGCTGTTCCTCCCTACCAACTCCTGAAGAGTGCCCAGACAGCACTTCTCAGGACCCCGAGCTTGCTCTGGTCTCCCTAATTGGAACTAGGTGCAGCAAAACAATTCACTCAGCCAAAACAGCTAAACTGGAACCAAGTTACTGCAGCATCCCTCTCAAACCACTTCCTTACTGTCTTTCCCACTTCCTCAATGGGACTCCTGAATAGCATTCACCTGAATGTATTCTCCCTCCAGAACTATCTGAACCCCCAGCTCAGTTCATTGAGTACTATTTAAAAGATTGCCTAGGTCTTAGTTGGGTTAACTGTCATTAATGAGCCACCTGCTCAGATTCCACTTTCTTGGGGAATCATGACCCCAAAATATAGGGAAGTTGCCACCTGCAACTTAGGAAGTGTTTGAGGATGCTGCCACTTATCTTTTGCCTTTCCACCTAGTTCCATCCACTAGTTAGACCAGTAACCTCTTTTAACAGCTCTCCCATGCTGTTGTCTCCATAATTTATTTATTAATAATAAAATATTCAGAATTACATTCCATTTCTGGTGACTCTGTTGAGTCATCAATTCCTACTTAGCATTAAATTTAACATAATGTCTCAGGAATATAATAAAATAATTTTAGTATTTTTGCAAAATTGGGGCATGTGACAGTTGTAGTGAGGCGGGAAGTGAAGTTTGATGAGGAGAGAGCCTTCAGGAAGTCCAGAGAGTTAGAGCAGAGGGAGACACCATCTCCCACACCTCAGTTTACACAGGCTTCTTCGATACAGGTATCAGGTCCATAGGTTTCCGGAGTGACTGGATCATAGAGTACAGGCACAACTTCTACAGGTTCAGTGGTTTAGGTGACAGGTACTTCAGAGACAGGTATAGGTTTTGGTTCTAGTTCACAGGTTACAGGTTCTTCAGGGACTGGTTCATCAATCACTGGTCCTCGGGGTGTTGGACCTTCTGCTTCTGGGAGTTCCTCAGATGAGGATAGACCAGTATGGGAGGAGCCTTCAAGGAAGAGGAAGCCTAAGTGGCTTCAAGACACCTTGAAGGAGGCAGAGGCATTTCGTAGACCCCGGGAGGAGATCAGGACAGTAGTGATGCCAGACAGATTGGGTATGGCTCTTGTTGCGAGTCTTCGTGACTCTGATCCTTCCACATTTGAGGAGGCTTCTCAGCATTAGGTATGGAGAGATGCCATGATGGAAGAGTACCATTCCATCATGAAGAATGATGCTTGGGAGATAGTGCCGAGACCTGAGGGGAAGTCAGTGGTGACTTCCAAGTGGCTTTACAAGATAAAGCATGTTGCAGATGGAAATGTGGAGAAGTACAAGGCTCGGTTTGTGGCTCGGGGGTTTTCACAGGTTAAGGGAGTTGACTATGATGAGACTTTTGCGCCAATTTCTCGGTATTCTTCCATCAGAGCAGTGATATCTATAGTAGCAGAGATGGGCTGGAAGATCCACCAAATGGATGTGAAGACCGCATTTCTCAATGGTCTTCTGCAGGAGGAGGTGTACTTAGAGCAGCCACAGGGATTCGAGATTCATGGGAGAGATTCTCATGTGTGCGAGCTGAGGAAAGCCGTGTATGGACTGAAGCAACCTCCTAGAGCTTCGTACTCCAGGATTGATGCATACTTGACTTCGATGGGCTTTCAAAAGAGTGAGGCTGATCCCAACCTTTACTACATTGTGGTTGGTGGAGATCCTCTCATTCTTCTGTTATGTGTTGATGACTTGTTTATTACTGGAGAGGAGCGTCTCATTGCACATTGCAAGAGAGACGTTGCAGCTGAGTATGAGATGACTGATATTGGGCCGATGCATTACTATTTGGGGATGGAGGTTTGGCAGGAGCCTGGACATATTTTCTTGGGACAGGGGAAGTATGCAGTTGATATTCTGAGGATATTTCGGATGGAGGACTGCAAGCCGATGTCTACACCTATGATCACCAACTGGAAGCAACTTCATGCTTATGAGGATACGTTGGTGGATCCTACACTTTATTGTCAGCTCATTGGATTGTTGATGAATCTGGTCAACACCAGGCCAGACTTGTGTTTTGTGGTGAACACTCTTAGCCAATTCATGGTGGAGCCTAGGAGTGTACATTGGACTGCCGCAAAACATGTGTTGAGATACCTAGCAGGCACAGTGGACTATGGTTTGGACTACAAGGGTTCGGGTGGAGTCAGCTTGGTTGGTTTCATAGATTTAGACTGGGCAGGTTGTGTGAGGGATCGGAAGAGCACTTCCGGTTGTTGTTTCAGTTTGGGCTCGGCAGCAATTTCGTGGTTCAGTCGAAAACAGAAGTCCGTTGCATTGAATTCTACCAAGGCTGAGTATATGGCAGCCAGTCAGGCTACTTGCAAGGCACTGTGGCTTCGCAAGCTCTTGGTAGATTTATTTGATCAGGAGCTTAAACCTACGGTGATCTATTGTGACAATTAGAGTTGCATTCATCTCTCTAAGAATCCGGTGTTCCATGACATGTCAAAGCACATTGAGATCAGGTACCATTTCATCCGAGACTACGTCCAGAGAGGAGCAGTTGAGTTGCAATATATTTCCACTGATGAGCAGGTAGCAGATATCTTGACGAAATCTTTGGGGAGGGGCAAGTTTGTCTTCTTCAGAGACAAGTTGGGAGTGGTGCAGAACACCTTCCTCGATAAGAGGGAGTGTTAGTTTTTGTACCTAGGGAAGTGTTCCCCAAGTGATCTTTTGCCTAAAGTCACTTAGAAGGGGGGGGGAATGTGACCCTCACATTAAATGACTTAGTAAAAGCATTTAATGAGACTTTATAAACTCAAAGTCACTTTTTGATAAATTTAAGTGGGTGAGGGAAATTAATATTTATAAAAAGTAAATGGAGCATTTAATTTCCACCGTTGATCTCATTCAATCTCATCCATTGGATTTAGGGAAACCCTAGGGTTTGATCAAAAACCATGAGGGAGGCATTTTACTTCACTTTTGTTGATTGAAGTGAAGAGAAAGAGCAAGAGAGAGAGCTAGAGGATTGGCACGATTTCCAAGGCAAGGTTTGAGGAAGTTTTCAGCTGCACAGAAATCGAGACAGCAGCATCATTTCAGCTTGGCACAAATCTCGAGGCAGTCTCAGTTAGCACAGAATTCAAGGAACCGTACAACAGCATTTAATGCTTTCCGTACAGCACAGTTTTTGAGGAGTTAGCTGGGCACATATCCCGAGGAGTGAGGCACATATTTCTGCACATAAATTTGGGCACGAATTCTAAGAAATTTTTGTCACAGATTTCTATAATCCGTACAGTCTGTATGGTCTGTAATTTTCTGCACAGTTTTCGAGGCATTCTGCTACACAATTTTCAAGAAGTTTTGCACAATTATCGAGGTGTTGTTCAGGCACAGAAATTGAGACAGAGTTGTACACAGAAATTGAGACAAAATAGTGGCATAGAAATCGAGACAGTGAGGTACAGAAATCGAGATACAGTCTAGCAGAGGAATCGTGGCAGAACTCTAGGTGACCTTGGTTGGTCAGATAAGTACAATTTTTTACTGTAATATTTGTACTAAAATATTTGTTGAAGAAATATAATCTCTCTCTCTCTAACTGGTTTTCCCCGTGGGGGTTTTTCCAGGGCACAGTTGCAAAAAAATTTGAGTCTCAAATTTTATGGTGTGCATGTCAAAATTTAATTTCTGCCTGTTAGTATGATTTTACAGTGTGTTTAATTGTTGAATAATTTTTTCATAAGTAGTTTCCAGCCTATGCAAAACTGGATGGGAATGAAAACCACAAAAACATTGACATAAACCAGCAAGCTACAAACTCAGAAAATTTACACCGCAGGCTATAGTGGAACAGCTCGCGGGTACGCTGGCTAAAATGTAACAGCTAGCGTACAGGAAGAAAAAATAGGGAAATAGTGTGTTCTGGAGGACAAAGTACATCTGGGTCAGTGAAATGGATCCTGAAGGCCAAGGAGTGTTGGTTCTCACAGGGTGGAAAATTACATTGTAACAAGTACGCATGCATACTGTTTTTAAGCAATTTCGCAATCTTCCCATCTCATTTTCTATTCTAATTTTCTAATGAATACGCACACAGTTTTCATCCTTTCATGTTTGCAAAACGATTGCATCTACGGGAGTATTTTTCCAGCCCATATAAAACCCAAACACTTCTGCCATAAGGCTTCAAGTCTTTGACTGACTGCTCGATAAAGTGTTTCCACATGCTTTTTACCCTTATCCTCTGTCAATATCCATCACCACAAAGAATCCAGCATGCTCTCCTACACCATAGCCCTGCATTGTTTCCCTGTGTCAACAACAGACACCCTGCTTATATGCGATTGTGGCACAAAAAATTCAATCTTTTGTTACACTTTGCACTTGCTCTCTTTCAGCACAAAATTTTAGCACTCACCTGATTTGGCTAAACGCACCCCTCACTGTAGAAAAACATGCAATGTGACAAAATCACACCCTAAATTAATATAGTTAATGCTAATATCAATTACGTATCTACATAGATTTGAACAAATGCATGGAAAAATGTTTTGTTACAAGTTTATGAAGTTTGAACACCAAACAAGTGTTTGAGAAAAGTAGGTTCTTTGTTCCTTTCACAATATACCCATTGTACGTGTTCTTATCATAACTAAATGATAGTTCACATTGCCTTTGTTCCTAGCAGGCATACGCATCGTAGACCACATGCCCTTTGGACCTTCCTATCAAACTATCCTGCAAAAAAACAGAAATTCTAGCACTCTATTCTATTCTATAGCCTATCAAACACAACAAGACAAAACTGAAGCCATTGCAACTGTCCCCGTTCTTTGACCAGTGACCATGTGTTCCTCTTTAATTGACCGTCCTTGCCCATAACATTGTAACTGCACAAAATAACTTGTATCCTTTCTCTGCAATATTTTCATTGCATATGCACTTATCATAGCTATAAGTTAATGTGCATTGTCTCTCTGCTTACATCTTGTGCTTATGCTAAATTGCACGCCCTCTGTGACAAGCAATTATGCCATATGGCAACCAAACAAGGATCAGAACCACTCTTTTTGCAAATACACATTGTCAAAACATATTTGTATAAGATCATATGTTTTGTTTCCCTGGTATTAACATATGCATTGAATTACAGCTTTCACATAGACCATTCAAAAATTTGTTTTATAATGCTTTGTTTAGGTTTTGCACTTATTTGATGCTCACTGCTAGCTCACTCACACGATTTTCATAGACAACATGATTTTCCTTCATCCAAATCAGAAAAATAACTTATTATATTTTTCCTTGTTTCTATTTTCTTATCTAACAATAAAACAATTTTGCACAGCCTCTTCCCTATACCTAGTGATGGAAATTTGCTCATTGTTCTCAATGCAAAAACAAACCACTCAAGAATTTATTTTATAATGATTTCTTTACTTTCTGCACTTATTTAATGGCCATCTTTACCTTGCCTACACCATTGCCATAGATAAAATGCTCTTCCTTGGCCAGAACCAAATAATAACTTATTATATTTTCTTCCTCTTGCTATTTTCTTTTGTAACAACAAAACAATTTTTTGCAAGTTGTACTACTATTATAGTCTTATATTCATTGACATAGAAATTGTTAGCATACAAAACAACTCTACACAGCTTCTGCCACATATTCATTGTTTAAACTTTTCCCACTGTGCTCACTCTTTCCTTGTGAAATGTGCAGGAGCAGGTACACTGATTCTGATAAAACAAAGTAGATAGCAACAGTAAGTGGGTCCTTCATACAGCAACAACAACAAAAAGGCCAGACAACATTTTTGAGTTGTTGCTCTATGTTATTTTGACATGTGCTATATGTCAATTTTGCTAGTCTATAGTTTTCAACAAACATTTCTACAAATGCAGCTAAAAATTTTAGAACTACACAATCTAGACTGTTGATAGAGAATTGATTCCATATATGCAATCACTTCTCGTCCAATTTTGAAACTCTAGTTGTTCTTTCCATCCATGGACACAACATTATAGCATATGAAATTTAAAATACAACTACAGTGTTTTATCTTTAACAACTCCAGTCCAATATATTATGTGTGTCTTTTTTTTTCCTTTTTTTTCCGTTTCCATGCACATATCAATAGCTATTATAAATAGGGTTGGCAGGTGCGGGTGGAGTCTTTTTTTACTCAGAAGGAAATAAGTTGAAGGATTATGCCTGGGGAATAGGAAGAATAACAAATAATAGCGCAGAATGGTTATCTTTACTCAAAGGCTTGGAGATTGCTAGAGATGAGGGCCTTTCGAACCTTACAGTTTTTGGGGACTCAATGCTAGTTATCAGAGAAGCTCGGAATCTGTTCAAAAATAGAAAGACAACGACCTCTAAATACCATCGTATCCTCAAATGCTTAGTTAATGAGTTCAGCACCATCAACTTTCTTCATGTTCTGAGAAGCAACAATCAACAGGCCGACATCTTGGCAAATAAGGGTACCTTGCAAGACCGTGGTGTCCTGGTTAGTAATCAAACGGGGGCTAGCCAGGCCTGGATTCCTTAGAAGTTCTCACCTTGGTTTTCTTTTGATTTTTATTATGGCCATGTCTTATCCTTTAGACATCATTAATTTATATTTTGATTGGAAATTGGAGCAAATTCTAAATTGCTCTAGCAACCTTGTGAGGGGCTTTGCTATAGTTATTGATCCACATTTGTGCATGGGGAGACGAGAACTTCGCACGCCTGAGGCACATGGTTTCCATATGGGCGGCATGCAGGAAGTTAATGCTGCAAGCAGGAAAGACGAAACGTGGTTAAAGGCTCGATGGTGGGTAGGTTGGCGGCATTGTCTGCCCTTGGAGCTTGAAAACATGGCTGAGAATAGAGCTTCTACTTAGCTGTCTCCTTTGCAGGAAAACTCTCCCTCGCGCAGGGGTCTCAGCTTTGCCAAACTTTAGGAAGACCCATCCTTCTTTCCCTGGGTGTCAGGGTGAAAGGATCCCTTTACTGGATGGTATGCAGCAAGCTCAGCAGCAGGGGATGAATCCGGTTTTGATTGATGATGATGGCTCAGGCTCTGAAAAAGAAGATTATGGTTTGCTTAATGTCAGAGAACACCTGTAAGATCTAGAATCCCAAGTTGGTTTGCTGCATAGTGAAAACTACGAAATTAAGATGGTGTTGCATCAGTTGTTTGCTTTGGCTCGTGTTTCAAATTCTGAGGCTCGGGATAACAACAAAGATCTCATGACGAAGATAGATGGCCTTGCTGTGGTTCTAGAAAAGGGTTGCTCTTGCTCAGTAAATTTGGAAGCTCAAGTCCGAGCGGTTAACTGCGGAGCCAGAGTCACTGAGGGTAAGATTGAAGGTATGAGAGTTGATATCAGAAACATGAAAAAGGAGCTTCTGGATGGACTCGGCAAGGAGAAAGGAGAAACACCAGCGCCCCGTTGACTATTCTAGCTTATTATTGGGGAGTCCTCCCAGGTTTTTGTTTTATTTTGAATAGGAGTATGAAGAACCAGCACTATTATCATGGAACCGTAGCTCTTGTTTTGAGTTATTGACCTTTGTAAGAGGAAATCGTTGTCAGCCTGAACTCGAGTTTCATGTTCTGTTTTTGTTTAAAGTTAGTAGGTCAATTTGTGCGAATTTACAGCTGTAATAGGCCTGAAATCTGTCATGTTAGATACAGTTTGGTAAAAGATGAATGTCGAGACGAGTCAGCTACTTCCTGTAGAAGAGCCGACCTGCTCCATCACTATGTAATTCAAACTTGTTCCTCTTTTTAATACTAAGTTCTCAACCGTTTATGTTATAAAAAAAAATAGCTATTATAAAACAACCTTTGCATAGATGTTCTTCTTTTTTTGAATTTAAAAAAAAAATGTTTTCCTTAACAACTTTAAATGACAGATTTATGCTTTTTTTCTTATGAAAAAAAAAAAAAAAAAAAAAAAACTTTAAATGACAGACACAATTTAAATGTTGTGTCCAGTCCACTTGTTTAGAATATGTCTCTTCCCTTTTAAAAACAAAGAATATTTCTTGCACAACATATTTTTTATCTCTTCTACATCTTTGCTACTGGCAAAATATCATGAAACAAACATAACAGAGAAGTTATAAAAAATATGAAAACCAACCATTCATCCAAAAAAAATTGTTTAGGGAAAAAAAGCAATCTTGTTGTCACAATTTTGTAACTATTTTTTATATTATGCTATTTACCAAAAATTATTGTCTACACATTTTAATTAAATGCATAAAAGCACATGGCTGATAAAAAACATTTTTTTTTTGTAGCAGATGGCCCTGAAACTAATATGAATGTCAGGCAACTTAGTTTTCTTTTTATTGAAAGTTAAGATATGCAATAAATATCTCAACAAGCAAAAGTTTATAATATGATTATGTTTAAGCGCATTTGTCTCTGATACTATTATTTGACCATGCCAATGGTGAAATGTAATAAAATATTTGATAATGTGGTCACTGGAAATAAATTTCACCAACATTTTTCATGTAATCTGCAATATGATTATAGTTCTTATTTTTCCATTTGTTTCAGTAATAGCATTTGATTGTGCAAATAATATGTATAGAATTTTGATATCTTGCTCTTCATTAAGGATTTATCAAGTATGAAAATTTTAGTTATGTTTTCCCTTGGAAAAATTCGTAATTTTATTTCATATTGAACAAAATTACATTCAGCACATGTAATAAGATCATTAAGATCCCTACATTGTCACAGATTACATCCCAAGTTCGTTACTTCAATTCATTCTATCTCATCAATGTCTTGATCATCTTTGATCATGTGTTTTCTGTTACAAAAATAATCTGAAAATAGTTGCTGTCATCCAGCCTGTACCTGTAATTTTTCTCCCTTCGAATTCTCTGTTATCCAATTATAGCGCACACTTGCACTACAATCTTCTATTGTTCCCATCCTGTATCTTTATATTTCTCTATTTGTGCCTGATTACAGCACGCTCTTATATCATTTCTGATTCCCAGCATTGATCTTTAAATTCTCAATTTGTTCCTGATTATACCGCACGCTCTACTATCCTCACTGATTCCACTACTATCCCTTAACAGGACGCGTCCAGTATCCGGTCCTCTTCAGCCGTCGCTCATCTGGTGTATTTTCGACTGTATTTGCCTCATCGAATGTCAAGCAGAGCCTCCTGAATCTATACAAAGTTTCTGTGTTGATAGCTGAAAGTGCCTTCGGGAGAGTGAATGGTTATCTTCCATGTTCCCATAGCTAGATCCTGTCGAGTTGCCTCTTTGGATAGTTGGTCAGCCAATATATTCCGCTCCCTGTATGTATGTGTAAATGTGATGTGGTTGAAAGTAAGTTTTATCCGGATCACCTCTTCCAGTATTGGTAAAAGATCCATCACATGACACTGAGTAATCTCTTTAGCCCAGTTGATGATGACCATGGAGTCACCAAAAATCTGAAGGGACAAGCATCCTTGTTCCAGGGCAAATAACATCAACAATTTAAGCGACATGAGTTCTGCGTAGTTATTGGTTCCTCTGCCCAATCCAGCCGCCAGATGGAAATAGTGTGCCTCAGTTTTGTGAAGTACTCCCCCCCCTCCACAAACAGATTGTTGGTTTGAGGCACCATCGAAAAATCCCCATGGCATGGATAGATCAATCTGTGCTTCACGCACAGGTCTGGTTCTGCTCACTTGTACAGGGACTACATAATGAAGAGTGATCGCCACCATCTGAGCCACTACCGCCTCCATGGGAACCCTGCAGTCCTGGAAAATCACCTTGTTGCGGGCAAGCCAAATACCCCATGTGTATATACACGGGAGAGCCCGGAGAGGGGATGAGAATTGTGCAGTCCACCATAACTGGAATGCTTCCAGCACCCCCGTACCCCGCCACCTCACCTTATTATCCAAAATCTTGCTGATCTCGGTCCAAACAGATTGTGAGAATTGACAGTGAATGAAAAGATGGGCCATATTCTCTTCAGCAACCATACAAAGAGGACAGATCCCCGGACCCTGAAGAAATCGTTTTTGTAGAATGTCCCACGTGGGGGCCTTATTTTCCAGGATCGCCCAGAATAGTAATTTAGCTTTACCCGGACAACGCAATTTCCACAATAATTTCCACCACCACACCAAAACCCTGTTATGGGATTCCACATTTAGCTGTATGTACCCATGTTTTGGTGAATATACCCCGGATGGATGGTGCTCCCATATCAGAACATCAGCCCTATTGGTCACTCTAATATGGGTAATCCTTAACCGCCTTATATATTCCTCCCATTCCACCTGAAGTTCAGCCGGTATCCCAATTTGTCGTGCAGAATACCACCCCTGTTGCCATAGAGTAGTAGCTCCCTGATCCGCTATTTCATGCAGATAATTACATCCTCTCGAAGCCAAAAAAGACATCAGATCCATGGAAAGTATATGTCCACCCCTGCATCCCACCCATGGGTCCATCCCTATTCGAAGCTGTCGTCCGTCACCAATCCTCCATACTAATCCCGAGCCGACTAAAGTGAAATGCTGCACTACAGCTTTCCACACCACAGAGCAGTTTGCCTTTGTCTTGTTTCTCAGCCTGATCCATTCGAGCAGTGTTAATGGGGCAATGTATTTATGATAGACCACTCGCGTCCAGAGACTCTGTGTATGAATTAGTCGCCACGACACTTTGGCCCCCAAGGCTTTTGCAAACTTGAAAATATTCTTTAAGCCCCATCCTCCCAGAGTCTTCGGAACAGCGATCTTCTCCCAGCGTACCCACACCAAAGCCCGATTCTCGCTAGTACCCTTCCAAAGAAAGGCAAAACACAGTCTCCTGATCTGCTCCAGAACGCCTGTGGGAATCCAAGCAAGTGACAGCCAATATACCGGAATTGCTTCCAGTACTGATTTTATCAGAATCAGCCTCCCTGCCCGAGAGAGCCATTTATGACTCCATCCATGAAGACGCTGTTCTAATTTTGCTATTAGCCAACTCCAATCAGTCTTCAAATAAGCGTTCGGTTTCAAATGGAAGCCAAGATACTGTAATCCAGCATCTAAATCCAAGGTCTTGTAAGGTAGTTTGTTCACCATGTATAGGATCTCCGGTTCGGTTAAATGCGAGCATGTGATCGTTGATTTGTCGATGTTAACTAACATACCCGCAGCAGCTTGTATTAAGTGGAGTCCTTCAACCACTTTGTCAATATCCTGGCGCGTGCCATCACAGAAAATCAGGATGTCATCAACAAAAAGGAGATGTGTAATGTATATTACCTGCGTGATAGCTATGCCTCTAAAGTCCCCTTCAGCTTTGGCTTTCAGCATAAATCGGCTAAGACCTTCAGCGACTAGGAGAAACAGCAGTGGAGACAGGGGGCATCCCTGTCGAAGTCCCCTCCCAGCCTGGAAAAAAGGGCTAGCAGAACCATTAATTAAGACAGCAAAATTCACCGTGGTGAGGCAGGCCATAATCCATCTGATGAACTCATAGCAAAACCCCAGGTGTGTAAGTAGCAACCGGATGTAAAGCCAGCTGACCCTGTCAAATGCTTTGGAGAGGTCTATCTTTATCACCGCTCCCTTCTGCTTCTGCACCTTGAGCGTATGTAATCCTTCCTGTGCAACTCCAATTGCCTCATGGATTTGGCGTCCTTCCAAAAAGCCAAATTGCTCACCCGAAATGTTTTTAGATAGAATCTTCTTTAGTCTGCGTGCCATTACCTTGGATATGATCTTATATATGCAGTTACAGAGAGCGATAGGCCTGAATTCTGCAAAGTTGACAGGCTTGTCAGTCTTGGGAATCAGTGTTAAAAACGTGGAGTTGAAAGGACCATGTATAAACCCAGCCTTGCGCGATTCTTCCACCACTTGCAGAATCTCCGCCCCGAAGAAGTCATAGAATCCTAGGAAGAATTCTATAGGCCATCCATCAGGCCCCGGGCTGCTGTCTTTATTTAATGATTTCATCACCGTCGAGAGCTCATCCAGTGATACCTCCTCCATCAACATACTGTTATCTGCCTCCCCTACAAAGCTGGGAAAAAGCTGAGTCACACGAATAATCTCAGCAATGGAAATGCCAGGTGGCGCCGTGAATTGCTCTTCAAAGTGTCGAACTCCCAACGCTGCTAATCCTTCAAAACTGGAAATCTGTTCCCCAGTGTCTGATGAGAGTTCCCAGATAGTGTTTTTGAATTTTCTCCCCTTAGCATATGATTGGAAAAATTTGGTGTTCTCGTCACCGCACTGTATCCAAGTCGCCCTGCTTTTCATCCTCCACAACTCTTCACGCTCACACAGTATTATATTCCTTCGTTTCTCCCACGCCAACAGTTCATCATTCTGCATATCATCCAGGTATCCCATTCCCAGCCTGCTATGTATCCTGGCAATGTTAAACTCAGCATCTATTAAATTCTGCTCATCGAGCACCCTTTTGTCATGTGCCCATTTACTAGTGGCCTCTTTAATTCTTTTCAGGTTGTAGTTAAAGTGTGCACCAGCCGGAGTCTGGGTGTCAAGTGGTCGATGAACCCATAGCTCTTGAACCAATTTAATGAATGTCTCATCCTTCAGCCAGCTAGGATTGAATTTGAAGGGGCTGGGTGGTTTTTTCCCGCTACCTCGTAACTCCAGGAAAATGGGACAATGGTCAGAAATGCCTCCTGATCCTACCCACTGTCTGACAAGATCGACCCCATGTGCCAACCCTTCTGCCACCAGAAACCTATCCAGTCGTTTAGCTACTCTATGAACCCCTGCTCTCATATTCCTCCAAGTGGGAGAAAGCTGGGATGGAATGATATCAAGGAGGTCCTTTCTGATAAATGCGTTGATGAAATGGTTTGCTAAGGAATCCGGAACAGCCCGAGGCCCCCAAACTTCAGAAGACCCCAGAGTGAGGTTGAAGTCCCCACCCAAAATCACATCCCTGCCATCAAATATCTCCATATCTAACAAGGAGTCCCAATATCCCAACCTGTTTAGGTAGGGCCCGTAAATATTGAGCACCGTGATCATCCGCCCTATCTCAGCCTCCCAAACTACCATACCAAGCCCAGAGGATATCCCCCATGTACAATCACATCTGCAGCTCGATACCTTCCACCCCGAAGCCAGTCCTCCAGAGCGCCCTCTGGCATCCACTCCTACAAACTTCCAGCCAGGGAGCAAAACTTCTAGTGTACGAACTACATCCTCACAGCCACCCAAAGTTTCTTGCAGCAAGATAATGTCCGGTTGATTAATGTCAACCAACCTACGAAGCGAAGATTTTTTAAGTGAGCTCGCCAACCCACGACAATTGAAGGACATAATCTTCATAAACAATCCCCATCCTGGGCTATCACTGCTCTAAGTGCCCACTCTATAGTCGATTGCGTTCCCATCCCTAAATCCACTTTCGCCCGTTCTTTAGCTTTAGTCATATGGGATTTACGTCCTCGTCCTTTCCCCCCCACACTAGTGGCCAATTCAGGTAGTCCCTTGCCCCCCGATCCATCTGCTGAAATCTCCCTACTACGTAGAGCATATCGAATGTGCTTCCCCTCGGAGCATGAGTGTGAGGTGGATACAAAATCGGGCGTGACATTACCCAAAGCAGGCTGAAGTAGGTGGTCAATCTGTCGAGGAGGAGACCCATGGCAGCCCCCCCCCAAATCAAATGGGTCAGCAAGAATGGAAGGAGGATGTATAGGAGACTTACCCGTGTGTATCTCAGATGGATCCTGACGAGGAGAGGACATCTCCTGCTGCAGTATAGTGGCCGGTGAAGTCGGAGTGACAGAGCTCAAGGAGTCCCCCTCAACTGCTGTGTGTTCACTTCCAATCTCCTTCGTTCCAGTATTCACCAAGGATGGCAGCTTTACCTCTGATTCTATCCTTCCATCATGCTCAAATGGTTCCACAGATTCAATAATACCCCCTCCGTCCTTAGCAGGCTCACTCCCCTCCACTTTCTCTACCTGTGAGTCCACTTTCAACCCAGGGACTGTTATAACATCTGCATCAGCAGCATATAGAGGCTTGCTTTTACGGAACATTAAGGGACAGCGGGCTACAAGATGTCCAAGGTCATGGCAGCGATGACATCTAAATGGCACGCCCACATAGTCCAGTGTTTGTACATAATCCCCATCCTTGGAATGTACTTTAATTTCAGCTGAAAGCCCCATCCTAATGTCGATATTGACTAAAATCTTAGCAACCGAGTATATACCATTTTGCAGATGGGAGGAATCAGAGTACACGTATTCACCAAGATAGTTCCCGATCTCAGCAAACCTAGTCTCGTTCCACATATGCATGGGCAGTCCTGGCAGCTTTACCCACAGTGGTTCTTTGGCTATTTTTTCCGTTTTAGCATCGAAAAAAGGTGACCAACGTTTCAGTACAAGTGGTACTCCCAGCATCGACCAATGTTTACCCAACACGGCACTGACCTCCCCGCTGTTCGAGAAAATAAATGAGAACCATCCTTTCGACAGAACACGAACCTCAGGGGCAGATGGTGATATGTGTTGCCAATTCTCAGCCACCCAACGCTGAAGGAAGCCTCTGCCTATTCTCCTGCCTCTAACATGTCCTACAACCGCTGTACGAGAGTAATCCACGGCCTCTGCCAGCGTAACATCGACCCCCAGCACTAATTGATCCAGTCTCTTACGTTCTTTGACCTTCTTGACAGGGTATTTAATGGGATCATCCTTGGCAACCATCCCTGTGCGTTGCTGGTATTCGTCAGTCAATGCATCCTGGCTCCTCGGGGCCACCATCAATGTACCACTCCGCTGCCTGTTATAGGACCTGTCTAAATCGCAGAACGAAAGGCAGAGTTCAATGGGCTAAATGTGCAAAATGAAAGATGAATCCCTTCCCAGCAATAGACTTTGGGACAATCGTTCAACCGCTTCCCAATAGCAAGATCAAATCAAGAGGTCGAAAAATCTCAACGCCTGCCCCATAATCCGCACAGCCTGCAAGCATACAGTGAAGAGTTCGCCCTGTAACGATTCCTGTATATGCTATCACACGCTAGTGTCTTAGCACTGTATCAGAAGCCGAAAATAACAACTCGCCCTGGATCCCCACTCAGGAATTGATCACCTCTGTTCCAGTTAAAAGAATCCCCTCATACACAGAAAGATGGCCAGTATCTCAGTGTTCTATCCTCCATGATTCAAAATCTACCCAGCATTACTCAGTGACCAAATTACTCTCCAGGATCCAAGCTTAATTCTGCCTCCGTTCTTCATCAAGAAATGCTAACGTACTTCTTAGTATCTCTTCTTGGAGCATTGCATCCATATTTCATGACCTTTTAGTTATGTTAATAATGCTCCTATTTAAATTGTTGTTGAGTGCCCTTTGTCACACAAATAAGAAAACACAATTTCCAATGACTTATATTAATCTTATTTTACTTTAAAATAATTGTTCATCGACATTGACTCTTTCGCAACTTGGTCTATGTTTACCTCAAGAAAAAAATCTTCACCTTTATGTGTGTTCATATGTTTCCCACCAATTTGTTTAGAAATCTCATTCTAAGACCTCCTACATTCTTCACCCTCTAGCTAACAACTTATAACAAGAGCTGCGTCAGGGACATTGTCACCCAGTGGCTCGTGTCTAATATGTATGCCATTAAATCTCCTAATGCTCTAGAATTGACCCATGCCACCTCAAAAAAAGCGAGGTGCAAGCTTAGGGTAGTTTTTCATCAAGATCTGATTTCAATTAATTTTACTCTACACAATTAGAATATACTTTACCTTTGGGTAAGTATAATGATAGTATCTTGAATGATTGCAGGTGACTCTAAGGCCATCATTGATTAGGCTTCAAACAAATGCATCTTAAAGGTTAATCTTTTGGAATGGTGGAAAGATTGGCTTAGATCTCTTCAGGAGACATTTGCTGAAATTTCTTATAGGCACATCCTACAAAGAATATAATAGGGAAGCAGATGTTGTCATAGGCGACACTGGATATTTTTCTAAAAGTATAATACATATTGAGGAGCTACAGGGAAAAGTGACTAGATAAACTGCTATGCATGTCTTCTGAGATCTGTTTTGAGATTTTTATGAGGCCCTGGGGCTTCTTTTTTGGAGGTCTGTAATTATAAACTATTTATGTTTTCACTGTATATTTATGTAGACAAAGGCGATAATTTAGAATGGGTAAGTTGTTATGGTGTTAAATGAAGGGCTAGATGATAATCGACAAGCATCAATAATTTTTGAGATGCATAAACAATGATGTGTGAATACTTTGATTCCTATGAATACCAAGTATCGTTTTTTTCCAAGTGAAAAAAAAAAATGATAGTATCTCTAGCATATTATGTTATTAGCTAGAGATGTACTACATGCAAAAAGCATGTGGTCCCTTCAAAAATCAATAATAAATTTTCATCACAATTCTTTAAATTACTCAAACTATATAGATGTTAATTTATTTTATGCATTTTCCTCGGGCTATAGAAGAAGGATACTTGAAGATTTGTAAAAGAAACAAGTGAATTCTACTCCTTTTTGGTTGACAATACTTTTGCAATCAAGTTGGCCAAGAATCTCAAAATCCATACTCAAACTCATCACATCAACACAAAGTACCATCTCGTTCAGTGTCATGTAGAGGCCAAGACTAATCATTTCGTTCAGTATCATGTAGAGGCCAAGACTAATCATTTGAGATATTGCTCCACAAGTGAATAAATTGTAGATATTTTCACCAAAATTCTTAGAATAGAAAAAAATGAAAATTTTATAAATATGCTTGGACCCACAAACACCCATTCAAAGTAAAGGGAGGGATGTTAAAAACAAAATCCTAAAGAGTATGGTTAAATTATAATATTGCAAATATTAGTATTTGATGTCACAAGGTAGTATGAAAAAAGTCTAAGAGAATCACGTACCTTTTGGAAAATAAAACCAAGCCCATAAATGATCACATGTGACCTACAAATTCAATGTTATATTATGGTTAAATTATAAATATTGTAAATATTATAATTTGATGTCACAATGTAATTTGAAAAGTCTAAGAGAATAACGTACCTTTCGAAAACGCCCAAGTGGGTGACAAAATGTCCTCAGACACGTAACTTTATTAATATGGAGGAAAAAGTTACATAACAAACATGAGGGCTAAGAACATCTCAACATAATGCGATATGGGTTTAAATAACCCAAAAATAAATAACTAAAAAACCGTTGCCTAAAACTGACCAAGGACACCTCATATAATCACGTGAGTGTGTAGGTATCATTTTACAACAAAGTTTACTAAGTTAAAACTAAAACTATGGTTTGGATCATAATTTCTAACAATCCCCCCTTTGATCCAAAACTTCTTTAGAACAAATACCAAGTTCATTCTTGAACTTAGTAAATTTAAACCTTCCAAGAGATTTTGTGAATATGTCCACAATTTGATCTTCTAATGGACTGTACTTTGGCTTGATGATTTCCTCAATGACGAGAGTTCGAATGTAATGATACTTAGTATCAACATGCTTTGTCTTCGAATGAAAAACTGGATTTTTGGATAACTTGATGGCTGACTAATTGTCGACAAATAATGAAGTAGCTTCTTTTTTAACAACTTTGAGATCTCGTAAAATTCTCCGTATCCAAACTATTTCACAAGCTACTTCCCAAGTTGAGATATATTTAGCTTCCGCTAAAGAATTTGCAATTGTATCCTATTTTTTACAACTCTGTGACACAACAACCGATCCCAAATTCATTAAGTAACCCGAAGTAGATTCTCTATCATCAATATCTCCAGCAAAATCGGCATCTAAAAAACCAACAAATCTAAAAAAATTGTTCCCTTTAAACTCAAGTCCAAAATCTTTTGTTCCTTGAAGATACCTTAGTAACCTTGTTGCTACATTCTAATGACTTTCTTTGGGTTCCTGCATATACCTTGAAAGAATACTGACTGAAAAAAATAAGTCTGGTCAAGTATTAATCAAGTAGATCAAACTTCCAATTAATTGTCGATACTTGGTACTACTAACAAGCCCCCCCGCCCTTCTGACTTAGAAAGTTTTAATTTTTCCTCCATGGGGGTAATAGTTGAAAGAATACTGACTGAAAAAAATAAGTCTGGTCAAGTATTAATCAAGTAGATCAAACTTCCAATTAATTGTCGATACTTGGTACTACTAACAAGCCCCCCCGCCCTTCTGACATAGAAAGTTTTAATTTTTCCTCCATGGGGGTAATAGTTGGCTTACACTCCTCCATTCCAAACTTCTTCAACAATTCAAAAATATACTTAGTTTGAGAAATGAATATGTGTCTTTCCCTTTGAACAAATTCAATTCCAAGATAGTAATGAAGTAAACCCAAGTCTGTCATTTCAAAACATGTTTGAAGTTCTTGCTTAACCTAAAAAATATGATCATCATTATTACCTGTTATCAGTAAATCATCAGCATACATAACCAAAATGATTAAGTTATTTTCCTAGATTTGGACATATAAAGTGTCATCTGACTCACTGCGGATAAATCCAACTTTCTGTAGATAGGCATCCATTTTAGCATACCAAGCTCTGGAAGCTTGCTTTAACCCATACAATGCCTTAACCAATTTACAAACTTCCATTTCTTCTCATGGAACCTCAAAACTATGAGGTTGAGTCATATAAACATCCTCCTGCAAATCACCATTCAAAAATGCACTTTTTACATCCATTTGGTGAACTTTCCATCCATTTTATGCAGCCAAAGATAGCACAACCTTGATAGTATTCCACTTTGATGTTGGAGCAAAGGTTTCTTCATAATCAATCCCTTCTTTTTGAGCAAATCCCTTTGCCACCAATCTTGCCTTATACTTATCAATTTCTCAATTTGCCTTGTACTTAATTCTGTAAACCCGCTTGCAACCTATGGGTTCAATATCCTTTGGACACTCAACAATATTCCAAGTCTGATTTTTTATCACTGCATCATATTCATTTTGCATAGCAACCCTCCATTCATCAAATTCAACTACCTCAACAAAAGAGGATGGTTCACTAGCAGAAAGAGAAAAATTATGTGAACCCAAATTCCATTGACTCATTTGAGAACTCCTTGTACCTATTTTATGTTTCTCATCAGACCTAAACACTTCAACTTAGTTGCCCACTTTGATGCCTTGTGTGCAACTTGAGATGAAGTACCCTCCATAGAATTGCCATCAATGTTAACTTGATTTCAATCCTCTAAGTTAACTTGTGAAGTATTTGTTGTATCCTTGTCTTCAACCTACTCATTTGAAGTCCAAGTTATATCAAACAACTGATCATCGCTTGATTTGTTTAAGTTCGTTGATGTTCCTTAGATACTTTTTGTTCTAAGTGACTAAGTTGATTTTCAATTTCTTCCACACTTAGACTCTCTGTTTCATCAAAAATAACATCTCTACTAACAATAAACTTTCTATCTGATAAAAGTCTATGCCCCTTCTTTGTTCAGAATATCCAATTAAAAATGCACTTGATACTTCTAGAATCTAACTTTGTTCGCTTTTCTTTTGAAACAAGAGCATAACAAATTGAACCAAAAACTCTGAGATGTTTAATCATAGGTTTGAATCCATACCAAGCCACAAAAGGAGTAATCCCATCCAGAGATGAAGGAGACCGATTTCTCAAATAAATCGATGTATGTACTGCCTCGACCCAATAACTTGAACTTAATCCTTTGAAAGATAAACATTGCTCTAGCCATTCCCAATAATGTTTGATTCATTCGTTCTGTTACTCCATTTTGTTGTGGAGTATAAAAGTTAGTGAATCGTCTCCTTATTCATTTTTCCTGACAATATGTTAAGAATTCATTTGATGTGTATTCATTATCAGTTCTCAATGTGGCAATTTTTTCCTTAGTTGCAGTTTCAACCAAATTTTGAAAAGATTGAAACTTAGCAAATGCTTTTGATTTCTCTTTCAAAAAATACACCCAAACCAACCTGCTAAAATCATCAATAAAGAGAAAAAAATACTTGCATCCACCAAGTGAAGTGTCCAAAGGCCCACAAATATCACTGTGTATAAGCTATAATCTTCTAGTTGCCCTCCAAGTGCTTTTTGGAAAAGGTAACCTTCTCTGTTTTCCAAAAATACAAGCTTGACATCTTGCATTTTCCTTCTGAAAAGTAGGTAACCCCTTTACCATTCCTTGTTTTTGAAGTTGAACAAGACTATCTTCATTCAAGTGACCAAAACGTATGTGCCACAATATTATGGGTGTAATACTAGCCTCAACTAAACCTACAAATTCCTTCATTCTTGAAATGAATGTGCCCTTTATTTTAAGAAGTCTCCATCCTCATAACCTGTCATCACTGTTTTGTATCCATCCTTAACTGAGTTGATTTTAAGTATTCCATCATCCATCACAATTTGATGTCCAAGCTAACAAATGTAAACCAAAGACAACAAATGTTTCTTAGAGGTGGGAACAAACCAGACATTAGATATCAATCTCTCCCCAATCCCTGGTAAAAATTCCTTAACTGACCCTTTTCCCTGTGGTATATGTGGGGTATCATCTGCTAAAAAAACTGAATTCAAATGGCAATCCTGATAATTCCAAAAGAAATCTCTCATGTATGTCATATGTTGAGTGGCTCTTATATCCATAACACAAGCATCCTGAAAATCATTTCTAAGAAAGTAAGTTGATTGAACTAAACTTGCTTCTTCTGACTGTTGAACTGTTGTAAAAACATATTCACAATCCTCACTATTCTCTGCATATGCATATTGTGTTGATGAAGACTCTTTCTACTTTACAATCTTATCAAAAGAAACTCGACAATTGGAGGCATAATGTCCAATTTTATTACATCAAAAGCAAGTTACCTATTTTTTACCTCTTCCTCTGCCATCGAATTGTGTATGTTGAGTACATGTGCCTTCTTCTTTTGAATTGACCTTATTCCAAATCACATCACCTCTACCTCTACCTCTTCCTTGGCCTCTTCCTCTGCCACGACCTTGTCCACGAACCCGATTTGAATACTGAAAAGCATTTCTTTGATTTTCATTTCATTTCTGATCATTACTTCTAGTAGGATAAACATTTTTTCCTGTGGAAGTTTTGCTTGTGCTAGCAACCAAATCATCTTCCCCTGATTGTTTTGACTTACCAAAAGTTTTGTCATGGTTTGCTAATAGCTCACTAAACTTATCAAAAGTAATGTTATCCAAATTATCTGTAAGTTGTAAAGTCTCCAAAAAATGCTTGTATGATCCAAGAAGACCATTAATCATAATTATGACCATTAGACTATCTTCAATTTTACCAAAAATTGCTTTAGTGATTTCTTGTTTGATATTCTTCAACCTTGAAATAACATCTCCACCCTAAATCAATTTTTGTTGAAATAAATTTAACTAAAGATCAATTTTCTCGACTTCTAGTTGTCAATCAAACAAGTCTTTAAGAGTTTTCTAGGATGACCAAGCAAAAGAAAAAAATTCTATGTGAACATAAACATCATCAGATATAGTTCTTTGAATGAGTGCTAAAGCTTTCTCATCTTTAAGTTCCCACTTAGATAATTGATCACCATCAATGGGTTTGGTCGGTTGTGAATTGAAAATACCCTTTCACAACTCATTATAAATTAAAGTGCTTTGAATATGACGACTCCAAACTTTATAATTTTTGGACCCTTCCAACTTGTCAAAGTCGTTGAATAAACAAACTACTTTGGACATTGCGAAGCACTTAAACAAATGACCAAAAAATAGGTGTGATGAAAGACCTTAAAACTCCAAAGAAGCAATAAAAATATTTATAACTCCAGGAAAGCAATAGAAAACTTATAACACCAAAACAATATCACCTTATTTCACTTAAATATTAAAAAATTGCAAGCACAACACCAACACCAAAACCACCATGAAGAGAAACCATGCACTGAATACAAATACCACACACCGCAAAATAAGAGAACTATAGGGGCCTGGGCTTGACCCTCTTATAGTCTTGTAAAAAAAATTGACTAAGCTTCACTGTACTCTAACCAGCATAGATCCATCTTAAACCCATATCTATCAAGCACCGAGAGGGATCCAATTTATATCTCTTGATTGATAGACCCTTATTTAAGTTTTAAGTTTTTATTTTATAAACGAACATTGATTTTTTAAGTACTTTTCATAATATTTTATTTTACGAGGTAACATGGATTTTTTTAAATACTTTCATTAATTTTTTATTTTATGCGCCGACATGATATAATTTATTACTTTTTACTATTAGATGTAACGCTACATCACACATGTAGCGCTACACATACACGTTACAACATCTCCCCCATACAGGGCTGTAGAGCACCTCGAAATTTCACTGTACACAATTTCTTGATATAATTGATATAAAACCAATTTATATTGGTTTTTTTAACAGAATAAAAAACTCTTTGTACCTCCAAAAATATCAATATATCAACTTTTGTTAAAAATAAAAAATCTCACAATATCATGAAAAAACCTTATGGGTTTCTTTTTAGACTATACACAGCTTTCCTCCAAGCAAAAAGAAAAAATCTTACTCTGAATGCCAACCAATTTGTTGCAGATTCTTACCATCTTTACAAAACATCACGTCCAGCAGCCTTCTCGAAAATTCTCTTCTGATCACAAAAGTCTGAAATGATTTCTCATCAACTGATCTTCTCTGTGGAACGAACAATGCGGGGCACTTCCTTCCTTCTTGCAGCAATAATGGACGAAACTCTTCAATAGAGCAGCATGAAAACCTCTTGGAGTAGCGTAGCAGCTTTTCAATGGAGTTCGACTGTTCAGTTTCTTGCCACACGTTAACTTGTATAAAAAAATTCAAATTGAATACATTTCAGATCTGAGGCTTCCAATAGAAGGAACAAAGAATACAACCGATACGAGTGGGCTATTCGTTCTGCAGCCTATTCGTTCAGTTTCTCCAGTTTTGGCCCCTTTGTCCTTTGTGTAATCACAGCTTGACAACCTTGAATGCATATAACCCTAATGTTTCAATTGGCCCTCGATGAAGCAGCGTCTGATGGAGCAATGACTGCAAGCTTCCTTCAGTAATCTCCCTTGTCCAACTACGAGCTTTCTTCAATCTCCCTTCACGAGCAGCGACTCTGGCTTCAATCTCTCTTCAAGAGCAGCGTGAAGGGTCTTCTAATTATAATTTTGCTATTACAAAATTCTTGAAAATATTCCACCAAGAATTCCTCCACCTTTTTCACCGGGAGATGCAGACGTCAACCTTTTAACATCTTCCGACCAAACCAACCCAAACTTAACCGTCGCTCTGATACACTTTGACAAATGTCAAAGTGACATGGAGGAAAATAATTACATAACAAATAAGAGGGCTAAGAACATCTCAACCTCATGCGATATGGATTTAAATAATCAAAAAAAATAACTAAAAAACTGTTACCCAAAATTGACTAAAAACACCTCTTAATTATGTGGGCATGTAGGTATCCTTTTACAACAAAGTTTACTTAATTAAAACTAAAACTATGTTTTGGATCATAATTTCTAACAGTGAGTTGCAAATGGCGGACACAAGACCCACCCCCATCGTCCCAGATCATGAAGCGAGTGAGTTGCAAATGGCGGACACAAGACCCACCCCCATCGTCCCAGATCATGAAGCGAATGGTTCAATTCAAGACCATATCGGCAGCACAAGGGCAAGACACATGTCTAGAAGGGGGGCATGCGGCAGCCTTGCTCCATGCAGAGCACATGGATATGGAATGTTGTTATTAATGTCTCATGTTCTCAATGTTTAGCACCCCACGGGAGCGTACTACAATAGAATTTGTAAAGCACGGCAAGGAAGGAAACAATACAGAGCCATGATGCAAGTTCACTTATGCGGCGCAGGACATTCCAATCATGGGAGAATTCTGGCTTATCAGGCTCAAAGGCTATTGGGACATCTCTATCATTCTCCTGGTGGGTTTTGAAAACAAAGGCACTGGAGATAACTTCCAAGGCAATGTCCAAACAATCTCATGGTGAGAGACAGAGGATCCAAAAGCAGGCCGATAGACAATCAGAAGCCAGCCACGAACCAACTCCGAACAGCAGATGCGGCCAACTTCTACAGGAACTTCTTCTCTGGTTCTGAGGGTCTTCAAGAAGACTTCTACATGAACTTCTTCTCGAAGACCCTCAAAACTAGAATTGAAAGCTTGGAGGCTAAAATTTGGCAGGAGACCATTATCTATCAGAATGTCGACAAATTCCAAGCACTGGCAAACCGGGTAACAGACCCAGGGGATTCTCGAGCTCGACAGGTTCTTTAAGAGCGATCTCTCATCACCTTTTGGACGAGAAAGATTATAATTGGCCACAACTTGGAGGCCCAGAAGACAGACTCGAACGCCCTGGTGGAGGATTTGAAACTCCTTGATGATCTTCATGGTGACACAAAAATCCTAAATTCCAAACATGAACCAACTCGGGCATCGCCTTGGAACCGAATTCATTCCCCATCCACCAACCCCAACCAGCAACTCCAGCGATGAAGGGCTTGGTAAATAAGGTGATGATAGAGAAGCTTGGGCACTCGTTCAAGGCAACCTTGTTCTTCAAGAGACGACAACCTCTAACCCACTGGCAAGTTGGAATCAAAACCCCAGAGGCACGAGGAACGGGGTTATGTTTTATGCGCACTCAGTGGTTCTCCACTAGGTCATTCAGTCGTTGATG
Source organism: Larix kaempferi (assembly GCA_027924585.1). Classification (NCBI taxonomy): domain Eukaryota; kingdom Viridiplantae; phylum Streptophyta; class Pinopsida; order Pinales; family Pinaceae; genus Larix; species Larix kaempferi. The sequence goes on from BSBM01001334.1 coordinate 5,250,319, forward strand.
AAAAGGATCATGACAGGATAATCCAGTAATGACCAGCCTCAAGCAAAAAAGATCAACTCTGAAGAAACAACGCAGGCTGAACAAAGTCAAGGAAAGGAAAATGGTCATGATGGGAAAGCATTTGGATGCAAAGAAAGCATAGGTTTCCAATGCATCTGGAGACACCAATGACACCCCAATTATCATCGATGACGATCCAGAGTATCCAGCAATGTGAAGCAGCCCTCTTCTGCAGAGACCCCAAGTTTTTTTGTCATTTTGCCATCATAGACTTTTTGTAATAATCATATTTAGCTATCTAAGCTCATGCATTATAGATGCAAGCAGAAAGAATGACATAACCAACAAGCAAAACCAGTGTTTTGGTACGAGTATCAAGAACTTTGTAGACATTCTCAGCTCGCAAACTCTTTTTTACAGTCTGGTATCTCTTAGAGAAAGGTTGAAGCCTGTATTCAAGCCAAATATTGTATTTTTGTTTTTCACTTCGTTTTTCAAAAAAAAAAACTGTAATTTTGCTATTACTATGAATCAAATAGTACATTTCCAAATTTCAAAATATCTTCAGCAATACTAGCTAAACAAGGACTGAAGCATCCTGCAGAGTTTACTAAATAGCTTCAAGCACATCTAGGCCAAAACAGAATTGTTCTGCACCAACAAAATAAGCGACATAACCAACCAAGTCCTCCAAAACAACCAAAGACCAAAATGAAGAAACTGCAGACTCAACAGAGCTAGTCTGCAAACATAAACATAGATCCCCACGTCAGTCTTCGAACCATCTGACCATTCTTCACAAAAGAGCCAACCTTCCTCACCATCTAACACCTCCTTAGAGAGAGCATCAGCAACATCATTTAAATCCCTGTAGGGTCTTCCAACCATCTGACCATTCTTCCCAAAAGAGCCAACCTTCCTCACCATCTAACACCTCCTTAAAGAGAGCATCAGCAACATCATTTAAATCCCTGTCAATGTGATCGATCATACAATCATAAAAAGAATTCAAAAGAAGGTCAATCCTATAACACCAATGAAGTAACTGAAGAGTGCTCAGGCTGAAATCTTTATTGCCCACTTGACGACCACCAACAAATCACCGAAAACACATAGAAAAATCCTCTCTTATTTTAATTTATTAAAAAAAAGCAATTACCTTTGGAAAAATGAAACCAACCCTCTTTTGAAGTTTTGATGATAAAAATATATGGAGTAGATACATCAAAAACCTCCAAGATTGTCACATTCATTTGGTAGACAGAGTGGATAATTTGGTTTGGCCTAGGAATGAATCTGGAGGGTCCTACAGACCCAATCTAGGTTGCATAGTCTTGAGAGGAAGAAGACCACCCTAAGGTACCATGGTGGATTCCAATTATCTGGAAGCTAAATTGCCTATTAAAAGTTACGTTGTTTATGTATCTTATACAAGAAAGTACCTATTTGGGGCGTTATGTTAAGGAGGTTCTGGATAGGAGCAGGCAGGTGCCCCCTCTGTATGGAAAATAATGAAGATATTGATCATATATTTATCAATGTGGATCCATGCATCACAGGTTATACCAGGATAAACTTCATCTGGAATGTACTGCATCTTCAAGAAGTTTTCAAATGTTGGATAAACAATGATTTATATAGAGTACAAAGCTTTACCAGCCTTAATGATTTGGGGGACTTGGTTGGCAAGGAACAGGGCCATCTTTAATGATATACATATGGCACCAACTCTTTATGTCACCAAAAGTTTGGTCATCCTTAGACTCTTAAACAAAATGGGGTCACCCCAAAAGTTAAAAGGGTGGTGGAAGAAGTGGTGGGAGGGTGCATCTCTAGGCTCTCTTGCCAAGGGGGTGCAGGTGTCTCAGTGTATCTGACAGATCATTATTGGTATAAGTTTGCAACAGGCTTGGGTAAAGTATAAACAATTGTGCAGAATTGACAACCTTAAAGCTGACCATGTTACTAGCTCTTTCAAAAGGCATTACGCAGCTACAAGCCTTTGGAGATTCAAAACTAGTAGTGCATTGGATGAAGCTGAAAAGAGCACCAAAGAACATTTTTTAATAGCCATTTAAGAAGAATTGATACAACTTTCAAGTCTATTCCAAAACATCAGTTTCCAGCACATATACCGAGAGAGAAATGTACAGCCTGACCAATCATCTAAGCAAGGTCTACAGATAGAAGAGAGCATTTGGTTTCAATGGGAACACATCGATGACAATATTATTATGGATTTCCCATTTTAGAGAAGGGGACTGACGGAAACATCCTAGGCATGAGTTTTTGTCCAGATGACAGATTGGAACACCAAGATTTTAAATAAATAGATCTGTCCTTTAATGTTATAATATGTTTTATATGTTTTACGAAAACAAGTTAATATCTTACATATAATCAGGTGAAGATATGTTTTTAGATGTAGTTTAACTTGATACTACAGTTACAGTTTCAGGTTCATTTTTGAAGTCATGTTTTATGACAAAAAATACTCATACAGCATGGAGAGAATTTTTTACAAGGCACTTATATACCTCTGAACAATGTGATTTGTTATAATATAATAAACTGCGAATATTTTTCCGAGGAAAAAATAAGAGCCAAGCCGATCAGTGATCACATGTGACCTACAAATTCAATGTTCTATTCAGTAAAGATGAAACACACCAGTTATTGGTTGATCCTAAAATGATAAATTATAATACATATTTAAGACAACTTACCAAAGATAAAACCAACAATATATTAGAAACATGTAGAATACACATTTAATTTTATATTTTGAATCATGTGCAAAAGAACATGGAAAAATGTACAGAACTATTACTATCCACAGAAAATGCTTGTGAATGGTCACTGACAAAAAATGCAGCTCCAACAAAAACTTGTTACTGCAATAAACCGTGGCCTAAAAAATGTAGTTGGTATCAACACCAAGCCACTTTTGGAAGATGATTTATAAATACAATTTTCCACCAGGTTTAGGATTCCTTGTACCTGACGCCTTTTGTGGAGCAGCTTCACAATATCAGATGATGGAAAAAACAATCTAAATACCAGTTGAACTAACCAATCGAGCTGGGAACCATAATAATTTCCCTAATGGCTCATTTTTTAGGAAAATATGAATTACAACTTCACTACTTGGTACGTTCCTCTTTTGTGGAGCAGCTTGACAATCTATGTATAATTAAAAAAACAATCTAAATACCAATTGAACTAACTCATCAGGCGTAAACCAAAGTAATTTTCCAAATGGCTCATTTTCAAGAAAATATCAATTACCATTTTACTACTTGGAACGTTCATCTTAACTGACAAAATGGTTTTAGGGAGTGCACCAAAATTTTACTTAACATATGAACATGGGTTTTCGACCAAACTTTTTAGGCACAGCAGCTTTGAGAGAGGAGTATGTGTGCACATAAACAGTTTGGCTGAGGAATTCAAGCACTTCTAGATTATGAAGGCATCCATATAAGAGAAAGCATTGGGCACTTGAAATTCCCTTCCTGCATTTTGATGAAGAGATGAAAAAACAGTCAAGCTTACTCAAATTTTGTAATTCTGTGCAGTTCAGTTCTGCTGCCGTTCACTTCTATGCAATTCAGTTCAGCTGCCATTCATCAGTTCAGTTTGCCGCTGCCTCCCCTCTTTTAGTACAAAATATAATCATCTGTTATAAAAAAGAATAAATACCCCCACCAGTCAAGCTTACTCAAATTTTGTAATTCTGTGCAGTTTAGTTCAGCTGCCGTTCACTTCTATGCAGTTCAGTTCAGCTGCCATTCATCAGTTTAGTTTTGCCGCTGCCTCCCCTCTTTTAGCACAAAATATAATCGTCTGTTATAAAAAAGAATAAATACCCGCACAGTGGGTGATGATGTGGGCCATCCCACGGAAAGGACAGCGAGACCGGAGGCTGGACACACGCCCGCCAATGCCAGCCACGAGGCTGGGCACGTGCCAACCCAAACCTTCCATGCATCCCAGGCTTAGCAAATGGTACTGCTTACATGGAGACAGGGCCCAGGCTTAAATCACTCTTCGAACTGGGCATCCAACCGTGGGGCCCCGGCCCCAGGCTTAAATCATTCTTTGAACTGGGCATCCAACCTTCTGCTGGCTCCTTCGTGCGTTCAGTTTTATCCCCGAGTCATTGATCAACTGCGAGTTATTGCCATTACTCCAATGGAAGGCTATGAGTGGAACGGTACGCCGGCGCTCAATGTTAGCGTTTACATCAAGAGGAAGCGGGTTCATGGTTTGCAGAGTAGGAGGAGGCGGGTTCATGGTTTGCAGAGTAGCAGGAAACGGAACAGGAGCTGGGAAGACGCTCGATTCACAGCCCTGCGACTCACGGTTTGTGGAAGTTTATCCTCCGGTTGGCAGTAGCTGTTGCAGAGATGCCGCCCATGGTCAGATTGGTTCAGGTATACAAATGTTTATATATGGTTTTTTCATAAACAACAAATGTTGTACTATTCCATGGTCACCATCAAAAGCCACTTCAAAACAGCATAAAGCTATTGTATTAGGAGACTCAAAACACTGCTATCTATGTAGAGCGCAGGGGCTAGACACTGACTGTCGCTTAGAAGGCCAGTACTGCTTGCTGAGGTCAAAAAGGTGATGAAAAAAATCTGCTGCAGCTAACAAACTTGTTCAGGACAAAATCTGATTTTATCTAACCGCTTTGGTAAAAGGAAGTCAATCACCATCTTCAAAATTATACAGACGTTATTTACTGCATAATCCAGGCATACAACTCACCAAGTAATAAAGGTTCCAAAATGCCATTTATATCTAATTTATTGCAAGTCACTGGAGCCTATATCACAAGGACATCTGAAACAGCTCAACCACCAACAGGCTGGCTATTTTAGCTAACCCCCGAAACTAAAATGCATACCAAAAGGCTGGCTATATACCATTTATATCTAATTTATTGCAAGTCACTGGAGCCTATATCACAATGACATCTGAAACAGCTCAAACACCAAAAGGCTGGCTATTTTAGCTAAGCCCCAAAACTAAAATGCATACCAAAAGGCTGGCTATATACCATTTATATCTAATTTATTGCAAGTCACTGGAGCCTATATCACAAGGACATCTGAAACAGCTCAACCACCAAAAGGCTGGCTATTTTAGCTAACTCCCAAAACTAAAATGCATACCCACACAACAGCTTAGTTAATAGCTGGTTAATAATTGGTACCGCACACAAAACAACAAATAGACTCTCATAAAAGAATCCATTAGAGACCAGAATTGCACTCAAACCAAGAATTGCACTCAAACCCCAAAAGGGAAGCAAACAGCTCAGCCCAACATCCCAATGCATTTCGTAGACACTTCAAATCCAGACTAACCACAGTTAACTCCCAAATGACCACATGCAGTTGGTGCACACACTAAATAACTCAAACCCAAAAAGCCTACCGACTTCCGCCAAAACCCAGATGGTAGAATGCCCGAATTATCAAAAGCCACACACACCGAACAGACAAAACCAACAACATATTAGAAACATGTATGATACACATTTGATTTTATATTTCGAATAATATTGCAATCCAATCAGAATAATATTTTATATTTGTATAATAATGCATATCCAAACAGATCATTAATTCGCAAAAGAATTTGGATTAATATGCAGAATAGTATCCATAGAAAATCTTTGTCAACGCTGACAAACGCAGCTCCACATTTCTTACATAAAAAGAAGATCTCATAAATGCGGTATTAACACTAGCCCACTTTTGGAAGACAGTTAATAAATGGAGTTTTCCACCAGGTTTTGGGATTTTCCTGGTAGTGTAATCCTGACCCCTTTTGTAGGGCAGCTTTACAATCTAAATACTGAAGAAACTAGCCAATCAAGCTATAAACCAAAATAATTTTACAAATGGCACCTGTTTTAATGAAGAAAATAATCAAAATATACATTGCTACATTACTTCAATGGCAAACTATTTCGATTGTTCTTCTAATGGATATAATGATTTATGGGGTGCACTATAAAATGGGCATTCGAGTACTATGTTTTTAGGTTCTCCGCAATATTAAGAGAGGAGTTGAGCACATGGTCAGATTGGTTCAGGTATTCAAGAATCTTTGGTTTGTAAAGCATCCATAGAGAGAAAGCAGGAGCTAGATACAGATACTGCTCATTCGTGTATCATTTACACTAAACTCGGGTAAGTCATTTCAAGACTAGCACTTCTCTCCAGAACCTTACACGGCATACCTTAGACGGAATTTAAGTCATTAAGCACATCTACTTCAATAAAAATACTGCCAATTTAACACATGTTACAAGTTTAATTCAAATATTTAAAATGACAAGAACAATACACTAGTAACAAAAATCTATACACACAAAAATAATAAATAATAAAAACATTCGTTTAAAGTGGTCACTCAACTTTCCATGATAAAATAAGATGAAAAAATCCGAGAAGCAAGATTTCTCACACCAGCAACAAGAATCTATACTGCAAACATGAAAATAAATAATAATAAAAGCATTCGTTTTAAGTGCTCACTCAACTTTCATGATAAATAAGATGGCAAAATCCGAGAAACAAGATTTCTCAGACCAGCAAATATACTGATCTCAAATACATAAAAATAAAACATGTTTTCGCCCTCGTTCTAAAACACCCATAAACCCTAATAACCCTTAAAACCATCTAAATTACTCAGCACCTTTCTGATAAACATAGGTGAGCCCGCATTTGCCACAGTAATGCCTATCGAAATGATTGGCCATGAAGGTCCCTGCTCCACAATCCTGGTTAGGGCACTCCTTCCTCAGCCTCTGGACCTTGCCAGAGTCATCGACCTTGTAATACTGCAGAACAGCGAGCTTGACCTTCTTCTTCTTATGCTTGAGCTTCTTGGGCTTCGTGTAGGTCTTCTTCTTTCGCTTCTTGGCACCTCCCCTTAGTCGGAGGACCAGATGCAGGGTGGATTCCTTCTGGATGTTGTAGTCGGCCAGAGTCCGGCCATCTTCCAGCTGCTTTCCCGCGAATATCAGGCGCTGTTGGTCGGGGGGAATACCCTCCTTATCTTGGATCTTGGCCTTCACATTGTCGATCGTATCAGAGGACTCTACCTCTAGTGTTATTGTCTTACCAGTCACTGTTATATAGACATTCCCACCGGCGTTAAAACATTTATGCATAAAATGAACATCGAAAGAAAGCCAAATACAGGAGGAAAGAAGAAAGCCTTACATGTTTTTACGAATATCTGCATCTTGGACCATCAACAAATTTCCCTTCGGCGCAACCAGGCCTCCGCTAAAACCCCTCAAACGTTGACGAGGGTATCGTATAGTTATTATATAGCACAATTAGGGTTTTTGTTTGCGTGTTTCTTAGGTCGCGGTCACATGGAAAGCCTTTGCTTCAATTTTTTAGGGTTTTGTTAAGCAATGTTCGAAAGTTGTCGTTTAGATTAGTGAAGCTTTTAATGCATGTAGTAATGATATTTGTTTTACAATTGGAAAGGTGAAAGCGATTTTGGAGTTCTTTATAAGCCAATTTTAGTAAGTGGAGAACCAATTACAAATTTTTTTACAGTGAATATGTAACTAAGGGGTTTATTGGACGAGGGTATTGTATAGTTATTATATAACATAATTAGTGTTTTTGTTTGGGTGTTTCTTAGGTCTGGAAGGCCTTTGCTTCAATTGTTTAGGGTTTTGTTAAGCAATGTTTGGACTCCTCCATGAAAGTTGTCCTTTAGATTAGTGAAGCTTTTAATGCATGTAGTAATGATATTTGTTTTACAATTGGAAAGGTGAAAGTTGTTTTGGAGTTATTCATAAGCCAAAGATCACTTGGTATGTATTTTAGGAAGTGGAGAACCAATTATAATTTTTTTTACAGGGGATTTGTAACTGAGGGGTTTATTACTGCATCACTAATGAACGAATCCAGCGACCGTCACTATATCCCCTAGCTTGACGCAAGCGCCCATAGACCACACTAAGCATTCTAGATGAGTTTCAAACATGGGCAATGCCCCTATGTCGGTAGACCCAAAACGCCTTCTTGTGCAGGACGTCTGTTGCCCAGCCTAGCCACTATATTACATACACATCCAAATAATTTTATGTATTTCAATCTAGCTTTGGGTTTCAATTGTTTGGTTATGTGTCATTTGTGCCCTTAGGCCATCTACAATCCTACTCTTAAAATCAACTAATTGTGCTATACAATTTATATTGTAAAGATGAGAGGTATTGTATAATATATGGGACAAAGAGAATATCTATGGCAATGAGTTTTTAAAAACATTCTTATAAGCATGAGTAATTTACAATTTTTTCCATTGTAAAAAATTACAATATTTTCCATGCTACTTATGATTTTAAATTCTTTATGTTGACCCCTATAAACCAAAGATTAAATTTGTGGATGGATATTCTATGTTTGACCTTTCCTCTAATTTTAAAGGTCTAATTGCAACTTATGCTCATTGAAGACCACATGTCAGCTTGGTTGCATTACATAATTTGCTAAGGGGTCACCCAAAATTGACTCCTTTGACGAGGGATACTCATGCTAATGGGTTGCCCTTTTTTTCAACTTTTTTCTTACAAATTTCCATTAAACGAGTGCAATGATTAGAGACTATTAGATTTTTTTGATGATGTTAATTGTAATGACTTTTTTTGTTTTCTCGAAAGGGTTGGTTCCCTTTCTTGGTCTTAATCTTCTCGCTCATGCCTTTGCTTCGCCCTTCCCATGGAAAACATTCACCTTGAGATGGGCTTCCTACTTAGATGTTTCCAACAGGCACCTACTCTACACTTCGTTACCCTGCACATATGTGGGCATGAAACTGGTACACCATAGGTGCATCCTCTCTATCCTCTTGTACTAGGCAAAGGCCATGCCGATGCTATTACTGTACACCCACACCAGATATGGACTAAATAGTGGGGCAAGGATTTTTGTGATTGTTGGGCTCAAATCTTTAGTGATCTCCATATCAATGTATGCAACTGCCACCTCAGTGGGTGGAGCGGGCTCATTTACTAAAGCTCTACGTACTATTACCTCTAGATAGATAGGTGGAGTTACTATCGGTGACTCAACTCCTAGTTATTCCACAAGTGGGTTTACTACTCAACCACATTTTAACCCAAGAGACCCTTGCCTTCAAGTAAAAAGGTGCCATGTGCCTATGCTCAAAGTAAAACTTCAACAGAATGTTATATTTTCATAGTCCAAAAGTAGTGTTCAACCATGATTCTCCCACTTCAACATGATCTTTTGCAAAGGACTTTTACTCAAATATGCATAGAGGATCTATAAATTATGATGTTTTTCTCTGCTAAGGTTTCGAGCTATAGCATGAATATTGTTATCTTTGGTCGTGTGTGGTATGATTTATTATATTGTTAGCATTAAGTGTGGCCTTGCTAACACTACTACGAGATGGGGTTGTAGTGTTGCTTATTTGCGTCACTATAGCTCATTTTCCCTTAGTAAATATATTTTTGTTGCCGTGCATTGAGATTTTACAATGTGATTTTGCATCATGTTTGCATTGGATGTACGATGCTCAAAACATCTTAAAATGTATTTTGCTTATGTCATTTATGCATCGATGTTTGATGTAATTACAATGTTTGTGCATTTATAATCAATCATGCATTAATAATGTTGTGTTTGCATCATAGTGTGGCCAAATAGTGTCTTGTTCACACATATATAGCATCATATTAATGTTGTTATCGCATCGTGATATTGTTTTCAAACAAAAAAAAACTTTGTGTTATGAAGTTGTTGTTGTATTTACACACAATTGTAAGGTCATTCTTATAGGAATTCCAACCAATAGTCAACAAGAGTGCAATCTACAAAACCTTGTGTGAGGAACCATAAGGTCACTATGAAGGGAGTGATAGAACCTATTGTGAAGAATCATAAGGTAACTATGAACAATAGGGAGAGGAGAGAAACAAATAAACCAAGGAGGGGAAGATTAAGAGGAAATGTGAATGGAAAATTCAAACTTTAAAGTTATGACTTGTCCCTCTATCCTTTGTCTCACTTGTTGAAATACCAGCCCAATGCATGGCTCTTACTTTTGCACATATATGCGATAGTATACTTTGAAGGTTTGAGCTGACATGATTCATATCAACCATATTTTATTTGTCCAGTCTGGTAGTACCATAAATAATAGTACAATATCTTGTATGATTTGATAAAATCAAAGTGCATCACACTCAAAGCACCAAGTATGTTACAACAAGGGATAATGCATGCATTTCTATGAAAATATTATCTAAATAATCCTATTTTCGATCACTCTTTAGTGTTGAAAAAAAACTGAATTTTTCTTAATGGAAGCTTTGTGAAAGCTTGCTTTTAGGTAAGCAGATTTGAAATCAAAGTCACAACTTCTCATACTGAATAGAATTACATCAAATGCATTCAACGCATGTATCCTTAATATGCATAAGAAAGCATTTATTTCTTAGGTGGGGATGAAGCATTGTTTATTTTATCAATGCTTCTAAAGTGATGTTTCATGATTATATCAGGTCGTCTATGTGATATTTTAAAGTTGTTCATTGGAGTCTTGAGCAAAAAGTCAAACATTTTGCCACGTTGTCATCTTTGTGAATAATTATATTGATCAATTTAGTTGAAAGACTCAACATGGATGAATGTGAGCCTGATTGTGGGCATATAGAGATGGTGAAGGATTATTTACATGAATTGATGTCTATGATTTCTAATGGATTGGAGTATTGCAACAAAATAAGCAAACATATGTTATACTACTTTGAGTCAATTGTATTGCTAGTTGTTAAAGATTTGTGTAGGTGCGTTAGTTTAAAACAGTTTAACACTAATGTTTACGGTCTTAAATCTAAATTGTTTGAAAAGGTATTTATTTTATCTTGTTCTACCTTGTTGTGGCTAGTGGGCATTATTAAACACCATCGTAAAAGTTATTTGAAATAGTTCCCATAGTGTTTTATGAATATACAGATCTTCATAATTCAAGAATTGCTCATGCAGTAAACAATTATTATTTTTAACAAGAGATACTTAATATTTTAATTAATCGATTTCCAAAGGCAATGGGAGATAGGGAGATAGTTACTTCAACATCATTTCAAATTTATTTTCTTACCAACTGGGTTAATATTATATCATCAACATATTTCACATTGTTCATCCATACTATGTTGATAGATTCACAACATTTCGGAATGCATTAGAGAAAATAATGATTGATGCTAGAGAAACCCCCCCATTAGTCGAGAAAATACTTGTTTTCATCATTGGAAAGAGGTTTTCACAAAAGAACTCATGAGCACAAGTAACTCCTTTAATGGGCACACAATGCCATAATCATAGACAAGATCATTTGATATAACTGGCAATATTCACTTGAATATAGTTAAGAGATGACATCATCAAGAGGGTTTAAGTGTCACGATTATATGTACTTAATAACATATCTAGGAATAGGAACTTATTTGTCTTTCCTTCACCCTCCGTGTCTTCACCACCACATTTGGATCGATCACTTTTCTCCCTGCCACCATCCTTCTCATCCCTACCACCACCACCTTGATTTTTTTAAACCCACCTTCTTTCTTACCCCGTCTTTTTTATCCCCTTCCTAATTGTCTCCATCCTCCCTAAAACACATCTATTCTCTTCAAAGTTCAAGCTAATACACTACGCTAAAATTTTCAGAGTGTATGTTTAAAGAATGAGTAAAAATTCATAGGCTAACATTGGGTTGTCAACTAACAATGTATTTCCATGTCATAATCTCATATACTTTGATAAACCTCAAAACAAGAAAAGCTTCATTAAACCCATCAAAACCCCATAGCTCAAATAAATATGAAATAAACAATATCGGAGGCCCATAAATCCAACACATTATCCCATGAATATATTAAATCATGAAATAAACACCCACAAATATGGGTTGAGCACACGTATAGTAAAGTCACTTCCAAACTAAATATTTTTACAGCTATTAAAAGTCGATGGTAGAGTATATCTCATGACACACTTGTACAACAAGACTTTTCTTTTTGTAAACTACATAAGGAAAATATATTACAGTACAAAAAAAGTTACATGCACATGAGAGTCTGTAGATCTGAGAGCTTTCTGAAGCTTCTCGTAGAGCAGAAAGTTCAAAAAAAGGCCTTTATAGACTTGCCCACCTATTGGCTGAGAGACATTGACATAATTACAAACGACCAGTAAAAACATGGACTGAACCAGATCAAATAAACATACTAGAGCCTGACAGTAAACCATAATCCAAAACAAGGAAAATCGGATACGCTAAGCGCAAAAAAGAGGAGTTGGGCTCGCTTGGAGCAGCTCTAGGTGCTGGCATCGGCGTCCTGGGGACTGGGTTTGTCTTCAATTATGGGGAAACTACCGAAGAAGTCTTCATCCCAGTTATGAACCGGGAGTTTGAGATGCAGAGGCTCTGTCTTGTGCGGAGTAACAACATCGTCTTAAGATTTCGTTACCCTCTTGTAGTCCAACGAGTCTATAGTTGAGGGTATAGGGAAGGAGGTCTTAGGGGGAGGGGCCCCCTGTAAGACAACTGCAGCAGGAGAACCCGACCCTGAAGTGGAGCCTCGAACAGGAGCAGAGACTTCTGCAATAGCTACGCCAAGGGACTCATGCAGGGAGTTGTCTGTAGTTTGGGCATCTGTTGCAATAACGATGCCATCAACCTGAATGTTCACTTTGCCAACCGGACCCTTTGTGCGAGCTTCAGGACCAGAGTCGCGGGGAGGAGCAGAATTGCAAAGGAAAGAGTATTTACCTCCAGCCAAGTTGGATTCCAGAGCAGCAAGCATCTCATCCAGATGGGCCATGTGAGTCTTGGTATCCATTATAGAGACCTTGGCCATGTTCCAGTTAGCCAACATTTCTTCAACTAGGGTGCCCAACATGTTATTCATCAACTAGTAGTAATTGATTTAATTACCTTGGCTACCAAAGGCACGAATCTCAGCGACGCTGTGCGATTCCCATTCATCGACCAACCTACGAACAGGAACAGTGACATTATCATCATAGCCACTGATGGATTTCTTATCTTTCTCTGCGAAAGTGGCAATCCTGCCAATGCCATGACCAGCTCCACGCGTGGAGGTACCATGCGGACGAGTCATGGCTCTATCAGCAAGTTCGCGGGAGAATGGAGACGGAGCAGAGCTTTCAACAGTCGAAGCAGGCAGAGAATAACAGAAGCAGGTGATGACCGCCGAAGCATGCAAAGGAAGCCTCATATCAAGAACCTTGGAGAGGAAGCGTCCAGACCTCGCACGGGAGAGCATTATGGAAATACGAATCCAGTAATGGAGATGGGACGTAGAAAAACGCGCCAGCATGAATGCCAACCACCAAAGCATGATGTGAGTTAAACCAGCCGCGCACGGGGATGCCAGGTAGTCCGGAACAGGACACCTTCTTAAAGTCACTGCCAGGGGAAGGGCGCCGGCAGAGAGCCGCTGCTAGTTGGGGGAGCCACACTGGCAGGTGGGCGAGTGTCGCTTCTATCCATGGCCAGATCATTGCTTACACCCGCATCCGGGGAATTGTATAACAAGACTTGGAACTTACATAGAAACTAAATTAAAAGAGTTCAACAATCAAATACGAATGAAAAAAAAAACTATAATTCCTTAATGTTAATCATACAAATCTTTGCATTTAAAAGTACTATTTAGTCAACTTAACCATCTCCAAATCATGAAGGATACCAATATAGCCAAGACATACATATGAAAAACGTCTTATACTAGTCCTTACAACCTTTCAATGGATCCTCTTTATTTATATATATATATATTGATATTGTCCAATCATTTGTGCTTTGTAAAAGGCAAAAATAACAACATTAAAAAATACATAAAAATTCCCAAAAAGAACTCTAACTAAGTAAGAGAGTAGATTCTATTACATAGCATTTTTAATAAGCCATCAATCCATCGTGCAAGTTCTCAGTGAGACGACACCATCATTTTGTTCCTCCATCTCCAAAATTATAGCAGTAATTTTTTCACCCTTCTCTGAGAGCCCATTTGCTTCTACCATCATTCCCTGAAAATATGTGTAAAAGATATATATGAAATAGATCATAAACTCCTTTCAGCTACTCTGCTAAAGGCCTTAATAATATGTTTTGAATTTGGATTTCCCCTCTCATTTGTGTAATGACAAGTAGAGAATCTATATATACTTGTAATCTTTCCAATCCTTTCTCTAGAGCCAATTTTGGTAAAAATCTTAAAGTAGATAATCCTACAGAATTGATTGTTCCTAATCCCAAGCTAACTTTGAACTTGAAGAAGTGTTTTTTTATATAAACAAGATCCCTTCAATATCGTAGAAAAATTGTGGGCATTCCTTGGCCCCATTAAAAACTAGCCAAGGAATTACTTTGTCTATCAACAACTCTCCTACCTGCCTTGGGACTCTAAACTTTAGATCTATTTAATAACCATTAAACAAATCACATACTTGAGAAAAAGCTTGAAAAATAGGTTTTTGGATACCATTTAACAAGTTGTCATTGTGAGCTAGCCAAATATCCCAAAGAACTAATCATGGGATTTCTCTATATGCTTTTAACTCCAATATTTTCCTAAACCAATTTCTCGAGCACTACTCAATAGTTAGTCGCGTCCATACATTAGTAATAACAATATGTTCTTCCTCATTCTTCTATATTCGACACATATAAGGGAACTCAAACATTAAATGTTTAATGTATTTCACTACTTTGTTACGAAGATATAGATGCATGGACCACTTTGACCTCTTTTATGCACCATATCTCATGTGAAAGCTCCATTTCTTAGGGATGACCATAAAAAGATCTTGAGTTTTTTTAGTGCTTAGATTTTCCAAAATTTTGACCACCGCCAAACTTCATCTTGCTCAATACTAGGAAACATGACTTTATAACCCACATTAGTTGTATATACCACTAGTCTTATCCTATGCATGAGCTAGGGAGCCAGCCTCATCCTTAATTGTGATATGACCCTTTCTTATTTCTAACATAAACAACTTCCACCTATCTTCTTATTCACCTCCTGGATTCAAAATCGTTGATTTTTAGCCTTGTGACTAAATAACAATTGTGTCCATATCCTCTACCTAATTTAGATAATGTAACCCTTGGCCATGAACATGTTGTAACATATATGGAGGTAATATGACTTCATCCCCTCACCCCGAGATGACATCTTAGCCTAGTCTTACCTTAATACCATTACCTGTTTTCCATGTCAAATTATTCACTATTATCTGAAAGGATAATACTAATGCCTTCCACTGATTAGAACAAATTTGATGCTCTAATTCCTAGGATTCCTAATCCAATCCATAATATTACCTAGAACAATGTATTTTGTTCTATCACTTGTTTCCACAAAATTTATCTAGTCATTAAGTTCCACTAACTTTTGGCAATAAGAGACTTCCCAAACATGTTTATGTGATTTAGTCCCCATCCACCTAAGTTCGTTGGCTTAGGCATGTCTAACCATTTGGCTAGTTGAACCCTTTGTGTATCGTGTATGCAAAATCCCCCCCCCTCCTCTAAAAAAAAAATCACCATACCTTCCTGAACTTTTCTAGTGTAGCGACCCCACTTCTTGGGTCCTGCTTAAACTATTTTCTAAGGCTTAAGAACATAATATAAATCATTTACATTGCTCAAAGATTCAACTTACAGAGATACAGATAATGATAATAAAATAGGCCTGAAAACAATGTTTCTTAATCCTTCAACCCAACCCCAATAGATTTATTGAAGTGGAGAGACCCCACTTCTTGGGTCCTGCTTAAACTATTTTCTAAGGCTTAAGAACATAATATAAATCATTTACATTGCTCAAAGATTCAACTTACAGAGATACAGATAATGATAATAAAATAGGCCTGAAAACAATGTTTCTTAATCCTTCAACCCAACCCCAATAGATTTATTGAAGTGGAGAGAATAGTCTCTTCAAAATTTTAGTAGCATAATAAATAAAAAATCTCGATCTTGTGTTCGGTTACTGAGTTTTATTTTATAGGATGCCTTCAGCTCTGAGCTTGCGTTTTTATCAAGAAATGAATCCCTGTTGAGGTAGCTGGGAAGTACTGCCCACCTTTGATTAGCACCGTTGAAGTCATAAACACTTGGGCGGTAACCTAAATGTGATTACCCATCTTCTCGGTCCTTCAACGCATTAATCATTCTAAATTTTGGACTGGTAGTCGCTAATGTAATTAAGATTCCTCTTAGATATATCTTCTTGGTGAATGGCAGGATTTTAAGCTTCTAACTGACTGGATTCCATTTCCCAATCAACAGATTTAGGATAAATAAATTATCGTGGACTTAATCAAAAGATCCAAAATATTTTCATAATAGTTGGATCAACATATCTATGGCCAGATTTACAATCATTACATAGAAAGTCGGCTCACAAGGAGCATGTGTCACAAAGCAAGATTTGAACCCGGGTGGGGAGGATAACAACATTCTTCCCAACCACACGATCTACACTCAATTGACAACATATCTATGTAAACTGTAATGCAGTTAACCAATCGAGTCTTAAAAATATTCTTATCAAGTGAATCAATCATATTTATTAAACTCCATTGCGATCTATCAATAGATGTAAATGAATTGTAATTCGGTTAACCAACAGATCTAATATATAGTCTTAATTAACTGAATCGACATATCTAAATAAATTTTACTATGCTTAATCAACAAATCTAATACTGCAGATCCACACCCCCATTCTAAGCCATTTAGATTCAATTATTGCCGATCTATATGTAAATAACACAGTAATGGTTGGGAGCATTTATCAGATGTCAAATAGGTATTATTCAGTTAAAAGGAGTCAGCAATAGATATATACCATAATTTCGTTTATCAATGCAACAGGAATTCATGCTATAGATCTGAACAATATTCCTTAAGATCAATATAGAACTTTTATAGCAGAATTTAATCACAGTAACAACTCTTATTTACCCAACATTGGTTAAAGGTGAATGGATATACAAAAGAATGCAAAAACATTTTGATAATCCCTCTTTTAACCGCAACAAATACAAGTAACAATGAGCCCTTAGGTCCAAGCATTTGAACGTCGGCTCTGATACAAATGTAGCGACCCCACTTTCGGGGTCCTTCTTAAATAATTTTCTAAGGATTAAGAACATAATATGAACTAGGGTTTGAAAGTCGGCTCCCGAATTGATCTTGGCAGCCATGGTTTCTTCCATGGCCACCCTCTCCCCAGCGTTGCTCACTGTCTTGGCTGACCGATGGTGTTTTTGTTCGACGGATTCTCCTTGTGCTTGGAGTGGGGACGGTGCTTTTGCGCGGTGACCCATTGGGTTGTGGACTCATCCTTCATCCCAGTGGCGGCAACGACAGTATACTGATGCTGCGGGGACCTGCAACAGGGAGGGGCATCCTTGGCACATTGGCGACGGTGGCTAAGGGGGACTGCGCATACATGCCCCAGGTCGGTGGCAAGGTATTTACGGATGGGCTCCCTCGCACGGGATCTAACGGTGGCGGCTTTTCGACGGCCTATTGCTGTGGTGGTATCCTTCTAGGTGCCAGGGGCGTTTTTATTTCTTGTTTGCAGTTTACTGTGGTTACTTTACAAAAATCGGTGGCTCTGCTCCTATTTCAACGTTCTGGGCATATCGTATTTTCTTTGCTTTTGTCGGTCTTTTCTTTATAGCTTCTCCTTTCTTTTTGCAACTCTTTATGAGCGGTCTTTTTGGTTATGAGCCTTTCATGGCTGCCCTGAAACAGGCGTATTTAGATGATGGGTTATGGGGCTCTCTCTAGAGAGCTTGAAAACTGTAGACTCTGGTCTGTATTTTGGTTCTGCTTAACAACAATTACACTCTAAAAGAGTGCTGAAGATCACAATGTAATTTTGTACTCGAAAGATGAAATACAATTACTGCTTTTTTTTCAAGGAAAAAAAAAGAACGTACTTACTCCTCGGCACCATTAGTCTCACATAGAGTGTAGTCGGATGATTTATGGTAACAGTTCCTAAAATCACTACACGGAATCCCAACACAACTGTAAAATGAGAAATTATTGTTGGAAGGACCCAATGATGTGGTACCTAGATAATTAAGGAAATAAAGTGTTGTCAGAAGTACCCAATGATGTGGTACCTAGACGAATAAAGGAAATTGATAAATGAACACCTATGTATTTGGCATATAGTATTGCATTAGATTATTTGTGCATGAAATGATTATTTGTAATTAAATAATTGGGAATATTAAATATAGAGCAAATGATAGACTAGGAGTCATTAACTAGTCAACTCCACCTGCACCCACATAAATAGAGATTGGAATCCTAGCATAAGGGGACATCTAGGAATAAAATGTGGGGAAGTATGTGCACTCTCATGAGAGAATGACACATGGCTGGGTGAATATTCGTATTAAATAATTTTGCATAAAAGAGTATTTTTGCATGAGGCGACATGTGTCGCAAAGGATTTTTCTATTTAAGCAAGAGGTAAGGAAGGGAAAATGGGAGGGCTCCCTAACGTTGGATGACTGATGGAATGGTGAATTAGTTCTAATTGTGCTTTCTATTGTGAGTTTGGCTAAGGGTTTTGGTGAGGGGGAGCTCACTCCTGAATCCTTGCTGGTGTGTATCCTCTACGACCCCAAAGGCTCGGGGGTGGCTATGCGACTGATTTCATAAGCCTATGGTTGGGTGGTGAAGCTAACGATCGCTTCGCCTATGGTTAAACGAGCCTTTACTTGTGGATGTCAACCGAAGGCCTAGTTGGAACTTGGGCAAGTTGGGTTGGATTGAAGACGATGACCTCTCCTTCAGCAGCAGATTCAACCTACGGACGTAACAGGTTCTGTGTTTTTGTGTTTACTTGTTAGTTCAAATCTCAGATTTTTTAAATTTTATTATTGATTATGCAATGTAAATGGTTTATATTATGTTCTTAAGCCTTAGAAAATAGTTTAATCAGGACCCCGGAAGTGGGGTCGCTACACCTAGAGCACCTTTAGGGATGAATGTTAGAGAATGCCAGATACTAGACTTGCTTCCAATTCAAACTTAACTAGAATTAATCTTCCTCCCATTGAGAACTAATTGTTACACCAATGACAAATTATTCCCACTATTTTTTCATTTAGCCAAGCGCAATCTTGCTTGCCATATTTGTCAGGTTTCAAGTTGAAACCCAAGTATTTTAGACCTTCCTGGAGAACAATAGCTTTAAAGGGAAACAATAAAGCTACTCTTTGAATATCTTCCTCCCTCAACCCATTGCATCTATAAGATGATCATTGGGCATTAATGTCCGTTATTGTAGCCTTATAAAATGTGTTTAAGATCTCTTGAAATTTTATAGCTTCTCCCTCAAATCCATTAATGAATAAAAATATATCATCCACAAATAAAATGTTTTTTAGGTTCACTAAACCTATCATTACACCTTTTATACTTCGTCTCTTTTTAGACTCCATAACAATCCTACTTAAACCTTTAGCTACGAACATAAACAACAAGGTGGTTAAGCACATCCTTGTCTTAATCATTTGGCTGGCTTAAATAATTCTAAAGTTGCACCATTATCGACTTCTTTTTCTTCTTTACACAGTGAAGTCCTTCTTGTGTAGTACATATTGCCTTGTGAATTTGTCTTCCTTCCAGAAAACCAACTTATTCGATGAGATCACAACTAAAAGTATAACTTTGAGCCTTACTACTAGGACCTTTGCTATAATTTTATATATGTAGTTACGAAGGGATATAGGTATGGAATTATCAAAAGATTCATGATTTTCCTTCTTTAGGATGGATGCAAGAAGCATAGATTTGAAACTCCTAACTATATTGAATGTACTCTTAACTTCTTCAATCACCCTAAGAAGATCCTCTTCAACCAAATCATAAAAGCCAATAAATTTTTTAGTAGTCCACCCATTAAGGCCTGGACTCGTGTCTTTCTTAAAAGAAGACATAACCAACCATAGCTCCTCCTTTGAGACCTCTTATGGGAAGATCTCATTTCATTCTTTGGTCAGAAATGTGGGGAAGTATATACATAATTTGACTATTTATGCAATGTTCACTCTCTTAGTATCCTTATAGCTCTTATAAAAGTTTCTAGCCCCTACTCTAGCTATCTCTCCACGACCTCTTTTCCATTCACCTTTCTCATCCTTCATTTCCTAGATAGCATTCTACTTCTTCCTATGATTTGCACATTGATGAAAAAACCTCATGTTCTTATCAACATTTTCATGCCACATCAACCTACTTTTCAATCTACAGTCTACCTCTCTATTAGTCATATTTGCTTCACCTCACTTTCTAACTCAATCAACCTCAAATTTGGTTCTTCATTAAAAACCCTCTTTAATTGTCTTTGTGGATCCTAAATATCTCCTCCTCCTTTTCCTTTAGGTTATTATCTATAGATTTATATATTTTAACTGCCCAATGTATCACTTTTGACTTAATAATCTTCAAAGATTGTGCAAATGACCTCCACCCATTCTTAATAAGATCCTATAATTACTCTTCCTCCAACTAGCTATAATTGACTTTAAAATGAGACAAGTGCTTATCATTTATAATCCTCATATGCAAGTATATTGGGTAATGATCAAAGCCTCCCCCATAAGCAACCCAAGACCTGCATCTATCCACTATGTCCAAAAGCCTCTCAAACAAGAAGAATATTTCCATCCTCTTAGATACATTTCTACTTTTCAATCTGTTATATCTCCATTTTGGAGAGATCTTCATCGGTTCAACATTCAAAATTCAATCCCCTCAAAGTTGTATCTAAAGAATTCCCTAATATGTCACTTATAGCTATGGCCCCCCCATCTCTAATCTACTTTAAGTGAAGTTTAGATCCCCGCCAATAACAAAAAACTCATCATGTAAGGTATCTAGACTCAAAAAACCTTCACAATACCTCTATCTATCTTTGTATGTTCTACAAACATTAAGAATGGAGACAATAATACCAAACTCTTTGATCTCGAAAGAAGTGCTTAAACTTGATACAAATGGAAAAGAACTTGTTAGAACCACATATGGACGCCATCCCATGGAAATACCTCAACATACCATTTTCATCTAAGGCCTCAAACTCCCATTGTTTTAAGCATTATTTCAATATCCTAATAGTCTTATCCCCAACCCCCATAGATTCTTGAGAAGGAATTATCTTTGGATTCTCTAACTCAATTAGCCTAGAAAGTGCAAGTTTTTTTGAAGGGATTCTTAACCCTCTTATGTTCAAAGACATAACTTTCATCTTCAAACTTTACTGAGGTGCTAAGTTTCTCTAAGAACCCCTTTTATTTTCCTTTACCTTCCTTATTGAACTTCTCTCTAATCCTTCTCTTTTGCTATTTTTATATTGTATTTCCTTCCCACGCATGTGTGTTCTAACACCCTTATATCATCAAATCTCAGCCTCCCCATTGAATGTTCTTACATTTCCTCTTTACCCTTTTGATGCTTGAGATAGTACTAACTCAAAATTTCTTGGGACCTTCCGAGTCCTCAAATGAATTTGAAATTTTCCTCCTTGAGTTAGACTTTGAGGGAGAGAGGGATTCATTGTTTTTCTTTTTTCTAGAGTAAGAGGCTATTAGTCATTCCATATATTTTGTTCCCATCCCTGAGGTTCATCCCATTATTCCTTTCATGGTTTGGTGGCAAGTTCATAAGTGTTTTACCAAATGTCCCAAAACCCAACATTATTAACAATGTTATTTGGGGATTGGGAAATAATATCATTGAAAGACATACTTTTAGTAATGCCATCCTCCTTGCTTTATACATGAGTCAAAAGCATTGGCCTCATAGTCTCCTCCTTCAATGAATAATGTATTTCCTTTGGCATGGCATTTAACGTGGTTGGGACTGAATTCTTAGGATCATAGTTATCAACGACACATGGATTCAACTTAACACTCTTCATTTCTTATGACTAAGTGCCATCCAACATAATTCCAACACTAACTACATGCTTTGTGATCTCCTCCATTGATGAATGAGGGTTTTCATTTCTCCCAACAATTGATGTGGCTGGGATTGGATTCTCTAATAATTTTCAATCAATGACTCGAGGATTCAAATTGTCTTTCCTCTTTTCTTCTAACTAGGTTCCACCTAGCATATCATCAACTCTTTCTTTTTTGCAATATCATTTTTCTTCTCCAAACCTTCTCGAAGAAAGGTTTTGAACAATCCTTAACCATGTGCCCAACCTCATGGCACCTCACATGCTAGAAAGCTACATTACTATAATCAAGCACTTGATTATAAGTTATATGTCCTATAGAAAGATCAATAGTCTCCACCAAGCCATTGTTTAGGTTGATTTCCATGAGTACTCTGGATACAATCATGTATACATTGGATTTATAAGAGTCATTGATTAATAAAAATTTACCCAATTCATTTCCCAACTTCTAAGAAACTTATCTATCTAAATTTCTAGAGGAAGCCCTGAGACATTGACCGAGACCAAAACCTTTGAAATTGACTTAGTATCAATACCTTTTAAATCGACTTAGTATCGAGATCAAAATGTGTGTGTCAAGGTTTTAATGATAAGGAGGAAGAATCCCAAAACCAAGGTACATTCAAAATTTTACTTGCATCTTCTTCATATTTAAATATAAAAAATAACAAACCCCTACAGATGATGTAGAAGACCATGCCATACACTAGGATTGACCTCAATTCCCATTGCATCAGAGAATTTAAATAATCCTCTACAAGATGGTGACTAAAAAACTTTCCAATCAAAGCCTTCGTTATGAATTCTAACATTAGTGTAACCCCCAAATCTTCTCCCACTACCCTTTGAAATTGACTTAGTATCAAGATCAAAATGTGCGTGTTAGGGTTTTAATGATAAGAAGGAAGAATCCCAAAACCAAGATCCATTCAAAATTTTACTTGCATCTTATTCTTATCTAAATATAAAAAATAACCAACCCCTACAAATGATGAAGACCATGCCATACGCTATGATTGACCTCCATGCCTATTGCATCCGAGAATTTAAATAAACCTCTACAAGATGGTGACTATGAAACTTTCCAATCAAAGCCTTCCTTGTGAATTCCAACATCTATGTAGCCCCAATATCTTCTCCCACTACCCTTTACTACCTATGTAGCCCAATATCTTCTCCCCCTACCCTTTACTACCTATCCTTGTGAATTCCAACATCTATGTAGCCCCAATATCTATGTAGACCCTTACTACCTTGCACCAAATAACCTTTTTTTCTTCCCAATTTTCCTTTCCTCTCGAGAGTCTTGACTAAACTTCTTCCCTTCAAAATCACCACACAATAACCTTATATCTAGATTAGCCCCTACAAATTCAGCCCCTTTCACTATATCAGTGGAGAACTCCTTAAAATCATTACTCCTTTGTATGGAATTCGAACCCCCTTCACATTCTCAAGACCTTCCAATTGATAAAAATGTTGGATAAATACCTAGGTCTTCAATAGGAAAAACCCTGACCTCCTGACCTGAAGCAGATAGGCATTCATTTGTTTTCCCATTAGGATTATGCACCCCAACTAACATTGAATGATCACTTTTAGGAGGGTTTTACTCCAAATATTCAATACCTATGACAAGGGATCCAATACTAAAGTTTGTTGACATGTATTTTTATGATCCCTTACATCACTTGATAGAGAAATATTAGGTTACCTTAAAACTAGTTTTGCCTCTATTTGCAAAGGTTAACACTCCTCTTCTACACCACATCTCTTTTTTCTCCATGTCATCATCCTAACTTTGGATTCACTTGATATGAATATATCTCCAATCTCTTTGTAGGATTATTAGAGTAGTCTACCATTTGTAGATCTTCATCCATGTTGCATAAGCACTAACCTAGAACCATCCACACTCACTCATGTTTGGCTAAATTCAACTCTTTTGGGATACACTTTATTCTTGGACATTTTCCCTTATGTTTCTAAGTATTATAACCTAATCTCGAGACCTCTAGGCATGTTTCCACTTTTGAACAACATACCTTTTTGTCTCCAACATCTTTTGGGCAACAAATAATCTACATTTTAGTGGCATTTATTCTACAAGTTGGATTGTTGAGATTTCTCCAACCTAGTCATCTTTAGGGTTCAATATCTACAAAATAGGCCTTTGATTTGTAATCGCAAAATAATATGGTCATCATCCTTTACTTTGTCATTGCTTAGAAAGAGGTATGCCAATTGATTGCTACATGCTACTATTAAAGAAGAATAAAAGTTGTTGCACAAAAGAAAATATCATTACCCATTATTCTTACATCCATGTATGTAATAAGTTGTGGTTTATACGTGTCTATTTGAAATATTTCACTCTTATGTATGGTTTTACACCTTCCCAACCTTTGTAGGAGCATTTACTTACTGAAACGTTCACCATCTCCTCTATAGGGATTTTTTTTCTTTGATACATATTTCATGGTTAATCTCGGTAGTAAAAGCTCTACATGCATATTCAATTCTTCATCAACAAAAATGGAAACCTCGTTATCAACAACAATTAAACTACTTGAAAAAGAAGAAGAAGGATTAGATTTGTCAATAGGAGGCCCACTAGTTTTATATGCTGAAGTGAGCCATGAGGAGGTGAATTGATGACTAAAATGATGTAATAATATATGGGTCCACTTCCATTCTTCTTGATGAATTCGGTATAAATATCAACCAACAGAGGAGATCCATACATTGGGGTTGAGAATCCTACCCATGGTTGTAAGAATCAAGATTATAAGATTGGACGACAAGACTAAGAAGCAGGGATTCATGGGTCATAACACTAAGTACTTAGTAGCAACTTGAATGATGGTTATTTTTGTTTTTCAATGTAATTAATTAGCTCGAACTTTGAAGAGAAGATATTGGCATCCTTGCTTTCTCTAAGCCAACAACTTCAACACTTCAACAACTACAAGACATTTTCAAACACTCAAAATATTGATTGGTGGGTAAAGGATGTCTTGAAGGAGAAGTAATGTTAAGATTGAAGGATCTCCTTAAGGAGTAGAGTTATGATGTTTTAGGTTTCTTATTGGTTAGGCTTCACTCACTAATTTTTGGTTATTAGGGATAACTAGTTTTTAGATTGACAATTCCTTACTCCATTATCACCCTCAAGGCATGCTCAAGATAGCCATTAAGGCTAGAGGATAGGATCTTGTTGGTACACAATCATCTTCAATCCAACCTTATTTGGTTTGTCCCAAGATCCCAATGTTTTTTAACTTTTGGGAGGCCATCCCTAGCTTATTTCGAGTTTTGAAATCCTCCACTGTCAAAAAAGTGACATGTCCGGGTTGATCGGGTATAATTTCATCAAAGTAAGTACATATTGCAAAAAAATCGACATTGACCCCTTTCATTGGTCACTAGGTGAGATCCACATGAGTTGATTCTTTCACAAAATGTGAAAGGAATAATGTTGACTTTTTAGAAAATCCAATGGCTATACCCTATAACACTTAGAAAAATATATTCAATGAACCCTCATTTTCTCAATTATGAGTTTGTATGACTAGTCTATGAAGGGTGCAAATGTCTCCTAGGTGGGTTATTCCATAGTTGTGACTTCATTGATTAGATTCTATTATGAATCAAATAGAGAGAAAACCTATTTAGGATTGTCTGGGACCTTTCCAATGGAATATCATATGCATTGTTTCAAGCCCCAGTTGTTGAGATCGAACTTTCATACGATCAACACTATTTTCAGGGCAATGATTTGGTGGCGCGTTCATGGTTTAAAAAGTGATATTGATGGAAACAAAAAAAGAAGAATAGTTTTTAGGTTGTATCTTACCTTGTGACCTTTTCATTAACATATAAGTTGCCCCATTTTGATATCGAATGACTCATAGCTACCACATTTCTCGAAACTAGTTTCAAGGGTGTGGTTTAGGTAGCTAGCCTAATAGAGTTTGTGGGTAGTTGAATTAGTAGTTGGAAACCTCAATTCAAATTTTTTATTCAACATCATCAAAGTAATGATTGATACCTTTTTGAAAATATTTTGTTTACCTCATTCTAACATTGTATGATTGAATGAGAACCTTCACAAAATTCAATTCATTTGTGGCCCCAATAGCAAACTAGTGTTTCAAGTCCTAGTGGCCATAACCCATGATAAGAACATGTGTATTCCACCTCCATCCCCATACATCAAAGCCACTTCCTTCCTCTTTCACACACCTTCCATCTGTTTCTTAAACCTCCATGCACATGTACGTCGACCCACACTCTAATTCATGTAAGCTTACCAACATAAACCATAACCTCCACCACTTGTGCATGCACTTTACACTAAGCTAAATGATGCCATGATTACACTCCATGATGTTATGACAATGCTCCATTATGCTATGATGGCACTAGAATTTATGTTGGCATCAATTGATGTGATGTTGTAATGATGTTGTTCTTTTCTTAGCATTGAAAACAACACACTAGAGTGACACGTGATCAATGCATATATGATGTGCAATCCATACTTGCATTGTGACAATCAACACATGGATGACACAAAACAATGTAAAAATAAAAAATAAAAATAAAAACAAATGACACAAAATAAAGTGTTGTGTCGTCCTACTTGTGCATTTTTAAAATAAAGTGAAAAAAGATGGTCCCCCTCGTTTCATTTTCACATGAGGGTTTAGGAAATAGCTTATTTGAGTTGAAAGGGATTTGTGGGTGAACTCAACAAGATAAAAATGAGAATATTTGTGGGGGCGTCACTGATAAAATTAGGTAAGGTTTTTGGCATTGTCCCTATCTTCCCCTCCGTTTTCTAATATAAAATTTGTAAACAAAAGTGTATTTGGGTTTTGGATATGGGAGATGGGATCTGGATTTTGGAAATGGGTTTTTGGTTTTGGATAGGGGGTGATATTTACAACAAACAACAACAACATAGTAGATTTAGGGTCCTCCATTCCTCTTCCTCCCTTCATTTCCCTCTCTCCTTCATCTTCCTCTCTTTCGCTCCCTCTAAAGAGTTTTGATAAATCCATGTAATGTAACATACCTCATTACAACTTTAACTCACACCCAACAGTTTCTCCACGTACCATGGAGTCCATGGGGTGCTAGCACATCCACGCGCTCCAAAATATTGATTGTTTATATGGAAGTCATTTTTCAGCTCTCTACTTAGAAAATTAGTCAAATTCATTAATAAGAACAGGCTAAAACATTAACATTGGATTGACAAACAAAACATACAAACACCTGCCTTCAATTTGGCAGTTATAACTCAAATAATTTATGAATATACTCAACAGTCAACCATTCAACTTCAGGGTTTAACATTTAAAAAATAAGGCTCATAGAGCCAATTTTAGCTCCCACAGATAACCTGGATAAGGCTTCCGATCACATAAAACATCCAACATTCATGTAAGGAGGTATAATAATAGTTAAACATTATTCCCAATGATGTAATTACTTGATGCAAGAACATCTCGTCTAGACAATTTTCAACACTTAGACAATTCTGGAAGCAATTTCACTTAACAGGAGGAGATGACTTCCTATAGGAAGTGTGCAATCGCAGAGGAATATAATCCCTTAAGTACTTTTCTTTCACAATGAATTTCCAATGATGATGACAACATCAACCCCATAATATAGTTTCATATGCATTCATCACATTATCTTATACATAAGAATGTTCATGAACTGATTATGCAGAGCACCAATTACTTATCTAGATGATAACTTGAGCAATTGGCTACGTGTGAGGCACGCTCCACCCAACCGTAGGCTCCCTTGCTCATATATCTCTTAGAAAGATACCACCCCCGAGCTGAGACTTACATGAATTCACCTGGAGAACACTCAAGCTTATCATGAAAAATAAGGTACATTACAGGGTACACCTCACCAAGTTATCTCCCCTAACTTGTAACACACCAATACCACACCAGATGGTGTAAATAGTTTCCCCAAGGTTCAAAACTTGGAACCAACCAATTCCACATAAATAATATGATTAGTTCAGTTCTCTAGGTTGTTGGGTTCGAAGGATATTGGCTCCAACCAATTCCTCACCCTAAAAGTATAGTTTCTTTCCTTAAGTTTTAGAAACTTGGCACCAACCAATTCCACAACAAACAATGCAATTCCCTCCCTTGATTTCGTTCCAAAAAGCACAATAATGCAACCTACACTATCAACCAATGCCAGGAATTCCACCAAGGAAAGTTCATACACAATTCACCATTTCATTGGCAGTATAATACGGGTTTGACATATCAATCAACGCTCGGTAATTCCAGAAATCAGCTTCAGATTTCATAATAGTGTCAATTTACGGTCTCATAACCCACACCCCCAACCAGACAGTTCGGGTTATTCACCAACACAATAGACCATTGATAATTCTCCTCTAACTTGGCGTTAGAGTCTCCAACTCAACGTGAGAGTCTTCTGTTGATTGTGGAGCCTGATTTTCTTGATTCAAAAAACTTTT
This sequence comes from Larix kaempferi, assembly GCA_027924585.1. Lineage (NCBI taxonomy): Eukaryota > Viridiplantae > Streptophyta > Pinopsida > Pinales > Pinaceae > Larix > Larix kaempferi. The sequence continues at coordinate 5,278,962 of BSBM01001334.1, forward strand.
TGTTCAGCCATGTTTGTACCTCAGTTTTATATGTTGTGTAGGTGGATTGTATACAATCATCCCAGTGGGGGGGGTCTGGGGGCCAGTGAGCCCTCGGCGGGGGTTTGGGCGTGAAGCCCCTAAAAGAAAGTTTTTATTGCCTTGTAAAATGTTGTAATTTTGTAGTCAATCTGAACCGTTCATTTGATCTCAAATCTGACGGTAGAAGTTATGATAAATATTTTATCCCTAAAAGGAAACCCTCTTTATGTATGAGAGAATTGTATTGTGGCTGTAGAGTATTGTGAAAAAATATCTCTTTGATTGTGTGAGAGAGATTGTGAGAGAGTGAAGAGGAAGTTGCAACGTATGTGCTACGGGTTGTATCCCTTCATTTGCTGGATGGTATAATAAAATAACTGGCAATTTCTCTGTGGACGTAGCCCAGACTGGGTGGACCACATATATTGGTGTCTCTCTTGTATTGTTTTTATGTGTTTTATTTCTGCATCTTATTTTATGTTATTTTATTTCTGCATCTTATTTTATGTGTTTTATTTCTGCATCTTGTTTTTATGTATTTTATTTCTGCATCAACGATCCTATTTTTCTAACAATTGGTATCAAATCCAAAGGCCTATTTGGTGCATAAACTCGCAAGAAAGAAGGGTTCCTTGTTCGAGTGGGAGCAATGGTGGAAGAAAGAAAGTTTAGGGTCGAAAAATTTATCGTCCAAAACTACTAGTTATGGAAGATGCAAATGGAGGACTATTTGTATCAAAATGATCTATTTCTACCATTGGGAGGAAAAGCAAAATAGTTGGCGGCTATGAAGGAGGAAGAATGGGAGGTTCTTGATAGAAAGGCACTAAGAACAATACGGTTGTGCTTGGATTTGTCGGTGACTTTCAATATTTCAAAAGAAAAGGCAATGGAGGGTCTGATGAGTGCACTGGATAAACTGTATGAAAAACCCTCAGCCTCCAACAAGGTATTTCTAATGAAGCATTTATTAATATGAAAATATCAGAAGGTGGGTATGTTGCTGACCATTTAAATTAATTTAATCTGATTACCAATCAACTAAGTTTTGTAAAAGTGAACTTTGAAGATGAGGTTAGGGCTCTTATAATCTTATGCCCATTTCCAGAACAGTGGAATGGCTTGGTCATGGTTGTATGTAACTCCGTCTCTGGTTCAAACACTCTGAAATTTGATGATGTTGTTGGTGTTATTCTTAGTGAGGAAATGTGAAGGAAAAGCACATGTGAGACATCAAGTAATGCGTTGACCATGGAGAGCTAGGGAAGACAAAGGAGAGAGAAAAGATCCCAGGTAATCGTGGGAAGTCTAGGAAGGGAAGATCCAAGTCCAATTTGGGAAAGATAGAGTGTTGGGACTGTGGAAAAAAGGACATCTGAAGAAATATTGCAGATCTCTAAAGAAGAAAATGGATGGACAACAAGAGACTACTCAGGAAGCAAATGTAGCAGGTGATGTGTTACAAGATGCTTTGATTCTTGCATTAGATAGTACTAGTGATTACTGGGTAGTAGATCCAGGGGCTTCATGTCACGCTGCACCCCATAGGAAATTCTTTCATGATTATGTTCCAGGTGATTTTGGACATGTTTTATTGGGTGATGATGAACCATGTAAAATTGTTGAATGGGTAAGGTACGGATAAAGTTAAAGAATGGAGGTGAATGGTTGCTGAAAGATGTAAGGCATATTCCTGCTCTGAAAATAAATCTAATCTCAACAGGCCAGTTGGGAGATGGTGGCTATTTATCTACATTTGGAGAAACGTGGTGGAAGATCACTAAAGGGTCATTGGTAATAACAAAAAGAGATAGGATAGGTACGTTGTATTTATGTCATAATACTAATTCTTCTATCTTTGTAACTTCGACATAAACATATACAACATTGTGGGATCATAGGATTGGCCACATGAGTGAGAAGGGTATGTAGATTCTCCACTCAAGGAAGTTGTTGCGAGATCTGAAGCAGGTAAGTTTGGAATTATGTGAGAACTATGTTTATGGAAAACATAAGAGAGTCATATTTCTTAGAGTTGGGAAGCAAAATAAGAGTGAAAAGTTAGAGCTTGTGCATACAGATGTATGGGGACCGGCTCAGGTACAATCTCTTGGTGGCTCTCGTTATTTGTTAGGAACCCATGTCTTTACTTTGTTAGTATATTGTTGTTGGATGCATATGCTTTGTAAGTCATCCTGTAATATTTGTTGATCCATAGTTTGTGTTATTGTTGTTTGGCGCATATGCTTTGTAAGCCGCCCGCAGTATTATTGATCCATATTTTGTATTGGCCCATGGTTTTGACCCCTAGTATTGGTGCCTAGACTTAGTATATAAGTGTGTGTTGGGGCCTATGAAGGCACCGTGAAGTTATTTTGTATTGAGCTTGCTCAAAGGAGGTTGCCCCCTCGAAGTGGCCTGCGATCAATAAAAATATTCCGTGATCTGATATATCGTGTATTTATCAATTAATTGTTGTAGGTTATTCACATCTGGTATCAGAGCACTTTCTTGGGCTCGTTGGGTGAAATTTCTGCCAAATTTTTTTTTCGCATTTGTTGCAGGTTTGGATCTGGGAATAATCCCTATCTGCTTAACTGTGGAAAGTACTTAGGCATAAGCCCTAAAAATCATTGTGAGGAGTACCACAAGAACCCCGAAGTAACTGGCCCATTGAGATGACCTGCCAGCGAAAAGGGCAACGACCCCCACCTGATTGACTAGTTCCCACCCGTGAGGTAAACCAAGAGTTGTCGTTTGTGGCGAAACGGTTATCAGTTTTACCTGAGCCGTGGAGTGAGGGGTACTGCCCCAATACGCAAGCCGTTAGACAACATTGGTGGCCAAGTGAATCCCCTGAACCATTAGGAAGCCAAGCATACGGGGTCCATATCTATTTTCAGTTGATAAATCGCAGATTTCCTCTGCCCATAACTGTTGCCGATCACTTTCGCGCCGTTTCAGATCTATCTGTTGCCGATCCCTTCAGCGTCATTTCAGATCCATCTGTTGCTGATCCCTTCCGCGTTGTTGCAGATCCATCCATTTCCCTTGAAACTTCCCTAGCACCCCTATAATCCCATTCTGCATATTTCATTCCTAAGGACCCTATCCCAAATTCCACTTCCCAAAGCCCGAAATCCCACATTTGTCTATTTTTAGGGTTTGCCATAACTTCTTCAGATTTCACCCAATCACCTTCAAATTTCACCCAATCACCTTCAAATTTTACCACAGAGTTCCTTTCCTAATTCTGCTTCTTTGTCCCTATCTGCCAAATTTTCCCATTCTTTCACCCCGCTTCTGAGATCCTCTTTTTCTGCTTCCCTGTCCATTCGACAGTGTCCAAAACCTAGTCAAACCCAAACTACCCTTCAGATTTTTTCCCAAATTCAGATTTTCCTTTACTGAAACAGTTTTTTTTTTTTTTTTCTACCCACTCAAAAAAAAAAACTCCTGGTTATGGTTGTCACTCGCGTAGGAGAAAAAACCATGGAAGAAGCACTTGCATCCATCCAAACCAAACTCCAGGATCTGGATGAAAAATTTATCGGCCTCCATCTTGAGCATTCAGCCATGAACAACAAACGATAGTCCGAGTCTTCATTAGACAATGGGTTCTCTTCTTCTAGCAATTTCTGTGGTCCGAAGCTTGATTTTCCTCGCTTCAATGGTACTGATCTGACTGGATGGATCTATCGTGCAGAACAATATTTCAGTTTACATAATACTTTTGATGTCAACAAAGTTCCACTTGCATCCTTTCATTTGGAACAGGAAGCTCTTCAATGGTACTGTTGGTACATCAAGGCTCATGAAGAGCCAAAATGGACAGATTTTTGCCAGCTCCTTTTGCAACAATTTGGTCCCAGTTTTTTTGATGACTTCACAGGAGCCCTCACTAAACTTCACCAAATTGGCACTGTGAGAGAGTACCAAACCGAATTTGAGAAACTAGCCAACCACACTGAAGGATTGCCTGATGACTTCTACTGGAGTTGTTTTATCAGTGGTCTAAAGGATGCAATCCGCTCTGAGGTCAAATTGTTCTGTCCCAACACAATGATGGAATCCCTGGGGTTGGCTAAGTTGGCTGAAGACAAGATTGTAGCCCAACAGCGCTCGAAACCCACTTTTGTTCCCTTCTGAAATATGGGTTCTCAACGACCTCCCATCCCGCCAGCTCCTCGACCAACTCCTATTAAGCATTTGTCTGAAACTGAGATGCAGGCACACAGAGAAAAAGGGCTTTGTTATAATTGTGATGAGAAATTCACTCAGGGACATATATGTGTTCAGCAAAAGCTCTATCTCTTGGATATGGATTCTCCGCCTGCCTCTGAAATTGGTGAAGAAGCTCCAGATACAATGGATGCTCAGGTCGACATTATGGAGCCGCCTATTGACCCTCCGTCTCAGGACAACCAACCAGAGATATCTCTCCATGCTTTAGCTGGAATCACCCCCCCCCCAAAACCATACGGGTCAGGGGTTACTTTAAGAAGCTTCCTCTTACAATACTCATTGATTCTGGTAGCACTCATAATTTCATTGACCCTCGGATCGCCAAACAAGCTAATTGTTTTATCCATCCTTGCTCCAACTTTGAAGTCATGGTTGCTAATGGGGGCACCTTACCTTGCAAAGGGAAGTGTCGTAATGTGTGTATCTCTATGGGAGATTATAACCTGCGCTTTGACATGTTTTCCTTGACCTTAGGTGGATGTGATGTGGTTTTGGGCGCTCAATGGCTACGCACACTTGGCCCCATCTTATGGGATTTTGCTAAACTTTGGATGTAGTTTTCTCCCAATGGAAAAAACACATATTGACAGGCTTACAACCAGGGTCTCTCAGCATCATCAGTTCACATCGCATGGAAAAACTCCTTAAGAAGAATTCAGATGGTGTCATCGATCAGATCCATTCCATTCAGATGCAACCATCATCGATCTCCACTACTCCTTTGGATCTACAACAAATTCTGGATCGATATACAGGTGTCTTTGCTGAACCAGTGGGATTGCCACCTTCAAGGCCAGAGGACCATCATATTCAGCTCCTTCCTAGAAGCGTTCCTCCCAACATCAGGCCCTATCACTACCCATTTCACCAAAAAACAGAGATTGAAATGCTCATTCGGAACTTACTGAAGCAAGGTATTATTCGCCCAAGCACTAGTTCCTTTTCTTCACCAGTTCTTCTTGTCCGTAAAAAAGATGGGTCATGGCGCCTCTGCATTGACTTCTGAGCACTTCATCACCTCACTATCAAGGATAATTTTCCAATTCCTGTTGTTGATGAGCTTCATGGTGCTCAATTTTTCTCCAAGTTGGATCTTCGTTCTGGGTATCATCAAATTCGAGTTCATGAGGATGATATCCCTAAAACAAATTTCCGCACACATGATGGCCACTATGAGTTTTTGGTCATGCCCTTTGGCCTCACTAATGCTCCTTCCACATTCCAGGCCTTGATGAATAAAATATTCTGGCCCTACTTGCAGAAATTCATTCTGGTATTCTTTGATGATATCCTCATCTACAGTAAAACCTAGGCTGAACATCTCCAGCATCTGGATCTTGTAATGAAACTTTTTTCTGACCATCATCTCCACGCCAAACAGTCTAAATGTGTTTTTGGACCGAAGGAAGTTGAGTATCTCGGGCACATTATCTCAGCAGAAGGGGTTCGCGTGGATCCTGCCAAAATCGCTGCCATGAACAATTGGCCGCATCCTCATACACTCAAGAGACTTCGTGGTTTTTTGGGGTTGACTGGTTACTACCGCAAGTTTGTTAAGGATTATGGGAAGATTGCAGCTCCATTAACTGCTCCATTGAAAAAGGATGCTTTTACATGGACACATGCTACTGAGTGTGCATTTGACAAACTGAAACAAGCTATGTGTACTACACCTGTTCTAGCTATGCCTGATTTTTCCAAGCCCTTCACTATTGAGAGTGATGCTTGCGGCAATGGACTTGGTGTTATTCTCCTTCAAGATGAACACCCCATTGCGTTCACCAGCAAAGCCCTTTCAGGTAAGAATTTAGCTGCCTCTACATATGAGAAGGAAATGATGGCTATTTTGCATGCAGTTCAGAAGTGGCGCCCATACCTATTAGGGACTCATTTATACATCAAAACTAATCACCAGAGTCTGAAATATTTCCTGGAACAACGTGTATCCTCCCCAGCACAACATAAATGGGTTAGCAAACTCATGGGTTATGACTATGAGATCACTTACAAGAAGGGTAAGGACAATATTGTGGCGGATGCTCTTTCTCGCACATTTGATGACCAAGGTTCTCTTTCAGCTATTTCTATGCCTGTTCCAAATTGGTTGCAATCTGTTCAACAGGGCTATGTCAATGACTCTTCATTATCTCAAATCATCCAACGCTTGGCCAACAACCCTTCTGTTGTACTACATTACTCTTGGGATGGTGCTTCCCTGAGATACAAGGGTCGTCTGGTGCTTCCCCAGAGCACATATATTCAATAGGCTGTCTTCTATGAACTCCATGCTTCTCCATCGGTAGGGCACTCTAGGTTCCTTAAAACGTATGAGCGGGCACGATGTAACTTCTTTTGGCAGGGCATGAAAAGGACAATTCAACAGATGGTGGCTAAATGTGATACCTGCCAGTACAATAAGGGTGAAACGACACTCCTTCCGGGATTGCTTGAACCCTTTCCCATACCTACACAGATTTGGACAAATATTTCTATGGATTTCATTAAAGGGATCCCTAAGTCTGGAGGGAAGACAATGATTTTGGTTGTGGTTGATCGCCTCTCCAAATATAGTCATTTTTGTGCTTTCAGCCATCCCTATATAGCCTCCTTAGTCGCTCAAATTTTCCTGGACCAGATCTTTCGTCTTCATGGCATCCCTTCTTCCATTGTCACGGATCGTGATGCGACTTTCACCAGTCATTTTTGGACAGAACTATTTCACCACACTGGCACCAAACTGAAGATGAGTTCAGGGTATCACCCACAAAAAGATGGTCAGACTGAAATTATCAATAAATGCTTGGAAACTTATCTTCGTTGCTTCACCTCTGAACAACAACATCAGTGGGAAAAGTGGCTCCCTCTCGCGGAATGGTGGTACAATACCTCTTACCACATTGCCTCTAAAATGACCCCATATGAAGCAGTCTATGGTCAGGCACCGCTAGTTCTTCTTCCGTACACCCCCAGCAGTTCACCAGTTCAGGTAGTTGAAACAGTCCTTCGTAACCACGATCAAATTTTTCACATTTTGCGAGACAATCTTCACATGGCAAGAAATCGCATGAAGCAACAAGCCGATCGACACCGTTTTGAGCTCACTTTTCAAGTGACATCGTTTTGAGCGCACTTTTCAAGTGACATCGTTTTGAGCGCACTTTTCAAGCAGGTGATATGGTTTTTCTTCGTCTCCCGTCGTGCAAGCAATCCTCCCTAAAACTCAAAGGGTGTCATAAGCTCAATCCAAAGTTCTATGGCCCATATCGGATTCTTCAGAAGATTGGGTCCATTGCTTATAAATTGGATCTTCCTCCTTCTTCCCGCATTCATCCAGTATTTCATGTCTCTTGTCTGAAGAAAGTTCTTGGAACCAACATCAGAGGACAAACTATTTTACCCAAACTGGATAATGAAGGATCCATCCTTTTGGAGACGGAGGCTGGTCTTAATTCAGTGGCACGACATGCAACCAGAGGATGCTGCATGGGAACCACTCCTTTAGATTCAACAACAATTTCCACATCTAAAGATTTGAGGACAAAGATTTTTCTAAGGGGGAGGTGATGTTAGGAACCCATGTCTTTACTTTGTTAGTATATTGTTGTTGTACGCATATGCTTTGTAAGTCATCCCGTAATATTTGTTGATCCATAGTTTGTGTTATTGTTGTTTGGCGCATATGCTTTGTAAGTCGCCCGCAATATTATTGATCCATAGTTTGTATTGGCCCATGGTTTTGACCCATAGTATTGGCGCTTAGACTTAGTATATAAGTGTGTGTTGAGGCCTATGAAGGTACCGTGAAGTTATTTTGTATTGAGCTTGCTCAAAGGAGGTTGCCCCTTCGAAGTGGCCTGTGATCAATAAAAATATTCTGTGATATGATATATCGTGTATTCATCAATTACTTGTTGCAGGTTCTTCACATTATTATGTTACTTTTATTGATGATGCAACTAGAAAAACTTGGGTTTATGGCATTCGACAAAAATCTGATAGTTATTGTTTGTACCATGGAATTCATAGAGAGAGGAATGTTCCAGGAACACCATGAGAAAATTGTGTGTCAGAAAGGATGAACAGAACAATCATGGAGAGTGCAAGGGTATATGAGATTGCATGCAGGGTTACCCTTACAGTTTTGGGCAGATCCTGTAGATATTGTTGTTTACTTAATAAACATAGGGCCTTCAAGTGTTTTGGATGGTGGGATTTGAGAGGATTCATGGACATGTAAAAAGGTAAACTACTCATTTCTGAGAAATTTTGGTTGTGAAGCATTCATCCACTTTGATAAATAAAATAGAACAAATCTTGAGGCTAAATACAAGAAATATACCTTTATTAGATACGGGATTGATGATTTTGGTTATCGCTTATGAGATTATGAAAATAACAAAATCATTAGGAGTGGAGATGTGGTATTCAATGAAAAGGTCATGTGTAAATATTAGTTGCATGGAAAGAAACAAGAAAAGGAAAACACAGAGTACACAGTGCTTGATGAAATCAAGAAAATGAAGTTCCAAAGGTGCCAAAAAATCATGAACAACAAAAAGTACCTTAAACTCCTGCAAGTGTTAGAAGATCTACCAAGTCAAATAGACCCCCTGAATGATACTCTTCTTCACTATATTATTTATTGATGACTGTCTCTGGTGAACCGAAATGTTATGAAGAAGCAATGCAGGTGGAAACTAAAAAGAAGTGGGAGTAAGGCATGAATGATGAGATGGACTCATTGGTAAGAAACCATACTTGGGATTTGGTTCAGTTGCATGCAGGTAAAAGATAATCGTTGAATAAATGGGTTTACAAGTTGAAGGAAGAAGATGGAGGAAAGCAGCAGTACAAGGCCAGACTTGTTGTAAAGGGGTTTACACAAAAGAAAGGTATAGATTTTGATGAAATATTTTCTCTTGTTGATAAAATGACTTTAATTATAACTATTTTAAGTCTAGTGGCGGTAGAAGATTTGCATATTGAACAGTTAGATGTAAAAACAAGCTTTCTCCATGGGGATTTGGAGGAAGAGATTTATATGTAGCAACCATAGAGGTATGAGGTAAAAGGGAAGTAGAATTTTGTATGCAGGTTGAAGAAGAGCTTGCATGGCCTGAAGCAAGCTCCAAGGAAATGGTATTTAAAATTTGACAAGTTTATGACATAACAAGGTTATAGTAGATGTCATTCTGACCACTGTGTTTATTTCAAGAAGCTAGATAATGGAAGATATAGTATATTGTTATTGTATGTGGATGAAATGTTTGTTGGAAGGTATAACATGCAGGATATAAATGTGCTCAAAAGAAAATTAGCTAATTCATTTGTGATAAAGGATTTGGCTGCTACAAAGCAAATCCCTGGTATGAGAATAACAAGAGACGGGAAAAATCACAAATTGACATTGGCTTTGGGTGAGTACATAGAAAAGGCGTTGGAGAGGTTTAGAATGCAGGATGAAAAACCAGTTAGTACACATTTGGCCAACCATTTCAGACTAAGTAAGGAGATGCGTCCCAAGACAGAGGAGGATATAGAATGCATGTCCAAGGTTCCCCAATCATCATCAATTGACAGTTTGATGTATGCCATGGTGTTCACAAGACTAGATAGTGCACATACAGTGGGAGTTGTGAGAAGGTATATGAACAATCCAGGTGAAGAGCATTGGAAGGTAGTAAAGTGGATTCTCCGATATTTGAGAGGTACTTCTTCTCATGCATAATGTTTTGGAGGTTCAAACACTGCTCTACAGGGATATGTTGATGCGGATATGGCGGGTGATAAAGATAGAAGGAGGAGCACCACAACGTACATCTTTACTGTAGGTGGAACAAGTAAGTTGGATTTTTAAACTGCGAAGAGTTCTTGCACTTTCAACAATGGAAGCAGAGTATGTTGCTGTTACAGAGGCTAATAAAGAGATGATTTGGCTACAGAGGTTCATGGAGGGATTGGGTAAGATGCAGGAGAATAGAAGGTTGTACAATGACAACTAGAGTGCTATTCATCTTGCAAAGAACTCGACTTTCCATTCTAATACTAAACATATACATCTCAAGTACCATTTCATACGGTCTATTGTGGAAGTTGAATTATTAAACTTGGAAAAGATACATACTAGCCAAAATCCTGCAGACACGTTGACAAAGGTAGTAACCAAAGAGAAACTGAGTTCCTACTCAGTTTTAGTTGGCCTTTAAGCATGAAGGTGAAGATGATAAATTTTCCAGATCCAAGGTTTGGAACATAGTCCAGCAGATGCAGTAGCGGTGCAGTTGTTGTGATCAGTATCCAAGTGGGATATTGTTGGTTGTGGAGTCTAATCTTCCTGATTCAAAGATCTTGTTGTTAATCCGTGTTTGTACCCCAGTTTTATATGTTGTGTAGGTGGAATGTACACTTATCCTAGTGGGGGGGGGCTTATCCCCCCCGCAAGGGTATGGGGGGGACTGTCCCCCATGGCTGGGGATTTGGGGGCCAACAGGTCCCCGAAAGAAAGTTTGTATCGCCTTGTAAAATCTTGTAATTTTGAAGTTAATCTGAACCGTTCATTTGATCTCAATCTGACGATAGAAGTTATGATAAGGATTTTATCCCTAGAAGGAAACCCTCTTTATGTATGAGAGAACTGTATTGCAACTATAAAGTATTGTGAAAAAATATCTCTATGATTGTGTGAGAGAGTAAAGAGGAAGTTGCAATGGATGTGTTGTGGGTTGTATCCCTTCATTTGTTGGACGATATAATAAAAGGACTAGCAATTTCTCCATGGACGTAGCCTAGATTGGGTGAACCACGTATATTGGTGTCTCTCTTGTCTTGTGTTTATGTGTTTTATTTATGCATCTTATTTTATGCTATTGTTCTGTGATCCTGTTTTTCTAACATCTTCAACTCAACGTGAGAGTATCGAGCTCTTCATGCATGCATTCTTTTAGCTGCATGGCCACTTTTTCCCACTTGGTCTTCCCCAAAAGAGTTACGTCTCTTCCCATGCACTAATTCCCAATTAACACATAGCTAAGGATTAAGGAAATAAAAAAGGTATTAAGGATTAAAATATAACTAAAGCACTTTAAGGATTAAGGTTAGGCTAGGGTCATGCTATAACCCACCAGGCTAACTACAACCCCCTTTCCTTCTCACTAATGAATTCATAGGTCCCCATTCTCTTCAACATTTTCCTCAGCCACAACCAGTTTTATTTTATATTAATAAGTTGCAAAATACAAATTGTTTAGCCTACAGGCCTTTCATCATTCATATTTACATCATTACATCATGGGTTAAAAATAGGGGTGTTACATTCCCCTCCCCCTAGCTTTACATTGTCCTCAGTGTTTCATGATTCAAAAACACATGAACCAAAATTTGTATTTACATTTCAAAAATCTCAAAATAGAGACGGGTACTCGGCCCGCATAGCTTCTTCCATTTCCTAGGTAGCTTCTTCAGGATTGTAATGGATCCATTGGAACTTTACCTATCCTATGGTCCCATTCCTGAATCTCCCGATCCTTCAGTCCAATATGTAGACCGATTGAACCTGGATTTATTCCTCTGGTTCTACATGTATCAAAGATCAATCAAGTTATGATTAGGATCATGTACATAATTCTTCAATAATAAAATATGAAAAACATTATGCACTCTAACAGTGGGAGGTAAGGCCAGCTCATATGGTAGTGGTATAGCTCTACTTAGGACCTCAAATGTTCCATAGAATCTAGTTTTCAACTTCTTACAGTTGCCCAGAATCAATAAACTTTTCTTGCCTCTGAATTTCAAGAATACTCTATCTCACACTTGGAATTCTTTAAACATTCTTCCCTTTTCATCATAAATATTCTTTGTATCCTGTGCTACTTTCAAATTCTGCTTGATCTTGGCCACTTCATGTTCTTCCATGTCCAGTCGCATTTTAGGTCCAACTACCAACCTTTCCACAGGCTTGTCCCAGTTCACTGGAACATTGCATCTTCTTCCATATGAGGCTTCAAATAGACTCATCTTTAACGATGCCTGGTATCCATTTTTATAAGCAAACTATACCAGATACATGTATTCTTCCCACTTGGTAGGTATGTCCATTACGTACATCCTCATCATATCTTCAATGCCTTGATTGAAGTGTTTAGTCTACCCATTCGTCTATGGATGATGGGATGTGTTGAGATTGAGTTTGGTTCCAAAATCCTTGAACAAATCGCTCTTAAAGTTCGAAGTGAACTTGGAATCTTGATCTAAAATAATTTCCTTAGGAATTCCATGTAGCCTTGCAACTTCCTTCATATAAATTTATACAATCTTTACTACTTTAAAAGATCATTGGACAGGTTTAAAATGAGTATACTTGTTAGGAACCCGTGTGAACCCTTCTCTTTACTTTGTTAGTATATTGTTGTTGGACGCATATGCTTTGTAAGTCATCCTGTAGTATTTGTTGATCCATAGTTTGTATTAACCCATGGTATTGACCCATAGTATTGGACGCATATGCTTTGTAAGTCGTCCCATAGTATTATATGTCCCATGGTATTGACCCATAGTATTGGGCATAGACTTAGTATATAAGTGTGTGTTGAGGCCAATGAAGGAACCATGTAGTTATTTGTATTGAGCTTGCTCAAAGGAGGTTGCCCCCTCGAAGTGGCCTGCGATAAATAAAGCGATTCCGAGTTCTGTTATTTCTGCTATCTCGTGTATTTTCATTAATAAATTGTTGCAGGTTCTTCACATCTGGTATCAGAGCACTTTCTTGGGCTCGTTGGGTGAAATTTCTGCCATTTTTTTTTTCTGTATCTGTTGCAGGTTTGGATCTGGGAATAATCCCTATCTGCTTAACTAGGGGAAGTACTTGGGCATAATCCCTAAAACTCATTGTGAGGAGTACCACAAGAACCCCAAAGTAGCTGGCCCATTGAGAGGACCTGCCAACAAAAAGGGCAACGACCCCTACCTGATTGACTAGTTCCCACTCATGAGGTAAACCGAGAGTTGTCGTTTGTGGCAAAGCGATTATCAGTTTTACCTGAGCGGGTACTGCCCCAATACGCAAGCCGTCAAACAACATTGGTGGCCTAGTGAATCCCCTGAACCGTTAGGAAGCCGAGCATACGAGGTCCATATGTATTTTTAGCTGATAAATCGCAGATTTCCTCTGTCCAGAACTGTTGCCGATCACTTCCGCGTCGTTTCATATCTATCTATTGCCGATCCCTTCTGCACCATTGTAGATCCATTTGTTCCGATCCCTTCCATGCCGTTGCAAACAACCCTTGAAAATTCCCTGACACCCTTGCAATTTCATTCTTCATATTTCGTTCTTGAAGACCCTATCCCAAATTCCCCTTCCCAAAGCCATAAATCCCACATTTGTCTATTTTTAGGGTTTGCCATAACTTCTTCAATTTTCACCCACTCACCTTCAAATTTTACCACAATGTTCATTTCCTATTTTTGCTTCTTTGTCCCTCTCTGCCAAATTTTCTCATTCTTTCACCCCGCTTCTGAAATCCCCATTTTTTGCTTCCCTGTCCATATGAAAGTGTCCAAAACCTAGTCAAACCCAAATTACCCATCCGAGTTTTTCCCAAATACAAATTTTCCTTTACTAAAACAGTTTTTGTTTTTCTACCCATTCAAAAAACAAAACAAAAAAGCTCCTGGTTATGGTTGTCACCCGTGCAGGAGCACAAATCATGGAGGAAGAACTTACAGCCCTCAAAACCAAACTGCAAGATCTAGATGAAAAATTTCTCAATCTCCATCTTCAGCATTCAGCCATGAACAATAACCGACAGCCAGAATCTTCTGCAACCACTGGGTTCTCTTCTTCCAGCAATTTTCGTGGACCGAAGCTTGAATTTCCTCGCTTCAATGGTACTGATCCGACTGGATGGATATACCGGGCAGACCAATATTTCAATCTGCATAATATTTTTGATGTCCACAAAGTTCCACTTGCATCCTTTCATTTGGAATAGGAAGCCCTTCAATGGTACCGTTGGTACATCGGAGCTCATCACTAGCCAAACTGGACAGATCTTTGCCAACTCCTTTTGCAACGATTTGGTCTTAGTGCTTTTGATGGCTTCGCAGGAGCATTCACTAAACTTCGCCAATTTGGCACTATGAGAGAGTGTCAAACATAATTTTAGAAACTGGCAAATCACACAGAAGGATTGTCTGAGGAATTCTATAGGAGTTGTTTTATTAGTGGTCTCATGGATGAAATTCGCTCAGAGGTTAAAATGTTCTGTCCCAACACAATGATGGAAGTTCTAGGGTTGGCTAAGTTGGAAGAGGACAAGATCTCAACCCAACAATGTTCCAAACCCACCTTTGTTCCCTTCAGAAATATGGGTTCCCAACGACCTCCCATCACGCCAACTCCTATCAAGCATTTGTCTGAAGCAGAGATGCGGGCACGCCGAGAAAAAGGGCTTTGTTATAATTGTGATGAGAAATTCACTTGGGGGCATAGATGTGTTGAGCAAAAGCTCTATCTCTTGGATGTGGATTCTCCGCCTGCCTCTGAACTTGGTGAAAACGCTCCAGATACAATAGAAGATCAAGTCGACATTCAACAGCCGCCTATTGACTCCCCATCTCAGGACGACCAACCAGATATATCTCTCCATGCTTTATCCAACGTCACCACCCCCCAAACAATGCGGGTCAGGGGTTACTTCAAGAAGATCCCTCTTACAATAGTCATTATTCTGGTAGCACTCATAATTTCATTGACCATCGGATCGCCAAACAGGCTGATTGTTTTGTCCATCCTTGCTCCAACTTTGAAGTCATGATTGCCAATGGGGGCACCTTACCTTGCAAGGGGAAGTGTCACAATGTGCGTATCTCTCTGGAAGATTATAACCTGCGCTCTGACATGTTTGCCTTGTCCTTAGGCAGATGTGATGTGGTTTTGGGAATTCAGTGGTTATGCACTCTTGCCCCCATCTTATGGTATTTTGCTGAACTTTGGATGCGGTTTTTAGTCAATGAGAAACAACACAAATTTACGGGCTTACAACCAGGGTCTCTCCGCATGATCAGTTCACATCACCTGGAAAAGATCATTAAGAAGAATTCACATGGTGTCATCGCTCAGCTCCACTCCATTCAGATGCACCCATCAACGGTCTCCACTACTTCCTTGGATAGATATGCAGGTGTCTTTGCTGAACCAGTGGGATTTCCACCTTCAAGAGGCCTTTCTGGTAAGAATTTAGCCGCATCTACATCTCAGAAGGAAATGATGGCTATTCTGCATGCCGTACAGAAGTGGTAGCTATACCTATTAGGGAATTATTTCTTCATCAACACTGATCTCCAGAGTCTGGGAAATTTCTTAGAACAACAGGTCTCCTCCCCAGCACACCTGAAATGGGTTATCCAACGCCTGGGTTATGCCTATGCGATCACTTACAAGAAGGGTAAGGACAATCTGGTGGAAGATGCTCCTTCTAGCACATTTGATGAACCAGTTTCTCTTACAGTTATTTCTCTGCTTGTTTCAAATTTGTTGCAATCTATTCAAAAGGGCTATCTCTTCTATGCACTCCATGCTTCTTCATCGGCAGGGCACTCTGGGTTCCTCAAAACGTATGACCGGGAACAATGTAACTTATTTTGGCAGGGACTGAAAATGACAATTCAACAGATGGTGGCTGACTGCCATACTTTCCAGGTCAACGAGGGTGAAATGACACTCCTTTCGGGACTACTCGAACCCTTGCCCATCCCCACACAGATTTGGAAGCTATTTCTATGGATTTCCTTGAAGTGCACCAGTGGTACAATACCACATCTAAAATGACACCATATGAAGCAGTCTATGGACAGGAATCGCCAGTTCTTCTTCCATACACCTCAACATTTCCCCAGTTCAGGCAATTGACTTGGTTCTTCGAAACCGCGATCAGATTCTTCTCATTTTGCAAGACAATCTTCACATGGCACAAATTCGACTGAAACAACAAGCCGATCAGCACCGTTCTGAGTGCACTTTTCATGCAGATGATATGGTTCTTCTTCATCTACAGCCTTCAACACAATCCTCCCTGAAACTTAGAAGGCGTCAGCTTCTCTCTCAATCTATCATAGAGGTATTCATTCAGTGGCACGGAATGCAACCCGAGGATGCTCCAGGGGAACCACTCCTTCAGATTCTGCATCAATTTCCACATCTAAAGCTTTGAGGACAAAGCTTTCTCTAAGGGAGAGGGAATGTTAGGAACCCGTGTCAACCCTTCTCTTTACTTTGTTAGTATATTGTTGTTGGACGCATATGCTTTGTAAGTCATCCCGTAGTATTTGTTGATCCATAGTTTGTATTAGTCCATGGTATTGACCCATAGTATTGGACGCATATGCTTTGTAAGTCATCCCGTGGTATTATATGTCCCATGGTATTGACCCATAATATTGGGCATAGACTTAGTATATAAGTGTGTGTTGAGGCCAACGAAGGTACCATGAAGTTATTTGTATTGAGCTTGCTCAAAGGAGGTTGCCCCCTTGAAGTGGCCTGCAATAAATAAAGCGATTTCAAGTTCTGTTATTTCTGTTATCTCATGTATTTTCATTAATTAATTGTTGCAGGTTCTTCACAATACTTTGTTAATTTATCGACCACCACCATAATGGAGTCATTCTCCTTCGCTATCCTTGGTAACTTAGTGATAAAATCGATGGTTACTACATCCCACTTCCATTCTAGAATCGATAATGGATGTAATACACCCACAATATCTCTACGCTCTGCTTTCACCCTTTGACATACAAGGCACTTAACAATGAACCTTGCTATCTATTTCTTCATGCCTGACCAATAATACCCTTTTTTAACAGTTGTAACAGTTTTCTAATAGTCAGGATGACCTGCATAAGGAACATTATGCATCTCCCGCGGAATGGTTTCCTTCAAATCATCTTTATCATGTACATATATTTTATTTATGTACACACAAATTCCATCTACCTACAATTCATAATGCACATATTTTATTGGCACGCAGTCTGACTGTAAGATTGTTTTGACTTGTAAATGAAATTCATCTAAATTCACTACTTCCAACAGTTTGATCTTCAAATTTGATTTCCAATTACTAATGGTTGTAATTTTCATCAGTTGATTTCTTCTACTAAGTGCATTTGCAACTCGATTTTCTTTTCCCTTTATATGCTTGATATCAAAATTGAATTCGCTAAAAAATTCCATCATCTAGCTTGACGAGCATTTAAGTTAGGTTGTTCAAACAAATACTTTAAGCTGCGATGATTTGGCTTCAACTCAAACCTGTTACCCATGAGGTAGTGGCTCCACATTCTCAATGAGTGTACTATGGTAGTGATCTATGTTACACCTAAAATCCTACCATCATGAGATTCAATGTATACATCCCTGAAGTTTCATTGGCTAAGTCATTTACTTGGAAGGGATACCATTGAATTTATGCTAGGTTTTGAGAGGTCGTCGCAGGCTGCACTCATGCAACCTGCGACGTCGCATCTTGCTCTACTGCAGGGTGCGACGAAGTCAGTTAATGGACAAAAATAGGTCCTTCGAGCTCATTCTCTAAGCCTGCTGACTTGGATCCTTATCCCCGACCTATTGGGAGAGCTGGCACTCGGTTCCTAACCTCTTCGGGGGATCCCCTATCTCTCTCCTACCATATCTCAACCTACCCTATCCATACTCTATCCACTTAGCCCTATATAAGTGAAGCTCTACCCCTCTCCAAAGGGAGGAAGTCTATAGTGTCTACATGCTGGTGAAATCATTATTGAGAGATCTCTAACTCATCCATTGAGAGACTGAAACTTCCTTGGGAGGATATGGCAATTGGCTTGGATGGAGAAGGGCTACTATGTTAAGCCTTGGTTGTAGTCTATTCTTACCTATGTACTTTCCCGATTTATAGTAATACAAACTCTTTCCACCAATATTGTTTATGTGTGATGATATTGTGTAGTTTACCTGCTTAACTGTTTACTTAGATATTTTATTGTATAGATGCTCTTTACTCGTTTGCATTGTTCTATGTGTCTTGACAGGTTTTGTAGCCGAGATCTGACGACCGCTAGACGTGGAGCAACATCCAGGAGAAAGGATTGCAAAGTTAAGGTAAGACATCTAGTCACTTGATCCTTAATCAGATCTAGGAAATTAGTTTGTAGTCTGTACTATTTGTTCTCGACTCACTTTGAGCTAGGGAGATCTGGCTCGCGTCCGCTCGAGTGGATTGTCCATCAAACAATCTCTAGATCATGTGTTGGATACCTCTTTTCATGCTCTTTTATTTTTTGTGATTCATAACAAATCACATGCCCTTCTTGCATTAGCATGGATCGAATACAAATGACAACCCTTCCTAGTGCACTTCTTCATTTGCATGGCTGAGATTTGTCTAACAGATATCGGCCTAAGAATTCCCTTTATTTGAATTGAATTCCCGTCCTCATCCAAACATGTAATGGTTTTGTGGTTACAATCCAAATTGGAAAAATGTGATTCCATCCAATCCATCCCAATCAAAAACATTGTACTAACGAAGAGGAATTATATCTAAGTTAGCCTTTGTCTGAAAACCATTCATCTCGAAACAACAACCCTTGATCATTGAGGTGATCTTTGGTGTTATACGAGTAGCTAACTTCACCATTCTGAAATGTGATAATTTATTGCTCACTAAGTGACATCTTTCAATCACATTATAATTAATGTAACCGTAAGTTGCCCCATAATCAATTAAAATTGAAATTGGTGCATCAACAATCTTACCTTCAATCTCACTCATGGTCGATTATCCATATTTGCATAAATTCGTGGTATGTTTCTAGCTACATCCTCCACCGTGGCATCTTTTTTGAACATTATAAGTGTTGGCTTCTTTCTTACCCCTCTTTGGACATTTCTCAAGATAATGATCGCCTCCACAATTCCAACATTTTACTTCATACGACTGCCTTTGACCTGCAGACCATCCAACTTTGGTTCACTAAATGGAATTTGCTCTTTGGAAAACCTGATCTGATTACATTTAGCATCCAAAGGTTTAAACCCCTTTTTCCTCTGATCTTGCTTGTATTTCAACTTACTTTTCTAGGCTTTGTGCATGTCTTGACTTCCTTTATTTTGTTCATACATGCATTTAGCCTTCCTTATGGCTTCCTTGAGAGTATCAGGTTCATCATAAGTGATTTTATCTTGGTAAAATGCCGGTAATCCACTGATAAATCATTGGAATTTAAACTTCTCATCTTGAATAAAACCCACATACTTTAACAGGCTCAACGTGGCTAGCATGGATGATGGCATCACCAGCAAGGGAACAATGATATGGAAGCTATGCAGTAGAGCGTGGGAGTTCTTCAAAGCCAATCTGTACCGAATTCCTGGCAATGGTAAGCACATCTGGTTATGGGATGATAAAATTATGGGAATTCAACCTCTCAGGCAGTCTGGCGCGTTTGTTGAGCTGTGTGAGTGGCTGATCCAACGTGGCATTTTTAAGCTGGCAGATATCTCATTGTGGGACCCCAGAGGAAATTGGATCGACTGGCTACTCCCTCGTCCTCCAACAGAGATGAAAAACCAGGAAATCGAGTTGAGGAAAACGCTGACAGTGCTAGCTCCGGTGCATGCTCGAACTCGAGACAGATGGGGATGGGACCGGTCAAGAATCTACACAACAGCTTGTGGGTTTGCAACACTCCAATCGATTCAAACAGTGATCCATTCTGCAGCTCTCTAGAAGCACATATGGGATCCATTCAACATCCCAAAAATCAATTTCTTTTGCTGGGTCCTTATGCATCGAAGGATTTTAACTAGTGAGAATTTAAATAAGCATGGAATAGCAGGACCTTTCAGATGCCCTCTATGTTGTATGGAGTTGGAAACAATTGACCATCTTTTTATTGCCCATACACTCAGGAAGTCTGGCAGCAGATGTTGCAGGGGCTCAATGTTTATTTGCCTTCACAGAGCACGATAGTCACCATTTTCTCTACCTGGAAAGATCGGTATCCACATGCTATCACAAGTAAATCTCTATGGTCAAAAATCTGGCTAGCACTCCCTAAATACATTTGATGGGAAGTGTGGCTAGCCAGGAATGAAAGTATCTTCCAAAGCAAATTGGGCCCCCCTTCAGCTGTGGTAGCAAAAGAAAAAGCTTTATTGATAGAAACTTTGAATAGCCGCCACTCTCACCAAGATAAGCAGATCCTCCCCGAAGAGATTGGATGGCTCGGAGTACCCTTGCAGCAGGCTAGGAACAAGAACTACTAGCGTCCAGGCAGTGACCCTTTGTGGAGAATCCGAAGTACTGAAACAAAATTTCAGCAGTGGTGGCAGAAACAGGGCAAACTCACGATTTTCTTTGATGGTGCAGCAAAAGGAAACCCATGGATTTCTGGAGCTGGAGGAATTCTCTATGGTTCGGATGGGCAAAGAAAAGACACATTTAGCTGGGGTCTTGGTCACAGCTCAAATAACCAGGCTGAAACTTTGGGTCTTTTCAAAGCATGTCAGCTGGCACATAGGTATGGTGGGCAAGCCATTCAAATCTTTGGGGACTTGGAAATTTTAATCAAAATCTTAATTATGAAAGATAGCTTTAAAAATGCAGTGCTCAATCAGATCTTGTAGAGGGTCTGTTCACTGCTGCAAAACTTCATCTCTATCTCTTTTTATCATATACTTCGGTCGAATAATAAGGAAGCCGATGCATTGCCAAACAAGGGCTGTCTTTTAGCTCAATCAGAATTGCTCAAGAATGCTGAAAATTCTATAAGGTCTCCAATTCCGTAAAAGGAATGTTCTTTTCTCCTTTTGTAATAGTCTGTAAGATTTCTTTTACAAATGACAAGTTGTAAGTTTGGTTGTTCAGGCTGCGGCCCAACCAAGTTTTTTCCTATTATCAATAAAAAAAATATAACCGTTCTTGTTAAAAAAAAAATTACCCAATTTAAGTTCAAAGAAATCCAACATTTTCTTATCATAATATTGCTGGGATAGGTACTCTTGCTTAAAATATTTCTGAAATATTCTCCATGAAATTTTCTTTTCATTAATATTTTTCACCTGCTTTAGTTGTTCCCACCACTGGTAAGCCTTTCCTTGAAGATTAATATAGCAATTCGGGCCTCCTAATTATCAAAGTAATCATGCACCTACAAATATTTCTCGTTTCCAGCAACCACATTTCTATACTTTCCCCTTCTTTCTCTCCATCAAAAGTAGGAGGTTTATTTTTTCTAAGTTCACCCTGTAATGGGTCCTCGTCATATTTCCTCTTCCAATATCTTCTAGATATTGAATTTGATCTATTTCCAGGTGCCCACCTTTTGTGATGGATTTCAACCGATTTATCATGGGAATGCTGCCCCATTTGGCTCACAGCTCTACTTCTCAAGTGCCGATGTCTGTCAGCAAATCCTCTACTTAGAGAATCTCCTTCTTCCCCTCTCATAATGTTAGGGACCTGTTGCACCTAATTTTGTAACGACATCAAGTTCTGCAACATTTGTATATTCACATGATTTTGTTGTTGTAGATTCTATAACATTCTTCTATTTCTGGCTTGTAAATATTTTAAGGTTTGGAGCAATTCCTCTACCTCCACCTTTGTCTTACGACCATTGGATTATGTTCTTTGGGCACTCGTTCCCATTTCCTCATCGGAAAAGGAAATTCCTGGTTCATTCGCCATTTTCACTACACCACTTTCTAATCAATCTAGCAATCTGAAAAATTAGCCAATTAGGCACACAAATATTTATACACACATAAGTTTATCATACCATGCATGCATTTTTCCTTTCTGGGGTTTTTATTCAATAGTTTTAAGTATGGTTTAATCATATCATATATAATATGACAACTTTATAACCCATTAGGTTCGAGAGTTGAAACCTTCGCTCTAATACCACTTTGTAACGTACCCCATCATGACTTTAACTCACACCCAATAGTTTTTCTACGTACCGTGGAGCCTGCGGGGTGCTAGCACATGCACATGCTCCCAAAATTTGTTTGTTTATATGGAAGGCATTTTTCAACTCTCCACTTGGAAAATTAGCCAAATTCATTAATAAAAATAGTCTAAAACATGAGCATTGAATTGAAAAACAAAGCATACAAACACGTGTCTTCAATCTGGTAGTTTTAACTCAAACCATTTATGAATATACTTAGTAGTCAGCCATTCGGCTTCAGGGTTTAAAATTTAAAAACTAAAGGCTCACAGACCCAATTTTATCTCCCACAGACAACATGAATAAGGCTTGTGATCACAAAAACATCCAACATTCATGCAAGGAGGTAGAATAACCGTTAAACATTATTCCCAATGATGTAATCACTTGATGCAAGAACGTCCTATCATAGAAAATTCTCAACACATAGACAATTATAGAAACAATTTTAGTTAATATGATTAAACGACTTCCTACAGGAAGTGTGTACTCACAAAGGAATAGAAACCCTTAAGTACTTTTCTTTCACATTGAATTTCCAATGATGATGACAACATCAACCACATAAGATAGTTTCATATGCATTCATCACATTATCTCATACATAAGAATGTTCATGAACCGATTATGCAGAATTTAAGTATAATGTTCAGAGTTCAACCATATACTCAATACAAACAATTAAAAACCTCCACGCATCATTCATTCATTAAAATTCATACAATAATAATAGATCTTATACAGAGCATCAATTGATTATATGAACAGATGATAGCTTGAGCAACTAGCGGTGTGTGAGGCATGATCTTCCCAACCGTAGGACATCTTGCTCATATATCTCTCGGCAAGGTACCACCCCGAGTTGAGACTATGAATTCACTGGAGAACGCTCAAGGTTATCAAGAAAGATAAGAAAGATTATAGGGTATACCTCACCCAATTATCTCCCCTAACTTGGCACACACCAATATCACACCAGATAGTGTAAATTCTTTTCCCAAGGTTCATAACTTGGCACCAACTAGTTCCACATCAATAATATGATTAGTTATCCAGGTTATCGGGTTCGAAGGGAATTGGATCCAATCAATTACTCACCCCAAAAGTACAATTTCTTTCCTTAAGTTTTAGAAACTTGGCACCAACCAATTACATAACAAACAATGTAATTCCCTTCCTTGGTTTCGTTCCAAAAAGCACAACAATGCAACCCAAAATGCCAAGAATTCCACCAAGGAAAGTTCATAAATAATTCATCATTTCATTGGCAGTATAATATGGGTTCGACATAGTATTCGATGCCCAACAATTCCATAAATCAGCTTCAGATTTCATAACAGTGTCAATTTACAGTCTGAGAACCCACACCCCCAACTAGACAATTCGGTTCATTCATGAGCACAATAGACCATCGACAATTCTCCCCTAACTTGGCGTGAGAGTCTCCAACTGAGCATGAGAGTATCCAACTTAGCGTGAGAGTCTCCAACTCAATGTGAGAGTATCGAGCTCTTCCTACATGCATGCTTTTAGCTGCATGGCCACATTTTACCACGTGGTCTTCCCCAACAGACTCACATCTCTTTCCATGCACTAATTCCCCATTAACACATAACTGAGGATTAAGGCAATAGAAAAGATATTAAGGATTAAAATATAATTAAAGCACTTTTAGGATTAAGCTTAGGCTGTTAGGATATTTCGATACTCCATCCTTGTCCTACCTAACATTATTTATTTTTCCTAGTTGTTGATAATGCCATTTTCCCCCTAGTGGTGTGTAGATGTCATCCAGGATCCATCTACCACCTTCCGAGCCCTACATGCATCATTTTAGGACCACTTCAGTCAGTTCCCTATTTTACAGGAACCTATTGAGTGTTCCAGTGTAGTCCACCTAAGTTATCTGACTCTTGTGGGGGGTTAGAGCTCTGGATGTCACTGATTGTGGCCTCATGCTCCCTTTTCTCACCAGCATGCATGATAGATTCACTATTGCGCCCTCCTTAGTCAGTTAATTGATTGTAACTTCAGTTAGTTGAGTTTAGGTTCAGTTCAGTTGACTTTGAGTCTTTCGGAGCACTCCACTGGTGACAATACCTATGCTAGACTACCTGAGGTTCGAATTCTCCTGCATGATTCGATTCTCTCCATTGTAACATAATTGTTTATTATACTGATAATTAAAACATGTTCAATTATTCTGCTCCTATTTGAGTTCTGCTGCATTATTATTCTTCTACTCTTTTTTATTGCAGTTTTCACTCTTCTTCATTTTTCTGCTCATTCTTTCTTTATGAGGTATCCCCAGCTCTTTAGATCTATTGTGACTTAGAATTTCATATGGTATCATAGCCATTTGAGTGAATAGGTTGAGCAGCTGCTTTCGGTAGTGCACCAGAAGCCTCTGGATTTCCACATCAAATCCTAGTGCCATTGCATTGAATTCATTGGAGAAATCCAATGAGGTCTAGCCAGGTGTGAAGGATCCAGATAAAAGTGCCTATTGTCCTAAAGCAATGATCAATAGTAGTATACCTCCTTATTGAGAGTTTTTTTCATTTTATTCAAAGTTTTTTGAGTGCAGCAACAGTTGCAGCAGTTACAACAGTTTTCTGCAGTTGCAGCAGTTACAACAATTTTCTGCAGTAGAAACAGTTTCACCTTGTATTTGCTCCAGCAGTTGTAATGGACAATTCGAACTCTCCTCTCTCTCCCAGGATCCTGACACCCTTCAATTATCTTGATTGGAGGGATGATATTCAGATGGTATTGCGAAACAAATCACTGTACATGGTGACAATGGGGAAGGATCCCGAACCAACATCAGCTGTGGAAAAAACCAAGTATCTGAATAGATTGGATGAAGCATTTGGTTTCATGTGTATTCATATTTCGAGAGATCTACTCTTCCACATCGAAGGATTGGAGACTCCAAGAGAGTTATGGTTGAAGTTAGAGACCCTCTTTGGCAAATAAGATGAGCTAAGAGGCCCATATTCTGGAAAACGAGTTGATTTCTCTACAACCGAGCAGTTTTGAGACCATTCAACATTTCTTTTCAAAATTCAAATCTCTAGATATGCAATGCAAACAGTGTGGCATTGAGAAGAAGAATGAGAAGATGGTGCTATCCATTCTGAGCAAGCCAGGTCATGAATTCTCTATCTTTGTCTCTACCTTCCATTCTGGGTGAATGTCAATACTTGGTTGGAAGATTCCCTCCTTAGATGTTTTCACTAAATCTTGCATCCAAGAACTGGATAAGATGATCCAGATGGGTGCCTTGAAGGCCTCCAAATATCAATCTCTTTTGGCTGGAGAACCAAAAAGTGCGAATGGGAAGGGGAAGCACAAAGGAAAAGATAAGAGGCAATTTGAACCCAAGCAGAATTCCAAGTCAAGTCCATCCGAAGGAGTCTCCAACTCTAAGAAAGATAAACATAAGGGATTTGAGAAATCCAAGTGTTCCTATTGCAAGAAAGGAAACAACCTAGAGAGATCTTGCATGGAGAAGAAGATAGATCAGATGACCAAGCTTCTTGAACATCACAACATTGCCCTCCCAAAAGGTGCAAGAGAGATTGATTCTGGAGGTGAGTTTGATGGTCATGAGAGTTGCCATGCACAGAATGCTGGATTTTCAAAATCACAAGCCCTCCTCATAGATTCAGGAGCCTCCAATCACATGGTTTCCTCCAGAGAATCATTTTCTTCTCTAGATCTCAAAGATGGTACGATTATTCACATGGGAGACACTTCTCAGATCTCTGTTGAAGGGAAGGGCACAATACATATGGAGCATGGAAAGTTCAAGAATGTTCTATTTGTGCCTTCTTTGTCCGAAAATTTGTTGTATGTATATCAAATGACTCACACAGGCTCACCGAAGAAAGTGGTCTTTGGTCCTGACACAATTGAGATTGCAGAGATATCCACTGGAAAGATTATAGAGAAAGGGTTTGCAAACCATGCCTCCAAGGCATATGAATTCTCACATTTTTTTCCATACTCTCTGCTTACCCCATCGGAATCTGATGAAGACTAGAGTGATACCTCTTCTAATGAATATGAGGATCAAGATCTTGATGTTGAGAATAAATTTCAAGGATATTTACATTTAGTTCCAGATCCAACACATGCTCCCAATCCATGGCCAAGGCCAATATGGGCTCACAAAGTCCTTGTAGCTGCTGAGAACACAGTTGGGGATCCATCTGACCATAGAACCACCAGATTTCAGTATCATGCAAAAATTGCACTATGTCATGCAGATCCACTTCTCTCAGAGAGGTGTTGCATGATGGTGGGGTTTGATGCACAATCTCTTGGAGAGACTTTCCATGGGGGATCTACAACCAGGCAACAATCTCGGTTGTTTGACAAAAGGTACTCAAAGGTTCATGATTTGGACAATAATGAGCCATTCGCTCCAGTAGCAAGAAGGGTTCCTGAAAGACTTGTTTTGGAAAATACAACTTCTACACAGTGGGAGGCACATCAGAAGAGCAGATCCAGATCTAGCACCTACATTTCTATCCTACAGAGGAGCAGCTTGCCAATATTTTTTCAAAGGCTTTCACTGAGGAAAGCTTTTTCCTTCTCTGCTTGGTATGAAGGTTCTTTGAGTTCCCTACTGCTGTTCTTTTTTAGGGAGGGTATTTTTCCCATGAGGTTTTCCCTCATTTCCTTGGTTCATGGACAATTCTTTATTTTTTATCATTTATTTGATTGTATGTGTGACATTTGGTCTTAGTAACCAGGGCCCAAGATGCAAAGTATGGATTAAGGGGGGCGGTGTTAGGATATTTCAATACTCCATCCTTGTCCTACCTAGCATTATTTATTTTTCCTAGTTGTTGATGATGTCATTTCCCCCCTAGTGGTGTGCAGATGTCATTCAAGTTCCATCTACCACCTTCCAAGCCCTGCATGCATCATTTTAGGACCACTTCAGTCAGTTCCACATTTTATCGGGGCCTACTGAGTGTTCCAGTGGAGTCCACCTGATTTATCTGACTCTTGTGGGGTTTTAGAGCTCTGGATGCCACTGATTGTGGCCTCATGCGCCCTTTCTGACTGGCATGCATGAAAGACTCACCATTGCGCCCTCCTTAGTCAGTTAACTAATTGTAACTCCAGTTAGCTGAGTTTAGGTTCAGTTCAGTTGACTTTGAGTCTTCCGGAGCACTCCAGTGGTGATAATCCCTATGCTAGACCAACTGAGGCTCGAATTCTCTTGCATGATTCAAATTCTCTCCATTGTAACATCATTGTTTATTATACTGATAATTGGAACATGTGCAATTATTCTGCTCCTATCTGAGTTCTGCTGCATTATTATTCTTCTGCTCTTTTTTATTGCAGTTTTCACTGTTCTTCATTTTTCTGCTCATTCTTTCTTTGTGAGGTATCCTCAACTCTTTAGATCTATTGTGACTTATAATTTCACATAGGCTAGGGTCATGTTATAAACCCCACCCTGCCATCAAGCTTACTACAACCCCCTTTCCTTCTCACTGGTGAATTCATAGGTCCCTATTCTCTTCAACGTTTGCCTCAGCCACAACCAACTTTATTTTATATTAATAATTTGCAAAATACAAATTGTTCATCCTATAGGCCTTTCTTCATTAAGATTTACATCATTACATCAAAGGTTAAAAACAAGGGTGTTTATACATGTAAGAAAGGAAATAACAAACATAATTTAAAACACAATAATTAATAATGGTTCACACACACAATACATAGAGATATACTCTAGAAACCCAAACCCAAGAAAACCAACCTACCCAAGAGTTTATCCACTCTCATCTCATTGCATTATCTTTTATGTTTATAGTGCAATATTATAGCATCCAAAACCCTAATCCATTAACCTGTATTAGATTACAACCTAACTCCTTAACTGAAATTAGTTAACAATGGGTTGAAAAATCATTGGCAGAAAAAGGTAGAAAACATGTCAAAACATGAACCCAAAATTTTTCTTTCGGGAGCGCTATGCCCCCACACTCCCTCGAACCCCCTTTTCCCTAGGAACCTACAAAGAGTACAACATATGTCCAACATTCTCCCACTCATTGTATTCTTTGAAATAAGGGGACAAAGGGGAAGCAATCATGAAATCAACTATTAAGGGCAACGATGCCCATTGATTTTCTACACCAAGAGAACTTTTTAGTACTAGCAAACTTGGTCAATAAATGTGCAACATTCTTATAGGTATCAACCTTCTCCAACAATACTTGTTTTGTTCAACCATGACTCCACTAGTACAAAATGGGTGATAAGTGACTAAAAATTGGAGATAAATGACTAAAATTGAGGCGGTGACCACTAGTGACAAATTAGCAGTCACTTATCACCTAACTAAATTGGTCATTTATCACTTAGTCATAAATTGCTTGAATTTATTCATGAGTTGGTCATTTATTTGGTCATTAATTGTTGCTAATTGGTAATTTATTTGGTCATTAATTGTTGCTATTTGGTCATTTATTTGGTAATTAATTATTGTTGTTTGGTAGTACATTTAGTCATCGATTGTTGTTAAATGATCATTTATTTAGCCATTGATTGATGTTAACTAGTTATTTATTTATTCATGGATTGTTGTTAATTGGCCATTTATTTAGTCATTGATTGTTGTTAACTTGTCATTTAATTAGTCATTGATTGATGTAGATAGGGCACGGAGGAATCGAACCACCAACATCTGCTTGTAAGTCAAGTGCTCTTCCATTGAGCTATCACCCTTAAATAGAATCAAAGTTCACACTAAAAATAGATCACAAACTCTTACAAACATTAACACACTACTATTCCAACTGCAACATAAAACATATCACAAACTCTTACAAACCTTAACACACTATCGCAAAGGGTATCTATATGATATATAAGTGTGGTCTCTAGAAGTCAATGGTTTTGATATTTCATTTTGTCATAGTTTAGAAACTTGGTCGATTTGGCTTTGAAAACATTACATGCCCTAATTAGAGAAACCCCTTGTTTGACGATGAACTCTTCCACTAAAACTAGTCTTAAACTACCAATCACACTAAGTGGTTGTGATCCATAGAGGCTTTTAATCAGGGAATTTTTTTCTTATTCACAAATTCTTGAAGTCACTGTACCCCAATTACAAGCAAATTTGAGTCCCTGAGTATCGAGAACCATGAAAAGATATAAAACTCTTCTCAAATCTTGTGATGCTAAAAATAATAATAGAGGTAGCCACCACTAGACCTCGACACATCAAGCATCAAGTGTAATAGATTTCAAAATAAAGAATTCACAAACCTATGATAGGTTGATCCACCTCAAGAATCGTGACCAATAAAAAATTAGAAGGAAAAAGCATACCTTGACGTCTCTTACAATCCAAATAACCAAAGTTTTGATGAGTGTGAACACTCATTACTAGTCTTCCATTCAACAATATTTTACTTGTTGCTGCATAGTGATTTCATTACTTCAAAATGTCTTAGCCAATTCTTCTGACCTCTATTTTCTTCTTGTTGAAGGCCAACTTAAATATTGCATCTCCACCTTCCTCATTAATCCAAATGATGAAGCATTTTTTATGATTGTCCAAATTTTTAAAATATTCTTTCCCATCTTTAAAAGTACTTGTATTGAGACCTTGCACCATAACTCCAAGAATGAATGGAAAAACAAAAAATAGTTGATCCTAATAAAAACCAAATCTATATAAATTGCAAAATATTCAAAGAGAAAATAAAAATTTTCCATCTCTTGTTGATATTGTTATCTCCCGCGAGAAAAATAGTAAGAATGTAACGTCATAACAATATCATTTGTATAACTTAATTAAGATTTAATGAAAACATTAGTAACAAATTTGGTGCTCCACTTATACCTTTAGACAATGAAATAATGGACTCACCTAAAATGGAGAAAAATGAATTATAGAAATAAAATTCATGTCAGAAAACCATTGGCTCTAATACCACTTGAAGAAACCATGAATCTCAGACTTGCACCAAGTCTGACCAAATAGACAAAATATTAGAACTAAACAACTTTTAGGCAAACTTATTGTATACACTACACAAAATAGTCATCCAAGTTAAGCAACCTTGAAAATAAGACTTAGTTTCTTTTGCAAACAAGAATTAACCTAATTGAGTTTCATAACTAATCAACTACACCTACTCTGCCAAACCAAGATTATATATCTATTGTAGAGTTAATGGAACGAGCAAGAAGAAATAATCAAACGCTAACAATATTTGCAAAATATTGAAGTTCTTTCATAGTCGAGGAAGTAATCATATCTAAACAAAGCTACAGAAAAAGGGCAAGGCACCAGGGTTCAAACCTACAATCGGTACAAAAAGATTTACAAACATTTTTTAGCTGAGAAATGAATCATTCATAGAGATAAAAAGATACATGGTTAATACACAATAAGCCAGAGGACACATTTAGATCAATGTGCCATACATTAACAACAATCATAGACAATGTATATATATATATATATATATATATATCTCTTCCGAAAGGAAAATATCCATCACTCTAAATAAAGAGTGATCATAAAGTGCCCATGACGAGCTATTCATTCATATTCAAGAGTTTACATTATCTTACAAAATTCTGTCCAACTTGGATAAGAAAGCTTCAAAAAAGACTGCTCTTCACTACAATTCCTAAAGTTCTTTTGCAGTGAGCCAGCTACATAGCCTTGCTCCATTACATACCAAAAATACATCCTTTCACTTGAAAACTCAAACTCACTCTAAGGGTGTTGAAGCTGAAATTCCACTCTGATTTCTCCAGGTGGAATTAGCAAAGCTTTTTTTGAAAGTAGATCAGCCTCATCATTGAGTTCACGGTATACATGTCTGAAAGTGATAGAGCTGAAGCAGTTGATTAGGCTCTGAATTTGAGTTAAGAGAGACTGCAGATGAGGAGCTCTAATCTATAACTTGTGGTTTTCCCAGTCGATAACCATTTTTGAATCACCGAAGACTTGGAGATTCGATATCTGATGCCTTAGAGCAGTAAGCAACACTTCCCATAAAACTGTTAATTCAGCTTTGTTGTTGGTACCGTGCCCGGTGCCATAGAGGATGTTTAATTTATTGTGAACATTAAGGTAAATAACTCCTCCTGAGCCTCCTAATTGAGGCATGCCTTGACTGGCCCCATCGAAATAGGCCCATGGAAAGTTGTTATCAATGGTGGGATGGATCAGAACTCTCTGCTTCTTCTGAGTCTCTTCTTTTTTGTGTTCTTTTGTCCACTGCACAATTAGGGCCGAAGTGATTTCAGGCGGGATTCTGTTTTCAAGAAAGATGACAGAATTTCTTACCCACTAGATGCCGTAAAGGAAAAAGGAAGGGAAAGTATTGAAAATGCATACCAATGGGTTCTTCCACCAATTATGACAACAAATTTCCAGAGACGGATCCATAGGAACTTCAGCATCCACGAGCTTCTTGGTGGCATCCTTCCAGACCGTTTTTGCATAGAGACATGATGAGAATAAGTGGGCTGAAGTTTCAACAGAGTCATGACATAGTGAGCAACGACTGGGTCCTTTCCAACCTCGTTTAACCAGATCGTCCCACGTAAGAAGCTTGTTACTCAGGACAAGCCACAAAACAATATTGGCTTTCAATGTGCCTCCCGTTTTCCAAATCACAGATCACCACCATTTTTTTTCACCACTGAACTGGTTTTTGTTATATGCTTCATCGCCAAGTTTGGTTGTGTAGTCTCCATCTAGACTATTTAAGGTCCAGACAAGTTTATCATCAGAGTCTTCAATCAGTGCAACAAAATTCAGTCTGAGAAGGTGTACATAATTAGTCCATTTTGTGGCTTCTTCACTTCCAAGACCTAAAACATCCGCTGAAATCCAACTGTCAACTTGGGAGACATTGACCTTAGCATCCGCTAACACCAGGACATTAGATATCTTAAGTTTTTGAACTAGCCCTTATGACAGGCGAAATCTCTCTCTCGCTCCAACCCATGGGTCTGTGCCAATACGGACCTATTTTCCATTGCCTATTTTCCAAGCAATCCAATTCCCAATTAGAGGAAAGGATAAAACCAGATCTTTCCACCCAACAGAGCCTCCTTTAAATGATTTATTTCTGCTTTTGAACCAGTCAACTATGGATGAGTTTGTACAGTATTTGGAAATCATCGTTTTTCCCCATAAAGATGAGGAATATTGAGTTAATCTCCACAGAGATTTGGCTGCTAGTGCTTGACAAAAAATAAGAGGATTCTTGATCCCCCATCCCCTTATCTCTTTTAAATTTGAAACAGTGGTCCATTTTTCCAGGGGGACACCTTCTCTTTTGCTGCTTGATTGTAACATCCCATTAATTTCATAAAAATTTAAATTTTTTTATATCAATATTAAATGCTAAAATTGCAAATGCAGAAGTAATAAATGTTTATTAAGGCAATATTAAATAACAAAGTCATTAATGCAGAAATCAACTTAACTATTGTGCCTTTTAACTAAAGATGTTTATGACAGTGACACGTCATACTTCCATATAAATGATTACGACACTAGTTTACTTTTGTTTGTAATAACTGAAATTTTAAAACAATTTAAGACAGAGTTCTCCTTGACAAGGTACTGACAGTTTTAATTTCTGGATGGTGATGAAAAGGGTCCTACGAGGTTCCCCGAGGCTTACTTAGCTATGTTAGCTAAAGCATTTGTACTCGTCCTTCATGCGCAAATTCGTAGGTAAAGTGAAGCGACAAGTCCAAAATTTAAGAGTACTTAAGAATTTCAAATAGTCTTCAATGTTTGGTGAAAATTCTAAGTTATTTCTTATTCAGGTACGGATCTTTGTCTAAGTCTATTTAAGATTTTTGATCAACAGAGATACCGAAGGTAGAAGTCAGAAAGATTAATATTTAATCTACAATCCTTAATGAATTTGTTAAAAGGCATTACTGCACTTAGAATCCGCTAGAGTATGCACTTGGTTTCAATACCTAAGTACTATTATAATACTATTACTATCTTCTCATTTTATTGTTGCAAGGTAAAATGATTTGTGATTATCTTGACTTACATAATACTTCTAAACTGTAGTGTTATGGCCTAAAAATTTAAGCTTGAGTGTTACTAGAATAACTATAGAAACTCTTATTCTCTCCATCTCGACATGCATATAGGATTGTTTAAACTTAGCATATCTATTATGATGTTACCTATGTATATTTTATTTGGAAGATTATATTATAGGTTCACCCTTTTAATATAAAATATGCACCAAATAATAAAGTGTTTAATATATAAAAGAAATGGTATTTAACATAAACAACACAACGTGGTTTCAACGTATGCAATCACACTATGTCTTAAATGTTTAACCCTTATATGTAATGCGACTTTTATCATATGAAAATTATACATATAGCCATACGTTTGAAAGGTTAAAACTATAGCAAGGAAACGATCCACATTATACAACCCTTAATTTTAATCTATGCAATGTCGTTATATGATATTACACTAAGCCAACTATTAGACGTTGGAAGGAATTGACGGTTATTAAAATTCTCTGTTAAAATGCACTGGGAGGTTATCAGTGTCCCGTCCAGTAATTATGGTTCTGACCAACTCCACAGTGGAATGTGCCGTTGTCAAACCACGTAATCTATTTCACGTAAAACATGGAAGATAATACAACTACGTAACCGAGCTGTGCGTGCTTGATATCTCCATAATCCTCCGAGTTGGAAGCAGTGTTGTCCTTTGATAAATGGTGCTGGCATCGTGGTGGTTGTAGCATTCAATGAGATATTAATGTAGTGGTTGCTCGCAATTCAACGAGCTTGGTTGGCCGCGTTTCTCCACCGTTGATCTTGTTGAATCTTGAGATTGATAGAAACCCTAAGTTACACTCTACATCAACGATGAAACGAGTCAATATGCATTCATTTGTTGGGTAGTGGTTTTAGTTTGAGCCCGACAAGTCGAGGAATTCTAGGGTTTTGCTATCTGGTTTTCTTTATTTTTGTGAGATTCGAACCTGAGACCTATAAAACCTTCAACCTGCAAGCGTTTGCTATCATTCTGAAGCCGAGTCTGAAAAAGAAATGTACAGCAGTTAATATATCGAAAGAGTGAGTCTTTAGCTGGTTTCTGCGTGGGTTGAGAGAGCATTTGTTCATAGTTTTACTGAATGTTGGTTCCGACTTTGAATCTCCTGCAGAGGTAGACATATTAACTTAGAACTGGAACATCTTTCAACTAGGTGTTGAATGGGTGGATTCGTCAACCTAACTTGCAGTTGTGTCTCTTCTGCGCAGGTAAATACTCGCCCTTAAATGTCCATTACTGTATTTTACTGCAATAATAAAATTTCCTGATTTCACTAGTTTTTCTTTATGCATAAATCGATATTTCTTATTCTGTGTTTAACCCTGAATGCGTTTGCTTTTCAGGTGGGTTCTCGATGAAAGATTAGTTACTTGGGACTTTGATGGAGGAGCTTCAGATTAACCATCGGTAAGCATCGGTGGTACCCTACCTCGTTGGTCTCCTGGATTCGGTTTTGGTCGACGATTGATAGTGTTGACAGACTGTTGGAACTTTGTTTTCTGGCACGGTTTTCATCCTGCTAAGTTTCTTAGCTAGCATAGTTGATGCAACTCCTTTCTGGTAAATTTTGGTTGGCAGTACCTTGTTGAGGGTGTACTTTGATTTTAAAAAAAAGGTTTTAATGAAGAAATGAAAGGTTGTTTAGCGGTGAACCTTTAATGGTTTTCAATTGTAAATCCGAGTTTGCTATTTTGAAATAACTTGTGCAAAAACAATATTGTTTTAATACATCTATAAACCAAGGGTTTCGAGGGCTATTTAGCATTTGAATCTAGGGTTTAATCTTTTAAAGGAATGAGGCCGAGAGTTGAAACTTCATAATCTCAGTTTGAACCTTGGAAATAAAATATAAACACAGTTTAATAAATTTCTGGAAAGGAAATAAAGTCTAATTTACATGCTGATATATTTATTATACAAAATGTATGAAATATAGATGGATAGAATGTATGGTATTGACTTTGCAAAAAGAAATATAATTCACAAATGTTAAAATTCCAAGAATGATACCGTCTGCAATAAATGGAAGTTTATTGATTTGGTAGAAATGATAAAATGCATAATTTTAGTTTTCACAAGAATAAAACAAATGTGGATACAAACCCTGATCCTTTATGAAAACAAGCTAGTTATTTTTATTTGATAAATAACGAAAAGAATTCACACAAACTATTTTCTATTACAACAACCTGCAATCAGAATTCGAACACATACTTTTTATAATGCAGGTTTTAGATGATAATTACACAATGTTAAACTTACTCATTCAATTATCACTCTGCTCATCATTAATCTATCTAAATTTTCACCTCTCTGTACTACAGTACGATGTAATGACAGCGTGGGGAAAAAATACAGAGAAGTCATTTTATCAATCATTTCATCTATCAAATCATTTTCATTTAGAAAACATACTTGGGTTAGAAAATAGAATAATTTCTTACTGATAAAAGCATAATCATTTGATTGAAATAACAATAGAAAAATAGAACCTAATAATTTGTAGGAGAACAAACCACCCAAGGAGCCTGTTCCACCCAACCTACTCCTGAAGACAGCCAACTTACTTGCCTTAGGACCCCCGAGCCTGTTCACTAAACCACCAGGAGGAAGATTCTGTAGAAGCCTAGGTCATCCACTTGCAACAACAATAGTTTATCCAGTCTTAAAGACTTAGCAGTCAAAGAGACCTGCAGCAGCACCTCTGGTTTTCCTTCTCATAATAATTTGCAGACTCACAATTGCACTCTCACATAGCCTTCCTATTCGAATCTCTCAGTGATCACCTGTTGCACTTGAGGAATATTTCTGCCAAAAATATTGGAAGGGGTTGCCTGCCCAATTCAAATTGCCTTATGTAGATTGCCTAGGCCTTTTAGTGGTTAGCTGGTCATTAATGAGTTGCCTGCTCTCTTCCACCCACTTGGGGGATAATGCCACAAATTTAGGGGTAGTTGTCCCATAACCAACACCTAGTGGTGGAGTGCAAATGCTACCATCTGTCCCATACCTTCTAACAACTTCCATTCCTCCTAGCGGGTCAGTGAACACTCATTTAACAGTTCCCTTGGGTGTTTGTCTCCTATTTTAATTTATTAAATAATAATAATCAGTAATTACAATCATCCTTGACCAAACTTGGTCATAATTACAAAACTTTGTAATTAAAATTTAACATAAAGTACTTTGCAAATAAAATAATATTCTCAGAATTTGGGTAGGTGACATACACCCCCCCTTAAGTCTGAACATCGTCCTCGATGTTATTTAATCACTCTCTGAGTGTTCCTGAAACAGAGTTGGGTATGCTGCCCGCATACTACTCTCCAACTCCCAGGTTTCCTCTTCTGGGCTAAGGTGCTTCCATTGCACCTTTACCTGCCCAATGGTGCGATTCCGGAGTAGAGTTTCCCTCCTTTCGAGGATACAGTCCGGTTCCACCTAAAAATCATCGTCTTGTCACAATTGTACATCATTCCAATTTACAACATGAGTAGCATCGTGTACATACTTCTTTAAAAATGATATATGAAAAACATTATGTATCTTTAAATTTGGTGGTAAAGCCAGTTGGTATGCCATTGGTCCAACCCTTGACAATATTTCGAAAGGACCACAATACCTGGGTGCCAACTTGGCACAACTTCCCAATTTCAATGAACTCTTTTTCGGTCTTACCTTGAGGAAAACATGTTCACCAACCTGAAACTTTTTATGAGTCCTTTTAAGGTCTGCTTGACTCTTTTGCCTATCTTGGGCAGCTTTAAGATTTCTTTGTACCTGTTTCACAATTAGTTCTAACTCCTGCAACAATTCAGGTCCTAAAATAACTCTATTTACTGGATCATTCCAAGAAACAGGTGTATCACATTTCCTACCTGTTAACACCCAAAAAGTGCTCACTAGCTCATTTCCTTATTCACGTGACCTATTTGTCCACTTTTCCACCATTTGAGCCTCTAAAGCCATCAAAAGGTCACCAAAAGACCATAATACACCATTTTTCCCCTCAAAAGATATATATTTCCTCAAAAAACATAAAAAAACCCTAAAAAATGGTCCATAATTCTCAAAAATATTAAAAGGGAATAAAAATATTAAAAATATTCAAAAAAGAAAAAAAGAGGGAAAAAAGTACCTAAACCATGTTGGTCAATACCATTGGTTTCCTCAAAACCATAATGGTATTTTCCACCACCAAAAACTATAAAAAGGTGGTAGGGGCTCCTCACTTTCCATCCATCCATCATCCTATCCTCACGCTGTCAAAATCTCTCATAAGACTTTTAGACATTTTCAACATCTTGGAGAAAGGACCATTGGAGCTTGGAGCTACTCACCCTTGGAGTTGCTCAACAGAAATCCTCACCATTTGAGGTATCTTAATACAAAACATCCATTCTTTTATTTCTGATTCTTTCCATGAATCGTTTTTAAATTTATTTGTTATATGCACATGTTAGTTTAGATTTAGATTTAATTCATAATCGTTTTTGCTTTCTATATTGAAACTGCTATCACATTGTTGATAGGTGCCCATTGCACAAAGCTTGGTTGCAAAACCAAGCCAACAGTTTTTGGCGACTCCGCTGGGTTCGAATTCTTAGATCTCAGTTTTTTGTTTTAGATCTTAGTTTTTGTTAGTTTTTATCATTTTATTTCATAGATCTTCCATCCTAGACAGCAGATCCATTGCTGTTCTAGATCTTGGTCCTTTCTATTGCCATTAACAGCCTGAAATTTCCATTTTCGGGTTCGTTTTTCGACGTCCGTTTTTTACTTTCGCCTCGCGGTTTTTCGCCCGACAGTCGCATGGCTCATTGCGACCTCGCGGCCTTTTCCCGCGCAGCGCGGCTTTGCGGCTATTTTACGCGCTGCACATCGCAGCTTCGCGGCCATTTGCCGCGCTGCACATCGCGATTGTGTGACCGAAACCCGCGCTGCACATCGTGGCTTCGCAACCATTTTCCGCGCTGCACATCACGACTGCGCGATCGAAACCCGCGCTGCGCATCGCTGCTTTTTCTCCAAAACCCGCGATGCAGTTATTTTGAATTCGACCAATTTTTTGAAAAAAAAATTTGCTGTATTTTTTGCCCATTTAGCCTCTTTTACAGCATATTGTTTCTGCATTTCTACGGCCATTCTACATTTTTTTCTATTTATATATGCTCCATTTAAAAGTCTTTTTAAAAATTTTCAGTAATTGAAAGAAATATTTTTTTGCATTTTATTTAGATCAAAGATTTTACTGTTTATTTGCTCAATACTTTGCCAAGCAATTTTCTAAGAAATCCGTTTATTTCTTGAAATATTTATGTTATTTGCCTCCTTTTAAATTATTTAAAAGATCCATTATTTTTGAATAGTTTTTTCAAGCATTTACATTTCAAAAAACGCCTTTATTTTTTGCAAAACTGGAAGCGTCTTTTCTTTCATTTGTAATCAATCGCCCAAGCGAGGCAAATCAATTTCAGTTTAAATATCACACTTACACCCACTCTGCCACATAATTTAAACTGAGCCTTAAAATTTACCTTAACTTAACAAACTTTTAACCCCACTTGGGGAGCACTTAAAAGAATCTTGTAGTTAGGTAGAATTGAGGGGATAGGTGTACCAATAACACCCCTCAATTATTTACATTTGAGACATAGTGGTTGTCTTTAGGGTCCAAAAATCCCTTATAATTTTGATACGGTTATCAACCAATTTATCGGGAAGGCCTCTCCCTTAGGAGGGTTGAAGTAGCCAGACTAGTTCCGGAAGTTTGAGTGGAACACCGCAATCCATTCAGTAACCGAAGGATACCTTTCGAAGTTCTCAGTGTACACCCGAATGGGGGTACAATGGCGGTAGAACCAAACTGTAGATTCACCCAACTGAACGTGTCATGAACGGGGTATCCTAGTTGCCACTCTTTAGGATTGTCTACCTGGTGTCCCTCCCGACAGGGGGATATCTAGCCGTTGATTCAACACCCTATATTGTCTGACTTGGATTTCATCACCTTACAGAGAATATCGTTTGTTGACTCACAATACTTCTAGTCAGGTGTTTGTATGATACAATACCCACCTTTGGTCTAGTAACACCACTTTTTTCTAGGAACTGTTTGACTTTTGGTATTCTGACCAATTTTGTTGCATCCCTCCACTTATTATAGCACAACTGCTATAATAAGTGCTTTTTGAGGTTGGTTGTTCACCTGAAAGCCTTTATTTTTTCACTCCCCTCTTGCACTCATTGTTGCACTAGGGTTTCGAGTTTTTTACATCACCACCTTACACTGAAATTTTTAAATATTTCTCACCATTGAGAATTTAAGACGATCTCGCCGTCTTCAGGGTGAACCCCCTCAGTTCGGTACACTTGGCTCTACACGTCATAGATGTAGAGCCTTATCCCTTTACTCGACATGTCATCGACCAAGAACACAGTCATCCGATTCTGACATGCCTCACTTCACATCTGATTCTGAGGCTGAATCCGAAAACCCTACTGAACTATCACCAACCAACCCCATGGATGGATCACAATATGACCCACTCTTCACCAGTGTTATTGGAGATACATCGACAAACCATTCTACTACTGTGCCACCCATGACAACAAAAATCCCTTTAGGCATGCCTAATATAGGGGCCACTCCACCTTTAGGTATGCCCAACATAAGATTACCTCCTATTATGGATATGCCCAACATAGGAATCACACCCCCTCTCATTACCACAACCCAAATCCCAGGAATTCCTGGTACTATTCCTAACCCCTCTGTAACCCATGTTGCACTTGAAAGCGTTGGCCCATCCCACACCACAACGGTTGGAGGACACATACCTTCAATACCTAGCATACCCTTAGGGGCCACTGGACCACTACATAATGCCACCATGAATAGTTATGTTCCAGTCACTACGCCACACCCATCTGCTAGTTTACCATACATGGCTAGTCTGAACTTACCAGACCTAGCCAGGTTAACAAACGATCCTATCAGGCACAACCCTACATGGCCACTCATGCCTACAAAGCTCCCCTCAGACATCCCCAAGTTTGAAGGAAAACCTGGGGAGGATCCCCAAAACCACATAATGTCATTTCACCTATGGTGTTAATCTAACTCCATAGTGGATGACTCCATTAGACTAAGACTGTTGCAACGAACGTTCACTGGCTCTGCAGCCAAGTGGTACATTAAACAACCACATGGGACCCACCATACATTTGTCCCTCGCCTCCACTTTCCTTCAGTTTTTTCAGCTACCTGTATGCTATGATGCAGTAGTTGAAATAATGTTGTCTTGCAGACAAAACACAGCTACCCACATCACCGACCATATCCATGAGTGGTGCAAGCATCGTAGCCTCTGCAAGATAAAACTGGATGACCGTATATTTTTGGATTGGTTTCTTAAATCACTCCTACCCCTCATCGCCAAAGACGTAGCTTCCGAACGACCCCAGTCAGAAGAAAAAGCTATCTTAAAAGCTCAACAATTCGACCTG
Source organism: Larix kaempferi (assembly GCA_027924585.1). NCBI lineage: Eukaryota > Viridiplantae > Streptophyta > Pinopsida > Pinales > Pinaceae > Larix > Larix kaempferi. Next base: position 5,319,856 of record BSBM01001334.1, read on the forward strand.
ATTTATGCCCAATCAGGCTATCTCTACACCATCATACCAGACGCCCCACGAGACGATTCTTCACGTAGTGACGCTCCGAGGGCATCACATGCCGCTGATGGTATTATCGGCCAAGTCACGACACAAAATAAACCTTTTAGCATGGTGAGCACCATAAATGCCCCAGACCTCTCTAAGGCTACATCTAATTCTGGAGCGACGACTTCGTACGCCCCAACGAATCAGACTCATCACACTCATGGACCCTCTTGTCCACAACATTGCTATGGTAAAGCGCCATCGACATATGTACCACCCACATACTATAACCAACCGATCACCCAGAACCCAATCCATTTACCGGCCCAACCAATGTATTACCCACAGCAAGCTACACCAGCTAACCCAACACTTCCAATAGCTTAGGGTTACCAACAACCCCAGTAAGCAACTGGACCACCTCCATCCCCACCAACTTATTATCCACCGCAACATGCTCCCGCACCCGTGGCACAACAAAATCCTCCTACTACTCAAGGGCAAGTGTACACACAACACAATCAGCCCCAACACCAAAACAACCAACGCAACCAGGGCGGACAACAAAACCGCGAAAGAGGACGTAACCGTGGCAACAACCAACAACATAATCAAGGTCCACCACCTCCCAATCCTCCAAATAATAACAATGCTGCTCCCCCCAACAAGAATCCTGATCGTCACCCCAAGCAGGCGAAAAACAATAACCTCAGAACAAACCATCCATGTTCTATATGTGGAGTCTATGGCCACTACACTCACAATTGCCCCCATTTAGAGAAAGCACGTAAGCTTTGGGCTGATGATGCCCAACGCCAGGGCCACGCTGGACAGCCAGCTCCACTTAATCAACCGCAACCCATGATTTTGCAAAACCCATTGCCAAACTAGGGAGTAGTAAATGCTTGCCCAATGGATCCCCCACAAGGATCTGCTGCACTTTAGCAGCAAATTACCTATGCCGCCACTGATTATCAGCATATGGATCCAGGCACACACCGTTTATTAATGATGTCATCCAATGACATCAACCTCCAGACTCGCAGGATTCAGTACGGCCCACCCCCAGAAACTCCTCCCATTGACGCATCCACCTCCCTTCCACCAAATCAACCACTACACATACCAAATATGCCGTTGGACGGAGGACCTAAAATCCCTCGCATCCCTTTGCGAAGGATTAACAACAATCCTAATGCTTGCGCAACATCCAATTATAACGTCGTGGAAGACTTAGCACAATCCCTCGCTGCTATTTCTGCTTTAGAGGTATTCAAAACATGCCCTGCACAATGAAAATTACTACTATCCGCCATCAGAGGAGTAGACCCTGACGATACATGCATGATGGATTTCGACTTAGACCAAGCCGAACCTCGATTGCCATCAAATTTGGCCTTCCAAGTATCAGTAAACATTCGAAACCTTGTTGTGCATCGATGCATCATCGATGAAGGAGCTTCAACCTGCGTTATGTCCACTCTTGTGTGGAAGAAACTTGGCTCCCCCGCTTTACAACCATCCACCACAGCATTACGAGCTTACGACGGGCGCTCAGCTCAACCACAAGGCCTCTTAGCGAACGTACCCATAGAACTAGGAGGCAAATTAGTTCTCATAGACATCGAAGTGATCAATGCCCAGCTCGACTACAACCTCTTTCTTGGATGTAGCTATATGTACAAAATGAAAGCCCTTGCTTCATCTGTGTTCCGCCTCATGATGTTCCCACATGAAGGACGCGTTATCAAGATTGATCAACTCACATATTATGATCCTAACACACCCGCAGCCCCTCAAAATGTGCTACCAATGATTGAACAAACCATTCAAACTGCACCGACATCATTTGTCTAGTCAATTGGTCCTGGAATCTACACCGAGTCACCTATGACTTCCACATTTCCATCGATCCCACCACCTTTACCGATAACAAAAACGTCTGATTTGTGCACCCTGTCGCACACCACACAGCAGCCCTCGTCACTACCACAAACACCCACAGTGCCTACTCATATTGGAACAATGCCAATTCATACTATCCCATTCTTGTTCCCATCTTCCGGAGTTGTCAGTTCGCTAGTAATGGCTACACTCAACATTCCTAGATTAACATTAGGGATACCTGTATGGTACTTACCTTCTCCCAGCACCCCGCTGACTCCGACTGTTAGCTTACAACCGGTACAACCTATCCCTACTACCAACCACCCACCCCCTCTTGTCACTCATCTACAAAACAGACCACCCCCAATAGTGACTACGGCATCAACGTCTAGAAACGCCCCACCTCCGTTACGAAACACAGGGGGCAGAGGCCCACAAACTTATAACACTGGACCCATTACTCGCACCCCCCCAGCAACCCCCAAGGTAGCCAAGAACCCCCCAACTATTCGCATTCCCCCTAAGTGTTCGTTGTGTGACGACGTAGACCATGCCACTCATCAATGTTCACAATTACCTGCACTCCAAGAACACATGAATATGTTGGACGACAACATCGGAATTCCAGTGATAAGACTTGAGCCACCTCCTCAACCTCGCGACAAAACACTTCGCACTAACCACCCTTATGCGATATGCGGCATTTATGGCAATTATTCACACCACTGCCTTGATCTCCCAGATTATAGAGCAGCTTTATACGAGATGAACAATGCCGACTTAGAGATAACTCCTCCCCTCATCGAGAAGATCTACCCTCCGAAATCATCTTCTTCGGAATAAATCAATACCATCTATATGATTTCTACCACATACAAATTCGAACCCGTTGATTTATGGTCTGATTACTTTCGTACTGATGAGCAAATTCTAGAAACACTCATTGCACCGGACTACCCTTGGGACGATATGCACCATCGATCATACTTCCTCCCTGAGGCGTCTACATCCACTGCGGAAGACCAGCTATCAGTTGAATCAAAAGATTTTCTACCAACTAAGGTTGATTGGTTCAAAGACCCCATCCCAGCACCAGATGCCTTCGAAGAGGGGAATATGTCCAACATTTCCCCTATTATACAAATCGACATTTCCACCACACCTGGAAAACCTGAGCTCATCTCGCTAGGCGCATCATGCACTCAAGCAGAGACTCAGGCATATAGGAAACTCTTCCAAGAGTTTCGTGATGTCTTCGCCTGGTCTTACACCGAGATGCCTGGCTTCGATCCCAACATTGTGGAACATCACATCGACACTTGGCCTCATGTGCCTCCTGTCAGACAGAAACAATGCCCAATTCACCCGTCTAAGCTCCCAGCTGTCAAGGCTGAGATTGAGAAACTCTAAAAAGCAAGATTCATATATCCTATTGCCTACACCACCTCGGTTTCAAACCCAGTGCCAGTAAACAAGAAAGTGGGCACCATACGCGTTTGTGCTGATTTTCGATACCTCAACCTCGCTTGTCCCAAAGACAACTTCCCCACACCATTCATTGACCAACTAAGTGATGAATGTGCGGGGCATGAGGTTCTTTATTTTATGGACGGTTTCTCTGGATATAACCAAATCAAAATCCGTAAAGAATATCAATAAAAGACAGCTTTCACTACCCCATGGGGCACCTTCGCCTATCGCGTCATGCCTTTCGGTCTCAAGAATGCTGGAGCCACTTTCCAACGCGCCATGACTTATTGCTTCCACGATTTACATAGAATCATAAAAGTTTATCTAGAAGACCTCACCGCTCGATCTAAGAAACGATCTGACCATTTAGACGACCTTCGACAAGTTTTCTTGCATTGTCGAAAATACAACATCTGCTTGAACCCACTCAAGTGTGTCTTTTGCGTTACAGCAGGTCGCCTGCTGGGGTTTGTCATTTTAGAAAAAGGCATCACTGTAGACCCCTTGAAAGTCCAAGCCATTGTAGACTTACCGTCACCCCATACATTAAGACAACTTCAAAGCCTTCAAGGGAGGTCCAACTTCCTCCGCTGCTTTGTCCCTGACTATGCCACGACGGTCCACGGTTTCCTTCGACTACTACGTCTACATATCCGTTTCATATGGGACCAACAAGCAGAATCAACTTTCACCGACTTAAAGAAAGCACTCACGAACGCCCCGTTGATCTCTCCTCCAAATTTCAAAAAAGATTTCACCCTCTATGTTTCAGCATCCGAATATGCCGTATCTAGAGTTCTTGTCCAAGAAGATACTGCTCTCCAAGAGCATGTCATATACTATGTGAGCCAGACCTTTTCAGGCCCACCCCTCCGCTACCCACATGAAGAGAAGATGGCCCTCACCGTCGTCTTTTCAGTACAAAAGCTGCGACTTTACATTCTCCTAAGCCACACCATGGTTATAGCTAATTCCAATCCAATGGTTTACCTCTTGACACGTCGCCTCCTTTAAGGCCGCGTAGCTAAATGGTTGATTATCCTGCAAGAATACGACCTAACTTTTAAAACCCCAAAGAGCACCAAAGCCCTAGCACTCGCTCAACTCATCACAGATCTCCCATCCTCTTCGTCATCACCCGCTATCCAAACAGACCTCATTGACGACCACATTTTCATCATTTCCTCTGACGACCCATGGTACAACGACATCTTAATCTACCTCTGCACACAAAAATTTTGACCCAACATCGATCGTGACGGACACCGTTGGATACGACACCACGCCCCCTGATATCTCCTATTAGGAAATGTACTTTATCGACGCGGCGTCGATACCATCTTACAACGCTGCTTGTCTCATGACGAAGCAGAACAAGTCCTTAATGACTGCCATAGCGGTGCCTGCGGAGGCCATTTCTCCGACATGGCCACCGCCCAAAAGATCATCCGCGTAGGTTACTTTTGGCCTTCATTATTTACTGATTGCATCACCGCAGTCAAACATTGTCAAAACTGCCAACTTTTTGCCCCCAAGGAAAGAAACCCACACACCCCCCTTCATCCAGTCGTCACTGTCGGACCATTCTGCAAATGGGCCATCGACTTCCTAGATTGCAATCCCACGTCAGCTAGCGGTCATAAACACATCATTGTGGCCGTAGATTATTTCACCAAGTGGGCGGAAGCCATTCCAACTTACAATTGCAAAGCCAACACCGCAACACGTTTTTTCCTCAACCATGTTATCGCTCGTTCCGGAGTGCCAAAGCAACTCGTCTCAGACCATGGCTCTCACTTTGAAGATGCCGTTTGGAGAGAATTATCAACCCTACTGAAATTTGAACACCATTTCTCCTCCGCCTACTACCCCCAACGTAATGGCCAAGTCGAAGCGATTAACAAAATTTTGAAGACCATCCTCCAGTGCACTATTGACAAACACAAATCAAATTGGCATCACATGCTCTTCCTGGCACTATGGGCATACCGCACGTCAACCAAGACCGCCACCGGTTTTACCCCTTTCCATCTAGTTCACGGTGTTGAATCCGTCCTCCCAATTGAGTGCCAGATTCCAGCCCTACATATGGCCATTGAACTCCTACCGGACACTTCCCCAATTGAGAAACGCTTACTACTTCAGGAGCAAGCCGATGAAGATTGGCGCACAGCCCTCCAAACCATGGAAGCAACCAAGAACCGATCCAAACTGAATTACGACAAACATGTCCACCCAAGAACCTTTACTGAAGGGGACCTTGTCCTTGCCTATGATAAAGCTCATGACAAAACCGGAAAAGGAAAGTTTGTGTCCATGTGGCAAGGCCCATACATTATGCATACCTGCCTCGGACAGGGGGCATACATTCTGACCGATTCAGAAGGCAACCCCCTATGCAACCCATGCAACGGGCTGTACCTCAAGCGATTTTACCCATAGAAAATATGATGGACACCATCGTCCATAATTATACAGTCTTATTTTGTTTTTTACAAAAAATACAAAAACCTAAAAATTTGTTTTTCCTGCATGACCACAGATGGATCTTGTTCCACTTTGCTACATTGGTTTAGATGATGGTGCAAGCTGTTGGTCCCCTAATCTCGCCTCCGCAGCTTGGGTAATATATTCCCCTTCACATGAGTTGATCCACATTGACGGAGTGTGCATAGGTGCCACCACCAACAAACAAGCTGAATACGATGCCGTGACCGGTCTCCTGGCCGTTGCTCTCCAAATGAGCATAAGTTACCTTAACGTTTTCTTGGACTCACAACTCCTTGTTTCCCAACTCTACAATGATTACCAGGTACGCGATCCCTACCTTTTCAGAAAATTCTTGTGCACTAAACAAATGGTTCGACAATTTGAATCCATTTCATTCACACATGTCCCAAGGAATCTCAACATTGTAGCAGACCATATGGCCAACAACATTCTTGATTGGCATACCAATCAAACCATGTAGCAAATTCAAAATGTGCCTCCACGGGCATAAACAAAATTAAAAAGTGCATCCACGTGTATAACATGTGCCTACACAGGCATATACAAAATAAAAAATGCATCCACGTGCCTCCACGGGCATATACAAAATTAAAAAACTGCATCCACATGCATAATATGTGCCTCCACAGGCATATATAGAAATTAAAATGTTGCATCCACGTGCATAACATGTGCCTCCATGGGCATACAGAAAATCAAACATGCCTCCACAGGAAAACAAATAGACACAAATGCATCCATGTGCATACACGACTATATACCAAACACACACACACACACACACACACACATATATATATATCATATAGTCACATGTCATAGGTGCCCTCAACACCCAATATACAAAAATACATAATCCACACAAAAAGGTACGTCCCCATATGCTCATCAACATTTTGGGGTGATACAAGATCATTTAATCATCATGGTTTCCGGGCTCATCGGGCGCCACCTCCGTTGGCCCAGCCGGATCATGCCGAGCCCGAACCCTCCTCTCCGTCGGCCCCGCTGGATCATCCCGCACCCGAATCCTCCTCTCCACCAGCCCTGCTGGATCATGCCGAGCCCCATCCCTCCACTCAGTCGCCAACAATGTTGCTCTGAGTAGGATAGAGAGCCACTCACGAGGCGCATCGAAACAACGCTCAATGATGTCCCCATCCAAGTCCCTCCACCCATCCTCTGGCAATCCTGCCAGGATCATGTCCAGTGTCTCTTGTACGCCCTCCACGGCATCATCTCAAGGCCCAGCTCCTCGACCGCGAGGCCCAACTCCTCGAGCATGAGGAGGCGGTATCGCTACAGGAGGCAGAGCGACCACCATCGCCCGTCCCCTACGAACCACATGATCGGCCGGTGGTACAGGACCAACATCTGCACAATCACGCAAGTGAACCATCAGTATAATATCTCTAACTATAATCATAACAAAAACATCTAAAAAACACATGATATAGTAGAGAACCAAACACAAAAACATACCATCTAAACCCCAAGCCTACCCCTGGGATCGAGGCATCTCCGGATCTCCTCGATAATCCATACTGGCATATGGATAGTCATCAATCACCAGGGGGATCTGCTCCCACTGTTCATACATGTCCTGTGAAAAGAACCCGTGGATACCACCACCACCGCGAGGCATCATCTGTCCCCACTGCACCATGCGCGGCTCGCTCACCAACCCGTCTCGAACCGGCACCCGTGGCCGCAAGGTCGGTACCCGCTCAAAGAAGAAACAACACAAGAAGGAGGCATAGCAAAACTCTCCCCGCTCCCGATTGACCTTGTCCAGATCTCTCCGGACACCAGTCAAAAACATCTGACCCCACGCGTAGTAGGTCCCCCTCAGCACAGAATCCACCATCATCGTTTGTCCCCCAGGCAAACGATGTGGCGCCGCGGCACCCAACACCCGCAGAACACAAGCCCCAACAACCCGCATATCCCACTCCCGGAGAGATCTTAGGCTTAAAGCACTGTTCTGCACCATAGCCCCAGGAACACAGAATGTCTCTAGTAGATCCTCGATATCCACACCTGCCGGGATCCTCGGCAGAAGATCCCCTACCTCCCCTAAGTGAGGCAACCCGGTAAGAAAGTAAACATCAGTGAGGGTGATCTCTAACCTCTCACCCCCCACTATGAAAGCACCCTCTGTAGGGACCCAGAGACTCACCAATTTGTTCAGTAGTGGTCCTATTGAACGCATCGGTGGAATTTGAGCGAACTTCAGGAGCTCGCTCACAGCGAGAGCCTGTCGGACCACTTGATCGGTTTGAATCCGAATCATCAGGTCCTCCTCCATCTCCCGCTCTCGCCAAGACACCAGTGGTCTCCTCAACATCCTACCAAAAAGCAAGAAAATTTTTTAGACACAGAAATTTTTTTCAAAAATTTTCATCGCGGATTTTCCATCAAAAGCCGTGATGATCATCGCGGCTTTCATCCATGAACCCACGATGAACATCGTGGGTATTGACCCCACAGTCGCGAAGAACATCGCGACTATCAGCCCTGCAGTCGCGATGAACATCGCGATTGTCGGCCCTAAACCCGCGATGTTCATTGCGGAAAAGGACGCGAAACCCGCGATATTCCACGTTGGAAGGCCAACATGGAATTTCGCGGCCTTCGGGGGCCCGCCGCTAACCAAAAAAGACATAATTAAAAAGGCTAAGGTGAATAGGGTTACCTGAAACTCGCGGAATCGAAAACCAACGGTCGAATCTCCCAAAAATCAAGAAAGAGCTCTGATTGCTCTGCCAAACTCGCACGTAACAATGACACGTCATATGGGCCCCACACCTTATTTATAGAGATTTGACCATTTTTCAAACAACCATTGCGGTATCATACGACGTCCATTCCTCGAACCGTTGGAATCAGCACAGCGAGAACTTCATGATAGTCCTTTCCTTTTCCTGTTTTCACCAGGTTCATTTTTTCAGGCCCTCGTCGCCTCGGTTTGCGTGCCACTTCGGCCGTTCTCCGTTTTTGAGGAGTCTTATATTTTCGGATTCAGTTTTTTGCGCTCGTGATGATGCTTGAGATCATTTCTCACTCTCACATCCAGATTTTTCAGGCATTTTTCCCATGCCCCCTCGTCGCCTCGGTTTGTGTGCCACATCGGCCGTTCTCCGTTTTTGACGAGTCTTATATTGTCGAATTCAGTTTTCCACGCTTGTGATGACGCTTGAGATCATTTCTCGCTCTCACCTCCAGATTTTTCAGGCATTTTTTCCCATGCCCCCTCGTTGCCTTGGTTTGCGTGCCACATTGGCCATCGTCCGTTTTTGACAAGTTTGATATCATCGGATTCAGTTTTTCGCGCTTGTGATGATGCTTGAGATCATTTCTCGCTCTCACCCCCATAATTTTTGGGCATTTTTTCAAAATGCCACTCATCACCTTGGTTTGCGTGCCACATTGGCCGTTGCCCGTTTTTGACAATCTTTATGTTACCAGATTTAGTATTCCGCACTCATGACAATGCTTGAGACCTATTCTCGCTCTCATCAATACCTTTTTGTTCGGTATAGTTTTACCCCTTTTTCGGACCGACAATCCCTTTTACGAAAAAGGCACTTAGAGAGTTTCTGTTAAGCTCTTTTATGACTCCTAAAACAATGAAAAGATCGCCGAGCAACCTTGCTTCCTTTCATGCTTGCTAAACGTATCTGAAAGGGCGTCTACCTGGTATAAGTTTACCCATTTTCCGAACCTTGTAGACTAATTACGAAAAAGGAATACTCTAGTCACATCGGCTAGAAGAGTTCTCCATTTGCATCATTTTATGCTTTTTCGGGCCTTGGAGACTAACTTACGAAAAATAACACCAATGGAGTCCACTTACCGCTTTTAGACTCTCTAAACATGAAAGCGACCACGAGAAATCACCATCCTGGGCTCGTAAAAACCCACAGGATGGTACTCACAACCACTGTAGAGTCTTCTTATCGTTTTCAGACTCCTTAAAAATGAAAGCGCCCATGAGCACGAATAGTCATGGGCTCACAAAATCCACAGGACAGTACCATGTCAGAACACACTTTTATCCCTTCTTGGAGCTCATTAAAACTACGAAGAAGGACCCAATGGTGCTTCTCGGCGCCACAACAGATCACGTCTACTCATATGGCAGCTTCGCCATTTTGGTCACCTTTGTTCAGAGTATTTTGCAGTATGTCACCCTGAGAATCCCTCGACAACACCCATCAGCTTGACCCCCCAGAGTCAATACATACCCTTAAGTCCTTAAAAGCTATGATCCCCACACCTACAAGTCAGTTCCCTACGCTTCCAGGTCAACTATGTCATCATGCTCTGAACAAAGGAAGTTTGAGTCCACCCACTCTATAACCCCCGTTACTTCCCATCCCCACAAGTATGACAGTCATACCATCAGTACTACCACACTTTAGTTCTACACCTCGTGCTCCTATCAAGGAAGCATCATTGCCTTGATTAGTTGCTGGTCTCCCTCTGTCGACGATAACCAAATTTATTCCAGAGGATAGACCTAGAGGTCCCCGTGTCTTGGACTCATCACCATTTCTGATGAGTGCCGACGAACCATTTCAAGAAGAGTCCTCAGTGCCTCTCCAAATGGTTGTTTCTCACATGCTCGACTTCAACACCTTGATATCATCGTTGAGACTCGCACAGGGTATTGGTCCTTTCAGTTATTTGTTGAAAACCCCGGATACCACCTGACTCTTCCACATTTGAGAGTCTACTCACGGAAACAACCAGTTACATTTTTCCTATAAATATCCGGGTTACGCATGACGACAGTATTCAGATGTACCCCAGTTTTGTACTCCCTCGAGTATACAGTTACATATACTCCTCAGAGTTGACTCAGAGTCATTGAGTACCTACAGAGGTTGGACACCTTCAGATGCAACAGCTCATCAACCCTTCTGAGACCTTGTTCAGAACAGTTGTCACTTTATTCCAGTGTATCAGTTATTGAGATCAGTCATGTTATGATCATGAGTACATCCCAAAATAGTGTCCCCTATGGACCATTACGATGTACCGGTAGATTTTTTTATGTATTATGTAGGTCCCCCTTCTTGGGACTAATTGTTATGTATATGTCTTGATACGAGCATGGGTATGCCCACCTCGTCCATTATCAGAGATTATTCCTCATTCATATTGAGGCCATGTAATATTTTTTGTTTTACAGCTTCCAAGGGCCGTTGATCCAGTCTCCAACCGGTCTCTTCTCTTCCCCAAACCCCAGGAAAAAGACAAAAGAACTATGATGTTTATCGGCCATACGATGAGCTCCTGCCCTCACACATCAGGGGGAAATCTGTTAACACCCAAAAAATGCTCACTAGCTCATTTCCTTATTCACATGACTCATTTGTCTACTTTTCCACCATTTGAGCCTCTAAAGCCATCAAAAGGTCACCAAAAGACCATAATACACCCTTTTTCCCCTCCAAAGATATATTTTTCCTCAAAAAACATAAAAAACCCTCAAAAAGGGTCCAGAATTCCCAAAAATATTAAAAGGGAATAAAAATATTAAAAATATTCAAAAAAAGAAAAAAGAGAGAAAAAAGGTACCTAAACCATGTTGGTCAATACCATTGGTTTCCTCAAAACCATAATGGTATTCCCCACCACCAAAAACTATAAAAAGGTGGTAGGGGCTCCTCACTTTCCATCCATCCATCATCCTATCTTCATGCTGTCAAAATCTCTCATGAGACTTTTGGCCATTTTCAGCATCTTGGAGAAGAGACCATTGGAGCTTGGCCATTTTCACCCTTTTAATATAAAATATGCACCAAATAATAAAGTGTTTAATATATAAAAGAAATGGTATTTAACATAACCAACACAACGTGGTTTCAACGTATACAATCACACTATGTCTTAAATGTTTAACCCTTATATGTAATGTGACTTTTATCATATGAAAATTATACATATAGCCATATGTTTGAAAGGTTAAAACTATAGCAAGGAAACGATCCACATTATACAACCCTTAATTTTAATCTATGCAATGTCGTTATATGATATTACACTAAGCCAACTATTAGACATTGGAAGGAATTGACGGTTATTAAAATTCTCTGTTAAAATGCACTGGCAGGTTATCAGTGTCCCGTCCAGTAATTATGGTTCTGACCAACTCCACAGTGGAATGTGCCGCTGTCAAACCACGTAATCTATTTCACATGAAACATGGAAGATAATACAACTACGTAACCGAGCTGTGCGTGCTTGATATCTCCATAATCCTCTGAGTTGGAAGCAGTGTTGTCCTTTGATAAACGGTGCTGGCATCGTGGTGGTTGTAGCATTCAATGAGATATTAATGTAGTGGTTGCTCGCAATTCAACGCGCTTGGTTGGCCGCGTTTCTCCACCGTTGATCTTGTTGAATCTTGAGATTGATAGAAACCCTAAGTTACACTCTACATCAACGATGAAACAAGTCAATAGGCATTCATTTGTTGGGTAGTGGTTTTAGTGTGAGGCCAACAGGCCGAGGAATTCTAGGGTTTTACTATCTGGTTTTCTTTTTTTTGTGAGATTCGAACCTGAGACCTATAAAACCTTCCACCTGCAAGCGTTTGCTATCATTCTGAAGCCGAGTCTGAAAAAGAAATGTACAACAGTTACTATATCGAAAGAGTGAGTCTTTAGCTGGTTTCTGCGTGGGTTGAGAGAGCATTTGTTTAGAGTTTTACTGAATGTTGGTTCCGACTTTGAATCTCCTGCAGAGGTAGACATATTAACTTAGAACTGGAACATCTTTCAACTGGGTGTTGAATGGGTGGGTTCGTCAACCTAACTTGCGGTTGTGTCTCTTCTGCGCAGGTAAATACTCGCCCTTAAACGTCCTTTACTGTATTTTACTGCAATAATAACATTTCCCGATTTCATTAGTTTTTCTTTATGCATAAATCGATATTTCTTATTCTGTGTTTAACCATGAATGCGTTTGCTTGTCAGGTGGGTTCTCGATGAAAGATTAGTTACTTGGGACTTTGATGGAGGAGCTTCGGCTTAACCATCGGTAAGCATCGTTGGTACCCTACCTCGTTAGTTCTCCTGGATTCAGTTTTGGTCGACGATTGATAGTGTTGACAGAGTGTTGGAACTTTGTTTTCTGGAACGGTTTTCGTCCTGCTAAGTTCCTTAGCTAGCATAGTTGATGCAACTCCTTTCTGGTAAATTTTGGTTGGCAGTACCTTGTTGAGGGTGTACTTTGATTTAAAAAAAAAGGTTTTAATGAAGAAATGAAAGGCTGTTTAGCCATGAACCTTTAATGGTTTTCAATTGTAAATCCGAGTTTGCTATTTTGAAATAACTTGTGCAAAAACAATATTGTTTTAATACATCTATAAACCAAGGGTTTCGAGGGCTATTTAGCATTTGAATCTAGGGTTTAATATTTTAAAGGAATGAGGCTGAGAGCTGAAACTTCATAATCTCAGTTTGAACCTTGGAAATAAAATATAAACACAGTTTAATAAATTTCTGGAAAGGAAATAAAGTCTAATTTACATGCTGATATATTTGTTATACAAAATGTATGAAATATAGATGGATAGAATGTATGGTATTGACTTTGCAAAAAGAAATATAATTCACAAATGTTAAAATTCCTAGAATGATACCGTTTGCAATAAATGGAAGTTTACTGATTTGGTAGAAATGATAAAATGCATAATTTTAGTTTTCACAAGAATAAAACAAATGTGGATACAAACCCTAATCCTTTATGAAAACAAGCCAGTTATTTTTATTTGATAAATAACGAAAAGAATTCACACAAACTATTTTCTATTACAAAAACCTGCAATCAGAATTCGAACACATACTTTTTATAATGCAGGTTTTAGATGATAATTACACAATGTTAAACTTACTCATTCAATTATCACTCTGCTCATCATTAATCTATCTAAAATTTCACCTCTCTGTACGATAGTACGATGCAATGACAGCATGGGGAAAAAATACAAAGAAGTCATTTTATCAATCATTTCATCTATCAAATCATTTTCATTTAGAAAACATACTTAGGTTAAAAAATAGAATAATTTCTTACTGATAAAAACATAATCATTTGACTGAAATAACAACAGAAAAATAGAACTTGATAATTTGTAGGAGAACAAACCACCCAAGGAGCCTGTTCCACCCAACCTACTCCTGAAGACAGCCAACTTACTTGCCTTAGGACCCTCGAGCCTGTTCACTAAACTGCCAGGAGGAAGATTCTGTAGAAGCCTAGGTCATCCACTTGCAACAACAATAGTTTATCCAGTCTTAACCAGTTAGCAGTCAAAGAGACCTGCAGCAACACCTATGGTTTTCCTTCTCAGAATAATTTGCAGACTCACAATTGCACTCTCACATAGCCTCCCTATTCGAATCTCTCAGTGACCACCTGTTTCACTTGAGGAATATTTCTGCCGAAAATATTGTAAGAGGCTGCCTGCCCAATTCGAATTTCCTTATGTGCCTGCCTAGGCCTTTTAGTGGTTAGCTGGTCATTAATGAGCTGCCTGCTCTCTTCCACCCACCTGGGGGATAATGCCACAAATTTAGGGGTAGTTGTCCCATAACCAACAACTAGTGGTGGAGTGCAAATGCTGCCATCTGTCCCATACCTTCTAACAACTTCCATTCCTCCTAGTGGGTCAGTGAACACTCATTTAACAGTTCCCTTGGGTGTTTGTCTCCTATTTTAATTTATTAAATAATAATAATCAATAATTACAATCATCCTTGACCAAACTTGGTTATAATTACAAAACTTTGTAATTAAAATTTAACATAAAGTATTTTGCAAATAAAATAACATTACAGAATTTGGGTAGGTGACATACACCCGCCCTTAAGTCTGAACATCGTCCTCGATGTTATTTAATCACTCTCTGAGTGTTCCTAAAACAGAGTTGGGTATGCTGCCCGCATACTACTCTCCAACTCCCAGGTTTCCTCTTATGGGCTAAGGTGCTTCCATTGCACCTTTACCTGCCCAATGGTGCGATTCCGGAGTAGAGTTTCCCTCCTTTCGAGGATACAGTCCGGTTCCACCTGAAAATCGTCGTCTTGTCCCAATTGTACATCATTCCAATTTACAACATGAGTAGCATCGTGTACATACTTCTTTAAAAATGATATATGAAAAACATTATGTATCTTTAAATTTGGTGGTAAAGCCAGTTGGTACGCCATTGGTCCAACCCTTGACAATATTTCGAAAGGACCACAATAGCTGGGTGCCAACTTGGCACAACTTCCCAATTTCAATGAACTCTTTTTCGGTCTTACCTTGAGGAAAACATGTTCACCAACCTGGAACTCTTTATGAGTCCTTTTAAGGTCTGCTTGACTCTTTTGCCTATCTTGGGCAACTTTAAGATTTCTTTGTACCTGTTTCACAATTAGTTCTAACTCCTGCAACAATTCAGGTCCTAAAATAACTCTATTTACTGGATCATTCCAAGAAACATGTGTATCACATTTCCTACCTCTTAACACCCAAAAAGTGCTCACTAGCTCATTTCCTTATTCACATGACCCATTTGTCCACTTTTCCACCATTTGAGCCTTTAAAGCCATCAAAAGGTCACCAAAAGACCATAATACACCCTTTTTGCCCTCAAAAGATATATTTTTCCTCAAAAAACATAAAAAACCCTCAAAAAGGTTCCAGAATCCCCAAAAATATTAAAAGGGAATAAAAATATTAAAAATATTCAAAAAAAGAAAAAAAGAGGGAAAAAGGTTCCATAATACTGTTCAGATAAGAACTTATTTTTGAAGTATCTTTTAAGAGTACTCCAACTCACATCTCTGTCCTTTATACTCTTTACTCTTTTGAGGTCTTACCACCAAATATCTTCCTTCCCAGTTAGATTATAAATTGCCATTTTTTCCTTTAAGGATTTTGAGTAATCATAGATCTGAAAATACTTTTTCATGCCGGACAGCCATGCTTCAGCTGTCTTTCCTTTCTCTGTTTCACCATTGAAAGTTGCGGGTTTGATTTTCTTAAACTCCCCAGATATCTGTTCATATTGTTTATAGCTTTTTCTCTTTGGCTTGAAATCTCCTTCACTGCTATCACTAGAATAGTCACGTTTCTTTTTACGTGGATGTTTAGCGGCTCCTGATTATGTTGAGCTGCTGTTTACATCACCTGTTTTCACTTGCTTACCCTTGTTCCTATGAGATAAGTCTTCAGTCTTTGATGTAATTTCAACCTCTCTATCATGTTCATTGCCTGGGAATTGATCGAATAGTACTTGATTCTTCCTCTTGTGCCCTTAGAATTCTTTAATTGTCTTACTCTACTGATCTTATCTCCGCTTTCAACTCTTGAAAAGCACGTAACAATTCTGATGAATTGTCATTCAGATTGTCATGGACTTCTTCTTCATACTGCTGTCCATGACTGTTGTTGACATGACTGTTTGGTTGAATTCTGTCCTCCATATTTTCAGCTGATCCTTCCATACCTGTAACTTAAAAACAATTTTCTGTATATACAAATAATTTAACTTAAATTAGTAAAAAATTTCGCAGTCATAAAATTTCTATTGCGTGTTCTTGGACCTTTTCAGGCTGCGAGTTCGAACATGAGCTCTGATACCACATGTAACATCCCATTAATTTCATAAAAAAATAAATTTTTATATCAACATTAAATGCTAAAATTGCAAATGCAGAAGTAATAAATGTTTATTAAGGCAGTATTAAATAACAAAGTCATAAATGCAGAAATCAACTTAACTACTGTGTCTTTTTAACTAAAGATGTTTATGATAGTGACACGTCATACTTCCATATAAATGATTACGACACTAGTTTACTTTTGTTTGTAATAACTGAAATTTAAAAACAATTTAAGACAGAGTTCTCCTTGACAAGTTATTGACAGTTTTAATTTCTGGATGGTGATGAAAGGGGTCTTACGAGGTGCCCCGACGCTTACTTAGCTATGTTAGCTAAAGTATTTGTACCCGTCCTTCATGCGCAGATTCGCAGGTAAAGTGAAGCAACAAGTCCAAAATTTAAGAGTACTTAAGATTTTTGATCAACAGAGATACCAAAGGTAGAAGTCAGAAAGATTAATATTTAATCTACAATCCTTAATGAATTTGTCAAAAGGCATTACTGCACTTAGAATCCGCTAGAGTATGCACTTGGTTTCAATACCTAAGTACTATTATAATACTATTACTCTCTTCTCATTTTATTGTTGCAAGGTAAAATGATTTGTGATTATCTTGACTTACATAATACTTCTAAACTGTAGTGTTATGGCCTAAAAATTTAAGCTTGAGTGTTACTAGAATAACTATATAAACTCTTATTCTCTCCATCTCGACATGCATATAGGATTGTAGAAACTCAACATATCTATTATGATGTTACCTATGTATATTTTATTTGGAAGATTATATTATAGGTTCACCCTTTTAATATAAAATATGCACCAAATAATGAAGTGTTTAATATATAAAAGAAATGGTATTTAACATAAACAGCACAACGTGGTTTCAACGTATGCAATCACACTATGTCTTAAATGTTTAACCCTTATATGTAATGCGATTTTTATCATATGAAAATTATACATATAGCCATACGTTTGAAAGGTTAAAACTATAGCAAGGAAACGATCCACATTATACAACCCAAAATTTTAATCTATGCAATGTCGTTATATGATATTACACTAAGCCAACTATTAGACGTTGGAAGGAATTGACGGTTATTAAAATTCTCTGTTAAAATGCACTGGCAGGTTATTAGTGTCCCATCCAATAATTATGGTTCTGACCAACTCCACAGTGGAAGGTTCCACTGTCAAACCACGTAATTTATTTCACGTGAAACTTGGAAGATAATACAACTACGTAACCGAGCTGTGCGTGCTTGATATCTCCATAACCCTCCGAGTTGGAAGCAGTGTTGTCCTTTGATAAACGGTGCTGGCATTGTGGTGGTTGTAACATTCAATGAGATATTAATGTAGTGGTTGCTCGCAATTCAACGCGCTTGGTTGGCTGCGTTTCTCCACCGTTGATCTTGTTGAATCTTGAGATTGATAGAAACCCTAAGTTACACTCTACATCAACGATGAAACGACTAATAGGCATTCATTTGCTGGGTAGTGGTTTTAGTGTGAGGCCGACAGGCCGAGGAATTCTAGGGTTTTGCTATCTGGTTTTCTTTTTTTTGTGAGATTCGAACCCGAGACCTGTAAAAACTTCAACCTGCAAGCATTTTCTATCATTATGAAGCTGAGTCTGAAAAATAAATGTACAACAGTTAATATATTGAAAGAGTGAGTCTTTAGCTGGTTTCTGCGTGGGTTGAGAGAGCATTTGTTCAGAGTTTTACTAAATGTTGGTTCCGACTTCGAATCTCCTGTAGAGGTAGACGTATTAACTCAGAACTGGAACATCTTTCAACTGGGTGTTGAATGGGTGGCTTTGTCAACCTAACTTGCAGTTGTGTCTCTTCTGCTCAGGTAAATACTTGCCCTTAAACGTCCTTTACTGTATTTTAATGGAATAATAACATTTCCTGATTTCACTAGTTTTTCTTTATGCATAAATCGATATTTCTTTTGCTTGTCAGGTGGGTTCTCGATGAAAGATTAGTTACTTGGGACTTTGATGGAGGAGCTTCGGCTTAACCACCGGTAAGCATCGGTGGTACCCTACCTCGTTGGTTCTCCTGGATTCGGTTTTGGTCGACGATTGATAGTGTTGACAGAGTGTTGGAACTTTGTTTTCTGGCACGGTTTTCGTCCTGCTAAGTTTCTTTGCTAAGTTTCTTTGCTAGCATAGTTGATGCAACTCCTTTTGGTAAATTTTGGTTGGCAGTACCTTGTTGAGGGTGTACTTTGATTTAAAAAAAGAAGAACGTTTTAATGAAGAAATGAAAGGCTGTTTAGCCGTGAACTTTTAATGGTTTTCAATTGTAAATCTGAGTTTTCTATTTTGAAATAACTTGTGCAAAAACAATATTTTTTTAATAGTCTATAAACCAAGGGTTTCGAGGGCTATTTAGCATTTGAATCTAGGGTTTAATCTTTTAAAGGAATGAGGCCGAGAGCCGAAACTTCATAATCTCAATTTGAACCTTGGAAATAAAATATAAACACAGTTTAATAAATTTATGGAAAGGAAATAAAGTCTAATTTACATGCCAATATATTTATTATACAAATGTATGAAATATAGATGGATATAATGTATGGTATTGACTTTGCAAAAAGAAATATAATTTGCAAATGTTAAAATTTCTAGAATGATACCGTCTGCAATAAATGGAAGTTTACTGATTTGGTAGAAATGATAAATGCATAATTTTAGTTTTCACAAGAATAAAACAAATGTGGATACAAACCCTAATCCTATATGAAAACAAGCCAGTTATTTTTATTTGATAAATAACGAAAAGAATTCACACAAACTATTTTCTGTTACACATACTATTTATAATGAAGGTTTTAGATGATAATTACACAATGTTAAACTTACTCACTCAATTATCACTCTGCTCATCGTTAATCTATCGAAATTTTCACCTCTCTGTACTAGAGTATGATGCAATGACAGCGTGGGGAAAAAATATAGAGAAGTCATTTTATCAATCATTTCATCTATCAAATCATTTTCATTTAGAAAACATACTTAGGTTAGAAAATAGAATAATTTCTTACTGATAAAAGCATAATCATTTGACTGAAATAACAACAGAAAATAGAACCTAATAATTTGTAGGAGAACAAACCACCCAAGGAGCCTGTTCCACCCAACCTACTCCTGAAGACAGCCAACTTACTTGCCTTAGGACCCCCGAGCCTGTTCACTGAACCACCAGGAGGAAGATTCTGTAGAATCCTAGGTCATCCACTTGCAATAGTAATAGTTTATCTAGTCTTAAAGACTTAAAAGTCAAAGAGACCTACACCAGCACCTCTGGTTTTCCTTCTCAGAATAATTTGCAGACTCACAATTGTACTCTCACATAGCCTCCCTATTCGAATCTCTCAGTGACCACTTGATGAACTTGTGGAATATTTCTGCCGAAAATATTGTAAGGGGCTGCCTGCCCAATTCGAATTGCCTTATGTAGGTTGCCTAGGCCTTTTAGTGGTTAGCTGGTCATTAATGAGCTGCCTGCTTTCTTCCACCCACCTGGGGGATAATGTCACAAATTTAGGTGTAGTTGTCCCATAACCAATAGCTAGTGGTGGAGTGCAAATGTTGCCATCTGTTCCATACCTTCTAACAACTTCCATTCCTCCTAGTGGGTCAGTGAATATTCATTTAACAGTTCCCTTGGGTGTTTGTCTCCTATTTTAATTTATTAAATAATAATAATCAATAATTACAATCATCCTTGACCAAACTTGGTCATAATTACAAAAATTTGTAATTAAAATTTAACATAAAGTATTTTGCAAATAAAATAATATTCTCAGAATTTGGGTAGGTGACATTGATGTCCAGAGAAAGGATAGGCATTTCTTCTTTAGCTTGACTAAAATTCCTTTGGGAATGTAGGCAACTGCTGCCCAGTAAACATGGATGCTCTGAAGAACCGCCTTAAATATCGTTAGTCTCCCTCCTCTAGACAGAAACCTGTTTTCCCAATAGGAGATTCGAGCTTCAACTTTCTTGACAAGCCATACCCAATATTTAAACGAGTAGGAATTTGGTTTTAAAAAGAAGCCAAGCTATTTAAAACCATCCTGAAATAAGGATAAAACAAAAGGGAGACTGCTCTATGCCAAAGATCCTCAGGGAAATCGTGGACCACCAGGTTTGATTTTTCTAGATTTATCTCCATACCTGAAGCTTGTTGATATAAAGAGAGAATATTCGCTAGAGCACTTAGATTGTCCTCAGTACCTTTACCAAAGAGTAAAACATCATCCACAAAAAGCAAGTGAGTCAGAGTAGAAGAATCAGACACCTGAATCCCTTGGAATGCACCGGATGTCTTGGCTTGCTGCATTAGTTTGAGGGCTTCTGCTATAAAGAGGAAGAAAAAAGGGGACAAGGGGCACCCTTGTCTCAAACCTCTGGAAGCTTGGAGAAAAGAAGAAGGAGAACCATTAATAAGAACTGCAAAAGAGGTTGAGTTTACACAACCCATTGTCCAATTCGCCAACTCCACTGAGAAGCCAAGTTGGATAAGCAAGAGTCTGAGAAAAGTCCAATTGACTCTGTCATAGGCCTTTGAGAGATCTAATTTTAGGGTGAATGCTCTCTCTCTTTTTTTAATGATTGCATGAATTGTTTCCTAAGCCAATGATATAGCATCATGGATCTGTCGATTAAAAAGGAAACCAAACTACTCCTCTGAGATGATTTTGCTGATTATAGGCTTCAAACAGAGAGCAATGATTTTCACTATAAGTTTATAAAGCAAGTTGCAACAGGAAATTGGACGGAAATCAACAAAGGTTTGAGCCCTCTGTTTTTTTGGAATGAGTGCTAGAAAAGTAGAATTTAGAGCTCCTAAGATTTTCCCCGATTTTTGAGATTCCTGGACAACCAAAAGCAAATCTGATTTTATCAGATCATAAAAACCTAAGAAAAATTCCACTGTGAGTCCATCAGGACTTGAGCTCTTACCTTTCTGGAAGGATGAAAGCGTGTCTTTTACTTCTTCCTATGTGATTTCCTTCATTAGGGATATGTTCATTTTCTCTGAGATAGATCTAGGAAAGAGTCTCAGGACTTTTAACATTTCTTGAATTTGGAACCCCTCCTTTTCTTTGAAAAGAGAACTAAAAAAGGAGACACCTGCTGCTGCTTTATCTTGGAAATTGGTTACTGCTACCCCTTCTTCATTCTGGATTTCACTAATTGAGTTTAGATTTCGACGATAGGAGGCAAATTTATTTAAGAACTTAGTATTGTTATCCCCTTTTGTTATCCACACTGCTCGGCTATTTAATCTCCAGATAACCTCTTCTTTGGCTAAGAGTTCCGTTATTGTTAGTTCTAGAGTCTTTAGTTTCTCCATCTCTTCAGAGGAAAAAACACCCAAAAGATTGTTCTTGTATAGAGCAGAAATTTCCTCTTCGACTTCTTTTAAAAGGGCCTGTTGATTCTTGTTGTAATTAATGTACCAAACCCTAGAAGCCTCCTTAACTTTTGCTAGATTATCCCTTAATTGCTTCATGCAGGAGTCATGTGAAGAGGGGTTAACTGGAAGCCAAAGGTCCTTAATCAACTGTAAGTAACTTTCTTCCTTAAAGCGGAAGGGTGCTTTCAACTTGTTTTCCTGAAGCAGTTCGAGGAGGATGGGATGATGATCAGAGAGCCCCCCTTCCCCAACCCAAGAAGAGATAGAGAGATGACTGTCAATGATATGGTCTGAGACAAGAAATCTATCTAATATCTTCAAGATGGCTTTGTCCCCACTTCTTCTGTTTCTCCAGGTTGGTTCTAATTTGCAGGGGGTGGCATCCACAAGGTTATTAGCTTCAAATAAAGAGATAAAGAAATTACTAAGGGAGTCTGGTCTAGCAAGGTTTCCCTAGAATTCCCTTATTGAGACCATTAGATTTAGGTCACCTCCTAAAATTACATGTTGATCCTCCAAAAAACCGAGGGATACCAAGCCTTCCCAAAAGGGTCTACGATTAATAAAAGGACCATATATATTCAACATGGTAAAGGAAAGACCAGTTGTAGAGTCTTTCAAGACCGTTTTTAGTACTGAATCAAAACTTTTAGAGACCACTTTTTCCACCGAAGGACTCCATCCTATTAATAACCCCCCTGAGTGTCCGTCCACATCCTGAGAGAAAAAAGACCAGTCCTTGAGCCAATTCCCAACTAGATCAATAGCTTTGGAGCCTTTTGTCATCATTTCCCGAAGAAGGATTACAGTTGGATTTAGGGTTTTTATCAACCGTTTGAGGGCATTTTGTTTGAGGGGGACCTCTAACCCCCTACAATTGAAAGAGAGAAGACGCATTAAGGAACCTTGAGCTGGGCACTTCCTACTCTAAGGGCCCTAGTTATAGTGGACTGTTTGCTAGCTTTAATCTCCTTAACAGCCTGATTTTTAGCCTTTGAGAGGAAAGACTTCCTTCCAAGAGAAATTTTGGCTGTTGGGTCCAATTCTAGACCTCCGGATATTACTTCAACAATTTTTTCCAACAAACCCTTTTTTTCTAAGGAGGCGAATTTAGACCGGGTATTGTAAATTTTCGGAGGTAGGAGTTTTGTAGCAAAAGGAGGCGAGGTAGAGGGATGCCCTTTCGTAGGGGAAGACGAAGGGGGGGACGTGTGCAATGGTGAAGGGGTGGGACAAAGAGAAACCGAAGAAATGGACACATCAGAATTAATGATATCAGGAGATAACGAAGGAGGGGAAAAGGGAGATGAGATATCATTCTTATCGGGTGATGAAGGCGAGCGCTCAGGAGAAACTTCAAGCTTGTTTTCCAGTGAGGCAACAGTTTTTGATAAAATTAGACTGTCTCCGCTGTTCCGACGTCTGTTGTTCCGGTGTCCGCTGTTGCGGTCTCCGCAGTTTCGGGGTCCGAGTATTCGCTACCCGTACTAGCGTTGGTAATATAATATTTCACCACCTTCTTCATCTAGACCTTCTTCTTATTGAGCGGAGAAACTGGAGAAGGAAAATCCTGGGCCAGATAGCCAACCTGCTTGCACTCATAACATTTGAAAGGAATTTTCCAATAGTCCAATCGTTGGTTCCAGGTGTTATAGAACATTTCAATTTTCAATTCGTCATAGAGTCCTTCACGAAGGTCCAATTATACTAGGATACGGGCGCATCTTCGATCAACCTTGAACTCCCAATCTTCCTCTAATGCAATAAAACGACCCAATTTTCCTCCAATAGCTTCAAGGATCTGTTTTTGCCAGAAAATTAAAGGTAATCCAGGGAGTATTACCCAAACTCGTTGAACATTTTGTGGTTCCCTCCTGGCGTCGAAATCCACTTGCCATTTTTTTAGAATCAAACCTGACGGGCCCCAATTCCAGCTCTGGTTTAAAAGACGTTGCTTGTCGAGTTCCGAGTGCAAACAGAAGAGTATCCAACCACGGGACAAAATGTGAAAAGATGGTAATTGATCTAGCAAAGGCTTCCAATTGAGCTCCATCCAGCTTCTCAAAGTCGGTTCGCTGACCTGCTTGCCACAGAACCTACCAACTAACGCTGCAGAGAGATATCCAGGGACTTCTTCGATGCCAATTTCTTTGCCAACCACAAGCGAAGCCGCCACCTTTTTTGCTGAAGCTCCTTTCTTTTTACATCCATCTCTTGCATTAGAGGTTTTAAGCAGACCGTTAACATTATTATGGAGCGTGGCTGATGGAGTCGTCTCAATGACAGGTTGGTGCGAGGGCGAACAAACCGTCACTTCAACTGCCTTTTCCACACTGCACTTGAAGCCATCATCGTTTGGGAAGATTTAGCCATGTTCGGATGAAGGTTTATAATTAACCTCATCTATTACCATGCTGAAGGTATGTGTGGAGAAGTACAGGAGGTGACGTAGAGCAAAGAGGGAAAGGGAGAGTTAACGGGAAGATGGAGATAACAGGAAGGCACCTGTCAGAAAGGATGGATGCGTGTAAAAGGAAGGGGAGGACTCGGGAAAGAAGTGGGGAGGCATGTGAAGACTGGGAGTGAAGGACAAGCCTTACATCATGAAGTAGGAGGGGTAGTAAATAGGACCAGAAAAAGATAAGCAAAGGAAAAACTCACGCACAAAAACAGAGACAAACCTTCGGGAAAAAGGGCATAAACTGAACCCCCCCGAAAGAAAGAACCCCCCCCCTCCTATATATATATATGAAAAACATAAATTATTTTATATTCCTATTTAGCAACTTCTTCAATGTTCATTTAGAGGAAAAGTTTAACACTAAAGTGGAAAAATCATTGAGAGAACGTTTCAAGCTTCAATTTCATTAATGATACTCTTGTAATAGTTTATCATTAATCCCATGATAAGGGTGTTGGGTTAGCTACCGTTTGTACCTAACAACCCTATATATATATATATTATAGAGAGAAAGGGATAAGCAGGTCTAATATAAAATGGAAAAATCAGTTTCAAATTTTTCATTTTAAACAACAAAGCTAAGAACCTAACCGACTAGGGTTTGGATCTTGTGCCCAATATCTTTTAAATTAGTTGCCCTCTTAGGATTTTAGGTGGCATTTATATTTTAGGTGGGTAGCTCAATATGTTTGAAGGCGCTCCATAAGGTGATTATTATTATATTAGATTTCCTCATTTAAGCATCTTCGTCCAAATTTCTCCATTGATTGTTAAGATAAATAAGGTTATTTTCTGTGTATCGCAACTTAATAACACAACGAGAACCAAAGAAACTAATGTGACAGAGCTAACAAACATAATGTACGTTAGGGATTGTGAAATTATGGGTTTGACTTGGTTACAAGGAAAGAACAAATCCTTATACATTCCAACAATTTTTGCGATATTGAGAGCCATAATGTACAACAACAATAATTATGAATGCAACCCCGAAAAAGAGAACATGCCTTTGGACGTGGATTCTGCTCAATTGGATGTTCAGTCTGTAGCAACGCCTCCATTTTTACAACATTCAGAAATGGCACTATGACCGCATTCATCTTGTTTTTGTTGCTTCTAGAACTGTAAATTTAGTTTCCTCTGTCTCAGTCTCTAGTAGGGATAGTCTGCACCATTCTAGGTACAATATGCGGCCTAGTGAAGAGTCTACCTTGGAAAGGGGAGGACTAGGGTTCGATTCGTGAGAGATTCATATCACAAAAGGCAAGGGTATAAAATCTTACCTATCCAAAGCAAAAGAAAAAGCTAGGAAAAACATAGTTTTTGGAAGACAATCCTTAATAGATAGGGATCTTAGAGCAAAAATAGCCCCAGTTGGGGTTTCCAAATGAGGATTATTTCCTTCAATTACAGGGGGTTGGCGAACCCTTGAAAAAAATCATCTCTAAGGAGGATGGTTGATTTGGTTGCTGGGGATATTATTATTCTTTAGGAAACTCTTGGGGAAATTTCTTTAGTGACCAAGCTCTTGGAAGAGATTTTTAAATGATGGAAGTTCAATGCAGCAGATGTGAGAGGTCATTCGAGTGGGTTGGAAATCAGATGGAATCCCATCTAGATCAATGTAAAAAACTCTTGGGGATTTCTCTCAGGCTTGGCTATTGACTTTTCCTCTGAAGAACTAGCTCTTGATTTTCATCTTTTGAACATTTATGGACCATACCAAGATAGGGAAGGTTTCTAGAATGACTTATTGATAAAATCTTTCATAAACTCGGGTTCCCTAATTCTAGGCAGTGACTTAAACCTCTCTCTTGGAGAGTCAGATATTTGGGGTCCAAAAGAAGTGGTGGATCCCCCAAAGGACTTTTTTCAGGAAAAATTTAAAGAGAAAAATATTATAAACATTGAACCAATTTAGAGGATGTCAACTTGGAGAAACAAGCGGACCAAAGAGGATTGGATTGCAAAAAGACTAGATTGTTTTCTGATTGTTGATTCTCTTTCAGAAGAGATCACAAATCTCAGATAGTGGGTCAATAGTGGTGGGGACTCTGATAATTTTCCGGTGGTTTTTCAAATGGAAGGAAGAAGGCAAAAACCACCTAGTCCCTTAAAATTTAACTCAATTTGGTTTAAGGAAGAGGAGTTCCAAACTATTTTAAAGGAATCCTGGATCCCTTTTGATCCCAAGGTACATCAGTTTGGAGCAAGGCATTTCGTTGAAAATTTAAAAAAGCTAAAGCATGCCACCATCATTTGGGATTCCCAGAAGAAAATCAAAGATTCCCATGCCTTGAAAGAAGTCGAAGTGGAGCTAAAAACTATCTATGACTCTGAAAGTGGAGGATTTCTATCCTCTAATTCAAAATAATAACTATTTAGACTTGAAAGCCAGCATAAGAAATTGATCGCAGATCAAGAGGAAGCGTGGAGGCTTAAAATTAGGGCATTTTGGCTCAAAATTGGGGATGAAAATACTATTTTTTTCCAAGCCTATGCCAAAGGGAGGAAAATTCATAATACTATATGGAGTTTGAAAAACTCAGTCGGCCAAGAATTCAATTCATTTGAGTGTCTTGCACAACTAAGAAAAGATCACTTTCAGTCGCTCTTTAAAGCACAAGAAAGACCTTCTATAACAGAGTTTGTGAGGATTTCCCAATTCTTCCCATCCTTTGCAAATGAGGGCCATAATCAAGACCTAATGGTGGAATTCACAGATGAGGAGCTTCAGACAATACTCCATAGCATCTAGAAAGACAAAAGTCCGAGTCCAGATGGATGGCCGATAGACTTCTTTTTGGATGCCTATGATGTGTTGGGAGTGAACCTACTTAGGGTGGTGGAAGAATCTAGAGTATATGGGAGAATTTGACATCGTTTAACTCGACATTAGTCACCCTCATTATGAAATTCGACGATCCTTCCTCCTTCAACGATTTTTGGCCTATCTCTTTATGTAACAACATATACAAAATAATTGTGAAGATAATTGCTCGAAGGATTAGAGCTGCTTTTCTAATTAATTAATGAAGAATAGTTTGGGTTTCTTGAAGGAAGGTAGATCCATGAGGCCATTGGAGTGGCCAAGGAGGTTTTGCACAATCTGAAATCCAGAAATTCAAAAGGGGTGATTCACAAACCTGACTTGTCAAAATCTTATGATCATGTTAACTAGATGTACCTGTGGCTTATGCTCACTCATATAGGTTTCGAAGTTCCTTTCATCAATTGGGTTAGGAGATAAATCACCATAGTTTCATTTGTCATCCTCATCAATGGTTCTCCTTCACGTTTCTTTCATGCAGAAAGAGGCTTGCATCATGGGTGCCCCCCGTCTCCTCTTTTGGTTACTGAAGGGCTTAGACGGACTCTAGTGAATTCCAAGTAGACAAGAGCTTTCAAGGGAGTTGACACGTCCCCTCCCGTTCTCTCGAACCACAGAGGGAACATGAACGCAATATGGGGTGTGTCTATTTCTCCCCCAAAGCCATATGACAAAATTTACCATTTAAATAAAATTACACAGCGGAATTAAATCATAATAACATACACACAGAATGGGATGCATATGCCGATTTATCCGAGGCAGAATGAGGAAACACATATAGAGAATTAATCCCCTTCTCATGCTATGCATAGGCTTTATACTGACTAACTTAAGGTAATCATTTCATTCAATTAACATGAATAATTAAACATTCATAACAGAACACATAATGTAAATAATTTAAACCAGAGAGAGCACTTATATTTCAAGATGAAACTGTCCAAGCAACTGGCTATGTGAGAGCAACGTTCCACCCAACCGTAGGTCTCTGTCCAACCTGTATTCTTTCAGCTGAGAGACCACCCTCGAGTTGGGTTGTGTATCCACTAAGGAGGAACTAAGCAGGCTCACTCACAACCATGGTTTCACACAAACAGTCATGCTAAGCCAACACACAGTTGGGTTTATCAAGCAATTCCAACCTCTGTTCTATCTTCTTCTCTATCATCTAAGCTGGGATTTTTCTCAGTTTTTGTGGCCAAATGACTCTATCCCGTAATTGGATTTTCGGGCCATAAAAACTGGGTTTTCCTATGGAATTTTGGGCATCTAATACTCTCAAATTTTCCCAAGTTTCAGGTCTATGGAACCCCCATTGGATTTAACTGTCCACACAATTTTATGGCTTTTTTTGCACTTCAAAACGTGGTTTCATTTAAAGTTGCAATTTATGATTTTTATCACTGCTGGGCATGTGTAATGGATGAAAACTGAATCTTAGATGTTCCACAATGGAATGGAAATGAGTAAAAATGAATTCCCATGAGGTAGAGTGACTTGTGGGTCAAGGAAACAAAGCCCATACCCTGCCATACGAATTTTGGGCTGCCCATGCTCCATTGAAGCTTTGGCTGATTTCTTCAACTACTTCCTTACAACAGAATTAAATGTCAGCAAGGAAAGTCAAATGGGTTCTCAATATGACATTTGGAAGCATATGGTTCAACTCCACAACCCCTTCACCACTCCCTAGTGGATACACATGACCCCCTCCTATTAGTTGCTTCCATATCCATTTTTTTGGTATTTTATTGCATGATGTTTATTTACATCATTTTTACAATTTCCATGGCTTAATAGCACATGGATAACATAATGTAATGTCCCTTGTCAGGAATTTTATTAAAATGACAATTTTCCACTTTTTTTTCCCTAGTTCGACCTTTGACTAGTTTTGATTTCTAGGTCCCAAATTTGCTCCAAATGATCCCAAATATTCTGAGAAGGTATATGAATGATATTAGAACATAAATATTTGTTTCAGGGGTGCCTTTGGACCTTTAAAATACTTCTGCAAATCCTCTTTCAATTCTGGTCAATGTAGGTAACTTTACTAGTGATTTCCCTTTGACTAGTATTGGTCTCTAGGTCTCAAATTGACTCCAAATGCCTTCAAATATTCAAGGAAGGTGTATTAATGATATTAGGACTTGAATATGATGTTCAGGGATGATATATGGCCACCAAAAGACCTCTGAAAACTCTCTTAAGATTCTGGACCAAGTATGCAATTTTACTAGTAATTTGGGGTTCAAATCCCCCTGAGGTAAGTACTGAAAATGGCTTCCCAAATGCCTCCAAACCCACTCAAATTTATGAACAGAGGTATGTAATGTGTTAAGTATGTTATTAAGGTCTCATATGCACCATTAATGGTTTATTACAACTGTTCACACCCTCTTCCATTCAACTGCAAAAATCCTCAATTCGACCCTTGGGGAAATGGCACTATTTCACCTCCCAATACAACTAAACTGAGTAAAAATGCTTCAAATGCTCAAGTACAGTACATGAAACATGTAGAAGACATCCATGGCAGTATATTGACCACAAATATATCAGAGAATCATCCATTCATTCGAAATCATCATCAATACATTGGCTCACAACAAGGTAGTGGGGAAATGGCATTGTTCTTCCATTAAAAATGAGATTTATACATTTCTACTTGGAATTTCGACTTGAAACTTTTTGGAGATGAAGAACAGAGTATTTAATTCATATTAAAAAAGAAATGGGGCATTAAAATCTTCCCCAAAGAGTACAATAGCTCACCAAAAATGCCCTCCCTCAAGGATCAAGAATATGCCATCAAAACTGGAAATGGTTGAAGGAGTGAGCTGCAATAGAAGAAACCATGAGCTTCCCTGTAGCTTACACCTGAAAATAAAGACTCCGTTAAATCTCCAAATGAAAGGTCTGAATGGCCTTTCCAATTATCAACTTGGATGTGAATCTTTCACCCTCGAAATTGGCTAAGGCAAGAAACTAGTCATCCACTAGCTCTCCCTCTTCACAAATGCAATTGCAAATTCTACAAATGATCAAAAGATGATTTCATTATTTTTTATTGACATTTATAAAGTTCTATTGTCCTCCATGGGTCGAATTCCTTCCAAGAGACTCATGCCAACTCAAGTTGGGAAGAGATTCCAAAGAACACCACTTGTACAACAATTCCTAGTCTCCCACTTCCACCAAATCACATGTGGAAGAATCTTAGCTGCCCTAACACCCTTGAGCGCCCTCTTGGAGTCTATTTTTAGCCCTGACATGTCATATATGTCATATGTCAGCCTTCAGGTCTGATTTGTGTCATAGGTGTCATAGCATCTTCATCATTGTTGTCATAGAGCTAGGGAATCTAGCCCAAGTGTCTCACTAGCTCCAAATTGCCTCTTCCTCTTCCATGGGAGTTACTCTTCCTCTATATTTCGACCTTGGATGATTCATGCCATGAATAATACCTTTTGGACTCCCCAAAGTATGTTACCATTCACCTTGAATTCGAATTGGTGAGAGAATGATGCCAAGTGTAGTGGGAAAATCTAGCCATATGTGGGTCCCACTTCCTCCATGTGTCTTCATGATGAAATGCCACTTTGATTTTCACTTGTATATATTTATTTAGCTCCTTTATTAAATATTTATGCCATTCTAATGTTCAAACATCATTTATTATCCCCATTATTCCAAATCCCAAAGCTTCCACCCCAAACCTAGGAAACTAGTAATTTTCCTCCTTGGCAATTATTTGACCTTTAGCATCAATTTGACAAACTCTAATGAATAGGGCCAATGTGATTAGGCCATTGTGACCCAATACCAAATTTGGGACATGACACATAATATCAAATACATTCATTTTTAAATAAAATCCTAGCATCCACTAGCAGGGCCTTGGCCTTGAGCTCCACGCTAGAAAAACATACATCGCATGTATACAATATTTACATTAAAAGCCAATATATCCTAAGGGTCAAAATGGGGGTATTACAATCCCCTCCCCATTAGAATACGTCCTCGGTGTTCGAATACTTAGGAATACTTACACATTTTACATACGTCCAAAATTTTCAAAAATGTTCCAGGTCTGCCCTGCATTCTATCCTTTACTTGAACTTTCAGGACCAAGTCCTTTGGCTTCCACAAGCTGCCCCAACTGTCTTTCATCTTCCCATTCTGCAAGTGGGAATTGCTCCACAACAATCCCTTCCTTTTCTTTACCTTCCAGCTGATCTACAAGTCTGGAAACTTCATGGTTGCTATCCCTCTTGGTGCTCCTTGTTGGGAAGTTGTGGAGGCAATGATTTCCTCCACATTCCCAACATTTCAGTGGTTGTTTCTTCTTTACCTGCTCAGTTTCCTTTGAGTCTTCCAACCTAGAACGTTTCTTAATGGACTGATTGGATGAATGCCTCTTCATTGATCCATTGTCCCATCTATTGATGATTTCTTCCAGAATGATTTTTACCTGCTTTTGTAGACAAACAGAGTCCTGCAAAACCTTGTGGTTCATCTCATTCTGCTGCTTTTGTAGCTTGAGCATTTCTCCAAGATTTTCTTCGCTCTTGGCAATTGTTTGGAGAATATCTTCAGCCAAATCAAATAGCTTTTGGTCTGCTGCCATGGCCAATGTGCACAACTGACCACACTTTTCTTACGAGCAACACTTGCTTGTAACAACTGTGAAAATCCTCACAGCAGATCTAAGAGATGATGTATACCTCACAAGAAAGTAATTGATTACGCAAGAAAATAGAAGAAGAGTGGTCAATGCAGTATAATGAGCAACAGAATAATAATACAATAGAACTCAAATAGAAGCAAAAGTACTTCACACACACTAATTAATTAATTAATCACAATATAGACAAATAAATAGTACAATGCATGAGGATTCGAATGCCTAAGTTGGAAATTCGAATAAGCCTTCATAGAGTGATTAAAGGATCACTGGAGTGTCATCGGAGCACAACTAGTAGTCTATCTCATCATTAGTGGAGTCATCAATGCTCAAGTAACTGTCAACCATCAGTCAAACTGAGTCTAACTGAGTGTGGTAGGTGTAACTGAGTGTAACTTAATGAAGGAGGCTCAGTGGAGGGTGCATGAGGAGCTAACTGGAGTCAAAATGGGCAATCTAGTCTCACTGAGGATCCATCGAAGTGATACAGTCAGTTGAGAGTCAGTCTAGCCTTAAATCAAGGAAAGAACTGATGATAACTCAATTAATTGAAGTGCAACTGAGTGGTAGGTGAGAGAGGGCGCATGAGATGCATGCAATTGCATGAAGGGGCACACTAAGCACTAGAAGGGATAAAACTGATCTGAGAGAAGCTCCCGGGGGCTGGCTAACTGAGGGCTAGGTGCTGGACTGATGACTGGGATGCATGAAAATGCATGCAAACCCTAAATAATGCATGCAAATCCTAAAAGTGCATGCATGACTGAAAATGTTGCTAGGACTAGGATGGAGTATAGGAATACCCTAACACCCCCCCTTAATCCATCCCGGGCCCTGGTCACTAAGACCAAAGGTCACCCAATACAATGAATAATAAAAGTCAATAAACCGAGGAAATGGGGAAAACCTCATGGGAAAAATACCCCCCGTCAAAATAGACTGTAAGGCACACACAAAAATAAATGATCCAAACTCAAGTAAGTGTGATGCTTGGTCATATGTCTGGAGGTATCTTCTTCTTGGGAAGAAGTGGATCATGCTCAGAAAGCATGTGCTTGTACTTGCTCTTCAAATCGAATGTGATGAGAACAAATCCAAAAGTATGATGATGATCCTTGAACTTGTGATTTGAATCAGCTGAGGTAGGATCAAAAACATGAATGTGCAGATAGTCTTTTGTCTTCTCCTTCGAACCATCATGGGTGAGATTATGCCAAAAAGAACCATCAAATAATAATGATTGCTTGGAATCCAAATCAGCTCCAAGACTTGATAAATGGTTTGTTGAGATCTCCTTTGAACTTGCAGGGGTGAGATCAAAACCATCATATGCATGAGAAATTATCCCAAGTAGTAATGCTTAGAATCCAAATTAGATCCAAGACTTGAATCATGGTTTCTTGAGATCTCCTTTGAACCATGAGAGGTGAGATAAAAACCAGTAAATTCATAAGAAATTATCCCAAGCGAATGGCCATGGTTTCTTGAGATCTCCTTTGAACCAGCAGGGGTGAAATCAAAACCATGATATGCATGAGAAATTATCCCAAGCAAATGGCAATAGCCATAATCTTCAATAACCTTATGAAAGCATAAAATAATGATCATATAGTAGTAAATAAGAGGTGATTGCTTGAGGAGAGCGAATGCATTACCTCCAATAGCTAATTTTACCTCCGAAATATTCATGCGATCATGAGGCAAACCAACAAACTCTGTTGCATGAGAGGATTTAGGACCTTCTGCAATATCTAGAGTGTGAGCTCGCACATAAAGAGAAGAAATTTGGAGCATGAGTGTAGAATCTGCAAGTTCTTCTTCTTTGTGGACAACTTCAATATGAGATGTGTTTGATACTGGTTCATGATCAATGAGATCATCAAGGAGGGCGAATGCATCACTTTGCTTGTTCTCGAAATGGTTTGGAACAATTCCTTCATTATGTCTGCCGAATCTTTCCTCCAGATGGTCCCATAGCTCTCTTGGAGTTTCAATAACGTCAAGGTATTGGTATATCATGTATTCAAGCAAATAAAGCATCATTGCTCCAAAGGCTCTGTCACCTTTATTTAACTAATCAATCTCCTCTTCAGAGGATTCGAACTCTCTTTCAAAATGACAATCAAAGAGATCATGGCTCTTCAAATATGCTATCATTTTTGGTTTCCATTCATCATAGTTGAATGGAGAAGGAGGAGTAATTCCTGATGAATACATTCAAGTTGTAGAAGACTTGCAAAAACAATAGAGAATGTCTGCAACTGCTATTGATGCAAAAATGCAGAAACTGCTGCACTCGAAATCTTGATAATAACCTGCAAAAAACTCTCAGGAATGGAGATAAACAATACTCTCAACATGCTCTGATACCATGTGAAAATCCTCATAGTAGATCTAAGAGATGATGTATACCTCACAAGAAAGTGATTGATTAAGCAAGAAAATAGAAGAAGAGTGGTCAATGTAGTATAATGAGCAACATAATAATAATACAATAGAACTCGGATAGAAGCAAAAATACTTCACACACACTAATTAATTAATCACAATATGGACAAATAAATAGTATAATGCATGAGGATTCGAATGCCTAAGGTGGCAATTCGAATTAGCTTTCATGGAGTGATCAAAGGATCACTGGAGTGTCATCGGAGCACAACTAGTAGTCGATCTCATCATTAGTGGAGTCATCAATGCTCAAGTAACCGTCAACCATCAGTCAAACTGAGTCTAACTAAGTGTGGTAGGTGTAACTTAATGAAGGAGGCTTAGTGGAGGGTGCATGAGGATCTAACTACAGTCAGAATGGGAAGTTTAGTCTCACTAGAGATCCATCGAAGTGATACAGTCAGTTGAGAGTCAGTCTAGCCTTAAATCAAGGAAAGAACTGATGATAACTCAATTAATTGAAGTGCAACTGAGTGGTAGGTGAGAGAGGGCGCATGAGATGCATGCAATTGCATGAAGGGGTGTACTAAGCACTAGAAGGGCTAAAAATGATCTAAGAGAAGCTCCCGGGGGCTGGCTAACTGAGGGCTAGGTGCTGGAATGATGACTGGGATGCATGCAAACCCTAAATAATGCATGCATGACTGAAAATGCAAATAATGAAAATGCTGCTAGGACTAGGATGGAGTATAGGAATATCTTAACACCTCCCCTTAATCCATCCTGGGCCCTAGTAACTAAGACCAAAGGTCACCCAATACAATGAATAATAATAGTCAATAAACGGAGGAAATGGGGAAAACCTCATGGGAAAAATACCCCCCCTCAAAATAGACTGTAAGGCACACACAAAAATAAATGCTCCAAACTCAAGCAGGTGTGATGCTTGGTCATATGTCTGGAGGTATCTTCTTCTTGGGAAGAAGTGGATCATGCTTAGAAAGCATGTGCTTGTACTTGTTCTTCAGATCGAATGTGATGAGAACAAATCCAAAAGTATGAGTATGATCCTTGAACTTGTGATTCGAATTAGTTGAGGTAGGACCAAAAACATGAATGTGTAGATAGTCTTTTGTCTTCTCCTTCAAACCATCATGGGTGAGATTATGACAAAAAGAACCATCAAATAATAATGATTGCTTGGAATCCAAATCAACTCCAAGACTTGATAAATGGTTTCTTGAGATCTCCTTTGAATCAGCAGGGGTGAGATCAAAACCATCATATGCACAAGAAATTATCCCAAGTAGTAATGCTTAGAATCCAAATTAGATCCAAGACTTGAATCATGGTTTCTTGAGATCTCCTTTGAACCATAAGAGGTGAGATCAAAACTAGTAGATGCATGAGAAATTATACCAAGCGAATGGCCATGGTGTAGCTAGGGTTTTACCCCTAGCTTGTGCCAATGAGCACCTACTAAGGAGAATGGACTCCTTAGTAGCAGTTCAGTATATTAAACTAATTATGCAAAAACAAAAAATTAAATTATTTCTAAGACAAGCATGAAGCATAAACACCAAAATGAAAGAATGACTTTGTATTGATGTTACCTTGAGTGTCAAGGTTGGTGAAGCCCTTTGCAGTGTCCAAGAGGATGCTCCAAGCTTCTGAATGCTCCTTCTCCTTCTCCAATGTTGGGGATGGGCCAAAGGTAGCTCTCAAGGTGAAAATAGTCCAAAGGTGAACTAGGGTTTCGAGAGAGATTTTGGCAGAGTAAGGGTGCTTGTGATTGTGGATATGGAATAAGGGATCTCCATCACCTATTTATAGTTTTTTGGTGGTGGAGTGCTGACCCATGGTTTTGGGGAACACATGGTTTTGGGCAGCTGTATAGGGTTTTTTCCTCCTTTTCCTCATTATTTTATATTTTTTATTCCTTTTTAGGGGATTTTTGCTATTTTTGGAGGAAAAGGGGGTTTTTTAGCCTTTTTTAGGTTATTTTGAGAGTTTTTTGGCCTTTTGGAGGCATTTTAGGCCTTTTGGAGGCTTTTTAATGGGTTTTTTGGGATTTTTAATGGAAATATGGTAGGAAAATGGACAAATGAGTCATATAATGTGGTAAATGAGCTAGTGAGCACTTTTTGGGTGTTAACAGATTGCCCCCTGATGTGCGAGGTCAGGAGCTCATCGTATGGCCGATGGACATCATAAGTCATGAATGGTTTTCCTGGGATGTGGAGAGAAGAGAAGAAACAAACTGAAGCCCGGAACAACGATCCCGAACAACTGCAAGAACTAAAAGTACATAACCTCAATAATGGATGAGGAATCATCTGATCATATGGACGAGGCGGGCATTCCCATGCTCGTATCAGGATATAACATAATAACAACAATGGGGTCCAAAAAAATGGGGACCTGAAATATACATGACCTCAAATACTGACTGAGGAATAATCTCAATATATGGACGAGGCGGGCATACCCATGCTCGTATCAAGATACATAAATATAACTGTAAGGCCCGAAAAAAGGGGGACCTGTAAGGTACATGACCACTGTGTACATCATAAGAGTCCAGAGGGGACACAAAT
This sequence comes from Larix kaempferi, assembly GCA_027924585.1. Classification (NCBI taxonomy): domain Eukaryota; kingdom Viridiplantae; phylum Streptophyta; class Pinopsida; order Pinales; family Pinaceae; genus Larix; species Larix kaempferi. The sequence continues at coordinate 5,356,820 of BSBM01001334.1, forward strand.
CTGAGACGTACTGCTGAGCAGATCATGTGTGAACTGCAGAACTGGTGCACTGGAACAATCAACAGTGCTACTGAGTGTGGTACCAAAGGAACTGATGAGCGGCTGGATCATAGTGACTGGGGTCAAACTCTCCATGGTACACTGAACTGGAACTGATCTGGGACTGAAACTGGGTACTCAAGGAAGCATGAAACTGGATGGCTTCCGAATACAAACGCCAACGCAGCCCGGACATCCACGGGAACATACAACTGGGCGTTCCGAAGTGACTCACCAATGTGCTAGAGTCGGGGGAAATCCGGGGTCTTCGACAAAAAACTGATGGAATATAATCCTACGCGATCCTCAACGATGCGATCAAGGTGCTGAAGTCGAGCATGTGAGGAACAACCACGCAGAGAGGCAATGATGTCTCCTCTCAGAATGATCCGTAGGCACTTACCACAGATGGTGATAAGTCCAAGGCGTAGGGACCTCTGGGCCTATCCTCTGGAATAGAGGAGCTGTCGTCGACAGAGGGAGACCTGCCCCTATCAAGGCAATGATGTTTCCTTGACAGGAGCGCGAGGTACAAGACCGAAATGTGATAGTGCTGATGGCAGGACTGATAAACTGTGGTGGGACAACTGGGCAAGTAGAGCGGGTGGACTCAAACTTCCTTTGTTCAGAGTATGATAATGGGAATGATCTGGCAGCATATGAAACTGACTCAGGGAAAAGGGATCATAGCTGTAATGAATCTGGGGTAATAACTGGCTGAGGGAGACTCAAGCTGGTATAAAATGGTAGGAGACTGCAGAATACTCTGAACAAAGGCGACCGAATTGGGGGTGCTGCCGAGATGATCGATTTGAGTGCCATGAGGCATGGGAGGATACTTCTTCATGGGTTAAGGAACTAGAAGAAGTGTGTGGATAAAATGATACTGTCGTGTGGATTTTACGAGCCCAGGACAGTTCATGCTCGTGGTTGCTTTCAATTTTAAGGAGTCTGAAAGCGATAAGAAGACTCTGAGGTAGTGAAATGGTACTGTCGTGTGGATTTTACGAGCCCAGGACAGTGCATGCTCGTGGTTGCTTTCAATTTTAGAGAGTCTGAAAGCAAGTAAGAAGACTCCAGGGGGTTGCTTTTTCGTAGGTTTAGTCTCCAAGGCCCAAAGAAGCATAAAAGGATGCAATGAAGAACTCTTCTAGTCGGTGTGACTAGAGTATTCCTTTTTCGTAAGTAGTCTACCAGGTCCGGAAAAGGGTTAAACTTATACCAGATAGACGCCCTTTCAGGTACTTTAACGAGCATGAAAGGAAGCAAGATTGCTCGGCGATCTTTTCATTCTTTTAGGAGTCAGAAAAGAGCTTAACGGAAACTCCCTAAGTGCCTTTTTCGTAAAGGACTTGTCCGGCCCGAAAAAGGGATAAAATTATACCGAACAAAAGGAATGGCCAGGCAAGGAGGAAGTGTTCAATCAAGGTTGAGTAATGATGACCAAGAACGAGGGTAGGTGGGAACACTGATGGACCTCCTTGCGGGGTAGATGAAATGGTGGCAAAATAACGAAACATTTGCAGTATGACAGGAGTGAATGGCTCATGTAAAAATGTGGAACAATCCGATGGTGGCCGATGTGGCACGCGAACCGAGGCAACAAGGTGTTGGGACAAAATGTTAAAATTGTACCAAGTGAGAGCGAGAAATGATCTCAAGCATCATCACGAGCTCGGAAAAATGAATCCGGCGATATAAAGGATGTCAAAAATGGGTGACGGCCGATGTGGCACGTAAACCGAGGTGACGGGGGCATTTTGAAAAATGCCCGGAAAATCTGGAGGTGAGAGCGAGAAATGATCTCTAGCATCATCACGAGCGCGGAAATATGAATCCGACGGTGCAAATGATGCGAAAAACGGAGGTCATAAGGACTCCGGAATGGTCAAAGGAAAGAACTATGCGTATCAAATCCAATATACAAGTGACACGTGACCTCAAAAATGGTTGAGATCACAAATGTGAAAAAGTGAGCAGGGTTAATGACCTGCCCCCATGCTATGTGCATGGGGTTTGTGATTTTGGATCACATATGTATTGGTTTGAACAATGGGTTCATCGATGTGCTGAGATAGATGTGATGGGGAAGGTTCAAAATGATTGATCATGCCCCCTATCCCAGGGTCGAGGGAATCTATTATGCTCCTTGACTCAGAGGTGTCAAGGTGATGTTGTTTCTGACGAACGAGGGGTACATCAGGCCATGTGTCAATGTGGTGCTCTATAATGGCAGGGTCAAGACCGGGCATTTCGGTAGAGGACCAGACAAAGACATCACGGAATTCTCTGAAAAGGTGTGTGTAGTCCTCAATCTCTTGTTTACTGCAGAATGCTCCTAAAGTAATGAGTTCAGGGGCACGACCTGGAGCATCAATATCGACTTGGATGACAGGTGAGATGTTGGCCATGTTGCCCTCCTCGAAGGCATCAGGAGCAGGAATAGGGTCCTTGAACCAGTCAACCTTGGTGGGGAGGAAGTCTTTGGATTCGACCGCGTATTGGGTAGCGGTGCTAGAGGAAGACGCTTCTGGGATGAAATAGGAACGGTGGTGCATATCATCCCAAGGATAATCCGGGGCAGTTAGGGCCTCAAGAATCTCCTCATCAGTACGGAAAGTCTGCGTCGTCAAATCGGTTGATGAGGGGGTAGTAGAAGTGTTGGTTGAAGAGATCATGTAGATGATATTAACCTCTTCGGAAGGGGGAGAGACCGGGGGGTAGATCTCCTCAATGGTAGGTGGTGCCGTCTCAAGGTCCAGATTGTTCATCTCATAGAGAGCCGCTCTGTAATCCGGGAGATTGGGACAATGATGTGAATAGTGCCCGTAAATACCGCAGATGGCGCATGAGTGGTTGGTACGTAGGGACTTATCTTTAGGCTTAGGAGTAGGGTTGAGTTCGACAGTTGGGATGTTGGGGTCATCATCGAGCATTTGCATGTGCTTCTGTAATGCAGGTAACTGTGGGCATTGGTGGGTCGCATGGCCCAACTCGTCACACAGCGAGCATTTGGGAGGAGCACGAAACACTGGAGGGTTCTTGACTGTCTTGGGAGGTGGGACAGCAGTGTAAGGTTGTGGACCTCTGCCCCCAGTGGGTTGAAGAGGAGGAGGAGGTGTCGTGGAGGACGAAGGGGTAGGGACCCCGAGAGGTGGGTGGGTGGTAGTAGCCATGGGTTGCACCGGCTGGAGGACGACATCTGGTGTCGGCGGGCGAACGGGAGGCGAAAGGTACCATACAGGTAATCCCAATGTTAACCCAGGGAGGCTAAGGGTAGCCATGACCGGGGCGCTTACTACTCCTGCTGGAGGAACTAGGAAGGGGATCGTATGGATCGGTGTAACACCAATGTGACTAGGTACCAATGGTGGTTTAGGCAACAAGGATGGTTGATTGTTAGGTGGTAGGATGTCATGGGACAAGGTACATAAGTCAGACATTTCGGGCGTAGATGATGGCGGAGGAATGGATTGAAAGGTGGAGGTCATCGGCGCGTCTGAGTAGACTCCAGGCCCCGTAGAAGAAACAAATGAGGTGGAGGCAGGAGAAACAGGTTGTTCAACCATGGGGAGAACATTTTCCGGTGCCGCTGGAGCACTGGGATCATAGTAGGTGAGCTGGTCAATCTTAACCACGCGTCCTTCATGGGGGAACATCATGGTGCGAAAGACAGAAGAGGCAACCGCCCGCATGGCATACATGTAGCTGCGGCCAAGTAGAAGGTTGTAATCCAATTGGGCATTGATTACCTCTATGTCAATAAGAACTGTTTTACCACCTAACTGGACTGGAACGTTGGGTAGAAGGCCTTGGGGCTGGGCCGAACGACCGTCGTAGGCACGTAACGCAGTGGTGGACTGCTGGAGAGGAGGGGATCCTAGCTTCTGCCATACAAATGTAGACATAACGCATGTGGAAGCACCCTCATCAATGATGCACCGATGGATAACAAGATTCCTAACGGAGACTGTAACTTGGAAGGCTAAGCTAGAAGGTAGGCGTGGTTCAGACTGGTCTAAATCAAACGCCATCAAATGTGAATCAGTTGGGTCAATCCCCCCGATGGCGGAAAGTAAAGTCTTGCGCTGGGAAGGGCAGTTCTTCAAGACTTCCAACGCAGACATGGCTGCGGGAGATTGGGCTAGGTCGTCTACGATGTTGTAGTTTGACGCAGCGCGCGCGTTAGGGTTATTGTTGATTCGGCGCAGTGGGAAACGAGGTGCTTTCGCAGCGCCGTCTGTGGGAGGCGGAGGGATGCGTAACGCCTGATCGGTGGGGTGGGCGTTAGTAGTTTTATCCGTGGGAGTGGCTTCAGAGGTGGAGCCATATTGGTTCCGACGGGTCTGGAGGTTGACGTCAGCTGATGACATCATCAATAAGTGGTGGGTACCTGAGTCAAACATGGGTTGATCAGGGGCAGCGTAGGTGATCTGTTGTTGTTGGGGTTGCACGTTAGCTTGAGGGGCCAACGGCTGAGTGTTCACCACGCCTTGGGTCGGTAAGGGGTTTTGCAGCACCAAAGGGGGTTGCTGAGGTTGGGGGGGGTTGGGCGGTGCTTGGGGAGCCGCATGCCCTTGGCGATGGGCCTCGTCAACCCAGAGCTGCCGAGCTCACTCTAAATGTGGGCAAGCGTGGGTGTAATGTCCATAGACTCCGCAAATAGAACAAGGGTGGTTTGTTCGCAAATTGGGGTTTTTGGCCTGCTTGGGCGGGCGATCAGGGTTTTGATTAGCGGGGGCCGCATTGTTGTTGTCAGGGGGATTAGCCGGTTGACCTGCTTGGTCTGTAGGTTGGTTGTTTCCCCGATTACGGCCCTTGCCGCGGTTCTGTTGGCCCTGGTTACGTTGGTTATTCTGGTTTTGCTGCGGGTTATGTTGGGCGTAAACTTGCCCTTGGGCAGCAGGTGGATTTTGAGGTTGCGCAGGTGCAGGAGCAGGCTGCGGAGGATGATATGTAGGTTGAGGCTGAGCAGGTGCAGCAACTTGAGGGGATTGCTGATAGGACTGCGGAGCAGGTTGTGGATGTGCTGCAGGGGCTGCCTGGGGCGGATAATAAGCTGGTGGGGCTTGTGAAGGCGCAGGAGCCGGGGCGGTCTGCTGATGGTAGTAAGGCTGAGGGGCGACTGAAGGAGCATAAGCAGGAGTCGCATACCCAAAGCACTGAGGTGGACACGAAGGTCCATGGGAATGGTGATGTGTCATGGGAGCATACGAGTTGGTTGCTCCAGACTGTGAAGTAGCCCGCGACAGGTCGGGGCCAGGGGTAGGACGTGCTATAGAAAATGGTTGGGGATGCGAAGAAACACGGCCAATGATACCATCTGCAGCGTGGGATGCCCCTGGCGCATCATGATGGGAGGACTCGCCGCGAGGGGCGTCAGGTATAATGGTATAAAGGTAACCCGACTGGGCGTAAATGAGGTCGAACTGCTGTGCCTTAAGGATGGCCTCTTCTTCAGACTGGGGTCTTTCTGAAGCTACATCCTTAGCAATGACGGGAAGCAGGGACTTGAGGAACCAATCGAGGAAGATGCGGTCATCTAATTTAATCTTGCATAAGCTACGGCGTCGACGCCACTCATGGATGTGGTCCGTGATATGGGTAGCCGTGTTTTGTCTACAAGATAGAAGGATCTCAACGCCCGCGTCATAGCGGACAGGCAACTGGAAGAACTGTAGGAAGGTAGAGGCAAGGGAGGCAAATGTGGCGTGGGTCCCATGAGGCTGCTCAATATACCACTTGGCTGTAGAGCCAGTGAAGGTGCGCTGTAAGAGACGGAGGCGAACAGAGTCATCCACAATGGAGTTAGAGGAACACCATAGGTGGAAAGACATGATGTGGTTCTGTGGGTCCTCACCGGCCTTACCCTCGAATTTAGGGATGTCAGAGGGTAGTTTGGTAGGCATATGAGGCCACATAGGGTTGTGTCGAATAGGATCATTGGTCAATCTGGCCAGGTCAGGTAGGTTGAGGCTAGCCATGAACGGCAAACTGGAAGAAGGCTGTGACACAGTAGTGCTGTGGACCAAGTTGGGGCCAGTGCCCCCAAGTGGAGGGACAAGATTTAGGGTGGTGCCCCCAAGTGGGGGAACTGAGGTAGTGGAGGATGGTCCAGCACCACCATGGGTAGTGTGAGCCACTGATGTAGTGGGGATAGGTATTCCCGCTGTGGGAATAGGTACCGTGAGGGGAACGGTAGATGGTTGCCCCATGGAGGGCATACCAAAAACAGGTGTAGTAACTGGTGTAGTGGTGGATGTGCCACCAATGGTCCCTATGGCAAATGGAGTGGAAGTCGTACCAGCCATGGGGCTAGTAGGGGCAGTATAAATAGGGTTCTCAGACTCTTCGTCAGAATCAGAGGTAAAGTAAGGTGCGTCACTATCTGGTGACGGAGACCTACGTCGCTGACGGGTGGAGTCAAGTGACAAGGCTCTAGATCTGTGATGAGTGGTATCAACGGACAATGATCGGAATCTATGACGAGTGGTGTCGAGAGAACCGTGCTGTGGGGGCTCGCCCCTGAGGCGCCGAGAATGTCTCGGGGACTCAATGGTGACAGATGGTGTCTAAATCTCTGTGGGTTGAGGTGAGTATAAAAACAGCTCAAAAATCCTAATGCAACCGAGTGTGCAGAAGGAGAGCTAAAAAGCAAGGCACTCAGGCCAACAACCAACTCAAAACACCCACTGCAACAGCTGTGCTACAATAGGTGGAGTAACAACAAAGATGGTCAGAATACCAACAAGCAGCAGGTTTCCTAAAAAAGAAAAATGGTGGACTCACTAGACCAAAGGGAGGTAAAGGAGCATGCAAACACCTAACTAAAAGTATTCTGACTTAACTAAACATATCCTCTGCAAGGTGATGAAATCCAAGTCAGACAATATGAGTAGGAAAGCCAAGTGGCTATGATATCCCCCTACCGGGAGGGACACCGGGTAGTCAATCCTAGAAGAATGGCAACTAAGATACCCCGTTCATGACACGTCCAGAAAGGTGAATCTGCCGTTTAGTTCGTTGACCGCAATACCCCTATACAGGGATATCCCGCGAACCGCGAAAGGTAGCCCTTCGGTTACTGAATGGAGTGCGGTATTCCACTCAGGCCTCCGGAACCAGTCTCCCGACTTCAACCCTCCTAAGGGAGAGGCCCTCTGATAAACTGGTCGTGACCGTGCCAAAAAGTACTAGGGGATTTTGGTTCCCTAGTTGGACAACAACTATGTCTCAAGTGAAATAACCAAGGGGTGTTATTGGAAGCCTATCCCCCTGATCCTACCTAACTACAATGATTCTTTTGTGTTCCCCAAGTGGGGTTAGAATGTTGGTTTAGTTAGGTACTTTTTAAGGCTCACTTGATTTAATGTGACAGAGTGTGTGCTCGTGAGGTGTTGAACCCAAAAACAGAAGTGCCACAAGGGAGGGCAACTTCCAATCTATCAAAAATGCTGAAATTGATTCTTTTAATTTGCAAAATTTTCTGAAATAAAAATACTGAAATTTTAAAAAGATTCTGTAAAAGGAACAGAAATTATGTTGCAGAAAGGCTGTAAGGAAGTAGGCTGCAGGTGGGACAGAGGGCTGTTCAAATGCAGAAAATATTGCAGCAAGAGGGGCTGGGCTCAAAAACAGAAAAAGAGCAGAAATCAGACCGCGGGTCTGTGGCGGGTCAGAACAGGCCGACCGCGGGTTTGAATGAAACAGCGGCGGTCAGGTCGCGGCTATCGGGCCAATAGTTGCAGTCGGGACGCAGGAAACAGGGGAAAAGGCACAGTCGGGTCGCGGCTATCGGGCCAACAGTGGCAGTCGGGACGCAGGAAAACTGGAAAAAGACACAGTCGGGTCGCGGCAAAATGGCTAACAGGCGCAGTCGGGACGCGCGAAAGAGGCAGGAAGCCGCAGTCGCGACGCAGGAAAAAGGCCGACAGGCGCAGTCAGATCGCGGCAAACAGGCTGATTAGCCACGGTCGAATCGCAGGTAACAGACTTGAATCCGCCGGCAGAGCGTCGGAAGCAGTCTGAGAGCCACGGTCGGATCGCGGGTAAAGGCCTGAAAGGCGCGGTCGGGACGCGACTGCAGAGGAAAAAGACGCGGTATGCAGCGGCCGAAAGGGACAGCCGAAAGAAAAAATTTAAAAACGGAAACCAGAAATTCGAAAACTAGGGGAGTCGCCAAAACTGTAGCTAGGGTTTTACCCCTAGCTTGTGCCAATGAGCACCTACTAAGGAGAATGGACTCCTTAGTAGCAGTTCAGTATATTAAACTAATTATGCAAAAACAAAAAATTAAATTATTTCTAAGACAAGCATGAAGCATAAACACCAAAATGAAAGAATGACTTTGTATTGATGTTACCTTGAGTGTCAAGGTTGGTGAAGCCCTTTGCAGTGTCCAAGAGGATGCTCCAAGCTTCTGAATGCTCCTTCTCCTTCTCCAATGTTGGGGATGGGCCAAAGGTAGCTCTCAAGGTGAAAATAGTCCAAAGGTGAACTAGGGTTTCGAGAGAGATTTTGGCAGAGTAAGGGTGCTTGTGATTGTGGATATGGAATAAGGGATCTCCATCACCTATTTATAGTTTTTTGGTGGTGGAGTGCTGACCCATGGTTTTGGGGAACACATGGTTTTGGGCAGCTGTATAGGGTTTTTTCCTCCTTTTCCTCATTATTTTATATTTTTTATTCCTTTTTAGGGGATTTTTGCTATTTTTGGAGGAAAAGGGGGTTTTTTTAGCCTTTTTTAGGCTATTTTGAGGGTTTTTTGGCCTTTTGGAGGCTTTTTAATGGGTTTTTTGGGATTTTTAATGGAAATATGGTAGGAAAATGGACAAATGAGTCATATAATGTGGTAAATGAGCTAGTGAGCACTTTTTGGGTGTTAACACATGGTTTCTTGAGATCTCCTTTGAACCAGCAGGGGTGAGATCAAAACCATGATATGCATGAGAAATTATCCCAAGCAAATGGCAATAGCCATAATCTTCAATAACCTTCTGAAAGCATGAAATAATGATCATATAGTAGTAAATAAGAGGTGATTGCTTGAGAAGAGCGAATGCATTGCCTCCAATAGCTGATTTTACCTCCGAAATATTCATGTGATCATGATGCAAACCAACAAACTCTGGTGCAAGAGAGGATTTAGGACCTTCTGCAATATCTAGAGTGTGAGCTGGCACAGAAAGAGAAGAAATTTGGAGCATGAGTGTAGAATCTACAAGTTCTTCTTCTTTGTAGACAACTTCAATATGATATGTGTTTGATACTGGTTCATGATCAATGAGATCATCAAGGAGGGCGAATGCATCACTTTGCTTGTTCTCGAAAGGGTTTGGACCAATTCCTTCATTCTGTCTGCCGAATCTTTCATCCAGATGGGCCCATAGCTCTTTTGGAGTTTCAATAACATCAAGTTATTGGTATATCATGTATTCAGGCAAATAAAGCATCATTGCTCCAAAGGCTCCGTCACCTTTATTTAACCAATCAATCTCCTCTTCAGAGGATTCGAACTCTCTTTCAAAATGACAATCAAAGAGATCATGGCTCTTCAAATATGCTATCATTTTTGGTTTCCATTCATCATAGTTGAATGGAGAAGGATGAGTAATTCCCGATGAATACATTGAAGCTGTAGAAGACCTGCAAAAACAATAGAGAATATCTGCAACTGCTACCGCTGCAAAAATGCAGAAACTGCTGCACTCGAAATCTTGATAATAACCTGCAAAAAACTCTCAGGAATGGAGATAAACAATACTCTCAACATGATCTGATACCATGTGAAAATCCTCATAGCAAATCTAAGAGATGATGTATACCTCACAAGAAAGTAATTGATTAAGAAAGAAAATAAAAGAAGAGTGGTCAATGTATTATAATGAGCAATAGAATAATAATACAGTAGAACTTGGATAGAAGCAAAAATACTTCACACACACTAATTAATTAATCACAATATGGACAAATAAATAGTACAATGCATGAGGATTCGAATGCCTAAGGTGGCAATTCGAATTAGCCTTCATGGAGTGATCAAAGGATCACTGGAGTGTCATCGGAGCACAACTAGTAGTCTATCTCATCATCAGTGGAGTCATCAATGCTCAAGTAACCGTCAACCATCAGTCAAACTGAGTCTAACTGAGTGTGGTAGGTGTAACTGAATGAAGGAGGCTTAGTGGAGGGCGCATGAGGAACTAACTGGAGTCAGAATGGGAAGTCTAGTCTCATTGGAGATCCATCGGAGTGATACAGTCAGTATAGAGTCAGTCTAGCCTTAAATCAAGGAAAGAACTGATGATAACTCAATTAACTGAATTGCAATTGAGTGGTAGGTGATAGAGGGCGCATGAGATGCATGCAATTGCATGAAGGGGTGCACTAAGCACTAGAAGGGCTAAAACTGATCTGAGAGAAGCTCCCGGGGGCTGGCTAACTGAGGGCTAGGTGCTGGAATGATGACTGGGATGCATGCAAATGCATGCAAACCCTAAATAATGCATGCAAATCCTAAAAGTGCATGCATGATTGAAAATGAAAATAATGAAAATGCTGCTAGGACTAGGATGGAGTATAGGAATATCCTAACACCCCCCCTTAATCCATCCTGGGCCCTGGTAACTAAGACCAAAGGTCACCCAATACAATGAATAATAACAGTCAATAAACCGAGGAAATGGGGAAAACCTCATGGAAAAAATACCCCCCCTCAAAATAGACTGTAAGGCACACACAAAAATAAATGCTCCAAACTCAAGCAGGTGTGATGCTTGGTCATATGTCTTGAGGTATCTTCTTCTTCGGAAGAAGTGGATCATGCTCAGAAAGCATGTGCTTGTACTTGCTCTTCAGATCGAATGTGATGAGAACAAATCCAAAAGTATGAGGATGATCCTTGAACTTGTGATTCGAATTAGTTGAGGTAGGATAAAAAACATGAATGTGCAAATAGTCTTTTGTCTTCTCCTTCGAACCATCATGGGTGAGATTATGCCAAAAAGAACCATCAAATAATAATGATTGCTTGGAATCCAAATCAGCTCCAAGACTTGATAAATGGTTTCTTGAGATCTTCTTTGAACCAGCAGGGGTGAGATCAAAACCATCATATGCATGAGAAATTATCTCAAGTAGTAATGCTTATAATCCAAATTAGATCCAAGATTTGAATCATGGTTTCTTGGGATCTCCTTTGAACCAGCAGGGGTGAGATCAAAACCATGATATGCATGAGAAATTATCCCAAGCAAATGGCAATATCCATAATCTTCAATAACCTTCTGAAAGCATGAAATAATGATCATATAATAGTAAATAAGAGGTGATTGCTTGAGGAGAGCGAATGCATTACCTCCAATAGCTGATTTTACCTCCGAAATATTCATGTGATCATGATGCAAACCAACAAACTCTAGTGCAAGAGAGGATTTAGGACCTTCTGCAATATCTAGAGTGTGAGCTGGCACAGGAAGAGAAGAAATTTGGAGCATGAGTGTAGAATCTGCAAGTTCTTATTCTTTGTGGACAACTTCAATACGAGATGTGTTTGATACTGGTTCATGATCAATGAGATCATTAAGGAGGGTGAATGCATCACTTTGCTTGTTCTCGAAAGGGTTTGGACCAATTCCTTCATTCTGTCTGCGAATATTTCATCCAGATGGGTCCATAGCTCTTTTGGAGTTTCAATAACATCAAGGTATTGGTATATCATGTATGCAGGCAAATAAAGCATCATTGTTCCAAAGGCTCCGTCACCTTTATTTAACCAATCAATCTCCTCTTCAGAGGATTCGAACTCTCTTTTAAAATGACAACCAAAGAGATCATGGCTCTTCAAATATGCTATCATTTTTGGTTTCCATTCATCATAGTTGAATGGAGAATGAGGAGTAATTCCTGATGAATACATTGAAGCTGTAGAAGACCTGCAAAAACAATAGAGAATATCTGCAACTGCTATTGCTGCACTCGAAATCTTGATAATAACCTGCAAAAAACTCTCAGGAATGGAGATAAACAATACTCTCAACATGCTCTGATACCATGTGAAAATCCTCATAGTAGATCTAAGAGATGATGTATATCTCACAAGAAAGTAATTGATTAAGCAAGAAAATAGAAGAAGAGTGGTCAATGCAGTATAATGAGCAACAGAAAAATAATACAGTAGAACTCGGATAGAAGCAAAAATACTTCACACACACTAATTAATTAATCACAATATGGACAAATAAATAGTACAATGCATGAGGATTCAAATGCCTAAGGTGGCAATTCGAATTAGCCTTCATGGAGTGATCAAAGGATCACTAGAGTGTCATCGGAGCACAACTAGTAGTCTATCTCATCATTAGTGGAGTCATCAATGTTCAAGTAACCATCAACCATCAGTCAAACTGAGTCTAACTGAGTGTGGTAGGTGTAACTGAATGAAGGAGGCTCAGTGGAGGGCGCGTGAGGAGCTAATTGGAGTCAGAATGGGAAGTCTAGTCTCACTGGAGATCCATCGGAGTGATACAGTCAGTTGAGAGTCAATCTAGCCTTAAATCAAGGAAAGAACTGATGATAACTCAATTAACTGAAGTGCAACTGAGTGGTAGGTGAGAGAGGGCGCATGGAGGGGTGCACTAAGCACTAGAAGGGCTAAACTTATCTGAGAGAAGCTCCCGGGGGCTTGCTAACTGAGGGCTAGGTGCTAGACTGATGACTGGGATGCATGCAAACCCTAAATAATGCATGCAAACCCTAAAAGTGCATGCATGACTGAAAATGCAAATAATGAAAATGCTACTAGGACTAGGATGGAGTATAGGAATATCCTAACAACAACTGCAACCAATTGCTTCAATTTTTCACCTGTGAAGTTCATCATTACAAATCTTGTTAGGACAAGCATAACATAAACATTAAAAATTAGTCAGTTATTTTCCCACTTGACATAGAGAGCCCATGCTATAATCATGAGACTTCCACGCTTTTCATGCTTTCCCAACATACACATGAACACATTCATGTTCATCCTTCTCAGGGAATTAACTATTTCAGCATTCACAATTTATTTCAAGCAAATAAACACAATCAACTCCCAGTCATAACATACATTCAACAATTTTCCATTTCTAAGATGCATCAGTCAAAAGGAAAGAGAAGAGTAAGAGTTCCCCCATCTTAGTCTTGTTCCAATCTGGAGCCACACCATCATTGTGGTTCTATGCTCCTTAGCCTCTTTCACTTCAATGTGAATGCTCGACTTGCCCTTTTCTTGTTTTGGCTATGCCACTTTGTGTCTAAGGTTTGTCCAAGGATTTCTCCATCAGGGAATCCCCTCCCCATGGTTTTTTTTCCACAGAACCTTTGGCTGCTAGGACCCACACATGTCCACTAACACCATTCTTATAATTTCTGCTCATATTGAGTTTTCTAGGACAATCACATGTCCAAATGCATCCTTAGGATGCCTTCAAGGCTTCTTGCTTCCTGCAATGACCCAGGTTTCCAACATAGAAACAAGAGTGTATCAGCTTGGTTGTCATAAGATCGTTCATGAAATTTTCATTATCCAAAATAATAAATGAATGAAAATTAAATATTTATCTGTATTGGACATTTCCTCTCCGGTCCATAGGGTCCTACTTTACTTTACAAGCCTTGGGATCACCTGTGGAATTGGATGTTGGCTAGCATGCAGGCTACTCCATACCATCCAAATAGTCAATGCAGAACCAGTACTCCAACTAGGTTTATTAGGCATTGGTGGTGCCAAACCAGTCCCATACCTGGTTTTACCTCTCCATTTCCAAGCCAACACATCTATCTAGGTCATCATCCAATGGAAGGAAACTGCACCACAACCATTTATAGGTCAAGGCTCTACTACGGAGCCATAGGAATATAACAACCCTTCACCAATACCTCCACAACATCCACAAAAACCAAGTAAATAATGCCAAACCAGTACACCGACTGGGTTTATTAGGCATACAACAACGCTTTGTCAATACCTCCACAACATCCAAGTAACTAATGCCAAACCAATACACCGACCGAGTTTATTAGGTATACAAAAACCCTTCGTCAATAGCCCTTCAAAACAACCCCTTTACTTTGCTTCCTTAGTGTGCAACACCAATTGCATCTGTTCAGGATCACAACACAAGATGGATAAGCAAGCTCATCAGTATTGTTGTTCCAAAATTGCAAGCATATTTCATAACATTCACTATCAAATATTGAAACACCAGGAATGCATCCATTCTCTTAGGGTGTAGTCAATATTGACAACCCTATCATAACCCATCACCAGAAATGTGTGCACCCCTTTCCGATGTGAACCATGTAGACCCTAATCATACTCAAGCAGTCTGAAATAATATAAATAAAATAAAACATGCTTTGCATATTAACCCTAATAATTAGACATGCATGTTCTTCACTAGGGTTACAAAATACTTATCCCTTTTTAGATGTATTCTCTCTTCATTTGCGAAGAATGGGGGCTCCCTTCTCTGAGTCGATAGTCCTTCAGTTTTCCACCCCAATCTTTTCACGTTCCATAACCCACATATACCTTCTTGGCATAATTTTACCATCTCACTCACATGGTTTTCCAACATGCAGTTCAACTAAGATGTCATCTTTAAAATATGCAACGTCGTTTCACCAGAAACCCATTTCCAAAGCATGGGGTCCTTTCCATGGAGTTTGGCTTCTGTAGGCCATCACACATGGTCTTCCTGCAACACTTATCAAATAGCCAAACAGTTAGCAACATTTAACAATAAAATTCAAATATGATTGTTTCATAACCAATCAATGGCACTAATAATTAAATTCAATATGAATTTGCAATTATGTCTACTACATAAATCGATTTGCTTAGTCATGAGGCTATCCCCATATTGTTTGTCTCTTGTAAGTGGCACTACTCTGCCCATTAGAATTTTATGCTTGCTACCATAACATGAACATCCACTTACAACACGTCCTCCTGACACAGTTCTATGCAAGCCAACGGTGATTAGCAATTATCAATAAATTCTCAAATCTGAAATCTACAAGTTCAAAATTGACAATATGTTATGCACATAAACTATTTTTACAACCATGAGATCCTTCTCATGAGGTTTGGCTCTTTCACATGGTATATTCCAGCCTTCATCCTGGACTTACCCACATTGCCATGCCCAAAACCATCTACCTGAAATCTGAAATTTCAATCAGCCAAACACTTTGTAAGTCTCTATGCATATAATATTTCGTTGCTGCAATAGTCACTGAGGCATTTTCATAATTATAACACTCCATAATTCAAACACTTCCAGCTGTTAACATCTCAATATCACCAAAACTCATTTACTTCATGTGAATAATTATCATACTAAAACTGCAAGGTACAGTCACATCATTCATGCAATTTACATGAAACTTTAGATACTCATTACTTCACAGTCATATCTTTTATACAACTCTGCCCTTCCACAGAGCATTCCGACAGCCCATCAATCATGACTACCTTCTTCATGCACTTCCTATCCTGCATTCACAACAACTCATAAAATGATCTCAAAGTTACCAATAATTCTATCATTTCGGTCATCAACAAAATCAAATTATTACAACCATGCCTTCACACCATGCATATTAACATATGCACCCACACATGTAGGCATGCATAGCCATAACAGGACCATCTGCCCTTGCGTGCTTTGATTCTTAAACTCACAACCAACACACATGCATGACATTCTCTTTCATATGAATGCATTGAGGTTTCTAAGCAACTATAGGGTGTAAGGCTCCCTGCCTTCACTTACCCACACCTCACCATACTCGGTAGGATGACATTAACATTCAGGCACTCAATACCACATGCAAACCAAATCAACATAGTTTAAACATAGTTGAAGGTATCTTACCAAATCCTCTTTCAACATTCATGCAATTAGGCACAAATAACCATTATCAACAACATTAGCCGTCATCAACCATAGTCAATACCATTAATGGGCTACTGCATGTGTAACTTCACTACCTTTACCCATATGCAACATCATGCTCATGCATAAGCAATTCACATGCACTATGCAATGACTCTTTAATCATGCCCACTAATTCATATGCATTTAATCTATTACTCTCTTACATTTCCAACATCCCTATGCCATAATTTATATGCATGAAAGCTTCAGAATTATAAATACAATAGCAAGAGGGTAGTGCAGGGATTCTCCCTTCCAATTCCCCATCATGACATGGAGCTCCTCCTCCATATCATAGTTGATCCTTTTCTTGGCTTCCCTACCAAGCACACAAGGATCCATCAGCTGTGATTTCTCACCAAGTAGCAATTCAATACATATACATATGTAAAGCATTTATACTTTCCACTTTCTAAGCATACAATTATTATGCTGCAAACATTAATAGTTTAAAGTGAGAAATTTCCCTGTTATCAATTATGCCTTATGGAGATCGTTCTCCAATTTTTTTCTGCTACATCCATCTACAGTTTCATGTAGCCTTCATGGATCACTACTGTAGTTCCATGCACTCTGTCCACAGTGCTCTGCTGCTCCAACTGCTTTAAGCAATTCTGGCTATGTCCATATATGAATCTTGCTTTCTCTTCCCATGGAATACCTGACATAGTTCTGGACCACACCATAGATCCACACATGGAAATGCTTCATCCTTTGATCACCATCCTTTTCATGGACACTCTGACACCTTTTACCACTTGCATAATCATCACCTGTTTTCCGATACCATACCTTGTTGAGCATTCTGCTATGGAATGCAATATCCACATCCACTCTTCAAGAGCTCCAATGGATCTTCCTTTATTGACAATTTTTGTCAAAACAATGTCATAGGCACTTTTCTGCTCCAAATATTTGTCAGATCAACATGCTTCGTTCAAATCCCGATCAGGCATATTTGTTCTCCTCTGGATAATCTTTCCACCTCCTATCACCATGCTCCATTCTGATCCAAGACATGGAATTTACATTCTTCCAAAAAGGCAAATTTTGCCCAAATTCTGCACTTTTACACAAGTGCAATTATCCTGAAATGCCAACTTCAGCCACCTGCAAAAACAAATCTGGGAGGAATCATCAAAAAAATTCTATCGGGAAAAGTTAGTCCCCATAGCAAGGAACACTCAACAACTTGCAAATCTATGTTCCAATGCACCATTCATATTCTATAAAATTCTGGGTTTGACTACTTTTAACTTTTAACTTTTTCCAAAATTTCAAAATTTTGGGCCAAAAACGGCTATCTTCCAAATTGAGCATTTGTGGAAGATCTCTGTCTAACGGAAAAAGTCTGTCTAGATGAGTAGATCAAATGTTGATTTCAATAAATTTTCCGCTTCCAACATCTAAGGCCACTTTCACCCTCTACAACCTTTTATAAATCCTCAAAGTGGCCCGGAATAGTGCTTTTTGGCTTTCACACTCACCCTGACTCCACATCCTTTGGATTTTGGCTCCAAGATTCCTAACTTAACACTATACCTGCTCCATGGCCACTCCATATCGATTACATCTCAATCCGACCTCCTGCCAAGCTTCGGGACACCAATTTGTAAAAATCATTAATTCCGATTTTATGCCAATTTGGTGCATAATAGGCTCGAGACCCTCTCTAGTTCTTTCATGGCCTTCGTTAATGGCCTCATAACATCATGGGACTCATCCAATTCTAAGTTCGCATGCTCCTGCTATCCAAAAATTGAATTTTTGGCTCTATACTTATTATTATTATTATTATTATTTTTACTCGCTTCCGAAATCCGCAATGCAGAAGTCGGAAACACCAATTTTCCAACTTCGGGAAAATACCACTTCCACAATCCGCAATCCGCAATGTGGAAGTCATAAACGCTAATTTTCCAACTTTGGGAAAATACCACTTCTGCAATATGCAATGCAGAAGTCGGAAATGCCAATTTTCCAACTCCGGAAAATATCACTTCCACAATCCACAATCCGCAATGCGGAAGTCGGAAATGTGGAACGTCAATTTTCCAACTCCGAAAAATGCCACTTCCGCAATCCGCAATGCGGGACTCGGAAATGCGGAATGTCAATTTTCCAACTCCGGAAAATGTCACTTCCGCAATATGCAATCCGTAATGCAGAAGTCGGAAATGCGAAACACCAAAACGTAAATTTGAAAATTTTACGTCTCCGCAATCTGCAATCCACAATACGGAATTGCGGAAACACCTCCTCCGCTCCTGCAAAATTTCAGAGCTTATAGGTCCTTCATCCCTTAACCAAATAAGGAAAGTCTGGTACTGTTGGAAAGCTCTTGGAGAGCTCTATGCAATGGTGTGATCCTCTTCCACACATGAGAACTCTGATTTTGTCATTATTTCAATCAAAATGTTGCCCAAAATTCATCAATACTTCTTTTAAACATTCTGATATCTGCTTGTAAACTCATAGTTTGTCCCAAACAACCCCAGTGTTGCAACATGGGCTCTAATATCACTCTGTCACAACCCCTCCCATGCTCCCGACCCACAGAGGGAACATGAACGCAATATGGGGTGTGTCTATTTCTCCCCCAAAGACATATGACAAAATTTACCATTTAAATAAAATTACACAGCGGAATTAAATCATAATAACATACACACAGAAGGGGATGCATCTGTCGATTTCTCCCAGGAAGAATGAGGAAACACATACAGAGAATTAATCCCCTTCTCATGCTATGCATAGGCTTTATACTGACTAACTTAAGGTAATCATTTCATTCAATTAACACGAATAATTAAATATTTATAATAGAACACACAATAGGCATAATTTAAACCACAGAGAGCACTTATCTTTTAAGATGAAACTGTCCAAGCAACTGACTATGTGAGAGAAACGTTCCACCCAACCATAGGTCTCTGTCCAGCCTGTATTCTTTCAGCTGAGAGACCACCCCCGAGATGGGCTGTGTATCCACTAAGGAGGAACTAAGCAGGATCACTCACAGCCATGGTTTCACACAAACAATCATGCTAAGCCAACACACAATTGGGTTTATCAAGCAATTCCAACCTCTATTCTATCTTCTTCTCTATCATCCACGCTGGGATTTTTCTCAGTTTTTGTGGCTAAATGACTCTGTCCCGTAATTGGATTTTCGGGCTATCAAAACTTGGTTTTCTTATGGATTTTTGTCCATCTAACACTCTCAAATTTTTCCCAAGGTTCAGGTCTATGGATCCCCCATTGGATTTCATTTTCCACACAATTTTCTGGGCGTTTTTGGCACTTCGAAACGTGGTTTCATTCAGAGTTGCGATTTATGATTTTTCTCACTGCTTGGCATGTGTAATGGATGGAAACTGAAGCTTAGATGTTCCACAATGGAATGGGAATGATGAAAAACGAATTCCCATGAGGTAGAGTGACTTGTGGGTCAAGGAAACATAGCCTATACCCTGCCATACGAATTCTGGGTTTCCCATGCTCCATTGAAGCCATGGACTGATTTCTTCAACTATTTCCTTACAACAGAATTAAATGTCAGCAAGGAAAGTCAAATGGGTTCTCAAGATGACATTTGGTAGCATATGGTTCAACTCCACAACCCCCTCATCACTCCTTAGTGGATACACATGGACCCTTCTTATTAGTTGCTTCCATAGCCAGTTTTTTTGGTATTTTATTGCATGATGTTTATTTACATCATTTTTACAATTTCCATGGCTTAATAGTACATGGATAACATAATATCAAATACTTTCATTTTTAAATAAAATCCGAGCATCCACTAGCGGGGCCTTAGCCTTGAGCTCCACGCTAGGAAAACATATATCGCATGTCTACAATATTTACATTAAAAGCCAATATATCCTAAGGGTCAAAATGGGGGTATTATAGGAGTCATGATCTCTCAGGACTTGTATATTTCCCATTTATTATTTGTTGATGATATTCTCATTTTCTATGATGGTTATTTTAGAGATGCTAACACTTCGGAAGAATCTTTGGAACTTTTCTCAAGTGCTATTGGCATGTTAATTAATGAGAGGAAGTCCTCTTTGACCTGCTATGACCTAAATGAAGCAAAAATAAACCATTACCAGTCCCTATTTCCTTTCCCATTACTAGAACTAGAGGAAGGGTTCAAATATATGGGTGCCTTACTGAAGCCAAATAACTATCAAAAGAAGGATTGATAGTGGCTAATTATCAAATTGGAAAAGCGCCTTCAAGTTTGGAGTCACAAATGGATGTCCAGAGAAGGTCAATTGGTGTTGGTAAAATCAGTATTAGAGTCCATTCTTGTCTTCTGGATGTCCCTCTCTTGGATCCCGAAGGGCATTTTGGAGCTCACTTGACGTGTCTATTTTCGCTTCCTATGGAAAGGAGACAAGGAACATTTTAGCATGCCATGGGTGCGTTGGGAAAGAATTGCAGTCTGAAAGTCACTGGGCGGTTGGGGTGTAAAAAACATTTTTCACTTTTCTAAGGCATTGGAGGATAAATGTGTTTGGAGGTTGTTCAAGATGAACAACTTATGGACTTCTGTAATCTTACACAAATATATAGCACCTAATTCTCTTATGGATTGGGTTTAGAACACTGCCAAAAGTCATACTAATGCCTCCATAATTTGGAAAGCTGTAATACGTTTTTTTTTATTTGGTCGAGGCTGGGCTTGCATGGCGTGTTGGGAATGGAAGAAGCCCGAGAGTGGGTGCAGATCCTTGGGTTGGAAGTGGCCAATGCCACACTCTCTCGAACAATTTACTATCTCATCTCCATGATCAGGGTTATCGTTTCCTTCACCAGATTGTGGACCCTTAGGAAACGTCCATCTTTTCACAGGGATGGATTACAAGCCATGCTTTAGATTTGAATGAGGAACAATTCATTTCTTGGAACACCTATACTGATGCTTTAAAAGACTCTCATATATGCTTATTATAGCAAGAAGATGAACTAATATGGGATTTTGACAAGGTGGGTTCTTATACTCCTAAGTTGGGGTATATTTGTCTAAATGAGGAGTTGTTTAACATAGTTGTTTGCCGGTGGTGGCAACGGCTCTAGAAGATAAAGTGTCCAACAAAGACTAGGTTGTTTATGTGGTGTGTACTAGAAAATAAATCCCCGACATGGGACAAGCTACATCGTAGGTGCTTTGAAGGACTGGGATGGTGCATAATGTGCAAAAACAATGCTGAGTCTATGGATCATCTGTTTCTTCAATGCCCTTTTTCCAATCAAGTATGGGCCAAGGCTCTGAGGTTATTGGGGATGACCCTCTCTTGGCAAGGAGATTCAATTGAAAATTCTCTTCAATGATGGGTGGAAACACCATCTAATAAGTAATACCTTGCTCTTCCCATGATGATTATTTGGGGGATTTGGATATCCCGTAACAAAGCCATATTCCAGGAGTGATATGTATGGCAACATATCATGGAAATCAACAGTATAAAGATACTATCATTATTTCCTTAGGTGAAAGATACCTCCCAATCCATGTGTTCATAGATCCCCAAATAAAAAAATCCATCTCATGGGCCTTTTTCGATGATGCCTCCTAGCATAACCAAACTCTTTGTGGCGGTGGTGTGGTCCTTTATCTTTCTGAATCACACTATTTCAAAATGTCTATGGGGTTTGGTACTATATATGACAATTATGCCGAGCTTTCGGCGCTAAAAAATATTCTTGGGTTCGTAGTTGAGAAGAATTGCCGGGATATTCAAGTATATGGAGACTCAATGCTTGTTATCAATTGGATCATAGGGGTTCATAGATGCAGGAACACATACTTAGATCCTTTGTTGAATGAAGTTATTCATATTATATCCAGGTTTAATGAGTTTTCTTGTGCACATATTTATAGGGAAAAAAACCTGAAGCAAACTCCCTTTCTAAAGAAGGTTTACAATTGGATCAATGGGAGATAAAGATTTTAGAATTGCAAAATGGCTCCTTCTTTCAGTATTATCACAGACCATTTTCAGATGTGCAGGGGCCACCTCTTCGTCTTACACAGGCTTGATTGAAGGGGATATTTACATGTTTATTTTGAATTATTATGTTTGCATTGCTCTTTTTAAAGATGTGGTTCAAGAAATCAGATGGTACAGTATACAGGTTATGATTTAAATGGTTGCAACAAAGGCATGAGGAACATGCCGATAAGCATAACAATTATAAGATATACTTGTTGGTATTATGTTTGAAGGAAGGTTCGACTGCTATAACAATATATATATATTTGAATAGATAATAGATGTATGGTATATGGGTGTTTCACAGAGCCTTAATGTTAAATTTTCATAATTTACTTCAATCTGATCTAGGATCTTAACTGAGAGAACAACATGTACAGCGTATCTACAACATATCAATCATGGAGACAATAATGCAAGCACACAAGAGACACAAAGATTTACTTGGGGAAAACCATAAAGGTGAAAAACCCCAATAACTTCCTCAAAGATAGATAGAGCAATGATACAACCAAGAGATAGACATAACCTCGCAGCAGATCCTCCTCCTCCATAAGTGCGCCACTCCTCCTTGAGTGCATGAGTGAGAAGTGAGTGAGTAAATAGAGTGCCTCCCGCACTCTATTTATACTTGACTTGACTTTCCTTTTTACCTAACTCATGTAGGCTCGAACTTAACCACATAACATAATGCTGACTGGGCCGACCCCCAATAGGGTGGTCTAATAACCCTTTGACCCACATGGCCGACCCCCAATAGGGTGGTCTAATAACCCTTTGACCCACATGACTTATACAGGGCCGACCCCAACAAGGTGGTCTAATAACCCATCAAGAATAAGTTACGACATTTACAATATAAATGACGACACTTCCTTATAGAGGAATAATACCATCTCTATAGGAATACAATATACATATATGTGAAATACATTCCGAAGTTACATATACATCAACACTCCCTCTTAACTAGGAAGGTATTTCTCAGCACAGTTCTTCTAGCACAAGTCATCTTCTCTGGATCATCATCGCTGGATAATCGTCATCGAGTCATCATCATCGTCACTGCTGCTGCTATCTCAATCAATCTCTGAATATACTCGTCATAGGAAGTTCTATAGAGCCAGTCCTTTTTCATACTGGATGTAGGCCCACCACCTGCAGGTCTTCATCATCACTGGCCATACCGTGGAATCCTCAGGACTTATTACGTGCGTCACAAAACCTGGCTGCAGTATCCCAGGCTATTACGAGCACACAGCTCTACCTGTAGGATCTCCCAGGAGCACATTATGTGTGACCCATCACAAAACCTGGCTGAAGCATCCCAGGCTGTTACGAGCACATGGCTCTACCTGTCGGATCTCCCAGGAGCACATTACATTTGATCTCACCACAAAACTTGGCTGAAGCATCTGAGGCCTTTTTCATCCTGTCCAGATCTCCCAGGAGCAAATTACATGTGGTCATGGCAAAACCTGGCTGAAGCATCTGAGGCCTTTTTCATCCTGTCCAGATCTCCCAGGAGAAAATTACATGCCATAGGACCAAACCTCGCAAGAGCATCTGCCAGATATCCCAGGGCACCGATTACATGCCACAGGCAAAACCTCGAAAGACTATCTACAGATCTCCGAGGGCACAAATTACATGCTTACCTGCACAACCTGATCCAAGGCCACAAAGTATCATCTGATACTCATCATACATCATCCTGATGTACACATGATCACCCTGATCATCATCACTGCAACATCCTGCTGCATGTCATCTGGAGAAGCTCGTCATCCACGATCATCTTGATCATACAATGCATCCATCTGATTAACACCATATCCACCTGATACATACATAGATACATGATCCACACAATGTATCCATCAGCATACATGATATACCTGATCATACAAAGATACATGATCCACACAATGTATCCATCAACATACATGATCTACCTGATCATACAAAGATACATGATCCACACAATGTATCTATCAACATATATGATCTACCTGATCATACAAAGATACATGATCCACACAATGCATCCATCAGCATCCAACATGATGCGTACATATATGGATGATCCAATTGATCATATCCAGCATCCAATCATGATGCATACATACATAAATGATCCAACTGATCATATCCAACATCCAACATGATGCGTATACAAAATACATACACATGATCCAACCGATCATATCTAGCATCCAACATGATGCGTACATACATACATATAATGATCCAACTGATCATATCCAAGCAGAAACCAGAACATCATCCTAATGCTCATCATCCAGCGCTTACATCCATAGCCATGTGAAGGGTCCCCTTTCCAACATGCTTGGAATGGCTTCAGCAAATGTGTCCATCACTTCTTCCTCGAAGTGTCCTCGATCTGAAGAACGCCAAGCCTCTCTCTGAAGTAATCGAACTTCACCCTGGCTAGTGGCTTCATCAGCACATCTGCAATCTGCTCATCCGTCGCAACATACAGGAGCTTCATGGCTCCTCTCTGCACCATATCCCTGATATAGTGATATTTGATCTCTATGTGTTTCGACCTGTCATGAAACACTGGGTTCTCGGACAGCTTCACACAACTCTGGTTATCACAGAAGATACCAGTAGCATCCAACGAGAGATCAAATAACTCAGACAATAGCTTCCGTAGCCATACTGCCTCACAGCTAGCTGAACAGGCTGCAACATACTCTGCCTCAGCTGTACTCAGTGCCACGCAGGACTGCTTCCTGCTAAACCAAGAGATCACACCTGATCCCATACTGAAGCAGCACCCAGATGTGTTCTTCCTATCTGCAGCACTGCCAGCCCAATCTGAATCAACATAACCCTGGAGGTTAAACTTTTGATTCGCTTCATACTTGAGCCCATAATCCATTGTACCCTTCAGGTACCTCAGAACATGCTTTACAGCAACCAGGTGAACACTCCTCGGATCCGTCAGGAACTGGCTCAATGTGTTCACAGCAAAGAAAATATCTGGTCTCGTGTTCGTCAGGTACATCAAGGACCCAATCATCTGACGATATGTAGAGACATCAACCGGCTCAGATGAAGCATCACATAGAAGCTTCAGATTCAATGTCATAGGTGTGGCCATGGCCTTGCAATCCATCATCCCGAACCTCTTCAGGATCTCTTACTGCATACTTCCCTTGTCCAAGGAAGATTCCATCTACACTCTGCCACACCTCCATGCAAAAAACAAATAGTGCATCATCCCCAAGTTCTTCATCTCGAACTTGGAAGCAAGCTTCCGCTGCGTGTCGGCAATCAATCTATCTTCACCTATAACAAACAGGTTATCCGCATACAAAAGTAGTATCACTGGATTGCCTTCCTTAACCTTGTAGAAAAGGTTGGAATCCGCTTTATTCTTGGTAAAGCCCAAACTGGATAGAAAGATGTCTATCCTACCATACCAAGTTTTGCACACATATATGACTACACCATGCTATCTTGAAATCCATCTGGTGCATCTTTTATTTCATCACTTTTATATTTCTCAATGCTGCCATCTGCAACATGCTTGATCTGATAGTTCCATTTGGAAGTCATAACAAACTTCCCTTCACGTCTTGGGACTACATCCCAAACATCATTCTTCATGATCGATGGATCATGGCATTCCATTTCTTCATCCCAGATCCTGGGAACTTCAATATCTTCAATATCTTCAAAAGATATCTTTGTTGCTGGAATAGATGTTGTAGTTCTTCTTTTGTAGGAGATGGCATATGATCTTTCCTACACAACAAGTTAAATTGCATGATTAGAAAACATCTCATAGTTTTCAGAACAAATTCTTACACATAAAGAAATATGTCATACAGTCATGCAATTATCTTTAGCCAATGCTTCAATACAACATTTATCCATATCCCGTAACTTTCTAGATGCCTTCCAATCTCTACCAGAACATTGTTAAGAGTGTGCACAACTCCCAACATGTCAGCAAAGAGGTTTCATTCTAGATAAGTAGCAATGGAATGTTGTACAGTGCCATAGGCCACTTACCCATGCATATTAGGAGTATACTGTTCATCAATGCAACTATTCTAATATGCATAATACACAACCTAATTCTAGGAACATCAGTATATACATTATAGAACAGTATTATTTAAACAATAAAATATGCAAGTAATGACAATTCAAATACTTATCTTTGTTTGTTTGTTGGGTTGACTCCCTCTCAGTCTTTGCTTCTTTTCTGCAACTCCATTCCTATGTGGATTGTGAGAAGTGGTCAACTCCCTCTGAATATCTGCATCCTTGCAGAAACTACTGAAGTGTGCTCCTTTGCTTTCTTGTAGGAACAACGAGAGTGTGCTCCCTCTTGATCTTTGCTTCCTGGATTACCTGTCCTTGAACTTACATCCATACTTAATCACTATGCATGCTTATTAGTATCATCATTGTGTTATCCTTGAGGTCTCATACAGAATCACACATTTATTAGTATAATCTTAATATTATCAAAACACAATAATCTCAAGCATGTATAGTTAGGATCATTTCAAACACAGATAATAAACATTAGTATTCAAGGTTTCAGGGAAGTCTTCTTTTACTCATGCATATTCTTATTTGATCATAGGACTCTTTTGATTAGTTAAATCATCAATCATGGTAAGAACATAATATGCATACAACCCTGATTATTCAAACCTATGACTTCATGAATAATCATCATCAACAACACAACAGTATAAGATCCTAACACAAGGTAGGATTCTAGCTTGATATAGGAAAAACATACCTGGATTAGCATGCTAGCTAGTTATGTCTAACATACTCACATGATGTCTTCTTGTTCTTCTTCAAAGACTTGTGCTAGTATCCTGTATGTCTCATAAGTTAACCATTGTATAAACAAGTTATACATACCTTGAGAGTAGATCTTCTATGTGATCCATGACAATGGATGAATCCTTGTCTTCATGTCACCATGATCATACGTTCTTGAAGTAGAACATGATTTGTCTTCCTTGGTGTACCTTTTGTGTTAGTAGACAACATAAACCTCATACAACACCATAATGCATTAGTATAATCATAAGTGTCAACACCCTAACCAATGAATATCTTTTATTGTGCATTCATAATTTTGTTAAGGTGATACGACAAATCTAAAATCAAGATTGTACTAACCGTAATAACATGAAGACAAACATACCATGAACTTAACCATGAACAAATGTCAAAACATACCTCAATGAGTCATACCTGTCGAGATCGCTTGTAGTCTTCTTATGTAAGGCCTTAGCCTCATCTCCCTCTGAAACAGGAACTTCTTCACTCATGCAGATGATCAATCCATCTTCTTCTAGGATTAACCCAATCCACTTGATTTGCAAGAACTGGACCTGGAGCTGGATATGGGTTTGTCAGAGAAACCCCAAAAATTCAAACTTTGAATTTCAAACTTTCGAAAGGATAGAAATATGCGCCTTGATGAGCTGATCAAGTTAGTATATTTAGAATTTGAAAACTGCAAAGTTTCACTCATCAATTTTTCCTTTGAAACTTCCAGATTCACTAGACATGACCCTGAACTGGGGTTTGATGAAACCCACTCTTCTGCCCAATCAAAAGGTTTGATCCAAAGCTCTAAGCTTCTATTTGTCTGAGGAGCTTCCAGCCGTGGTCACAGATTTCAAAAATTCCCATTTTTACAGAAGCCCTAATTTTCCACTTTTCTAATCAAAGTCTCGAACTAGGGTTTGATCAAGCCCGGCCTTCTGCCCAACCAAAAATTCTGATCTTGGTCTCTAAATTTCTATTTTGATGAGTAGCATCCAGCCGTGGTCTCCGATTACAAAAATTCCAACTTTCTACGAAGCCCTAAATTCCGGAAGCCATGAATGAAGGTACTCAAAAATAATTCTGTTTTGACAGAAATATGTACCTGATTGTTTCTGGTGTACCTCCGAACTTTTCGATCCACAGGGTCTAAAAAGTTTCCTGAGATATCCTGACCTGTTATCTTTCCATCTTGACAGGTCTGACCTCAATTGGATTCTCTGAGAGAGAGTTATGTCAAATGTCGCAACGTGACCTCTTTTGGGATAAAACAGGAGAGCGAACTTGTACGGATTTCCACATGTCACAGTTTGAGCTTAGACCTCTGAAAAATTTTACTGGGATAGCTCGCCCTTTTATCTTTCCACCCTGACAGGTCTGACCTCAATTGGACTCTCTGAGAGAGAGTTATGCCAAGTGTCGCAACGTGACCTGTTTATGGGATAATACAGGAGAGAAAACTTGTACGGCGTGACACGTGTCACTGGTTCAACTTCGGCCTCTGCAAAATTTTTCTTAGATAGTACAGTCTGTGTACTACCTGTCACTTTTTACGAAATTTCATTTGGAGCTTCCTAGCCCAAGTTATGACCTTTTTTCCAAGGTCACCTGATTTTGACTCAAATCTGGAAGAGGCAGAAACCCTATATTGTACAGATCATAAATCACAAAGTACAACGAATTAGAGGTTTTCCTTTGGACACAAGGTACTTGCAGATTTAATCTTCGACCTGTAAATATTTCAGATCCGAAAAAATTGCCAAAATGGATTTATAGCGAAAGTGCTACGATGACTGGTTTTTGCTATATCAAGCCCTAGCATCGTAAGTGCAACAAGTGTCATACATGCCATATCATGCCTTCTTTCAGGCTAGCTCTGATACCATGTTAAATTTTCAGAATTTACTTCAATCTGATCTAGGATCTTAACTAAGAGAACAACATGTACAGCATATCTACAGCATATCAATCATGGAGACAATAATGCAAGCACACAAGAGACACAAAGATTTACCTGGGGAAAACCATAAAGGTGAAAAACCCCAATAACTTCCTCAGAGATAGATAGAGCAATGATACAACCAAGAGATAGACATAACCTAGTAGCAGATCCTCCTCCTCCATAAGTGCTCCAATCCTCCTTGAGTGCATGAGTGAGAAGTGAGTGAGTAAATAGAGTGCCTCCCGCACTCTATTTATACTTGACTTGACTTGCCTTTTTACCTAACTCATGTAGGCTCGAACTTAACCACATAACACAATGTTGACTGGGCCGACCCCCAATAGGGTGGTCTAATAACCCTTTGACCCACATGACTTATACAGGGCCGACCCCAACAAGGTGGTCTAATAACCCATCAAGAATAAGTTACAACATTTACAATATAAATGACGACACTTCCTTATAGAGGAATAATACCATCTCTATAGGAATACAATATACATATATGTGAAATACATTCCGAAGTTACATATACATCAACACTTAAAAAGGCATCTTTTGTTTATTATGCAAGGAAAAGAATACATGCATTAGCATATATGGACAAAATGTAATTTTGACACTTCATTGAAGTAACATAAATTACGTTTTTTTTTCTTCTTTTCCGCGGGAAAAAAATGTGATAGCTTAAAGTAATTATTCTTTAACTCACTAATAGTCCAACAATATTGCTAGTCATTCACAATGATAAATTAAACAATAAGAAATATACCACAGTCTCTTTCCATACAAGCTTTCCAAGTACAAAAAACACATGATATTGTTTCAAGGAGATATTCAAATAATTCCAATATAACAATCACCTATAATATTTTAAATGTCTTGTTTTCTTTCAAGTATGATCTACAATCAATGTTACTTCAAATCAACATCTACAACAGATTTGTAGTAGCCTTATGGATACGTAGCAACAACTACAAGCTATCTGCTACAATTCTGATGGATCTATAGAAACTAATACATGTATAATAAATAGCCTCTATCTCTTATATTATGATCCAAATATTTGATATTTATGGTAGGCGTGTCCATCTCAATGTAAGGCTTCTCTCTACCAAAAATCATGTTAACTAAGATCATAGATTTTGAGTTATAGATGAATGATTGTATACAATATCTATGAGTGATTTGAAGCAATTGCTATAGATTTGATAAACAAACTATATCTATTAAAATATGATTTAGATATTTGAGATTATTAATGGGTGTGTCCATCCCAATGTAAGGTTTCACTGTTCCAAAAATCACATCGACCTAGATCACAAGTTGTGAGATACAACCAAATCATTTTATTCATAACTTCATAAGCATAGGAGACCAAATAGCTTGCTGAAATGACTTAAAGCTTTCTATAGAGGTTCGAATTGTCTACGAAACCATATTGGTGGTTCTAAGGAAAGGTTTTAACTTCCCTAACAGGATTATAAATATATGCAAAATTTAGAGACTCAAACACTCAAGGCAATTTTTTGAATGTTAAGAGATAGATATACACTTAACTAAATTTGTAGTTTTCATACCTTTTCTTAGATGTTGTAGATATCTTCCTTGTCAAGTATTTGTCTCCAAGATTTCACCAAGAGGATTATTTAGGAACTTTACTCCATGATCCAAAAATTGTTAATTGTAAGAAGTTTACTAATTGACCACTCTACCATATCCTTAGGGTACTCTTCTTTCCCTGGAACTCTCGAGATGCAATGGATTGTATGAAGAGAGTACACAAAATGGTATGTAGAATGTGCATCCCCTCTAGAGAATTTGAGGTTCCCCACATCCATGGTACTAGCACATTATTGAGACCAAACTCTTACAACTAGATCACCATGAAAATGTTGATTATTAAGACAACCATCCAACATTAGGTTTCCTAAAAAATGATCCTCTCAAGCCCAACCCTGTCTTCTTATATAACCATTGAGACTCATGCCACTCGTTCCTTTCATGCAAAAATGTTAATTGTTTAATTATTAAATCTATAATATTCACCCACACACATCACATCCATACACAATTAATAATATTAAAAAATAGATATTATTTATCACATTCCAACCATCTTTCATATTTTTGCTCTTATATGTCCCTTTGATCATTTTCTTTTTCCTATTTGAGTGGGTTAATATGAAATGATTTTTTCTTACTTAAAAAAAAATCTAATTAAAAATCACATTATTTCTTTCATTTTCAACTCTAAGTATTTTTCCAAATATTAAGGTGAGACTAATTTCACTTTCCTTTTTTATAAAATATGCATACGTCTACATGGTCAATCAAGTCATAAATGCACTTTTCATTTCATTATGCTCAAATAATTATGCAATTCAAAGGATACTTTTCTGCTAAAGTATGCACATATACAAACCAAATTCAATACCAAGGGTGAGACCTAGTTAACTTAGAGCATTCAAGTATTCAATACCAAGATCTAGACATGATCACTACAATTCTTTAAGTACCTTGCACCAAGATCTATACATAACCTCTACAACTCTTCAAGTGCATGATGCCAAGGGTGAGATTGATCCAACTCAAAGCCTTCAGGTACCCATTTTTCATGGTGGG
Organism: Larix kaempferi; assembly: GCA_027924585.1. NCBI lineage: Eukaryota > Viridiplantae > Streptophyta > Pinopsida > Pinales > Pinaceae > Larix > Larix kaempferi. The sequence continues at coordinate 5,388,256 of BSBM01001334.1, forward strand.
GTATCTGTCACGGTCGGGACTTAGTTAACCCCATTTGATTACCTCTAGTGATAGATTAATGGTCATTACAGAATCAACATTGACACATTATTGTATGCCACTCAATAACTCCTCATAAGCGATCAAATCCGTGGCTTAACCTCAGAGTAATGTCTAACCTCAAGGAAAAAACATGTATTTTTGACCTATTACATGATAGGGAGGCAAGTTGGCAGGAATAGGCAACCTATACCTCCACTGCCTAATGGATGTCATGTCACAACCTTTCATAAAACCATTTTCCCATGAGTAATCTCAATTGGAAAATATTACTCCTATCTTTGCACACAGCTAGAGACAAACACATCAAATAGTATTGTCCAATAATCATGAATAAACAATAAGAAACACTATACACATGGAAATCAACAATATCCTGACCCCATCCCAGGTCTATATATCTTGAATCAATCTAGAGTCCATATGCATATGTGATTCTTCTTGTCACACTTGACAAACCATTAGTCACATAACATAATATACTAATTTCATCATTTAAACATGTATTTATTTCCAATATCCCGTAGTATCACTTATCACTAAATGTTCATATAACTTATATAACTCGTAGACACACATACATCAATATCAAGATACATCGCAACCTACTCCTAGGCCACAATAAGTTATGACACCATATAATAGAATCCGATCATCTCATATCATCCCAAGGATATCAAAGCATAAACCATGATAGATATATTATGAAACAATGATTTTAAACCAATTTAGATCAAAAGTGTAGATCACATAATCCAAAGGTGTATCTTTCGACCTCGATGAGTCATTCTTGTAACCAAAATGCCCTCAAATAATAACAACACATTGATCAATAAAGTTAAAGCAGAAGATGGCACTACATACAACCCCTCTTTAGGAAACTTTGTCCCAAAGTTTAAAAAAAAGGAAATCGTTGACACGTCTTAGTTGTGTTCTCTTTTATATACATAAGTAAAGATATCGTAATAAAAGTTAAAAGTTAAATAATAAATAAAAAGACTTAATATAATTAATATTAAAAAGGAAAATATAAAAGACAACCATTCATTGAAAAGGCGCAAGCCCTCTTCGAATGTCTTTATATTGAGGGTCATTTCAATGTAAATCCATCATTCTTATTCATTGATTACTCTCTCTCTCTCTCTCTCTCTCTCTCTCTCTCTCTCTACACACACACACACACACGCGCATATTTGGGTCATTATCCCAATGTAATCAAGATATGTTATCTCTCCATTGGTATAGAAGGTCAGAACTTGGTAAAAAATACTAAACTCGGAAATAAATAAATAAATAAAATTAAAAATTAAAAAATACTAGACCCAATAATTTAGTTTACTAGAATTGGTAAAATACTTTTACCAAACCCAATAACTTCTTTCACTGAGACCCAGTAAAAATATTTTTACTAGCCTAGTAAAAAATACCAAACCCAATGATTTTTCTTTTACTAGACCCAATAAATATTTTTCTTTTACCAATCCTAGTAATTTTTTTTACCAAACCCAATAAAATTTTACGACAAAAAATAATTCAATAAAAATTGATTAGAGGAGCATTTTCCCCATAAATAGAAAAATGACAATTGTGAATTCTCAGATTGATAAGCTAGAAAAAGACTACAAACATAGTCATGGAAAATTGGAGGAAAAAATAGATAAAAACCAAGAGGATCTACAAGAAGAAATTAGATAGAAAACTGTCGAGCTGAAGCAAGAATTAACATGTGTTCTCCCAAGTAGTTGAATTGGGACCATAACTATCCTACTGGACCTTTATCTGGTCGATCAAACAACATTAAAGCTATCAATTCCATTGGGCCAATCTGCGGATCAATTTATCCCTCCAAGCCTCCTTGTCTAACACCTACAAATTACTCAAATTAATAGCATGAGAAGGATTTGCAAGATAATGGTGCAAAACATAAACATTGAAAACATCATGCATACGATCTAAAGATGATGTCAATGGAAGATGATAAGAAACCAATACCAACCTTTTGATAATTTGAAATGATACCACATACCATGGAGACAATTTGGATCCTTTGGAAAATTTAATAAAACTATTTTGCGGTCTAACTCACAAAAATTCTTTGTCCCCTTCTTTATAAATTTTGTCAGTTCTATGTGCATCTACATAAATTTTATGTCTAGCTTGATATTCCTTCAATCTCTCTCGGATTGTTTTCATTACTCTTCCATTTATTGAATTACTTCATGTCCAACTAGTACTATGTATTCAAGTCTATCCCAACTAAGATTAGTTCTATAGGGTTTACCATACAAAAACTTGAAAGGTGTCATCTTTATTGAACTTTGATAACTAGTATTATGCACAAATTCCACAAGAGGTAAATACTCTACCAAGCAACTTAGTTTGTCCATTATATACATAGGAAACATATCCTCCAACACTTAATTCACTCTTTATGTATGTCGATTTGTCTCAAGAATATGATATATCGTATCAAAATTAAGTTGTGTTCTCAAGGACTCTTAGAAACTAGTCCAAAACTTTCACATAAATATTAAAACTCTATTTGAAATGTTATTCTTCGGAATTCCATGCAATCTCACTATCCTATTTACAAAAAATCTTTTTATTTTCAATGTCGATAGGTATTCTCCACTAGAATAAAATGTTCACTCTTGGTCAAAGTCTCCACTACAACCAAGATTGAATCATGTCTTCTGGACATCATAGGCAATCTCACTATGAAGTCCATCAAAATCACTTCCCATTTTAGTTATCGTATTACATGCGGATATAATAATCTTGTTGGGTGTTTATGCTTAAGATTCACTTGTTGACATCCCATGCTAGCCACACAGTATATTGCGTCTTTCTTCATTCCATTTCAAAAGACTAGAGTTATGAAATCCACATACATATTTTCACTCTAGAGTCGGACATATACATTGTTCTATGTGCTTCCTTGAATATGACCTTACTAATTTTTTCATTTGGAGGTACATAAATCCTTTTATGAAACCTCAAAACTCCATAATTATCCAAGTTATATATCTCATACTTCTCATTACCTCATTTTTTTTTACTCCTACATACCATTCATCATTTTCTTGTAATTTCAATATATTTTCTCTGAGCTTTGTCCTTAAAGGTAAAATTGAGAAGGTCCAAGGTATTCTAGTAAAGGCATCCACTACCTTGTTTAATGTTCTTTTAATGTAAGATATGTTTAATGTTCTTTTGATATGTTCTTTTAATTATCATGGTCATCTTCTATATCTAGCATTAGGGTTACTTTAGATAAATATGTGTTGAATTACTTGATGGTTTGTCTTCAGTTCAAACTTTCTTTCTACCAAATATTGAATCTCTCATTCAAAGAAAAAACACTTCTAAATGTTAGCATATAGCTTATGCTCTCTGACACAGCGCAATACTAGCCTTAAATTCTCTTCATGCTCCTCTAGTGGTCTTGATTATATCAAAATATCATCCAAAAAACCTTGCATGAACTTATCGAGGTATTATCAAAATACTCCATTCATCAAACTTATAAACACATGTAGCTGATCTTTCAACCTAAATGGCACTACTATAAAATCAAAATGTCTGAAAGATGTCTTAAACATCATCTTAGGGATGCCCTCTTCCATAATTCTCAATTGCTAATATCCCAATCTTAAGTCAATATTAGAAAATACACTTGCCCCTAACACATTATACAACTTGACCATAACTCTATACTCAAAATGAGAATTATTGCCTTAAAAACCCACTTTTTTGCATTAAAAACACCTAAATCAACCCTCAAATCAAAAAGTGATGCTATTGGTAGCAACATTTTTTTTTCGAGGTTAAAAATTATAACTTCTTTTAATGCACAGACTTAACAATTGGCATCAATGCTACAAAAACCTTAAAAATCAACCCTTGATGTTGGATCCTTACTATTGATTTGTTCAATTGTCTATAGTTGATGCAAAGGCTCCATGATCCATATTTCATCTTTACAGATATCACTAGTGCTCCCCACAATGATATACTAGGATAAGTAAATCCAAAGTCTAATAATTCTTAGAGTTGCATCTACAACTATCACAATTCTAGGGTTTTCATGCAATAAGAAGTCTTTGAAATAGGCTTAGTTCCTAGTTTGTGTTCAATTGTGAACTCTAGCTCCCACTTAGGTGGTAGTCTAGGTAACTTTTATAGAAACACATAAAGAATTTTAATAATATAGGATGTTGAACAATATCCATTGTAACATCCTACTTTTCCATAGCTATAACATTCAACTTACAACCCTTCCTAATACTTTTCTTTAGCTGCAACATTGAAATAAACACCAAAGACACTCCTCTCTTAGTCCCCACTGAGATTCTTTTGTGTCCCGAGTCATCTATAAAATAAATTATCATATTGTTACAATCCAACACTACCTCATGTGATTCTGACCAATCCACACAAGATGATCATATCATAGGATTCCAAGGTGGTAGTGTACAAGGATACTTGGGTAACACATACTCCAAGATCAACCTCATAGTTCTTAACTAACTGACCTACCCCTTGTTTAACATTAGAATCCATTTCGACTAGGTTGAAATTTTTGTGACCCACTTCCAATCATCCCACATCTAAACAATGCATTGTGTGAAATAAAACATTTTATCACTCCTGGATTTATCATTAGAAGAAAACATACATTGTTAATCTTATGTGTCATCTTGAGCATTGTAGATCAGTCCTCATCCTAACAGTGATTCACCACTACATGAATCTTGTGGGATCTTCCCAAATACCAACAATGGTCTAAACAAGTTATACAACTTGACGAGAACCCGGCATTGTTCTCGTTTTTTGGGGGGTCAATTTTAGTAGTTGTTTTTACCTCCATTTCAAAAAGTGTGTATGCTGGTAGCACCATTTTTCATTTTGAGCCATTTTTTTTATATTTTGAAACTTCTTGGTCATAAGAAAACTATAACTTTTATTTACAAGGGTCTTTTTCCAAACTTTACAAAAAATCTATATTTAATAACTAGTTATAATGAAAAAATACACACATTTTTTTTATTTTTTTAAAGATTTAGAAGCTAGTTAGAATGAAAAATATATACATTTTCAAAAAAAATTCATTAAACTTTTATCTTAAAGAAGTCATTTCTTGGACAAATTTTTAAACATAATGAGAACAAAAAAACATTTCAAACCATTTTTTAGCGTATTTTTTGCTATTTGATGTATAAAAATGATACGCTTTAACATTATTTTCCATAAAGTGATGACTCACATAAACTCAACAAAACGTATACCATATATTTCTAAATATCATATTAAAAACATAACAGTTATTCTCAAAATAAAATCTTAAATTCAAAACATTACAAAAATATCCCCTTTTTCCATGGGGAGAAGGGACAATAAAGCAAGTTCAAACTTTATGTTCCATAACAATTTGGACTACACTAATCTTGTCTCTTCCAATGGGGAGAGCATTAATTAGTAAGCATCAAGGAACTATTTGTTCATTTTCTAATGGGGAAGAAGACAATGGATCCTTTATGGTTTTGTCACCATCTTATCAAAAATTTGTCAACTTTGACATTTTCCTCAATGATATGAAACTAATCAACAATATTATGTACGCCAAAATCTTCATCGAAATTGACATTTTCTGTTGTTTGGCTCTCTTCCTGGACCTCAATGTGTTCTTCCATTGGGTCCTCCACTTCTGCAAAATTCCCAAAGTGATCTTTTCCAAACATCCCTTTTAAAGGAGGTTGAGGCTCTTTTGACATCTTTGCCACAAGTGACTCACTAAATTCTCCTTTCTTCAAACCAACTTCCTGCATTTAATCTGGAAGAAATTTCATAGCATTAATTCTTTGCTTAATATAATTGCATTGTAGTGGATCATTCTCAATGGATATGCAATTTATTCCTTTTTGTAACGAACATGCTATTGTTGTACCTAATCACCACATACAAAAAAAAAGTTAAATAACATAATGAAACATAAATTTAAAAAATATATATCACTGAATTTAGATTACAACACTAGTTTCATATGTAATATCAGAAATATTACCTCATCCTGAGAACAAATCGAAAACCCAATCTCCTTGTTTTGAAAAAGAATCCATGAGATAATTAATCAATGCTTGTGGCTTCTGATAGATGTTTACAGTCTCTCTTTTCAAATCTCTTTCTTCATATGTCAACTTGTTAACCACAACATTATAAGACAATATTTGACTATATTTTCCTTCACTCTTTGCATTAATTAAAAGAGATTCATAGGTTTCATCTTTTGTACAACATGCAAGATGTATGTTTTCAATATCACTCATAAATAGATCAGTGTTGGAGCTATGAATGTTAGGCTTATGCCTGTAACAGAAATATATAAGAATCTAATTAACTTATAGAAAAAAAATCGGTTTCTAAATTCAAATGTTTAATAATATACTACAAATATATTACCAATACAGTTGTTTCCTTGAGTTTGCTTTATCCTTGAAGGTTGTTAGCACTGCTCCTCCTTGTACATTTGAATGGAAAACAAGAAATATCCATAGGCGTGATGTTGTGACATCCATAATCCCAAAACCACTTTAATGAATGATTGGTATGTATAAGGCTCACAATCATAAGTAATGCTTTTGATATTGTATCCATGAGGGATATCTGCAATAACTAGGGAGTAATCCTTTTTGGGAATAAGATTTGCAATGTTTGCACAATCACCCCAAATAACTTTATATTGCATAGTGTCGAGCCCATTCCAAACGTGATGATCAAGGGTGTCATCAAGTTCAACGTTTGCAAGATGTTGTCTTATTTGTTGTTCTATTTCGTCTCTTTGAATATGAATTTTGAAAGACTCTAGTACTGTACTCTTCTTTGAAATCTTTGAAAACAAAATTATATCTATAGGCAACAAAATAGAAATGAATTCACTTAGAAATAAATAAAATAGAAAAGATCATAAATCATCATACCTTTTTGTATGCAACAAAAAAATCTTTTAAGTTTTCCATGGAGCTTGAATCTGGATAGTTGCATCTGACATCATCCCAACTCTTCTCACCCAACATTATAACCATATCCTCTTGTATTTTCATGTAAATCTTATGACTACATGATGTAAAAATAAATGGCATTTACAATGACATCTAATAATAACACAATGCTTATTTAATAAAAAATCTCAAACTCAAAAAATAAACTTAAAAAAATAAAAACAACCTATAAACATACTTTTCAAATTCATTGCACATTTCCTCCATGGATAATTCACATGACTTTACACGTGACAGTATTGTAGATATAAGTGTTTCATCCTTCACACCTTCAATGATCTCCAAGGTGTTATAGCCATATCTTCTGGAAAATTCTTGACATCAGGGCCTCCTTGACTACTGCTCCATGCAACTGCTTTATTTATTTTTTACCTTTTGATTTTTTACGCCAATATTCTCCCACATGCTAAATATGTCATCAGTCAAATTCCATATGAGCCTCGTTCCAAATGCCAACTGAAAATATTTATCTATAGCTATGAATGCATCACTTCCTTTCAAACCTTTCTGTTTCACATTGGCCTCTTTAATAGGGATACCTATTTCCATACAATTGTTTCCGGAAATCTGCATCAACTTTCAATCTATCCTGACCACATATTTGTTCAAATTCATTGTGGATAAATCTAACCCTTTGAATAAATGTCATGGAAATCCTATAGTCATTATCTGTGTTGTGATCCCATGCCAATAGTTTTGCTTCCACATTCGTTAAACCATCGTAAATGACGCATTTCACTGTTTGAAAAATAAGCTTTTTGGGAAACACTTGCATCAATTCTCTTCTAGCCTACGCAAAATGATTTCTCCCCAAAACATAGTAGTTGTAATCAAATGCATCTCTAACATGAACATATTTTGGTTCAACAAGAACTAGGTAGTCAACCACATGTGCATAGGGATTGTGCCTCATCAATGCTTTCAAGTTATGAACATGCAAGCGATGCGGTTTCCTAATTTAATAATTCTCTTGGCCTTCTGTTTGTTTATAAAGTTTCTTCACATTTAAATCAAATGTACGCCCATTGTGAACCAACTTATCCCTCCGCAATCAATCTCGAATAGCATTTTGTGTTGTCTTAACAACACCATCATCTAGATCACCACCTGGAGTGATGATTTCCAAACTGTCCCCCGATTTTTCACTATGATTCTCAACATTGGATTGAACATCTTGTATCTTCCTTTTATGTCTTGAAGCAGTTGTATCTAAAAGAACAACTTGTTGATCAGGAATGGAAACATCCTCATCCAAAGGTATTTTGGAAGAGTCTGTTATCCCTAAAGTTGAACCTAGACTACTGGGGTTCAAGCTTAAGGAAATCTTAACAGTAGATATAAGATAACTAAACAGTAACTCTATGAGGTTTGGTGGTAGATGAATATATGAAAGAGATCAAACAACTCAAAAGTCGGGCAACAGGGAGTACATTAGGTTTCAGTATTTAAACATTGACAGAAAATGACTGTGAGTATGACTTTATGAATGTAAAAGCTCAGACTCTATTTCAGAGTATTGGACATAGTTACATGCTATTCAAGAGAACCATAGTATAAAATGTTAAGATCATACATAGACAAGGTAATGATAGCATATACTTCATTAATTAAAATAGAGAAGGCTCATAGATCATAATCAATTCCAAAAATAGTCATTTCTTATAAATATAACATAAAAAACCATATACATGCCTGTAAATGCAAATTCACAACCTGACTTCCATCATACGTTCAAAGTTCCAACCCCTTTTTACTTCATTACTGATTGATATATATATAAAACTGTTTCAAAATATGAAGTAGTTTTTAGATCCTACTTTTATGGATCGAATCCTCTCAAAATAGTAAAGTTTCAACTTTGATCTTTTAAAATATAACATAGTCAAAATAAACAACAAAAACTACTATATACCAGCTATCGAATCACTAATTAATCTATCTTAGACTATCAACATCTAGATGCTTGTAGAAGATTCTGCCAAAATAGTCAGGTCATCAAGAACCTGAGATCTCCTTCGTATCCTGGTATATTCAACATCCTCATTCTTTTCCTGACCCTAGAATTCTTTGACTTACTTCATTTCTTCCCACTGCTTTTGAATCACCTTCTTGTTCTTCAATATATTCTTGGACACTAGAACCAGTTTCTGATAGTCAACATCTTTTTGTCCTAGGTCTTCCCGTAACCTTTTATTTGCCAACATCAAATTTTCATTGATATCCTGTAAGTATTTGCACCGTTCTTTATAAGACTGCAAGGTTTTTCTAACCTGATCCAATTCTGTAATTACTTCAACATCTTCTACATCCATTGATACATCCTACATTTGCAAAGGTTCTGATTTTGACATATTTTCATTATCAGAAAGAGTCTGCTTGTTCACAGAAAATGCTTCTGGTATATGACCTACATTCCCTTGGAGGTCAACAAAATTTTCATCTTCAGAAACATATCCATCAGGTCCCTGTATATCTTTTTCATAATCAAATTCATTGATAGCAATGATTTTACTACATGTCACAGACTTCTTCATCAACCCTATTTCTGCATTAAACTTGCTTCTGGATCTAGTTCTCGGCTTCAAGTCTAACTGCTCTATATCTACGGTTTTTGAACTTTTCACTTTCATTCACAACGAGACTTCTTTCGTCTAATTGCTTATCTTCATTTGCAACCGGTTTGATCTGCTCTGCTTCAATCTGTCTCTCGGGCTCCTTTGTTTGCACTTGTTTGCTTAATTGTTCTGACTCTTTGCCTTTTGATTTAGCTGGCTTCTTTTTCTTCTTAACCTCAAACCCTGATTCAAGAATGAAATTATCCCAATTTCGCCCAGCCTGGTTCAAATGCGAGAGTACCAATAACTTGATAAGACCTTGATGAAAAATAGAACGAGTTGTATGTTATGGATGGATTTGAACAAACAAAATCATTCTTTGTAAACTCTTTAGCAGATAATAGGGCAAATTCAACTTGTTACTTCCATTTAAATGCATCAATAACCGAAGGTGACATTTCAAGACTCTGTCATAATGGCCATCACAAGAAATATAGTTCTGGAGCATTTCTAAAGGGATTCACCAGTTAGGTTTTAGCTTGCTGATATGCACACCATTGTTCCAATTTAACCTTTCGAACCCTGGTAGCAGAAATTCACTATAATCCCCCTCAATTTCCTGCTGTTTGAACCACCTTTCACCTTCTGCTGGGACACCAATAACTTCTGAAATTACCTGCTCATTAACTGCGACTTTGAAGGTTTGAAAATCAACCCATCCATATTTATAATTTTTAATGAAATCTCTGGTTACCTGTAAGTTATAACCTTGCAATTTCTCGCAGAAAACCATCCATCCCGCTTCTTTCATTAATTGTGCTGATTCAGGAAACTGTTTGATCCATTCAATGTTATCAGGCTCAAGTCTGTAGATGAGACCACCTGGTTTCTTCTTTATATGACTTTGTGAACTCTCCTCCATGTTTGCCCTAAACGAATACAATGCACAACGAAACAGAGCTAACCCTAAATTACAGGGTTCCTTTCAATGCCAAATACCTCTGTTCATCGAACTTGATGCATTTGATGTCTCGAAAGCTGTGCACATAACCCTGCACTGACTATTCGATAGCTGGAATACATGTATGACTGCCACAACTTATTGGAAGTACAATTTGCATAAAAAATCACAATCCATCAACAGTCATAATGTATTAAACCCATCATATAAAACTTGACCTGCTTATCGATAATGATCATTTATTTTCCACTAGTGGCAGCATTATTACATTTAAAATTTTAGGATATGCTGCCAAGTCACATCTAATCAAAAGGAATCACATTAACACTTTCAAATACATTTGAAATGGTTTTGTATTTAATAAATAAAACCCTTCTTTGAAAATGAAAATGAAACATGAGCCTTATCCTTATTTTAATTATGGAAATTCAATAAAAACCAACTAAGGAAAAATCTAAAAATAAAGAAAATGGACAAATGAAAAATAAGAAAGGTGATTATAAAGGTGATAACTAGGTAAAAGTGAAAATGATCTAAGGAACAACCCTAGAAATAACATCTGGCTCCGATTGGGGATAAGGTCTTCCCTGTGAGACCTTAAGAACACTGTGACTGTGCCTTATGAAATCTGCTATTATTGGGTTGGAGTCTACTGAAACTGTTAGAATTTAACATGGTATGTACAATGAATATATACAAGGTTTCCTTCAATTCAATATGTATAGAACAGCTTTAGGAATCATCCATTGACTGGACATGCCATCTCATCACCACTCAGAGTTTGTAGAACAAAAGTATTATTTCCCAAAATTTTCACAACTATGAATGGTCCCAACCACAGATTGTCAAACTTACCATGCTTACCTTTATCCTCATTTCTAGCATCCCATCTTAGCACTATATCATCCACTGAGAACACATTCTTTTTTACTTTCTTATCAAAACTCTCTTTCATCCTTTTTCTATGGATTTCAGCCTTTTCCATGATAGTTTCTCTTTCTTGCTGCAACTGGATTATTTGAAACATTCTTCTTATTTTTCCCTTAGGTTCTTCTTCATTTTCCTACACAAATTTGATTATTGGAGAAACTAGCAGGAAATATTGCATCAGTCCCATATACTATTTGAAATGGGGATGTCCCAATTTATTTTTTAATAGTTATCCTGTCTGCCCACAAAGCAAATCTCAACTTGGTATCCCAATTCTTTTTATTCTCCAATAACATTTTCTTGATACTAGTCACAATGCTTTTATTACTGGATTCTACCAATCCATTACCCTGGGGGTAATATGATGTAGACTGTCTCAAGGAAATATTATTTTCTTCAGCAAATTTTATCATTTTTCTAGATTTGAATGCAAGGGCATTGTCAATAATCAATTTTCTAGGACACCCAAATCTAGTAAGAATATTGTCTTGCAGAAAATTGATGATAACCTGATCTGTTGCTTTTCTGGTAGGGATTGCTTCCACCCATTTGGTAAAAAAGAATGTTGCAGTTAAAATCCATTTATGTTGGCCACTAGATGCAGGATAAATTTCACCTATAAAGTCTAAACCCCACTATTGAAATGGAGCATCTACTGCTATAGGTTTTAGAGGTAAAGACTGTAATTGATGTTTACCTGCAAACTTTTGACATTGCTCACAAGCCCTAATCTAATGATACACATCTGTGAAGAGAGTAGGCCAGTAATACCCAGCTCTTGAAATTTTGAAAGCTGTTGACTTCCAGTACTTATGCCCTCCACAAACACCAGCATGCAATTCTTTAGTGACAACATTAGCTTCTACTTTATCCAAACACTTTAACAGTACTCCTCCAGGATCCTTCTAGTATAAGACTTGATCCACCAAAACATATTTGAGTGCTTTCAGCTTTAAATATCTACATTCACTTTTACTTAGTTTTGGAGGACATTGTACATGCAACAAAAAATATGCAATTCTGGAATACCAAGGAGAATCATGATACCTGCTGAGAACTCATTCCTTGTCCTGGTCTATCAACCAACCTTGTTCTGAATTTTCTGCCATCATGTGAAGATCCAATACTTGACAATTCGACTCTGCTAGAAGCTTGGCTAAGCCCTATCCTTTCACCAATTTGGTAGGTTTAATTTCCACATCATACTCCATAACTTTTTCAATCCACTTGCCTCTTTTTCCCTCACTGTCAAGCTGTACCAAAATTTCTTTAACAACTAAATTAGGAACATAAGCCAAAATTTTAGAATGGAGAACATATATTCCAAAAAATTTAGTGCTTTTACCAAGGAATATGCATGTTTCTCCATACTAGTATATTTCAACTCTGAATCCCTCAATGTCTTACTAAAGAAGGAAATTGGTTGTTCTAAGCCATCAGAATTTTTCTGTAACAACACAACAGCTATTGTATCCTGTGATGCAAATGAAAAGATTGCAAAATATTTAGTATAGTCAGGAGCTATCAATATTGGTGCTTCTACAAGTGCTTGCTTAATCTTTTTAAATGACTGTCTAGCTTGATCTGACCATCTTACCTCCCTGTCATTTTCAAGCATATCAGTAATATACTTAATAGTTTCTACAAAGTTAGGGATAAACCACCTTAAAAATTGATCTTCCCTATGAAAGATTGAATTTCCTTTTTATTTCTAGGGATGGCAATCTTTAAAATAGCTTTTACTCTTTCCGGATCTATTTTAATCCCTTCTACAGAAACTATGCGACCCAATAACTTACCTTCTGTCATGGCAAAGTGAGATTTTTTTGGATTAAGTGACAAACCAAAATTTCTACACTTTAGGAAAGTTTGTTTCAGATGTTTTAAATGTTCTTCATCAGATTTGGAAAAGACTGTAATATCATCTTGATAAATGACAACAAATTTTTCATTCTCACCTACAAAGGCTATATCCATTTCCCTTTGAAAGGTGGCACCTGCATTCATCAACCCAAAAGGAATTTTGTCATACATGAATGTACCCCAGGGGGTTGTAAAAGTTGTCTTCTCTCTATCCTCTGGCTGAACTGCAATCTGGTTATAACCAGAAAAACCATCAATCATTGAAATTCTTTCTGCACCAACCACTCTTTGCGGAATCTGATCTATTTTTGGCAGTGGATAATTGTCTTTGAGGAAGCACCTGTTTAGGTTGTGGAAATCCACACAGAGCCTTATTTCTCCATTTTTCTTGCGTATATGCACAAGATTAGCTACCCAAGATGAATACCTGAGAGGCACAATGATTTTTGCATCCAACAACTTTTTCACTTCTTTTTCAATGGTTGGCAACATTGCTGGATTAAGCCTTCTTAATTTCTATTTGAAATACTTAGTATCTGGTTTCAATGGGACCTTGTGCTGTATAATACTAGTATCATAAGTTTTTATGTCTTCATATGACCAGGCAAATATACCCACAAATTCTTTCAATAAAACCTCATACTTCTTTTTGTCAATTTCTGAAAGGGTTTTGGATATTTTAACCATTTTGGGGCTGCTTTCAGATCCAATATTATAGCTTAAAACACTTTCATCAGAAACCTGTACAGTAGATTTCAACAAGGTATCATCTTTAGAAAACAATCTCTCAAGTGGAACCAATCCTTTGGGAATATAATTACTTTTTAAATCAACAATTTTTTGATCAGCAATTGAATTTTTTGTGTGAGCAGCAACTTCAGCTACATCCACATCTTTGTCTTGGTCAACCCAATCATTAGCAAATTGTTCTGTCAGCTCTAAGAATTCTTTTATCTCCTGATCATCCTGAAAAGCTCTCCAATGTTTAATATCATTTGGAACTGCTGGTCTATATCTCACATTAATGGGATACTTCAAGTGTGTCAACTTTGGAATTTTGAAGTGGGCTGTTGCTAATGCTAATGAGTCTACAGTCTGATTACAATCTCTTGGAACATATGTTATGTTGAAAGCAAGGAAAAAATTATCTATCAAATCCCATACTTCATTTCTGTAAACTTTCAATAATGACTGCTTTACCTGGTAAATATTCTTCACTTGCTGAATTATCAGTTCGGAGTCTCCAAATACTGCAAGACTTTGAATACTCATATTTTTTGCAGCTCTCAATCCAACGATTAGTGCTTCATACTCAACATTATTATTGGTGGTTTGAAATTCCAATTTATACATTAATGAAATCACCTCACCTCCAGGAGAAATCAACAAAACCCATGCCCCTGCTCCTTCCTTACTTGATGATCCATCAAAATACATCTACCAAATACCTTCCTGTTCTTCTGTGTTCTGCTGAACTGGACTGTCCTTCCATACTTGCAAAACCCCTGCAGAATCATCATTTAACTATAACATTTAAGAGCCCATATCTTCGTGTATTGAATAAATGGGATGATTTGTAGGATTCCTATCATCACTTACGAAGAATTCCAGTTGTACTTCTCTGTATAGCCTTCTATATTCACCTCCAAGTATAAGGATTGAAGCATATGATAGATCCATTTGCAGAGTACCACCTATCTTTTTATCCCATGATCTTGACAATAACATGCCAAACTTAGGAGACACATCAGCTACTACCACATCCATAAGGACACTCTTCATGGGTAACTGAACAAGATTGACAACAAGATCTTTTATGACTACTAAAAACTTTACAGCTCTGGAATCAAAAGCATATAAATCATGATAAGGCTTGGTAATAGATAATCCTAGAGCTTCCATAACTTCCTTTGGCATAAGATTATGTGAAGCACCTGAATCCAAAAGGCAATTATGTAACATCTGGTCATGTATTGTAAGTGTGATATAGAATGGTGGGGGATAACAAGATTTCATATCTAACTGATCAGAAGCTTTTGAACCAGTGATAATAGTTGGGTCCTTCTCTTGCAAATTTATCACATCTGATGAGGAATGAATAGGTGATGAATTCAGAATTTTCAGGGCAGGTTCTCTATAGGATTTGCTCCTTACCAACTCAGTCAAAGGAATGTGGACCTTGATTTTATTTATCTCATGTTCCAAATCAAAACCAAGAACTTTTCCCACTTCTTCTGATTCAATAATCTTCTTTTTATCCTTTTGTGGTTCTTGTTTTTCTCTAGAAGACAATACTTCCTTGGTAGGCACAAACTTAACCTTTTTTTTAAATGGTGCTACCTGTTTTACACATGACCTGAGACCATATGATTTTTGCTGCTCTTGTTGAAAAATTTTAGATTGTTGCTCAATGAAATATGTTTCTTCATAGGTAAATTCTGATGTACCATAATAATCATCCTTAATCACAAAATTAGAAGAAGAAACATCATCCAATTGACTAATATCAGGATCTAAATCCTTAATTTCTTCTATTGGTGTTTCATAAGGATCATCATCTCTTATCAAATTGTTCTGAAAAGGTGGTTGTATCTTCCGATCTTCATTTTCTCTTCTTTCCCTTTGAATATCATTGTTCCTTCTTTCTCTGGGAATGAATCTAGGAGGAAAAGGACGTCTGAATTGATTTTGGTTTCTATTATCACAGGCCTTTTTTTTTTTTTTTTTTTATATCTTTTTCCAATTTATCAATCTTTGCAGACAAATTTTTTATGATTTTATTCATTTCATCATATTTACTATCTGATGCTTTTGCAAAAGAAGAAGAAGGAAACATTTCCTTTTTACCCTTTCTATCCAACACTTGACATTCTGCTTCCTCCTTAAGTTTATTCGATGCCAAAATATTAGATTCAACTTCTAAGGTTGCATCCTACATGTTCATCAAAGACACATCTTTTCTTTCTCTTAACCACAAAGAAAACTGATAATCAAAAGCATTTGCATAAGTTAACTTTGCTGTAGGTTCAGTAGGTTTAATCTCAGGAGGAATCTTATTATACATTTTGTTGAAACTCTTAGAAAAATCTGCAACTGCTTCATCTGGTTTTCTTTTTAATGCTGTGAATTATGTATAATAGTAGAGATAATCTTTTGTATCTCCCCATTGTTTGAAAAAAACATGATGTAACTCCTCCAAGCCATTTATAGAATTTTTTGGTAATTCCCTGAACCATTTCCTTACCTCTCTGTCTAAACTTTGTACAAACATCCTCATCCAAACATCCCTACTTTCAATGTTGTAATTATTAGCATAACTACAAAATTTATCCCAGTGTTCTTCTGCAGTTTTTCCACCCTGGCCATCAAACCTAGGAAAGTATTTCTGGTAGTCACCGCCAGGTAAAGGATTTAAAGGTCGAGGCACAACCAATGGAGCATATCTAGCTACTACCATATGGTCCATCATATCAGGAGGTTGACCAGCCATATTTGATGGATTAGATATTTGTGAGAAAGGTGGCTGATGTTGTGGAGATGGTGGTTTAGTATGTGGAGGGGATGGTACTTCAATTTTCAATTGGCCAATGAAAATTCTACTTGTAAGAGGTATCTCAGGTGTTGTCAAAGACTTAAAGTAAAAGTTTCCTCTGGAATATGTTTATGTTCAAAAGATAGAGGATTTGAATACACATCAAAATCACCAACCTGTGTTGGATTTAAGTCATCAACTTCAGGAATGCACACAGATAAACCCAATTTGTTTTCTTCTTGGTTGTATATAAAATCTGTAGAGGAAGAACCTTGATCTACATCAACTGAGGAATGCTGAGGGTTACTGGATGATGGATAATTCAACTTCTTTCTTGCTTCCCTTATAATCCTTTCTGGATCAGAAACCCCTGAATGCAAAGGAGACAAAGGATTTCCTCTTGTACCAATCGGCCTTGAAGCCACTGTAACTTTCTATACTTCCAGGTGAATGTAGTCTGTAAACATAATATACTGATCTTGTCACCCTCCAAAACTAGATATAAATATATCGAACACCCAGGGAAGATATACTTTCGTCTCTCCGTCCCCAGCAACGACGCCAAAAGATGTTATCCCTAAAGTTGAACCTAGACTACTGGGGTTCAAGCTTAAGGAAATCTTAACAGTAGATATAAGATAACTAAACAGTAACTCTATGAGATTTGGTGGTAGATGAATATATGATAGAGATCAAACAACTCAAAAGTCAGGTAACAGGGAGTACATTAGGTTTCAGTATTTAAACATTGACAGAAAATGACTGTGAGTATGACTTTATGAATGTAAAAGCTCAGACTCTATTTCATAACATTTAGACATAGTTACATGCTATTCAAGAGAATCATAGTATAAAATGTTAAGATCATACATAGACAAGGTAATGATAGCATATACTTCATTAATTAAAACAGAGAAGGATCATAGATAATCAATTCCAAAAATAGTCATTTCTTATAAATATAACATAAAAAACCATATACATGCCTGTAAATGCAAATTCACAACCTGACTTCCATCATACGTTCAAAGTTCCAACCCCTTTTTACTTCATTACTGATTGATATATATACAAAATTGTTTCAAAATCTGAAGTAGTTTTTAGATCCTACTTTTATGGATCGAATCCTCTCAAAATAGTAAAGTTTCAACTTTGATCTTTTAAAATATAACATAGTCAAAATAAACAACAAAAACTACTATATACCAGCTATCGAATCACTAATTAAACTATATTAGACTATCAACATCTAGATGCTTCCTGATATTAAACTATATTAGTCAAGTCATCAAGAACCTGAGATCTCCTTCGTATCCTGGTATATTTAGCATCCTCATTCTTTTCCTGACCCTAGAATTCTTTGACTTGCTTCATTTCATCCCACTGCTTCTGAATCACCTTGTTCTTCTTCAATATATTCTTGGACACTAGAACCAGTTTCTGATAGTCAGCATCTTTTTGTCCTAGGTCTTCCCGTAACCTTTTATTTGCCAACATCAAATTTTCATTGATATCTTGTAATTATTTGCACTGTTCTTTATAAGACTGCATGGTTTTTCTAACCTGATCCAATTCTGTAATTACTTCAACATCTTCTACATCCATTGATACATCCTCCATTTGCGAAGGTTCTGATTTTGACATAGTTTCGTTATCAGAAAGAGTCTGCTTGTTCACAGAAAATGCTTCTGGTATATGACCTACATTCCCTTGGAGGTCAACAAAATTTTCATCTTCAAAAACATATCCACAAGGTCCCTGTATATCTTTTTCATAATCAAAGTCATTGATAGCAATGATTTCATTACATGTCACAGACTTCTTCATCAACCCTATTTATGCATTAAGCTTGCTTGTGGATCTAGTTCTTGGCTTCAAGTCTAACTGCTCTGTATGTAGGGTTTTAAACTTTTCACTTTCATTCACAACGGGACTTCTTTCGGCTAATTGCTTATCTTCATTTGCAACCGGTTTGATCTGCTCTGCTTCAATCTGTCTCTTGGGCTCCTTTGTTTGCACTTGTTTGCTTAATTGTTCCGACTCTTTGCCTTTTGATTTAACCGGCTTCTTTTTCTTCTTAACCTCAAACCCTGATTCAAGAATGAAATTATCCCAATTTCGCCCAGCCTAGTTCAAATGCAAGAGTACCAATAACTTGATAAGACCTTGATGAAAAATAGAACGAGTTGTATGTTGTGGATGGCTTTGAACAAACAAAATCATTCTTTGTAGACTCTTTAGTAGATAATAGGGAAAATTCAACTTGTTACTTCCATTTAAATGCATCAATAACCAAAGGTGATATTTCAAGACTCTGTCATAACAACCATCACAAGAAATATAGTTCTGGAGCATTTCTAAAGGGATTCGCCAGTTAGGTTTTAGCTTGCTGATATGCACACCATTGTTCCAATTTAACCTTTCGAACCCTGGTAGCAGGAATTCACTATAATCCCCCTCAATTTCCTGCTATTTGAACCACCTTTCACCTTCTGTTGGGACACCGATAACTTCTAAAATTACCTACTCATTAAATGCGACTTTGAAGGTTTGAAAATCAACCCATCCATCTTTATAATTTTTAATGAAAGCTCTGGTTACATGTAAGTTATAACCTTGTAATTTCTCGCAGAAAACCATCCATCCCGCTTCTTTCATCAATTGTGTTGATTCAGGAAACTGCTTGATCCATTCAATGTTATCAGGCTCAAGTCTGTAGATGAGACCACCTGGTTTCTTCTTTATATGACTTTGTGAACTCTCCTCCATGTTTTCCCTAAACGAATACAATGCACAACAAAACAGAGCTAACCCTAAATTATAGGGTTCCTTTCAATGCCGAATACCTCTGTTAACCGAACTTGATGCATTTGATGTCTCGAAAGCTATGCACATAACCCTGCATTGACTATTCGAATAGCTGGAATACATGTATGACTGCCACAACTTATTGGAAGTGCAATTTGCATAAAAAATCACAATCCATCAACAGTCATAATGTATTAAACCCATCATATAAAACTTGACCTGCTTATCGATAATGATCATTCATTTTCCACTAGTGGCAGCATTATTACATTTGAAATTTTAGGATATGCTGCCAGGTCACATCTAATCAAAAGGAATCACATTAACACTTTCAAATACATTTGAAATGGTTTTGTATTTAATAAATAAAACCCTTCTTTGAAAATGAAAATGAAACATGAGCCTTATCCTTATTTTAATTATGGAAATTCAATAAAAACCAACTAAGGAAAAATCTACAAATAAAGAAAATGGACAAATGAAAAATAAGAAAGGTGATTATAAAGGTGATAACTAGGTAAAAGTGAAAATAATCTAAGGAACAACCCTAGAAATAACAGAGTCTCTCTTACTCCTACCAGCAAAAGTAACATCCTCATCAGCAACAATTCGTAAATCATGTTCAGTTGGGTGAGATATCCTTTTGAATGTAACCTTCCTAGGTACTTCATTTGATTGTTGGATGCCTTTTCCTTTCCATGCTTGTACTTCTTCAGGAACATTCTGCACTCGTTTATGCTTTGGTGTTTCTCCCTTCTTTGGTGCTTCTCCCTTATGAAGAGCGGCATTAATGACATCCATCATATTTTCCTCAGTAGAATAAATTCCATTCAGAATATGGGAAAGTGGCATAGCAAAATCCTACGAAATAAAAATATTATTGTATTAAATCTATTACATGGTCATATAATTCAAGCTATAATAAATTCAAAAAGATATAAAATATAGAAACTTACACTCTTGTGCTCAATATCGTGCACGACTCCTGCACAAAATTCTATGAAACTTTCGTTGATCTTATAGTTTGAAACCTTCAATGAATATCGGATTTTGACATATGTTTTATCTTGTTTCACTAGTGCATAAACAATGTCTTAACCCGACACCAAACAAATATCTCGCAACAATCCCAATGAATGATAATCATTTTTAAGATATGCAAATATAGCACAATATAAGTGAATATTGTCTGGGTTGCCTTTATATTTCTCTTTCAAAAACCAAGAATAGTCCATTTTCTCTTCATTTGGTGTGTGTTTCCATTCTCTAGCATTCTTGGCTTTTAAATCATCACTGGATACAACTTAATCACGCGCAACATTCTTAGATGGCTCAACTATTTTTTTCGATGACTTCATCGACGATATCGCTCCAAAGATGTTTACAAATAGCTTTCTCAATGCCATTTTCCCTATAGTCAGAAACAAAAAAAAAAAAAATTATTATATGTTTTAAAAAAAATAGTTGCACTTAAAAAAAATGTAAACATATAGTTATAAACATCATAATTTTTTTATTTTTATTTTAGAGGGGGCTCAAGAAGAGAATCTTAGCTCTTCCCTTCTACACCGAAAGGGGCGGCCCTAAGACTCACCCCTTTGGATGCACGGTTCCTACTCTCAGGTCCTTTGAGTGCCCAATGCATCCCATGGACTATGCATTCTTTTTCGAGTATGCATAGCCCATGGACTATGCATTGGGCGCCCTCCCCTTTGGGCATGCCCAATGCATAGCCATTGGGATATCCTACGGGCGCCCATAGCATATCCCAAGGGCTATGCATTTTGGGATGCATCCAATGCATAACCATTGGGCTATGCTACGAGCACCCAAAGGGTGCCTGGGGGAGGAGCATAGCTCCTCCCCGCTAGCCAAAGCAGCGGGCCTAGCCCTTGGGCTATGCATTCCAGGCTGCACCCAATGCATAGATCTTGGGCTATGCTAGGAACACCTAAAGGGTGCCCTGGGAAGGAGCATAACTCCTCCCCACTACCCAAAGCGGCGGGCCTAGCCCCCGCTTTAGGAAGCGGGAAGGAGCATAACTCCTCCCCACTACCCAAAGCGGCGGGCCTAGCCCCCGCTTTAGGAAGCGGGGAGGAGCTATGCTCCTCCCCCGTGCACCCGTAGCATAGCCTTTTGGGCACCTAATGCATATCATGTGGGATATGGAATGGGATCCCCTTTGGGCGCCCATTGCATTGCATATCCCACCGGTTATGCGTAGCCCAAGGGATATGCATAGCCCGTGGGCTATGCATTGGGTCGCCCATTTGGGCACCCAATGCATAACCCGATGGCTATGCATAGCCCATGGGCTATGTGTCCCAAGCTCTATGTACTTCCCATTCAAAAGAGCTTGAGGGTAGGAGCTTAGCTCCTCCCTTGTGCGCCCAAAGGGGTGTGCCCCAGGGCCATCCTTTGGGTACACGATCCCTCCGGCCCAAAGAAAAAATAAATAAAATTTACCCAGGTTTTTACAGAGGGAATGGCGAAGCCCAAAGAAAAAAATAATAATTTTTTTTTACATTAAACATTAGTAATTAAAAGTATTTAAAAAAAACATTTACATTCCAATTTTTTTTAGCTAACCTTGACAATGTTTGAAGCTCTTCGATAGTCTTCAAATCCTAGCCTTGTGGATCGTTGTTTGCAAAGGGTGACTGCAGAAAACCAAATTGCATTAATATAGCATAAAATGTTGAGATATTGAAACTTCTAAGAATATTATATTTGTACTTTATTATTCCGGAGATGTTTCATTCCTCTGTGAAGATCTTATTGTATATTCGGAGATGTTTATTCCTTCGTCGGAATGTGGTAACTTGGGTTATTAGACTTCCCTAGTGGGGGTCAGCCCTGTATGTGTTATGTGGGTCAAAGGGTTGTTAGACCACCCTAGTGGGGTCGGCCCAGTCAATTGTAGTGGGGTGTTTAACCCAGTGGTAAAGTTGGGGCCGACCTAGTTAATATAAAGTACAAGTTGGAGATGTGTATAAATAGAGGAGGTGTGTTCCTCATTATACACACACTTCCCTCACTCAGAATGTAGCGCACTTGTGGAGGAGAGGACTGATATGGTGGAGGAGGAGATCATGTCTTTGGTTTGCATCTTTGTATATTGTTGGTCATCTATATTGAGGAAGCTTTTTTGGGTTTTCTACCTCGTGAGGGTTTCCCGGGATAAATTTGTGTCTCTTGTGTTCTTGTTGTGCTTGTTGTTTCTTCAGTGATCCTGTATATGCTATTATTGTGAAATGGAATGTAATGCTGCTATTTTCTGTCTTAGGATATTGAATCTTAACATGGTATCAGAGCTAACTTGAAGGAAGGCAATGTATGGCACTTACGACACTTGCTTCACTTGCGACAATTTGAAGGTTTGGGTTTTATGTAGCAAAAACCAGTCATCGTGGAACTTTCGCTATTAATCCATTTTTGCAAAGGTTCAGGATCTGAAATGTTTATAGGTCGTAGATAACATCCCCAGGTACCTTGTTTCCAAAGGACGCCCTCAGATTCATTGTACTTTGTGAGTTATGATCAATACAAGTTAGGGTTTCTACCTCTTCCAGATCTCAGTCAAAATCAGGTGACCTAGGAAAAAAGGTTATAACTTGGGCTAGGAAGCTCCAAATAAAATTTCATAAAAAGTTACAGGTATTACACAGTCTGTACTATCTTAGAAAACTTTTTGAGAGGCCGAAGTTGAACCAGTGACACGTGGTACGCCGTACAAGTTGGCTCTCCTGTTTTATCCCATAAAAAGGTCACGTTGTGACACTTGGCATAAATCTCTCTCAGAAAATCCAATTGAGGTCAGACATGTTGGGATGGAAATATGATAGGTCAGGCTACCACAAAAAAAGTTTTTAGACGCTGTGGATCGAAAAGTTCAGAGTTACAGCAGAAACAATCAGGTACATATGTCTGTCAAAACAGAATTATTTTTGAGCACATTCATTCATGGCTTCCAGAATTTAGGGTTTCGGAGAAAGTTGGAATTTCTGTGATCGGAGATCACGGCTGGATGCTACTCATCAAAATAGAAATTTAGAGACCAAGATCATAATTTTTGGTTGGGAAGAAGAGTGGGCTTGATCAAACCCTAGTTCAGGATTTTGATCAGAAAGGTGAAAAATAGGGCTTCTACAAAAGTTGGAATTTCTGAAGTCTGTGACCATGGCTGAAAGCTCCTCAGAAAAATAAGAGCTTAGAGCTTTGGATCAAACATTTTTATTGGGTAGAAGGGTGGGCTCCATTAAACCCTAGTTCCGGATCCTGTCCAGAAGACCCAAAAGTTTCAAAGGCAATTTTTGAGGGGTCAAATTTTGGAGATTTCAAAATTGAAGTATGCAAGTTTGATCAGCTTAACAAGACACATCTACCCATCCATTTAGAAGTGTGAAAGCCAAAGATTGAACCTTTAGGGTTTATCTAACAAACCCTAATCGAGCTCCAGATCCAGTTTCAAGGGGAGTTGAGGCTAAGGCCCTACATAAGAAGACTACAAGAAATCTCGACAAGTATGACTTAAGGAGATACAGGTATGTCTTGAAATCTGATTCTTGATTAGGTTCATAATATGTTTGTCTTCATATTATTTAGGTTAGTACAATCTCGATTAATGTTAGAATTGTCTTATCACCCTAATAAAAGTATGAATGTATGTGAATGATGGAAGACATTCATTTATTAGGGTTATATGATTGTACTAATGCACTATGGTGTTGTATGAGGTTGATGTTGTCTACTAACAAGATACAGGTACATCACGAAAGAAAAATCAAGCTCCATGACCATGACAACATGAAGACAAAGACTCCTCCATAATCTTTGTTCTACTTACGAGGTATGTATGACTTTGTTCTATTATGCTTAACCTATGAGATATGCAGGTTCTAGCGCAGGATCTCTAAATCATTGAAGAGAACAAAGAATATATTGATTAGGTATGTTAGACATAACTAAGCAGGTATACTAATCGAGGTATGTTTTCCTATGTCATGTTAGAAGCTTACCTTGTGTTAGGATCCCTTATATAAGTATACTTGGTATGATTGGTTATGCTTATTCATAAAGTTAAGGGTTTATGCACATTATGTCTCATATCCTGATTGATGATTTAACTAACTAGATCAAACAAGAATATGCATGAGTAAAAGAAGACTTCCCTGAAACCTTGAATATGATCTATAATCATGGCTATACATATTCAAGATTATTTAGAACTATAATGTTTTGATAATATTGAGAATATACTAATGAATGTATGTTTGTGTATGAGATCATGAGGATGACACTTGAGCATGTACAGTGGTACAGAATGAATGGAAGTTCAAAAGACATATAGAAGAGCAAGCGGGAGGCAACCACACAAACATAAAAGATAAGTATCTGAGTTGTTATTGGAAATAGTAAATGATATTGCTTGTAATAGTTGTATACATATTTGTATTCCTAAAATATATCATGTTGAGTGTCAACATTCATATAGCATTGAACAATATACTACTAATATGCATATGATTGGTAAATTGGACAAACATTCCATAGTTGCTTGTCTAGAATGAAACCTCTTTGTTGACATGCTGAGAGCTGTGCACACTCTCGATAGTATGTTCTGGTAGAGATGGAAGGCATCTAGATAGCCATTGTATGCATACAGGATATGGAAAAGTGTTGTGCCAAAGTATTGGTCAAGATAGTTGCATAACTATGTAAATGATATCTGTATGCATAATAGGTTATCATGTCAACATGATTTCATGATTATGAAGTATTACTAATCATGTACTTAATTTTGATTTGTAGGAAATATCATGAAGAATGATGAACACTGAACAAGTGATGGATGTTCAACAAGAAGATTTACAAATCAAACAAAATATAGAAGGCTCGTGGCTAGAAGGTTCTCTTAGAAAAAGGAAGAGAATCATGATGAGATGTTTGCTCCAAGTGGCTAGATAAGACCATTACCTTAATGATATAATTGAAGAAGAAGTGCAAATCAAGGATTCAATTGAAGAAAGCTCTGTTCGAGTACCCAGGATCGATAGTTAATTGATGAGCTTAGTGATGACCATGGGTGATGTGGATCTCAACCTTTGCTACAAGGTTGAATATGGTTTCTATACATAGATGACATGGATGCAAGAAGGAACTCACCACAGAGTTCGAATGATGTTGAGGCTTATATCAGTAGACCCATCTAACGAGAGATGGCACACATAGATGGTTGCATAAATGAAAATGAAAGATCTCAGATTGATGCATTACTTCCTAGGTCTGGAAGTATGGCAAGGCTCAGAAGGAATCTTTCTCAACCAAGGAAAGTATGTTGAGAACTATTAAAAGGACTTGAGGTGTTGGAATGGCCACTCTCATGGATTCCAACTTGAAGTTGTTAGGGGATGACTCATCAGAGTTAGTGGATATAACTCTATACAATCAAATTATTGGGTCATTGATGTATCTAACAAATACTAGATCAGATATAAGCTTTGTTGTGAACACCTTGAGTCAGTATCTAGTGGAAACTAGATGTGTTCACCTGATAAGTTGCAAAGCAGGTGATGAGGTACCTAAAGGGTACAATAGACTTTGTTCTATGTTGTCTTGGAGATCATGACTTCAAATTGTATGGCTACACAAGATGTTGATTGGGAAGGAAGTGTATCAGACAGGAAGAGCACATTGGGTGGATGTTATTGTCTAAGATCTGCCATGATCTCGTGGTCTAGCAGGAAGCAGTCTAGTGTGGCTCTCAGCATAGTTGAAGTAGAATATATATATGTAGTTGCTTTCTCTGCTAGTTGTGAAGTGGTATGGCTTCGGAAGTTGTTATCAAGATTGTTTGACTTAGAGATGGACTCCACTGTGATCATGTGTGACAACCAGAGTTGTATCAAGATGACAGAGAATCCAGTGTTTCATGATAAGTCAAAGCGCATAGAGATCCAATATTTCTATATACGGGATATGGTGTATAAAGGAGCTATCAAGCTCGAGTATGTGAGCACTGATGAACGAGTTGTTGATGTATTGACCAAACCTCTGTCTCGAGAAGAGTTTGAGTATTGCTGAGACAAGCTTGGTGTAGTTCAGAAGGACCCTCCTCGAAAGGGGTAGTGATATGGTTGATGATGAGGCTACCTGTTCCAACGATGAGGTTGATGAAATGGTCCTTATACTTTGTCTAAATGGATGATAAGAGGATTGTATCATCCATGGACTTCAGTCCTAAAGTGATCCGCAGACAGATGTCTCCAAGAGTAAGAGGATTGTATCATCCGTGGACTTCAGTCCTAAAGTGATCCACAGACAGATGTCTCCGAGAGTAAGAGGATTGTATCATCCATGGACTTCAGTCCTAAAGTGATCCGCAGACAGATGTCTCCGAGAGTAAGGGGATTGTATCATCCCCGGACTTCGGTCCCTTGAATTGATCCGTAGAGGAATGGTCTCCGAGAATGAAGTCCTTAGTGGACAGGTGGGGATTGTATCATCCCCGGACTTTGGTCCCTTGAATTGATACGTAGACGTATGGTCTCCGTGAATGAAGTCCTTAGTGGAATAATGGGGATTGCATCATCCCGGAACCACTAGTTCAAAATGTACGTGATGGGGATTGCATCATCCCGGAACCACTAGTTCAAAATGTACATGATGGGGATTGCATCATCCCGGAACCACTAGTTCAAAATGTACGTGATGGGGATTGCATCATCCCGGAACCACTAGCTCAAAATGTACGTGATGGGGATTGCATCGTCTCGGAACCACTAGTTCAAAATGTACGTGATGGGGATTGTATAATCCCCGGACTTCGGTCCCTGAATTGACCCGTAGACAGATGTCTCCGAGAAGCGGTCCCTAGTGGATGAGAGGGGATTGTATCATCCCCGGACTTCAATCCCTGAATTGATTCATAGACATATGTCTCCGAGAAAGTGGTCCTTATATTTTGTCTAAGTTGACGAGTGGATTGTATCGTCCCTAGACATGTTATGGTGTCTTAAATGAATCATGTGTATTGCAGAGTATGCTACTATTGTGTATACTTGTATTGGTGTGGATACTTGTATTGATGATGTGTATACATGTTTTGGTGTGGATACTTGTATTGATGATGTGTATACTTGTATTGGTGTGGATACTTGTATTGATGATGTGTATACCTGTATTCGTGTGGATACTTGTATTGATGATGTGTATACTTGTATTGGTGTGGATACTTGTATTGATGATGTGTATACTTGTATTGGTGTGGATACTAATACTAATGATCTAGATACTGTAGATGTGACGACGATGCTGATGATCGTGTGATGACGATGCTGATGATCGTGTGATGACGATGCTGATGATCGTGTGATAACGATGCTGATGATCGTGTGATGACGATGCTGACGATCGTGAGGATTCAAATGTTGATGTTGCTGTAGATGTTTGAGTGCTGCAGAAGATAAAGACTTGGTATTGAAGATGTTGATGTTCCAGTATTGAAGATGTTCCAGTAACTGGTTGAGTTACTGATGATGTTGAGAAAGCTTCCAATGATTTATAGATGTATCATGTTGATGACTCCTTTCTCCTGTAGATGTTGTTATAATATCCTTCTCGTTAAGGGGGAGTGTTGAGATATTGTAACTTCTAAGAATATTATATTTGTACTTTATTATTCCGGAGATGTTTCATTCCTCCGTGAAGATCTTATTGTATATCCGGAGATGTTTATTCCTCCGTCGGAATGTGGTAACTTGGGTTATTAGAATTCCCTAGTGGGGGTCGGCCCTGTATGTGTTATGTGGGTCAAAGGGTTGTTAGACCACCCTAGTCGGGTCGGCCCAGTCAGTTTTAGTAGGGTGTTTAACCCAATGGTAAAGTTGGGGCCGACCTAGTTAATATAAAGTACAAGTCGGAGATGTGTATAAATAGAGGAGGTGTGTTCCTCATTATACACACACTTCCCTCACTCAGAATGTAGCGCACTTGTGGAGGAGATGTCTGCTATGGTGGAGGAGGAGATCATGTCTTTGGTTTGCATCTTTGTATATTGTTGGTCATCTATATTGAGGAAGCTTTGCTGGGTTTTCTACCCCATGAGGGTTTCCCAGGATAAATCTGTGTCTCTTGTGTTCTTGCTGTGCTTGTTGTTTCTTCAGTGATCCTGTATATGTTGTTATTGTGAAATGGAATGTAATGCTGCTATTTTCTGTCTTAGCATATTGAATCTTAACATAAAATAAGTTTTTTTTTACCACTTTATGAATGTGGGATTAAAAAAATGACAAAAGTACAGAGAAAACATTGCCAAAGGAAATATAAAATAGAAAGATTTATTTTAAACAAAAATAGAACTAACCTTCAGAGCACTATTAAATTGCTCGAAATTTCAAATGTGAAGAATAGAAAACCAAAATAGTTTATATGACTAATATTAAGTTTAACATTATTCCTTTTACGAATGCGGGATTAAAAAATGTGTAATTTTTTTTTTTACAGAAACGATTTAGGAGCTTTTGATTATAAAAAGAGGAAAAATTACATAGATATGGGGAAGGACTGTTCCCAAAGAAGGATAACATCCATGACTTCTTGTTCGTCCTTTACAATTCTAAAACTGTCGTGGAACTTTCCTATTCTATTTAAGCTATAACTCCTTACAAACTGTCTGAGAATGAAGAGACAAAAACAAAACATTTTTGCAAATGATGTTTGATCCTAGTGCCCAAGAGGAATGCTGGTTTACAAACTTTAACAACAAACTGCCACAAAAATGCTCCTAACTTATGCATCACTATCCTATTACCAAGACTGGGTTGTACTACTAGACTTATACCTTAAAGAACCATATCACAAAACCATAGTTCAAAGATACCAAGGTGCATAAAAATTATGGCTGACGACTAAGCTCCATTCGCTTGATGAAATTTCTAGCCGAAGTGTCCTTCTTTCCTCCAGACACCAAGCCATAGCTGGCTTTCAATTCCAAGAAGTTTTTCCCAAGTTCTACTCTCAGGGAATCCAATTTCCCATCTACCTCGAGGGCCTTTCTATTGACATTTTCTAATTTAACATCCATATTACCGATACAGGAAGTAACATTGTCTACGTTGTCTTCCATATTGCCAACCCTCTCGTTCATCTGGTTGCTGCTGAGTCTGACCTCTGAATGTGTGGCTTGCGTTAATGAAAAGAGACGGGTGATGGCCCTCTTAATTTCTAGGTTCTCGTTGCGAAGAAGACAAACATGATCTTCCATATCTTTGATATACTTCTTGGCCTCTTCCCCTAAGCAGTGTCTGTCCAAAATCTGATGTATACCGTGTCTTCCCCATTCTTCCTTCACCGGTGAAGTAAACGGGTTCTTGCCTGCTCCCAAAAGGTCGAAATAGAGGGTGTCTTCCTATGCATGCTCCAGGATGCCCTCTTTCGATGAATCCCAACTTTGTTTTGGTAAAGGCTTCCTGCACCGCGAACAGTGCAGCCGGGTTTGAGCCAAGACACCATCCAGAGGTGCAGACAGGGCAGAGCTGTAGTCTTCCACTGCTCTATCACTCCGACACAATTTATTTCTCTCCATATTTCGGGCAACAAGACTGAGTTTTCCCCTCCTAACCTTGTGATTTATACCATCCCATGCCTTGTTTCCTGCCGAATTGAGTCCGCACATGGAGACCAGCTGTCTCATGCGTGAATCCCACCCCCATTCATTTAATGCTGCGTGGGGGGGAATCCAAGATTGATGCTTATTATTGATCTTTAAATCACCCCGATCAAGAGAAAAATTCAAAGTGGAAACCATGAAAAAGGAAATGTGTATGCAAACTCCAATGTGCGAGAGGCCATCCTCATTGATCCTAGGAGTTCGAGAACCATAAAGAATTTCATTTAGGGATTCTGATTTAGGGTATCCAACTTCTTTCATACACATTTTTCTCATTAACTAAGACCCCTCAATTTAATCCAGTTCCTTTGTTTGCCATAATATATGCTTGCCGATTGTTTACTCTCAGCACATGCAGGAAATTGATTGCTTTGAATTAATTAACAATTCACTTGAGAAGGTAATGCGTTTTAGAGGTTGGGTTCTTGCGATTCTTCGTCAAGTTCCCCTCTTCTCTTGTGACCAATAGCAAAACACCAAAGACAACTAGTTCCTCAATGCCAATATTTCTTGCTAACTCTAGTCCTTTGATTAAGGCTAGCCATTCCACCCCATTATTAGTCTTTTTTCCTATTCCCCAAGCATACTCCTTCTGTTTGTTCCCATCAGAGTTGAAGATAACTCCACCTGCTTCTTCCATCCCAAGAAAAAAATGTGTAATTAGCTAATGCATTATTTCTAAATTTAGAGAAGAAGGCATTAAATGATATTTGACTAGTGTTATGATTGTTGGTTTAAAAAATTAATGGAAATAACTAATATTGTATTAAAAAGTTTGTATAGCATTGTTTACATGTCATTTAATTAGTATTGTTACAATTTTTATACGATAGATTAAATTATTTTTAATGGTGTTATGATTGCATTAGAAATGTGTGATTTATTTTGCAGGGAGATTTTGGAGGGAAAATTTTGGAGGGAATGTTTGGGAGGGAAAATTTTGGAGGGAATATTTGGGAGGGAACATTTCGTTCTTTTAGTTATAAGATTGTTGGGGGTTGACAGTTGCACCATTGTAGTTTTTGGTGAGTGTAACGTCCCCAGCTTGACCCTATTGCATTAATATTGTAAATGATGTAAATATTGTCATTTAGTCATGGTGAGGAGCTCAAGGTCAAGGCCCCGCCACTGATTTATCGTTTTATGCATTGGCAAATAGAATAGATGCATATGGTTCTTGTGCTAGCGGTGCACAATGTAACATCGGAAATCATGTAAATATGCAATTTTAATGAAAAACCCACAACCAGCTACGCAATGCAACAAAAGAGATGGGGGCATGATCTTTACAAGGAATAGGGAGGGAGATTATTCAAACCCTTGGGACAATGGTGCTAATCCATGTGTCAATGGGGAAACCCATAAACCACCAACTACCCATTTTGTCTCATGCACCCAATCATTTAATTCTTCCAAAGATTGGTTGGGGCAGTTATTGCCTTGGAAATGAAGAAAATATGGCATCCAATTTCGTGCATGGGCAAGCCATCAACCTGGAAATTCGTGTTTTTGCTTGTTGGGCAAGAAACCACCCACGATATGGTGCCCAAAGCATTCTGAACAGTCAGTCTTCTCTCACTCACGCATTTGGAGTTAGCTGGGCCTTTCCCTGCACGTTTTTCATCCAAATATTGCATTTTTCCATGCCTGGGAGTTCGTTTTTGCATATACAGTAGCTTGGGAGAGAAGGGCCACGATTTGGGGACTGTATGGAGGTCGTTTTTGCCCCTGAATGTCCAGGGACGTTTTTCTAAAAACGGATTGGATTCCCAGGGTTGTTCCCCATCTTCCCATTTCGTTTTTGTGTGTTCCCACGTTTTTCTGAGTGAGTTGAAACCCCATCTCATGCATCCCACTGTGGAAAGCGTTTTCCTCATGCCTAGTAATTGTGGTTTTGTTGTTCAGTGCATTCCGTTTTGGATTTGAACCTGTGAGCAGGAGCTTCAAGAGTGGAAGAGGACAGATTTGGCTTGATGAGCCCAATGGTGTATCCATAGCTCCATGGTTGAGCCACTAGCCTAGTAATTCACCTCTGCTCACCTCTTAGCAGCCTGAGAAACCCAACTGCTAGTTGGCCTGGCTGATTCTGGCATATCTTTGGCTATGTGAGAGCCTGTTTCCCCTTTTCCTTGTGGAGATCGTGCCCAGCTCGGGGGTGGCAGTGGTGCTGAGAGATTAAGGAGCACACTGGCCTACGGTTGGGTGGAACGTTGCAGAAGCGTAGCTGGTTGCTTGGGATTACTTCATTAAGATAAGTATCCTCTTGTGCTATCTTTCAGTTGTTTAATGGATGAATACCTTGAATGTGAAATGAATGAGTAATTGAAATTACTTCTGCTGTGTTTTTAAAATCCTTATGCATCTTCATATCTCCATTTAGTATGTGATTGCTTGTGAAACGAGTTTATAGGGCTGGATGCCCGGTTTTAGCCTCACGATCCTCTCCATTGCACTGGTGTGATGGGTGGGGACGTGACAGTGAGGAGCATGAGAAAATTTCATTCTCTTTTTCTGTTTTGAGTTATCATTATACTTTTTAGTGAAAATTCATGGACTTGTTTGAATCAATCTCAATATCTGAAGATGTACATGATGATGGTGGAAATTTTTATTTAAATGGGGATTTCAATGGCACCGATGATGATTTTCCTCCAAGTGAGGATTTTAAAGGCGTTAATGATGATGATGATGACCCTCCTCCATGTGGATATTTTAAAGACACTGAGGAAGATGATGAAAATTTTCTTCCAAGTGATGATTTTCAAGGCACCAATGATAATTTTGCTCAAGGCAATGATTCTCAAGGCACTAATGATGATTTCCCTCCAAGTGATGATTTTCAAGGCACTAACAATGATTTTCTTTCAAGCCAATATTTTCCTCCAAGCAAGGATTTTCAAGGCACAAATGATGATTTCCCTCCAAGCCAATATTTTCCTCCAAGCGAGGATTTACAAGACAACAAACTTGATTTTCCCCCAAGCTAGGATTTACAAGACAACAAACTTGATTTTCCTCCAAGCGAGGATTTTGATGGGATCGATGATAATTTTGGTGAGTATGAAGGCCCCAATGATGTTGTAGATGATTTTCCTCCAAGCAAGTATTTTAATGGCACCGATGATGATTTTCCTCCAAGCAAGGATTTTAATGGGATTGATAATGTTCCTCCCCCAAGCAAGGATTTTGATGGCACTAATGGTGATTTTCCTCAAGTGAGGATTTTAATGGGATTGATAATGTTTCTCCTTCAAGCAAGGATTTTGATGGCACTGATGATGATTTTACTCCAAGCGAGGATTTTAATGGGACTAATAATGTTTCTCCTCCAAGTAAGGATTTTGATGGCACTGATGATGATTTTCCTCCAAGCGAGGATTTTAATGGGACGAATGATGATTTTGGTGAGGACAAAGGCAACAACACTATTGAAGATGGTTTTCCTCCCAGCCAATATTTTGATGTCTAATGATGGTTATCCTCCAAGTGATTATTTTAATGGGACAAATGATGATTTTGGTGAGAATTAAGGCACCAATAATGGTGAAGATGATTTTTCTCCAAGCGAGGATTATGATGGTAGCGATTACAGTTTTCCTCCAAGCGAGGATCTTAATGGAAACAATGATGAAATTCCTCCAAGCGAGGATTTTAATGTGATAGATGATGATTTTGGTGAGGATGAGGGCACCAATAATGGTGAATATGAATTTCCTCCAAGCGAGGAGTTTGATGGAACCAATGATGATTTTCCTCCAAGCGAGGATTTTGATGGCACTAATGATGAATTTCCTCCAAGCGAGGATTTTAAAGGGATAGATGATGATTCTAGTGAGGATGAAGGCACCAATAATGGTGAAGGTGATTTTCCTCCAAGCAAGGATTTTGATGGCATTGATGATGATTTTCCTCCAAGCAAGGATTTTAATGGGACGGATGATGATTTTGGTGATGATGAACCCACCAATGATGTTGATGTAACCTCAAGTGATAAAATTGATACTGATGAGGATAATCATTCTCCTACTAATTTTGGTGATGGTAATCTCAATGAGAGGGATGATCTTCCTCATAGTGATGAGGATATTCATTTTAATGAGGATGATTTAATGGTTCATGAAACACAAAGGAAAATTATACCAATGAGCAAGATTAAGTGTAGGACTAGGCCATTTTATATCAATCCAAAGCATTCTAGTCATACAAGGTCTAGGAAATATTTTCTCACAAGTCCCAGTTCTATTACTGATTTTATTTCAAGTGAGTGTTGCCAAAAAATTTATCTGAAACAAATACACTACAATTATGCCTTAGAGAAAATGCAAGCATATTTGTTAATAAACAAAAATATGCAAAAATCATATTTGGTAGGGTGCATGATTTCTAAAAAGGAAGGTTATGATTATCGCATTGGAAGTATTTTGCTTTGTAGAAGGGAATTCAAAAGAATCCACTAAATTAGTAATCTTCGACTATCAAGAATCCAAACAAGGCTAGAAAAGGATCCTACATTTTATTCTAAAGAATATCATGCACGAGCTAGTGGGCCGATAACAAACATTGCAATGCCATGGATGCATGACTTCTTTTATAAACATGGAGAGAGTATGCCAAATAGAGAAACCATACACATTCCAGATAATTTCTCAACGCAGGAAATCTACAACTTGTACAAGGCATTTGTTCAAGATGCTGAAGGAAATAACAATTTCATTAAATATGCATATTTTACAAGACTATGGAAAACAAAGTTCAACAATGTCCGTATTCCTAAGAGGTCAAGGATGGGGGTTTGCAATATATGTGCTTCTCTTAAACAAAGAAGGGATAAATCAGAAAGGATAGAGAGAGGTACGTCTCTAACATCTTTAATTTTTTGGAATAAATATCTATTATGAAATCTCATCAATGTTTTGTTTTTATTTTATTTGTAGATTATGTTGTTAAAGAACTTCAAGTACATCGTAATCAACAATCAGTTGAACAGAAAAAGTTATACAAAAATCGCCATAAGTGTTATGATGAACCACATAAGTATACGGGTTTGATAATTGATGGCATGGATCATAAAAAAAAAACACTTTTACCACATTTTGTTTATGTGCCAAAGAATTTAAAGGAGGAAAATTTTATTATGTTTCACTTGGTTGGTTGTATGGTTTTTAATGGTCAAATGTCTCCAAGGGTTTACTTTACAGCTCTCAATATTCATATTGATGCAAATTTGACCATTACCGTAATTGACCATGTGCTGACTCATTATTTTGGTAATATTCCTCGAGTTCTATATCTGCAATTGGACAACACCAGCCGGGAAAACAAAAATCAAATCATGTTTGGTTATTTGAACATGCTTGTTGAATTGGGAATTTTTTAGAAGGTTAAAGTTGGTTTCCTTCTTGTTGGAATACAAATGAATATATTGATCAAATGTTTATCCATTTTGCAGTGACACCGGGGAGGAATAACATTGGGAGCCTTCCATCATTAACTGAAATTATTAGAAAAACATATAGTCCAAAGCCTATTGTACTAGCATTGGAGGAAACTATTGAAATGCGAAGATTTATTTTGGGATTGCATGATGAAGGAAGGTGCATTGAGAAACTTAATGAAATTAGCTTTCAACATCAATTTCTTATAAAAAAGATTGATGGGAAAACACTACTAGTATGGGGTAAGAAGTACTCAACAAGTGCAGAATGGGGGCCTACATCAGGTTTAGCATTTCTGAAATTCATCCCAAGTCATCAAATGTATGCTTCAAAGTTATTGTTGTTGCAATCAACTGTTGAGATTCAAAATGCACGCCAACATAATAGAGATGTTGATTCTTCTCAATGCTTGGAATAAATAAAAAAGTCTATGAAAGATACATATGACTATTTTGATGTTGTCGATTCTGTTTGGTGGGAGTCGTTTTTCATGGAGCAAAATGACATAATTTCAAACTCTACAAATGGAGATATTTTTTTGAGGACTCCATTTAGTTGGCCACAAAGTATGTCAAATGAAAATGAGGAGAGAATTGTTGATCCTGAAGGTGTCGAGTCTTCTCAACCAGAATAAAGGGAAATGTACATTGGGTCTAGAAGATCATCTACATTACGTGAGGCGATGGAAGACCTTTACATAGGCAGTACAAGATATTAAGGAGGTTGCATGACTGCAGTTTTGGCCACATAAGATCCACATGGATATCCATTTTGGATTGGAAAAGTTATGAAGGTTAAGAAAGAAAATGAAGAAGTTATTTTTGTTGAAGTACATTGGTATGCAACAGACACACACCCATTTGATGGTGTTTACAAGCTAGAGATGGTGATTGAGAAAAAGGTTTGCAAAAAGAGAAAAAGAAAGGGTCAAAATGTAAATCATCATCGCATAGACATTTTGAAATTAGAGGATGTTGACATACTATTTTATGACTTCCAATTGGCAAAGAAAGGCACTCTTCTCTCCAAGACTATATAGATTATCAAAAGATTGTTGGCGCCATAAATAGTTGCAACATGGGAGTCTGCTAAACCAAGGCGTATATCCAAAAGGAATATGGAATATGAAATTTTGGGTGTACATGAAGACTCAGATGGTGCACTCATTGATAGTAGAGAAGAATACAGGTCATCTACATCTTCATCCAGTCATTCATCTAAAGAAAATGTAGCTTCTGATGGTGTGTCAAAATCCATGTGTTGATTTGGATATTTGCAGATGAAACATTTTGTATTTTTTATTAATATGCCATTGTTTGTATGGAAACTCTAAAGGAGTGCTTAAATTTTGATATGAATTACTTCTATGTCTTATGGTTTAATATATGATTTTATGATGAATATCATAAATTTTTTATTTTATATGAAAATAATGGTCAAATTATTTCTTGAATAATTTGTGTTTAAATTAGTGCAATTTTTATATAGTGTTTCTAAGAGATTAAATAAGAACTTTTAAATGATGATAAAATCATGTAATAATGCCATTTTTTGAAAAAGTGTGCTACCGGTAGCATTAGTTTTCAATTTAGAGCTTGATTTTAAGGTTTTTGCAAACAACAATAACAAATGTTTTGGTCCTTTTCTATATTTTTTACCCCAAATCAAAAAGTGGTGCTACTGGTAGCACCACTTTTTGATTCAGGGTTTTTTTGGGTGTTTTATGCAAAAATATGGCTTTTTATGGCTAGAGTTCTCGTTTTGAGTATAAAGTTCTTGTCAAGTTGTATAACTTATTTCTAGCTCTAATCCTAACTAGCTCCTCTTTCCACATGTGGACACTATCTTTGAAAATGTGTCTCTCCACATGTTCAACACCCCCTCTTAGGAGGTTGCCTCCAACTCCCACTTTGTGTAAAGGTAGATGCACAACTATGTTGAGACTATTTTGGTCTTGCACTACCCTGCTACATCGATGGCCTCCGACCTCTATATTGACATAATTGGGTCCCTGTGACATGCCCTTTTGGTGAATCATTGCACCCTTACATTGATCTAGGTGTACTAACTTAATGAGAACCATGTCTCTAACCTCTTGAGCTTGAAGATCTAGATGGTCTCAACTAACCACACTCCATTAATTTCCTCCTCGACTATGATATCCATCTGTATTGCCTCATGTAAAGTTTGGGGCATCAATATTGGAACCTTTGACTTTATGTTGTAATTTAGCCTATAGACAAACTTGTTGATCTGCAACTTCTCTATGTTTAAGTGAGGTGTGTACCTCAAAAGATTCATAACCTAGTCTCATATTTTGACACTAACCTACCACCCTATCTCAAGGAGTGGAACTCTATAAACTTAAATTTCTCTAGTTTTCTATAAGCATTAGCATTGGGATGAATTATTGGCCCCTCTCTAAGAATATAGGCACAACTAGCTTGTTGGATCAACATGTTAGTCAAAGCATTTAATGATCCTTTGAAAGGATTGATTCGTTGTCCTAACTTCACCCATAGGTACATTACCATGATCATGCACTCTATGAGGAGATGGAAGAGGTGTAAGTTGAAGTGGAGGTCATGTACCGCAGCCTCTCATTTCCCTAATTTAATCTCTTCTTGTTCTTCTATCCATTATTGCTTAATAAACAGGGACATACAATTTCTAAATTTCAATAAGATCAAAATAAATCCTAATAATTGTAATTAGGTGGAATTAATAATCAATAATTAATGTACTAAGCAAGCGGGCCTGTAGACCCTAGCATATGCAACCACATTTCAATACCATATGTAGCACCATCTGAGGTGTTAACCTAATAGAAAGCACAACTTTCAAGAAGTGAAATATGTATATATTATCCCATAGCATCACTTATCACTAAAATTTCATCACCTATATGACTTTTAGATACACATACATCAATATCAAGATACAACTCAACCTACTCATAGAGCACAATAAGTCATCACATCATATAGTAGAATCCAGTCATCTCATATCATCACAAGGATATAAAAACATAAACAATGAAAAATATATTATTAAGCAATGATTAAACCAATTCAAATCAAAAGTCTAGATCACATCATCAAAAGGTGTATCTGCCAACCAACTAGGTCATTCTTGTAACCATAATGCCCTCAAATAAGAACAACACATCAATCAACAAAGTCAAAGCAAAAGAGGGCACTACACACTCAACATGTGTTTCTATCTATAGTAGTACACCATAGAATCATATATGCACACACAAGTTAAAATATATAATCAATCAAAATAGGCCAAATGCCAACAACATATACAATTCTCTCTTTTATAGTTGGTAAACATCTAATTCAAAATTTTTATGAAAACCACATTTACCAACATTCATGTTTTCTCTTATCTATTTTGGCAATTGGGGTTTTAGGTACAAGTACATTTTCTCTTGTGTAACCTATCTCAAAAATAGGTTTAACCTATGATGGACATGGGAGAACTAATGATCAAAAGGGTAAGGTCTATCATATCCAAGCCGAAATAGCAGTGCCACAATTCTTGACACAATAAGCATTTGGTGGTATAAGCATCTCAACAACTTGGGAAAAGGGTAAGGTCTATGATATCCAAGCCAGGGAATAACAATGCCACAATTCTTGACACAATAAGCACTTGGTGCTATAAGCATCTCAACAACTTGAGGAAAGATAATAACCTTTGATATAAAATAAATTAAGAGAGATCATTTATCTATAACAAACCCATATTTATTATACAAAATAAAAATACGTACAACTACATTTAAATAAAAAGAAATCAAATAAGATCTTGAATTTATCTTCCTTTATTTTAAAATGATTAATCTCTTAAATAAAATAAAACAAAACTATAAAATCATTTATCATACATATAATTATTTTTAAAAAATACCATTTATAAATATTTATTTTAATACCATAAATTTTAAATATTATAATTACATCAACCCATCTTATTAAATATATTATTTAAAATAATTTTATAATTACATCAACACATTTTATTAAATATATTATTAAAATTAATATTTATTAATTACTTACTCCTTAAGTAAATATAATAAAACATAACATTCTAATATTATTTGATTTAGTTTGGTTCCAACACATACCCTGTAATACTATTATAATAACATTTGATTTGGTTTGCTTTGATTCAACTACCACCATTATTTGGTTTCGTTCAACTACCACCCTTTGATTTGATTTTAATAGTATTTGGTTTGGTTCAATTACCACCATTTGATTCGATTCTTTGAAGAATAGTATTACCACCCTCTAATTATTTTAATAGTATTTGGTTTGGTTCAACTATCATTTTTTTCTAATAATATTTGGTTGGGTTCAACCACCACCGTTTGTTTTTTCAAATAAGAGTACTATTACCACCTTTAATACTATCTTGATAGTATTTGGTTTTGGGCAACTACCGTTCATTCTTTAACTCTTGCAATAAAAATAGTATTGGATTTGGTTCAACTAGCATCCTTTGATACTATCTACTATCTTAACAGTATTTGGTTTAGGGCAACTAGCGTTCATTCTTTGACTCTTACAATAAAAATAGTATTGGGTTTGGTTCAACTGGCATCCTCTTATTGGTGGTAAGAAATAAAAGTAGCACTGGGTTTGGTTCAACTAACATCCTTTAGAAGAATATTGTTTAGTTTGGTTCATTTCTTTTTTAATAATTAATATATATATTATATAGTTTAGTTTTTTTAATAATTAATATGTTTAAAATATATATAAAATAAGGAAAGGAAATTAATAAAAAGGAAAGATTGATTAAGTATAATCAAAAGTGAATTGTAGTAGGAAAAAAATTAATGAGAAAACACAAGTTTTTAACTAATTAAAATGAAAAAAGTTATAACAAGTATTTAATAATATAAGATTCATTAACATATAATTGAGATTTTTAATGGAGTTAAATATTAAAATAGTAATGTAACTAATTTTTCTCTTTGAAACTTTAAAATGAAGGGGTCTTATGTGTCAAAAATAAGGGATTCTCATACGATAATTTGATGTTTGGTTAGGTCATGATTTTAAAATATTATTATTATAAAAAAACTTT
This sequence comes from Larix kaempferi, assembly GCA_027924585.1. Classification (NCBI taxonomy): domain Eukaryota; kingdom Viridiplantae; phylum Streptophyta; class Pinopsida; order Pinales; family Pinaceae; genus Larix; species Larix kaempferi. The sequence continues at coordinate 5,429,212 of BSBM01001334.1, forward strand.
GACAATAATTGTTATTATTAAAAAAAAAAGAGGTGGACTACAACCTAACCGTATAACCACTGTATACAATATGGGGATACTAAAAATTTGTTCAAAATAGTGCTAAAAGTAGGACAATATCCAAAACTATCCCTATTCTTTCCTGATATAACTTATTTCCTACGAGTATTCATATCATGGTTGGTATACAACCATAAACACTATCTTAACAAAAGCAAAAATTTACAAAACATCATAAAATAATTTGCAAACTAAACTTGCCCATGAATTCTAGGCCTTAATTTTCTTGCCGTTGAGACCAAATTGGAAAGTTATTGTTGTTTATTTGCCTATGAAGATTGTTCAACTATGTCTTCTTCCACTGTTATTACACTTAGTGACCCAACTGATGCTTCATGGGAGATCGCATTCTTGAGATCTTTGAAACCATGTCTCTCTTCCAAATCGAACTAAAGAACTCTTTCTTGAAGCTCCTTCAACTTTGTTTCCTTCTCCTCCAATTTTTCTTTATGGATTTCATAGTCAACTTCCAAAATTAGAACTTTACTCATGCATTTCTATCCAAGCCTTCATCAAGATCTATTGCTTGTAGTTTATCTTTATTTCCTTATCATTCTTAATTTCCCGATCCTTCCTGAATGCTTCCCATTTTCTCAAGACATTTGCCATGGAATCTTGGCATTCGTCACTAATTCTCTCACAATGTTAAATGTCTCTCTAGAGCTCTGCATGTACACAACGACCTTAATGGCTATGGGAGTCCAGTCTCTTTAGTCTTCTTCCAATCCACAAGCTCTTTATTGCAATAGAGAGAGCTAAATGCAAGGGATATCCATTGTTCATGTTGGCAAGAACTATGCCAAACACAAAAGATAATATATTCAAGACTAAACCAAAATTAGAATACATAATCTAATCGAAATGCCACTCAACCAATTTGCTACCAGGAACTAACCATTTTCCAAGGTGACCTTCGACATCTTGTCAATGCGCTTGGGGATCGTTCGCATTCTACAGTACCCACTATTTGTGTTGACAACTATGTCAACCACAAAAACTGTGAGATCCAAGACCAATCCCAAACCAAAATAAAGAGTCAAAGAGGGATGCCATAGATTGCTACCAAGAACCAATCATTTTCCAAGGTTCTCACCGTCTTCTGGTATATTCTCTTGAGGAACCCTTGGCTTGTAGAAGGTAGGGGCCTTCTCATTAATGTCCAGAATGCCAATGGGGAGCCAGGCTCGATTTTTAATCACTATGACCAAAGGGAGAATCATAGTTGATCCTACACTAATCTATAGATAATGAAACAAAGTGTCTCCATGCTGGTTTGCAAGGGAAATAATACCACATTAATTGAAAATTCCCAACACCCTTCTCCTCATTAACCCCAATCTATGCACATTGTAGAGAGGACAATTAGACATGACCTTCAATACTTTGATGTGCATGCATTTGATGAGCCACCTGTCCTAGTCTTAGGGTAGGGGGGTGAATACCCTACACCCTTGTGATCCAAAACTCCATATAGGATATAATATCCAATGTTAGCCATTATGTTTGCCTAGGATTTTAATCCTCAGATAATTTGAAAGAATTCAACTTTGTTGAAGGCTTGAAGGTCATTGAAGATTCGGGAGATTATTTTTCTTAACACATAATCACATGGAAGGGAGTGGGTGACCATATATGTTATTATAATGGAGTTTTAAAATACTTGAATTGTCTTTATTTCTAGATTTTTTTCAAACCTTAGTCCTTGCAATAAGGCCAAATATTATACTTGATTCTTTGTTGTTTTTCCTGATCCCCATGTGTATGTAGTCGCTTGATGTCCTTCAAGGCCAATGAACACCCCCCTAATATCTACCAACCCTTGTTATTATTATAAAATTGATAATGAGGAGCAAAGACTATTTATATTTCACTATTTTAATAGCCACCACATGTGAATCTCAACGACCTCCACATATAGAATCCATATTTTATTTACCAAAAACATTAGGAAGCAACAGATCAAGATATATGAATCTTTCCAACCTCCACATATACAGTCCAATATTTTATTTACAAAAAAATTAGGAAACAATGGATACAGATGGAATTAATGGCAAGGAAAATGAACAAATGTAATGGCAATCAATATGTACTCAACAACAGAATAATAATTGTTTTATAGGTTGCGATATACACCATTGGATTATAAATGTTTTAGATCAAAGAGTATATATCAAAACCTATACAACAGTTATTATTCAATAACATGGCAGATATAAATCAACAAATTCCATGTGAAGGCATTATCAAAATATTCAATAATCCCAAAATCCAATCTCATTCATAGATTTAACACATCATCATCCTCCTCCAAGTCAAAAAAAACCAACTCAAACAATGGGAAGTATTTAAATGAAGCATAAAATCGGTGTTGTTACTCTAGAAGACCATTAGATTATGCAAAGAGTTTAGATCCATCAAAGTAGGAAACAATGCTTCCATGTCATGTCGTTCAATTAAGCATGGCAAAAGAATAAGACGAGGCCATCATAATGGAGATGAAAACGAAACAATTAATCATGAGCATGTCGATTATCAAGAGTTCATGATGTATGCTTATCCCCTTCTTGACAACCAATCTATAGAATTCCACCATTTGTGATTATTGGGAATATTGGCGATTCTAGAACCTAAAACTAATAGCAAATTCAAGCATAATTTAGAAAAAAATCGGAATCGCTGGTGGCCAATTAGGATTCAATACCTCCTCTATAGCGTGTTATGAAATGAACTAGACCGTGTTAATGACAAAACCCTAGATAGTGATAAAGCCATAATAGAACATAAGGAAAAACAACACACTTTCATTTTATGCATAACTGAGGAATTTATTCCAATAAAATTCACCTCTCTTATAAAGAGTTTGAGAGGACTTATTTGATCAAAACCATGAAAGCTAATAATAAGTGAAACCCTAAATTTTATAGCCTAAGTCCCTAAGGTGAATTTATTACACATGTGAACCTTATATTCTAACACCCCCTCTTAAGGACTATAGTATTAAAAACAAAATTTACTGAAAACAAATAGATACTAATTAAAAAATAAAATATCAAAATTAAATAGAACCAAGCATTCTTTAGGAGCTCATCCTTTGAAAAACAATTCTTGAAACAAGTAGAGCTCCATCAAACTGCCTCATAACCTTTCTAGGGGTGTATCTCTAGAGTTAAATTCTCAAGTTCCATTTGTAGGGGTGTAGCTCCAAAGTTAAATTCTCAAGTTCCCTTTGTAGGGTTGTAGCTATATCTACATTAGATTCCTTCCCATCTTCAAAGTGTGAGGTTCTTAAAATGCATAAAATGTCATTTCTTTGGTAAAATCATCACCATTATTTACATTTGGTGTATCTTTAGCAAATACTACATTAGCTACATGTGGTTTGTCCTTGAACTTTCTGTTAAGAACGCCATTAACTCAAAATCTACAATTCTAGATTATGTGACTCATTTCCTTACAATAATAACATTCCATCCCCCTTGTCTTTCATTGATATGCTACAATTTTTTCTTGAGTATAATGCAATCTCAAGTTGAGAATCACCTTCAATATCTCCTACAATGGTTCTCTTTTCTTTAGCTAAGATAGAAACAATCATGTCTTCGATAGTTTGTGAAAACAATTCACTGCAGACTATCTAAAGATGAATTTGGCATCCTCTTCCTCCACCGTAGCTTTGAATTATGCTTGATGTCTAATGATAGATCTCATATTGCTTATGTGGCTAGACATAGTGACTTTGACATAAATCTTTAATATGAATAATTGTAGCTTCAGAGAAAATTTTGCATCCATTGTTTTTGTTCCAAATAGTGAATTCAGATTATCCCAAATTTCCTTCAATGATCTTTCCATATCTATATGGTGTAATTTGAATATGAGAGGGAAATGCCAATAATTAACTTGGCTTTATCATGTTTTCTCTACCATTCCAGTGATTTATTAGGATCTGTAGGTGATTGCTTCATCCCTTTTACTATTCCCCACAAATTTTTGTTCATCAACTGCATTTGATTTTTACTTTCCAAGTGTGAAAATTGAAAGAAAAGTATTTTTCTAATGGGGTTTCCATTGAAGAAAAAAAAATTGTGTAAATTCCTTTGAAAACCAATAGGGAAAATTTTGAATTCTAAAATGTGCCTCTGCAAATTTGATCTAGGAGTTGTTGTGTGGTTGTTGTGAACCAACCCGGTTCAGACACAAGCTATCCAAACAAATAGAACAAAATGTAATCCATAATGGATAAAAATAAATATATATTGAGTAATATGAAGATGATGAGTTTTGCAATGAGAGTGCCAAATATATAGACAATCTAAAGGCACATATGGTAACCATCCATGAAAGGATGCATCCTTTGATAACTATTTATTATTATTATTATTTATGATTTTATTATTGCTTAATATTATACATATTTTGTATGTTACATTGCCTTTCTCTTTAGATATGCTTTGTCCTCAAAGCATATTGATGACAAAGCTTATGTCTTAAATTTGTTTGTAATGTCGTCGCATCATTCTTTGTTCTGTCGTAGTTGATGATACAAGACAATATGAACCTCTGACTACTGAACATAATTTTCGAAACATAAACAAATGATCCATCCTAATTCAATTATGTGTAGAACGTTGCACTGCCATGATGAACTGTCATCGTGAGATTTATTTGTGTTGGTATCAATATTTTTTGTTAGTTTTTCCCGACCTAAGGAATATTGATATTCTGACTATTTAAGCTATACGCTTTTATGATTTGTATGTCGATAACGAGTTCTTATAACGTTATTTTACCTTATCATGCTTGTAGTGTCTTCTAGGTTTAATTTAAATATATGATTTTCTTCATGCCTTGATGTTGTTTGGTGACTTGATGAGATTCTATTAATGTGTACGCTTGGAGTTCCCATCGTTTGTACTCCAACATCCCTATATGCTTGTTCTTCAATTGGATTGGTGTCTTCTTGAGTTGTGATGTGGATTGGATCTGAAATTGTGCCTTTTTTCACAACTTGGATTTTTATTCGTGAAGACTTTGATGCCTCCTTCTAGATTTGCTCTAACTTGTTTTCCAACAACTTCTTATCACTCTTAAGATTCTTGAATGTTTCTTCTTGCAACTTCTCGCCATCATTTAACTTCTTAATCTGTTCCATCATATATTGATTATGGTTTTTAAGGTGGCAAATCTCTTCTTCCTTTTCTAGTAATTTCTCCAAATTGTCAACTCATTAAATAGAAAAATCACTTCATATCTATTGATATGGGTGCCAAATTATTACACTCCACGATGCAACCAAATATCAATGCATATAATTTATACGTTGTATAATATATGCAATATATCATATTACTTGCAAACTTTATACTCAAATTATTTTATGTTCACCAACCTTTGACTTATGTCATGACGACCATATAGTTTGCACTGCATGTTATCACTAAATAAAATAAAGAGTTTTATGTATACTATGGAGCCACAAACCTTGTTTTTTTATGCATGAAACTTATGCACATAATCAAATGCTTTGATTATGACTCAAAATACTTACCACCAATCTAATTATGAGTTCTTAAACTTACTATATATGCCATTAAAAACCATTAGAGCTTCCAAAGAAAACTCCTTTGCAATTCATACCTTGAGCATGAAATGAACAATGATAACAATATAAGCCTCATAATCAGTCCATCCGAAACAAGAACAAATGTATAAGCAACCATAACCCATTTTGCAAATTAAAAATCATTCTTTGTCAATAAATCATTGACATGTCAATTTTTTCTCCCGGGGGGTCCCACCTAATTATTATATATTAATAATATGTTTTAAGTATGCCTTGAAACACTTTGCAGGCTAATAACTAGTAATGAATTTATGAGTCAACATCATGTGGTGATTGTACATTGGGCATAAATATATTGTACGATAGGTTGTAACTATACCATTGACTACATGATACAATTTCTATACAACAATTGGTTAGAAATCCGTATGACGGTGTGCTGATGCACAAAAGGATAGCACATACAACAAATCCATCAAATGGTGGCTATAGCAATGAAACCTCCACGTTCTAATTGGGTAGATCTTAAGACTGGAAATGGACAAAAAAGATGGCTCCTCCTTACACATCCACTACATCCTCTGACAATGGTTGGATGACTTCAAGGTTGTGAAGAACCAACCACTGATCTTGGTTCTCTATGTTGATGACTTGTTCCTTACTAGAAAGGAACAACATATAGCTTGGTGCAAGTGGGATCTCACTTCTAAGTTCGAAATGAAAGACTTGGGTCTTATGCACTGCTTTCTCAGTCTGAAAGTTTGGCAAAGGAAATATGAGATCTTTCTTTCACAAGGAAAGTACACAATTGATGTGTTGCACAGGTTTGGTCTAATGGATTGTAAATCCATGTCTACACCAATGGTTTATAATCTAAAGAAACTACATGAGTCAAATTCTAGATCAGATCTAGTGGATCCTACCATGTATAGACAACTCATTGGTTCCTTGATGTATTTGATACATAGTAGAGCAGACATATGTTTTGCAGTGAGTATCTTGAGTTAGTTCATGTATGAGCCAAGACATAGACATTGGGTTGCTGCCAAGCATGTGCTTAGATACCTTCGAGGTACTATTGCTTATGGACATAGATATGATTCCAATGGAGAAGTGATGCTACTTGGTTATGCTGACTCTGACTGGGGTGGTAGTTTTGTGGACTGAAAGAGCACATCCGGATTTTGTTTTAGCTTGGGATAAGCTATGATCTCTTGGTAGAGAAGAAAGCAGGGATCTGTAGCCCAAAGTACTACAGAAGCAAAGAATATTGTAGCTAGTACTGCCCGCCGAGAAGCTATTTGTATTAGGAAGCTACTTGTTGGGTTGTTTGGTGAGAAGCTTGAGACTACTTTCATTCACTTTGACAATTAGAGATGCATTAAGCTCTCAGAAAACCATGTGTTTCATGACAAATCGAAGCACATTGAGATGAAATACCACTACATAAGAGACATGGTCCAGACATGTGTCGTAAGACTTCAGTACATTTCCTATTGATGAGAAAATAGCATATATGTTGACTAAGCCTATGTCCTTGCCGAAGTATAGTTACTTCTGAGACAAGCTTGGTATGGCACAAAATGCCTCCCTCGCTGAGAGGGAGTGTTAAAGTTACAATATCATGAGTCATTCTCCAATTCAATCTTGTGCACTAGGATTGAGCCTCGTTTGTCGAGGTAGTGCCTTAGGGAGCCTGAGTTGGACTCAGGAAACTTGGAGTAGATTCTTGAGTTGGACTCAAGAATTATTGATGTATTTGTAACTTCGGAAGATATTTCACTTGTATATTTTATATTGTATTCATATGTCATTGTACTTCCAACAGAGAGGTTTCATTCCTCCGATCGGGAAAGCTATTATTGTATTTGATAGGGTTATTAGATTCCCCTAGTGGGGTCGGCCCAGAGTTAAGTTGTAGGGGGTTATTAGACTCTCCTAGGAGAAGTCGGCCTAGTTAGGGTAAAAGGCAAGTGAAAGTAAAGTATAAATAGAGAGGAGCACCTCTCTATTTATCCATTCACTCACTCACTCATTGCGCATTAGTGTGAGAGAGAGAAGTTCGCACAAGTGGAGGAGGAGGAAGCTGTTGGAGACCATCTCATTGTTTTGGCGTTTTGTATTATTGCTCATTCTATCTCTGAGGAAGTTGCGGGGTTTTCTCTTTTATGGTTTCCCCGGTGAAATGCTTTGTGTCTCTTGTCTCTTGTGTTTGGTTTGTTGTGCATGTTGTTCTCTCAGATAATATCCTAGATCATATTGAATTAAATTGTGAAAAAACTAACAAGAATGATTAAGCCTTATGTGTAAAGGTTAAGCCTCATGTGTTGAGGTAAGTGCTTTGTATGTCATAGTGATGATGTTGTACATTATTGCTTGTCAAGGCTAAGGTCTTATGTGTCAAGACAGATCCTCATATGTTGAGGTGGTGCCTCATGTGTTGAGGTAATGCTTTGCATGTCGAATCATGAATGGTGTGTGATGTACTACTAACCATGGTTGAACAATTAAGTCTCCTCTAGAGACTGGCCACCTCTAGAGTGAATTACTTTAGCATATGACCACTTGTAATGATAGTAGAACAAGATGATCACATCATTGGAAAAATATCCTTTGTATATTTGATATGATAAATAAAGTAAAGATGGCACAAGTGGATCATGCAAATAAGACAAAAGATAAATATAAGATATGTTAAGATAAGAGAGAACTCGAATTGTTCACTTCAGTGGTTAAGAAAGACTTCAGTTAATTAAGAGAGAACTCAAATTGTTTACTTCAGTGATGTTAACAAGAAAGACTTCAATTAATTAAGAGAGAACTCAAATTTTTTACTTCATTGATGTTAACAAGAAAGACTTCAGTTAAAGAGTTAACTAAGTGATAACAAAGAAGATCTAGTCAACTAAGTGTTTGCATGACGACACTTGAGTTAACTAAGTATTTACATGACGACACTTGTGAGTGGTCTAGCATCTAGTTGAAGGGCGAGTTCATCATGAAGTAGAAGATCTAATTAAATAAGTGGTTGCATGATGACAGTTGAGTTAAACTAAAATACGACACTTGATTTATGACACTTAAGTTAGGACATTTTAGTTAGTAACCTAACTAACTGATCTAGCATCCAGTTGGAAGGTGATTTCATCTTGAATTCAGAAGGCTATAAATTAATCCAAGAATGAGATGTATTATACACTTGTAATGCAAGATTTGATGAGATCAAGGTGAAGAGCGAATCTCTCTTGAAGGAAGTGTGCATGTGACCAAAATTGTGAAATGGTCTTAGTGCAGAATCAACTGCTAGGATCTTATATTATTCTCTCTTCTCTCTTGCTCTATGATTGCACCAAGTGTGTTTGGTATTTATCTTTGATAATGCACCATGGGTGCTTGATGTAATATGCTCATTGTAAAGAAATTCTCTGCTATCTATCAATATTCTAAGGAATATTTTGTTGGGGTTTTCTCCCTCAAGTACTAGAGGGTTTCCCCAGGGTAAATACTATGTCTCATGTGAATGCTTATGCTTTTGATTATTCATTTTGCATTAAGATAAAAAAATTCAACATGGTATCAGAGTGGTGTCATAAGATTTCAGTACATTTCTACTGATGAGAAGATATAAGATATGTTGACTAAGCCTCTGTCCTTGATGAAGTATAGGTACTTATGAGACAAGCTTAGTATGGCAGAGAATGCTTCCCTCGCTGAGAGAGAGTGTTAAAGTTACAACATCATGAGTCATTCTCCAAGTCAATCTTGTGCACCAGGATTGAGCCTCGTGTGTCGAGGTAGTACCTTAGGCTAGGTTGGACTCAAGAAACTTGGAGTAGATTCTTGAGTTGGACTCGAGAATGACTAAGCCTTATGTGTAAAGGTTAAGCCTCATGTGTTGAGGTAAGTGCTTTGTATTTCAAAGTGATGATGTTGTACAATATTGCTTCTTAAGGCTAAGGTCTTGTGTGTCAAGATGGATTCTCATGTGTTGAGATGGTGCCTCATGTGTTGAGGTAATGCTTTGCATGTCGAAGCATGAATGGTGTGTGATTACTCCATTGAAGACTGAAAAGGAGTGCTTCAACACCTTAACAAATATTTATGAGAATAAGGCTCCCATTCAGAAGAGAGCCCCAAATATCAAGCTTCGTAATCTAAAGATGGAGAAGGAAGAAAATGTTGCTTCCTTCTTCACAAATATCTCTCAAGTAAGAGATCAACTCATGAGCATTGGAGTTACTGTCGAAGATGATGATCTTATTCAGACTGTTGTCAATGGTATTCCATCCTCATGGGCGACATTCTTGGCTACTGTTGATGGATGAGAAGTGTCACCAAACTTTGAAATATTGTGGTATGATTGCCTTCAAAAAGAAGGGAGGATTCAAAGCAAAAATGTTTCCTCCAAAGAAGAGAACCTTGCTCTTACAGTAAGGACAAAGATAGGAAAGAAATCATTTTCTCAAAAGAAGTTTCCGCATCAAAAGGAAAAATAATACAACAAGAACTTTTATAAGTATAAAGTCAAATGTTTCAACTGCAATAAGAAGAGCCACTTTGCTAGAGACTTCTGTGCAAAGAAAATAGGAAAGTTCAAGGGTAGATTTCATGTGTCTACTACTACAGGAGATGAACCTACAAGAAAGAATTCTTCCAATGATCAAGAGACAAGGAAGGAGTGTTATCTTGTCTCGGCTCTAGCTGGATCCATTACCACTAGTGCTGAGACATGGCTGGTGGATAGTGGTGCATAAAAACATGGGACTAGATATAGGAGTGCTATCATAGATTTGAAGGAAAATAAGTTCTATTGTCAGGTGGAGCTTGGAGATAATACCACCTATTCGATCCAAGGAGTTGGATCCACTTCCTTTTCAGTTGAATTCAGGTGATGTACTCCATGTTGATAATATTGTGTATGTTCTTGGTCTAAAGAAAAACCTCCTGTATGTTTCAGTTCTAAAAGATAAAGGTTTTAGAGTAATCTTTATGGACAACAAAGCGTTCTTGTGGCCTAAGAATTCAGACTTGAATTATGCAGTTGTGATTGGAGTTAGAGAGGGAGGTCTCTACAAAGTTCATTAAAGCCATGATCCATGACATAGTCATCCCTTGTGAACTGTGGCATAGGAGGCTTTGTCATCTTCATTTCAAAGCACTACCTGGCTTACAGAAGATGGTAAAAGGCATGCCTGTATTTCAATCTAAGCATGATGTTATTTGTAGAGGTTATGCTCTTGGTAAGAACATCAAGAAAAGATTTCCAATCAATTCTAAAAGATCTAAAGGGATCCTGGACTTGATCCATTCAGATCTATGTGGTCCCATGTCTGCACCATCCTTGAGTGGTTATATGTACTATGTGCTTTTAATAGATGACTTCTCTCACAAGTCATGAATCTATTTTCTGAAGGTAAAGAGTTAAACTTTCAACAAGTTTCAAGAGTTTAAAGCATTGGTTGAAAATAATACTGGAAAGCACATTCGTGCTTTGAGATCTGATAATGGAGAAGAGTTTGAGTCTCATGAGTTTAATGACTTCTGCCGAGATGCAGGGATAAGAAGACAAATGATTGTTCCTTACAACCCCCAATAGAAGAGGGTGGCCGAAAGAAAGAACATGACAATATGTGAGGTTGCAAAAGTTATGATGTGTGATCAATATATACCCACCTCATGGGCAGAAGCCTCCAGCACTACTGTTTATATTCAGAACATAAGCTTACATGCTATCATAGGAGAGAAGAATCTTGAAGAAGTTCTCATTGGTGAAAAACCAGATGTTGGACACTTGAATATTTTCGGTTGTCCTGTCTACATTCATGTGCCAAAAGAGAAGAGGACAAAGATGGAGCCATCTAGAAAGAAATGCACATTTGTTGGATATAGTGAATCCTCCAAAGCTTATAGAATCTATGTTACAAGTCAAAGGCACATTGATGTCAGCAGAGATGTAACATTTCATGAAGAGTCTGCCCTCAAGTGCTCTAAAGAACTTCAGTGTGATTTGGATATGGAGGAGCATGAGACTCCCATGATGGAGGATCCAAGTTCTAGTTCTCCTCTTTTAGATGTTGAGAGGGAGAAGCCAGAAGAGTCCTTAGATCCACTTGATCCTGAAGAACCAATAGAGTTGGTAAATTTATCACTTGATGAACCTCCTGCTAAGAGGAGATCTTCCTGGCGTTGAGACATTCTGCAAGAGGAAGAAAAGCATGGAGCACCATTAGGCACATCCAAAGAGCTAAGGAGACCTGAAAGATATTCAGGATACGTAGCACAAATGAGTCACATCAGTGATTCCGAACCCACCACCTATGAGGAAGCTACTAAGCAGCAAGTATGGAAAGATGCCATGGTGGAAGAATACAATTCCATCATGAAGAATGATGTGTGAGAAATGGTTCCTAAACCTGAAGGGAAGTCAATAGTAACTTCCAAGTGGATTATAAAATCAAACATGCAATTGATGGCAATATTGAAAAATATAAAGCAAGATTTGTGGCTCGTGGTTTCTCACAGAAAGAAGGAATAGACTATGATGAGACATTCACTTCTGTGGCCAAGTACACTACTATTCAAGCCATGATTTCACTTGCCTTAGTTCTAGGGTGGAAGCTTCACCAAATGGATGTGGAGACTATTTTTATCAATGGTGAAGTTGAGGAAGAAGTATACATACAATAACCTAAGGGGTTTGTAGTTCATGGGAAGGAGTCCCATGTATGAAAACTTAAAAAAGCCTTGTATGGGCTTAAGCAGGCCCCGTGGGCTTGGTATTCAAGGATTGACATCTATCTTGAGAGATTGGGATTCTCCAAAATCGAAGCTGACCCCAACTTGTAATTCAAGATTGTGAAGAACCAACCACTGATATTTGTTCTCTATGTTGATGACTTGTTCCTTTTTGGAGAGGAACAACAAATAGTTCAATGCAAGAGGGAGCTCACTTCTAAGTTCAAAATGAAAGACTTGGGTCTTATGCACTACTTTCTTGGTCTGAAAGTTTGGCAAATGAAAGATGAGATCTTTCTTTCAGAAGGAAGGTACACAGTTGATGTGTTGCATAGGTTTGGTATGATGGAATGTAAATCCATGTCTACACCAATAGTTTCTAATCTGAAGAAACTACATGAGTCATATTTTGGATCGGATCTAGTGGATCCCACCATGTATAGACAACTCATTGGTTCCTTGATGTATTTGATACATAATAGACCAAACATATGTTATGAAGTGAGTATCTTGAGTCAGTTCATGTTTGAGCCAAGACATAGACATTGGGTTGCTGCCAAGCATGTACTTAGATGCCTTCGAGGTACTATCGCTTATGGACTCAAATATGCTTCCAATGGAGGAGTGATGCTACTTAGTTATGCCGACTCTGACTGGGTTGGTAGTATTGTGGACCAAAAGAGCACATCCGGATTTTGTTTTAGCTTGGGATCAGCTATGATCTCTTGGTAGAGTAGGAAGCAAAGCTCTGTAGCTCAGAGTACTACAGAAACAAAGTATATTACAGCTAGTACCACCTGCCGAGAGGTTGTGTGGCTTAGGAAGTTACTTGTTGGGTTATTCGGTGAGAAGGCTGAGACTACTGTCATTCGCTCTAATAATCATAGCTGCATTAAGCTCTTAGAAAACCCTGTATTTCATGACAAATCGAAGCACATTAAGATGAAATAGTATACATAAGAGACATGGTCCAGATAGGTGTCGTAATACTTCAGTACATTGCTAAAGATGAGCAGATAGCATATATGTTGACTAAACCTCTGTCCTTGACGAAGTATAGGTACTTCCGAGACAAGATTGGTATGGCAGAGAAAGCCTCCCTCGTTGAGGAGTGTTAAAGTTACAACATCATGAGTCATTCTCAAAGTCAATCTTGTGCGCTAGGATTGAGCCTCATGTGTCGAGGTAGTGCCTTACGGAACCTAAGTTGGACTCACGAAACTTGGAGTAGATTCTTGAGTTGGACTCAAGAATGACTAAGCCTTATGTGTAAAGGTTAAGCCTCATGTGTTGAGGTAAGTGCTTTGTATGTCAAAGTGATGATGTTGTACAATCTTGCTTGTCAAGGCTAAGGTCTTGTGTGTCAAGACAAATCCTCATGTGTTGAGGTGGTGCCTCATGTGTTGAGGTAATGCTTTGCATGTCGAAGCATGAATGGTGTGTGATGTACTACTAACCATGGTTGAGCTATTAAGTCTCCTCTGGAGACTGGCCACCTCTAGAGTGAATTACTTTAGCATATGAGCACTTGGAATGATAGTAGAACAAGATGATCACATCATTGGAAAAATATCCTTAGTATATTTGATATGATCAATAAAGTAAAGATGGCACAAGTGGATCATGCAGATAATACAAGAGATAAAGATAAGATACGTGAAGATAAGAGAGAACTCGAATTGTTCACTTCAATGATCAAGAAATACTTCAGTTAATTAAAAGAGAACTCAAATTGTTTACTTCAGTGATGTTAACAAGAAAGACTTCAGTTAAAAGAGTTAACTAAGTGATAAAAAAGAAGATCTAGTTAACTAAGTGTTTGCATGATGACACTTGAGTTAACTAAGTATTTGGATGACGACACTTGAGCTAAACTAAAAGACAACACTTGAGTGGTCTAGCATCCAGTTGAAGGGCGAGTTCATCTTGAAGTAGAAGATCTAATTAACTAAATGTTTGCATGACAACACTTGAGTTAAACTAAAAGCCAACACTTGAGTTAGTAACTTAACTAAGTTATCTAGCATCCAGTTGGAAGGCGAGTTCATCTTGAAGTCAAAAGGCTATAAATTAAGCCAAGAATGAGATGTATGGTAAACTTGTAATGCAGGCTTTGATGAGATCAAGGTGAAGAGCGAATCTCTCTTGAAGGAAGTGTGCATGTGACCAAAACTGCGAATTGGTCTTAGTGCATAATCAACTGCTAAGTTCTTCTATTATTCTCTCTTCTCTCTTGCTCTGTGATTGCACCAAGGGTGCTTGGTATTTCTCTCTAATAATGCACCAAGGGTTCTTGATGTAATTTGTTCATTGTAAAGACATTCTCTGCTATCTATCAATATTCTAAGGAATATTTTGCTGAGGTTTTCTCCTTCAAGTACTAGAGGGTTTCCCCAAGATAAATACTGTGCCTGGTGTGAATGCTTATGCTTTTGATATCATTTCCCTTAGCGACTAGCCTCATAACTGGTGGTGGCTTTTTCTAAATCAACTCAAACATAAATTATAGCATTTTTATCTTCTTTGACCAAGATCTCAAATTGCCAGCAACTTGATTCTCCTTTAGCCTTAGCGATGGCAACTTCTCATAACTCATATCTCTAGCTAGGTCAATAACAAACCTTCTCCGATACCATGTTATGAACTGTACTAGATTCTGTTAATGACAAAAACCTAGACAAGGATGAAGTATATATTAAAACATTAGAATAACACACTTTGATATTATGAATAACCAAAGCGTTTATTATAATAAGATTCACCTTTCTTATAAAAAGTTTGAAAGCTCTTATTTGTCCAAACCCTAAAAGCTAATAATAATTGAAACCCTAACTCGCAAAACCCTAACACATGAGCATCCAATAGTGTAAAAGAACATGTAACATTAATCTTTAAAATCCCTTACATCTTGTATAAGTTTTTTATTAAAGTTTCACAAGTTTTGAATTAATAGTCATTCTTCATGGTTTGATAATTATTATAAAAAAATTGGTATTCGATTCATCCAAAAGAAAACCTACCTACTTGTGGAACAATGTATTAACATTCCACAACTAGATCACAAATCCCAACAACAATGTGATATGTCCATTTTTAAGTTGAATATCAAAGTGTTTGGTATTGGATTCATCCAAAAGAAAACCTAATTATGAAACAATGTATTAACATTCTATAACTAGATCACAAGTTCATGCAACAATGTGATATGTAAATTTTCAAGATGAATATCTTATCCTCACAAGGTTTGGAGAATATATTCTCAAGAGTTTCACATGCATCTTTAAGAGATTATTGTTTCTAAACAAGGATGAGTTTCACATGCATCTTTAAGAGATTATTGTTTCTAAACAAGGATGTGTAACTTATTTCATCTACGGTCATGTATGAGCCTTTAAGTGTTCACTTATCTTTAAACCTACTTCTCAATTTTCTCATCATGTATGGGCTCATTTTCATCTACATTAATAATTCACCACATGCTTTTCTATGAAATTATTGGGTACCAACTTCATAGAGTACCAAATATAATAGCTCTGACCTATAACTATATATTGTGTTAACCACAAATCCTAATGGGTTGGCTCAATCGTTTGGCCTAATGGGTTGGCTCAATTGTTTGGCCGCATTGTTTCAAGGTGGAATTTGGGAGGCCTCCAAAAACATGTTGCTACTCTATAAAAGGAAAAAAATCCTACTCTTTTATGTGGTTGCTACTAATTACTCATTACTGTATGTGGCTTCTTTGGGGTATAACATTTGTTTTTATTTATTTTGATATGTTTTCAAGTGAGATTTAATATTACAATATGGTTACACTATCAAAAATACAATTTCATTAATTCAAAAAATCTTAACCATATAAACTAATCATATCATATGTAACATGTAAATTGGTCAATTGATAAAAAATACACATAAAAATGCAATTTTACTCCAATTTTTTTAAGAATATATCATATCAAAAATACATTCTCACCATTTCAAAACTTCTCAATGAACACACTTTGACTACATTATATTTAAAAATAAAAAACAATTTCATCAAACTCAAGGTTAAGTAATTAATAAGTATGGACTTATGGCCTTAATGTATGTATTTTTTTAATGTTGATTAAATAATGTGTGTGGATTCAATGTTCATTTAAAAAATTGCATGGAACAAGTTAAAAATTTGTTTGGAATAATTCTTGAGTTTTTGTGTGTCCAGATTTTACTTTGTTTTGCTTTCCAAAATCATTTATGCTTATATGATTTGAATTTATACCAACCTATATCAAGCACGGAAAGGGATCCAATTTCTTGAGGTGTATTTTTTTTTAATTTAAACTCAAGAAATTCAATTTCTTGAGGTGTATTTTTTTTTAAAAATTTAAATTCAAAAAATTTGATCTCTCTTGATAGATAGATCCGAGTTTAAGTTTTAAGTTTTTATTTTATAAACGAACATGAATTTTTTAATTACTTTTCATAATATTTTATTTTATGAGGCAACATGGATTTTTTTAAATACTTTCCATAATTTGAACAAGTGCAATAAACGAACATCCATTTTTTAATTACTTTTCATAATATTTTTTTTTATGAGCCAACATGGATTACGTTACAACATCTCACATTGGGCTGTAGAGCACCTCCTCGGTGCAAAGACATATAAATTGAAGATGCATGAATGTGCTCATTGTTGTGTAGAGCACCTCCTCGGTCTGTTCGGGTACACAGGGTACTACCAAAGGACCGAACACCAAGAGCAACCACTTCACACAAACAGATCACAGATCAACACACCGATGTTTTGACGTGGTTTAAACCCTCTTGAGGGAAACACTCCACGGCCCCGGCCAAATAGCTTCTACGGGACAATTTATTATGCAAAGAAAGAAAGTTACAAATGAGCTTCTCATAATCGATCAACTAAACAATGACCCTCCATGCTCTTTAAATAGAGATCATGGACCAATCGGGTGTTAAGCCACAGATCAAGGTTAGGTTTGATCTAAGAGAAGTTGAGCCGTCGGATCACTCTATGTCGGAAACATATCGTGACCGTCGGATTAAGTATTTACAAATGCATACTAATGCATACTAAAGAAACACACTATCCCTAACGGATATATTACACAAGTTGATCTTAACTAACTCCTAAGTGTCTAAATATCCTAACATCCCCCCTTAAGAACAACTTGGGATAGGATTGAAGGATTTACAAAAGTGACACTATTAGGAGAAAGAATGAGGCATTAGAGCCTATCCCCCCTTAATGACAAGTTCCTGAACTCCTAACATAGATCGAAGTTTAGAAAACTTCGCTTCTGTAAGAGACTTGGTGAAGATGTCTGCAACTTGATCATCTGTAGGGCAAAAGAGCACTTCAAGAACCCGATCATGAACAAGATTTCTGATGAAGTGCATATGTAGCTCAATGTGTTTGCTGCGTTGATGTAGAACTGGATCTTTGGCAAGCTTGATGGCACTTTGATTGTCGCACCAAAGTGGAGTAGGCTGCTGCTGCTCAAATCCAAACTCTGAAAGGATCTGTCGAAGCCATAAAGCTTCCTGACTGGCATTAACTGCTGCTCGATATTCTGCCTCTGCTGAAGAAAGAGCAAGAGCTTGTTGTTTCTTACAAGCCCAAGTAATAGGTCCAGATCCCAGACTGAAAACATAACCTGCAGTAGACTTTCGATCATCAGGATCGCCGGCCCAATCTGAATCAGTGAAACCAACCAACAAAGGTTTCCCCCCTGTACTGTAATGAATCCCAAACTGAACTGTACCTCGAATATATCGAAGTATTCTTTTAGCTGCTTTCCAATGACTTTCATGAGGTGTCTGCATATAACGGACAACTCGACCAACGGCAAAGGAAAGGTCAGGACAGGAATGAGTCAAGTATAAAAGACTACCAACAAGCTGACGATACAAGGTGGCATCTACTTCAGGTGAAGTACAAGTGGCAGAAAGTTTGACTCCAGACTGGAAGGGAGAAGGGGCTGGTGTACAATCTTCCATGTGAAAGCGACGAAGAAGGTCACAAGCATACTTAGACTGAGAAGGAAAGATTTCTTCTTTGGTTTGCAAAACTTGGAGACCAAGAAAATAATGCAAATGTCCTAAGTCTGACATTTCAAAAGTTTGTTTAAGACTGTATTTCACATGGGTTATAAGCTTAGGGTCACTACCAGTAAGAATAAGGTCATCAACATATAGAACAAGTATGATGAGATGGTTTCCTACTTTCTTGGTATAGACATTGGGGTCAGAATGGCATTTAGAAAAACCAGTGTCAAGGAGAAAGTTATCCATTTTGGCATACCAAGCTCTAGGAGCTTGCTTAAGGCCATATAAGGATTTCTTAAGGCGGCAGACAAGGCTAGAGTTATTCTGAACATAGCCAGGAGGTTGTTCCATGTAAATTTCCTCCTGTAAATCACCATGTAAGAAGGCAGACTTGACATCCATTTGATGGACTTCCCAGTTGTGTAAGGCTGCAAGGGAAAGAACAAGGCGGATGGAGTTCATTTTTGCGACAGGAGCAAAGGTTTCATTGTAGTCAATCCCTTCAACTTGGGAAAAACCTTTGGCAACTAACCTTGCCTTAAGTCTTTCAACACTTCCATCTGATGCATACTTAGTTCTGTAGACCCATTTACATCTGACAAGTTTTCTTCCTTTTGGAAGAGGTACAAGATCCCAAGTATCGTTCGCCATTAAGGAACGATATTCTTCATCCATGGCTGCATCCCAATCTGGATTCCCTGAAGCTTCTGCAAAAGTTTCTGGATCATGATTCTCGGAAACTTGAGCCAAAAGAGAAGAGGCTTGCTGAAACTGAGAACGTGTTCGACGTTGATCTCTAGGATCACCGACAAGATCACCAGCTGCTTCACATGTTGAACGGACCCATCGAGGAAGCACTTGTGCTGGTGCAACTGGAGGAACATGAGCAGGCGGAGGTGGATTTTCATCCTCACTGTCATCATCAGAAACTGGAGTTGGAAACCTGTCAAGGAAGTTGGAAGAAGAAGAAGAAGGCACAAACGCCGAATCAGGCTCGCAGGCCAAAGACGGCACACTCGCCGAGTTAGGCTCGCAGGCCAAGATATTTTCATCAAATTTAACATCTCTTCTAATGATTATAGCATGAGAATGTGGTTGAAGAAGTCTATAACCTTTTACATCTTCAGAATATCCAACAAATATGCACTTTTCACTTTTAGGGTGCAATGCTTTCCGTTTTTCATCCGGAATGTGAGCCCATGCTTCACTACCAAACACACGAAAGTGACTTACATCAGGTTTAATTTTACTCCATGCTTCTTCCGGTGTTATACCTTGTAATGCTTTTGTGGGGGTGCGATTAACTATGTAATTTGCACAATTTATGGCTTCAGCCCAAAATTAAAGACTTAGTCCCTTAGATTGGATCATACAATTAGCCATTTCTTTTAAAGTGCGGTTCTTCCGCTCAGCTACACCATTTTGTTGTGGTGTATATGGAACAGTGTGTTGTTGTTGGATGCCTTGTTCAGTGCAGAAAGTAGTGAACTGTTTGTTAACATATTCTCCTCCATTGTCAGATCTTAACTTAATAATTTGATGACCAGATTGTTTTTCAACAAGGGCCTTGTAGGCCAAGAACATGTTAAAGACTTCGCTCTTAAGTTTTAAGAAATAAACCCCAAGTGCGTCTGGTGTAATCATCAATGAAAGTTAAGAAATACTTGAAACCAGAAAAGGAAGCAGATGGAAGAGGACCACACAAGTCACTATGCACAAGCTCCAAGGGAACCGAGGCGTGCAAAGAGGCACGTTTGTCAAAACTGTCCCGATGATGTTTTCCGAGTACACAACCGGAGCAAACACCATCTCTGTAAGATACCATCGGAAGACCTGTCACCATATTTTCTTTACATAGTTGTTGCAATGAGCGATAATTTAAGTGACCAAATCGCTCATGCCAAAGTTTGCTCAAGTTATCACTATGAGCAACAAAAACTGAAGGGAAAGGTGATGACCCAAAGTTGTTAAACTTGTACAACCTGGTAATATCATCAACAATTCCGGTAGCTAGGACCTGTTGAGGATCTTTAAAATCCTTGATTACAACTTGGTGAGGTGTAAAGTTCACAGTTTTACCTTCACCAGAATGAGTGATCTGATAGACTGATAACAAATTGCAGGAAATTCTTGGAACACATAGTACATCACTAAAATGACCATTATCTACTGGAACTGTTCCAGCTCCTACAACACTTAGAGATCTATCATCACCAACAAATATTTGTTTGGTGTTACATTCATGCATAGTAGAAAAGATGGCTTGATCCTTAGCCATATGATAAGATGCTCCAGAATCAATGAGCCATTCATTTGAAGTAGAAGAAGAAGATGCATTATAAGAATAACCAGAAGCACAAAGTGCATGTCCATGAGAGGCAGATTCTGAAGGCGAATCTAGGCTGATGTGGTGCTTCTTCATTGCTGCTTCCAAGGCTGCCATCTTCTTGAAACACTTAGATTCATCATGATTATCTTTCCCGCAATAGTTGCAATGACGCTCAGTCTTCTTGCCTTTTGGCTTGGATCCTTTGTCATTTTTTAAAGAAGGAGCCGACTGAGAGGGTTTTGGACCCTTGTTTGACTTATTATTGCGAAAATTTTGTTTCTTGGGAGGCTTGGACTTTTCTTTCTGTTGGGACAATAAGGCTTTCCCAGATGTATCTGCATTGTTGATTATTCCAAGATGAATGAGTTTATCTTGTTCTCTAATCAAGGAATCACAAAAGGATTCAAGACTAGGCTCTTGATAGCTAGCTGCATTCAAGGACGCTTTCATGGAGTAAAATGTAGATACAAAAACAGAATATGCAGGTCCAAGTTTGCAAAGAATATGATAAATGCACTGTTTGTCGTCCCTCTCAATTTTACATTCTGCACATAAGAGTTTAAGAGTTTTGTACTTAGATAAATAATCTTGAATGCATGAAAAGTCACTTGGATTTAAAGAAATCAACTCATTTTCGAGTTGATGACCTTGAATTTCATTGTGTTTACCAAACACAGTTTCCAACTTGTCCCAAGCAGCATTAGGTTCATCAATTCCAGATATGTGGAATCGCAAATCTGTAGAGATTGACATCCCAATCAATCCACGAGCTTCATCACATCTATTTGCCCATTTTATTTTCTTATCATCATCAGTGGGTTCTTTTTCTTTCCCTGTTGTAATTCTGAAAAGTCCCCTACTTCGTAGAACATCCTCCATACGAGATTTCCATGAGAAATAGTTGGAACTGTTAAGTAGAATATCACAAAGGGCGGCCATATTTGTAAATTAATGGCTGTAAAAGCAGAAACCAATAGTCTGGATGTGAAGAGCTCGAAAAAATAGGCAGTTTAAAAAAAAACGGCACTGAAAACGGACTCTGTATGATGAAGTTATGCTTGAACAAAGAAACTGTTGAAGATGTCCCCAATAGTGACGTGGCAGCTAGAGAATGTCCAGCAAAAAAAAGAACCCCCCTCTTCCCAAGATGAACCTTTTGACAATCACTTTACAAAAAAGTTGTTTTTAAGTGAATCACTTTTGTAAAATAAGTGATTTCACTTTTACAATGATATTACTTTTAAATAGTGCAACAATAAATAAAAAGCTTAAGTGACTCACTTGTATTTTTATTTTTTATTATTTAAGTGAGATGCACTTTTACAATAAAGTAATCTTGAAAATAGAAATTGCATGCACTTTTCTTTTTAAAAGTAACTTCCTAAGACTTGAACTCAAGACCTATTAAGCAATAAAGCAACTTTGAACCAAGTGAGCTAGATTAAAATGTATGTAAAATATGGGAATGAGGAAGGGGGCTCTTTTTTTTTTTTAACTCTTCTTGCTCGGTTTGCGTGCTTGTCCTTTTTCCTGCAAAACAGACCACAAAACGAAACAAAAAAAACTTTTCCACACTTGTAGAGTTAGATCTTGTTAGCTTGCCCGGAAAGTCTACGTTTTCTCTCTGTTTCTGATTTGCCGAGATCGCGCAAGGTGCACGGCAAAGAGCATACGCAGCCGAGAAAAACCCTTTCCCTTTCTGTTTCTGATTTGCCGAGATCGCTCAAGGTGCACGGCAAAGAGCATACGCAGACGGGAAAGCAACAATCCGAACCCAAAAAAAAATCTAACAGTAAAAAAAATTGAAATATGAGATTTTTTCTTATTAAAAACGAAATAAAAAAAATGCGTCACTGTAACATTATACCTTCAGATCTGATCAAATACGCGTTTCTGGAGCAACCGGGAACTGTTTTCGATCAAACGAAAACTATTTCCCAATGGAAACGACGCTCCGGACACAATGGGACACCTCCCACAGCCCAGAAATGCACATAAATACCAGAAATAGAAACAGCAGTTCAAGATCTAGATCATAACCGGAAGCGGCACTTCATAAAAGCTCTGATACCATGTTCGGGTACACAGGGTACTACCAAAGGACCGAACACCAAGAGCTACCACTTCACACAAACAGATCACAGATCAACACACCGATGTTTTGACGTGGTTTAAACCCTCTTGAGAGAAACACTCCACGGCCCCGGCCAAATAGCTTCTACGGGACAATTTATTATGCAAAGAAAGAAAGTTACAAATGAGCTTCTCATAATCGATCAACTAAACAATGACCCTCCATGCTCTTTAAATAGAGATCATGGACCAATCGGGTGTTAAGCCACGGATCAAGGTTAGGTTTGATCTAAGAGAAGTTGAGCCGTCGGATCACTCTATGTCGGAAACATATCATGACCGTCGGATTAAGTATTTACAAATGCATACTAAAGAAACACACTATCCCTAACGGATATATTACACAAGTTGATCTTAACTAACTCCTAAGTGTCTAAATATCCTAACACGGTCCAAAGACATAAATTGAAGATTCATGAATGTGCTCATTGTTGTGTGATGGTGAAGTTATAAACAATTTAAAACTTGAGTTATTATTGGATATATTACCATAATAGATCCATCTTACACTCGTATCTATCAAGCACCCAGAGGGATCCAATTTCTTGAGGTGTATTTCTTTTTTTAAATTTAAACTCAAGAAATTTGATCTTTCTTGATTGATAGATCTGGGTTTAAGTTTTAAGTTTTTATTTTATAAACGAACATCTATTTTCTAATTACTTTTCATAATATTTATTTTATAAACCAACATGGATTTTTTTTTTAAATATTTTCCATAATTTTTTTATTTTATGAGTCGACATGAATTTTTTTAATTATTTTGTTACTAAGGTTATAACGTTATTAAAGGATCTCTCCCATACTGGACTGTAGAGCACCAGGATCTACTGGACTGTAGAGCACCTTGTTTCACTCGGTGCAATGCAATTATTATAATGAATAGTTGATAATTAATTCTTAAAATTTAAACTAAGTTGATAATTAATTCTTAAAATTTAAACTAAGTTGAAATTCCACTTTTATTTTAATAATTAAAATGTTAGAGTAGTAATATATATATTTTGCTGGGGATTTAACAGTGCAATTTCAAGATTTATATTTTGCGCCGGATTTAAAAATGCAATTTCAACCATGGATCATTCGGAAATTCAAGTTTTATAGTTTGCTCCCGAAAAGGGTAGGGGTGGGGTGTTTTAGTACAGCGCCACCGCTAAACCGGACCTTTTCTGAGTCACCAGCCACACTGCACTCGGGCCTGTGAACGCGACTGACCCTGGCGTGAGCCTGCTCGGTAGCTCTACTACAGAACGTCACGAACGAGGTAGAAAACAAGGGGAAACCCCGTTTCACTGCAATAGCACTGTTCAGGGGGGTCGGCCCATTTCTTTTTTATTGAATGAAGAAAACCAGACAACTCTAAATGTAGAATATGCGCGATTAGCAAACCTGAAAGTATTACTAACAAGATAGCTCAAATTCTGGATTTCCAATTAGGAGAGATCGGGAGCACCTTCACTTATATGGGCACGTGAATAAGCTATAAAAAGTTCAACCTAGACAAGATTGATACAGAACATAAAGAATAAACTGTTAATATGGAGCTTTGATAAATCGGTGCGGTTGGGAACTGATAAGAAAAGACCTCACACAGTAACGGCTATGTTTCTTTCACACAGCTTGTTTAATTTAATATCTCAGCAACTGTTCCCAACACCAGCAGGGATTTATGAGAAATTCAGACTCTGTTTTCTTGTTACTCGATGTAGCGATTTCGTTAGAGTAACAACGTTGTCTGTGCTATTTCTCCTCTGTGGCTGTCTTCAATCAAGATTCAAGTGATTTGCATGGCTTCAGTTCTTTGGCTTATGTTTTCACATAAAGAAGTCTCTCTGTCTATCACGATCACGGGCAATACTTCGTAATGGCTATATAGAATGTTTCATCTTTCTGGTACCTTGAAATGACAGGTAGGGTTTTCTATATAGAACGTTTCATCTTTCTGGAACCTTGAAATGATGGGTAGGGTTGGTGAGAACTATGCAGTAATATACCTTTTAAAGAAGTCTCTGAATGGATCACGATCACAGGCAATATTTCACCCTGCACACTTTCTCTGCAGCCTTGAAATGACAGTTAAGGCAGGTAGGAACCATGCAGTTATATAACACAGGTGAAAACCATGTATTTATCACAGGCAATGTCCATTCCACCGTGTAATCTTTCTGCTCAAAACTTTGAAGTGACAAGACAACCAAAAAACCATGCAGCTTTTAACGTTTGAGGTAAGCTGTCACTTCAAGATTATGGGCAGACAGTCTACATTGTTGATCCAAAATGGATCCTATTAAAACTTTGTAATCAAAATTTAATTTTGGAAAAATTAATTTCAGCCATAAGCTGGAAGACGAAGGGCCAAAATGCCTCAAGAAGGTGAAACAAATCACCTTGATGATTTGCATTCCAGGCAGCTCTATTAAAGAGTGCTGGCTTGATGGAGAAGGCCAACCAGAGGGAGAATTGAAGCTTGGGAAGAAGAAGGGCATTGACAGAGAAGAGAGCTTGAAGAGGCAGCCTGCTCGAAAGTTGATGGACGAAAGAGTTATTGTGCCTGTCCACGCATGAGCTAAAAGGTTGTCTGAGTCATGGCATCTGTAATATTGCTAATGAGTAACAATGCAACAAAATCTCATCTGAGAGTGCATAGCTCACACTTGTAATAAATTTATGAGCAATTATAAATCCCCATGAATGCTAGTTTTCCCAATTGGGTTTCCAAGATAAAAAAAACTCTGTATTTAAATGTTGTGTGAATGTCATTGCATGCTTGTTAGCTCTCATTTTAATGTATTGCTTGGGTGCTGTGAAAATCACGCTACAGCAATAGTGTTTCACCCTCGATGATGGGCTTTATCCAATTAATGGTATTTAAAGTGTTGTAGCCTATTTACAGTGAGTGTTCGGCAGCCCCTACAGCCATTCAAACATATGATTTGTTAATTGTTTGGCAGATAGAATTTACATGTGCATTTGGTTGAATGATGCTAATGCACACGCTCATGCCCAATACATTTCACTCCCACATTGCTGGATTATGTAGTCAATTCATCTGAGAATTGACTGGCTGGACATTTGCTCCCTGAATGCTTTCATTGCAGTTCCATAAGGAATCGATTTTGCCAACTGCATTCAAATTGATTTGGTGTGGAACTTGATTTTTTTGTTTTTGATCCCATTTGTTTGAAGGTCGTGTTGTCCTTTCGCATTATACAACTATTGATGCGTAGGCGTTTTACCTACAGCCAGTCCATTCAAATACATGCTACAGCCATTTCCCTATTGTTGTATGCTGATTGGCAGCTACAGTCATCTAAACGAATCATTCTCTGTATTGCTGAAGAAATATATATGTGCATGTCTAATGTTGGCAAGTGTTGGGATTTGTGTGAGAGGAACACCAAATAGATTGAACAGAGATCAATCTTCTTCTTTTTATAAATTTCCAGATTATCCGTGTTGACGAGACTAACAGGCTATGAGCCTACAGTTTACGGATCATATGGTGTCATAGCCCGCTGAATCCAAGAGTTGTAGCACTTTAAGGAGGAATCAAAGATTGAACAGCAATGACATCAGAGAACTGTCCAAAGATTGAAGAGGTGAAGAGCTGGCCACTATTCACCCATGATCCTGAAGACAGTTCCAGGAGTGCTGCAAACTATCCAAAGAACTGCAATATGTGAACAAAGACACTTGGGAAGAAGTGTAGTTCATGCATGTCAATTCCTCTTGGATTGAAGTGCCAAGAAGCCATTTTAGAGTGTGTTGGAAAATAACACAGCATGCACCATCTCCAAAGATTGAAGATTGCTTAGACCTGAGAGTCAATGAGCAATTTTTTGCATTATGGGAACATGTGAGCCAGATCCAGAGCCAAAGCATAGCTACAACTAGAGCCAGTAGCCAGAGCCAGAACCAGAGCCAGAGCTATAGCCAAGAGCCAAAGTCAACACCACGTTCTAGAAAGCATACAGAAAATATATTGATCCAGACTAGTCTCCTTGAGCTTTTGGGGACAAAAAGCTTGTGAAAGGGGAGGTGTGATCTGAAATGGATCCTATTAAAACTTTGTAATCAAAATTTAATTTTGGCAAAATTAATTTCAGCCTTGAGCTGGAAGACGAAGGGCCAAAAGGCATCAAGAAGGTGAAACAAATCACCTTGATGGTTGGAATTCCAAGCAGCTCAATTAAAGGATGTTGGCTTGATGAAGAGGGGAGGCCAACCAGAGGGAGAATTGAAGCTTGGGAAGAACAAGGGCATTGACAGAGAAGAGGGCTTGAAAGTTGATGGATGAAGGAAGGAGTTATTGTGCCTGTCCATGCATGAGCAAAAGGTTGTTTGAGCCATGGCATCTGTAATATTGCCAGTAGGTAACAATACAACAAAATCTCATATGAGAGTGCATAGCTCACTCTTGTAATAAATTTTTGAGCAATTATAAATCTCCATGAATGCTGGTTTTCCCAATCGGGTTTCCAAGATAAAAATCTCTGTATTATAAATTTCATATATATTGGTTTATTTATCTTTTGGGTTTCCATGGTAAATAACATAAAAGATAAATAAACCAATATATATGAAACAAAAAGGGATCATACTCGCACCCAATATATATGAAACAAAAAGGGATCATACTCACACCCAATATTTTTGGGTTTCCATGGTAAATAACATAAAAGATAAATAAACCAATATATATGAAACAAAAAGGGATCATACTCGCACCCAATATATATGAAACGAAAAGGGATCATACTCACACCCTATATATATATATATATATATATATATATATTGATGTTAGCCATAATAGTGATTTAAGTCGAGATTAAACAATCTCATCCTTTGGCCTGAATAGTTTCAGGTTAGCTTGTATAGCATTCTCCAAATGATGGACTACAATGACATAATCAAAGTGTAAGCTAATGAGATAAAGTGATTTCCATTTAAATTGCACCATTTGTTATTTGGTAATCCTTAGAATGCTCATGGTATGCTATCTACAAACAGTGCTTAACACCACCTACATTTTCTCATCTCTACAAAATAAAATTATTCCCTTGCTATATTATCATAACTGGGTTTATTTGGCATAATTTTGTTCCACGAATTTTGCCCTTTAGTAACATTAAAATATTTTAAAGATAAACATAGAAAACAAATACAAGGATTCTTTGATAAGCAATGCCAACTTTTTAATGAACCTTTCCCATAGAATGCCACTCAATAAAGACATCAGATTATTTCAGCATGATGTGAATGTCATAAATATGCAAATGGTATATACATCACCTTTGTAGTAGTTGAAAAGGCTAAATAATTGCAATGAACATAACAACATGTGAGCCAATTACAAAACCAAACTGCACCAATTTCTACATGAAAATATCTCCAGACCTTGGCAATGCTTTGATCCGCAGAAAAAATATATTACCATAGACTACACCTCTGCCCACTACAGGGGCTGGAACATGTCATTTTCAAGTACAATAAGTAAAACGCTGTTGAATCTTCATTTTTTAACCCATGCTGCTAGACCAAAAATGTCTTTTAACAATCAGCAATCTGCACAGCAAAATAATCCACCTTGGCCAAAATATAAGGTTCCATCCTGGAATGTCATCATGGAGTAGAATGTGGTGGGAATGTCATCATGGAGTAGAATGTGGTGGTCTGGTTTATTGTTGAGTGCGACATTCTGCACTGACCCTCTGCAGCACAAATGAATCTATCACTAAACCGTTGAAGGTTTTCAGAGTTCACTATGCTAAAAAGAATGCCCTTTCCTCCACGCTTTTATTTTATTGCTCCTCCAAGGGGTTAGAAATCATGTTCAATCCTCCACTTTGTTCAAGTTTCTATCTCAGTGCTTGCACCATATGCATAACCGACTTTTAGAGGCAATAATTTCTAGGTCTCAATCTGATTTAACCTATTCAACCAGATGGAATGAAGAATCATATGAAAAATATCGTATCTGAGCGGATTTCTATGCCATATGAAATGTTTCTGGACTTTTTTCACCCTTAATTGCATTGAAAAATATTTCTTCTCTGGAATATTCAAAAGAATGTCTTTCAACTTTGGAATGTCCTTCTCTGCAACTGTGATTGAGAACGCATTCCAATTTAGAACCTCATTCAGAGGATGAACAAAATTATCTGCTATAATTACTGGAACACATCCATAGTAGATAGCCTCCACTATTCGGGGACTATTTACCTCATAACCCATTGGACAAATACAGTATTTACTAGACTTCATGTGCTGAGCATAAGACATCTTCTTTGCAACACGAGCAGGCAAGAGCTCATAGATTTTCATATCATCATCCTTATCCTTCCAGTACTGAAGAAGAACTGGCCTTACCCTTCCATGCATATTCCCAGCAAAGAAAGCAAGAATAGATCTTTGTGAAGCGATGTTGCCACCTAGATTTCTGGGAGGCTGCTTGACACTGTGAAGATTTGTTTCAGGGAGGGATACATCCTTCCCTGAAACAAAATATCCTTCAGATAAATCAGCATTACATAAAGCTTTAACTGCATTTTTCATAAGCTCTGGATGCTCACGTGTTGTGTATGGTCCCTGTGAATGGAAAAGGTTATATATATATATATATATATATATAAGTTATATGCTTTGTACTCAATTCGCAGACAAAATTTGCAAATACATCATCAACTCACTAACAATATAGATAGGCATCTGAATTTAGTAAAGAAGTGCAAAATAAATACCCCAAAGGAACAAAACGCCTTTTAAAATTTCCATAGACAGAAGGCTGAGCTTCTTACCCAATCATGACAGGCAACGATAAAATGATCTGCCCCTTTTGTCCTGTTCCAAAAGGGATATTTGGCAGCAATCATGTTGACATAGTCCCTCAAAAACAGTTGCAATGGGTGCATGTTATGAGAGTCAGGTACATACATCCCTTTCACTAGCTCATAAACACTGTACGGCAAATAAAACATGTGAGCCTTCCTTGGATCTCTGACAACAAACTGTTTATTTACACCCATCAACCTCATGAACCATCCCTCAGATGCATAAATCCCTTTGAGTTCCGCTGTGTGGAAGTATGGTTTTTGGCCCTCTCTGTATATATACACCTTAAATATCTTCTCCATTAAGTCATAGCTCCTGGAAGCAGAAGGAATAAATTCATTATCCGACTGTCAGCTACATCAGATAATACTATTTGAATTTAACTTCAAAAGTAATGTTAAGAATGGCCTCTTGCCAATCAGATAATTTATGACTTTCAGAGTACATTGTGATGAACTTTTCTATTTTAAAACATTAAAAATCAAAACACAGATAAAACCATAATCAGGGAAAATTTTGAGGATCCAAACATATCTTAAAGTGTATAAACCTTGGCAAATTTTACTAATTCTTAGAATGCCAACCATAAAATGTTTGACAATATTTTGTAAAAATATTCAAATTTTTAAACTTTATATATAGTTTCTATAAATTTTTGGTGATTTTTAGCATAGTAACAGGAATTGGGGGTCACTTGCGATTAATCGCGAGTCCCGATTCAGTCTTTGCCCAAACGATCCGAGTCAAATCGTTCTGAATCGGCGACGGCGTATTTTAGAATGGTGTGTCAGAATTACAGTGGGACTGGCTTCCCCGAGCTAAACCTCTATTTCGGTGGGCAATCAGCATCGAGCACTCAGCACCGAGCATTCTTTCTTTAGCAGGCACACTTATTTCTATATATATGTTGACTTTTGATATGCTATATACCTTAAATTATTTTATGTTATAAATTAAATTATATTATTTCCTACATGTTATTTATTATATATATTAAATATATTTTTTAAATAAAACATATAATTATATATAATATGTTTATATATAATAAAATATAATATATATTTTAATAATATTAATATTAATGAATCCAGTGTCAAAGAATTATATATTTTGGGCATCTATTGATATCATTTGGACATTTATTGATAACCTGCAGTATATGGACATGGCTATTTTTAATATCTATGAAAAATAAATTTTTTAATTCAAAATGTGTAAATATATTTATATATTTAATTTTTTGTATTTGCTGATTTTTTCCCGATCCGATTCAAACTCTTCGCTCTTTTGCCTCGCCGATTTATTGCTGATTCCAAGTCTGGTAACTTTGATTTTTAGAGTATAATAATTTTATCTTATAGAATTTGGGCAAATCATTTTAGAAAAAAAAGATATGAGCAAGGATATTTTTAGAAAAAAAACTGGAAAATTAACCCATAGGTGAAATTCAGCCCCTAAAATTTTCCCTTACAACAAATATTCCAGTTTTTTGGTCCTTGAAATTAAGATGAAATGTAAGACTAGTCATCAAGATAAATTTTTCTTTATTTAACATTTATTACTATATTTATTATTCTACTTGTACCACCAATTGTATGGTGTGTTACTCAATTTCTTTGCCAGAGCAGACCAGAGATTTGATCAGTCCTTTACATTGAGCACATAGATTTTGCATGTATATTTCATGGTTGAGATCATTATATGAGCAGAGCTGAAGCATTTTTGTTAAGTAGAGCCTCAGAGTAGTTGCCCAATGTTATTGTTGAGCTACTTCTGTGGGTCCCCTGCTATATATTCTTGTACCTATGTACATGTGCTGCTATGCTTTGAGATGTATGGTTATGGACATTGGTCGCCATTGTGTCATGTGCATATGATGTTCCTTCTTCAGTTCTAGTTGTGTATCGGATGCATGCCTAGAGGGTGTTACTTATGGAACTTTATGATTTATATTGATTGACTGACTAGTTGTAGGCTCTGTTTTACACTTGTGATCTGCTGATGAGTATGGTGAGTACGATAATTGCATGGCATTACATCTAGTGGTAATTCTTGTTTTATATGCATGTCTCTATTTGGAAGGGTCTCCAAACTATTGCATTGATCACAACCTATCCCTTGGTTCCATATATTGGCCTTATCCATCTTCCATCCATTCACCCTTGATGATGAAAAATCCCATTGATCCCATTGATCCAAATATGACTACGTAACTCAAAGACCTTCCTCTCTATGACCTCTTTATTAGGTTGGCCTATGTCTTCCCCTAGTGTCTCGACTCTTATGTGTGCAACAATGCCTTCTGACCCCATGTGCTTTTCTTGTCGGATCACAATCGATGTTGGGTAATGAGCTAAGGTTGGCCTAGTCACCAGAAGTGTTACTCCCGAGTCTTGAAACAAGTTTCCCCCATCCTTGAGATTGGTTAGTGGCTGGAAGGGTAGGTACTCCTTGAATTAAGAGGTATTGCCTATTTGCTCTAAAAAAACATCAATGTGGCAACTTCATCACACCTATGGAAGGTGGCTGGCGACGGAGCTAAGGCCGTGTCATAACTGGTGCCCAGAAGATAATCTAGGGCCAGTACTTTTCAGTCATCAACCAACTAAAGGATTGCATAAAAATAAAGTGCTTCAATGAAATATCCAAAGAAAGAAAGAAATGCTTCAAATGAAAAGGTATCAAAAGTATCGAATGAAGTGAAAGTGAACAGTGATAAATGTGAAAAATGAAATAGAGGGGAGAGCTTGCTAAAGTCAAAGGAGTACCTTCTAGCATATCATCCATTTGTGAGACACCTTGCTCCCTAGTGTTTTCCAAGCTAATGAATATCATAGAGGCCCCTGATATCCCCTCCTCTCCAAGAGTAACTTAAGTCTTCCATTGATCAATACTTCACTTGACTAACCCTTTGACTTATTGACCATCCACTCCACCCAAGAGAAAGGTTGATTTATGCAATGCTTTGTGATGGCTAGTTAGATATTGATATGTAAATAAAACACTTACTGCTCACTCTATGTTTTGTTATGCTCGTCCTATAATGATGACTATGCAAAGAATCAATGGTGATCACTTGTGTAAGGTTAAGTCTTAGACATAGTTGTTTGTTAATATCTCTCATAATTAAGTGATCTCTCATCCTCATTTAGGCTTTGGATTGGTACTTATATAAGATTTCATCATGGTCAAGTTTTGACCAAGTATGACTTTTTCAACAGTTCGACTTTTCAACAAGTCCAACCAGTGTTGGATTTTGTGCTAGAAGGAAAGGTAACATGTGTTAGATTTCATTCATGTTGGATTTTGTGCAACTTCGGATGATTGCGATGCTGTTGGATTTTATGCTAGAAGGAAAGCTAACATGTGTTAGATTTCATTCATGTTGGATTTTGTGCAACTTCGGAAGATATTATTTATTGTATTTCTATTGTATTTGATTATACCTCCTAAGGGAGATGAACTTGATGTAAATGACCATGTAAACCCTTGAAAGAATCAATGTAAACCTTGGGGAGAAAAGAAGCAAAGTAAAAGATTAAAATTAAATTATTACTTGCCCCCCAAGTGAAGTTGGCCCAGTCAAATAGAGAAGTTGTCTCACCTAGGGTAAAAGTCAATTTTATACTCGTATAAATAAGAGGTTATGTCACCACATTAACTCACTCACTCACTTCACAAGTTCGCATTACTTGGGAGAGAGAAGTTCGCATCTACTGGAGAAGAAGACTGTTTTGGGGTTTCTACTTTTGGAAGACATTTTCCATCTTTTCTCTTTTATGATTGTACTTTGATCTCGAGATTAGCATCTCTATACGAAGGTTGCTAGGTTTTCTCCCGTTTGGGTTTCCCAATATAAACTCTGTGTTATTGTTTTGTGCTTTGTCTTTCTTCTAGTGATCTTGTTTATGCAATTGAATTATTATGCTATGAATGTATGAAAACTAACATGGTTTCAGAGCAGTTCTAGAAGAAGCCATTGCCGGAACTAGGGTTTCATCTTCTGAAGTCTTCACCCAACATTTTGGATAAAAAGGACCTTGGGAATTTCGATTTTAGCAAGGCGCATCTTTTGGTGAGGACAAAATTCAATTCCGAGAATTTTCAATTTTTGACCTAACTCTACAGCTGGAGCAGAAATTAGGGTTTCAGTTTTGACCTACTTCTCTCCACAAATTTGGATCAGCCCTACCTCAAATCAACTCGCCTTGGCAAGGCGCATCTACCTGTGGAATCAGTTTTTCCAAATTCCAACTTTCATTTTTGACCTAGCTCTTGCTAGGGTTTTGGACCAGATCTGCAGTCAAGATGATTGGTATGAAGGTTGAAGATTGTTTGGAAGGAGCTTCCAACTTTATCTCTTGGAAGTCTAGGGTTCTTCTACTTCTAGAAGGAAATGACCTACTACAATATGTAAATGAGAAGGTCCCTGAGCCAGAGGTCGAAGAAGAAAAGTCCCGATGGAGGAAGAATGATGCCAGAGCAAGAAGGATTCTGGTGGACTCAATAAGAGATCATTTGGTGCCACAAATCTCAAGTAAGAAGTTTGCTAGGAAAATGTTCAAGACCATAAAGAAGTTGTTTGAACATACTAGCATCAATCTATCCATT
This sequence comes from Larix kaempferi, assembly GCA_027924585.1. Taxonomy (NCBI): domain Eukaryota; kingdom Viridiplantae; phylum Streptophyta; class Pinopsida; order Pinales; family Pinaceae; genus Larix; species Larix kaempferi. The sequence goes on from BSBM01001334.1 coordinate 5,463,540, forward strand.
ACATTGAGGCACCAGCTTTCAAATATGAAGATATCCAAGTCAGAATCCATTGCCTCGTACTTTATGAGGATCACAGAACTAAGGGACAAGCTTAGCACCAGTGGAGATCCCATTGATGATAAAGAACTTGTTATCACCACTTTGAATGGTCTTCCACCATCTTGGGATTCCTTTATCCAAAGCATATGTGATAGATCCAAACTACCAAAGTTTGATAAGCTATGGGCAAATTGCACTCAGGAGGAGACAAGGATTGCAGCACGGCAAAGACTCCATGGTACTCAACCTGAGGAGAATCAAGCATTTATATCCCATGCCAAGAAAGGTAAGGGAAAACGAAGGAAGTTCCATAAACACAAGCACCAAGATAGGAGATCAAGTCCACCTCCAGATCAAAAGAAGGAGAAGAAGGATTTGTCTCAGATAAAATGCTACAGGTGCAAGGCATATGGTCATTATGCAAATAAGTGCCGAAGTTCTAACAAAAGGAAGCATGAAGCCTCAACTGTTGATGTTGAAGAAGATACTTCTCACAAGAAGTCAAGGAATGGTGATCGTTCAAAGTTCTTCTTCTAGATATGAAGTTCCAAACTGCAAGAACAAAGATCTCTCTTGGTTCCCACAAGAAGGCAGTGGGAGCCCACACACAAAAACAATAAGAGATAAGTATTTGGTTTTCTTGCTTACATAGATATGTTTTGTCTTATCTATCTTCATTATATGCAGATCTATCTGGAACTGCATTGAGCAGTTGATATAGTTTACCTTGTTGTATTTATTATGCATATGAGCTACACAACACTTCATTAACACAGCTAGTCTAGATGATATCTCCTTCCTACATGCTTAGAGTAGTGCACACTCTTGACAGCATGTTCTAGTGGAGATAGCAGACATCTAGATAGTTCCCAGATGTATTTAAAAGACATGTTTATAATTGTTGTGCTAAAGTATTAGCTAAGATGCCTGTGTAAACTATTGCCATTACATTTGATTATGCAATGTCACTGATCTTCAATCGGGATTTGACCTGTAGCATGTGATTTGGCCTACAAGAGAAGACTTGTTCCGATGGACATATGAATCCCGTTGATGTTTAGCAAGAAGCTTCCTGGAATATGACTCTCAGCCTAGAAGGATGACCTCAAAGGAAGCTTTCACAGAAGTAAAACCAGAAGTGAGCCACCTTCATATATTTGGTTGTCCAGTCTATATACATGTGCCCAAGTTAGAACCTTCAGGCAAGAAGGGAACCTTTATGGGATACAGTGAGTCTTCAAAGGCCTACAGAATCTACATCCCAGGATCCAGACAGATTGAAGTCAGCAGGGATGTGACCTTTGAAGAAGAAATAGTTGTTAGAAAAGGCAGAGGATCAAACGTGGAGATCGATGATGAAATGCTAGAACCAAAGGGGATGAGATCATCTCCCCCTCCAGTTCAAGAGGGAGTTAGCAAAGAAGGATGAACCTATCAATTCCATTGATCCAGTTGATATCCCCAGAAATGTAGCAGTAGGTCGGAAAAGACCTAGATGGGCACAACAGACTTAGCATGGAGCATTTGGGAAATTGAGGAAGGGAGTTGATTATGGTGAGACATTTGCTCCTATGGCTCGATATACTTCCATCGGATCGATCATTGCTATTGCTTCAGCTATGGGATGGAAGTTGCATCAGATGGATGTGAAGACAACCTTTCTCAATGGTGCTATTGAGGAAGAAGTTTACATCGAGCAGCCAGATGGTTTTATTGTCCATGGAAAGGAGTCTCATGTATACAGATTGAAAAAGGCACCGTATGGACTCAAGCAAGCACCCCATGCTTGGTATGGACGGATAGACGGATTCCTGATGAGCTTGGGATTTACCAAGAGTGATGCAGATCCCAACCATTACTACAAGGTTGTAGATGATGAGCCACTGATTTTGGTACTATATGTTGATGACCTGTTTCTCACAGGAAATGAGAAACTTATTGTATGGTGTAAGAAGAATCTTGCCTCTGAGTTTGAAATGAAGGATCCTGGATTGATGCATTACTTCTCCGGATTAGAAGTATGGCAAAGGCAGAAAGAGATTTTCCTAGGGCAAGGAAAGTACACCATAGATATATTGAAGAGATTCAGAATGTTGGAATGCAAGTCCATGGCCACTCTGATGGATGCAAATTGGAAGAAGGTCAGAGATTCTGCTTCAGATTCATATTTGATTGATCCTACTATGTATCACCAGTTGATTGGGTCCTTGATGTATCTTACAAACACTAGACCAGATATATGTTTTGATGTGAATGCTCTCAACTAGTTCATGTGCGAGCCGAGGCAGATTCATTGGATTGTTGCAAAACATGTGCTCAGATACTTGCGTGACACTGTGGGATATGGTTTGAAATATGCTTCAAATTGTGACATGAGATTTGCAGGGGTTTATAGAATCAGATTGGGTAGTATGTGTTGCAAATAGGAAGAGTACTTCCGGATGTTGCTTCAGTTTGGGTTCTATAGTTATTTCCTAGTGCAGTAAGAAGCAGAACTCGGTAGCACTCAGTACTGCAAAGGTTGAGTACATAACTACTAGTACAGCAGCTCGAGAAGCAATTTGGCTTCATAAACTCCTGGCAGGATTGTTTGGCCAGATTCCAGAGCCGACCGTGATTCACTGTGATAACCAGAGTTGTGTGCAGATGTTAGTGAATCCTGTATTTCACGACAAGTCGAAGCATATAGAGATTCGATATCACTTCATACGTGATATGGTGTAGAAAGGTTGGGTCGAGTTACAGTACGTGCCGACAGATGACCAGAATGCAGATGTTCTCACCAAGGCTCTTCCCAGGATGAAGTTCGAATACTTTCGCGGAAAACTTGGAGTAGAAGAGTACGTGTCCCTCCTTGAGAGGGAAAGATGACATCGAGATGCTTGCCTTGCTTTTGCCTTGGTGCCTCTACTCGTCCAGGTACTCAACCAGGTATGGGAGAAATCCCATCGACAGATAAGTTGGACAAGCAGTAGATGGTCGAGTTCACCCTGGTGCCTCCACTCGTCCTGGTGCTCAGCCAGGTATGGGAGAAATCCCATCGGCAATTGAGTCGGACAGGTAGTGGATGATCAGGTTCACACTGGTGCCTCTACAGTCCAGGTACTTAGCCAGGTATGGGAGAAATCCCATTGGCAGATGAGTCAGACAGTCAGTAGTAGGCCGTGTGATTGCACTGGTACCTCTACTCGTTCAGGTTCTTATCCAAATATGGGAGGACCCCATCGGAAAATGAGACGAACATGTAATAGATGGTCATGCACATTACTCGTCTGGGATCTCAGCCAAGTATGGGAGAAATCCCATAGGCAGATGAGACAGACAGGTAGCAAATGGTATAGCAGAGATGGTATAGCTAATATCTCAGATATCTCAGATTGAGTGATTCTCCTGGACTCACCGAAGGACTGGTGAAGATGATGCATGAAGACACTTCTCGAAGGACCGAGACTGTGCTAACAACCTTCAGTATGTATAGAGATGATGGAGACAGTATAGATGTACAAAGATGAAACCCAGATGATTGCGATGCTGATGAAGACCGGATAATACATTACTCGTTGAGAGGGAGTGTTGGATTTTTTGCTAGAAGGAAAGCTAACATGTGTTAGATTTCATTCATGTTGGATTTTGTGCAACTTCAGATGATTGCGATGCTGTTGGATTTTGTGCTAGAAGGAAAGCTAACATGTGTTAGATTTCATTCATGTTGGATTTTGTGCAACTTAGGAAGATATTATTTATTGTATTTCTATTGTATTTGATTGTAACTCCTAAGGGAGATGAACTTGATGTAAATGATCATGTAAACCCTTGAAAGAATCAATGTAAACTGTCATGTCCCAAATTTGGCATTGGGTCATAATGGCCTAATCACATTGGCCCTATTCATTAGAGTTTGTCAAATTGATGCCAAAGGTCAAATAATTGCCAAGGAGGAAAATTACTAGTTTCCTAGGTTTGGGGTGGAATCTTTGGGATTTGGAATAATGGGGATAATAAATGATGTTTGAACATTAGAATGGCATAAATATTTAATAAAGGACCTAAATAAATATATACAAGTGAAAATCAAAGTGGCATTTGATCATGAAGACACATGGAGGAAGTGGGACCCACATATGGCTAGATTTCCCCACTACACTTGGTATCATTCTCTGACTCTCACCAATTCGAATTCAAGGTGAATGGTAACATACTTGGGGGAGTCCAAAAGGTATTATTCATTGCATGACTCATCCAAGGTCGAAATATAGAGGAAGAGTAACTCCCATGGAAGAGGAAGAGGCAATTTGAAGCTAGTGAGACACTTGGGCTAGATTCCCTAGCTCTATGACAACAATGATGAAGATGCTATGACACCTATGACACAAATCAGACCTGAAGGCTGACATATGACATATATGACATGTCAGGGCTAAAAATAGACTCCAAGAAGGCGCTCTAGGGTGTTAGGGCAGCTAAGATGCTTCCACATGTGATTTGGTGGAAGTGGGAGACTAGGAATTGTTGTACAAGTGGCATTCTTTGGAATCTCTTCCCAACTTGAGTTGGCATGAGTCTCTTGGAAGGAATTCGACCCATGGAGGACATTAGAAGTTTATAAATGTCAATAACAAAGAATGAAACAGGCTTTTGATCATTTGTAGAATTTGCAATTGCATTTGTGAAGAGGGAGAGCTAGTGGATGACTAGTTTCTTGCCTTAGCCAATTTCAAGGGTGAAAGATTCCCACCCAAGTTGGTAATTGGAAAGGCCATTCAGACCTTTCATTTGGAGCTTTAATGGAGTATTTATTTGCAAGTGTAAGCTACAGGGCAGCTCATGGTTTCTTCCATTGCAGCTCACTCCTTCAACCATTTCCATTTTTGATGGCATATTCTTGATCCTTGAGGGAGGATGTTTTTGGTGAGCTATTGTACTCTTTGGGGGAGCTTCTAATGCCCCATTTCTTTTGTAATATGAAGTAAATACTCTGTTCTTCATCTCCAGAAAGTTTCAGGTCGAAATTCCAAGTAGAAATGTATAAATCTCATTTTTAATGGAAGAACAATGCCATTTCCCCACTACCTTGTTGTGAACTAATGTATTGATGATGATTTCGAATGAATGGATGATTCTTTGATGCATTTGTGATTAATGGATTGCCATGGATGTATTTTACAAGTTTCATGTACTGTACTTGAGCATTTGAAGTATTTTTACTCAGTTTAATTGCATTGGGAGAAGAAATAGTGCCATTTCCCCAAGGGTCGAATTGGTGATTTTTGCAATTGAATGGGAGAGGGTTGGAACAAATATAATAATCAATTAATGGTGCACATGAGACCTTAATAACATCCTTAACACATTACATACCTCTGTTCATAAATTTGAGTGGGTTTGGAGGCAATTGGGAAGCCATTTTCAGTACTTACCCCAAGGGGATTTGAACCCCAAATTACTAGTAAAATTGCATACTTGGTCCAGAATCTTAAGAGAGTTTGCAGAGGTCTTTTGGTGGCCATATGTCATCCCTGAACATCATATTCAAGTCCTAATATCATTCATACACCTTCCTTGAATATTTGAAGGCATTTGGAGTCAATTTGAGACCTAGAGACCAATACTGGTCAAAGGGAAATCACCAGTAAAGTTACCTACATTGACCAGAATTGAAAGAGTATTTGAAGAAGTATTTTAAAGGTCCAAAGGCATCCCTGAAACCCATATTTATGTTCTAACATCATCCATATACCTTCTCAGAAGATTTGGGAGCAATTGGAGCAATTTGGGGACCTAGAGCTCAAAACTAGTCAAAGGTCAAACTAGGGAAAAAGGTGATAAATTGTCATTTTAATAAAATTCCTAACAAGGGACATTATATAAACCTTGGGGAGAAAAGAAGCAAAGTAAAAGATTAAAATTAAATTATTACTTGCCCCCCAAGTGAAGTCGCCCAGTCAAATAGAGAAGTCGGCTCACCTAGGGTAAAAGTCAGTTTTACACTTGTATAAATAAGAGGCTATGTCACCACATTAACTCACTCACTCACTTCACAAGTTCGCATTACTTGGGAGAGAGAAGTTCGCATTTGCTGGAGGAGAAGAAGATTGTTTTGGGGTTTCTACTTTTGGAAGACATTTTCCATCATTTCTCTTTTATGATTGTCCTCTGATCTCGGGATTATCATCTCTATACAAAGGTTGCTGGGTTTTCTCCCATTTGGGTTTCCCAGGATAAACTCTGTGTTATTGTTTTGTGCTTTGTCTTTCTTCTAGTGATCTTGTTTATGCAATTGAATTATTATGCTATGAATGTATGAAAACTAATAACCAGCAGTATGAGATCTTCACATTATCATCTTTGATCATGCTACAACCATTGGAGGCCAATTGGACCCCTCCAAATATCATTTGCAGCTATTTTGAATTAATTGGCTATTAATGGTTAATTTTTTCTAAGTCTTCAACAAAATAGCCCAAGTATTAATTTAATTATTTGGAGCAGCCAAATATTTTAGATTCCATATTGGTTTAGGGCATGGATTTGATCCATACTGTTAGCACTCAGTAATTTCTCTGGGTTGTATCAGAGAAATCCCCAAGGTAACCATTTCAAACCACTTGAGGAAGGGAACTGACCTTTTCCCAACCAAAGAGGACTATCTTAATACAAATGAAGCTCAGAAGGTCAGATCTGGAAAAAATATAGAAGTTTTGATAAATTTGTTGGCTGAGTGTGTAGGAAGAACCATTGGGCATACAATCAAAAGATGAAAAATCAACTGATAAACAAACTGAAGTATGGAAAGAACCTTCACAAGGGCAAGATAATCTAAGCAAATCTGGTTTACAAGTCAGTTGTAGTATGAAAAGCATAAATAAGATAACAACCCATTACACCTAATTTTCTAAAGCATCTAGCTAAGGATGAATTTCAAGCATAACTTTAGAATAAATCAATGGAGCATTCAATTGCCATGAACGGAGCATCAACAACAAGATGATTTCTATTCATATATCTCCAATTAAGTACTAGAAGAAGGAACATTCACTATAAATAAATAACTCAGAATAGGAAAGAACATACACAAAAATATCACAATACCAAATCACAGTAGACACAGGAATCCTTGAAAGGAAAAGGTAGCTTCAACCTAAAAAAAAATTCATTAAAAGTTCACTAAGTTCAATACAATGGTCTCTGTTATCACCAATCTTGTAGTTGCCCCTATAGATGGATCCAAGGCGGATGGTAGAGGGGATAGGCAACTAAAGTGGTGAACCAAGAGGGCCTTGGTTCCCAAATGGATGGTTGTCATGCCAACCGAGGCACTCTTCGCTTTAGCTATCAAAGCCAAGATAGCAAGGGGGAAACCCAAATCTAGTCCCGATAGGAGAGATCAACCCAATCACCAGATCAAATCAATCTAATGAAGTACGTAGGGTGACAGGTATGGAACCCTAGAAATGAGGAGACAGAATCACTGTGGAGGCTTAGGAAAGGTGTGATGTGATAAGACAAGAGGACACACAGTGATTCAATGATTAAGTATGATTCCAGGATTCAAAGCTAGTTTCAAAAGGTCAAAATCCACTGCCTTAGGAAACATGACCCTTAAAATAGGGAAAGTGTCCCAAATCAGAGATCTGACAGTTGGGGCTTTCTAGTTGTGCTTAATGAGTGGATATGACAATGTCTAGTGTTCAAGCAGTCAAACAAGGATCAAACCACAAGCAAACTCAACAACCCAGGAAAGTCGTGAGGGCTTGGAGAAGGATCAGTGCCTTGGAAAATGGGCCAAATGGAGTCGGATGTCCACCAAACAGTAGATCAAGGATGTCAAGGTGTAAAGCAAGGTGGGTTTTGAAAGTTAAGTACATCCAATGGCTAGATCTCAGTAGATCTGAGATCTTAGATGCATCACCAAGTGACCCAAGTGGGGCACAACCCTCAAAATGAGGAATAGGGCCCACAAGGTGAAAATCAACAAAGTGAAGCACTAGGGGTAGGTTATCAGGTGAGGAGAGTGTGAATCAAGTGGGATCTCACCTACCCAGGTCTCGAAACTAGCAGAACTCACCCAACCAAGGAGTGCAACCTCACTTAGAGAAGCTAAGTTGCCTTGGGAAAGGGGTCAAATGGAAGCCAATCCACACCAAACTATAGATCCGAATTGTTGTGGCTACTATAGAGGTGGGTTTTCAATATCTTACCCAAGAAGCCACTAGATCTAAGTAGATCTGAGAAAATGTAAAATGAGGGGTTTAACTTATGAGGGTTTTAATGACTTAGACAAATGGATAGATCATGGAATGAGAAATTTACCTTGAGATCGTACCTGAGTGATGGATGAGGTTGCCTTGTTGTTGAGGAAAGATCCTGCATAGATCGAATGGGAGATCTTCAATTTATCTTGCCTTGAGATGATGCCCTAGTCCACACACGCGACCTCCTCTTCCTGTCAACCAAGAAAAGCGATTTCAATCAGTTGAGCAACAATGGAGGAAATACAAATGAAAAGCAAATGATAACATGAAGTAGAAGGTACTAAGACAGTAATACTCCCTATTACCGACGAAAAAAAACAAAGAAGAGGCAGGGAGAGTCTTCCCCTACCAATGCGTCCTCCTTGAACCAATTCGGCCTCCACCTGTAGATGAAAAATACATGGACAAAAAGTATAGCAAGATAATCTCCAATAACCCAGTGCAAAGAAAGAACCAACGAACGAACTCCAAAAGCATTCACCACAACACAAGAAGTAGATGCAATAGTATTTTTCTATTCCAATAATCCAGAGCCAAAAGTCCCCTTTACAATGAGAAGCTGTCTCCTTTAAATAGGATGGAGAGAGGCCAAAATCCTAACCACCTTTTGAATGGATGGCTAAGATTAAAAGATCAAAATGATCTAATCAATGGTTGAGATAAGCTCAACAATAAAATACATGGATCACTAATAAAATAATACATCAACGGACCAAATCGCCCTAGGAGAAGGGGTCCCACCAAATCTCAATGATGAAATATAAGATCTAGCTCATGGTGGGTCCAAGGGGTAATTCTAACACCCTTGGTCAATCCCCATAGCACAATATCCAAAAAATAATACTCTAAGTACCAAATCGTGCCTCTCTGAGAAAGTCGTGAGCCTTTGGAGGCTCCAGAAAATCATATAAAATGTCGGAAGTGATGGGTGTGGGTCCCACTGGAAGCTGAAACTGCTGGAGAAGGTGTGGAAGACATCCCACTCATCATCACAAGTCATCCCATGCCAATCCCTTGCCTCAATAGCCCAAATCGAATCCCTCAGTAGCCATTTTCACCATTTCTGATCTGCCTTGGGAAGTGTGAAACTGCCCAAACTGCCTCCTGGAGTGCCTGTGCTGTCAAGGTGAAGCCACCAGGCTCTCTGGGAGGGGGGTAATATGATAATATCAAGTGGCTGGACCACCCCTCCATGCACAGCGCCCTAGGTGAACTCATCAAATCTCATCACTACTCTGACAGGGCCTCTAATATGCCAAAACTGCACTAGGATAGCCAACTGAGGCTAAAAATCACTGTAACTTCCCGGAACTGAAAACAGATTGTCTCATTGGACTCAGAGAGCCCAAATCCATCTAAGATGTGTACTCATACACCATATAGATCTCTGCATGGTCAAAAATAAATGCCCATCATATCCGACAGACCAAGTAATAACAATCTGTAAAAGTGCTGAAAAGCACAAATCATCATCATAAGCCTGAAACAACCGCATAGAACCACCATGGTGACCTGTACCAGACCATATATCATATCTCTGTATCATCTGAGGTTTTCCACCTCATGTCCTGTGGTTGGCTTTTGGTCAAACTGGGTTTGACCAAGTCAACATGACCAAAATATAACTCAAGCTGCCATCAAACTGCTGCAAGTGTCAAAGGTTAATGCAATGCTCTACAATTCATTCAAGTAACAATAATAGCAATAATTAATCATTTCACTGGCGATCTAAAACCAAATATATAAAGGTCTTCAATATTATTTATGACTTAGACTAGACTTTCAGGACCATACTCACTTCATAGTTGTGATCAATTTGCTAGTGAAGGGTGAAGGTTAAAAATAAAATGGCTAGGCCAAGGGATGACATTGACTTGACATCATGACACTTTGGAAATGGAAAAGGAATACACACTAGTAACATATGCTAGATAAGCAGATAACATGGGGGATGGCAGTGTCTCACAGATGGGTAATGTTAGTTTTGTACCTTGGACGAGTTCCCCTAGTGATGTAAGCCTAAGTCACTAAGAAAGGGGTGATGGGACCCTCACATTAATTAAACAATTAATGAGACTTTATGTTAGTAAAGTCAATTTTTGTCTAAAGTCAAAAGTGGGTGAGTAATCATTAATTAAGTGATTTAATTATGTGACTTTTACTCACATCAAATCTTAGCCATTGATTTGTTTTAATCTCCACCATTGGATTAAGATTCCCTTTTTTAGGGATTGGACAAAAAGGGAGGGAGGCAGAATACCTAGCTCATTATTTTTTGTGATGTGAATGAGAGGAAGAGAGAGATCGAGTGAGAGCAATGAGGGTACCAGCGACTGTCATATCCCAGGCACGAGTTTCCAGGCTCACGGTTTACAGTTTTGGCTCAGATTTCACTGCATTCATTCAGGCATCTGTTATCAGCAAGTGAACCATGATTTCAGCAGTCATCTCCAGCATCAAATCCGTGGTACCTTCCTGTACAGCAGCAACACGAAGTCTGAGAACAGCAGCATTGGAATCGAGGTATTTCCTGGCACATACACAGTGAATACCAGCTCGAGTTTCCAGCTAGTTCACGGGCTCCATTCCCTAGACAGGCTTGGGTTCAAGACAGTGAATCTGGGCACCATTCCCTAGGCAGGTTTTGCCCAGATTGTGGTGAAAGTCAGGGCACGGGTTTCACAGTATTAGCACTAATTTTTCTGAAGGATATCAACACAGAGTTCAAGGAACTATCAACACAGAAATCGAGGGTGATTTCTGTCAGTGTTCTTTACCCAGAATTCGAGGCACTTGGCACAGATCTCGAGGAGAACTCAGGGATACAGACTGTGTATTTTCCAGCACAGTTTATGAGTAAATTCTGGCACGAATTTCTATGCTGTGGGCACACAGAACGAGGTTCAGTTTGGTGCACAACTTTCCAGAAAGATTTTGCTGAGTGGTGAAGATAAGTTAAATTCTTCATTGTAATGCTGTGATGAATATTTTGTTGATGAAATAATATCTCTCTCTCTCAACTGGTTTTCCCCGTGGGGGTTTTTCCAGGGCTCGATTTGGCCAAAAATCACTGAGTACATTTTATGTGTGAATGTTGGTAGATTAATTTGCAGCCTGTTAAATTCTTTTGAATTGTGTGTTTACTGTCAAGTCTTTTGCATTAAGTAACCTACAGCCAATGCAAAACAGGCTGTAGGTGAAAACCACCTTAAACTGACATAAACCAGCAGGCAGTTTGAAAGGCAGAAAATCTACAGGTAAGTTGTTCAAAGCGTGCTTATTCAACTTAGGCACCATGTCTACTTTTATAAAAGATGATCCAGTTTCATTTGGATCCATTGATTTCATTTCATGGCCTTTTTGGCCTACATAACCCTTCGGATCTCAGGTGTGCTGATAAGCACAACTAATTGCAGCTTGCATCCAGGGAATGTTCATATACATAAGGTCAGCAATCGTTTAGATATAGAGTTTAAGAACCATTGCTTTTTTGGACCTTTTTCATTATACTCTTCAAGGAGTATTTTTAGCTTTTCATTGCTCTTGCCCTTTTCTCACGTGTTGATAAACACATTCTAGAGTTTCCATTTCCATGGGCGAATTTACATAAGTTTCCATAAGTAGTACATGAGCTTTCAGTTTTAGCCAACACATCTTAAGTGACTAGAGGGAGTTCATATTAGTGCCAAACATCGGGACAACTGACCAGAATGATTTAGGACTACAATCCAACTCACCATAGGTAAGTTCTGTCACCAACTCAGCGCCGAGACACAAATAAACAGGGAGGCTCATCCAACACAGAGGCTACAGCGAGGGAAGGTCCTCCATGCCATTAGTCAAGTATTAAGTCAAGGTAAATAACAAACTGGTAGGTAATGGATGGATGAAGACAATGAAAAATGAGACCAACGCTAGCAAGCCAAAGTATGGTGGGAATGATCACCTCTATTCTCCCTAGGGAGGGTAAAACCAATGAGTATAGGTAGTGAACTTCTAAGTTTGAGTGGGGACAAATATATATAAGTACAACCAGGTCCACATATCTATATGATCGCCCGATCATGATACTAAATGCTAAGACATGCTACGAGAATGAATATAATAGCAATATAACCATAACACCAAAATATACCTGCTGAGTCATATACCTAAATGCACAATATCTGAACCATCATCTGTCCTCTGAAACTGCTGCTGTAACTCTAGGCAATACTGACTGCTCTGCATCAATGGCTAAATGGCTACATCGGTCATCTCTCTGAGTGTCTTGAGACTCAGTCATGGCATGGGGAATAAACTGCTGTCCATAATAATAGTCATGATCCATAATAGATGCTCATCTCAGCATCTCAATGCAAAGGAACTGGCTGAAAAGTGTATTGGAATCTGAAAATAGAGTATGGTAGCTCGACTACTATATATGTGATAACAGTCTCTTCCCAAGCCTACTCGAACCAACCCTCATACTATCTTTGCTCTTCTATATATATTAAAAATATTACAAAATCCTCCAGAGAATTCAAAATTCTCTGAGAAAAAAAAAATAGTTACAAAATAGTTAACTTGCTACAAATTAGGGTTCAGTTTTTAAAACGATCCATGTAATTTATTTTAAACTTGGTCTTCATGATTCGATGAGATGAATATAGTCTTCATTTCCTCCAGCTTCATTGATGACGTGGCAACCTCAGCAACAGCTGGCAAGCTTCTAGAAATCGATTTCTGCACAATTCGCAGTGAAAGTCCTAACACGCTGCAAATTATCAGTTTCAGGAAAATTCGCAGCAGGCAAAAACCTGAAAAATAGGGGTCAAAGATTATATCATATCTCCCAAATCATGATAGCTATTACAAACCTGAGGGGGGTTGTTGTAGATGAGTCCTTGCATGAGAGAAAGCACTCTCAGTTTTCGAAAATTCCTCTTCAACTTCTTGGAATCAGTGCTCAAAGATAATGACTAAAACAGGAAATGGCGAAATCTGGAAAAATATGTTGTAAAGATTCAATCGAATCTTCCAAACCATGACACCTGTGAAGAAAGTGAAAGAGGTTTTTATTATTGAGCTCGTGATTGATAAAAACCTCTTTGGGTTTTTTTAAATTTATTTCCAGCTGTTCAGAAACCGATTTTCAAAATGATGACAAAAACAGTCAAATTCGTAGCGAATTGACATGCTACGAAATATCAATTTCAGGAAAATCTAAAGCGAAATTTATGGCACACTGCAAAATGCATGTTCCGAGAGAATTTGTAGCAAACAACATGCTACGAAATGCTATTTTTTAATCTTTTCTCATTTTCTTTGTTCAAATGCTGAGTTTTACTCATGTGGCACTGTACCATTGACTTCTAACAACATCCATTTCTCCTTAGAAACTAAAAATAACCATGAATTTCATGACTGACAAAGACCTTATTCATTTTCAAAACCTTCAAGACTAAGACCAATTTCAATGACCCCTAGTGCATTACCATGCACTAACACATACTATGTTTTTAACGGTCAAGGAACTTGTCTATGCCACCAGATTGCAAATTTGACCAAGGGAGCACCAAGATCCAATTAATGGTGCATTACTAAATGGCAAAGGTTCAATTTAAAAAATTACTATGGTTAAAAATATATGGTAGCGGGACTCCGAAAAGGAAAAGTAATGATATGGGTCCTCATGAAATGGTTCCCAAGTGACTTTTCCATCATTTCCTAGTCACCACAACTTATGTATCACTTGTTTTGACATGTACTCATCAAGGGGGGCACATTCTCTCTATGAGGGGTGCACTTCCTCACTCCAACTTAATGTTTGACGCTTGTAACTTGGTGATGGGTGGAAAAGACCACCAAGGGGGCTCCCTAGTGACCCCAACATTGTAACTCAAGCTACCACTTCGCATTTTTATCATGTACATGGGCTCAATGAAACAATTTGTCCCCCCCACTTCATATCCATTTCCAGCTTATTATAAATTGTAAAAACGAGATAAAATATCATCCATTGATCTCTATTTCTCATGTTTTAATCTTAGCCCTTCATCCTTATGGGCTAGGGATTTTTCTCACCTCCTCTATAAAAGAGAGTGAGCTCTCTAGTGTAAAGGAATTTTGGATCATTTTCAGTAGTGAATAGAAAATCAAATTGCAGATCTCTCCATTTCTCTCTTGTCTCTTGTCTATTGTGGATGAATATTGCTCCTTGCCACCTTCTTTGTGATTTGGAATAGCTGGTACACTTGCTTGGTAGTTTGTTTTGCAGGTTGCATGCAAGAATTAGCCATCAAATTCGCCCAAGGCACCTTGGTGAACTCAGGAGAAGGAGGTTACTAATCCAGATTTGTCTTGCCTTGTGCTTTCAATCTCGGAGCACCAGTGATCTTTCTCTTACCTGCATGTTTATTCTTTCATCTTGCAGGCTGGGTTTTAGTTTGTGCTTGATTTATCGGTGATTCTCATAAACTAGTTGAAATTTCTTGCTTGCAGGGTGAAGGGGCAAAGATTTCCAAGTGCACCGTAGCTTGTGGAGGAAGATTCCGGACCAACTTTCAAATCAAGCTGCTAAGGAGGGTGGGGAAACTTCACTTCAATCTACACGACACAGGTAAGTGCCTAAACACCCATCTATTTTACCGCTAGTCCACTAGTCATCTATTTTTACTGCTTTCACTCTCTTTGTGTTGTAGGCATGTGGTGTTTTTTTCTAGTTTCTTGTGGTTGTAGGTGTGTTTTCCTTTCCTAGCTTTCTTTTCCTTGAAAAAATCTAAAGTAAATGACCCCAAATTGCCCTAATACTAGGCACCGGTTTCCTAAGTGTTAAATTCAGCCATTTGGATGCTTTTAGAACCACATGCACATGTTGTTTGCCTGCTACTTTGTTAAATTCAGCCATTTGGATGCTTTTAGAATCCCATGCATCCCATGCATGTGTTGTTATAGCAGTAGGTCCTCTAGTGCCAAGATACCTGTTATCACTGATCTTGTAGCTGCCCCTACAGATGGATCCAAGGTGGATGGTAGAGGGGACAGGGCCAACTTCTCTACTTGATTGGTCAATTACATAATATAATAATCTTTTAGGGGCTTTTCTAGGCCGACACATGTCCTAGGGTTTACATTGATTCTTTCAATGACCTTTACATTATTAATTACATCACCATCATCTCCCGGAGGAGGAATACAATAATATAAATAGAATATCTTCCGCAATTACATTATTTTAACACAATCTGTTCAACAGGGCTATGTCAATGACTCCCCATTATCTCACCTCATCCAACAGTTGGCCAACAACCCTTCTACTGTACCACATTACACTTGGGATGGTACTTCCCAGAGATACAAGGGCCATCTAGAGCTTCCCCAGAGCATAGATCTTCAACAGGCTGTCTTCTATGAACTCCATGCTTCGCCATCGACAGGGCACTCTGGGTTCCTCAAAACGTATGAGCGAGCAAATCATAGCTTCTTTTGGCAGGGAATGAAAAGGACAATTCAACAGATGGTGGCTGAATGTGATACTTGCCAGCTCCTTTCGGGATTGCTCAAACCCTTGCCCATCCCTACATGGATTTGGACAGATATTTTTATGAAATTCATTGAAGGGCTCCCTACATCTGGAGGAAAGACCGTGATTTTGGTTGTGGTTGCTCGCCTCTACAAATATAGTCAATTTTGTTCCCTGGACCAACTCTTCAGTCCTCATGAAATCCCTTCTTCCATTGTCTCAGCTCGCGATGCAACTTTCCCCAGTCATTTTTGGACAGAATTATTTCGCCACACTGGCACCAAATTGAAGATGAGTTCAGGATCTCACCCACACACAGATGTTCCGACTGAAATTACCAATAAATGTTTGGAAACTTATCTTCGTTGCTTCACCTCCGAACAACAACCTTAGTGGGCGAAGTGGCTCCCTCTCGCTGAATGGTGGTACAATACTGCATCTAAAATGACTCCATATACAGCAATCTATGGTCAGGCATCGCCATTTCTTTTTCCATACACCCTCAGCAGTTCACCAATTCAGGCAATTGACACGGTTCTTCGAAACCGCGATCAGATTCGTCGCATTTTGGAGGACAATCTTCACATGGCCAGAATTCGACTAAAACAACAAGCCGATCAACACCATTCTCAGTGCACTTTTCAAGCAAGTGATATGGTTTTTCTTCATCTACAGCCTTCCAAGCAATCCTCCCTGAAACTCAAAGGGCGTCAGCTTCCCTCTCGATCTATCATAGAGGTATTAATTCAATGGCACAGAATGCAACCAGAGGATGCTACTTGGGAACCACTCCTTCAGATTCAGCATCAATTTCCACATCTAAAGCTTTGAGGAGAAAGCTTTTTCTAAGGGAGAGGGGATGTTAGGAACCTGTGTCAACTTTGTTAGTATATTGCTGTTGGACGCATATGGCTTGTAAGTCGTCCTGTAGTATTATATGTCGATCCATAGTTTGTATTAGCCCATAGTATTGATCCATAGTATTGGACGCATATGCTTTGTAAGTCGTCTCGTAGTATTATATGTTTCATGGTATTGATCCATAGTATTGGCGCCTAGACTTACTATATAAGTTTGTGTTGAGGCCAATGAAGGCACCATGAAGTTATTTGTATTGAGCTTGCTCAAAGGAGGTTGTCCCCTTGAAGTGGCCCGTGATCAATAAAAATATTTTGTGATTTAATATATCGTGCATTTTATCAATTAATTGTTGCAGGTTTTGGATGATATTTCACCCCAATCTAAAAAATTAGATCTGCCCCTAAAATGGGCACTGCAAACCAACTCCTTAGATAGATGACAAATTATATATTGATCCATTTCGGATCAATATAGGCAGAATTTGGTGTTAAAAATAGGCTCCTCTTTTTTGCCTTGAGAACATAGAGAACCTTCACGGTCAAGCAACCCAAGAAATGGGAGAGGCTGCTTCTTAGTTTTTTTCCTATTTGGTATTCAATGTTTTGTTAACTTTTGTAAAGAGATGCTTCCAGTTCCTGGTTTTGATCATTTTTGGAGTCATATCAGACATATATGAGATGCCTATTGATACATGTATTTTGGAAATCTATTTATATTGTGCATTGCATGGACATGACTTTATGTAATATCAATGAAAAATGTTTTTTCCACCAAAATATGTGTATATCTTTATTTTTTTGTACTTGCCAAGTTTTTTCCGGATTGATTCCCCATCCAATTCAAACTCTTCACTCTTCTGCCTTGTCGAGTTTTTGTCAATTCTAAGTCTGGTGACTTTGTTCATCATCCATCTATCAGGCCCTTGCTTTACATCAGACTCCCTAGCCCAATGGATACTCACCAGTCATGCTAAGTCCAGCATATTATTCATTGATATATCAAAAAGGTTTCTCTGTTATCTGATCTATTTTATGGCAGCTGAATTTAATTTGCAGGTCAGAGGCAGCATTCAGGGCATCCCCCTTTCGCTGTAAAAGCACCATGTCTAAATGAGAGGAGAATTGTTGTGGTGACTACGGGCAGCACTCCCGAGTTGATCCAAAACTTGCTCTTATGCTATTTCTGACTTTATACTTTAAAGTGCAATTTTGGGAGATATAGGGACTACACATTGTGGGACAACTTCAGAAAACAAGACCAACAACAAAGTCTACTGCTAATCACATATTGGCGAGAATTACATCTTTTAGTAAGTGTCATTGTCACCAGCAAGAGCAGAGCCTGAAAAATGTGCTTGAAGACTTATTCACCTTGCTGTTAGACCACAAACTCATATCCATGATAAAGATGAAATCTAAAAATCAAATGGTTGTTCATGAGGCAAAGTTGGATAGAACTTACTAGATTATAGACACATTCTACCAATATATAACCTAGTTCAAGATCCCAGAAAAGGAAGAGAATGTTGTCCTCAAAAATATAGCTGGAGTTCACATGCTATTATAGAAAGAACTAGACATGTTCAAGGTGTGGATGTTGGAACAGGCATATAGCAAGGTATTACCTATAATAGCTTCATGCTTCAAAAAGGAAAGACAAGTTGATGGTCATATTGATCAAATTTGGATTTTACAAGAACAAACAAGGTCATCTTGCAAGACAAAGAAACACCTACCACAAGTTTAAGAACTGCAAACAAGTATTTTCAAACAAGCAAAAAAAGGATCAATCATGACAAGAAGACTAGTTGTTTTATGCACTTAAATAATTGACCAACCAAGTCACTATAGGTGCATGTTGTTGACAAGCAAATTTAATCACAAAGAAAAGAAGAACGAGAGAACTAGTTAATAAACAATGACCAAACCCAAGAAAGCAATTCTTCATGTTTATACAGGTGAAAAAGACCATAGTACTAGTAAATGTCAACCTCAACAGTTAGGATAATTTGATAGAAGAAACATGGACCAGGTAAACTGGCATGGGGATGACACAGCATGAGGAGCTATACACGCCAGGTTTGCGACACATGAATGCAACATTAACCATTGTATCAATGTAATTCCATGTTCATGATCACGCTGACATACATATGTTCATGCTGGAAATAATAATAAAAATTGAATCTTGTAATCTGTTGCATGGTGGCGATTCTATGTTGAAACTCTCAGAAGCCAAGTCCTTAGAGAAAAGTGTCTATAGAAAATTTCCTATGCAATAACTTCAAGGAACCCACAAGCTAGAGTTGCAGATGGGACAAGGCAAAAATAAATATGCAGAAGACTGAAGACCTGCAAGTTGATATTGAAATTGCCAACAGGTAATAATGCAGATGAATAGATTTAAAATACCTACAAAGCAGGTTTAGGGCACCACAGGGTAACACTGTGAATACCAAGTCAAAGGACCTACAAGGATGGGATGTGAGTATGGTAAAGTCCCACAATGAATGCCTGCAGAAATCTGGGATGTGAGTATTTTAGACTAGTAGAACTTTCGCCGACATGAAAGACCCACAAGAGGACAAATTAACCAAGTACAGGAGTCTCAGAAACGTCAGTCACAGGATTTTGAGGGTTCAGAAAAAGGAATAAAGGAGAAAATGAGAAAATGACTCAAAGCGTGCAAATTTAAACTTGACTGGAGTGCAATTATCTAGAAAGATACATATCAATTGTGATATAAATATGTAATTTGATTACCATTTAAGTGCAATAGTGTGATGCAGAATAGTAAGGGAATAATTGTGTTAAAGCTGAAAATACCATACGGCTATGTCGCATGGGTTTGCATACCCAGGGGTAGGGTTCACGAACCAGCATTAGGTTCACAAACCTATGTGCCCGGTTCAGGTACGGGTTCTTGGTTGGCGAATCCAGATGAACCCAGTTCCTGACTGAAGAACCAGAGTCGCCAGTGGTGAAAAGAAGATTCGTTTTGCTGATTGGGTTCGCAGTACCTCACGTTTGGGTTCTCCATACCTTGATTTGGGTTCGTTCAACTTCGTCGTACCTTGATATGGGTTTGTTGTGCTGAGAGGGGGCAGCATACTTTTAAACGATCCAACAAAGGCCACAATAGATCCCGACTTCCCTTACACATGCAACTTTGCCCTCAAAAAATGGCATGAGACAGCCCCATGTAATATAGTTTCGCGGGACTAATTTTTAGCTTGGACACTCCATGAACTCTGACATTTGACCAAACCACATCATATAATACTCTGTTGCTCCCACGCTGAGGACAACTGTTGGATTAAAGTTGTCTTCAAAACCCACGGCGAGATCTACTAGCGCCTCCTTGTTTTACATTTGCATCTCTGAATTCACAGCTACCTGATTGTCTCAATTTACAGGCTGTCAAGGATTTGCTCTGTGTTGTGGGTCGCCCACAACTATATGATACATTGATGAGAACAGATTTTTGCATTTGGTTGTCTCAGCTTAATCATTCTTGCTCTTCCACTGCAATGGATGCCAAAGTATGTGTACCGGCCATTTGAACAAGATGCAAGTTTAATCTTGCTCATGACACTAGAATCGAGTAGCCAATCTTGTGCTTTGCATTAGAACAAACCATTGATATGATTACTGCCTCTTTCTCTTGGACTTGAAAACCATCGACTGTAGAAATTTCCAAATCTTTTATCTTCATCTCTTTGCTTCTCAATGGAATGTAGTATGACAATGGAATCACAATATACTTCCACTTGATATCAAATTTTATGTTCCAATGTGAATGTTGATTCTTGAATGAATGATGAATCATTGAGTTATGAAGAAATATACATGTGACATGTTTTTAACATTTTATTTTTATTTCTTTTACAACTATTTATATATATATATATATATACAGTACTGGACTTCAACCGAGAATCTCAACTGTGCATCTCATCTACATCAGAACTCAGTGGAAAAGAATGTTATGGACTGGTGGAACGATCGCAGGGTATGTTTGTTCCAAGCCTATCCTGCCCTTTTCATTTTTACTATTTGAGAAGCCAGAAACAAGATGACTTTTCAAGACATCCTCATTCCTCCAGACATCTCTGTATTGATTCTGATGCAGAAAACAAGAGAATATAAAATACAACCATCAGAAAAATCGCCAAGAGTTCTCGTTCACCCTTCCATCAACAAAGATATCCCCTGGGCCTTCTTTGATGGAGCCAGTCAGGGATCCCCCTCTTTGGGGGGTGCTGGTGGAATCATACACTTCTCGAACATTGAGAAGTGGCATATAAAGTTTGCTCCAGGTCATGCTTCCAATAGCAAAGCAGAATTAGCAGCATTATGGGCTACTTTGATGGTTGCAGCAGAGAATCAGGTGAAGCAGATACAACTTTTCGGAGACTCTAAAATGACTATTGACTGGGCAAATGAAAAAATCCAAATAAATGCACTGCATCTTCAGCACCTCCTTCATGCAATCAGAGCTCTATTCTCGAATTTTGAACATATCCAGTTCTCACATGTATATCGGGAATTAAACTCTGAAGCAGACTACCTTTCAAAACTGGCGCTCGCCTTACCTCCTGGAATACTAGAGGTAACAGGTTTTTCCAACAATCAGCCAGATTTCAACCAGATGATGAATATTTAGCTTTAGACAGTTTATTTTGGCAGTAAGAAACATCAGGAAAGACAGTCTGTTTGAATAGTTGTTTTTGAATTACCTGTGTAGCCTCAAAGGCAATCAGACTCGTGAACTTATGATCAGTAATGTAACCTTTTTGATATATAATGAAGTCCCTAGAAGACAGTCCACAATCACTTTTTATTTAAAGTGATGGATATTTTCCTATTGGAAAATATATACAGTACCCCGACGAACCCAAGTACACTGTTTCAAAAAGTGGTGTCCCCGACCCTGCACCCATGTTTCCTGACAGCTTAGCCATAGGGACATCAGTTCCATAAACATAAATAGGCCTTAAAGTAGTCCAAGGTAGGGACCTTAGAACCGTAAAGAGCAACATAATTCGATGAATATAGTTTTGTCTTGATCTGTAGACCTTTTTCTGTTAATAAAAACTTTTTTAGTTTTGACTCTCTTGCTTTAATTGTTTACCAAGCACATTGAAATAATTGGAATAAGAGTTAAATTCATGTGTTAATTAAATCTGCAAAAGCTTTATTTTCATATTAGAGCTTGTATAGAGCCAGTTCAACACCACTACAAAATTCTAACATGGTATCAGAATAGTTTCAGCAGTTCTGAAAATTACAACACGGTATCAGAATTGCACCTTCAAGAATTTTGATTGCACATGGTTATGGTTCTAGGGGATTGACAGATTGACAAGTCTCGGAACTGATGGCTGTGACCCTGAGAGCCTAGTGCAGATCAAAGCCAATGGTAATAATTCGGAAGACTGAAGAGAGAATAGAGCCTGTAATGACATTCTTGACAGCCCGACAAGTCTCCGAACCAAAGGAGATGATCCTGGAAGCTTGGTGAGAGCATTGTCACCTTGGGATGGTAAAAATCATGAGAGAGTTTGCAAGCAAAGTCAAGATAAGTCTACTTCAAGGGGGAGATCTTGAAGATATGGCATCCACAACTAGAATCTTAATCCCATTCAATGGAGCAAATTACACAATATGAAAATATAAGATACAAAATCTACTGGTGTGCAAGAAGCTATTCAAGCTGGCGGAAGATCAAGAGCATCCTCCCATGAAGAAGGATGTTCTTGATAACTATGGAAAAAAAAATGAGGATGGTATTGCTCTGTTAGAAATATTGATAGGAGACCATATCAATCCACAGATTTAAGATGTTGAAAATGCTTGCAAATTGTGGGTAATGTTAAAGAATCTGGACAACATCCAGAATGAAAACTGAGTGTTACTCGTGAGAAACAAGTTGTACAACCATTGTCTCTAATGTCTTAAACAGTCTACATCACTCATATGAAATATTTTTGACCATTTAGACCTTGGCTGGGAAAGCCAACTCTCTCATTTGATGAGTAATGTGGTTTGTTGCTGCAAGAAGAGGAAAGACAAGAATTACAGTCAAAGAAGATTGAGCAAGCATTTTCTGCTCATACAAAGAACAAGTGTGGAATAAGTTCAAACTTGAAGAAGCAGAAACGCAAAGATAAGTGAAGCAAAAGCTTCAATGTAACCAGAGCTACATGCAGGAAAATAAAGGAAGCCACAAAAGCAAGATAAAAAACCTGTGTTTCTATTTTGGCAAGCCAGGACTTTTGTTAATGATTGCTACAAGTGAAAGCAGATGAATCCCAAGGAAGGTTGCAAAAACGTGCAGGACAATATGCTACAAAAGAACCAGACAAGAGCAAGGATCCAAGTGTGCTGCCAACATCATCAATAGCAAAAGACAACTCAAGTAAAGCATGGTACATAGATTTCGATATCACCAGACATATGGAAAACAAATTTGAGTGGTTCAAGGATTTAACAGATGAAAATCAAAGTGTCCCAATGAAATTTGGCGATGACACCACACATGCTATTAGAAGACAAGGTCCTGTTTGAGTTTGGATTCAAATGTTAAAATGAAGCAATTGAAGGATGTACTCTTTGTTCCCAGTTTGAAGAAGAACTTACAGTCCGTGACAAAGATAAAAAAAAAAAATACAAGCTCAAGTTTGACAAGGATAAATGTCTCATAAAGACAAGACAAGAATTACAAAATTGTTGCTGAAGGAATAGGAGAAGATAGCTTATACTGGTTTATGTTAAAGTTAATACAGCTGCGAGACCCATTCTCAGGGAGGATGGTACCCTAGTCAGTTAACGAGGGTTCCTAGTCAGTTAACCAGGCGGAGTAAGTCCCTAGAAGGTAACCTAGGGCCCCCAAGGGTCTCCTAGGGTTCTTGGTCTAGGACAGAGCAAGTTGATTCCATGGCAAAGTCCCTAGAATGTGGCTAGGGCCCCTACTATCTTTAGGGTATTCTGGTCTGGGACAAGACAATTTCTTGGTCACAAGGACCAAGCAGATCCTACAGTTTGAGACAGAGACATCCTGGTCTAGGACCAGGTAGATTCTTGGTCTAGGACCAAGCAGTTCCTACAAGTACATACCTGGTTAGTTAACCAGGTGAATCTTGGTCAGTTAATCAAGATAATGATGTGTGATGCCCTCCTCTCCTAGGTCTTTGAGATGGTTGAGCTAGGTTGTCTTCTCAAGGCACTAGCCAGCCGTTGATGGAGTCACTAGCACTTGACCTTAGGAGCAGTCAGGAGGACCACAGGATCGCCTTGTCTAGTGTGGACCTTCCTTATACAGTAATAATGAACTTTCAATTAGTGTATGGAACACTTGTACATCTGAGAGAGAGATGGATGGGTTGCTAAGTTGCATTGAAACCTAAGTTGCACGAAACGGGGAAACGGGGACGAGTTTCCGAAACGAGGACGCGTAGGAAACGTGACCCTCCAAAATTTAGGGAACGGGGAAACGCGATATATATATATATATATATAATTATTTACAGATTAAAATTTTAGTCATAGTCATACATGTAACATCACATTTACGATTTTACTCATAATTTCATAAGTGATTCCATAATGCAAGTATTAATATCCAAAAAACAACACATTTTAGTATTTTACCCATAAACGATTCCATAATGCAAGTGGAAATAGCCAAAAAACAGCCTTCATAAATGAGGCTAAGCCGCTAATACATATATATCAAAAATCAGCCTTTATATATGAGGCTACAAGTACAAAGCTACATCAACATGAACAATGAACACAAAAAAAAAACATCCACTCAAGCCCAAAGACTAATAGTCATCATCCTCGGGCTCATCTTCATACTCATCCTGAAAAATAGAACAAGAAGCACGCCCAATAGTGGATTGTTGACTGGAAGAAGATTGCCTAACTTCACTTCTAGGTTCCTCAATATTCAGGGCAGCAAGAGAGATGTCCAAATCAGCTGATTCTGGATCCACATCCCATTCTTTAGAAGACCCACTGGTATATTCCGGACCCCTACGAGAAGCAAGGCGAAGATTGGAGTGCACATAAACAAGATCCTCAGCCTTTTGTGAACCCAACCTATTGCGCTTCACAGAATGAATAAAACCATAGGTGCTCCAATTCCTTTCTGCCGATGAAGAGCTTGCCACCTGTGAAAGAATACGAATGGCAAGTGTTTGCAAATGCACACCATTTGCTCCATGACAAATCCACCACCTAACCGGACTCATGGTGCTTCTCTCATCCAAAGATGATATATCTGAATAATCATCCAATCCTGCAACAAAACTAGCAAATTCTTCCTTCACCTCCCTTTGTAGATGAGCTGGAAACATTCTCATAAGGGCCTTTTTCACTCCATTAGCCACCTCTCTATCCTGATGAGGTGCCCTCCTCTTCCCATTGCTTTGAGCAATGAGTTGTTCATCATAGAATCTTGGGTTCAAGGCATGTGCTAAAGTGTGCAATGGAGTGTTGAAACTATTCCACCTGTCAACCATGATTTTATGTACCAAATCAACAAATCCAGCATCAACATATAAAAGCTGAGGAGACTCAAGCAAAATGATTTCCATAGTCTTCTCAACCATGGTATCCATGCCATCATATACCTCTCCCAAGAAAGGTCGGTCCGTGTCAGCGCTTCGAAGAAGCTCAAATGCAGGGGTTGTGAACTTGAGCAAGAAATCTATCTTGCTCCACCAATCCTCATCAAGGCACAATCTGCGCACAACAATTCCCCGCTCTGAATCTGCCTGTCTCCACTCAACCCAAAGTTGACTGACTACCATAGAAACTAAGGGTTGCTTAACCTCAACAAGGCGACGCAACATGATGAAGTTGGAAGCATATCTTGTCTCAGCAACTTTCAACAACTCCAATCTGGAGTACTCTCGAAATATGGCTTGAGATTGGTGGTGGTTGGTGATGAATTTAACTATCTCCCTTGCTTGCCCTGTGAGTTCCTTGATCCATGGAACTTTGTTGTCGATCTCTTCTAAGATCAGGTTCAGATTATGGACAATGCAAGGTGTCCAAAAAATGTGCTCAAACCTGCTCTCAACAATTAAACCTGCAGCTTTGCAAACTGGTGCATTATCCGTGATAACTTGCACCACCTTATTAGGGCCTATTTGCTCAATAGCTTTGATTAAAACATTAGCAATGAATTGAGCATCTTTCACCTCCCCTGAATAGTCTTCAGCCCTCAGAAACATTGCTCCTTTTGGTGAAGTGGCAATGATGTTTATCAGTGGCCTACGCCTAGTATCTGTCCATCCATCTGAGACTACTGTAACCCCAGAGCTGCCCCATGAAGCACGAATCGGTGCTAAGATATCCTCCACAAGCTCCTTCTCCTTTTTTAGGAAATCAGTTCGGACTTTTTCATAGTTTGGCCCCTTGTACCCTGCAGGAGCTGTGTTAATTGCTCGCACAAGATCTTGCCAGTAAGGAGACCGAACCACATTGAAAGGTATCCCACAAGCATAGAGGGCCCTAGCCACCCTTGTGTCGGCTTCTTCTCTCCCTTGAACATTCACCAATTTGGCTATTCTACTCTCTTGGATTGAAGGAGTCCTTTTGGGATTTTTTGATGGTTGTACTTCTTGTTGAGCTGCTTTCCTCTTCCTTGCTTCAAGCACAATCCTTGGCTCGGTGTTCAGAGGCTGAATGGAAGCATTTGCAAGCTGGTCATGTCTTCTTTTAAGCCTGTCAGCCTCATCTTGCTCAACTTCATACTTCCTCCTCTCAATTGGGTCACTTGTTTTTGGGCAACTTTCAACACCCTTTCCTGCTTCATGCAAGAAATGTGACCTGACTCTTGGGTAGGAGCCCTTATACTGAGCTTTGCAGAGTGTACATCGCCACTCCCATGAGCCGCCACCTCCACATCTTGCAATCTTTTCAACATGAGCCCAAAGAGGATAGTATCCAGCCCTCTTGTTGACCTTAGGGGCTGAACCAGTAGCTTGGCTGGATGCCATTGCTGCTGCAAAAAAATTTAAAAAACAAATCAGAAATTAAAAAATGGATTTGTGAAGCATATTCTATTATTCCATGAAAAAAAAATAACAAACAATTTAAATTTTAAATACAGCATGCTTCTCACCACCAAAACCGAGTTGTTGCTGCTCCAAAAAACGAAGAAACACTGTTGTGATGCTGTCTCTGCTCCAATCTGGAATAAATGCTGTCACTGCTGCTATGCTCGTCAAATCTGGAAAATTTGAAATTTGAAATTCTGCTGCTCCAATTCGCTGGGACCAATTGCTGCTCCAATTTGCTAACAGCCACTTGCTGCTCCAATCTGCTAACAGCCTAACACTCACAAAAAAAATGCTAAATCAATTAAAATAAAAATAAAATTACAAACTGAAAAAAACCATTCGGGACTTTAAATTTTAAAACTATGTACTAACTATAAGTATTAAAAAAAAACTAAGAAATAATGATTTAAAAAAAACTATGTAATAAGTAATAACTAATAAGTTAATAACTAATAATAAAAAAACTATGTAATAACTTAAAAACTATTAAAAAAACTATGTAATAAGTATTAAAAAAACAATGTAATAACTATTAAAAAAATTAAAAAAGGTTAAAAAACAGAATAACGATTATAAAAAATACTATGTAATAATTATTAAATAAACTATGTAATATACTAATAACTATTAAAAAAAAATGTAATAACTATTTAAAAAAACATAACAACGATTATAAAAAAAACTATGTAATAAAATATTAAATTATTAATACAATAATTACAAATATTAAATTAAAAATTAAACTATTGATAACAGATAATATTAAAAAAAAAACAAAAAATTAAAATACATTTGATGACACGTAAAAAATGTAATAACTATTTAAAAAAACATAACAACGATTATAAAAAAAACTATGTAATAAAATATTAAATTATTAATACAATAATTACAAATAATAAATTAAAAATTAAACTATTGATAACAGATAATATTAAAAAAAAAACAAAAAATTAAAATACACTAACCTGGCAGCTGGCTCTGGCCCGAGGCTCCGGCTTACGGCTTCGAGCAGAAATTTCCTCCCGCGCTCCGGCTTACGACTCCCAAGCAGCAACACGAACACGAACGCAGCAGCTCCGGCTTACGGCTCCCAAGCAGCAACACGAACACGAACGCAGCAGCTCCGGCTTACGGCTCGTCCTCCTGTCCTCCGCGAACAGCAGCAGCTCCGGCTTACGGCTTGCGTCCTCCGCGAACACGAACCACACTCAGACTCGCGTCCTCACACTCACACGGAACCACACTTAGACTCGGCGCACATTCACACTCAAACGTTGCTCACTCACAATCGCTCACTCACAATCGCCAGGCAATGAGCTGAGCCGCAGCATGCCAATTTAAAGGAGCCAGGGACAACAGCAGCTTCTCGAAATATCGAAACCCTAAATCGGAGCCGAAAAATCATTAAAAAAAATTAAATTTCGCGGGCTGAGCGTCGACTGGCCGGAAACTGTTAAATTTTCAGAATTTACTTCAATCTGATCTAGGATCTTAACTGAGAGAACAACATGTACAGCATATCAATCATGGAGACAATAATGCAAGCACACAAGAGACACAAAGATTTACTTGGGGAAAACCATAAAGGTGAAAAACCCCAATAACTTCCTCAGAGATAGATAGAGCAATGATACAACCAACCAAGAGAGATAGCCATAACCTAGCAGCAGATCCTCCTCCTCCATAAGTGCGCCACTCCTCCTTGAGTGCATGTGTGAGAAGTGAGTGAGTAAATAGAGTGCCTCCCGCACTCTATTTATACTTGACTTGACTTGCCTTTTTACCTAACTCATGTAGGCTCGAACTTAACCACATAACATAATGCTGAGTGGGCCGACCCCCAATAGGGTGGTCTAATAACCCTTTGACCCACATGGCCGACCCCCAATAGGGTGGTCTAATAACCCTTTGACCCACATGACTTATACAGGGCCGACCCCAAATAAGGTGGTCTAATAACCCATCAAGTATAAGTTACGACACTTACAATATAAATGACGACACTTCCTTATAGAGGAATAATACCATCTCTATAGGAATACAATATACATATATGTGAAATACATTCCGAAGTTACATATACATCAACACTCCCTCTTAACTAGGAAGGTATTTCTCAGCACAGTTCTTCTAGCACAAGTCATCTTCTCTGGATCATCGTCACTGGATAATCGTCATCGAGTCATCATCATCGTCACTGCTGCTGCTATCTCAATCAATCTCTGAATCTACTCGTCATAGGAAGTTCTACAGAGCCAGTCCTTTTTCATACTGGATGTAGGCCCACCACCTGCAGGTCTTCGTCATCACTGGCCATACTGTGGAATCCTCAGGACTTTTACGTGCGTCACAAAACCTCGCAAGAGCATCCCAGGCTGTTACGAGCACACAGCTCTACCTATAGGATCTCCCAGGGCAACGAATTACATGTGACCTCACCACAAAACCTCGCAAGAGCATCCCAGGCTGTTACGAGCACACAGCTCTACCTATAGGATCTCCCAGGGCAACGAATTACATGTGGTCATGGCAAAACCTCGCAAGAGCATCCCAGGACTGATTACGGGCACACAGCCCAACCTATCGGATCTCCCAGGGAAACGAATTACATGCCATAGGACAAAACCTCGCAAGAGCATCTGCCAGATATCCCAGGGCAACGAATTACATGCCATAGGCAAAACCTCGCAAGACTATCTGCAGATCTCCCAGGGCAACGAATTACATGTCCTCCCAGAGCAAAACCTCGAAAGAGCATTTGCCAGATGTCCCAGGGCAACGAATTACATGCCATAGGCAAAACCTCGCAAGACCATCTGCAAATCTCCCAGGGCAACGAATTACATGCTCATCTGCACAACCTGATCCACGGCCACAGAGTATCAACCTGATACTCACCATACATCATCCTGATGTATCCATGATCATCCTGATCATCATCACTGCAACGTCCTGCTGCATGTCATCTGGAGCAACATCCTGAAGCTCGTCATCTATGATCATCCTGATCATCACTGCAACATCCCGCTGCATGTCATCTGGAGCAACATCCTGAAGCTCGTCATCTATGATCATCCTGATCATCACTGCAACATCCCGCTGCATGTCATCTGGAGCAACATCCTGAAGCTCGTCATCTATGATCATCCTGATCATCACTGCAACATCCTGCTGCATGTCATCTGGAGCAACATCCTGAAGCTCGTCATCTATGATCATCCTGATCATTACTGCAACATCCTGCTGCATGTCATCTGGAGCAACATCCTGAAGCTCGTCATCTATGATCATCCTGATCATCACTGCAACATCCTGCTGCATGTCATCTGGAGCAACATCCTGAAGCTCGTCATCTACGATCATCCTGATCATCACTGCAACATCCTGCTGCATGTCATCTGGAGCAACATCCTGAAGCTCGTCATCTACGATCATCCTGATCATCAATGCAACATCCTGTTGCGTACCAAGTATCTACTTGATACATATCATCATACATGATCCTCCTGATCATCAATGCAACATCCTGCTGCATACCAAGTATCTACCTGATACATATCATCATACATGATCCTCCTGATCATCAATGCAACATCCTGCTGCATACCAAGTATCTACCTGATACATATCATCATACATGATCCTCCTGATCATCAATGCAACATCCTGCTGCATACCAAGTATCTACCTGATACACATACAGATACATGGTCCAAGCATCCAACATGATGCATATAAAATACATACATGATCCAACTGATCATATCCAGCATCCAACATGATGCGTACATACATACATAAAATGATCCAACTGATCATATCCAGCATCCAACATGATGCGTACATACATACATAAAATGATCCAACTGATCAGATCCAGCATCCACATGATGCGTACATACATACATAAAATGATCCAACTGATCAGATCCAGCATCCACATGATGCGTACATACATACATAAAATGATCCAACTGATCATATCCAAGCAGAAACTAGAACATCATCCTGATGCTCATCATCCAGCGCTTACATCCACAGCCATGTGAAGGATCCTCCTTCCAACATGCTTGGAATGGCTTCAGCAAATGTGTCCATCACTTCTTCCTCGAAGTATCCTCGATCTGAAGCACGCCAAGCCTCTCTCTGAAGTACTCGAACTTCACCCTGGCTAGTGGCTTCGTCAGCACATCTGCAATCTGCTCGTCCGTCGCAACATACAGGAGCTTCACAGCTCCTCTCTGCACCATATCCCTGATATAGTGGTATTTGATCTCTATGTGTTTCGACCTGTCATGAAACACTGGGTTCTCGGACAGCTTCACACAACTCTGGTTATCACAGAAGATACCAGTAGCTTCCAACGGGAGATCAAATAACTCAGACAGTAGCTTCCGTAGCCATACTGCCTCACAACTAGTTGAACAGGCTGCAACATACTCTGCCTCAGCTGTACTCAGTGCTACGCAGGATTGCTTCCTGCTAAACCAAGAGATCACACCTGATCCCATACTGAAGCAACACCTAGATGTGCTCTTCCTATCTGCAGCACTGCCAGCCCAATCTGAATCAACATAACCCTGCAGGTTAAACTTTTGATTCGCCTCATATCTGCGCCCATAATCCACTGTACCCTTCAGGTACCTCAGACATGCTTTACAGCAACCAGGTGAACACTCCTCGGATCCGTCAGGAACTGGCTCAATGTGTTCACAGCAAAGCAAATGTCTGGTCTCGTGTTCGTCAGGTACATCAAGGACCCAATCATCTGATGGTACATGGAGACATCAACCGGCTCAGATGAAGCATCACATAGAAGCTTTAGATTCAATGCCATAGGTGTGGCCATAGCCTTGCAGTCCATCATCCCGAACCTCTTCAGGATCTCTATTGCATACTTCCCTTGTCCAAGGAAGATTCCATCTGCACTCTGCCACACCTCCATACCAAAAACAAATAGTGCATCATTCCCAAGTTCTTCATCTCGAACTCGGTAGTAAGCTTCCGCTGCACGTCGGCAATCAATCTATCTTCACCTGTAACAAACAGGTTATCCGCATACAAAAGTAGTATCACTGGATTGCCTTCCTCAACCTTGTAGTAAAGGTTGGAATCCGCTTTACTCTTGGTAAAGTCCAAACTGGATAGAAAGCTGTCTATCCTACCATACCAAGTTCTGCACATATATGTGACTACACCATGCTGTCTTGAAATCCATCTGGTGCATCTTCTATTTCATCACTTTTATATTTCTCAATGTTGCCATCTGCAACATGCTTGATCTGATAGTTCCATTTGGAAGTCATAGCAAACTTCCCTTCATGTCTTAGGATTACATCCCAAACATCATTCTTCATGATCGACGGATCTTGGCATTTCATTTCTTCATCCCAGATCCTGGGAACTTCAATATCTTCAATAGATATCTTTGTTGCTGGAACAAATGTTGTAGTTCTTCTTTTGTAGGAGATGGCATACGATCTTTCCTACACAACAAGTTAAATTGCATGATTAGAAAACATCTCATAGTTTTCAGAACAAATTCTTACACATAAAGAAATGTGTCATACAGTCATGCAATTATCTTAGCCAATGCTTCAATACAACATTTATCCATATCCCATAACTTTCTAGATGCCTTCCAATCTCTACCAGAACATTGTTAAGAGTGTGCACAACTCCCAACATGTCAGCAAAGAGGTTTCATTCTAGATAAGTAGCAATGGAATGTTGTACAATGCCATAGGCCACTTACCCATGTATATTAGGATTATACTGTTCATCAATGCAATTATTCTAATATGCATAATACACAACCTAATTCTAGGAACATCAGTATATACATTATTGAACAGTATTATTTAAGAAATGATGATTAAAATACTTATCTTTCTTTGTTCGTTGGGTGGACTCCCTCTGAGTCTTTGCTTCCTTGCAGCAGCAACTGAAGTGTGCTCCCTCTTGATCTTTGCTTCCTGAATTACCTGTTCTTGAACTCATATTCATCCTTGGTCCCTATGCATGCTTATTAGTATCATGAATGTGTTATCCTTGTGATCTCATTTAAAATCATACATTCATTAGTATACTATTAAAACACAATAATCTCAAGCATGTATAGTCATGATCATTTCAAACAGAAAATAATAAGCATTAGCATTCAAGGTTTATGTAGGATTCTTAAAGTTAGTCAAATCATAAGAAACATAACATGTCTAAACCTGTAATTACTCAAACCTATGACTCTTCAGATTAGTTGAATCATCAATCAAGATAAGAGATATAAAATGCATAAAAACTGTGATTATTCAAACCTATACCATCATGAATAATCATTATCAACAACACAACAGTATAAGATCCTAACACAAGGTAGGATTCTAGCTTGATATAGGAAAAACATACCTGGATTAGCATGCTAGCTATTTATGTCTAACATACCCGTATAATGTCTTTTGTTTCTCTTCAATGACTTGTGCTAGTAACCTGTATATCTCATAGGTTAACTATTACAAAACCAAGTTAGACATACCTCGTAAATGGATCTTCTATGAGATCCATGACAATGGATGAATCTTTGTCCTCATGTTATCATGATCATATGTTCTTGGACCAGAACATGATTTGTCTTTCTTGGTGTACCTTTCATGTTAGTAGACAACATAAACCTCATACAACACCATAATGCATTAGTACAATCATAAGTGTCAACACCCTAACCAATGAATATCTTCTATCATGCATTCATAATTTTGTTAAGGTGATACGACAAATCTAAAATCAAAATTGTACTGACCGTAATAACATGAAGACAAACATACCATAAACTTAATCATGGACAAATATCGAAACATACCTCGATGAGTCATACCTGTTGAGATCGCTTGTAATCTTCTTATGTAAGGCCTTAGCCTCATCTCCCTCTGAAACAGGAACTTCTTCACTCATGCAGATGATCAATCCATCTTCTTCTGGGATTAACCCAATCCACTTGATTTGCAAGTACTGGACCTGGAGCTGGATATGGGTTTGTCAGAGAAACCCCAAAAATTCAAACTTTGAATTTCAACCTTCTGACAGGATAGAAATATGTGTCTTGATGAGCTGATCAAGTTGGTATATTCAAAATTTGAAGACTGCAAAGTTTCACTCCTCAATTTTGCCTTTGAAACTTCCGGATTCACTGGATGTGACCCTGAACTGGGGTTTGATGAAGCCCACTCTTCTTCCCAATCAAAATGTTTGATCCAAAGCTCTAAGCTTCTATTTTTTCTGAGGAGCTTCCAGCCGTGGTCACAGATTTCAAAAATTCCCATTTTTACAGAAGCCCTAATTTTCCACTTTTCTGATCAAAGTCCCGAACTAGGGTCTAATCAAGCCCGGCCTTCTGCCCAACCAAAAATTCTGATCTTAGTCTCTAAATTTCTATTTTGATGAGTAGCATCCAGCCGTGGTCTCCGATTACAAAAATTCCAACTTTCTTCAAAGCCCTAAATTCCGGAAGCCATGAATGAAGGTACCAAAAAATAATTCTGTTTTGACAGAAATATGTACCTGATTGTTTCTGGTGTAACTCCGAAATTTTTGATCCACAGGGTCTGAAAAAGTTTCCTGAGATAGCCTGACCTGTTATCTTTCCATCCTGACAGGTCTGACCTCAATTGGATTCTCTGAGAGAGAGTTATGCCAAATGTCGCAACGTGACCTGTTTTGGGATAAAACAGGAGAGCGAACTTGTACGGCGTGCCACGTGTCACTGTTTTAACTTCGGCCTCTGAAAAAGTTTTCTGAGATAGCTCGGCCTGTTACCTTTCCATCCTGACAGGTCTGACCTCAATTGGACTCTCTGAGAGAGAGTTATGCCAAATGTCGCAACGTGACCTGTTTATGGGATAATACAGGAGAGCACACTTGTACGGCATGCCACGTGTCACTGGTTCAACTTCGGCCTCTGAAAAAGTTTTCTGAGATAGTACAGACTGTGTACTACCTGTCACTTTTTACGAAATTTCATTTGGAGCTTCCTAGCCCAAGATATGACCTTTTTCCCAAGGTCACCTGATTTTGACTCAGATCTGGAAGAGGCAGAAACCCTATATTGAACAGATCATAAATCACAAAGTACAACGAATTAGAGGTTGTCCTTTGGACACAAGATACCTGGAGATCTTAGCTTCGGCCTGTAACAATTTCAGGTCCGAAAACTTCGCCAAAACGGATTTATAGCGAAAGTGCTACGATGACTGGTTTTTGCTATATCAAGCCCTAGCATCGTAAGTGCAACAAGTGTCATACATGCCATATCATGCCTTCTTTCAGGCTAGCTTTGATACCATGTTAAATTTTCAGAATTTACTTCAATCTGATCTAGGATCTTAACTGAGAGAACAACATGTACAGCATATCAATCATGGAGACAATAATGCAAGCACATAAGAGACACAAAGATTTACTTGGGGAAAACCATAAAGGTGAAAAACCCCAATAACTTCCTCAGAGATAGATAGAGCAATGATACAACCAACCAAGAGAGATAGCCATAACCTAGCAGCAGATCCTCCTCCTCCATAAGTGCGCCACTCCTCCTTGAGTGCATGTGTGAGAAGTGAGTGAGTAAATAGAGTGCCTCCCGCACTCTATTTATACTTGACTTGACTTGCCTTTTTACCTAACTCATGTAGGCTCGAACTTAACCACATAACATAATGCTGAGTGGGCCGACCCCCAATAGGGTGGTCTAATAATCCTTTGACCCACATGGCCGACCCCCAATAGGGTGGTCTAATAACCCTTTGACCCACATGACTTATACAGGGCCGACCCCAAATAAGGTGGTCTAATAACCCATCAAGTATAAGTTACGACACTTACAATATAAATGACGACACTTCCTTATAGAGGAATAATACCATCTCTATAGGAATACAATATACATATATGTGAAATACATTCCGAAGTTACATATACATCAACAGAAACGTGGCACAAATTTCGAAATCCGATTTTGAAACGAGTTTCCATTTTTATGAAATGTGTTTCCGAATTTGCAACGAGTTTCCATTTTTATGAAACGAGTTTCCCACCCGTTCCGTACGCGTTTCAGAGTTTCCATACGGAAACGGACAGGGGACGTGGGGGTTTAGGCCGTTTCCTGCAACTTAGATTGAAACGGAAACAGATACAGATACGGGGGCGGACATGGATACGGCAAATTTTCAAAAAATATGGATACGATACGGCAAGGAAACGGCGTATATATATATATATATAAAATCTAAATTTGACATTCATCATTTAAATTTCAAATTGACATTTAAAACTACATATTAACATATTACATAATCATCATCATCAAAATAAGTCAAATATACAAATTACAAAACGAATTAAGTGGCAACCTACTATCATATTATGATATTCATTGTTCAAAAGTTCAAAACATAATTATAAATTACATTTACATATCATCAAAAATGTCCTCGTCCATATGACGAAGATCAAGATCAACACTAGCACTTTCACCGCCTCTAGATGTACAAGCGAGAGCATTGCTACCATGTCCACTTGATGGTGCCCCCTCATCAAATGGATTCATATGAGACATGGCATTCAATGTCATATCCAAGTCAGGTAACTCTGGTTCTAGATCCCATAGTTTGGTGGGCCCGGATTTCTATTCATCCTTCTTATGTGACAAAAGGCGAAGGATGGAATGGACATAAACAAGTTCCTCGGCCTTCTTGGAGCCCAATCTATTTCGCTTCACCGAATGGATGAAGCCATATGTGCTCCAGTTCCTCTCTGTTGATGAGGAACTAGCAACTTGTGACAAGATCTTGACGGCCAATTTTTGGATATTTGGAATTTCCCCACCATGGAAGTTCCACCAATTAATTGGACTTAGTCTGGTCTTGTCCCGCATAGTCTCAATATCTGCATCCAAATTTCAAACCTCAAAGTTTCAAACCCTCAAATGTTAAACAACTATGAAATTATTTAAGAAACCAATATGAAATAACAATGATCTTGATTCTTAAGATGATAAAGGATCATTACCTGCACCCAAACCCTCCGATCCCACAAAATGTGAAAACTCTTCACGAATCTGATAGACAATATCAGGATCTACAAATAGCTTTCGAAAAGCTTTCTTAAACCCTTGGGAAACTTCTAGGTCATTGTTTGGTGCAGTTCTTTCTGGATCATTTAGTAACTCTGCAGAATAATATTTAGGATTCACTGCATAAGCCAAAAGGTGCAATGAAGTGGTCATCTTGTTCCACCTTTTCGTCAATATGTCTTTTACTTCTCTGTAAAAGACTTCATTTGGGTCATGCTCCTTGGCATTGATGACCACTCGTATCTTCTCTATCATGGAGTCAATGCACTCATACACCTCTCCCAAACTAGGCCTATATGTGTCAAACATGCGTAGCAAATCCACAATTGGCTTAGTAAATGCCAAGAAGTACTCCACCTTATCCCACCATTCATCATCAACAACCAACCTCTTCACTGCTTGTGCTCTTTCAATCTGGGATTGCCTCCATTGATTCCAAAGAGAACTGCATACCATTGACTGCAAGGCTTCTTTCACCTGCATAAGCCTCGTCAAGACTATGATGTGAGAGGCAAAACAAGTCTCTCCAACCTACAAGTGACAAGATTTCAATAAATTAAAATTTAGAGTCCTAAGCTCCTAACATTTATGAAACAAACTTTACAAGTTTAAAGTTAAACTTTAATCTTTAAATTTTTGGTACCTTAAGAAGCTCCAACTTGGCAAATTCCCTGTAAATTCCTTGGGACATGTGGTGGTTTGTGATGAAGGCTTGTATTTCCTTTGCCTCTTCAAAAATAAGTCGCATCCACTAAATTTGAGTCCCCATCTTACTCAACATCAGGTTCAATGAATGAACACCACCAAGGGTCCAAAAGATGTATTGATACTTGCCTTCAACAATTAGGCCTGCTGCTCTGCACATTGTTGCATTGTCCGTTATGACCTGGACAACGTTTTTTGCCCCCACATATTCAATTGCTTCAATCAAGATGTCAGCAATGAATTGAGCATCTTTTTGCTGCCCCTCACAATTCACTGCCTTCAAAAACATTGCCCCTTTAGGGCTTTGAGCAATCACATTTATTAAAGGCCCATTCCTTTGATCTTTCCATCCATCAGAAATGATGGACACCCCTGATATGCGCCATGAATTACGAATGGGGTTCAATGCACCCTCCAAACGTAACTTCTCACCTGTCAACAGCGTAGTGCGGATCTTCTCATAACCAGGGCCAACATATCCTGTTGGGGCTTTATTAACTTCTCTAATCATTTATGCCCAGTAAGGAGATCGCACAAGGTTAAAAGGAAGGCCATTTGCATAAATGCACCGGCCTATAGCTTCATCCGTCGTGCCTCGAGCATCATTATTAAAACTCTTTTCAAGCGGTCCCAAATTAGACCACTTTGAGTTTGAACTTGAAGGACTACCAAAATCATGAGAGGGAAATGGAATCCTTGATGAATGTGCCCCCATTCTTGTTGGTTGTTTGAACTGAAAGGCAACATTTGATTCATTTGCTTTAGCATCTGCCTCATCCTGTTCTTTCTTATACTTTGCTATTTTTTCTTTGCTCAAACCCTTTCCATCTTTTCCATTCGATCTAGGTGGACCGGTGCATACTTGAATACCAGTGTTTATCTCAAGCAAATGTGTTTTCACCTGGGTGTAGGATGCCTTGAATTCATTTTGACATTCACTGCAAATCCATATTAATGACCCCCCTCCTTGGATCTTCCCTATAACAGTGGCATACTTCCAAAGAGGAGACTTTGGATCAATTTTTTTATTCTCTATAGCGGCAAATTCAATTTCCTGCTCCCCAACATTCACGGATGACGATTCCATGATGCAATCTACAGATGAATAGTAAGTTGTAGCAATGTTGCTATACCCTGCAAAACCAATAAAAATACAAATTGATCATTACTAAATTACTAATAAAAAGTTAAAAATAAAAACCCTTACATGTTGCCAGTAATACAAAGAAGACACACAGTGTATGCCATTCATATGACAATAAAACTTCACAAACAAGACATTAATTTCCCACTCATATTGTATAAAAATTACTTGACTGTACATATTCATTAATGGGAGTGCCCACGGTTGTAAGTTGGGCTTCAGGTTTGGCATTCTACAACCAGAGAAAGATTCTAAAGTACACCAGTTTTAGGCTTTCATAGAGGAATAATAGAGTTAATTTAGAACTATGTATCAGGTATCTCTATGGTGAGACTTTTTATTAAATTATTACATGGTTTAATCTGATTTAAATTTTGCAATCTGGTTATATCACATCCTTAATTAATTTACCTCCTTAAACAATCTTAAAAAGTTAAAAACACATTACTATTGCATGCTTGGACAGCCCATATGCCTTCAATCTTGGGATCAATTGTGGTCCTAGCGTTTATTGCTTAGGCTTTGACACTTGGCTGCTCTGTTCCTTGGCTACGTCTTGGGTCTGACCTAAGATTGTCAAATTGTTGACAGGGTTCTGACCATATAGAATTTCTTGTCAACAATTTTGCTTGAGAAAAAGAAGCATAAAAATTGTTGGTTTGACATAAGTCATAGTACAGGATAGGGGATGACTTCTATATGAGCCTATAAGCAATGGACTTGTCAATACTTTACTAATTTTGTACATTTTGTTGAATGATAAGATTGGGAATGTAAAATCGCATAGTTAAGTTATCTGTAAACTTGTACACTTTCTTTTTTAATTAGATTCTAGCATACATTATGTAAACCATAAACTAGAAAGTTGAAACTTGTAAACTGCAAAATAAATAAATTAAAAATTGAACCTACCTGGGTAGTGGGTCCTGGACGTAGGCTGGAAGTTGGAACAATAGCATAATAAACAGTCATCTGGAAGTCTGGAAATTACTGGTCTGTTGATTGTTGAAGAGTACCATGAACCTTAGTCCTCAACTCGAACCAGTCGAACGGCGAACCAGTCGGCGACCTTAGAGCAGTGCGAAATCGGAAATCCTTGACCACGACAAAGACTTCACGGGCTGGAAAATGGAAATGAAAATGAAAATGACTAGATTAACGAAATGTTTATTTTTAGGTAGCGGGCCCTCTAGGGTTCAATAACCGGTTGAATAAAAATTCGAAAACCATTTTTTGTTTAATTGTCAAATGTATCCCAATTTTGGTCAATCCGGCGGATCTGTATCCCTTTCCTGTTGATTTGTATCCTTCTCCGCCCGATCTGTATCCTTCTCCGCCCGATCTGTATCCTTCTCCGCCCGATCCGTATCCAACACAGCCAGATTCGTTTCCAAAACAGGTGTATCCATTTCCAAGTCAGTTGATCCGTATTAGCTTCATCTGATACATTTCAACGTCGTTTCACTGCCGTTTCAAATCCGTTTCCGTTTCTAAAACGGGGAACGACGTTTCAGGGTGCAAGTTAGACGTTTCCGGTAACTTAGTAAATAAGCTCTAGCAACATCAAAGAAGTCCTGACGTCACCCTAGAACAATCCCAAACTAATCAGATCTGAGATGTATGATTTGATAATCTCAAATTTGGAAATAGACTTGATTTTATAGTCTCTTAGAGGCTTCTAGAAAGGGTCTCCCTTATAATTCTTTATTGAGTTAGGGTTTCCAACAAAAAATTTAAGACACCATACATTAATAAGGTCATCACTTATATAATATAAAATAAAGTTAAGGTGTCTTTAAGTAGTGGGTTCTAGGGTCAAGACATCATAGCAAAGGGGTTTAGGAACCATATTAAAAGGGGGCACTAGCACAAGGACCAACAAGTGGTCAACATAAGACCACACCAACACAAGTCAAACCATAAATCAAGGAATGGTACATGACCCTTCTAACCATAGGACCAAAGGTGTATCAACAAGGTGGGTAAACAACCCTTTAAAACCCATAAGACCAAAAACAAAAAAGTGCTAAGAGTCAAGACAACTCAATGTGGGTAGACAACCCTTCTAACCACAAGACAAGGTGGTAAACCTTCTAACCACAAGACCAAGAACAACAAGGTGGGAATACCAAGGGTGAACAACCAAGGTGGGGAGACAACACATCTAAGTTACCGGAAACGTCTAACTTGCACCCTGAAACGCCATTCCCTGTTTCAGAAACGAAAACGGATTCGAAACATCAGTGAAACAGCGTTAAAATGTATCAGATGAAGCTGATACGGATCAGATGACTTGGAAACGGATACGCCTGTTTTGGAAACAGATTTGGCTGTGTTGGATACGGATCAGGCAGAGAAGGATACGGATCGGGCAGAGAAGGATATGGATCGGCGAGAAAGGGATACGGATCCGTCGGATTGACTAAAATCGAGATACGTTTCACAGTTGAACAAAAATTGGTTTTCAATTTTTTATTCAACCGGTTATTGAACCGTAGAGGGCCCACTACCTAAAACAAGACATTTCGTTAATCTAGTCATTTCCATTTCCATTTTCCAACCTGTGAAGTCTCCTTCATGGTCAAGGATTTCCGATTTCGCACTACTCCAAAGTCGCCGACTGGTTCACCGTTCGACCAGTTCGAGTTGAGGACCAAGGTTCGTGGTACTCTTCAACAATCAACAGACCAGTAATTTCCAGACTTCCAGCTGATTGTTTATTACGCTATTGTTCCAACTTCCAGCCTACGTCTTGTTATCACATACATAGTAGTTGGGCTACCATGTCAACAGAGTAGATATCTGCACTTTTTCGAGCTTTGCCTTTGCATACTTTCAGTGAGATTAGCTATGATGAGCAACATTATTTATGATCACTCACACATCAGAGCATCTTTATATCAGACATTTAGTAGACCTTATGCCAAGGCTGAGCCTTGAGACCTCAGATTTGATGATCGATATGACCTTTTGTTCCATACAGATACAAGGCAGTGTTCAGTGTTTCAGAGGCAGTGTTCTCAGTGGTTGTAGTTGGTTCAGATTACAGATGTTGATATATGACCCAGTATATATATATGATGTGCATTGATGTTATCACCCTGTTGTTTAGGTCATTTTGATAGCATTGAATTGATATATAGTAATTATGATCTGGCAGTGTATTAATATTGAAATAAAATTGGTTGTTATGGATTATATGCATGATTGTATTACTGACATTTAGAAACTCTTGCTTTATACTTGTTGGTCTTTACCTTCCTATGAATGTGAACATGATTATTTATTGTTTATTTTGACTTGTTAGCCTAGGCACCATTTCCACTTGTCTCCATCCATCCATTTATCCTTCCCCATTTATTGATCTTCACCCTGACTTACACCTTGACTTGTGATATGGAGGACCTCCCCGCTTTTGCCTCTGTGTTGGACATGCATCCATGTTTATTTTGTGTCTCGGCTCTGAGTTGGCAACAAAACTTACCTTTGGTGAATTGGATTTTATGCCTTTATCACTCTAGTCGGTTTCCCCGATGTGTGGTTTTGATTGCAGAAGTCCCCCTAGTTGCTCGAGTTGTGTTGACTAAAACCTGAAGAAAATTGTACTACATATGGAAATTATTGTTATATCTTGTAAAGCCCAATGAAAAGGGCTATGAAATGGAAATGAAATTCAATGCTATGAAATGTAAATGCACCCCAGATGAAAGTTGCGATTAGTTGTGCTTGTAAGCACATGCAAAATCCCAGAGAGGTCATATTAAGCCTAAAAAGCAATGGATAAATGTATGCTAAATCTAAATATTGTTGGCCATGAAATTATGTGAAATGAAATGAAAGGTCCTAAAAGCAGTGGTTAAATATATGCCAAATCTAAAGACTGCTGACCTTATGTGAAACTTTCCTCATTGAGCCTATGGGTTATGATATGAGATGGAGCAAGGGACAGCTAATTCTAAGTGTCCCCTAGAACCTCAAGTTACGGTTATCTGGGCACCTAGTTCACAGTGGTTCTAGTAGTAGACATTTTGCCAAGGTTGAATAAGCACTTCTCTGAACAATTTACCCATTTGTGAGACACCGCCATTCCTTGTGTATTCTTTGCCCATCACATGCTTAAGGGTGTAACACCATGTCCCTCATCCAAAGTATCACAATGTTAAGTCAGTCAAGTCATCTCTATTTAGCCTAGCCTTGTATCTTTAGCCTTCACCCTTTGCTAGCAATTTGATCATGTTTACAAACGAGTATATTCTTGAGATTCTTCTTGAAAGTAAGTTATTTAACTAACCTATTATCAGTTATTAACTGCTAGTGAAATGATGCTTACTACTTTAGAGTCTTGTTATGAAAATGATT
Organism: Larix kaempferi; assembly: GCA_027924585.1. Lineage (NCBI taxonomy): Eukaryota > Viridiplantae > Streptophyta > Pinopsida > Pinales > Pinaceae > Larix > Larix kaempferi. The sequence continues at coordinate 5,506,602 of BSBM01001334.1, forward strand.
TAGAGAGCATGTCTTAACCATTTGCACTTGCAGCAGCATGGCTTCTTTGGCCAGGGTCATATTTTGATTAGTTTGATCGGTCAAACTTAGTTTGACCAAGGTCAACCTTGGGATCCGTGATGAGATGGACCAGTTTTATTATATGATGTTGATCTATGGTCCTGTGTATACCTCTTCATGATTCCATATGATGGGCACAGACTTCAGATGATGATTGATGCAGTTTTTCATGACTATTATTATTTCCAGATCATCATATTTTCACTTGTCCGGGTATTGTGGACCCTACAGATGATCCTACAGGTTACCATGAGGTGTATGAGTACTCATCTCTAGTGGATTTCAGTCTTCTGGATCCATTGAGACACATATCTTTCAGTTTCAGGCACTCTTGAGCATGATTTGAGCAGTCTTCCACCTGTTGACCAGTTCGGCCATGCTGATGTGGCCTGTCCAGCTAGAGCATTGGAGGCTAGTCGTTTCCTAGGGCGCTACAGAGGGAGGGGGTGGTCCAGCCACTTGTTTTTACCATATTACCCCCCTTCCGGACATGATGGCACAGTCAGTTTCTCAGCGCAAGCATCAGACAGTGAGCTATGGGCAATTTGATGGTTTTTCAAGAGGATTAAAAATGGAATAAAAAGGTCATAAAGGAATTCGATTTGGGAAATTGAGGCAAGTTTTTGGCATGAAGTCTGCTCTGAGGTCATCTATGGTGTATCCCACTCCTAGATTAGTTTGCAGCAATCAATGGGGTCCACACAATCATCAGGATGTGATTTGATGTATTCTTCTCCCTGTTGAGGGGGGCAGGATTTGATCATTTGTGTACTTGGACATGTCATTGAGTCTCATGTTATATTATTGTGCCATGTGGTGATGCTAGTGAAGGGGAATAATACCTCCTAGCCCCACCATGTGCTCCTAGTCACTTGTCCTAGTCATCTTATGTGCCACACATGTGTTTTAGTACAATAATGAAAGAGAAAAGATAGAAATACTTTCCAAAGATAGAAACCCCAAAATAGTCTTCTCCTTCTGCAAGTGCGAACTTATCTCTCCAAGTGATGCGAACTTGTGTAAAGTGAGTGAGTGAATAATGAGGTGAACTTTACCTCTATTTATACAAGTGCCAAACTGGCTTTTACCCTAACTGGGCCGACTTGTCTAGTTGACTAGGCTGACTTCTCTTGGGAGGGAATTAATAAGTTAATTTTAATCTTTTGTTTTGTTTTCTTTTCACCCCAAGGTTTACATTGATTCTTTCAAGGGTTTACATAATTAACTACATCAAGTTCAACTCCCTTATGAGGTACAATCAAATACAATAATAATATCTTCCGAAGTTGCACAAATTCCAACAACAATGAAGTATTTCCATTCACCATTTTGGTGGGTGTATCTTGTAGAAAGTTTGGAGTTCAATGGATGTTATCCATTGGGGAGCCTATTTTGCACTACCAAGTTTCTAACTTGAGATCTTTTAGGAGGTTTGAGTACATTGAGAGGCCTGCAAAGTGCCTCATGACCATTCAAGGCATATCCATGAACATGTCTTATCATTTTGAAGGCATTGGTGACTTTCTACGAATACGTGAGAAGGGATTGGAAGGTCTCCCACCGGGTAGACCACCTGACAAGGTGAAGAAGCATAAGGCTGAATTGATGATGGATGTGCAATCCATCAATATCTTTCATTACAAGCATTTGAAAAGGTTCAAGGAGGGAAAGGAAAGGGACATCAAGAGTTCCTTTTGTTGGGGACACATCAAACCAAGTCCTCTTGCATTTCTTATGGATCTAGTGAAGATGAAGATCAGAATAGAGTGCATGTGCATAAGGAACAAAGTCCTTAACAGGGAGATAAAGGAGGCCTTACACATTCTCCATGACACACATGTTTCAGTATCACAATCTTGTTGGAGAGTTGCTTCATTGGAAGATTCATCTTTCCTTGAAGCCATGGAGAAGATCCAGAAAGCAATGACTACACTCCAAGATAATTTTTCACATATGCTTTCTGAAAGAAATTACTTGTATGAGCTTGTTCATATGTTGCAAGGAGCATCCTTGAAGGATGATGAGGAGATTTGCAAGCTCAATGATGAGTTGATGGCCACCCAAGATTCTTTGAGAAGCACTCAAAGTGCCCTCTTGGAATCCAAGATGGAGATAGAGCAACTTCACCAAGAGTTGCAAAGATCACACATTCCCTCCTACATTCCAGTCAGCCATTCTCTTTCGGTTGATGACATTCAGAGTTCTATTGAGGAACCTTATGAGATGGTGGTTCATGAGGTGCATGATGACATGCATGTGCTTGAGGAGTTTACAGATGCAGATGATGAGTTCCAAGCACATACTATCTTCCAAAGCGAAACTGAGCTTCTTCCTGGAGTGAGTCATTCCTCCATTGAGGAGTCAGAAGAGCTCATGTTTGATGGACCAACCTTTGATGGAGTTGATACATCCACATCTTTGGTGGATACTTGTTGCAGAGAGTTGGTTCATCCTTGGACTAGTGGCAGAGAGTTGAGCCATTGAGAGTACTCACATAGGGAAGCACCTTGCTTTCCAATTGGATCATTGGGTTGGAGTGTCTCTTCTTTTCCTATTTGGGAGAAAATGCACATGAGTGATATTCCTGCTTGCATCTATGGAGACTTCTTGGATACAATTTACACTTCTTGTGATCAGCATGGGCATCCATGGGCCTACTTTCTTTGTGATGGGACATGGGACTTTCACCCTTGTCATTGGAACTACAATGTTTTGATCTTTGCTACTTGTGTGCATTGGGCATATGAAGTACAATTTGATTTGCATGTGCTTGGGGAGTTTGAGGTCAAGGAGAATGAAGACCAAGCACCCGTTCTTTGCCAGAGAGATAATGAGTTGCCTCTAGGTGGTAGTTGCACAGTTTTAGAGGAGGCACATGATCTCACTTCGGTTACCATGATGGATGACTGTTATAGAGAGTTGGTTCACCATTCTCCATCCCACACACATATGGCAGCCAACACACATAGGGATGAAGATTGGGTAAAGGGATTCTTTCTTTTGGTGCCACATGAGGAGAAGGAGACTCCCACACACTTTACTGATGGTTTGATGGTTAGACCTTGGGGTTTGACAAGCGCACCTGTCCCTTACCAGTTTGATGAGCGACAGCATAAGCATCTATTTGATGCCTCCATCATACATAGCAGTGCAGGGGAGTTCCACTTGAGCCAGTTAGGTGGAATAAGTAGCAGAGTAAAGATTTGTTGCACCAGAGAGAAGATGGTACATGGGGAAGCTACAATCCTTCCATCCAAATCACTTAGTTGGAGTATGCATTCATCCGCTAATTGGGTGGATAGTTACATGAGGGAATTGAGTACCCCAAGGGGTAAGTTTGTTGCTTGCATCAGTGGAAAGTTTATGGACATGTCATTCATCTTTTGTGAGCAATTCTATAGACATCTGTGGTTGCTATGTGATGTCTTTAGTATACCTGGGTGGACATGGAATTGTCACCTATGTCTTATGGATGGGAATTGCAGTGCTAGTTTGCACATGGCTTATGAGGAGATTCAATCTTCCTTTGGAAGTGATGAACTTCCAGTTTGGTGGAGTGATCTAGACATCCGCCATGACGATATATTCTTTTTGTTAATACTGATGTTTGGGAGAATGTAGTTAAGACAATGGGACCCTAGAATTCTTTGGGATGATAGTTTTCCACAAGCAACAGTGCTATTGAGAGACATGCAGCAGTGGCAGTGGGATCCAGGAGTTGATGGATCATTTCAGTTTGCATGGATGTATGGAGGAATGCAACATAAGCAGTGGGACCCTGGGATCATCTTTGGAGATCCAATTATAACCAAAGTAGCGCAGCAGCAGCATGGTGGCACCTCCATTGAGTTTAGTTAGAATTTGGAATTCCAATGCTTGTCAAGTTCAGCTACAGATCTTAAATTGCTTAAGGACAAGCAATCCTGGGAGGGGAGGACTGTAATGTCCCCATTTTTTGATACCACCATGGTCCACCATCACACATTCAACCCCATGGGTCCTAGTGACAGTTTGAAATTAATTAATTAATGAGAAGTTAAGTTTTGAGGCATTAATTGCCAAAGTATTTAATTTTACTTCCTTAAGTTTGAGATGCACATGACAAAAGTTATTTTTCATTAATAAATATTTATCTTAATGAAATAAAGTGGATAATGATCCACAAAGGCGCATTAGAGGATAAGCTTTGACCAAGAGATAGCTTGCACAAGAAGAAAAGTTGAAAGCAGTTAAAGCTAATTAAGCAGGAAAAAGAAGAAAAGTTGGCACAATGCAGAAAAGCAGACAAATGCAAAAAGCAGGATAAGGTAGAAAAGCAAGAAAAGGCAGTCAAAAGCAAAAAGTAGGATAGAAAAACAAAAGCATGATAGAAAAGCAAAAGCAGGATAAAGCAAAGACAGAAAGCAAAGCAAAAAATAAAAAGTTGAAAGCAAGCTATCCTTATCCACTCCATGAGGGCGCTTTATCCTAGATTACTTGCTCCACAAGTCACATCAAATCTATAAAAGAAGGAGTGCACACCACTTGCCCATCGTTTGATAGTTTGAGAATTGAATTGAATGCAATTTTGCCTCTGTGACTTGGGAGATGTGCCCCTAGTCCAAGCTGGGAGATGTGCCCCTGCTTCTTCTGAACTTGTTTGCATAGATTGAGAAGCCTCCCATTCGAATTTGTGATGATTCCTAGTCTTTCTATGATGGAGAATTCTTCTTCTTATGTATTTATTTCTTGTGTCTTCTATGAGATGTATTTCAGCTTCTGATGGTTGTCATTAATGTAATGTTGAACCTCTGAAGTCCATTCTGCAGATTTAATAAAGAGAAGTCTGAGTTTCATATCAATTTCTTCCACCTGGTCTAGATTGCCATGGAAAATAACTAGTTTTCAGTATTTGAGTAATTGATGAACTTCTACAACTCCAAATTGATTTCTTGCAGTTGTTGCTGTCACTTAACATGTCAACAAACTCACTCCATGTCTGAAACTAAGAATTCGTAGCCTTCTCCTCCTATTTGGGAAATCCTGAAGTTGAACTAGTTGTGCAGTCCCGAGAGACAATTTTGCTTGTTTGCTTTGTAAACCTCACCAAAACTTCCTCAAACTTGTTGGAGTGAACCCAAACTGATATTTGACAGTCACTTGATGTTTCTAAGCATTCCTAAGTCGAAATCCTTCACCACTGGTTCTTAGGTAGTGCCAAGTTGAAGCTCAAGTTTGCATATGTTGGGGTCTCCAGGAGCCTTGGAGTAGACTTCATCATAGCTAATGTTTGAAACATTAATGGTCCCAGTACATTGTGCAAAGGATCTCTTAACTAGCATGATCCTAATTCCTTCCAGAGTTGTTTGAAATTGCCTTCCTACGTCCAGTCAAGTCATTTGTTTCACTGTTTGCCTTGAGTCTGATAGGAGAGTCAGTTAGTGTACAATCAAATCTGATTGGTACATTACACTGTTTATTCAGATCAGAGACCGGAAGCCATTTCCACATAGTATCCATGTTGGTGAAGTGAGTGGGCTATAAATCTCTCGTTTATGGATAAAAAAGACACAAGTTAGATGACAAATTCTGAAAAGTGCATCTTACAGGGATATGATGAACAGTCAAAGGTATAATGATATGGGACTTAGATGAATTGAAACTCACAAGTTGTGAGGAAGAGTCCGTCGGAGAATCTGTTGCAGTAACTAATGAAGTTAACGAAGGAAAAATGATAATGGAAAGTCTTGAAGAATCCAAACCTAATGTAGCAATAAAGACAATGACTCGGAAGAAAAACCCGCTATAAAAAGAAATATCAAAGTTGATGAAAGTACCAAGAGATCCAATCAGTATCAGAAGACTACAGAAGACTCCATGTTGATAGTATTTCAGCAAAGAGATGGCATGAAAAAAACAAAAGCAAATCTGGGCAAGGCAATCAGCAGCAATATGGGAGAAATTTGAATACTAGAAAAAATGACAACCATGCTTACTATGAATGAACCACAGACATATGAAGAAGCTAGTGAGAAGCCTGAGTGGAGAAATGCTATGCAAACAAAGAAGGAACCATTATGAGGAACCCTACATGGAAGCTGACAAAATTGCCTAAAGGAAAGGTCATCGGATGTAAGTGGGTGTAGCCACATACAGGGAAAGTACAGATCAAATGAAACAATTCACAAACACAAAGAAAGATAAGTGGCAAAATGATTTACACAAGAAGGTTTTGACTATGAAGAAATGTTTGCTCATGTTGCAAAGATGGTCATGATAAGAACCATGTTGCCCTTGGCAGCTCAATGCCACTGGGTTGTGCATTAGATGGATGTGAAAAGAGCATTCCTTAATGGGGCACTTGAAGAAGTAACGTACATATAAAAAACAGAAGGGCTTGTGAAACTGGTATTGGACATATAGTGTGTTAACTAAGACAGCATTGAATGGATTGAAGCAAGACCCAAGAGCTTCGTGGATTGATGAATATTTTCATGAAAATGGACTAAACCAAGGTCCATCAGATCTAAGCCTCCATGTAAAGATTGTGAGTGCCAAAAATTTTATATATTTTGATTTTGCTTGATGATGACATGATCATGATAGGCAGAAATGAAGTTTTCATTTTTAACGGAAAGCAGATCTGATAAAAACATTTGACATGAGTGACCTATTAAACAGTGAATTCTGGACTTGAATATAGTTTGTGTTGGTTTATTATACAAATTTATATTGGAGTGTGTAGATAATTACATATCTACATCTGATTATATGTTCCAATTGGGATCAATAACCATCTCATAGAGTAGTAAGAAGCATTTGGTGTTTTCCTCAATGGAGGCAGAATACAAAGGTACAAGTACAATGATAATGGTATCTGAATCAGTGTGGCTGATACAAGTTTTGGCAGACATCAGTGTTGTGCAAGAAAAATCAACGATGTTGTACTATGGTAATCAGAGTGTAATTCAGTTGATGAAAAATGTCACATTTCATGCAAGAACAAAGCACATGGTACACTGCCACACTTTTATAACTTGAAACAGCTGTAACAGGAGGAACAAACTCAAACTAGCATTTTAGAATATTGGAGGTAAGCTTGCAGTCATATACACAAAACCATTACGTAGAGAGAAATTTTAGAAGTTCCAATAATGTTTCAGCTGAAGGAAAACAAATTTTTATTAAACGGGAGTGTTGGAAATAATGGAAATTCAATTCTATAATCTGGATGTGTGGCAGCAACTCTGCTTCAGAAGTTTTATGAGAGCTTGGAGAAAAGTGTCAATCAAAAAGATTTAATGATGATGCAAAACTTCAAGGAACCTGCAAGGTAAACTTGCAGATGTGAGAGGGTAGATACTAGAAACAAAAATGCAGAAGGCAAGGTGATATTATGGATACTGAAAGGTAAGAATGCTGATGTGGAGACTTAAAAGACCCACAAAGCATGGATGTAGATACTACAAGGCAACATTGTGGATGCAAAGGTAGTGTTTGAAGTTCTGGGACTTGGAAAATCAACAAAAGGAACAAAAGAGAACGCGTCGCCTAAGAAAAATTCAAAAATCCAAAGCATACACATTTAAACTAGATGACGAGAAAAGAATTATAAACCAAGTCAAAGCATGTGAAGTAAATCCAATGTCTGGATCCAGAAATCTAAGATGGCTAGTAACCATAGCCAACATTGTCGACTACACCAACAAATGGGAGAGCGGTAAAGTGGTGAAGCACGATTATCAAGAAAGATATGGATCAGTTGCAGCTATGGAATTCACCCCAATCAACAAGTATAAACATTTAATTTGGTTACCACTAAGTGATATTCTGTAACACAGAATAGTGAGGAAATATTGTGTATAAGCTGCAAAGGTAATAGGGACTTTAGTGCCATAGACTTAAAGGGGCCTCAGAGCCATACACTATGGGATCCTAGAGCTGTAAAGAGCAGCACAATTTTTTGCAGAAAATTTTGTTGTAATATGTAGAATATTTCTTGTAAATGATAACTTTGGTTGTTTTGTCTTAAATAATAAATTCACTCATTCATGAAATCTAAACACTTCTAACTTTGGTATCAGAGCTTGTGTATGGACAATTGCAAAATCTAATAAGCAAAGATAACTACGAGGCACACAAGGAGGCAGCTACAAAAGCATGCATCTAATATACCCAAGTTCAAACAGATAGTTGACCATCAATGTATGGACACGTAATTTAATCAATTGGACTTCAACGTGAAATACCACCACTAAAGAAGAAAACCCTTAGAAAAATTCCTTTAAAACTAGACAGTGGTTGTGCAAGTCGATATTGATGCCATTGAAATTCATCAACGCGCCCACAACATTCCAGACACTATGGATAAAACGCTTAAATTGTGTACTTGGGCACCTTCTTGGTTGTGCATCTCAATGGCATTCTGCACAAGTTTATCGAGCATTGCTCCAGCATTACTTTACCTTTGGATGCTCTAAGAGAAATGGCAACCAATACGAGTATATAGCATCCCATTAAAAGACAGGTAGCATTCTAGTTAGAGACTCTGTGATGTAATTGTCAAGTATCCTACCTACTACAAGAAGATGTACACAATCTTATAAGTTGTCAAGAACTGGTGATACTATCTATTAGTAGGGAGATAGTATCCATATTAACTGCAAACCACTACAGACATTTAAAAACGCAATCTAACTTGTTGCAAAGTTAATTCTTGAAATTGGTTACATGCATGCAGTAATTAAACTTAGTACCTCCATACAAGAAGGGCAGAACACAAAGTGGTTGACTTCCTTTCTTTACGGTTGATTACAATGTTGAGTGCCTTATTGGAAACAAGGTTGGTTGAGTACATAACTTTCAAAGAGTTGTGCCTAAAAACTCGGAGTTGATCGTAATGCTTGAAATGAGTTCAAAAATAGCCACTTGGGAAAGGACTTCTACATTATCTAAAATATTATGTGCCTCAACCTCGACAACTATAACTTCTCAAAGAAGCACACCACTCTAAGGTAACTTGGCATGGAAATCTACAACAATGTTTCTATTGGCCTACGATAGGATAAGATGTGAAAGAACTTATTAGATGTGAAAATAAATTATTAAGGGAAGCTGATTCGTATCAAATTAAAGGCAACCAATAGGAAGATTGGGCTGCTATATACCTTTGCTAGTACTAACTAGATCCTGGGACTAAATTTCAAATGACGTCTTAAGAGTCTACCAACCACCTCAAAAGAAACAAACTACAACTTGGTCATACTCGAAAGAATCAACTTGGGCATATATATACAGTTACACTTGCAAGAAGACTGTATCATGACAACATACCAGGTTATCTATAAAGAGACTACTTACTTTTTGAATTTAGAGACATTATGATACAGAGGGCCATAGAGGTCGGGATCGTTAACAACACCCCAACTATTCTCAATCTCCTTCTTTGCTAACAAAAGCTCTTGATTACGCTTCGCAAACTCCCCATAATCCTGTCAATACAAAAATTATATAAAAAGATTTGTATTTATGTCCTCGGGAGACCCTCTAGGGTTCCTCAATCTATCAAGACAAAAATTATATAAAAAGATTTTTATTTATGTCCTCGGGAGATCCTCTAGGGTTCCTCAGATTGGAGTAAAAATGTTACAATAAAATTTGCACATTTTTTCCAGCAGCTTCGCTACCATTAGATAAATAAATAAACTAACACCAACAAAGAAAATAACTCCAAACTATATAAACCATAAAAAAGGGGCATAATCCCATGTTGGATGGTAAAAACATTTATCTCTTCTGATTGAGGTACAGAATTCAAATCTCCTATAATCCATCCTATGTTAAAGTGGGATCCGAGTCGGCATTCATGGCTCCCAACAGGTTTTAAAATATATATATATATATATATATGTTTGTGAGTGAAGAAAAAATGCACAAAATCCACACTTTTGTACGAGAGGGCCCTTTGTTTGCGAGTTGGCATTCATGGCTCCCAACATGTTTTAAAATAAATAAATATATCTGTGTGATAAAGTAAAAACGTACAAAATCTATATGTGTGTGTGAAGAAAAAATGTAAAAAATCCACACCTTTGTACGAGAGGGCCCTTTGTTGGAATTTCTTTGAAAAGAATTCTCAGATTTATCTGTAGTCGATCGATTAACCATTTCGATACCAGAATTGGCACTGTAATTCGCCACACTTGATGTCCCATTATCATTAAGGATCGATTCGGCAGACTGGGCAGGGCCAGGAACAGGGACAGGAACAGAAGCAGGAACAGGGACATGAACAGAAGCAAGAGCAGGGGTATCTGAATTGCGAAATTCACTGAGCTGTAGAGGGGAGGGGGCCGGGAGAGGGGTGGAACTCGAACTCTGGGCACGCGTGAATGAATAGGGGAACCAGAGCGGAGTGGTGGGGGGGTTTATCCATGAGTAGTATAGTGAACAGGCAGCAGCAGCCAGTGCTGTTGCTATTATTAGTTTCTTCAGCTCCTTCCCCCATCTTTTCAGGTATCCCATTAATGGATGGATTCAATCGAGATGCGTTAAATTCGAGGGGAACACTTTTGCTGTGCCTTGCGAAAAGGATCAATGTGTACTGTACTCGGGTCCTCGTAATGGCGATCTCATCATTCATATCATAACGCAAGCTCTGTGTCAAATTGGGCCCGACGTTGTGCGGCTTACGGTTTTGGAAATTCAGAAATCTGCTTTATACAGCGCACACATTCCACGTGTCGACTTCGAAGAGAGGGAGGAAGATTGAACTCTCCGGAGTCCGGCTATTCATAAAAGCTGAACTACTTGTTAAACTCCCGTGCTTGACTCATTTATGATTGGGCCACATCCAAAAGACAAGAATAGGGAAGCATTATGTACCAAGTAGTGCAGTGGTATATGATGGATACACCTGGCATAGTGTATATGTTTGATATAAGTGGCATATTAGGTACAGTAAGTTAGTTGTAGTTTAAATATTCTATGTTGTTTTGTTTTTTTTTTTAATTTTGTTAATATTTTAATTGAAATTTTTTTAAAGAAATTAGAATCAGATATATTAGTTATTTGAATTGTATAATTTAGATATGTTGAGGTATTTTAAGCTGTTGAATTTATTATTATGGATTCAAAAATATAATTTAAATAAATAGAAATTTAAATTTTATCCAAAAAATTATCGACTAAAACTTACATAAAAATCAAAAAACATAGAATAAATAGAAACAAATTTGAAAAGAATCTCACAAAACGGTTGAACGATTTAATGAGCAAACACCATATACCAAATAGTGAAGTGATGTATATATCCACGTGGCATAGTATGCTGTACAGTGAGTTAATAATGCAGTAACAAATTTGATAAGAATCTCACAAGGCAGTTAAAAGATTAAATGAGAAGTATTATGTACCAAGTAGTGCAGTGGTATATGTTGGATACATGTGGCATAGAGTGGTATATGTTGGATACACGTGGCATAATGTTATCTACAATAAGCTAATAATAATGTAGTAATAAATTTGATAGAATCTCATAAGGTATTTGCAAAAGCAATATGTATCCAGTGCACTAGTATATGCTGGCATAATATAATATGTTTGTTTTTATAGAAAATTAATAATGTAGTAATAAATTAGATAATAAAAAATTTAAATATTTATATTTAAAAATTTAATAAGCATATTTAAAGGTGTATATGTTCGGATATATATTCTTGATACATTTATGATGTATACAAAATTTAACGAGATAAATGTTGGATACTTATTATTATTAGATTGATGTATATATGGATAGACATTGGTGTTAGCATCATGGTAAATGGTTGTGAGAAATATATTTAAATATTATTATTTGATTTTTCTATTATACATTATCATATTTTTCCTAAATTAAGAAGGTTGATTTTATGTTAGAAATATATTATTATTACGGTTATTTAAAAAAAGTTTATTTTTATGTTAGAAATATATTATTATTATGGTTATTTAAAAAAGATAATGTGTGCATTTATGAAAAGGTATTTTTATAAACAAATAAAAAGTTTTTAATAATATAATTAAATATTCAATGTATTTGGTTTAAATATAAAAGTTGATTTTTAATTTTTTCTATGAACTGAACATCCTCTTAAAGAGCTTAGTGGTTCACTTAAGAGTAAGTGTCATTCACGGGACTTGAACAATCTGATAATTCAACCACTTGGGCAAAACCCAATTGATTTTTTTTTTATGGTTGATTGCACCTAGTGAAACGAGGTGCTTTACAACCCATTATGGGGGAGATGTTCTAACGTGTATGTACCGTTACATGTAGCGTTACATCTAATAAAACGTAAAAAGTAATTTTTTTTATTAAAAAAATTCATGTGGGCTAAAATATTATGAAAAGTAATTAAAAAATAGATGTTCTTTTATAAAATAAAAACTTAAAACTTAAACCCGGATCTATAAATCAAGAGAGATCAAATTTCTTGAGTTTAAATTTAAAAAAAGAAATACACCTCAAGAAATTGGATCCCTCTCGGTGGTTGATATATACGGGTTTAAGATGGATCTATGCTGGTTTATAAAAGACAATGTGTGAATATATGAAAATGCATTGTTATAAAAAAATAAAATATAAAATAAAAAAAAGTCATTAATAATATAATTAAATATTCAATTTATTGGATTTAAATATATTTGGACAAAATAAAAAAAGCCTTAGTTATTTTAGAGAAAATTGAGAGAGAGAATACACTCCAATGTAAAGCAATATGGACCTTGGATTGGGTGTCTACTAGCAATGTGCATGAGAAGACAGTGACTGGCCCTGCCGAAAGGACATCTAGCAAGCTAGATGTTGACCCTTTGGCAGTGCCCATCGCTACTTGACACTTCAATGATGATCTATCGCCAATACAAGCAATTGAGGTTCACTCGTGAGTTCAGTCAAGTTCGACTGAGGTTTGCAAAGGAATTTATGCCAAAAGCTTGTAGCTATGGTGAGATTAACAATCACCATCATTGGGTCGATAGGAATGTCAATTCAACGTTATAGAGGTTCACGCATGGGTTCAATCCGAGCTTGCAGAGGTTTGCAAAGATAATTATGCAGCATAAGCTCATAGTTGTGGGGAGATTAATAATTACCATCATTGGGTCGATAGGAATATCAACTCAGCGTTAATGGGGTTCACGCATGGGTTCAGTCCAGGCCAACGGAGGTTTGCAAAGATAATTATGCCAAAAGCATGTAGATGTGGGGAGGCTAACAATCGCCATCATTGGGCCTCTTAAAGTAGAAGTGATCTCAGGAGTTTTTCCTGTGTATGACAACACAACACAAAAATACTCCTAGATCATAGAAATATCAATTCAGTGTTAATGGGGATGATAATGGAGAGCGAGGGCTTTAGCACAAACACAACATGGGTAACCAGGAAACAAGCAAATTTTAATCAAGTCAACCTCAGTTCATCGAACTTTGTTGAATTCCATGTTCAGTTTCAAATAACAGTGATTCATGGCTCTGTTGAGGATGAGTTAACTCTTTGGTTGTGCCTTTGTTCATACTCATATCCATCCTCTCCCCTTTTCTTTTTTAGCTATATGCACTCGGTAATGCAACATTCCTCTCATCTTCCCAATCCTCAGTCTACCTTCCCATTCAATTTCAGCCTCAAACCAATTTCCTTTGACTCTGCATCTAAAACCCCCTTTCATCTCACCTCCCCTGCCTCAAACCTGAGACCCCCACAAAGGCAATGGCCCAACCAATGACCTTAGGGTCCAAAAGGAAATTGATGAACTTAAGACGTTATATTTTCACCTAACAACTGCCCGCATTCAAAGAAAGCTAGCAGAGAATGAGGAATAGCTCAAAATTGAGCATGATTGTACTCAGGAAACTGAGATATGGGAAAATACGGGTGCCTTTGTCCCGGATGTTGGGACTACTAGAGCCCAAGAGATGAAACACTTTGGGATTATTTCTTTATATTGGCAAATTAAAACCTTGTAGGCAAGGTTCCACTAGACACAAAAAGAGAAACGTAATGAATTAGTCTTACTGATAGAGAAAATTATAGAGCAAAATAATAAAATCCAATCCCGTAACAAAAAAATAGAAATAAAGTTGGATGCCATCTACAAAGCAACTATAGGGATGGAGTTTACCCCTAAGGAACCTCAAGTACCAATGAAAATAAGACTCTAGCCAACCACCCTCCTAAAGACTATGTTGCAAACAAATACTAAGTTCTCCAAGTATGTTGTTTCTTATTATAGTGGATATGCTCATAACATAGAAACTTTATATTGGCTTAATCTCAGTACTGTTTACAAACTTAATTCGTTAGATGAAACTGAAAGTGCCAAAATTTTGTTTAACATGTGGTCCATGTTTCCTTTAAGCCATTTACAAATTTGATATTATGGTTATACGTAAATCTTTTTTTATCACTAATAGAAGTATTAACTAGCTAAAAAAGGTAAAGCAATATGTAATAAACTTAACAATAAATGAGCATTGTGTACATTAATGAGAAGACTTTTTTTGTGGTCCAGGTTTCCTTTAAGCCATTTACAAATTTGATATTATGGTTATACGTAAAACTTTTTTTATCACTAATAGAAGTATTAACTAGCTAAAAAAAAGTAAAGCAATATGTAATAAACTTAACAATAAATGAGCATTGTGTGCATTAACGAGAAGACTTTTTTTTTTTAAGTTTAATGTTGCTACTTTATGTTATAAATTTTAATACTATAACTATACGCTAAGTTAGTTTGTATGGGTAATTATATCTTGGGTTATTTTTAATTTTCATCTTTTAATGTTTCAACATATCCATTTAATTGTTTTTTATTTTTATTTTTTTTAAAGGATAGATTAATGTGATAAATTTTATGATAAAGAGTATGTTCATTAGCCTCCAACGTTAGTTCAGCTCTCTCACAAATTTGTTATGGATTTGATTCTCTTGATTATTTAGAGTTAAACCATGTATAATACGTAAGTATTTAAAGGCTTCTCGCCAAGTTATTTCTTAAAAAAAATCATTATTAAACATTTATTTTCTTATAATAAAGATTATGATCCTAAAAAATATTTGATAATATTCCTTTATGAAACATATATATATATATATAAACGATTAGTTAAACATTGTAATACATCACATGTCCGTGTATTCCCACACAAAGGCTCCCTTGTGTTGTTTCAGCAGTGTAGTCAAACGTTCCAACTCATCAGGTGCTAGATTGGGATTAACATTCAAGGTTCTTCCAGGCTCAATCTCGATTGAAACACTCTTCGAATTATCAATTATGGGAACAGTTTCTGCGTTAAATGTTTTAGCCAAGGCATCCTCAGTAAGTTCTTCTTGATCAAATTCACTCATGGCACTATCCAGGATCTGATATGCATGTTTGGTAATAGTCGTTGATTCACTAATGAAATTGTTGATGGTGTCATCCTCGGTTTCATTTTTAAAAGTCAAGGCCCTCCCTATGGTAAGAAGGGGTTGAGCACTTTCTTCTTCTTCCAGATCTACCCACAATGGAATTTCAGCATCTAAACTTGGTTTAGCTGGAGGATATAGGGTCAAGATTTTGATATCGGTTCCATCAAATATTGTCATAGATCCTGATCTACAGATGATGTATGCGTCTGCTATAGCCAACCAAGGTCTTCCTAGAATTAGTGGATGTCCCCCCAACTGAGATTTAGGCTGTAGAACAACAAAGTTTGTGGGGTACTCCCATGAGTCAACAGAGACTACCAAGTCATCCAAAATCCCCTCAGGTCTAATCGTGGATCTATCATCCAATTCTAATACCGTGGGGGTTGTTCTGAGATTAGTGATCCCCAATTTCTTTACAATTTCGATAGTCATCACATTTGTTGTTGCCCCCAAATCAACTAAAACATTGGGGATCTCAGTACACCCGATATGCACTGTAACGATGGGATTTCCTGGATCATCATATTTAGCCAAAGGAACCTTTCCCATTATTAATTCAGACAATTTCCCAACCACGTGAATTGTAAGAGGATCCTTAGGCTTTCTACCTGGTTTCTTCACACACATATCTCTAACAGTTTTAGCATAGATGGGTACATCATGCAGGGCTTGCAATAATGGGATTTTAACATAAAGATTTTTCAATTCCCCTAGAAGGTTGAAACATGGTTGCTCTATTGCTTTCTGTAAAGCTAATCGCTTAGGGTATGGTGGATTTCTTGGAATTTGTACAAGGGGATTTTTAATGTGTGTTTCAGCTGGTGTTTCAGCAGGTGGTTCAGCAAGTGTTTCAACATCCTCGATAATGGGGATTGTTGTACCGATTGGGCTGTCAACCTGTTTATTCGTTCTTTCTTCAGTCACAGGGGATGGAACATCCTTAATGACAATAGGTTCTACCACCCTCCCAGATCGTAGATGTAATTCAATACATGGGATAGGAGTGATAGAGTAAGCTGACATGTTTGATGTTTCAAATTATTGCAATGCCTTATTGTTGGGGTTAGGATTAGGTTGAGCAGGAATCTGAGGTCGTAGTGGTGCATTAATTGGTGCGGCGTTAGTAGCGAGTTGCAGCTTTGGTTGCTGATACTGTGGGTGAGGAAACCGATTCCCTGGATAAGGACTTCTCCAACCAAGAGGCCAAGGGGTTTGTTGATTTGGATGAGGTTCCCATGACATCCATGGAGTAGGATATTGCATTGGAGGTTGAGTAGATGGATGCCATTGAGTATTGGGACAAGAATAGTGTGGAGGAAATCGACTGTTCATATTATTCCAAGAATTAAAAGATGTGGTAGGATTTGGATTCATACCTGGAGCACGAGGTTGTCAGGACTTCTTTTGTGAAATGAAGTAGGCTTGTTCTACGTCCACGCTTGATGCCTGAAGGACTGCCTTAAATTTTGTCAGTGAGGGTCAATCCTTAGTGTTGTTATCCAAATCACATAGACCACATACCTCAACCTTGTCAAGGGGGCATTCTCTCAATGGATGCTTCTTTCTGCATTTTGCACAAAATATGTCCAATGCCAAATCTGTCTCGGCCTGTCTCTGCTTTGCTTTCAAAACATCCAATTGTGAGGAAATAGAACTCATCATATCAATTTAAATTTTTTTGAGAAGATTACCTATTTCTGCTCGTGTAACTCCACCACTAGCTGACTTTTGTGCCCTTGTAAGGACATCTCGGTCTCTTGTGCTGGTTCTAGAAGACCCTCTAGAGTATCTTAGGCGTAGATCCACAATATGATCAAAATATTCCCTTGAGATGTCTCCCCTTCCCAGTAGATTAAGCATATCCAGACAATCTTCTCTAATTCCTCGCAATAAGATGATTTTAAGAACATCCTTTCCAATATCAGCATGACCAGATCTTTGTAGATTATATAAAATTATTTCTACAAAATCTTCCAAACTCTCCTCCTATTTTTCAACCATTTTGAACAACTCTTCCCTCCTATCCTTGGTTCTGCAATAATATTGATATTTAGCAAGGAATACTCGTTTCATTTGGTCCCATGCTGTAACAGTCTCACCCTCCAAACTCATAAACCAACGTAGGGCATTTCCCTTTAAAGTAGCAGGAAACAATTTTAACTTTTGTTCACTGGTGGTATAATCATAACTTCGACATAGAATGCCAGATTCAAAGAGAAATTCATCAGTATCTTTAGTAGACTTACCATAAAAGTTTGGCAATACCAAGGGTGAAATGTTCTTCATAGGAGCCATCCCAAGCGTCTGTCGAATGGGGAATTCAAGTGTAGCAACTGTCTTGCCATGCTGATTATTACCATTATCCCCCATCTCTTCTTCATGATCATCAGGGTTCCCCCAACGTTCTTTGTCTCTTCATTATTCATATCTCCCTCGTTCTTCTGCTCTTCTCTCCTTTCTTCCTCCAATTTCTGTCGATAATCCAACCACTCCTTCTTAGTTACTTCATGCCTATTAATTCAATAAATTTCCTCTGTATTTCTTGTACCCATAGCAATTCCCTTATCTTCTGGAGGTCGCTTATCAGGATTGGGAGTTGAAACTTTCATTAACTTCTCCATGGTTGATATTGATGATTCAAGCTCGGGGAGAATAGAGCTTCCTCTTCCTGAAGATGTTCGTTGAAATAGAGTTCCAGTAGAGGAGTCAGCTATGGCAATTAGCTCATCAACAAATGTCGCTCCTCCTAAACCTGAATTACTTCCACAACCTCTTCCACCTGCAAAGTTAGTGCTTTTGGGGGTTTCATGTTCTTTTCTTTTTGTATTCATCCAAGCTTAAATAATCATACCTTGTTTTTGCGGTAGGAACCCGTTCAGTCTGTTGAAGGATGCGCAACTCTTCACTATGTCTTATCATCCCTACAACCTCAAAAATCAAGATAGCTAAGAAACAACTTAATCAGCTACACTCTATGTTTACCAATTACCTTCCCCGACAACGAAACCAAAATGTTGGTCACTATAATTGCCTATTAAGTAATAAACAAAGTGCTCAACATAAATTGTCAACCCATGGAAGTCTGGTTATTTCAAAGGTAATCAAGCAAAATATATGCATAAACATTTAGTAATTGATCAATCAACTAGAAGTCACCCAATCTACCTAATTACTAATTCTATGCTCTGCTCATTGCTCAATCCAACTTCAAATACTAATTCAACTGCCAAATATTAAGAGAGTTCACAATCCTTCTACTGTATCAATTCTGGAAATGACTGCTTCAAGCATAAAATAGCTAAATTGATTTTGCAAGAAGTTAAATCCTAAATCATCATCATAAAAGGGATCCAGTCCATAAGTGCAATACTCAATCATAAAGGAAATCAATCTTCTTGTTCTATAAATCCATATGCCATCTACCAGTTTCAGCAGTTCATGAAAGGAAATAAATAATGATAAAATGAAGCAGCAAAGCACAGGTGTAACAACAATAATCAATAACACACTTGCAAAGAGAAACTACGCATTATTCAGCCGAATGTTTTAGCAAACCAAGAAAATCTATGAATGGAAAATCCTACGCTTAATGCTCACACTGTTTCAGCAAACCAATAAAGACTATAATTGAAGAATCCTACGCTTAATGTTCAAATTGTTTCAGCAAACCGAAAGGAAATCTAATTGCAATTTCACACAAAACAAAGCAAAGGATATGAGCAACTAACTAACTGGGCAACTCTGAAAGAAGGTGGGCCCTTGCCTTCTAACAGAGATGCCTCTAAACACTACCAGAAATCAGTACATGGTAACTCAGTAAAATGTTGCCATTCATTAATAAGATTAATTTCAATTACAGAGTTCTTCCACTTCCGTTACAAATTCTTTTCAAAATAAGCCTAACCTCTTTTAACCATCATATCCTCCTTTAAATACTACAACAAGGTGAATCAGATCCTTATAATTCAGGCAGCCATCTTCAGGCTGTCAAGTCAATACCCCAGAATAGAAACAATTACAATCATTATTACATTGAGATAAAATTTGTTTCATAAACATTCATGCTCTCACAACTCGAACTGATCCAACGCCAAGTGAGTTTCAATTGGCCACGTGGGAGGATAACTTGGACTACCTCACAATAATCCAAACCAAAGCCTTTAAAGGGTGGAACTGCTTTACAAGTACTTCTTCATCCACGTGTATCAGCAGGCTGATACACCTGAATTCCCTGTGGTCACAAATTGCTTTCATCAATCCATCACAAGTCAACACAATTAGGAACAAAAGTAATAATAAATTATACCTGCTCAAGTTCATGTTTTTACTTATGAAAGATAACAACTTGGTTATAATAATAAGGAGAAACAGGGAAAAAGGATCCCAATGGAAGTGAGCAAAAAGGGTCATTTCTGGCACCCATCAAAGAGGAAGCACAGGTAGGAGTTAAACATGAATCCAAGTCTGGCACAATTGCATAAGAAACATTGTAAGCAAAAGTTGGTGCAAAATGGGAAGCCAATTGCAGCACTATTGTAGAAGCAAAACTATAAACCAAAATAGAAGCAAAACTAGAATCCAACAAGGAAGCAAAACTAGGCGCTAAATGAGAAATCTAAAAGTGGCATTAAATGCAGAAGCAAACATAGGTGCTAAATGGGAAGCAATATTAGGTGTTAAATGTGAAGCTAAATGTGGCACTATTATGGAAGCAAACATGGATGCCAAAGTAGGTGCTAAAGTGGATGCCAAACCTAGTGCTAAAGTGGAAGACAAACATGGTGATAATTTTTACACAAACATGGATGCAAAACTGGGTGGTAACATGGAAGCCAAAATCGGTGCTAACATGGAAGCCAAAATCGGTGCTAACATGGAAGCAAACATGGATGCAAAATTGGGTGCTAACATAAATGCCAAACTTGGCACTAAAGGGGAAGTCAAACATGGTGCTATTGTAGAAGCAAACATGGATTCCAAAGTAGGCATTCGGGTGGATGCCAAATCTAGCATTAAAATGGAAGCCAAATATGGTGTTAATGTGGAAACAAACAGAGATGCAAAATAAGGCGCTAACATAGATTCCCAATGGGAACTAAAGTGGAAGAAAACATGGAGGCCAAATCGGGTGCTAAAGTGGACGCCACATGTGGTGCTAAATCAGATGTTCAAAGTGGAGCAAATGTACTCTTTTATGCCCTCTTGATGGCATTAATCCAAGAACTACTCCTAGCGCTAAATATGGCATTAACCCTTGTGCAAAATTGGATGCTAAAGATGGAATTATTTTGGGCACTAAAGCTGGCACTCGTGTAGGTGGTAAAATGGACGCTAAATAGGGTGCTAAAGAAGACACAAAATATGGTTCCTAAATGAAATGTCATTTTGTGGCAAGTTTAGTGCCAGGATGTCCAACTCAATCGGGAAAAAATCACATTATGCTAATTTCCTCTTTTTTTGTAGTGTTATAGTGAACCAAGACCTGGAATTTTTACCACAAGTACTTCACTATGCCTTCTAAGGCTCCTCAAAATTTTGTTATATGAAACATCTCCGAAAAAACATTATAGCAAAAATGGCTCTAATACCAAATGTTATGCACCAAATTCCCCAAAATAGCATAAAAATAGAAAGAAAGAGTAATACAACGCTTTGAAAATGAAATAAAGAGAAGAATAAGAAACATCTTCGACGAGGAAACCTTCTTTTACAATGTATCTGTTGAGATATTGTAACTTCAAAGAATATTATATTTGTACTTTATTATTCCGGAGATGTTTCATTCCTCCGTGAAGATCTTATTGTATATCCGGAGATGTTTATTCCTCCGTCGGAATGTGGTAACTCGGGTTATTAGACTTCCCTAGTGGGGGTCGGCCCTGTATGTGTTATGTGGGTCAAAGGGTTATTAGACCACCCTAGAGGGGTCGGCCCAGTCAGTTGTAGTGGGGTATTTAACCCATTGGTTAAATACGAGCCTACGTGTACTTGTGTAAAAGATATGTCAGAGTAGTGTATAAATAGAGGAGGTGTGTTCCTCATTTGACACACACACTCACTTGAGAAAGACGCACTTGTGGAGGAGAGGTATTCTATGGAGAAGGAGGAGCTCATGCTCAGGGTTTGCATCTTTGTATATTGCTGGTCATCTATATTGAGGAAGCTTTACTAGGTTTTCTACCCCATGAGGGTTTCCCAGGATAAATCTGTGTCTCTTGTGTTTATGCTATGCTTGTTGTTTCTTCAGTGATCCTGTATATGCTATTATTGTGAAATGGAATGTAATGCTGCTATTTTCTGTCTTAGCATATTGAATTTTAACAGTATCAAATCCACAAGATGAGATGAGATGATCCTAAAACTAGGTCTCCTTGGTGTGTGCGAGAGAGAGAGAGAGACAAAGGTTACAATTACAATCAAGGTCCTAACCAATCATTTAATTACAATTAAGGTCGGATCCAGCCAATAAAAACAATACTAATATAATAATAGAAATGTAATGTCATAATATACAGGGCTTAAAAGTTACTACATTTCAACAATTGCTTGGCAAATATGTGGCAAATCTATGCATTTTTTTGTTGTATTTTCATAAATTTTATCCTTTTGGTAGAAATTTCAGTTAGCAGTGGTAGATCTGACAGTTTGGGAGAAAAAGCTTGATTTTCTGGGTATCATGTTAGCAATTTAGTCTTTATTTCAACAATTTTATCTACAAAAATATTTGATAAAATGACTATCTCGTCCAATATCATGTTGGAGGGTAACCAAAAATTCTATGGTAAAAGTTACAATACCTAGAAACAACATATGTTAGCCATTTTTTAGTACACGTGTCTCAATCAACTTGTTTTAGGGAAGGGAACTTGAGTAATGACAATAAGCAAAGAACAACAAATATGATGAGCGGAATAGAGAAGTCGTACTGTTATAAAGTTATCCATGATTGACGATATGCTTCCAAAAGTTCAGGGTGATGGCACTACAAAGGATGTTGCAACAATTTGAAAGCACTAGAGAGTTTTGCATGAAGTCTCAGACAAAGATAGCGAATCTTCCTAAAAATATATATTATTTTATATTAAGATAATGAATGAATCAATACATGGATATTTGATCAAATTAAGGACATTGCACAACATTTGAATGGCATTGGGTGGAATATGGAAGAAGAAGACATAATGGTAATTACTCTCAAGAATTTACCAATTCTATTTGAACATTTTATTGAAACACTTCATATTACTGCTATTGACTATGACCTAAATCTTGATGAAATATACACAAATATTTTGTAGCAAGACAAATAAAAAAAGCAGCTCAACAATGAAAATACAATAGTGAGTTCAAAACTAGCATTGGGAAACAAACCTCAAGAGTAAGGGCAAGTTTCAAAACCATTGAATCAGGTAATCAAAAGAATTTTGAATGTCAATATTATGGAAATCTGGGTTATAAAAGGAAATTTGATAGAGAGTGGTTGTGGGATGAAAAACACAACTACGAAGGCTCTTGATAAAAGGAGAAAGTCCATGTTGCAAAACACCAGGAAGAGATTGCTCTCTTTGCTTTCATGGCTAAAGGATCATATCATGGAGAGTCCTATACTTAGTACATTGATTCTAGTGCATCATGTCATTTCACCAATAAACATGATTGTTTTGTTCAGTATGATTCCTATGTTTAGTTTGTGGTTTTGGGTAGTGAGGAGGATTTCCTAATAGAAGGCAATGGAAATGTATAGATTAGCTTGGGAGGTAAGCAGTTTACAATTGGTCTTCCTTAATGTCTACTATGTTTCAAGTATGGTACAAAATGTAATTTTAGTAAGTCAAATTATGAGGCAAATCCCCCACTTACATGTTATTTTCAGCAACCATAAAGGCTATATGGTTGACAAGGTAAAAAAAAAGATAATTGCTCTTGATATTGAAGATCACAACGTGATCCAACTTATTGATATAGAGGAATCCAAAGAACATTTTTTGTTGGCCAAGAGTTTTCAAGAAACTAGTTCACTCTAGCATCAAAGGTATGGACATATGAATTTGCACTATCTTTCTCATTTGGCTAAAGAAAGGTTAGTGATCAGTCTTCCAGATATACAATGAAAGCTACAAGGAATTTGTGGAGCTTATCGGGTGGGAAAGTAACATTGAGCTCCATTTGATGAAGGACAAGCATGGAGAGATAAGGATGTTATTCGACTGATTCATGTGTATGTTTGTGGGTCTATGAAGACATCATCAATATATGGCACCAACTGTTGTTTATAAATGACTTCACTTGAAAAATGTGGGTGTATGTTTTTAAATCTGAATTATTTACCAAGTGCAAGAAGTTTAAAGAAATGGTGGGAAAATAGTATGGGGTTTGTAATAGAATTAGCAAGACTGGTAATAGTGTAGAATTTTTTCCATGGAGTTTAATAACGTTTGTACTTAAGAGAGTATTCAAAGGCAGTACACCACACCCTACACTCAAGTAGAAGAATACTCAAGAGGAGGCATGTTCAAAACAAAACCAAAGTCATCTAATTTTTTTAGTTCAGTTGCATATGCATGGGTTCCTAGAGAACAACAAACCAAACTAGATCCCAAAAGAAAGAGATTGATACTTATGAGCTACATTGACACTTGCAAATCATATAAGCTAGTTGATGTGGATGCTGAAAAAGTAAGCTTTAGTTGAAATGTTGTGGTTGATGAGAATGCAGGGTTATTTCAATGGAATTTGGATTTGAAAATTTATGAGAATAAGAATTTTGTCTAGCAACTCAGGTAGGATGCTTGCACAACCTCCACATAAAAGGGAGGATAATTACGAGGACGAGTCTTCAAAAACTCCCAATCACAAAATCGTTGCAGGTACTCCAAATCAACAAAATGACGATGTTGATATGGAAGAAGAGGGATGTCACGTCCCCTCCCGTGGATCCAATTCAAGGAAGGGAACATGATACCAAATTCTGGGCTTTTACAAAACTTAGCTCCATTCATCATGAACAAATTCATGGCATTACAAATACAATGCATATGTGTGCAGATGCAAATCAAAGCAAACATGCACAGCGGAATAAAACATCATCCACACACATTTCATATGCATTCAGCATATCAATAAAAATCGTCAAATAATTAAAACCTTGCAGAAGTAAAGCACATAAATAAATACTAATCTTGATTATGAAGTTGTCTCAAGCAACTAGCTATGTCGCTGCAACGTTCCACCCAGCTATAGGCCAGTTGTGTTCATCAATCTCTCAACACAACTGCCACCCCTGAGCTGGGCATGATTTCTACAAGGAAAAGGGGACTCTCAAGCTCAGCACAACCCAAGCAAACATCACATCTAAGCCAAGCCATTCCATAGTTGGGTTTATCGGGCTAAATCCAAACCCTCTTCATTTCTGGATGCTTGCACTCAAGCTCAAGCCAAGACAATGGATACCCATAACCCATACCCCAAAATACTCTATCTACACACGGCAAGCTCAATGGTTGGGCATGGATAAACAATTGCAACAAAGGGATTTCCAAAACAAGGTTCCCATTGGCTCTCCCAATTCGTGGCTCACCCAAAACGAACTGTGGAAAGGGTAATTCAACCACAGGGAGAAAAATCGATTTCTCCCACAGGTTATGAGCATTCCAAATGGCCAAAACGGCCTCAATGAAACCCCCAAATCGAGCTCCCTTCCTCCCAGTAGCTCTGCAACACCAAAACGCCCTCTTCCCAGCTAGAAAACCATGAAAAAACAGAAAAACATGGAGGGAAAACGCCCAGGTAGCCCCCAAAACGTGAGAGAGGCAAACTGGTTGATGGATAATGGCATGGGGAGCAATTTCATGGCTCGTTTCTTGCCCAAGAATCCAAACACCCATTTCCACGAAGGGTGGCTTTCTCATACTCGAATTTGGATAGCCATACCTCCCCATTCCCCAAGGCATTAACTACCTCAACCAACTCTTGGAAGAAATGAATGATTGGGCACAAAAGTAAACATGGGTAGTTGAGGGTTTATGGGTTCTCTCATTGACACTTGGCTTGACTTGATTGTCTCAAGGGTTTGAATATTTCCCTCCCAATTCCTTATAAAGATCATGCCCCCATACTCTTGTTGCATTGCATTGCATAGCTAGTTGTGGGTATTTTATTAAAATGCATATTTACATGATATTTGCAATTCCATTGTGCTTGGATAGCACGCAAACCATGTGCATCACTAAATCGATGGTGGGGGCTTGGGCTTGAGCTCCTCACAACAATTTTATAACAATATTACATCATTTACATTTTAATGTAATGGGGTCAAAATCGGGATATTACAAGGGACCTAAGAAGAGACCAAAATGGTGACATGACACCATTAGAGATGTTCGACTAAATGAGATGAGAGCAAAAGGATTACCAAGAAGAGGTAAGAAATATGATATAGTCAAATCTTCTTTGATGGCTAACATTCAAACTTATATGAACCTTATGAATATGAAGAGACCAAGTGAAGACTGGAATGGGAGAATGCCATGCAAGTCGAACACGAGACTTTGATGAAAAATTAAACATGGGTTCTTACAAAGCTACCTCTAGGGAAGAAACCCATTGGCTACAAATGAGTGTATAAAGTCAAGTGCAAAAAATATGGGAAACTTGACAAGCATAAGGAAAGACTAGTTGCAAAGGGCTTCATATAGAAAGAACGAATTGATTGTGAAGAGATATTTACTCCCACAACAAATATGAGCACAATATGTTTAGTTTTATCCATGTCTGCACAATTTGGTTGGAAACTATACCATATGGATGTGAAGAGTGCCTTCCTTAATGAACAATTGGAGGAACAAGTATACATGTAACATCCTTAGGGTTTTTCAAGATTTAGGGAAAAAACATATGGTCTATCAATGAAGAAATATAGCTATGGTTTGAAGCAGGCACCCAAAGCATGGTACATCAAAACTAACAAGTATTTGGGTGAATAAGGTTTCCAATGGAATCTTTTAGATCCCAATATTTACATCAAAAGCATTAGAGATGATGTAATTATTATAATGATGTGTGCAGATGACATCATCATCACATGTAGCCAGGGAGAGGAAATTTCATAGGAAAAATACAATTTATATGTAGCTTTTGACATGACTGTCTTAGGCCTCCTACATTACTACTTAGGTGTAGAAGTTTGGAAAACAAATAACCATATTTTTGTTTCACAGACAAAGTATGTCAAAATTTTACTAGACATGTTTAGGATGGTAGATTGCAAAGCACCGCCTACACATATGGAGAAAGGGATAAAACTTTTAGCCAAGATTGATTCTAAAGTAGTTAATGAATTAGCCTACAGGAAACTAGTAGGGAGCTTGATCTATATTACGACCACTAGATCTAGCTTTAGTTTTGTAGTCAAATAGATCTTTGGATTCATGACCACTCCAAAGGTAGAACATTGGACATCAACATAGAGAATGATGTGATGTGTGAAAGGAACATTAAATTTTGGCATTATGTATGGAAAACACATAGAACCTCGGTTGTGTGGTTATATAGATTCAGTTTTGGTAGGGTCAATGGATGACAAGAAATCCACATTGGGATATGTTTTTAGAATTGGTACTAGAGTAGTTACATGGACCAACAAGAAGCAACATGTTATCTCCCTTTTGTCAACCAAAGTAAAATATCGAGCAACAATGAGAGGAGCATGTGAAACAATTTGGATCATATAGATGCTTCTAGATATGTAGATCCGACAAAATTAGCCTAACCTGTTGTAATATGATCATCAAGGATTTCTTAAGATAACAAAGAATATAATCTTCCACGAGCATGCCAAACATATTAACATTCATTGTCACTTCATCTAACAACTTGTAGAAGATAGAACAATTGACCTGCAATGTTGTCTTATAGAGGATTAGACTATAGACATTCTCACCAAATATTTGGGTCCATAATTTTTTGGTAAAATCAAGGGACAAACTTGGTGCATTTTTTAGATTGACCATTAAGGGGAGGTGTTAGAATATAAAAGTCATCTATACTATAGATTTAGGCATATTAAGAAATTTCCTTGGTGACTTTAGGTTACTTTATGTTTAATTATTTTATTAAAGTACACATAATTCATTGCAGGGTCTACGCAATTAGGGTTCTAGTAGTCAGGGTTTATATCATCTCATTATTAATATTGTTCTCTTCATTTAATAGTATAGAAAACCATTTTCTCTCTTGTTATTATCTCTTTGTGCTCTTGGTTTCTTTAAGTGTTCATTTTCATAATATTAAATTAAAACATGGAAAAAGAAACTTGGTTAAACTACTCTAATCCATTTCCATATTGGGATTCTTGTATTTCAACATCAATATGCTCCAATGGATCCTTTAAAGGCTGAATGGATGCTTCTTCCTCTCCAACAAGGGCCTATTGAATTATGTCTTTCTCCTTGCATCACTCTAAGACAAGGCCTACTAAAACTGAATATTACTCCACTGAGGACTATGAACTGCAAGCAAATCCTAAAATGATATTATAATGTCTGTCAAGACCTTCATTTAACTTGTTTAACTTCCATTGCTCCCTCCATATTTCCAACCATGTTCTCCTACGCTTCTGTGTAATGCCCAATTCTATCATTTAAATACCAAATGGAGATTTTAAGAGCATCTAGTTGTTTGCTCAGTACTTTGATTAGCTTCCTTTGCTCCATAAACTCACAATAGGTGCACCCTTATTTGTGTTCATGGTCATCCATGGCACCGAAATAAACTAAAATTCAAATTATAGAATGTTCCAAACCAATGCCTATCTAAGACTAGCTTCGTTCTAGTATTTGACAATAAGAACAAAACCATACAAAAAAATTGAGTATAACAGAGCCATTTAAAATCACAAACAAAGCTAAATCATACAATGCCTCAAGTAGAACATAACCATTCAAGACCTTGGACATGACTAAAGCATTTAAAGTCTCAGCCAAGTCATACCCACTCAGAGTCATAGTACCTTCTCATTTTCCGATTCCGTGAGCCTCCTCATGATTTCACTTGGATTGAGCCATGTAGTAGTATCAAGTTGCAAAAGGGTCAAATTAACATTATTCGCACACTCCCTCCAAGTCAATGTTAACACAAATATCCCACCTAGATCCCTACCTCCCATTACTTAAAAAATAATGAAACTAATGTTTCCCAGATTTTGCAACAATGCATAGGGTACAAGGGATTTGGGGTTGTAAATGCCTCCTCCTCCACATGCTCTAGCACACATAATCCGCCTATCCTCATTCATGTTGATATCAATGCTTGATATGGTTATACTCATTCATTGGAAATTCATGGCATCTAAAAAATAATGAGGCACCCCTCCCCTTTCATCGACACACCTTTTGTAAAACCAACCACTTGATTAGCCATTGAGTCAACTTTTCCACTACTCATTCGAAGAATGTAATTGAAGATGATGTCGTTAAAGAAGAAGAAATATCCCTTTACCCTGGCTATCATTTCATTGATGGGTAAGAAAAGACATCCCCCTTCTTTTCTAATTTGTTCAATAATGATTACCAAGACACCAAAAACCATTACCTCTCTTGCTTGGATCTCTTATATAATGAGAATTCCCTAGTATAATACTATAATTTCCAATTGGTTGTTTGTCATCTTACCCAAGCCCCAAGCATAAGTATGTTCTATTTTTCCTTTGGGGTTAACGATAATCTAATACACCCACCCCCACACCTGCCAACCCTATAAAATTATGAAATCATTGTTGTCCATTTGTGTTGCATTTTTTTTGCTACTTTTGTTGCAATTTTCGATGCTTCTCTTGAGTGAATCCTTTTTACTATTGCCTTTGATATCAATTAGATTGCTTCATATTTTATGTGTCCCCTCAAAATGACATATCGTTTTCCCAAGCTTTTGAGTGCATGCACTAGGCAAAAGTAAAGATAAACTCCAAAATTGATGGAAAAGAAAACTATAGATTGGTTCTCATTTATTTTAGCCTAACTTATAAAACATCATTGACAAACAAATACAGTAATGCGTGTTGATATCTCCATTGGAGATAGTGCCATTAGCCTCCAAATTATGGAGCAAAGGCACAACAATTACAAATTTGAGGCAAGCTTCTTATGTACATATATTGAGGCAATTCATCAGATATGTTAGTAGAAACCAAAATAAAAAAGGTAAGTTGATAGCTTAATTTAGCTCCAAAGAATTATGGAAAGTATAATGGGCCAATTTATTAATAAACTACCTTCTTGTGTTCTTGCCATTCCATTAATCCATGTCCCTTGCACGTTCATATGCATGCATGCACATCCACTGTATCCCATGTACCTTGGAATGCTTGGTAGCCTCCTAGAGACTTTTTGTGCTTAACCTTAGCTTAGGTTGTATCTTGTTTTGGAATTATTCATGTGCATCTACATTCAGTTATGTGTCCACTAATTCATGTTATTCTTCCTCTAGCTCTATGACTTCTTTCAAGTATGTTTCCTCGATATAACTAGGTATCTATAGTATGTGTTTCATGCCCCATCTACTCAATGCTTCTAACTATGTTGTCTAGCATTTCCAATGATGAAAAACAGGCTTAACTCAGCCCACACACACCCAACATAACTTAGATTTCAGTCTTAAACAGTTATTATATAAAGGAGAAGTCACATGCACTTTAACCAATGAACAATAAGCTAAAACACATATGCTAAGTTTGTTTGCAGCGGAAAAAATAATTATAACAACAGATTGTAAAATTTAATGCACAATGATTTGGTCAACATTAAACCCTAGAAAAACCTCTTTCTAGAGAAAACCAGTCCAAGAGTAATTTTATTAAGCATTTTCAAGCATAAAAAATGAGTTACAGCAACATTAAAAATAACATTTAAGAAATTGTACCAACGCCCTGATTTTTGTGCCCACCTCGAGTTTTGTGCCAAAAAACAATTGTACGGCCCAATAAAATAGTACTGCCTCCACCACCTCAACAATCCTCGATTTTTGTGCAGCACTTCCTCGATTTCGGTGCTTAGCCAATCCATACAGAAGTACGACCTTCCTTAATTTCTATGCAATAGAAAAGTAAAATTCTATGTCACAACAGATCTAAAGAGCTGAGTATACCTCACAAAGAAAGAATGAGCAGAAAATTTGAAGAAGAGTGAAAACTATAGTAAAAAAGAGCAAAAGAATAATAATGCAGCAGAACTCCGATAGGAGCAGAATAATATCACATGTTCCAATTATCAACGTAATAAACAATGATGTTATAATGGAGAGAATTTGAACCATGCAGGATAATTCGAACCTCAGTTGGTATAGCATAGGGATTATCACCACTGGAGTGCTCCAGAAGACTCATAGTCAACTGAATTAACACTACAACAAAATAGCCCTTTAGGGGCGGTTTTGGCTTGCAGGGTTCTTAGTAAAACCCCCCCTAAAAGTTTTTTCAGACCTTTGGAGGCGGTCTTTTAAACCCGCCCCTAAAAGTCAGGGAAATTGGACTTTTGGGGGCAGTTTTTTAAAATCCGCCCCCAAAAGTCCTGAAATTTGACTTTTGGGGGCGGTTTTTGGAAACCCCCCCCTAAAAGCCCAATTCTCATAACTTTTGGGGGCGGTTTGTCAAAACCCCCCTAAAAGTCATGAGAATTGAACTTTTGGAGGCGGTTTTTTTTGGAACCCCCCTTAAAAGTCATGAGAATTGAACTTTTGGAGGCGGTTGTTTGAAAACCCCCCCTAAAAGCCCAATTCTCATAACTTTTGGGGGCGGTTTGTCAAACCCCCCCCTAAAAGTCATGAGAATTGAACTTTGGGAGGTGGTTTGTTTGGAACCCCCCTTAAAAGTCATGAGAATTGAACTTTTGGAGGCGGTTGTTTGAAAACCCCCCCTAAAATCCCAATTCTCATAACTTATGGGGGGCGGTTTGTCAAAACCCCCCACTAAAAGTCATGAGAATTGAACTTTTGGAGACTGTTTTTTTGGAACCCCCCCTTAAAAGTCATGAGAATTGAACTTTTGGAGGCGGTTTTTTGGCACCCCCCCTTAAAAGTCATGAGAATTGAGCTTTTGGAGGCGGTTTGTTGGAGGCCCCCCCCCCCCCCCCCCCCCCCAAAAAAAAAAAGTCATGAGACTTGAATTTTTGCATGAACAAATTTAAAAAAATTATGATTTAAGTTTTTGAGAAGGGTCTAATGGTTGCAAATTCTAAATTTATGTAGGAAGCAGAGTTGTAAAATCAGAATTGTGATTTTGCTGGTAATTACTAATGGTGGTTTGGCTTATATAAATTGTGTCAGGAGGACATGTTGTAGGTGGATGTTCATGTATGGTAGCAAGTGTAAAACCATAATGGATAGAGTTGTGCCACTTATAGGAGCCGGACAATATGAGGATGGCCTCATGGTTAAAACAAATCAATTTCTATAGGAGACAGAACTGTAAATTCATGTTTGAATTTAATTACTAATGCTATTGACTGATTATGGAAATCAGATTTGAATTTGATAGTTAAATGTTGATGACTATTTGGATAATTGATAATTGTGCCAGGAAGACAAATTACAGGAAGACCATGTGTGATGGCCTATAGAAGCCAAACTTCATGGGAAGGATCCCATGCTTTGGAAATGGGTTTCGGGTGAAACGCCATTGGATATTTTGATAATGTCCCATCTGCACTGCATGATTGGTAAACATTATGAGTGAGATGGTAAAGATTATGTCAGTAAGACATATGAGGGTTATGGAACATAGAAAGGAGTTGGGATGGAAAACCGAGGGACTGTCAACTCAGATAAGGGACCCCCCCCCCCCATTCCTCACAAGTGAAGAGAAAATACATCTGCAAATGGATAAGTGTTCTGCAACCCTAGATGATATATATACATGCCTAATTACTAGAGTTGAATGTGCAGAGCATGTTTTTGATTTTATTTCAATATTTCAGATTGCTTGAGGTATGATTAGGCCTACATGGTTCACATCAGTGAGGGGTGCACACCTTTCTGGTGATGAGTCATGTTAGGGTTATCAATATTGACTACACCCTAAGGGAATGGACGCATTCCTTGTGTTTCAATACTTGATAGTGAATGTTATCAAATATGGTTACAGTTCTTGATAAGCAATACTGATGAGTTGCTTATCCTTCTTGTGTTTCTAGCTTAAACAAATGCAATTTGGTGTTGCACATTAAGAGGCAAAATGAAGGAAGGGTACTCATGAGGACTGTACAGGCATTGGTAACCTTTCTACGCTCACACTAAAGAACACTAGAGGGGATGGATAGGATCGAGGAGTTGTGTAGTAGAAAAGGGGTATCATCCTTGTGTAGTGTGAGTGGGTATTGTGGGGCCATGCTAGCCTACAGTCAAGAAAGTCACTTATAGAGTTCCTAGAGGGAACCACTGATTTGCATAAGAGAAGGAGCCATGTAATTGTATTATTTTGTTTCATTGCTTGATAAACCAAGTAGAGACGCTAACTTGGCAATGGTTTTTGTATGCTTGATAAACCCAGTCGAAGAACTGGCTTAGCATACTGGTTAATGGTTATGGAATGCCTGATAAACCTAGTCGACGTACTGGCTTGGCATTAGTTATTTGGATGTTGTGGAGCAGCCGATGTGCTGGCCAAACATTCCTTAAATGCTTGATAAACGTAGTCGGCATATTGGCTTAGCATATTAATAAATGGAATGCTTGATAAATCCAATCGACGTACTAGCTTAGCATATTGATAAATGGGATGCCTGATAAACCCAGTCGGCGTACTGGCTTGGCATTGCCTATTATGGTGTTGATGATGATTTCAAAGACAATGATGATGGCAATGATGATAATGATGATGGCATTGATGATGAAGATGATCATGACATGGATGATGATGATGATGTCGATTTTTTTAAGTTTTTTCTTGAGTTGTTAGGGGTTACACGTGTTGAGGGTTACATGTTTGAGGATCTGTAGGGAATGATGACACTGACACTGCCAATGATGATGTTAACGATGATGACAATGCGATGAAAATGAAGAAGAAGATGATGATTATGGTGATGATGAAAATGAGGTTTGAATAGTCGGCCATATAATGATTAATCCCATGCCATGCATGCATCTTAAAATGATGATGTTGATGATGACGACGACGACGACGGTGATGGTTTATAAGTGTCTCTCATTTGGTTTATATGCTATATGATTAAGGCTTAAGAGTTACAAGAGACACAAATTAAGGGTTATATGTATTGGTGTTGATAAAGGTTAGATGTTAATAATTGTAAGAGTAGGGGGATATATGTTGTTAACTAGGGGTTTCAAGGGTTAGTTGTTTAGCGTTATATGGAAATCAAGAGAACAATAATATGGTTTATAGGGTTTTCATGGTATGCATTATAAAGTTAAACATTAAGCATGGTGATAATGGTCATGGTGGTAAAATATTTTAAGGTTTTAAGTTACTAGTGCTTTTAAGGTTTTGGGGTTATATAACTTAGGGGATATAATATTTAAGGATTGTAACAAAGTGTTATAAAGGATAGAGATACAAATTTGTAATATAAAAAAACATGAGCTATAAATAGAACCTTCACTAGCATAGTTCAAAACTTAAAAATAGTCAAGAGCCCAACAAAAACAGAGGCAAGATCCCAACCAAAAGCACTAACAAGTGAATATTGCCAATCACTGACGAATATCGATCAATAGGCGCCGGTCGATCGATACCCGGGCCCATTGCATCCATGATCCATACATTCCCGCCATCCATACCCATTTCGTCTCGATTCCTAGTGAGTTGTTCGGGTTTCCATTTAAGCTAGTTAGCTGGAGTGGGTTGTATGTCCCCATTCCCATTCCGTTGTTTCTGTTTCCATCCCTTTCGTGTGGCCCGAGCTGGTCCGACATGGTAGAAGGACTTTCAAATTCATAAAATTTCTACGCTAGAGAGTGCTTTGTGGGTTGTTCAGAAGAGTGTATGAAAGCAGTGTTACTAGCAGATACATTTGGTCGTAGTCATTCAATGGAGGTCGATCCCATCTAAAACAAATTGGGTTTTCAACATCAGTAGGTTTTGAAGGCTCCCATCCATCCTAAGAGGTTCTACGACTTGGCTGAGCAGAGCAAGCCAACAGATAGAATTGATCCGTAAAAAATTATCCAAAGAGATCCTTTATGGATCAATTGGAGAAGAAGGTATCGCAAGACTCCCCATCCCTCTGTTTCCATCGTTGCTAATGTGACGAATTCTATTCAAAACGTTGCTTCATTTATCATACCGGATTAAAGCTCTCATTTATCATCTTTCTTTCCATGTGTGAATAGATAAATCTTGAGTTCGTGTTGGCTTAGGGAAGCAATATCGAGTTCTTGCAGAAGCTAGGGTTAGTTCAGAGCTAAGGAACCAAGGTAAGCTCATGGCCAGCTCTGTCTACTTCATTATCTGATTGTTAGTTTTTTTTAATGACTTGGGATGGCGTCAAGGGTTATTATTGAGGCCGTGTAGGGGAGAGGCAGCCCAAGTGGAGCAAGCCAGCCCATGAGCAGAGTAACCAAGCCTATGGAGATCCCTAGATGTGTCGGTGTTGTGGTTTTTCTTTTGTTGTTCATGTTGGCCTAGGGAGGCAGTCTCGAGTTTTTGCACAAGCTAAGGTTCGTGCATAATCTAAGGAGACAATGCCTCCAAAATTAGTGAGTAATATGTCTAATGCCTCTTTTCATTGCCTTCACGAATCGACTTGTATAGGGTTTTTTAAATATGTCCAAGCTATGCCACAAATATCCACAATAAGCTATGCCACAAGATCCTTCAAAATCACGATCAAAATATGCATCAAAATAGCTTTAAACGTTAAAAATACGATCCAACTCCAAGTTACAATTAGAGGACAATGTGAGAAATATAGATTTGATTATGTTATGAGTTGACATATTAATGAAATGAAGCAAATGACTGAACTATGCACACAACAAATTAGATGTTAACAACTGCTAGATTCCCGCGTTGAAGGTTTGGTGAGGTGTTCGGGATGATCGCAATACAAGTTTTAATTACTATGTGCATTAATTGTTACATTTTCATGGCTTCCACGATGAAATCCGTTAATACTGTAACCTCCAAAAAACCCAACATTATGAAAACAAGATGTACTAAGTTGAAAATTTCACAAATCTACTCCAATCTACATGCCAAAGCCAACATTTCGTCCAAGAAAAATCCCACATCCATTGTCTAGTCCCATTAATTCATGTTTAATTCTCCCCTTGAGCCTTGTAGAGTTCAAGAGCCTTACGAGAACATGAGAAGGATTTATAACTCCATTATGGTGCCTCTTCCACTTTTACACTTTTCACAAGCTGTCCTTCCCATACCATGCATGAAATGTGATTCTTCTTGATTCATGGTGCTAAGGTATTACTAAAATTTCGATGGTACCACCCATTTTTTACCAAAACTCCTTTGTCTAAGTATGTTTCTTGATAAGCCATATGATCGGTGTGAGAATTATTGGCCCTTCATATATGAAAGAGGTATATTGTGTCAAAGAAGATGAGAAGGGCATACATTCTTTGTAGCATTCTGGATAGTGATGTTCCATTGGTGACCTTGGCCTTTCTAGTTTTTCCAATGATTAGAGAAGAGTCCAGTGTCTTGGTTCTAAGTTATTTGTATTTTTTATTTTCACTATAAGAGGCAAAATATATGTTAGTAACCATGCTCAAAAACCTCAAATGTCTATATAGAATCCATTGAATACTTGAGAATATTTTGGAAAATATTTGAAAATTTGTGTAAGGATAGAAAGGAGAAGTATTGGAAGCAATTAGTGTAGCCAAGAAAAGTGCAAATTGAATGTAGAGTTATATGAATGCAAAGATTTGGAAATAGAGTAGAGATTGGTTGCAGAGCATGAAATTTGGAGCAAATAACAAAGGAAAAGTTTGTAATGTAGAGTGAGAGATGTCGAAGAATGAAAGGCTAGACCTCCTCATTTTGTATTCTACACATAGATTTTCTATAAGGCCTTAAAAGGGATGTAAAGGAAAAGGGGATGTATGTACCATGCATTAGATCTTGGCTAAAAAAATCTGGCACATATGATCCACATAGGTGTGATGTGGGGGAAATTAATTTAAGGAAGGTTTCACACCCTTGAGACCTAGACCTATGAGATGAAATGCAAAGGATGTCAAGGAGCATGATGTAGAGGGAAGGGGGGCAGATATGAAATCCCCAACTTTGGATTACCTTGGTGGTACTCAAACCTAAAGGCAGGGGATGGAGTTAGATAAAAGGACTTATGGCATTTTCTAGTGCATATAAGAACATAATTTGAAGAAAATATCATCTTGCGTATTTCAATACATAAAGTGAGATGGAAGGAAGGACACATTTGAGCCATAAAATTTGGGAAGGCCATCAATTCATGGAGCATGCATTATCATCTCATGCATTTTAGAGTGTAATCAAGATTTGGGTCTCGAAATACCTAAACTCATCCATTTCCAATGAAGTGATGTTGCACTTCCCAGTTAGCATGTTTAGGGATTCCTTTTAAATAACACATTAATCCTTCAACTGCATCAACTATATATATAACGCGTGTTATTAAAATAGACAATTAAACAAATTGAATTAATTCGTTGACAATGAAATGGTTAAATTGCTCAACTTCTTGAGTCAATATTGACCCTATGTATAAATGATAAGACCATGATAAAGGAAAGGACCTTTGGTTCTCCATTGTTTTGTATTTTGTAGTATTGGTTTTTTTGGGATCTAGAGTCTTATGCATAGGCTATGAGAATGTAATAAGTTTTGAAAGCATTAGACAATAGAATAAGTAAAATCAACATAGGTTTTTTGAATTCCTTTGGTATACTTTAATTTGATAACATGCTACGTGTGCAATGTCTATATGTATTTAATGAATTTAAATATTTATCTTATGCTGTGAGTGTTTTCACTGTGTGGCTTTGATTGTAGTCTTCACAGGAACCAGGGATGGTTCTCATGGCCTATATTTCCACTATTGTGGTATTTGATTATGAATTTACTAACTTGAATGGTTATTTAGGTTCCAATTTGGGGATGTAATATACATTTGATTTCTAAAAGAAGAAAGTTTTGAGGATGGTTCTATGGAATGCCTTGGTTATCCTTTTCTTCTTTGATTTATGAAACATAATTGCTCAATGTTTTGATTTATGAAACATAATTGCTCAATGTTATATTCCATGCTTTGGTATGCTACTTTAAAACAAAGTAATGAAACAAATTTTATTGTCTAATGATTTTCTTCATAGATGCCATAAAATTCCACTGTATTTAATGGGTATTCATTTCTTGCATGCGTATTTATGCACCTAGGGTAGAACATAGCCAAGGATTTCTTAGCTTCCTCTTGCTTCTTATTAACCTACATGCAAAGACACCACCTCAACAAAGATTTACCCCCAATAGTTTTCTATGGCCCGATAGATGGATTATGAGCCCCAAACCATTTCTTTTCACATCAAACCATGGGACATGTATCGAGAACCATCCCTAGTAGTTTAAACCTCAAATTACTAACAATATCACACTCAAAAGCCATAATTCCTTATGGAGGGCATGTATGTTAGTTTGGGGCCCCATACATGGACCATGAGCTCCTTACAGAAATGTTTAGTGTGAAATATTATATATGGGCCTATAACAAGGAATGGGCCTTTAGAACCATCCCTAGTTGGTTAATCCTCAAAATGATGACCATATATCACATGCATGCTAAAGATTCCTTACATAAGCTATATGTGGTGACCTAGAAGATCATGCATGGACCATGAGCCCTAGATGGAATGGGTAAAGACTCAGGCCCTCAATTTAAATTTTGGTTCATAACAACCATCCTTAGTGTTACAAATCTTGATATGGCCACCATATTCCTCTTGCAAGTTAAAAATTTCCTATGTAGGGCTTATATGATAGCTAAGGCCCTACACATTGCCCATGAGCCATAGAGGAAAATATTAGTTTAAGGATTTGTATTTTAGCATTGGACCACTGAATGGGTAATGAGAAGCACACTGAGCATCCCAAAGCTTTAAATGAGTGCCATATCCCTCTCACATGCCAAAGTATGGTGGCTTGAGGCCCCACACATGGCCCATGAACCTAAAGGACACATGTTATGGCCAAATATTGGCACTAAACCTAACCTCTAATGTGTAAAACCTCAAAATCAACACCATAATGCACAAAAATTATGGCTCAAGACCTTGACTTTCAACCCTAAAACATTTTATGATTCCTGAAGACCTTCCATGGTGTGATAAACCTTGAAATAAACACCACATCTTACTCACATGCCAAAGATTCCCTTTGTAGAACTTGTGTGGTGGTCCATGGTCCTTTCTCTGGACCATGAGATCCAAAGACATATTTTATGGGCCAATAACTTGTATTTTTGTATCAACCATGGTTTGGACACCAAGAAGAATCTCCATTAATATAGTATCATATCTCATTGGCATGATGAAGATTCCATTTGTAAGGTCTATGTGGTGGTTTATGACGCCACAAATATATCATAAGCCCCATATATGAATGTTATAGTGTATGCCCAAGGATTTTAGCATCAAACCACGCCATATGCATTGAGAACCATGTCTAGTGTTAGAAAGCGGACAATGTCTATCATATCCCACTTGTAGGCTAATGATTCCCTATGGAGGGTATGTGTGGTGGTTTGAGGCCTTGCACATGGACCATGATCTTAGAGAAAAATGTTATGACCTAAGACCCTTATTTAACCTTATATCATAACATGGGCCTTGCAAACCATCCCTAGTGTGCCCTTCCTCAAAATGGTGAACATATCTCACATGTAAGCTAATATTCGATATGTAGGCCTTGTGTTATAATCCAAGCCTCCATGCATGGGCCATGAGCCCCAAGGCAACTAATATGGCCTTGTACATTGAATTTAGAGCCTGGTCCATGTCCCAAGCCATAGCAATCATCTTTAGTGTTACAAATATTTAAATAGAGACCATATCTTGCTTATAGGACAAATGCAAATGTTATGGCCTAAGGCTATGTCTTTTGACCTTGGCCATTGCTTAAGTTACAAGAAATATCCATGGTTAACCAAAATTCATAAAAAGAAGCACTATATCTTTCTCATATGCCAATATTCCCTTTGTAGGGCCTTGTGGTGGCCTAAGGCCCCACGCATAGTTCATGAGCCCTAAGGAAAAATGTTTTGGTCCAACAACTTGACTTTTCACATCAAACCATGACTTAGGGATTGAGAGCCATACTTGGTGTGCCAAACCTCAAAATGGCCAAAATATCTTACTCATTGGCTAAATAGTCCCTATGTAGTATATAGGGCCTTTGTGGTGGTCTAGGGCATCACACATGATCCATGATCCCTTTAGCCTTATACATTATGTTTTGACTTGATAATATGGCCTAAGCAATGATAACCATTCTAGGTCTTATAGAGCTTGAAATGGCTATATATATATATATATATATGAAATCTAGAAATAAAATATAGAAAACATTAAACAAAACACAATAAAATTAATCCATTAGTATTTCTAGGAGTTTCAATTTTGGTGCCAAAATTTTATCGAGGAGAGAATTGAGTTAGATTTAGGCTTTTTTTTTAATATCGTTTTTTTTTTATGTGCATTGAGTTAGATTTAGGCTTTTTTTTTAATATAGTTTTTTATGTGCAAAGCAGGAGATCAGAATTTCAAGTTTTTTTATGTGCAAAGCGGGAGATCAAAATTTCAATTTTTTTAATGTGCAAAGCAGCATATCAAAAGTTCAGGTGAAAAGAGTGCCAAAATGAGAATAGGTATTTACATAGAAGTGAATTGAGTCAGATTTATGGTGTTTTTACATATTTTTTTATTTGTGCCAAGCAAAAGATCAAAGGTTCAAAACTTATGCAAGGGATCTGGAACCCAC
Source organism: Larix kaempferi (assembly GCA_027924585.1). Lineage (NCBI taxonomy): Eukaryota > Viridiplantae > Streptophyta > Pinopsida > Pinales > Pinaceae > Larix > Larix kaempferi. The sequence continues at coordinate 5,547,072 of BSBM01001334.1, forward strand.
ACGTTTATGCTTAGGATTTTGATATCCACGCCAATGATTCGTAATGCATTGAATCTCAATCTGGGATATGAAAGTGTTAGTTTGGACTGGATTTTGTACCAAACTATCCTAAATGCGCAGACCTTGAAAAATCTCAAAACCCTAAACCAAGAGAATTGCTTTGTATGCAATTGCATCTCTAATGGTTATTGCATCTATCGACAAAGAGAATATTGTTGTTTTATTGGTGATTGGCAGTGTGTGGTGGTTCTGGAATTGATTCTTGGGCATTGAGTCATGAGTGTTTTATTGGTGTTGAATTCAAAAGAGATTCATTCAACGGAATAGCAATACCAAGACTATTTTTATTTCTAGGTAAAGAAGCGTGGGTGACAAGGAATTATTTGGGCTTACCCTATGAAAGTATAAGGCGCTAATAAGATGTTATCTTTGGTGTTTGAATTTCTTAATTCGAGGTGTTGGTGTTTTAAGATTTTATTTTATTTTGATGTTTTTGCAGGCAGATCCTACAGATATGGGATGTCTAGTAGAATGTATTGAAGACTGGATTCATCTTCTTTTAAGAGTGGTTGGTTTCTGTATTGGATGAGGTGAAGAAATTGTACTGGATATGTTATAGGATGCAGGAGTAACCTATTATGCTATACCATGGTAAGCCAACTCCACAACTTCACACTAATTGAGATTTTAGATCGAAAACACTCCTTTCTTCTTAAATAATAAGGGGGCAAACTTGTTTTGAGCAGGCTACCTAAACCAATAAGGTTAAACGAAGCTAAGAAGGATTGTGATGAAAATACAAAAATATTATCATTACAAAACAATAGCAGTAGTGGTAAAATACTTGAATGGTAAGACTGAATGGTTTCAACTGTTATAGCTGTAATGATATTCCTAGTTTAGATCACGCCTTTAAATTCTCTAATATTAAAGAATCTATAAATTATTCCTAGCCATGGTGAGACCTGCTTGTGGATGATTGGATTGGAATAATATCATGAATGCATGGCCTTTGTGAAGACATATCTTAATCTTGTTGAAAAAGAAGCTAGAAACCCTGCCCGTCTTATGTCAGGTTTAAAAGATAGAAGATGCATGCCAATTATTTGAAAAAATGTGAACTCTTATAATGGTATGATATGTTGAAAATGGATAGTCTCACAAATCCCCGAAGCTCATTTATGAAATGAACTAGGTGGGCATCAAACCAAACCACTTTGGCATTAGTAAATGGTGATAGTCATTATTCAAAGCTAATGCCTGGGTTGTCAACATTGATAAAATTCAACGAAAATATGGTATCATTATATATCAATATATTGGTGGGTCTCGATCCAAAAACTAATAATCTTCAACTCACTCACGAAGGTCTGAAACCTGACCACTATATGGAAGCTTGGCCGCTAGCTTGGCTGGGCCGGCTGGTTGGGTGGGAGAAGTGGGATTTGTACCAAAAGTCAAAAGAGATCAGTGAACTCAAACTTCCACCTTCAACCAGTGGTCTAGTTCAGTTCAATGGGAGGCTACTCATTATTTTTCCCCTCAAGTCGCGGTGTACTCATTCAACAATGGTGCAAGGAAGAAAATCCTTACTTTCGGGTATGAAAAAAGATGCATAAAGATATTAATAAAATACTAGAAAATGATTGAAAAATGATATATCATATGTTGGACTGCAAAAACCCTTGTACTTAAATTTTATAAATTTCTCTTTGTTGTAGAAATGCTTCATCAATTGCTTTAGAGGTCCCTATTTTATTCCCTTGCCTAGCTTTATGCACTTATCTACTTGGCTGGTTGGCTAGTGACCAAAATGAGTTAGTTTATGGTAAAGCTTCAACGGACAATGCTTCTATTAGAAGTTGTGGTGTAGTACTTTAGTCTGTGTCATCTAATACCTATTATTGGTATCAATAAACATAATGGTAGTGGGTTAATCCCATTTGCAGCAACTTTCCTTGTGTTTTCAGAGTATGTGAAGAATTCAATGAGGCTTTATGCTCTCATCCATGCTAGAATGGTGTACATACTTACCCATGACTGAATAGGACTAGGGGAATATTGTCCAACACACCATCAAGTCGATCATCTCGTAGGTCTGTGAGTTGTGCCGAATTTGTTGATCTTGAGGTTTGGTGATGGCAATGAAACATCAAGTGCAAACAAAGTAGAAATTGGGCACAAAATTGGTCCATATGTGATTGCACTATCTAAAAAAATTTTGGCTGCAAACCTTGCAGAGACAACAATTGAAGGTATTGAGAAAGGTAGGTATGTGGTAAGTGATAATTCTGACAAAGATGAATTCATTTTTATTGGAACTGGTTCAGAGATATGCCTCTATAAGGATGCTACCGAGAAACTTGGAAAAGGAGGAAGGTAAGAGTGGTCTCTTCGGTTTGCTGGGAATTGTTTGACAAACAACCACAAGCATACAGAGATGCCATTCTTCCTCCAAGTGTTGAGAATAGACTTAGTCTTGAAGCTGGTTCTCCATTGGGATGGAGAGAATATGTGGGCTCTCAGGGGCTGATATAGGCTATAAGAGATTTTGGAGGTAGTGGAGCTTGCCTAAATGTCTTTGAGAAGATGGGATTTACATTAAAAAAATGTAACAGAATTGGCTAAGTCTCTTCTCAAGTTTCACTATACCCTAAGTCTCTTCTCGGAATTGGTTCATTTTGTCTAGACATTGCATTATATCATGTTAAATGCTTGCTTATGCTTTTCAATATATTCATGTTCAAATTTCATGTGACCATCTCTAACCAGTGGTTTGTCAATGACACATCCTATTGGGGAAGGCGAACAAGATTTTGGTAAAATGTGTAGAAGAGATTTGTCTAATTGTTTTTTTATGAAGTATCAAGTGCTAATCCACTTCTACCATGAGATTTGTCTAATTATCCATGTTGGAATTTCATGGTGATAACATCATATCCATTTCTTCGAGTGGTAGAGCATAGAGTCTTGTTTGTAGTTACAGTTCTTGTATTCAAATTGAGACTTTATAACATATTCCTACTTCTTTGACCTTTTTCCATCAGCGACCGTAACTATCCAAAGTAATAATTCCACATTTTCTCTTTGGAAAATAGTGAAGTAGCTCATGCACCAAGATCTAAAAACATCTTCAATGGTGAAGAACAGGAGCATATAAACGAATGATCAATATAGGAACTCAAGCTACTTCAAATGCTATCAACAAACAATGTCCATGTCATGAAACAAAACTCCAGTCAATCAGCATGCTAGTCAACAGGGTGCCAAGCAAGCTGCTCTAGCTGGTTTACAATCTGATCTCAATAAGTTGAGTTCTCACTTTCCAACAAGATCATGAAGATCAATAAGGATCCAAGTCAAACAATCATATCGATAATACTCATGTTGATACTCTGAGCCATCTGTCAATGCAGTCTTCAGTTTGCACATTCTATCAGCACAGTGTAAACAACATCAAGTTGGGCTTACAAATCCCAACAACCCAACATCATTCAATAACACAACCCCAATAGCACAACTCGAGGTATAAAAAACAATAACACAACCACCACATGCAATGCATGTTAATCATGTTGCCATCAAGATTGTCAACAAAGATTGCTACTGCAACCAATCAATCATGATGAACAATGGGGATTGTATGATTGTACAGTTGATCATACATATATGCATGAAATCCTCAAACATCTATTCAAATGTTTCCATGACCCATTATCAAACTGTTGGAATTTTTCGTACCTTGTAAAGTGTCCATCCAAGTGTCATTAATGGTAGCAACAAGCAGAGATGGTATTGTTGTGTCTATTTAGTAGCAGTAGTTGGTGTTTTTGTTTCCCATAAATTCACATTCGATTGCATCCTTGAACTAAGATGAATACATTTTTCAAGAAAATTCATCATTAGCATTAGTCTCATCATAAAGATGGTCTGCCTCAAATTCACTCTAATAAGGTGGAGAGTACCATTTGACAAAAGCTTCCCAGTAGGGCTATTACTATTCGTCATCCCTTGGCTCTCTTGAAGCATACCCTGCCTCCATTTTTGTTTTCTTTTTCTAGAAAGTTTTTCTATTCTTTTTGTAATGCATTGTGAAGTTGTAGGTGAGGGATCATATCAATGTGTAACTATAAAGTCAATAAACAACCAATGACTCCCAACAGGTGTCCAAGCAATTCCAAACACCAAATTTCTCAACCAACTTATGAATTTCATAAGGCGAACCCTCCAACACACAAGCAGACTGTTTTAGGGATGTTGCTACACAGGACGCTTCCCTAGACTGATCAAAATGCGCCCAAATTTGGATAAAGTTGCCTTTTGCTTCTGTTTATGTGCCAAGAATGGTGATTAGATGTTGTTAGGAACTTAGGGGGTTGAGACATGCCCAAAATCAGCTAAGATGTCCTCGACGCTGCTGTTTTATCTCAGAATCATCCCAGATTTAGGAATTAGGCATATAAGTGCCTTCTTAAGGGTTAAAACTTTATATATATATTGTCAATTGGGTGTAACTCAAGTTGCTGAGAGGAAAGTTGTTTCCTCCTCAGCCCGAGTTGAAATCCCACTTTGTGATGTGTTCTCTTCATGAGCTGATTGTTGTTGAGATGTTGACATGGATTCTCCGTTGACAACATGCCTTGGGTGGATGTATATATATATATATATATATATATATATATATATATAGAGAGAGAGAGAGAGAGAGAGAGAGAGAGAGAGAGAGAGAGAGAGAGAGAGAGAGAGAGAGAGAGAGAGAGAATGTTTCCATACAAACAACCCAAGTTCAACCCATGGCATACATACATCACTAGAGTGTGTGTGTGTGTTTGTTGAGTTTGAAAGCTATCCATTTTAAAGTGGACTGTGATAATATGGATATGGGATCCATAGCTCCCCATGATGAAAAACGTATTTACCATAGCAGAAAAATTACAGGACATAATGTAAATCTCTAATATATATATATATACATTGCATAGTATACCCGAGAGATGAGGAAATCGACCCACATTGGAGAAAATCCTAATTGAAATCAGCCCACAATGACTAAATGATCTAACAATGAAGAAGGTCCCTCAACTTGACCCACAACCCACCTTCAAATTCTCTTCAAACCCTCAAATTCCCCTTTTAAACAAACTACAGATACTTTGAGGTAAACTGCAACACAAACTTGCATCAGTGGTGCGAAATGAGGCATTAGAATATTTATTTATATCTTACCTTTTTAGTGTTAGGGTATAGTCCATTGTTTTTCCTTTTTTTTTTTCTTCAGATTTTTAAGGATATGGTTGGGATTTCACTACCAGCCTATCTCGTACATATCCTAGCTGTATCTGTATAGGTTACGTAATCACAGCTATGTCCTAATCATGTCCATATAGGATATGTATCCTAGTTGTATCCATACTAGATATGGATACAGAATGAACCAGAGGGGGGAGGGCATATCCAGTAACTTAATATGTTTGTTAGATGGTACTCTTACTTTAAAATATAAATCCTTAGGAAAAATTTACCTCAATTTGGATAAGACTTTAAAATCAAAATTGTTGGACAAGAATTAACTGAAGTTGGGTAAGAAACTCCATTGTCATATTCAAATCATTTCCATTAGCATGGAAAATATCTGCTAGACTTTTGGCTGCAAACCAGGAAACTCTAGAGCAAGAAGGTTCATGGGATCTGTTTCTTTCTCATCTGAAAATGGTTGTTTCAGCAGTTCACCAAAGAAACCAATATCACAGCCATTACTTGAATGTTGTCCATTCCTAATCTGTACCATTTGTTGATCTCGAGCAAAAGGGTGACGCTCCCAAGCCCTCGAAGAAGACAAGGATTCAACTCCACCAGAGAATCTTTGTTTGCCGCTCTGAGCTAAAGCAAACTTAGAATGGCCATTGACATAACCAAGAGAAAAGTGATTTCCTTCCTTATTTTATGTTATAGTTTCTCTTACAAATGGCTTGGATGTATTTGTATATTCAAAAGAAGATGAGCCTTCTGACGAGATAGCCTTAGCACTGAGAAAGGCATTTGCTTCTAAAAGACCAAAGTCTGGTGTAATGTCATCAGGAAGCTGAAATTGTTGGTATTGACTTTCATTGTCAGAAGCACACGAGGTTGTGACATCACTTACATGTAGGATAGCTTTATGACAATCCCCGGTTGGATTTGGCCTTATCATATCTAGGATGTTTGAACTGGAAGATGAAGCTCTTAGAGTGGAAGGAACAAATTCAGCTACATTAGGATTCAATGTTGTACGCATGGTAGCTGTCATGCCTTTTACAGATGAGGCCATAATTTACTCTAAGATAGAAAAGAATGCTAGTGGTGCACATAGAAAGCCTCCTTGTATGTAAATGATAATGGTGAATATTTACTTGAGAAAAGATTTCTAGAAATAACATTAGAATTATGCTCATTGCTTCTTGTTGGAGAAATTTAATGCAACAAAATAGCAGAGGCATAAGCTAAGAGCAAAAACCGTATTTCAAGTTAATTTTCCAATCTCAAAAGGAATTCTTTAAAGAATTATAGAAACAATAAATGAAATATATTTTATAATTATACCATTGAGATCTCCATATCGGAAGAAATCTATTTCTGGAAGACTGAGCATACGTACAATGCAAGAGGCTTACAAATTTTTCTTCAAATATCAGACATCTATGTTCATAAATCTGAACTACAGGACCATGTACAGTAAAAAACAGCATACGAGGCTCACCAATGCAATAATTTCAGTGTTCCTTTCCTTACTAGAGACCATTCACATTTAGCTCAATTAATTCTCTGTCCAATTGGTAGTGTGATTGCATATCAAAAATGAAGAATAAACAAGAAATTAAGCCTTTAAAGCATAAAAAACCGAGGTGCATGCCAATAGGATTATTTGATGAGTAACTAACAAAATGCTTTACGTGAACCATCAAGCAATCTGGCCATGGACATGATCAACAAACCACTCTTCTAACTCTTTTTGAGACCATTTGACATGTAAGGCTAGTAATGACCTTAGTGATATTTTTAGGAAAAATGGAGGCAATTGGCTGTAGCTAAAAGATCTTATGCGGTCTAGTTGGAATGAGAACACTTGATGAGGTTGTATCCCAATAGACCTCCATAATGAAAGCAATTACTGCTAGCTGAAACAAGCTAATAAGCACACATCAGTTGTCAGTAACTTAAAATGTCCATTGCAAGTAGAAATGATCTAGTTGCATGAGAATGAATAGCAATCTCAAGAAGCAGTGGTTCCCAAGGACAAAGGCATACCTGAAACTGAAGAACCAGACTATGTTGTTGGGAGCGCAGAGCAGGAGCGGGAAGAGGGGAGCAGGAGCAGAGCGAAAACTGAAATTTTCAAAAGCTCCCGTTTTGGGAGCGTTTCGGTAGCATTTTTTATATAGTATATATTTTAATAAATTTTGATGAATTTATAGTTAAAAAACATGTTGGATGTTCAATTAGTTATATAAAACATGGATTAAACCATATAACATCAATCATCTATTTCTTATAACTTATAACATTATCATCAAATGATCAACCATAGCAACTTTTATAGGAGCTTGGCAAAGAAGGGAGGTACCATAACATTGTCATCAGATTATCAACCTAGTAAAGGAACTTTTAGTATATGAGAGGTAGGGAGCGCCTTGGGAGCGTGCTCCCAAAACTGGGAGCGTTTTGGGAGCAAGCTTCGAGAGCGGGGAGTGAGGGGGTAGGGTGCGCTCCCACGCAGCATAGGAACCAGAGTTGAAAGACAAAACATCAATTATAATGATAGGTAGGCACAACTGTATGCATTCTTCATCTATCCATAAACGTGTGTATCTATGTACATTGTAAATCAGGATCAATCATGGATATAAGAAGTAATAATTGCTTGCTTGAATTGGCAAGGATGTTGGATGTGTCATGAAGTTGTATGTCAACACTTTGTTTAGGTGAGGGATACTTCACTATTATAGCAAATGAAGTGGAATTGTCATTTTGGCAATAATGGTTGGAAAATGATATGGGTAGTTTATATGGGAGTAAACGTATATGATATGACTCCAAGGAGGTCTATATCATGTGGTAAATGTTATGTAACAAACCCTTAAATTAGTATTTGAGATAAGAGTATATGTCGTGTACAACAAATGTAAATGTGGAGCACAACTCCAAGGTAGATAAAAGAGATGAGTTATAAAATAACTCTTTAAAGAATAAGAGGATCTCCTCCAAATACCTCAAGACATTCCTATGTCCAATTCATCTGTTCCCCTTCAATAATGACTATATGACATGATAAGATGGGGTGGCAAATCCTTGCATCCCTATTGTTGGTTGATATAAGCAGAGTTGAAGGACATCCATTTGTTGTATCTTCAGGCAGAACAGTGCAATAGAATCCCCTTACAGTCATAGCCCTAATATGTACAGTAAGTTGAGGGACAGAGGTAGTGCGTTGGAGTCTATAGGAAAAGAGAGGTGAGGGTGGAGAGAGTGAGAGGGCAGCTCAAGTTAGTGCTCAAGGACCTGCACCATTCTAAGCCCACGAAAAACGTTAATGTATGTTGAGTTGGGAGGATTTCAATCAAATGTATGGGTGCTTATGGATATACTGAAGACCACTCATCTGAGGAACACGAAATGGATGCATGAACATAGGGCCTATGAATGGATTTGACTCAAAAGACTACACAAAATACCTAGAAATAGTGCATACCTACCCATACATGTTGCTTCTATCCAAATTCATGCCCATAATTTGTTTTAAGGTGATTTTCATGACTGCTTACTGACAGAAAAGGGTCACAATAGGTACAAGTTTTTTCCAGGAAAGATTTTTTAATGTTGTTTGAAGAAAAAAAAAAGCCCAGAACTACCATCAAATAGGAATATCATTGTTGTTATGAGGCTGGAATATGCCCAGAATTCGCTAAGTATGCCCATAATTATAAAGAGGGAATATATAAGGTTGTTTTCATGCCTAGATTACCAAAAATGCAATTAGGACTGCTCTTTTCTTCTCTGTTTATGTGCCCAGATCTGCTTCCTACATCTATATCCACGCCCAGAAGTGATAATAATGGTTGTTTGGAGTTTAGGCAAGGTTGAAACCAATTAGAGCATTCCCAGATATGCTTGAATGTTGCCTAGCTTTAAAGAACTAAGGTTGTTCATGCTTCATCACTATCTAGAATTAACCCAAAACTTCCTAAACTACCCAGATTTGCTTGGACAGATTTGTTGATGGTATGAGGTGAAAGAGATCCTAGGATCATTTATTCATTCATCCAAGTCAAGTCACCCAAAACTAGCATCAACAATGCCACCCCTACTAAAGAGTGTGAACAAATTCACATGTGGACACCCATGCAATATGGGAGGGTAACACTTGCAACTATCCTTCTGTTGTAATTAAGGCTGTTCTAGGGAGTGATGTATGGAATCTCTACCAGAGTACCTGCCAACATTTCTTCTCTACATGTGCCCAGGATAGTTTAACAATATTTTGAATCTTATAGCTAATTGGCAGAAGGCGAATTATAAATCAGAGATTTGAAATCAAATATGGGAACTCATTCCAAGTTTTGTTTGTTGGTATTTACAGTTAGAAAGTTTAAAGGAATGAAAGGAATTTACAGAACCTTACTTCTTCACAGATCCAAATAAAATAGAATATGAGGAGAAATATTAAAGAATGATCAAAGTTGAAGAATGTAAACTGGAGACTTACTAGTTGTCCCAAAGGATGCAAGTAGACTCTAGGCACGGGGAATTGACTTTGGAAGACTAACTACTAGAAATCAATCTCAAGTATCTTGGAGCATTCCCCAAAAGGTTCGACAAAGTAGACCACTTTGCTTGTTAATAACATAATGTCATTGGTTTATCAAATTCCAAATGACCTAGGTAAATGTCAAGATAATGTTGAATATGAAAAACTTATTGCATACTCTGAAAAACATAGCAGAATAAGTGGACGCATAGCTTCAGCCATGGGTGAAGTTAAGAGCAAAGAAAATTTATGTAATACCTGACATTGTCTAGTTAAATATTATGCATACTAGGAGCAGCTCCAGTGTTGTATATAAAACAAGCACCAAGGAAAAACTTGTCAACAAAATAGAACAACATTAAAAACAATTGAGCATACCTTATGACTTTCTCATATGTTGAAATGTACTCATGTGTTGAATGGTATGATCTCTGTTCAACTTTTCTATCAAATATAAAGTGGTCATTATCACTTCCTCAAAACTTCCACCACGGTACAATGCCTCAGCCACAATCAGCGTGCTCCATTTCCTCAAAAGTCTATATACCATTCAGGTTAATTTTGAAGCCAAACCTTGTTTCCAAAATATGAAATCTAAATCAGTATAACGATACTTTTACATGTTTGTTTAGGTACACTCGGTTCTCTTTTTCTTGTGGGGTCACAGGAAGAAGGATAATTTCTATCAAAATTTGATATCCAACCCTTGGAAAAGGAAATTCATGGTCACTTGCAATCACAGTTATGTGCACTTTGCAACCAGCATAAACATTCAGCTTTGGCTGGCAAAGAGATTATCATTCCTGTTCCAACTATAGGAGGCATGATTCCACCTAATTTGGCTTTCCAATACAACTGATATTATCATACTCGGCAACCAGCTTCTGCCCTACTTTGAATGAAAGGGAAATTTCTCCTTGTTTCCTTTTGGAGTTCTTATCTTCTACATTGCCCATTCCAAGAGCTTCACAAAGCTCTGTCGGCTCAAATCCTTCATTGCAGGATAGTAATGGGCCTTGTGCATACTCATATCTGACGAATTGAAAAGCACTTTGGTTAGCCGCAACAACCATTTCTAGATCAGATCTTTTGCTCCTCCATATATATAGCTTGCTAGATAATTGGATTATAAAGACCCCTCTCGAATCAAGAGCACAAATACTTGGGTTGGTCACAGTCTTGGCAACCAGATGCAGCGGTGCATATGAAGAGTGAGGGACCACATAATACATGCGAAAAACATTTTCTCTAGGTGGTTTTTGTATTTTTGACTGCCATTGTAGAAGTTGGACAACAAAACCAATGGCATTGTTAATTCTTGACAGTAGCGTTCTTGCTCCTCATGTATGTATCTTGCAACATGTCCGTATTTTGTATGGCATTTCGTTGTTCCATATGTTTTTTTGACAATTGTCATTTGCTCTAAGTGGTTGTTTTTCCTTGTTTTTTGTTTGGTTAATGTATATGCTTTGTACGGATTTAAAGCTAACATTTTGAACTCGAATTGAGGTAGAAACTCTTTCTGAGTTGAGGGTTTTGAGGCTTAGGGTTTGAGACAATAGAAGAAAGAAAGACCACAATTTACATCAACATAAAAACATTGGTTATTAACATTTATACTCCCCTTCAACGACCCCGTCACTATGACAAATCCTTTTTTTTTTGGCTTGAGCTTCCCATTCAAGGAATTAGCATGGACTTTGAAATGGTGAGATTGGACAATGAACCACGTTAAAAGTTAATTTTACCAACCACTATTGCAGTGTCTGCTAATGGTGAGATTGGATTCCCAAAATCATTTGCAACAACATGTGTATTGTAGAAGTTGACATGCCCTCAAGCAATATGAAAGGTGGACATCACATATCCAGCATCAAACCCATGACAGTTTTTCATTCACCATTAAACTCAATTTTCCACTAGAAAACTGAGACTTAAAAAAAACTTAAGACATAAGGGAGGTTTCCCTAGGAAAATGTATGGTAGAGTTATAAAACATTAATGGATGGGTGGACCAAAATTAGTGCTTATCCATAATAGGTCAAATGGAGTCAAGAGAGGTCTTGTTGGGTTGTTTTCTTATGAGATAAGAACATAATGAAGCTGGGATCAACAAGCTGCAGCTATCCTTATATTTCTTGACTGTACTACTTGCAAAAGTAATACCCTGTTGTCCAAACTGCTGCAATAATATCAGCTGCACTATTTCTCTCTTGTGCTACCTTTCCAACAGTAAAAAAATAATCAGCAGATGCTCTGATTATACTAGGCACATATCCAAAGAAGAAACTCGGGTTTCAACTCATTGCTATACATGCAATACTTGCCTTTTGACTTGACTGACATAACTTGACTTGAATAGAGACCTCACTTGTAACATCCGTTGGAACTTGACATGCAAACTTCGAACTTCACAACTCGTCTTGCAACTGAACTAGAAACTCGAATAGAATCTTTTAGTTAGATTCTAAACACAAGGACAATGCATGCAATTGAGTTAGACAACTCGGAATAGACACTTGAGTTCAATAAATTCGAAATAGACACTTGATTCCAATCACGAGTTCACACAAATGGCCGATGTATCAAAGGTTAGAACATGAGACATGCAATCTTGTGGTGAATGTTGGACCCGGGTCTAGATGGTGCTGGACTAGTGTAGGTTCATTGATGTCATCCATTGCCTTGATGTTTCTGTTATTGCCTTGTCCATGGGTCATGGGCTTGATCACATAGAGTAGCATCATCTGCAATTAGAAACACTGGACAACCACCAATGGCATGCCAGAACAGAGGGACAATTAACATATAGGTTTGGGAAGCTGTGTTCCCTAGCAAACAATCTTCCTTATCAGCAAATGAATAATGACCAGTCATATTACAAATCCACCATGATAGTGCTCTTCAGTGAGCTTGCCAAAACAAGTCTAGGCCTGATTGTACTACCTGCAAAAGTAATACCCTGCTGTCCAAACTGCTGTGTTAATAATTTTGTTTGTTTAAAGTATGATCATTATCTCTAATACTTGTCTTTCCATCATAGGATTCTAAGGGTGAATCTAACTTTAGCAAAATGCAAGTAATGCGCTTTTTACTTATATAGTTGTTACTTGATATTCCCCTTAGGCATGGGGAAATTTGTGAAACAATTGATGAACTTATGATATGCTGCAATAAGGCCTTTGGGAATGTTATTGATCTTGTTGCAAGCAATGGTGATGATGATGAGAGTAAAGTGCCTGCATTAATGGATGTACTAGTAGATGCATTGCTTTCTTTTCTACCTCACTCCCCAACACCTGTACGTGCGGCCATTGAGCAAGTAGCTAACATAATATGTTCAGTATGGAACCGGAACTTCTAATTTGTCTTATTTTTTAGGTTATTTTGACGAGATGAATTTTTATTCTTTGTTTTAATGCAGGTTTTAGATGTTTTTGTGACAATATAACAAATCTAGGACTAATGAATATGTTGTGAATTGTAAACAAGGATCTGAAACCATCTTGACACAAACCTGCAATTATTGAGGACAGTGATAAGGAATACCCTACAGACATGGTTATAAATAGTTCATTGCATGCATAATATTTTTTTTTATATCCCAGGTCTCAATAGTTCATGGTCTTGCAATGGGAGGAGGTGCAAGTCTTGATGTTCCAACAAGTCTGTGACCATGACTAGCTTATCACAAAACCATTCGAGGTTCAACTAGTTGAAGTAGAAATTCCTCTTCCAAAGAGCAACACTTCCAATGGTTGTAGCATACTTCTAGCATCTAAGAGTATTTACTACTGTCCAATCATCATTTGCAAGGGAATATAGGAATGAAGACCAAGAACTCTTACCCAACTCCCTCTCTTCCTTAGCAGGGCCATGGCTAGGCTTGCATCTGCTAGTACTAGAGGTGGCAAAGGGAGTAGAGATCAATACTCTTTGATTGTTAACAAAGCAACTAATCCTCCTAGGCTAATCAGACCTGCCCTTGCTGTTTAATTTGGATTTTTCTGAATCGCATCAGAGATTTGGGGCTCCACAACCATTGCAGGTATGATCTAAATGTATTTATTTACTATACATCCATTTCCTTGTTGTCTTACTTACATACACGGAAATTATTAATACTTTCTTGTGGTCTAACTTTGACATTTTGTAGCCTCGACCTGGAATTTCACCATAGTCAGGGCAGAAATCTATGCCACCAGCAAGCCAACAGATTCACCTATAATTTTTTTCCAATAGGCAAGGTACACTATAGATAACCGTGGGCGTGTCTCCATCAGTTCAACCACAACTTGCACAGTATACTCCACAAGTTCATCAGTTTCCTCTTCTTGAAGGGAAACAACCACAAACTCCTTCTTCACAAGTAATTTATGTGCCCTTAGCTCAGCAGCCTCCACTAGCTTCTTTATCAAAAGTGTTTTTTACCCCTTATCCTTAGCAGCCTCTATCACCACCTTCATCAGAGTTTCCTTTTGCATCCTATTCTTAGCAGCCTCAACCAACATCTTCATCACATGTGCTTTCGTTAACACATTCTTAGCAGCCAAGGCCTGTGATTAATGAGAATCTACCTTCCCAAACTGTCAATATGCCTACTATTGTTGGTGTATGGGGTTTGAGAATGCCTCCATCGTCATCCTTTATGGTACAATTTATTTTTACTTTATGCAAACCAAAGTAGTTATTATGGGTGAGTTCTCTTTGTTTTTTGTTGTAGCATGGTAGCTTTTAGCACTTATATTACATTCTTGACTAACTTGGAATTTCCCAATTCTGAAAGGGTTCTAGCTCAATGGAAGAGTGCCTGCCTTACAAGCAGGAGGTTGGTGGTTCGATTCCTCCATGCTCTATTGATATTGCAATATTGGTATTTTTAATAAAATATATTTTATTATGATTTATTATGGCTATATATGGGGTTTCAAACCGTCTTTGTATGTTGCTACGAGGGGGGTTCTAAACCGCCTTCATATGTCACTACGAGGGGGGTTCCAAACTGCCCCTATAGGAATCTACAAGGGGGGTTACCAACCGCCCCTATAGGCATCTACGAGGGGGGTTCCAAACCGCCCCTATAGGCCTCTACGAGGGGGGTTTCAAACTGCCTCTATAGGCCTCTACGAGGGGGGTTCAAAACCGCCACTATAAGCCTCTACGAGGGGGGTTTTAAACTACCCCTATAGGCCTCTACAAGGGGGGTTCCAAACTGCCCCTATAGGACTATATGAGGGGGGTTCACAACCACCCCTATAGGCCTCTATGAGGGGGATTTGAAACTGCCCCTATAGTCCTCTACGAGGGGGGTTCCAAACCGCCCATGTAGGTTTGTATGAGGGGGATTATGAGGGGGGTTCACAACCGCCCTCGTAGGTCTCTATTAAGGGGGTTCAAAACCGCCCCCGTAGGTCTCTATGAAGGGGTCTACGAGGGGGGTTTAAAATCGCCTCCGTAGACCTCTATGAGGGGGGTCACAAACCGCCCCCAAAAGTCACTTTTGGGGGTGGTTCCAATCTCGTCAAAAATCGCCCTTAAAGGGAAAAAATTTTAACATCGATGCCTTTAGGGGTGGTTTCCGCCCCCAAATCCAAAACCCCCACGTAGGTCACTTTTGGGGGCGGAATACACCCCCCCCTAAAGGCCAAAAATGTAGTAGTGATTGAACCTAAACTCAGCTAACTGAAGTCACAATCAGTTAACTAAGGAGGGCGCAATAGTGAGTCTGTCATGCATGCCAGTCAGAAAAGGGCGCAAGAGGCCACAATCAGTGGCATCCGGAGCTATAACCCCCCACAAGAGTTAGATAACGCAGGTGGATTGCACTGGAACACTCAATAGGTTCCTATAAAATAGGGACCTAACTGAAGTTGTCCTAAAATGATGCATGCAGGGCTCAAAAGGTGGTAGATGGATCCTGGATGCCATCTCCACGCCACTAGGGGAAAAATGACATCATCAACAACTAGGAAAAATAAATAATGCTAGGTAGGACAAGGATGGAGTATTAAAATATCCTAACACCCCCCCTTAATCCATACTTTGCATCTTGGGCCCTGGTTACTAAGACCAAAGGTCACCCATACAATCAAATAAATGATAAAAAAATAAAGAACTATCCATGAACTAAGGAAATGGGGAAAAACCTCATGGGAAAAATACCCCCCCTCAAAAAGAACAGGAGTAGGGAACTCAAAGAACCTTCATGCTAAGCAGAGAAGGAAAAAACTTTCCTCGGTGAAAGCCTTTCCACAAATATTAGCAAGTTGCTCCTCTGTTGGATAGCAATGCAGGTGCTAGATCTGGATCTACTCCTCTGATGTGTCTGATGTGCCTCCCACTGTGTAGAAGTTGTATTTGCCAAAAAAAGTCTTTCAAAACCCTTCTTGCTACTGGAGCGAATGGCTCATTGTGGTCCAAATCATGAACCTTTGAGTACCTTTTGTCAGACAACCAATATTGTTCCTGGTTATATATCCCCCATGGCAAGTCTCTCTAAGAGATTGTGGATCAAACCCCACTATCATGCAACACTTCTTTGAGAGAAGTGGATCTGCATGACATAGTGCAAGTTTTGAATAATACTGAGATCTGGTTGTTCTATGGTCAGATGGATCCCCAAATGTGTTCCCAACAACTACAAGGACTTTGTGAGCCCATATTGGCCTTGGCCATGGATTGGGAGCATGTGTTGGATCTGTATCTGAATCTTAATCTCCTTGAACTTTATTCTCAACATCAAGGTCTTGATCCTCATCTTCATTAGAAGAGGTATCACTCTGATCTTCATCAAATTCCGATGGGGTAGGCAGAGAGTATGGCAAAAAATGTGACAATTCATATGCCTTGGAGGCATGGTTTGCAAACCATTTCGCTATAATCTTCCCAGTGGAGATCTCTGCAATATCAACTGTGTCAGGACCAAAGACCACTTTCTTCGGTGAACCTATGTGAGTCATTTGATATACAGACAACAAATTTGCCGACAAAGAAGGCACAAATAGAACATTCTTTAACTTGCCATGCTCCATAGGTACTGTGCCCTTCCCTTCAGCAGAGATCTCAGAGTTGTCTCCGGCCATGTGAATAATAGGACCATCTCTGAGAACTAGAGAAGAAAATGATTCTCTGGAGGCAACCATGTGGTTGGAGGCTCTTGAATCTATGAGGAGGGCTTGTGATTTTGAAAATCCAGCCTTCAGTGCATGGAAACTCTCATGACCATCATACTCACTTCCAGAATCAGTCTCTCTTGCACCTTTTGGAAGGGCAATGTTGTGTTGTTCAAGAAGCTTGGTCAACTGATCTATCTTCTTCTGCATGCAAGATCTCTCTGGGTGGTTTCCTTTCTTGCAATAGGAACACTTAGATTTCTCAAATCCCTTCTATTTTTCCTTCCTAGAGATGGAGGCTCCTTTAGATAGACTTGACTTGGCATTCTGCTTGGGTTCAGATTGCCTCTTATCCATGCCCTTGTGCTTCCCCTTCCCATTCGCACTTTTTGCTTCTCCAGCCATAAGAGCTCGATTTGTGGAGGCCTCCAAGGCGCCCATCTGGATCAACTTATCTTGTTCTTGGATGAGAGATTTAGTGAAAAAATATAAGGAGGGCATCTTCCAAGCAGGGATTGACATTCGCCCAGAATGGAAGGTAGAGACAAAGATGGAGAACTCAGGACCTAGCTTGCTCCAAATGGATAGCACCAACTGCTCATCCTTCTTCTCAATGCCACAATGCTTGCATTGCATAACCAGACATTTGAATTTTGAAAAGAATTTTTGAATGGTCTCGAAATTGCTCGGTTGTAGAGCAATCAACTCATTTTCCAGAATATGGCCTCTTAGCTCATCTTGTTTGTCAAAGAGGGTTTCTAACTTAAACCATAACTCTCTTGGAGTCTCCAATCCTTCGATGTGGAAGAGTAGATTTCTGGAAATATGAATACACATGAAACCAAATGCTTCATCCAATCTATTCAGATACTTGGTTTTCTCCATAGCTAAATTATGTTTGGGATCCTTTCCCATTGTCACCCTGTACAGTGATTTGTTGCGCAATACCATCTACATATCAACCCTCCAATCAAGATAATTGAAGGGTGTCAGGATCCTGGGAGAGAGAGGAGAGTTCGAATTGTCCATTACAACTGTTGGAGCGAATACAAGGTGAAACTGCTGCTACTGCAGAAAAAACTGTTGCAACTCCAGAAAATTGTTGTAACTGCTGCTACTACAGAAAAAACTGCTGCAACTCCAGAAAACTGTTGTAACTGCTACAACCTCAGAAAACTGCTGTAACTGCTGTTGCACCCAAAAACTTGAATAAACTGCAAAAAACTCTCAATAATGGAGGTAGAATACTAGTGAGCACTACTTTAGGACAGTAGGAACTTTTATCCGGATCCTTCACACCTGGCTAGACCTCATTGGATTTCTCCAATGAATTCAATGCAATGGCACCAGGATTTGTTGTGGAAATCCAGAGGCTTCTGGTGCACTATCGAAAGCAGCTACTCAACCTATTTGCTTAAATGGCTCTCAGACCATGTAAAATTCTATGTCACAGCAAATCTAAATAGCCGAGGATACCTCACAAAGAAAGAATGAGTAGAAAATTTGAAGAATAGTGAAAACTGGATGTAAAAAAGAGCAGAAGAATAATAATGCAACAGAACTCAAATAGGAGCAGAATAATATCACATGTTCCAATTATCAGTATAATAAACAATGATGTTACAATGGAGATAATTCAAATCAAGCAGGAGAATTCGAACCTCAGTTGGTCTAGAATTGGGATTATCACCACTGGAGTGCTCTGGAAGACTCATAGTCAACTGAACTGAACCTAAACTCAACTAACTGAAGTCACAATCAGTTAACTAACTAAGGAGGGCGCAATAGTTAGTATGTCATGCATGCCATCCAAAAAAGGGTGCATGAGGCCACAATCAGTGGCATCCAGAGCTCTAACCCCCCACAAGAGTCAGGTAACTTAGGTGGATTGCACTGGAACACTCAGTAAGTTCTTATAAAATAGGGAACTGACTAAAGTGGTCCTAAAATGATGCATGCAGAGCTCAGAAAGTGGAATATGGATACCGGATGACATCTGCACACCAGTAGGGGGCAAATTACATCATCAACAACTAGGAAAAATAAATAATGCTAGGTAGGACAAGGATGGAGTATTGAAATATCCTAACAAGAAATACACCTCGGCCTGTGTGTCAACATAATAGTACAACCCAACAAAAATGCAACATAATGTTGCCTTGGGAAATGTGTCGCTCCTCCTTGGGAATCGATCCCCTCACCTTGGGATTCATGCCCCCTCCTTGAGATTCGTGCCCCCTCTCATAAAACTCAAACTAATTTCAAATGCTCACTCTTGGAATTGTGTGTCTTGCACACTACCCTAAGTTTGCTCTTATAGCGGAAAATGGCTTTTCACCTTCGCCATCCCTAAATCTGACGACCAAGATCTAATATTGCCTTTACAAGATCAAGGGACATGATTCATTCCCTCCAAAATGAATTAGTTACATTTTTAATAAATTAATTCTCGCTTTATGAAATAAGTGCACTTTATCTCACAAAGTCACATTATAAAAATAAAATAGGAACTTTACAAAAATCCACTTTATAAAAAGAGCCACTTTATTACAACTTTATAAAAGACAAAGTCAAGTGCCTAGGTAATGTAACTTTATGGACACTTTTGCATACAAGACAAACATGCGGAGTGCCTCCTGAGCTAAAAAGCTAACATCCAATGTTGTTTTACTCATATGCATCTCACTTTGATTATGCTTGATGGAGGGTCTAGCCTCCAAGTTGCTTACAAATTTAAAAATAAATATTTGATTTTTTATCTTTTAGTAAGTCGACATTGGGCCCAACCTCCCGAGTGGTCGACAAAGTCTCCGAAATATTATGTATGGAATACTCTCCCCAATTTGTGGAGTTGAGATCATAATTATTTAAGTTATCATCATGTTGGTTGATTTTTCTAGATCTACTTAGCTGAGTGGATAGTTGAAACCCTTCTTTTTCTTAGCAATTTGATCCCCATGGCTTCCTATGATGCTGCCACCTCTATAAATGCCTCGCATATTCACCCTTCCATTTGTTATAAATGTTCCTAAAGGTTGGGAAATTCCACGATCCTTCCCTTCTATAGCAAGAGCAGATTGTAAGTTAACTTGTTGCTTATTGGCTTGTTGTTACATATTTTATACTTGTTTTTTTCTTTTTCCCAAGAACCTTCATTTTTATGGATCTAGATCTAGCTTTAGGATTCTCTATGAAAGAGACTAAAACACTAAGCATAATAATGTTCTCAACTTTTGGCTACATACTTGGTTTGTCGGGTCCTATATTGTTCAACTCCAGAGGCCTTTTTGTTTCCTTTCCATTTTCTTCTTCTTCCTTCCTCTCATTTTCTTTATTTCTTCTTCCTTCTTCCTTTCTTCCTCTTGCTTATTTTGTTATTATTTCTTCCTTTCTCCTTCCCTCCCCTTTCTTTTTTCCCACTATATTCTTCTCTTCTTCTTCTATTGTCTTTCTTCCTTTTCTCCATTGTTGCCTTCTTCTTTCTTCTTTTTCCCTATTGTTGTCTTCTTCTTTATTCTTGTTCTCTAATTCTTCCTTATTCTTGTTTTCTTATTTCTTATTTTCTTCTTCTTTTTTCTATTGTTCCCACTGCTTAATGCATATCTGTCACATACCCTCCCATCAGACCAAGCAAGGGAGGGAACATGACACTAAATCCGGGCATCTAGCCCCATGATCATTAACATAATTCACAGAATATAAAAGAAAGGGACATAAGCAGATATATATATGTATGTTGTAGAAACACAACGGAATTTTAATCATTTAAATGTCTAACATACATTCACCAATTTCATGACAGCCATTAAATAAAGACATTGTAGAATTTATACAAGAGAGAGAGTACTTATCTTAAAACAAAGTAGTCCCGAGCAACTGGCTATGCAACTGCAATGTTCCCCCAACCGTAGGCCAATTGTGCTCATCAATCTCTCAACACAATGGCCACCCCCGAGCTGAGCATGATTCTACAAGGAAAAATGGAACAACAGACTCACACATAGCCAAAATACACCAAAATTAGCCAAGCCAATCTACAGTTGGGTTTATCAGGCTACTAAGGCAAAAGGGAGGGAATGAATTGCTAAGCTAGTGAACTCAAGCACAGAGTCATGGATACCTCTACAAGATCTATTTGGCTCGACACCCACAATGCCTACACACCCCACTCAAGGAAGTATTCCCTTCACCAATACACAGTCCCTCAGGCCATACCTTCCATTCTAGTGTTGTCCAAGGTGTGCATAAAAGAGTAGCCAACCATTTTGATCTTTCTGAGAGGTTACTCCCCTCACTAGGTTTATCAAGCCAATTCTGTCCACTTCCACTCCAAATTCTTGCTCACAGGTTCAAACCAAAACAGGGATGCACATAACAGCAAAATCACAAGTGCTGGACATGTAGAAAAGCGTTTTTACAGTGGGATGCCCAAAATGGGGTTTTCATTAGCTTCAGAAAAACATGGGAAACCCAAAAAATGAAATGGAAGATGGGGAAACAACCCTGGGAGAGAAAAATCGTTTTCAGAAAACGTATATGGGCATTCAATGGACAAAAACGGCCTCCATAAACCCCAAAATCGTGACTCCCTTTCTACCAGCCACTGTGCAATACAAAAACGAGTTCCTAGCCATGGAAAATGCAGGAAAAAGATGGAAAACGTGAAGGAGAAATCCCCAGCTAGCTCCGACTGCGTGAGAGATCAAATTCCATGGGTGAAAGATGCCTTTGGGCACCATTTCGTGGGTGTTTTCTTGCCCAAGAAGCAAAAATATGAATTCCCAGGTTGATGGCTTGCCCATGCACGAAATTGGCTGCCATACCTCTTCATTCCCAAGGCATTAACTACCTCAACCAACTCTTTGAAGAATTAAATGATTGGGTGCATAAGTCAAAATGGGTACTTGGGATTTATGGGTTTTCTCAATGAAATTTGGCTTAACACTATTGGCTCAAGGGTTTCAATAATTTCCTCTCCCTATTCCTTGTAAAATCATGTCCCCATCTCTTTGTTGCATTGCACAGCTAGTTGTGGGTATTTCATTAAAATTCATATTTACATGATGTATTAATTTACATTGTGCATGTCTAGCACAAGAACCACATGCATCTATTTTAATTGTCGATACATAAAAATGCTAAATCAATGGCAGGGCCTTGGCCTTGAGCTCCTCACCATGATTAAATAGCAATATTTACATCATTTACGATTTAATACAATGGTGGTCAAAATGGGGACGTGACATTCCCCTCCCCTTACATTAGCACTGTCCTCAGTGCTCATCAAAATTGAACAAAAATGGATATGCCACTCTCATGGCATCCTCCAGCTCCCATGTAGCCTCATTGGGACCGTAGTGCTTCCATTGCACCTTTACCTGCCTGATGGCTCGGTTCCGAAGCAATGTTACCTTCTTGTCTAGGATGCGCAATGGATCGGTTTAGAACTCTCCCTCGGGTTCCACCTGGATCACATCCCAATTAATCACATGGTTAGGATCATGTACATATTTCTTAAGCAAAGAGACATGAAAAACATTATGAGCTCTAGTGCTAGCAAGCAATGCAAGTCTATATGCAACTGGCCCTATTCTTTCAAGCACTTCAAATTGCCCACAATATCTAGGTGATAGATTGGCACAACTCCCAAGCTTCAAGAACCCTTCCTTGGCCTCACTCTAAGATACACATGATCCCCAACACTAAATTCCCTATGCATGCTATGCTTATCTGCATAGCTTTTGTGTCTATCCTGTGTTGCTTTTAACTTCTGCCTGATCTTTGCAACCTCTTGCTCCATTTCCTTAAGCAATTCTGGACCAAGTACAATTTTGTTCACTGGATTGTCCCAAGTCACTGGTGTCCTACACCTTCTGCCGTACAAAACCTCATATGGACTCATTCCCAATGATTCTTGCTGCCCATTATTATAGGCAGACTCTACCAGGTGTGGATAATCCTCCCACTTGGATGGTTTGTCCATTACATCCATGTGAAGCATGTCTTCAAGCACCTGATTTACTCTTTCTGTTTGCCCATCTGTTTGAGGATGGTATGCGGTACTAAAGTTCAACTGTGTACCTAAATCTGCAAAGAGACCCTTCCAAAAATTGGAAGTGAACTTGGTATCCCTGTCAAAAATTATTGCCTTAGGCAATCCATGTAATCTGAAAATTTTCTTCATGAAAATATTTGCAATGGCATCAACTTTATGTGTGGACTTAACTGGTATAAAATGTGTTGCCTTTGTTAACTTGTCCACCACAACCATGATGGAATCATGTTGTCTCACGGTCATTGGCAATCCTGTAATAAAATCCATGGAAATTACTTCCCATTTCCATTTAGGAATTGGCACTGGGTGCAATAAACCTGCTGGGTGTTGGTGTTCAACCTTCACCCATTGACATGTCATGCACTTAGAAATGTATTCAGCGACATCCTTCTTCATCCCTGGCCAGAAATAATATTTTCTTATTGTAGCAATTGTTTTATGATATCCTGGGTGATTAGAGTATGGAGCTTTATGGATTTCATCCATAACAATCCTCCTCAAATCTGCCACATTTGGAATATAGGCTCTATTCTTATAAGTAAGAAGTCCGTCTTCTTCCAAATGCTATCCTTCATACTTCTTTTCAAGGACTTGCTGCTGCAATTTGTCCTTTATTTGCATATACACTTCATCCTCAACAATATGGTTAACAATCTGTTGCCTCAAATCTGGTTGGCAAGTACTAAGCACTGCCATGCATTTCATGTACTTTCCTGCTGAGTGCATCAACCACCTTGTTTTCTTTCCTTTTTATGTGTTTGATTTCAAAATCAAATTCACACAAAAATTCCAACCATCTAGCTTTCCTAGCATTCAAATTTCGCTGAACAAATAAGTATTTCAGACCACAATGGTCTGTCCTTAGCTCAAATTTCCTTCCCATTAAGTAATGCCTCCACATCTTTAAAGCATGCACTATTGCTGCATGTTCTAAATCATGAGTAGCATAGTTTTTCTCGTGCTCCTTCAACTTTCTCGACTCATAGCATACCACGTGGTTGTCTTGCATAAGAACTCCTCCAAGTCCTTGATTTCATGCATCAGTACATACCACAAAGTCTTTCTCTGGGTCTGCAATTTTCAAAATTGGTGCACTCGTAAGAAGATTCTTCAACCATTGGAAACTTTCCTCACATCTTGGTGACCATTCAAACTTAATCCCCTTCTTTTGCAAAGAAGTGATCGGGTTTGCGACCTTAGAGAATCCTTTAATAAAACTTCCTGTAGTAACCAGCAAGGCCCATAAAAGATCTCACATCTGTCACATTTCGTGGAGTTCGCCAATTCATAATGGCTTCAATCTTCTCAGGGTCCACAGATATTCCTTCGTCTGAGATAATGTAACCCAAATAATGGATTCTATCTTTATAAAAGTCACATTTGCTCAACTTTGCATACAAATTATGCTCTCTTAGCAATTGGAATGTCATTCTCAAATGTTCTTCATGTTCTTCTTCATTCTTAGAATATATGAGAATGTCGTCTAGAAAAACAAGGACAAACTTGTCCAAATACTTGCTAAAAACACTATTCATGAGACACATGAATGTAGCTGGTGCATTTGTGAGACCAAATGGTACCACCACAAACTCATAGTGTCCATACCTTGTCCTAAAGGTTGTCTTATGAATATTTTCCTCTTTGATTCTTACCTAATGGTAACCTGACCTTAAGTCAATCTTTGAGAATACCTTTGCTCCTCTCATTTGATCAAAAAGGTCATCAATTCGGGGCAATGGGTATTTGTTCTTCACTGTGACCTTGTTCAACTGCCTGTAGTCAATACATAACCTGAGTGTTCCATCTTTCTTTTTCACAAATAGAACAGGTGCTCCCCACAGGGACACACTTGGCTTGATATATTTCTTTTCCAACAACTCTTGTAATCTCATTTTCAATTCTAGCAATTCCGGTGTACTCATCCTATAGGGTGTCTTAGACACTAGTGTGGCTCCTGGCACAAGTTCAATTGTAAAATCAATGTCTCTCTTTGGAGGAAGTCCAGGAATCTCATCAGGAAAAACATCTCTGAATTCCCGCAATACGTGATAGTCCTCCAACTTAAGAGTTTCGTTCTATGTTGCCTCCAAAACATGGGCTGCATACAATTGACAACCTTTCCTACAGAACTTCTTCAACTGCATGGCTGAAACCTGCCTAACAGAAGTCACCTTTGGAATGCCTTTTACAACCCTTGGGTTTCCTTCTTCGTCCATGCATTCAAAAGTTTAATTGTAGCAGTCAAGTTTAACCCTGTGTGCTTCTAACCAATCCATCCCAATGAGAATATCATAGGAACCAAGTGGCAAAATATTCAGATTTGCATAAGTGAATAGCCCGTCCATCTCTAATGGACATTTCTCTACAATTTCACTAACCTTTCTCTTGGTTCCAGTGGCTAGTTGAACTAACCATGATTTACTATGCTTTGATTTCTTAAAAGCACAAATCTCAACAATTTTAGGAGTGATATAACTGTGAGTAGATCCAGGATCAATCAAAATAAAAACAGATTGCTTGGCAATCTTACCTTCAACTTCAACAACAGTTGATTGATGATCTTCCTGGTGATAGTCTAGTGCTACATAGATTCTAGGAATTGTCCTCGCCACTTGACCCACAGTTTCAGCTCCTTGGATGTTGTGAACTTGATTTGCATTCACATTCCTATGTGGACAGTTCCTAAGCATGTGGTCTCCTCCACAACCCCAACATTGAAGTGGCTCTCTTGGCTCCTTTGGATCTCTTAGCTTGTCTCCCATCATCCTAGTTGGCTTAGTCACAACCTGTGATGGCTGCCTTTGCTGATTTCTCATATGAGGAGGTTTGAAGCCTTTCTTCCTGTGGTCAAACTTCTCATTTTTCTTGTCCTTCCATGCCTTATGGAAATCAGGTTTGCTTTTGTTTTGATCATAGCAATACTTGGCCTTCCTTATTGCCTCCTCTAGAGTTTGAGGCTCATCAAATTCAATTCTATCTTTATATGACTGAGGTAGCCCACTTGGAAAACGCTGAATTTTCACCTTATCATCTCGAATATACTTGACATACCTCAGCAGTTCCAAGAACTTGTTTGCATACTCTTCCATGGTCAATTGTCCCAATTTCAGCTCATGGAACTCTTTGACCTTATCATCATAGTACCTGTCAGAGAGGTACTTCTGCTTGAAATATTTCTTGAATTTCTTCCACACAATCTTTCTTTCATTAATCTTCCTCACTTGCTTAATGTGATCCCACCATATAGATGCTCTTCCATTCAAGTTGAAGATGGCGACCCTTGCCTTCATGTTTCCAGAGTAGTCTTGGACTTGGAAATACTTTCTCATTCGAAAAAGCCAAGCTTCAGCTTCTTGACCAAACTTTACCTCTCCATCAAATGTAGGAGGTTTTGCCTTCTTAAATTCCCCATGTGAATTGTTCTTGTAATGCCTCTTCCTCTTACTCTTGTGAGATTAAGAGCTTGAACCTTCAATGGATTCTTCAGAGTCAGATGATCCACTAGAATATATTTCTGGAGTATAGGTTCTGTCTCTAGAAACTCTTCTTGAGCTATTTGCCCTCTTGTGGGAATTTCTCCTTGAACTATTCCGACTCCCTTCTGGATTTTCTGACTGATGTCCAAGATTAATTTGCCTCTGGATATCTATCAAACTCTGCAGCATGGCTACATTCAACTGATTTTGTTCTTCCTGGGCTTTAATCATCCTTTCATTATCTTCTCTGCAACTTTGCAACTCCACCCTTAGGCTCCTCATGGTGGTTGCAATATCTGGGGGAGTCTCTCGATTTCTTCTCCCATTGGATTTTGTTTCAGCATTCTCAACATGTATGTTTTCCCCTATGGCATCTGTCTCAGGCTCATAGGGATCCTGTGCATCATCCATGATGTTGATATTTTTAGCCCAACCAAGACCCAAAATTTTCAACTACACTATCTGGAATGCTGCTTTGATGTGACTAATATTCCGCAAAATGTGTTTATAGACACAATTGTTAGTTGCATTATAATATCATAAATTGGTTGCATGTATATGGGAAAATCCTATATTGTCAACTTTGTCCAATCATAGACTTTCTCACAATCAACGACTGTCTCAAGGGGACAACGGGGGTCAAGGGGGCTTGCCCCCTTGTGGCTCACCACTGCAGGGCAAGTCGAGGGTAGCGCCCTTGTTTTTTTTTTTGAAATTCTTTTGATTTCACACAATCTGGCGCATAACTTTCATGGCGATTTTCCATTTTTGGCACCTGAAAATCTCAGTGAAAAGCTGTTGTATTTCCCCGTTTGGTAGACTTATCGAATTATCCTCTGCCCGTGTTACAAATATTAAGGTTAAAATGGCCGCCGGTGTCGCGGATCTAGACGTTAAAATTTCCACCGATGTCACGGATTTTAACGTTATTTTCGCTGCGTGCGTCGCAAATTTTAGCATTAAAATTGTCGCCGGTGCTCGCAGATCTTAATGTTATTTTTCACCGTGCGTCGCAGAAATTAACATTAATTTCTCCGCGGTGTCATGGATCTTAACGTTAAAATTGCCGCCGGTGTTCGCGGATCTTAACGTTAATTTCGTCGCGCGCGCGCGTTGCAAAATTTAACATTAATTTCGCCGTCGTGTCACAAAATTTAACATTAATTTCGCCGCCACAGCCTTAGGCAAAATTTCGAAAACACTTAGAAAAATTTAAAATTTTTCCTTCTTCTATCTGTGATGATCATTGCTCAACAGGAGGTGACTTTTCCTCTGCAAACTCTACAAACTATTCAGCTTACCTCATTTAGGCCCAACGTTGTAACCTGTGGTGATAAGGAAGGGGTCTTCCCTATGTAAATTTGATCAGATTTGGCCCATAGAGGCCCAATGCTGTAGCCTATAGCTTTGATACCATTATGTCACATACCCTCCCATCAGACCAAGCAAGGGAGGGAACATGACACTAAATCCGGGCATCTAGCCCCATGATCATTAACATAATTCACAGAAATATAAAAGAAAGGGAGATAAGCAGATACATATATATATGTTGTAGAAACACAGCGGAATTTTAATCATCTAAATGTCTAACATACATTCAACAATTTCATGACAGCCATTAAATAAAGACATTGCAGAATTTATACAAGAGAGAGAGTACTTATCTTAAAACAAAGTAGTCCCAAGCAACTGGCTATGCAACTGCAACGTTCCACCCAACCGTAGGCCAATTGTGCTCATCAATCTCTCAACACAATGGCCACCCCCGATCTGAGCATGATTCTACAAGGAAAAAGGGAACAGTAGACTCACACATTGCCAAAATACACCAAAATTAGCCAAGCCAATCTACAGTTGGGTTTATCAAGCTACTAAGGCAAAAGGGAGGGAATGAATTGCTAAGCTAGTGAACTCAAGCACAGAGTCATGAATACCTCTACAGGATCTATCTAGCTCGGCACCACAATGCCTACACACCCCACTCAAGGAAGTATTCCCTTCATCAATACACAGTCCCTCAGGCCATACCTTCCATTCTAGTGTTGTCCAAGGTGTGCATAAAAGAGTAGCTAGCCCTTTTGATCTTTCTGAGAGGTTACTCCCCTCACTAGGTTTATCAAGCCAATTCTGTCCACTTCCACTCCAAATTCTTGCTCACAGGTTCAAACCAAAACAGGGATGCACATAACAGCAAAATCACAAGTGCTAGGCATGTAGAAAAGCGTTTACAGTGGGATGCCCAAAATGGGGTTTTCACTAGCTTCAGAAAAACGTGGGAAACCCAAAAAATGAAATGGAAGATGGGGAAACAACCCTGGGAGAGCAAAATCGTTTTCAGAAAACGTATATGGGCATTCAATGGACAAAAACGGCCTCCATAAACCCCAAAATTGTGACTCCCTTCCTCCCAGCCACTGTGCAGTACAAAACAAGTTCCCAGCCATGGAAAATGTAGGAAAAAGATGGAAAACGTGAGGGAGAAAGCCCCAGTTAGCTCCAACTGTGTGAGAGAGCAAAGTCCATGGGTGAAAGATGGATTTGGGCACCATTTCGTGGGTGTTTTCTTGCCCAAG